>CM060935.1:17665000-18983750 GCA_030765085.1 Allium cepa
TTATATCACGCAACTTTTCATTTTGTACGTTTCTTTTTAAAAAGTTTTGCATTAAGTCTGGCCAGTTTGTTTATTAAATCAAACATAGGAGAATCAAAGCATGCTGAAATCACGCATGCATATTTACATATTTTCAAACTTTATATGTTGTGTAACTGCCTAAATCTTATATCACGTAAACATATTTATAACTTTTGTAACTGAAAGCTTTAAATCTCTACAGCTTCCTCTTTTTCCCCTGTGTTTTTGCCTATGATCTAGTATGGTATCTGCGAACGTCCAAATACATTTGTAAACATATTTAATACAAATCAAAATTTATGTAAATATAAATGAATCATCACACACGTATTCATATTTATATATATAAAACTGATACTTTAAACCATTTAAGCTGCTTGCCCTTTTCTCCCCATTTGTCCATTTGATTCCGCCTCAAACAAATCCTTTTATCTGCAAATCATCAATCTAAAATCACGCCTACATTAAATAGTATAAGATTTTGAAATCAAAGCTTCTCATAAAAATTGCAGTTATCGCATGCATTAAATCTAGATTTCAATTGGCAGTTTTAAATCACGCATTCATACTTAACCTTGCCTATCTTTTCAACTTCTCAATTCCCATGTATATCTCTCTATTTCATCTTTATTATGCAATAAATAAATAAATAAATAAAATTTTCCGTTCCTAATCACACATATATACAAATCCAAGAGCACGGGGAAATTTTAAGTAACGCTCGTAATTTTGTTGTTTATTTTCCTCCACTAATCACGCAAGCTTTGTTTATATAAAGTAACGTGCATATCAACTCCTTTCTCCCATCTTCAATTTTCCAGTCACGCAAACCATTTCGTCCAAAATCAATGCATGTTTTAAATTCCATCAGCATTTATTTCTCCATAATCAAGCTGCCTCATCTTTTGCCTTTAATCACGCAGACTTGAAGGAATTCACAATGAAAAAAAAAAAGGCTGATACGTTATTCGCAAGCCTTGCCTATATATATCTTTCATTCCTCTACATCTCTTTTATTCTGCCTTTCTTCCTCTATAGCCATCAGGTATATTTTCTTTTCTTCTTCAGTCTTTTTGTTTTTCCTTTCCTTCCAGTTTCTTTTTTTTTCTTTTCACCCTTGTTTGCTCGGCCATTTCTCCCACCATGTGCCAGTAGGAATATAGATGCTAGCTTGAGTCTGCGTAGGTCTTAGAACTGTGTAATCTCTTGGAAAGGCATGTGTTTTGTGAAGGTTAGAAGATTTTATCTATACATTTTAAGGGATTGTCTGTTTTGAATTTGGAGAGGAGTAATGCCCATAATTATTTTGGTGATTGAAGATCTGTGATTAGTAGTCTAGGCAGGTCATATAAAAAGAAAAGAATTATATATAGAAAAACAGGGCAGTGAATATTTTCAGAGGGGAAGTCCTTGTTTTGTTTATCTATCATAATACTGGTTAGCATGAGTGTAAGTGAGTTGCCTGTTTTAGTTTATAATTTGGAGATTGTGGAAACCATTTGTGAAAAGATGAAGGGGTAGGATGTACATGTTGTATCTCTGTGTATATGTTGGTGTCAGTACTCGTATGCATCAGTGGAATTTGCAGTAGAAAGTAAATATAAATAGTAGGTAGGCAAGAAAAACATGCAGGTAGGTTTCAGTAGATGATTCTTTATGTGTACTTGAGGTATCAATAGGAGTTGGACATGTTGAAAGAAGAATACATAAAAAGGCTTCAGTGTTGGTCAAGTAGAAGTGGCCTCAGTTTCGTTCGAAGCAATTATATGATTCCCGAAGAAATTCCCAGATTGTCTCGAAGCAGAGGCGTTCTTGACTCGAAGTCTGGCATGAAATTACTCGAAGCATATAAGGAGGTGACTCGAAGTAATTTGTAGCAGTCACGAAGCAGTGGTTTGCCTGTACAGATGCCTGGGAAGTTATATTTAAGAAAATTTATATTGTCTAGAAATGTTTTAAAGTTAAGTTTAAAACTTAAAATGAAACTGAAATGCTTCAGATCTGCCTGGGAAGTTTTGAATCTAAGGAAATCTATCTGTAAAGTGATGTTTTAGAACTAAACCTAAAACGTAAGATTAAAACTGAATACAAGAGTTAAATATATGAATGAAGTAAGATATATATGGATGAAGTATGTGGTATTGTATGGGTTGGTTTGAGCATGCATATACACGTATCAGTTGATCGGCCTGGGAAGTGTACTGGAAAATTTGAAATGTGGAGTTCGAACATCTTGGTATATAAAGCCACTTTGACATGTTTTGATGCCACGGTGCATGCTTAGCCATGCTGTATTGATGAAGAGGATACCCTGTGACAGTTCGAGCCTGGAAAGGAAAAAGAGATGAAACAAATTTTGCAAGTATATAGGTTAAACTGGAATTTTAGTAAATAAGAGAAAAGAAAACTGGGGAGGTAGGCTGCACATATATGTGCAATGTGCATGAGAAAACTAGGCAGTGGAGTGATGCACGTGCGTGCACGTATCCGTGTCACCGTACATGGAGAAAGAAAAATTTATGTGTACGGGTGTTCGTAGTTAACATCTTGCCGTAATTGTTTAGGGAAAATTTTCGTCGTAAATTTTGTGTGTTAGCACGGGGCACATATTTTGGGTATATTTAGGTCACATTATACGGTGGAGTGGTCGAGCAAGTCAAAACAATTTCCGTTCTATTTTAATCCTTTCTTGACCATACATTCTAAAGTCGCGTTTCAAAATATTTGAATTTGTTCTAGATTTGAATCTAGGCGACATCAGAAGAAATTTGATCGTTATTTTCTGTCGGTCTTTACCGGTGAATCGTTGTTTTGAATTCAAATTTTCTGCAACTTTCAGGTGAGTATTTCTCACCAGACATACGTATTTATATTTCGTAAATTATTGCAAGTGTATGTGTAAAATTTTATGTCACTATTATCTGTCTGTAGTGTAATATAAAATGATGAACCCCATTTAAATTGACACCTCATCAGTTATTATCTGTTGTATTATATCTGCAGTTATATTATGTTATTGTTTATTTACTGCTTAAATCACACTGCAAGTTCCCTGTTATACGTAGATTGTTATGGACTGAAATGATAGGCCTAAATGATTATTATTGTTAAATTATGCTGTTAACTGTTAAACTGTTAAACTTGGGATTGCGGGTTTGAAATGATAGGACCCGGGATATTTGTAAACTACGGATTGAAATGATATAAATCCGTACCACTTGACCTAGGCTAGAAAACTATATACAGGCCCGTGGTCCTTATAATATTTTCTGAAATATTTAAAATTATTTTGGAAGTTAAATATTTGATTTAATATCTTTAAAGGATTTTATATTGGTTCTGAATGAGTTAAATGTTAATAAATAAATAAATATTTGAATAAAAGTTTGGAATATAACTTAATTTGGTAATTCGAGATTTTTGAAAGAATAAGATTTCAGTTAAGAAAATATATATAAATAAATAAGTTATATTTGGAAATATTTATTTAGTTAAACAATCTACTACAGCATTTAAATGCTGTTCTTTTGAAATTTGACTAGTTTTACCCATAACTTTAGGTAGCATTTCCTAAGTGCTATGGAATCTAGAATTTGATTGCTCTAAAATTTATGGAATTTGATAAATTTTATTTTACCTTAAGTTTTGGAAAAACTTAAGACATAATATTTATAACTGTATTTTCCTAAATAAATTAAAGATAAATATTCTGGTATTAAGTAAATTTTGGGAAAAATTTAATGGTTAAAATTTGGAGTTTTATTTATGGAAATTATGGGAATATTCAAGACTAAAAATATAAAACATTGATTTGTGAAAGAATAAAACCCAAACTAAGTTTTGAATAGTAAATACTCCAATTGGATATATATAAAAATTGAAATGGTTTTGGGAACATAAAGGGATATTTAAATTATGGTTAAACTTTAAATAAAGAAATATATTTGTGAAGCTATGTAAATTATCTTCTTTACAAAGTAACCATAAAGTTAACCCATTTATATATATACCGTTGAATGTCCAAACCATTGTGTTTGGGAGTTATGGATTTAAGTAAAGTTTCCAAAACATTATCCTTTGAAGATATAATTCAAATATTTGGTCTCCAGATATTATAAACAGTATGGTTTTGGAAAGAATTATATTTGAATATAACGATATCCTATTGTTTTGGGTTTTAAAATGATATCGTATCTATAGTTTTGAAATGGAAATGTTTATTCTGATTTAAAGTATAAACTGTTTTTAAATAACCACGGGTTATAATAACGAAGGGTTGGCAAAGAGACCGGGATCGGATATGGACATACTCTCTGTCGATACCGAAAACCACTTTGACTAACCGTGTACGCGGTGGAGATTCCAGAATGAAGTAGGTTGGTGGTGACGGTTTCTTGAAAGGTATATACGTGGACCCGACTCCCGTGAGTTGGCATAAGGTGGCTAAAACAGGAGCGATTCTCGGATTAATGAGGTAGCTCCTCTGATCGAACGCACTTCTTCGTATACCATTCTATTGCTTATGTGATTGTTTGGGTGCACCCTTTGATTTGGGAGTGTTGTTCGAGGTGGGCGGTTGCTGCGGCTTCGCGTTACCACCGGTCCGGATAGCAATTGGTATATCTACCCTGGCATTGCCTAGTTGTGCCGTGTCACCTACCATATCGAGCCTTGTACGAGTTTGGTTTTCTCCCGTAGCCCGTGTGGTATCCTCTAGTTGCTTCCCGAGTAGGAGGAGCTATGATATTGGATGGACTACTGGGACTATTACGTGTTAAGGGCTATATGGGTAACCCCTTAATGCTAAGAAATAAGTATGTTTACTTTATAAATAGACACTATTATAATAGCGCAATATACTACATAGTAAATAGTTTAACGGATCCTTAGAGGATGGGCGGTCCCAGGCATCCTTTGAGTTACTTGCTATATATTACAGTACACTTGATTTAGCTTACATTATATAAGTATGTATGTCCTGACTCGAGTGTTTTGTTTTATTGTACGCTCGGGTCAGCCTGAGTTGCAGCTTCAGTTTCTTCTCCGTAGCTAGGACACTCAATAGATCATTCGTGCTATTGGAAGTTGTTTCAGCCTTTATCCTTTCTGGAATTCAAGACTTTGAAGACTCTCTATCTGTGTATGTTAAAATTTGTATTGAGGATTATAGACAATGTAAGTTCTGTTTTGTAAAGATGTATCAGTGGCTTCATGAACCACTAAATTTTTAATTTCCGCTGCGAGATTCTGATATCTGTGTATGTGATTCTGCGATTTATTTACTGTATATTCCGAGTTTTGCCAAATTTATTCTACAATCTATTATTTTGAACTATTCCAGCTCGACATGTTCTATTATTGTCGAATTCGAATGGTACAAAATAGTGGGTCGTTACATATCTTAACCTCACTTGAACTCTTGGTTCATCTGCAATCCAAATTGTCACAATATATAAGCATCGGACCATCTATGCTTGGGATCACCTCTGGCTTCTTAATGAAATTTTGCATCCAAACTGCTTCATTTGTGGTGGCGCTCAATGTGATGTACTCAGCTCCAAGGTAGAATCTACCACAAATTCATTTTTGGAACTTTTCCAATTAACGCCTCCTCCATTCAGAGAAAAGGCAAACCTAGAGACTTGTTATCATCAATCTTACTTCAAAGGGTCGAATCCAAATATCCCTTCATAAGGAGTTCGTCGATTCCATAAATCAGAAACAAATCTTTAGCATTTCTTAAATACTTAAGGATGACTTTGACAGCTATCCAATGGTTTTTTCTTAGATTAGATTGAATTGTCTTACTACACCAAGTACAAAAGTGATCTTAGCTAGTACATAGCATGGCATACATGATTGATCCTACTGCAGAAGCATAAGAAATCTGACTCATGTGTTGCATTTCCTCATTTGTGGATGGGGAGTCCATCTTAGGAAGGACAATTCCATGTCGAAATGGAAAATTTCCACTCTTGGAATTCCCCATATTAAATCGTCTTAGTATTGAATCAATGACATAGATTGGGACAATCCCAACGTCCATTTCGATATATCTCTATAAATTTCAATACCTAGTACATAGGATATCTAGCCTAAATCCTTCATCTAGAAGTTATTAGATAGCCACATTTTCACTGGTTGCAAAATTGGTACATCATTGCCAATTAGTAACAAATCGCTATAAAACTAAGAATATAACTACACTGGTTTACCCTTTCTTGTATACATTTGCTTTCTTTATGCTTTGATAATAACCAATTTGTTTGATTACTTATCAAAACATTTGTTCTAACTTCAAGATGCTTGCTTGAAACCATAAATCGATCCTACGAGTCTTTAAGCCTTATCGTCGCTTCCACAGTCCTCGAAACCCTCTAGCTATGACATATAAACTATCTCTTTCAAATCACCATTTTTAAAAATTGTTTTACCAATCATTTTCCAAATTTCATGGCCATAGAATGTGGTGACTGCAATTAGAATGCAAGTGGGTTTAAGCATGGTGATTGGCAAAAACGTTTTTTCATAATCAACACTTTGAATTTGACGAAACCATTTCACAACCGACCCACATTATAGGTTTCAATATTTCCATATACACCGATCTTCTTCTTGAAGTCCACTTGTATGACAGGTTTTATACCTTTAGGCACATTTTTCAAATTCCAAACTTTGTTATTGTATGTGGAATCCATCACGGATTTCATAGATTAAACCATAAGGCAAAATCTTTACACTCGAAGGCCGATTGGTACATGAAGGAATCATCGTTATTAATGACACAATCCACGTTCCCACCATCAATGAGAAACCCGTAGTAGTTCTCTAACGCATAAGATACCCTGTTCGACCTTCTAGTAGGTTGTGTATATTCAATAGGAGTCGAAGTACTATCCATGTACTCGGCCTCTACAGGAGTTTCATGGATATTATCCAAGTCTATCGTATTGCCTCTAATTTCTCATGTGCGAAATTCCTTTTCCATAAGGTGGAAAGCCAAGAACAAAAACTTTTTGTTCCATGGTGTAATAGAAATGTATCCATGAGAATTTCTTGGATACACTATTAACTTACACAAAATCGATCTTGCCTCTAAATTACCAGGGTTTAACTTCTTAACTTAAGCCAGACAAACCCAAACTTTAAGATAATTAAGGTGGAGTTTCTTATCAGTCTATAGTTCGTATATTTTTTTTGGCACAGACTTGGACTATACATTATTCAACATATATGTCACTGTTTCAAGTGCATATCCCCAAAACGAATGAGGTAACACGGTATCACTCATCGTTGATTGAACCTTATCGAACAAGGTTCAATTTATCCTCTTTGAAACATCGTTGTATTGTAAAGTATACCGAGGAACTTGAGGGAGAATCACTTTCTCTTTTAGGTACAGTTAGAGTTCCAGTCCACTGTACCTACCTGCTCGATCCAATTGAAGAATTTTTTTATTTCTTATTGCTTTGATTTTCGACTTCGTTTTTATATTCAACAAATTTCTCATAGACCAATGGTTGTGTTTTATAAGATACGCATATCCATATCTAGAGAAATCATCGGCAAAAATAACACAATAAGAGGTACTACCTTTGGTCATCATAGACATTAGATCGCATATATCAGTATACGATTTCAAAGAGTTCACCAACTCTTTCATTGCTCCCACTGAATGGGCGCTTGGCATTTTCCATTTAAAACATGACTCAAAATTGCCGAATGATTCAGAATCAAATGATTGTAGACACACTTGGTTTCTTAGCTCATTAAGTTGTTTCTTACTAATATGGTCTAATCTACAATGCCATAGGTAACTATAATTAACTTTAGCCATCGAATTATTTTCAAAAGCAAATATATGATTTCAATTAAGAACATAAATACCATTATTTAATTCACCAAACCCAACTATTTTACTTTCGATATAATATTTGTAATAGTGTCTTTATAAATAAAATTATATCCCTCTTTATTCAAACATGGAATGGATATTATTCTCAAAAATAAAATTCGATACATAATAACAGTTTCTTAAAATCATATCATAACTTCTCACTAACTTAACATGATATTCTCTCATTACTTCTACAGTGATGTCAGCTCCATTTGCAACTTGGAATTCCATGCTTCCTTTAGCGACGAGCCTCTTTACTCTAAGTTCTTGTAAAAAAATTAAGACATGAGTTTCAAATCTGGTATCTAAAGCCCAACTAGAAGTACATATGGACAAATAATTTCTATACAAAAAATAACTTTAGAAGCAGAATCTAATTCCATTTACGATATATTCATATATATATGTATGTATGTATGTATGTATGTATGTATGTATGTATGTATGTATGTGTGTGTATGTATGTATGTATGTATGTATGTATGTATGTATGTATGTATGTATGTATGTATGTATGTATGTATATAAGCTTGTGATATTTAAATTTTAAACTTTGCTAATATTATTAAATTATAAATGAATAACTAAATAAATATAATTTTAAGCCAAAATCAATAAATGCAAATTTTTAATAGTAACCTTATATTGTATATATATATATATATATATATATATAGTTTGGATATTATACATACATTTTAAATATCAATTATTACTAAAAGTTTACAAAAAACATTACCTTTTTTACAAAAAGAAATTTTAATTTTAATATTAACACTAACATTTAAATATATATAAGTAATGTTTATATTTTTAAATATTAAAATAATATTTAACTTGATTTTTTTGTCAGGGTCGAATAATAAACATATGTAAACTATATATATAATTCAAATCTAAGTTAAAATTTTACCTCAAGATCCAACCTATTGTTGACACATTGGATTGCAAGCCTTTCATTTTGAAGTATGATTCATTCCTTTTAGATTGTATGCAAATCTCGACTATAGGCTTCAATAAATTTTTAAGAGGGCAGGCTTTTTATTTTTATGCATTATGAATGAGAAAAGAATTCGTATTTATAGCCATTGGATATCATAAAATATCTTCTCTTTTTGCTTCTCTTTTACTTCTAGATCTTATCTAGTCAAAGATAAATATTCAAATACCATCCCCTTTGTTCCCCTCATATGAATCACTTTATAGTGTTGGGCCTAATTAATATGACATGCAATATTTAGTTTAGCCCCATACATAATTTAAATTAATATATAACAGTTAGATGTTATTTTAATTAATTCTATCCATCCCAAAATAAATGATTAAAAGGCCTATATAATTAATTCAACATTTGTGCAAATTTTTACTATTAATATAGAAGATTTATAAATTAATTTAACCAAGTTGAATTCGAGAAATTGCTAACAACTCTATTGCGTGACTCCCTAATGTGAACTCAACCCTCATTAATATTAAACAATTTAAACGCTATAGCCTATACAGGCTTTGATGATGCATAGTGGTGGACATGAATTCTTTTGTTTACGTATCATCTAGGTGCGATACTATTTCTAACCATTTAAGCTACACCATAAGAAATTATATATTGTGCATGTTTTCTCTTCATCGTCACTATATCACCTAGATATTTAGAGCTTGGTCAATGGTCAAAACTTAATAATATCCACAGTTAATTACGAAGTTAAACATTAAAATACATGGTTCAACCTGATAGCATTTATTAATTAACCAATCTGCTTTGGCAAAACTTTTGCTTTAAGTTGACTACCATTTACTTTGATACTAATATTTTATTTGAACAATACGAATTCTTTATTGAAGAGTATTTCTATAACGACTCGAATTTTTTTTAATGTTTGAATAAGAATATTTAATTTTTTTAAATATTAAAATTTAATTTAAATTAAATAAATAATAAGAAAACTAAATAACTAGTAAAATGACTTGATTTTTAATGGTGTACTTTTAGTTTATTTTATTTGATTTTTCATAATTTTTAATTTGAAAAATATTTATGTTATCATTTGAAAATGATGATTTTCCAACAAACGGGGGTATTTTGGGGTCAATCGTATTTTCATGCACGACCATATTTTTGTTTTGTCGTTCGCAGTTCGTACACGAACGAATTCTCTACGGCGAGATACCAGAAATTTGATAATAAACCAAACATCGCCTAAGACAATTCAACGACCTTGCTTCTTTTCCTCTTTCACTTTTCTATTCACTAACTTCGGTAAGTTCAAAAAACAAAAAAGAAAGTGAAAATCAACCTTTAAAAATTCAAAACAAGTCAAATGCTTATCTGAAAATTATAAAGTTTAAATCTTTGAACTTGTACAGCCTAGATCTACAAGTCTATAGGTTTTTTGAGCTCACGGTGATGTTTGGTGTGTTTGATAGTTTGGTCTGAGACTTGTAGGCAACTAGGGTTTTAGTTTTTGTGTGATCAAGAGTGAGTTAAGCTATGGCATGATTGGATTTGGTTCTCTCAAATGGAGGAGCTCGAATGTCGTCGTTTTGGTGAGTTGCGATGGAAGTTTGGAGGGTGCGACAATGTGTACGGTCATAAGGGTAAGCCTAGGTCGTGAATTTCGTTAGAGAGACTAGTGGGATTGGAGGTGATGGTCCCGAAGAGGAAGGAGAGAGGAGTTCATCGGTGGCGTTGATTTTGAGTTACATGAACTAGATGCACATAGAGGAGGAGAGAAGTGGTGGATGATGGTGGGTTCATCTATAGGTTTAGGCGGGAGTGATTTTGTATCTGAGGAAGGAGAATTAGAGGTTAAGTTAGGTAATTAATTTAATGATGTAATTAGTTCTTAAATTTATATTATTTAAAGCCAAAAAACTAGTAAAATCAATGTCTCTTCCATACGAGGTCCAATCGGGATGCGGTCTTTTGCATTTCATTCGTAATGGCGATAGCTACATGATGGAGCTAGTTACGCTGAATTTAGAGTAATTAAAATTTTAGGCTAAAATCGAAGGTTCAAATCGGAACGCATAAGTGTCCACTGGAATTTTTGTGAGGTAAACTCGCTTTTTAGATCAGTTTGATACATAGTAGATAAAAATTATTGTTTTGATTTAAATTATTTATTGGCATAGTTTGGTTAAATATCTGCTTTGAAAAGTGAATTACATTTAAAATGAAAATGCAAGGAATTTTGTCGAGAAATCCAGATTTCTCTTCGTTGTAATTTTTAATTCCAGTTATATACCTATTGATTTTATTTCAATTATATACCTGTTATATAGACTGTTAAATGTTAAAATTTGATTGTTTGGCCATATTGGATCTGACATTACATATGTTAAAGGTTGAATCCTTTTTGTTGAAAGGGTAGTAATAGCATTGGTTAAGTACTATAGCTAACTATGGGCCTCGTTATAATATTTTGAAGAATACTTATAATTGTTGTTTTGATCTGTAAATGATTTCAATTTGGAAAATTGATTTTTAATCTGACCTTTTTGGATTTTCTATGATATTTTATATAAAAATTATATTGTACTTCTTTGTTTACTTCAAATTAATCTATTATATTGTACTTCTTTGTTTACTTCAACTTAATCTATTATTCTTTTCTAACATATGTATATATGTAAATGTTTTAAAATTATTTTGGAAAGTATTTGTCTTATAGAAAGTTATTACAACAACGAATTATTATTTTTGAGTATATAAATGGGGTTTATCATTTATTTTAAAAGTGATTTTGTTTAAAAAAAGATAGAAATTTTTTGGAATAAATATTTATGACATAATTTATATAAAATATTGTAATAAAAGAACAGATTTATAAGTGATATTTATAAATTAAAGAGAAATTTATAAGTGGCCTTTTATAAATAAAAGGATGGGTTTATAAATGGTATTTTATAAAGGAAATATTATCATTTGATAAATTGGAGAAAATAAGTAACAATTTGAATTTATTGTAACATATGGAATGATCGTGTTATGGGAGTATATGAGATTTATAATTATAAATGGATGTTTGTTTTGTATTTGAGTTTGTTTTATAAATAAGTTTTGCAATTATATTTAGAAATTTATAGATTGAGTTTTATAAATGAATTTGGAGTTTTATAAAAAGAGTTGCAAAACAAATTTAGGGATTTATAAAATGGGTTTTATCAATGACTATTTTATAAAAGAGGTTTTATAAAGAATTTTATAAAAGTATAAAGGATGTTTATAAAGGAGTCTATTAAATAAGTTTGGAGAGTTATAGAAGGAATTTTTTATTTATGTTTGGATATTTACAAAGGGAACTTATAATTTATAAATAGTATTCTACAAAAGGAGTTTGTAAATGTAAGGAGTTTTATGAAGGAATTTTATAAAAAGAATCTTTGTAAAAAGTAATAAGACCTAATATCCAAAAATGATCGATTTAAAAATATGTTGGTATGTAAAATGTTCTTTTCCATACTTGACACCAAATTCCGAGTTATGAAAACTCGTCTCTATCATGAGAATTAAGAATGTCTATTGAGACAAGGATAGTTTTCTAACTTGTCTGATTCCATTGTTAATCAAGGGACGTATTGTTTGAAATCAAAAAGTGGGGGTAAGTATATTTGGTCTAGTTGATGCATTTATTTACACCAAAGTTGTTTCGAGTTTATTGTTATTAATGTTTTTAAGTTACATTTTTTAAAACAATTAAATATGGTTCTGGAAATGAACTCTTCCTATGATTTGTGAATACACTTATACCCTTGAGACACGTATATGAGTATAATTTCTAAGCATTGGAAATGTAGTAGTTTGTGAATATACTTATTTTTGATCTAAGTATATGGAAAAGTTTTCTAAGTTTGAAAGTGAAATGTTTTGTGAGTATACTTATACAGTTGAGATAAAATATCGATATTTTTCAAGTATTTGAAAGAGTAAAATGGGTTTGTGAATATATCTTTTAAAAACATATTTTAATACAAATATTTGAAAGTGGTTTTAATTAACGAAAGGATTAATTAAAGAGGCTTAGTGGTTGCTTTGTGCTTAACCATGCTTAGTTAGATCTCCGGTTGAATTGTTTGTTTATTTGTTAGTTAAATAAATAAACATCAAATCTTGACCAGTTTTTAAATTATCGTTGTCGGTTCGAAGAGACCGGGATCAGATATATTACTCAAAACCACTTCGAATTGGCATAAGCGTTCGAATTAAAGACATCTTGAAAAAGATGGAATCAAAGACGGAGCTCTTTGAAGTGCAAGAGCTACTTGCTACTAATCCTAAGGGTGATTCCAAAAAGGATGTAGTGGAAGCAGTGTTGTTCATATCACGAACAACTTATATGGATGAATGCTAGCATTACATTGTTGTCGGAAGAGCAGTATTGGCATTTCAAGTGGGATTTGCTAAAAAGGTAAACCGTAGCCTCAAGCCTCGACAACTGGGAATGACTAAAACAAGGAATATGTGATAAAGCTATATTGGTTGCACCCATTAGGGTATTGCCATCACCCTTCTAGATATATATTTATGGATTTAGTTGTGCAAGAGAGCTCTCAAGAAAAGGTTGCAAAGCAACCGGGGTGATAAAATATTTGGTATTATTCAGTAAGGGGTAGGCCTGTCCTATGTTGGTAGAAGGCCCATGTTAGGCCCTCAATACTTTTTCTAGAAGTGTATTTGTAACGACTCGTAAATTCTAGTTATTTTATTTATTTAATTTATTGAATTTTGTGAAATTTTAAATAATAAAATTTTGAAATAAAAATTTAATATTTGGAATACGTCTTCTTAAACATAGCAACTGATAAATTTTCATCAGAAAATACGGAAGTTTATTTTTTATAATTATATTACAATTTAAATCAGTTAAAATTGATGATAATAAAATGCTTTCCAAACCTAAATATTTTTCTATAGAAAATTTGTAAATCATCTCTTAAGTAAGACGTCATATTTCGTTTCGTCAAATTTAGAATTCTATTGCTCCGTTTATCTTATTTCTAACAAATTTGTAGCATTTTCAGTACCAGTTATCGACTTTTGGTTGGATAATTGTACCATTTATATCTATATACCTTTTTGATCGTATCGTCGTGCTAATCTCCATGGTATATTCAACTCTGTATTTTGAAGTCTGGGAAATGGCCGAGTCTACGGAACGATTCCCGTATCGGTTTTGAAATTTGTCTTTTAAAATTCTCGTGACCATTCACTTCCAACGGCTGAATTTAAATAGTTTTGACAATTATGTATAGCTGTGACACTTCTATTTCCACCTTTTGAAATAACCCATTGCTTCATTTTATCAGTTTGATTTCATAAAAAAAAGAGATGCATTCGAATATTTGCTTGGCCTTCCTCCTTCTATTTTGCATCTCCCCCTTTCGACACGTCCTTCCGAACTTCCCTCACGCAATCACCCAGGCCGACCAAGCCTCCATCATTCGCAGCACCATCGAGATCTGCCATAGCATGAACGAAACAAAACTCAATCACCACCTGGCCTAGGGGAAGCTTGCCCTGGCCGAGCCCACTGCAGCGGCTATTTCCACCGACTCTCCCGGTGCGTGTCTTCCCCTCCTCATCAGCCTTATAAATATATATAGTGTGTGTGTGTGTATAATATTATTTTACACGTATGTTTTATATGATGCTTTATATATACAATTTGTGTAAATTTCATATAATACATTTGTCAATACATACATACATACATACATACATACATACATACATATATATATATATATATATATTATTCTATGATTCTATGTTGAGTTTACACGTATATGGGTCTATGGAAATTTTGAAAAGGTATAGTCGTTTATTTGGTATTGATTTCTAAAAAGTTGTGTATATAAATATATATAATTATCTGATTGTATAAATTTATATTGGCATGCATATAAAATCTGTCGTACACCAGATTTGTTTTATATCAGTTTATATGTGTGTGTGTGTCGAAGTTCTTAAAGGATCTTTCGAGTCTGCATATTTATTGTAGTCTGCGTATGTTCATTTACCTACCTTGTATATTTTTAAATATATAGTTTATATTTATACCGATTTTGGTTTTTGAATATATGTTACAGTGTATATAACAAAAAGTGTATATAGTTATATATGTTGTATAATGTCTGTTGGTTATATATGGCAATTACATATATATGCTGTAGAGTTATACATTCTGTTAGAATAAAATATTTAAAATCAAGTTTTGGAAATAACTTCAATATATATAACATGTTGCTGAGTTTCTGTTGCTTTTGTGCACAAGTCTGTATAAGTTTATAAATTATTTGTTTGGGTTTATTTTAAAATATAAGTTATTTTGATTATATACTCTATTCGAGAAGAAATGTGTTAGTTTATATTTTTCTTTAGCTATATGATATACATAGGATAGGTTTGTAATATATATATTTTTCGAATGGGTTTCATATATATATATATATATATATATATATATATATATATATATATATATATTTAGATTTTTATTGTATATAAAATATAAGTTATTTTAAAAGATTTATATATATGTACATATGAGTTGTAATAACTATAACATATATTACCTGTTGTTAGTTCAGTCATGTAAGTTTACATAAGATTTTGGAGTGTGCGTGTTGTTTACAGTTGGATATTTATATATTATATATTTATCTAGTTATATATATACTTGTATATGTATTGCATATTATATTGTATGTGTATTGTTTATACATCTATTAAAATAAAGCAAGTTTGTATAAATTTGTTTTAAATATAAATGTTAAAGATATAAAATGGATGTAAGTATTTCGTACTTTTAATAATATATATATATATATATATATATATTTCAAAAAATATAATGTATATATGTTTGATTTTTGTATGTGTGTTTTAATTTAAAATTATGATTTTTGAAAACCATATATATATATATATAATGTAATATATGTTTGAATTTAAAATATGATTTATATATATATAATTACATGTAAGTTCACTTATACCAGTTATATTCATCGACCCAATTCTGATTTGATTACGTCTATTCTTATTGATCAGCTTTGTTCAACAATTCGTGTCCAATCTTGCTTTGATTTGAAATTCGTGCTTGGATCCGTAACCCATTTCATTGTCTAACTTCTCTAGTCTCAAAAGGTGAGTAATCACTCACGATTAATGTTCTTATATTTATTAAATTTGATTTCAATTGAAACGACAATTGAAATATGCTGCTGTTAGTTATTTACATTGTTATATATATTGTTATCTGTATTTGTTCACATGTGACATCTGACACTATTATCTGTTATTTATATTGATAATATATGCATGTTTTATTATTATCATATCTGTTATCACTCTACAAGTTCCCTGGTAGTATAGAATTCACTATAGGTTGAAATGGTACATACCCAAACAATCTGTAGAGTAGGAGAAAATCGTTATGGGTTGAAAAGATAGACCCAAGCGATTTTCACTTGAATTGAATTTGGGATTGCGGGTTGAAATGATATATACCCGTATATATTTAAATTGCAGATTGAAATGATAAATATCTATATCACTTGATCATAGGATAGGAAATTATATACAGACGCCGTTGGTCTATATATAAATATTTTGAAAATGATTTCTATGGTTTTGGGAAGAAATATACGGTTTTATAAAATATTGATTTCAATATTATATAATTTTATTTTATATATAGTTAAATTCTTGATTTTAAGCTATGTATAAATTTATTTTAATATAGAATAAGTTTAATAATAAAGTTTGATTTTTATTTTAAAATATAATATGGTTAAATATTTATTTAAAATTATAATTTAATATAGAGTTATAATGATTTGAATAAATTAAGTTTGGAAGATAAATTTGAAATTGATTTGATATTTAATTTATTTAAGAGTTATACTCAAATAAGTTTGATTTGAAATTTATTAAATTTGAGATTTTAAAGGATATGATTTTCATAACTTGATTTTTGTTTAAGGTGGTTTAAATAAATATATCAAGTTTAAATAAATCGAATTAATATTCATTTATTTGAAGTTTAAAAGGTATATTTAAATGATATTGGACTTATTAAGTAAATATTTCAAAACTAAGTAATAGTAATGTGATTTTGATATATATGTATGTATGTATGTATGTATGTATGTATGTATGTATGTATGTATGTATGTATGTATGTGAAATTACTGAACGTAGTTTTGAAATTTTGGAATATTTAAATATTTGAAATATATTGAAATGGTTTATTTTGGGGTTCAAATCTGTTTTGAAATAGATATAATTGGGAATAGTTTATTGAGAAACCGAATCGAATTGGAATTAATGATTTGAGACTTGACTAAGTTTGAATTTTGGTATTCGAATTGACTAGGAATTGATTTGTGAAATTTGAGGAAGCTATTTTATTATAAAAAGTATTTTTAAGTCTTATTTCAAAACTATTTATATATTTTACTTTATAAATTATTTTTAATATAAACTATTTTAATATAAACTATTTTAATTTATAATTATTTTATATAAACTATTTTATTTTATATACTATTATTAATATCTAAACTCTTAAAAAGGGAAGTGTTATGATTTTCAAAGTGTTTCGTTTCGTAAGTGTTATAACTTTGAAGTGCTATGATTTTGGAAGTGGAAACATTTGAAATGGAAATGATATCTTATTTGGTTCTGAAATGGAAATGATATCGTATTGATATGGTTTTGAAACGGCAGTGATATTTTTGTTTTGAAGTATAAACTATTTTGAAGAAATGACTGCGTTGTTATAATAACGTTTGGTTATTAAAGAGACCGGGATCCGAAGTTGTCATACTCTCTGCCAACTTCGAAAACCACTTTAACAACTGTGTACGCGGTGGAGATTCCAGAATGAAGTAGGATGGTGGCGACGATCCTATTGAGGTATATACATGGACCTGACTCCCGTGAGTTGGCAAAAGGTGGCTAAAACAGGAGTAATCGACGGGCTAATGAGGTAGCTCCTCTGATCGGACACACTCCTTCGGTACATTCTATTACTTTGTGATTGATTGGGTGCACCTTTGATTTTTTTTGGAAGTGTGGCTCGAAGTGGACGGTGGCTGAGGTTATGCGTTACCACTGGTCCAGAAGTGCAATTGGTATATCTACCCTGGCATTGCCTAGTTGTGTCGTGTCACCTACCCTAGCGAGCTTTACTACGAGTTTGATTTGTGTCGTACCTATGGAGTATCCTCTGGTGGCATCCCGATCAGGAGGGACTACGGTACTGTATAGACTAGTGGCACTGTAAAATATGTTAAGGGGGATATGGGTAACGCCTTGACGCTATTTTTAAATATATTATACTTTAGTTTAGACATTATTATGATAGCGTATATTACTATATAGTAGATAGTTTAACGGATCCTTAGTGGATGGTTATCCCAAGCATCCTTTCAGTTACTTGTATTTCGGTTGTTATTTCACTTTTAACGACCCGTAAATTTCAAAAATTTAATTTGTTTATTTAATAGGATTTTTGAAATTAATTTTTAGTAGAAATGATAAAAGGGGGTAAATAAATGTTAAAAATGAAGGCTAAAATAAATTATGTAAATGGTGACTTAAGACCTATTTATAGAAATTTAAATAAAATCCAAATAAATTAAGGGAAAAAGATTCTTACCTGGATATAGAATTTAATATGAGAAATTTATGAAAGTATTAATTTGATTTAATGCAATAAAAGATTGTAAATGGTAATTGGAATAAATTAAGGAATCATATTAGTGCAAGTTAGTAATTTATGGCTTGAATGAGATTCCAATCCAATACAATCATTTAAAAGTTATGATTTGATTTTTAATGGAACATGAGAAAAACAAATGTAAGGATTTGATTAATATATATGTTATTTGTTCAGGGTATTGAATAAAATTGGAAATCCAATTGTAATTAATGATAATAACGTTGGTATTAGTTAACAAATTAAATTTCAATGCAATACCCATAAATGAATGGAATGAAATGAATGTATATAAATGTATACTAGGTTATGTATCAAATAGAAGGAAAGAAGAATAAATATCGAATTGATTGATGAATGAATATATATTGAATAGTAATGGAATGTAAAGTTAATGGTAATTGTATAAAATCAATACAAGATATTGAATTGCAAATTTTAGGTTTATATTAAAGTGTGAATAAAAATCTGATTTGTTATATTAATTTGATGGAATTCAAATTTGATGGAAAAGGTAAATGGATATTTAGTAATAAATTTAAAGGACTTAAAAATGGAATTTATTTAATTTATAGATATAACGGATAAGGGTATACTTATAAATGTAGGGTTAAGATTTTTACCACAACTACTATGAGTTATATACTTAGTTCCTTCAATTAAATCGGAAATCATTGCAGTAATTATAAATTAAATGTTACAATAAATAAAGTAAGGTAATAAATGGGGAATAACGTAAATAGATTCTTCATTAAATGATGGTTAGTGTATATAAAGAATGGAGGTAAAGCTTTATAAATTGATTTGAATCCAAAATTTAATGAAAGGAGTAATTGGAATTAAATGGATTAAATGTTTGAAGTTACAAAGATTTTAATTTAGGTAAAAGGGTATGCATTTATGTAATAGAGTATGAATCTATTGTTAAGTTTATTTATAAAAATGGCAGTTGGGTAAATGAAAGGGTGCAAAAGTAAGTTTGTCAGTATATTTAAAGTAATATATGATAATAGGTTTAATCGAAATAAATGAAAAATTAAAATCTAAATATTACATTTATAGGGATTTAAGTGTAATCGAAGAATGTTAGGATAATAAATTTTGAATCTAATATTAAATCTGTCTACTTGAAATATATAAATGGAATAACCATTGATCTCTTTGATTGAATATATAAATTTTAGAAAGTTAAATTTTAATTGGTGAATTTAATGAAATTAAGGATTTATATTGAAATTTAAAATTTACCTTCTTTAAATTTGACATCTAAACTTGTTGGAATTTTGTAAATGATTAAGAATTTTAAAGTGATAAAATGGGTAAATTTTAGAATCTAAATATAAAAAATTGATTTTATTTTGAATTTATTTAATTAATATAAAAATAGCCATTTTGGTCACGGACTTGGATTTCGACGAAACTAGTTTCATCGGATCCGTAACAGTGAATTATTGTAGGGTTTCAAGTTTCGTAGCGATCGGACTTGTCGTTTGATCGTACGAACGCGAAACGCCTTGAAATCGATTTAATTGAAATCAATTTGGAAATTTGTGTTTTCAGCATAACTTCTTCATACGAAGGAATTTGGATGTGAAACTTTTTCCATCGCGTTCAGAATATTTTAAAATACCTATTTTGATATATGGGTTATCCTATTTTCGTTCCGGGGTCAGAACGGGATTTTTGGGCCAACTATCGGTTAGTACGTTTATAATTCGCGCCCACCTATTCTATTGCAGTTTGTCTATAAATAGGCTGTTATAAACCCTAGCAGCCTCTATTCCTCACTTCTATACGAATAGGAACCTCTGTACTCCTCTTCTTCAATGGCAACAAACAATTCTAGATCCAAATTCAAATTTCAAACCAAATCTAAAAATTCAAAGTCTTCATAAAAATCTAAGAAAAATATATGTCGAAGATATCAATGATACGAATCAACGGCTGCTGACAGTTTTTCGAGATTGCGCTTCGATTAGCGGGAAATTGTGGTCAAAGGTCAAAAATTTCGAAACCCTAGGACTAATTGGGCGTTTTCGATTGGGGCAACGATCGAGCAATTGGGTTCTGGGTTCTGGAGTGATCGTGATGCCGAGTGGTTTGGAGGAGGTTGTGTCACAGATGGTTGGACGTGGACGAATAAAATTGCGATTTAGGGTTCGAAGGGGGACGGCGGCCGGCGGCGAATGGGGTGGCCGTACTTTGGCCTCAGGAGCGGCCGGAGGTGGGTAGTGCGATAGTGGTAGCAGCGCGTTGGATGGAGGCAGAGGGCGGCGTCGATCAACGGTCAAAGGAGCATCGAATGGGTGTATGGGGCGGTCGCGTTTTACCTTTAGAGGAAACTGCATATGCGTGAGAAAGGGGGGAAAGGAGCTGACGTGGCGGTTAGTTGTTAGGTGAGTTTGTTTTAATTTAATTTTGAAATTCAAATCGTTTTATCGCCATAACCTTCTCATACGACCTCGTTTTCACGCGAGATTTTTTTTGTTAGGATCGTAATTAAATTCCAGATCTTTTAACGGTAGTTTGGACAGATTTGGAGACCGTCGAATTTTTGGGTTTAAATCGGATTTAAATTCGATTTAAATTCAAAAGGTGAGTGTTTTAACCCACTCACAACTTCTAAAAATTCTTATGTTTGTTAATTTGACTTTAGATATGAGTAGAAATTTATTTATGACTGGTTGGCACGTTTTATTCATTATTTCTGTTTAAACGCATTTATTTAATATAACTGTTAATTAATTTGATTATTGCATATAAATTGACAGTAAAAATTTATTTATTTGCATATAAACTGATAGTTGAATAGTTAATAAATTTATTTTTGAATATAAACTGCTTGTTAATAACTGTCATTTATTTCCTGTTATATTGTATATGCTATATATTGATGTTTGTTTAAATTGCTGATGATTGAAATAAATTGAAGATGATTGAATTAAATTAGTTGATGATTGATATTGGGCGAATGGATGATGTGTACTATCTTATAAAATCTGCAAGTTATCATGCATATTCATTTCATTCGGGATTGCGGTTTGAAATGATATACAACCGCATTTTTATTTTAAATTGAAAATTGAAATGATAAACATCCGTATCACTTGACCATAGGGTAGAAAATTTTATACAGGCACCGCGGTATATATATATATATATATATATATATATATATATATATATTTTGAAATGATTTTCTATGGTTTTTTTGTAAAGTTATATATATGGTTTATGGGATATTGATTTGGTTATTGGTAAAGGTTATTATATATACAGTAATTTCCGGTTTTAAGCTTTGTATAAATTTGATTTGAAGTTTAAAATAAAGTTTGATTTTAAGATCAAATAAGATTAAGCATTTATTTAAAATTCAATTTCTGGAGTTTCATTGACTTAAATGAGAATAAGGTTGGAAGATGAATATTAACTTGAATTGGAATTAAATAAAAAGTTAGAATTTTAAACGATATGATTTTATAACTTGATGCTGTGTAGAGTGATCTAAATGAATATCAGGTTGATTTAAATGAATATATAATAAATGGAAAGATTTTTCAGTTATGTGAAGTTAAAGGTTTTTCTTAAATTATATTGAATTCATTAAGTAAATATTTCAAGTCTAAATAATAAGTAATTGAATTTAATATATATGGGATTGTCAAATAAGTTTGTTTTGAAATGGTGAAATATTTAAAGCTTTGAAACATAAGAATTGAAATGGTATTTGGAAGTTTAAATCGATATTTGAAAATTGATTTGTGAAATGTAAAGAAGCTATTGTGTTTTATAAAGTAATTTAATATTTAACCATTTAAGAGATGGAAATTTGTTTCGAAGTTATGATTTTCAAGGTAGTATGATTTGAAAATATTATATTCAAGAGTTTTGATTTCTAAATATTTTACTTTGAAAACCCTATGATTTTGGAAAAGAATATATATTGGAAAATAAAATGACATTATATGATTTGGGTCTAAATGATATCGTATTGATTTGGGGTTTTAAAAATATAAATGATATCGTATTTATATGGGTTTAAAATGGATATTTTATTCTGGTTTCAAAGTTTAAATTATTTTAAATGACCGCGGTGTTATAATAACGTTTGGTTGTTAAAGAGACCGGGATCGGAAGTTGTCATACTCTCTGCCAACTCCGAAAACCACTTTAACAACCGTGTACGCGGTGGAGATTCCAGAATGAAGTAGGTTGGTGGCGGCGTTTCCTGTAAGGTAAGTACGTGGACCCGACTCCCGTGAGTTGGCATAAGGTGGCTAAAACAGGAGCGATCGACGGGACAATGAGGTCATTCCTATGATCGAACGCACTCCTTCGATATTACACTATGACTTTTGGATCGATTCGGTGGCCACTTTACTTTTGATTTTGGGGGGTGTTGTTCGAGGTGGGCGGCAGCTGCGCGCTGCGCGTTTCCATCAGCCCGGAAGCGTAATTTGTATATCTACCTTGGCATTGCCTAGTTGTGCCATGTCACCTACCCTGGCGCGCCTTCTACGAGTTTCTATTTGTGTCGTACCTATGGAGTATCCTCTGGTAGCTTCTCGATCAGGAGGTATTACGGTACTGTATAGACTATTGGCATTATTTGTGTTAAGGGCTATATGGGTAACCCCTTAACGCTATTAAAAAGTAAGTTTATTTTACAATTAGACACTATTATAATAGCGCAATATACTACATAGTAAATAGTTTAACGGATCCTTAGGAGATGTAAATCCCAAGCATCTCTTGAGTTACTGTACTCATATTTATTTCTATTAATTTAACTCACATAAGATCTTTTGGTTCTGACTCGAGTGTTTTTGTCTTTTCAAATTCGCTTGGGTCAGTCCGAGTGTTTCAGGATTTGAAGATTTAGCTTTGGAGGACGAAGACGAAGATTCGTATTATTATTATTTATTATATTGCATTTCACTCATATTGTTCTGCTGCATTGTTATATGGTATGTGCACTCTGATATGTATTGTATAAATATAATCAAAGGTTTTGTAAAACAGCTTCATGAACTGTATATTTTGGTTATTATATTTTATTCTTCCGCTGTGAGATTCTTTTTAGTTTTTTTTTTTCTCTGTTTTTCTTATTTATCCCATAACAATCCGCTCTTACGTATGGTTTGAATTGGCACGTGTGTCTCTTTTTAAATCGTGTGAAAAGGCGGGACGTTACATCACTTGAGTTGGATTTATTGATATAAGAATGTTCATCCTGACTCGAGTGTTTTGTGTTTTGCTTTACGCTCGGGTCAGACTGAGTGTGCCAGCTTTTGAGACTCATCTTTGGAGTTGGAGCTTCGCTTGGAGAACCAGCTATCTATCCAGCTTTCAGATATTCAGTTGATTCCAGTGATGCATTCTGATCTTGTATTTGACTATTGTATTTGAACTTCTATTGTAACTTATTTAACTCTAATATATATATATATATATATATATATATATATATATATATATAGTAGCTTCATGAACTTGTTCTTTGTTTCCGCTGCATATTGTACATTACTCTGTGCCTATGATTCTGTGATGTATTTATTTACTGTATATGCTGAGTTTTTCAAATATAAATTAACAATCTCTAATTTTGAGCAATTCAAATCCGGGATGTGTGGATGCGAATGGTTGAAAATATCAAGTTGTTACAGTATTGTGGCAGGCGGTACCCCAGTGCCATGTTATTATATTGAATCCATTCTCCAATGAGTGCTTTCTCGACTTAATTGTATACCTATTGTGCTGGAATTTAATTAATGAACAATTTTGACCATGGTTCAATATTTATTGTAAACCTTAGACATTATTATAACATGATAAGATTTCCCGTGAAATGATTTGGTTATCGTAAGATAAAAACTCATCTATGTTTATGCGCGGCATGGTTTACGATATACCTTTATGTTGAAAGGTTTTATAACATTAAAATCCATTTGAAGCGTGTTTGTCACACTGGTTTAGTGGACTGATGCGGATGTTATTTTATTATATTGGTCGGGTTGGACCGAGTATGTTTTCAAATCTAGTTATGGATGCTCTTTGAGCTTCAGGGAATGAGCTAGAGGACTCCAAGACATACTCACATATATTTTATTTTCCACTACATATGTTGGTTGTATTTGTCAGCAATTATGAAGACATGTTATTATAACTGTTCAGGATGATGATAGATTAGTGTACTCGGATTTGACGTATGCATATTACAGTTTTCTTTTGTAAAGATCTATTATATATTATATATTACTCGTTACGATGTGAGATTATGTTCTGTCTTTTCTTTCTATTTCCTCTAACAAATTATCTTTCCAGCATTTAGATGCACAGCGCATGAATATCGTGGATGTATTAGTGTGGATTTTTGATGGTCGAAAAAGCAGGTTGTTATAATTTCACTTGAAATGTTCCAGCTTATACCCATCTATGGCCATAATTATTGTCGTGTAATTGACGATAATCAAAGTATTATTCAGACGCTTAATATTCGTAGTATTCTCAGGTTAAAAGACAACTACACATCATCACACGGTACCTTCTATTTGACTTTGAACCAATAGAAGACTCTTAATGAGCCACACTATAATTTTTCCAAACAACTACACGTACGTAACCATTTGGCATCGCCAACGATCATGAATAATTCACCATCTATCATATGGAGAGTGTTACGTACACTAGTCTCTATGTATATATAAGTATGTCATTCTCGATATATCTTAATTAGGAACATTTAAGTATTAGTGTTTATTCTATACAATCTAATACACATGGTTATGAGCACATTCGTAATTGAAGTCAATTAAATAATTTTCCTAAGGATTTTCTACTTGTGTATATTAATGTATTTAAAATATTATTTATATCCCAATATTATAGTATATACAACAAAAAATAAAACCAAATGCTTACTTTATTTCGAACATGATTGGCAATAAAAGTCAAGTTATATAATCAAATTATATAATTTTGCCTACGGCACGCCCTTAACTCTGTCGTAGTTGCTTGTGGGATCCACCATCATCAGTATGATCAATGGTATTATTTTCAACATAACATGTTCCTTTGCTTGTCTACTTTTCTAGAGTTCTTCTTTGGACCCATGGATCTTCTAGAGGATATCAATCGAATCCAAAAATATAGAGAGATCTAACCTAATATCTATAGCTCATGGTGGAAGCACCAAAAAAATTAAAATTTGTCCTAAATCCCCATAGAAGTCAAAGAGAACTAGTGATCCAAGATGTAACAAATGATTTAAGCTTGTTTATAGATTCATAACCTATGATTTATTGTTAGAGTCCTATCAATTTTAGATTTCATATCAAAAAATAGCAAATAAAATGAAAAAATGAAAAGAAAAAAAACACAAGGCTCATAGTAGTTTGGCTATGCCTATGCCCAGTTTATTATATTCTTATTTTTAAATGCTAATTAACAAATAGATTAAAAATTGTTTAACTTGAAATTACTAGAGATATTCAAGAAAAAAAATATGGTAAGGTCACCCCTCCATGATAAAATTTGGTCCATTTTCTAATGGTGTAAGGTTTTTGTTTATATGTGTAGTTGAGGCTGCTAGGAACCCAAAATCATCCAAAATATCTTCAGATATTCGATAGAGAATGAAAATGTCCAAATGCAAGATGCTAAGCTGAAGAATAAGTAACGTTGACTCGGCTTGTATGGCTGAGTTCTTATCGATCGGTACTCATCCATGCGCAACGATCGGTATCGATCGATCCACTTTAGTACTATATTTTTTGCAACTTTGATAGTAGATTCACATTACTTTGTAGTTTTTTTCAATCCAAAATTATTCTATTTAATGGATTAGTACCGATCCATCCATCGATTGGTATTGATCAGTGCCTTTGCTTCATTTTATAACTCTAATAAGCCAATGCAAAATGTTCTTACAGACCGGTACCAATCAATAACATGGATAGGTACCAACAATAAACATTTACACACTTAGTCATTTCTTCTCTGGTTCCGTTGCTCCATATTTTCTATCTCTCAAACTTGACTCTCCACGAGTTCCTCACCCATCTCTTTATCTTTTCCAAAATCCAATGTCTTTGAATCATTAAGTGTAAAATGATTGAAAAACAAAATTGATGATCATGATTCATGGACTATCCTATCTAGGAATACTTTAAGCAAGGTGTTTTACTTAAATATGGGAATGAACCTAGAAGTTTATTCAGGAAAGTACCTTGATTCACATCTGAAACAATATACTTGATAAAAGAACATTCTCGACACCATTGTTACTAAGTGTGTAAATGTATGAATTTGAAGATATCCTCAAAGGAGTGGATGAAGGATTTCGTTGCAAAAATTCTTGAGGACTATTAGTCCACTCTAAAGAGAGGTTCATATGGTTCTTCGAAATTGCGGTTTCAATCAAGAGAAATGTTAAAGAGTTCTTCCAACTTAATATGTCCAAAAAGTCATCCCTTGGCCATTCCCGACGTGGGAATTGATTTGATCGAAGAACTACCTATGGAAAATGTAAGCTTTTGACAAGCCATTTGACAATAGGTTACATTAGAAAATTGATTGAAGATGTGCTTGTTGCAACAATCATTTTGATGAAGATGGAGAACCTTGTTAATAAAAATATTCTATGTAGATATTTCATGTCTTGCAAAGTCGTAACCAATAATGCGATGCAATTTGAAAGTCAAAATTTATGGATTTTTTTCTTAGTTATGGTATCAAGGAGAGCTTTTCATCCATAGCACATCCCATGCTAGCAAATAGGTAGATGCAGTAGAAAAAAAAATCTGAAGTCAAACATCAAAAAGAAATTTGAGAAAAAAAAACTAACAATTAGGTGAAAGAACTCCTGGTTTTATGGGCTTATAATACTTTATTAAAACAACTACTTGGCATAGTCCATTTATTTTTCCATGCGGTTGCTAAGCAGTGATCCCTATAAAGGTGGATCTTACTTCACATAAACAACTTAACTTTGACCTTAAGGTCAATTAAGAACTTCCTTTTGTTGGACCTTATGTAAAAGAAGCGTGAAGAAGAAGATTTAAAAGTAGTCGCTCATAAAAGGCGAGTAGGACGATAATACAATGTTTGTGTCAAAAATAGAGACTTCAATCTCTATGGTCTAGTATTGAAAGGAGTTTTCCTCCCTTTTGGAACCTTAGCACTAAAATGGAAAGACTCATATTTTATTGGAAAGAAGATCGAAGATGGAACATGTTAGTATTGGTTTGATGATAACAACTAAAGGACATTATACAAAATACAGATACTAATATTTTATCGAGTTATATATAGTATATAATGTAGGATATTAGACAGGTGTTGATTAAGAAGACTGTACAGTATCAAAAGTAGATTCAATATGATGGTATAGAGTTTCAAAAGTTGGAGAATGAAGACTCATGAGTATCGAAGAATACAAGATATCAAGGTATTCCAGATAGCTTATAAAGTCGTAGAATTTATGTTAAAACCTTGATAACACTTTCCTGATCTCTCTTTCCTTCTCTAATTTTGTATTAAATTGTTTTTCAAATATCCTGGTTTTAAAATAATATTTTCAAAATATTTCCAGAAATGATTTCAATCTCTTATACTTATAAAGATATTATTTCAGTGTTTATATATATATATATATATATATATATATAATCAATATATATTGAATTTTTGTTTATACTTTAATAAGTTATACTTATATTGATTATATATATATATATATATATATATATATATATATTATTTACATTATATTAAAATTTTCAAAGTTACTATATAAAGTTTAATTATGATTAAAATATGCATAAACTATGCTTAAATGATTTTACAAAGTATCAAATTATTTTACAAAACAATGAGTTCTCAAAATAATGTTTTAAAGTATTTTCAATTTTTAAAAAGAATATGTCGACGTAATCTATATATGTATGTCGACATAGTGGTCGATTTTTTCAAATTTAATTTTCAAAGAAGTGTATTTTTGTTGTATCTGTTTACGAATAAATATGGTCGTTGTTCCATTATAAATACCAAACTTCCAAACGAAATTTTATCATCATTTTCTTATTTATCTCTCATCCTCCCATTCTCTCATTTTCTAAATCAAAATGTACCCACTCTGACGAAATTCAACCAAAAACAAATTCAATCATCACTTGTTTGATTCTCCTTCATCCACTCTCTGATTTTTCTCATCTCTCTCACTTAAACCAAGATCAAAGTGTTATTCAAGAGTTATAGGATCAATTGTAATCAAGGTCGAAGATCTGATTCTGTAAAACTCTATCAAATCATATTACTATACTTGTAGATGTGATTGTAGCCCGTAAAATCAAATGGGTGTGTTTAGTAGCTCTTAAATCTAGTAGGTGAGCTTGTAGACCGAAAATTAAGTGACTCTACCCAAAGGTCGAGATTCTAAAAAATGTGTCCCGTAGCCCTAAAATCAAGATTGTATTTGCATTTACTTGTTGAAAAAAATCCGTAGAAATTGTGCGGGACTTGATGTTGGGTAACTCTGAATCGGTATAAATTTCTAGTGTGTTCTTTCCTTTTTACCTTTGCTGCATTTGCTTTTATCTGCACTTTAATTCTGTAATTGCCAATTACTTCATTCCAAACAGAATCTTTAAAAATTCGAAAAGTATTTGTATAATTCATTAAAGACCATTCAACCCCTCTAGTGTTAATTTAGTCTTAAGATCTCTATTCCGTTAATTGGCAGAACATACTTGTTGACTGTAGTGGATGGCGATGTACTTCTTTGAGCTTAAAACTAATTAACACTACATTTTCCAAAGAAGAGCGGAGCAACACTCAAATCCTCATGTAACAATCGTACGACAAGAACCCACCTTTCCTACCAATAAACGAGAGTGTCATGATCTACGATTATCAAATCATTCAAATCGACAAGGATCCGCTTTGCCTACCAATGAACAAGAGTGCTACACCACACTCGCTTAGGAAGAGATACTTACATTTTTCAAAACGGTAGACGATTGAATCTGACTACAGCTGAAACATACGCTTGAAGCACAATCATCCAAGTTTGCACAAAGAATTGATAACAGGCTTATTAATGCCTGCACATAGATGGACTTCACAATCCTAGATTACTCTGATTCACTAAAGACGGTGCAAAACAACTTTTGAATTAGCAAAAAAACAATGGGTTGTTAAAATAAATAAAAAATGACCATCCATCGAGATATCAATCAAAAGCAAAGCATAAATACAATGTGCCACAATACAGAAATTCAGACTCGGAGACTGCCGACCACCTAAGAGTATATGATCAAGAAATAGCAACAGGTTTAACCTTTCTACAAATCACTGGCTGCAAATAATACAACTGAAATGCTGGAAAGGAGGCACACAGGACTATAATGCATCAAAATCTCTCTTAACATAAATGTTAAAACTAAAACATAAGTGCCTTACATAAAAGGTTCATTAACTGAACAAAAGTTGTGTAAATAGGAAATTAAGCGGCAGCGGCCTTGCCCTTCTTCTTCTGCAGCTTCTTCATGTAAAACTCAAGCTCTTTTCCCTCAAGAATGTATCTGATCATGAATAAAAATACAGACAAGTGAGAAGTGCAGTACAAAGTACAGATATAACATACAAAAATAAACATAGGAGTTAAACATGTGAAAAAATTCATTTATGGGGTGACAATAGAAGATAATAAATAAAATATTAAAATCTGTTGTATGAATAGCACACCAAACTTGAGAATATTTCTCGCTAACCAATGAGTATACGAAAAATTTGACTCAATCTAGTAGGTTGATCGGCAACAAATTACCACATTTTTTGATTTAAAGCGGCTATTCTTAAAAATGTTCAGTTCTCTTTAATCATGTAATTAATGAGTACAAAGATTTAGGGTATATAAGCAACAAATGATCGTGTATAATCCAAACACCCCTTTCAGTAGGTCACCAAAATTTCTTGATATCTAATGAAACCGTTGAAGATTCTTTGAGAGAAAAAATAGCATCCAAGTCAGTAAATTTAAGAAACAAAGCTAAATAAATTTCCACATATAATCAATTTACAAGTATGCTGAAAAAAAGATTGTAAACAGATGAAAACTAACCCATCAGCTCTTCCACATTGGCCAGGGCGAGAAGCAATGCAAGCCAACAATCTTCCACTACCAAATTGCTCCTCAATGTGAGGGTCAAGAGTGCGTTCTTTCTGACGAGCCGCTAACTTTCTCTTAACATGATCACTCTTCTTTTGTTCCTCTGCTGCCGGTGCTGCTGTATCAGTCTCCTATATATATATACAACAAAGTAAAGATAACAGAAATTAATAAAGAAGCATCTCAGCAATGATATGCACCTTAACCGAATGTAACAATAAAGCAATCCTGATACTTCTGCTCTATGGAGGAAAAAGAGAGAAAATGTTCCATTTAAGACATCAATTGAGATAGATGCAGCTTAATTGTACACAATAAACTTATAAGCATCATACCAAATGGAATGCCCAGTTAGTGCATGAAAATTTCCACATCGATAAGCAAAATCATATTTCCAATGTTATTGCCATTATCGATATCAATCATTATCCTATATGCGAGCATCGATTTTTAATGACACCCAAGATAACATCTAAAATAAAACTCACAATAATTGTTATCCTAGATTTGTCGACTAATACATAACACAAAAAAACAGTGCGACTTAACAGCAAAGAGTGCCACACTGCCTAGATGACTTAAAAAATCTCAAGCACAATTAAGTTGGGAGGCACAACAAACAAAGAGATATGATACACTGATCGTGCTTAAAAAAGTGTAAGGAGGCAACAAGCACTACAGCAAATAAGTTGAAGCACTATGACACTATTAACCACTTGGATGCCGAATTAAGCATGAAGCTTATGCAAAGCATTTGACAGCATAATATGGAGAAATAACTAAGACAGCATCCAGCAACACTCAAGTAGCTCATGACAACACTACTGCTGTTTGATAGTATTCATGGTTATACAGTATTTTGTATTTTTGTTTCCTTTTTCCATTAAATATTATTGCTTGATTACTATACTGTATCACAACAATTAGGGAGTAACCATGCAGAGTGCAGTGAACAAGAACTACAACAAATTTTAGGTTGAAATATCAGTGCACAGTCAAATCGAAATTAAATCTTGATTGTCGATTGGTAACTATACTTCTACATGACAAAAAATGAAAATCACAAGACTTTCCATCTCATTGTGAGAGAGAACTATCCGAGAAAATAATTAGATGGGATAGCTGGTATCTTGTCATCAACTAATAAAGAGAACGAAACTGGGACAGATACCAATTCCTTTTACAGGTTAAATACAGATCAAAATAAACAGTTCTGGTCCAGAATCCATAGAGTTTGAGCTTGGGATATTGTATTTTACTAGAAAGAGCAAAAACCATAAAATTTAAAAATAAAATTGGACCTTCAATTGAAGACTTTACAAAATAAAATGAGGTTGTTATATTAGTTTTATAAAGAAAATTAGAACTGCAAATTCGTACATTTAAATAATAAGATGATAAATGATTATGATAAACTTTAGCGCAAATTTTTTTGTTTGGATGGATTCATATGGTTCTTGGTATGGTTCAAACTTTTTTACATAAATGTGTAATTGTTACTTTTTATGGAGGAAGAATTACAAACAATTATTTTCAGTTTTTTTTTTCTTTGAATGGTAGTTTTCAAAAACAAAACTAAATATGTAATAACAAATTTGATCATGAAAATATCAAGGTATGGAATGAAAAAGAATTTTACAGCTGACATAAAAAGTGCATTCGTAAATTAATATATACAATCCAAGACAAAAAACAAAAAGGCTATTGAATCTTAAAGCTTCCTTTCAATTTTGATCTTACTGAAACGTAACATTTTGACAATTTTTCAGAAAATATTCAAATTTACGGTTATGTTGAATGATACGGTACATAACTTTTAGGTGCATATGTAATTAATGCACAAACGGATCCAACTGTCTTAACCCATGGATAGAAGCATAATTCATGAGTTGTTAATGCAAAGAAACATGCACTTTGTGTAGATGCAATCTTGCAGATGCATGGGGTAAAAAATTCTACATGATGCAAGAAGAAGAGAAAAGTGATTTACCTCTGTGGTGTCCTTTTTACCAGTTGCAGCCTTCTTCTTTCTTCCAATTTCAACACCATAGTGTGTAAGATACCACTGCTTGAAAGGAGCAGCATCAACTTGGACAATAGCACTTTTAACAAGTGTCTGGGTCCTCACAAGCTCATTGTTTGATGCATTATAAACAACATCAAGAATACGAGTTTTGCGGGTAACAGCTTCACTTCCCCATGCATAGTTTCCAGTGTCCAATCTAAGGGCTCTCCACTTCACATTACCTCCTCTCACTCGAATTCTCCTAACTGTCTTGTTGCTTGACAGCTTAGTGTTAGCTGGCTGACGACCCATCTCGTACCTTTTAAATAAGTATTTGGTCATTTCATATGTATCAAAAATTGTACAAGTGAAACAGTTATGGAAAACCATTGATAACATGCAATAGCAAACAGTAATCCAATTTCTTGAACTTCTATTTCGCTTTTACAGGCTTACAGTACAGATGCAACTGTGTGTTCATAACATATTGGTCTCCTGCTAAGCTCAAAAATAAGTATTTGTCGCAAGCACCTATATGTGAGCGATGAAGCAGTATACAAATAATTGCAGATAAGTAAGCAAACTAAAATATTTTCACAGTAAACAATTGATCAAACTCCACGGTAATAGCTGTTTCCTAATCAAATCAATCAACGCATAAAACTACTTCGATTTCAAACAAAGACAAACTATAATGGCTAATTATCATACATTGCTAATATACGTAGAATTATAGCAGCATGTATAAAATTCGCTTACTTTCTCTTCTTGCGCCATGCTTTCTTCTTTCCTCCTGTAGCACGCCTTTTGTGCATGGAATCCCTTGAAATCCCTGAAATTTAAGACAAGCATAACGAATATCATTAGGGACTGATTGCCACAAACAACTGCAAATTATCTATGAAAATTGAGTAATTTGAAGCATTTTTCTTTACCCATTTTGTATTATCTTCTAAAATGGCGGCTGAGGCTAGCTCTACTCCAGTGTATCAAAACCCTAGGGAAATAAAACGAAAACAAAAGGACTTTATATATGGTAGCCTTTTGTTATTTTGGCGAAGACAAGGGGCATTTACGTTGGATAGGATTAAACGGTGTTTTGGGTCAGTGTAAAACTTTGGTGAGAAAATCCACCTCTAATCTTGAAGTTCGTATCAGTGTAACACCAACTCGATCTTTCTCCTGAGGCTTGACTCAAATTAATCAGCATATTATCTTGACTCTCTAAAATAACTTACTTCTCCGTCATTTTTTGAAAGTCTATATGATGGATCGTGTACTGTATATATGCAAGTATATGTGACTAACTATATTATGTAACTAACATAAAATTAACCTAGTAAAATATAAACTAAGCACGTCAGGATTTTATACTGGTTCGGACCTCCCGTCCTACGTCCAGTCCCGAATCTTTTCTTCGGAATTCGACTATCAAACACGCTCACTTCGTCCGGAGGAATAGACTTGATTACAAAAGCTTGTTTGTGTGTTCTATAACATGAATATTGAATATTAAGTACAAATGCTTTCAATATATATATCTAGATGATATTGATTAAAGAGTTATGTATATATGGGAGAGTGGAATACAAATGTATGATTGCTAGAGATCAAAAATATATCAGAGTATAAGAGTAAAGAGCACAAGTAAGTAAGATAAGGTCTTCACTTGGATTCTTGATGCTATTTATAATAGTAGAGAGAATCCTTGAGTAGTTGCATCCATTAACAAGTGTTCTATGATCGCTTCTGATGGTGATGAAGAGTTGCAGCGAAAAGAAGCGAAAGTATATTTTCATTTGTAGCGGTTGTAATATAAATATCAGTACCCGAGTTCAGTTTCAAACGTCTGGAGTAAGTCTCAAACGTCTGGCTTTATATATATTTTTGTATATAGTAGCTCTTTAGACATCTGAGTACATTAATCAGACGTCTGATTCTATCTGATTTGTGAACCAGAGGATTCATTCAGACGTCTGGCTAGTGCGCCCATATGTCTGATCTTGTGCATGTTGCTTTTCTTGTGTTTATGTCATTGCTCTTCTGATTCTATCGACTTGTAGCCACTTGATACGTTCTTTGAATCTTGTTCTTGTCTCTTTAGTGATGTTACTTTAGCAATTACCTGTTGTTATCCCATTTTTTGGTCAAAACCGGAATATCGACAAGGAATGATGGAGGTCGGGATTTCACTCATGGTTCAAGGATAAAACTCCATTCGGTATCAAGGGTTTAAAGTTACATTCCGTAGTGTAATGTAAAATCACATCCGGCCTTCCCTTAGTCCATTCGGCACTCCCAAGTGAAGGTCATTCGGCACTCCCAAGTGAAGGTCATTCGGCACTCCCAAGTGAAGGTCATTCGGCACTCCCAAGTGAAGGTCATTCGGCATTCCCCTCTCACTACCGAACCAACTCCACTTCCCCTCCTACCGAACCAAAGCCAGCCTCCACCGGTCCAGAGCCTCACCGGACCGACCAACCACTCTCTCCTACTACCGGTCCACCCACTGCCGGTCCACCATATCCATCACCGGACCGGCACTCCTCCGAACCAAACAACTCTAGTGCCTAGCCCAACCAACTCACCCACCACCTACCACCGGTCCAAGACCATGCCGAACCAGATGTGCCAGGCCAGATTGCAGCAGCCCAGGCCCACCAGCAGCTATATGCATCCAAGACCCCTGCCCCCAGCCTCACTCTATAAATAGAGGGGCAGGGGTACAACAATGGCGGACAAGTTTGAGAGCTCAAACCGGGAAGGAACTTTCAAACAACTTTCATACACTTGTACTACAAGCTTTGTACTTGTAATCGGATCGGAAAAGGAGAATAACATATAAAGTGGACGTAGGCATATTCTGGCCGAACCACTATAAATCTGTGTGTCTTTTACAGTTTAGTCCCTGCTTTTTACGCATTTGCATAAACCACCTAAATCACTACGAACAACATAAAATCAACTAAATCATACGACTTGGAGTTTTTTGCCCATCTTTTGTGCAAACGTATTTGAGTTATTTGCTGAGATCTGTGATTTGTGTTTGAATATCGCTGACTTATATTCATACACTGGTGCTTTCACGGTATTGGGTGTTTGTGGCCATTTTTTACGCAAACATTTTGGTGCTTTCACTGAGAAGGACCAGCTCCCACTACATCGGATAGAAGTTTGGATTTGGAAGACAATGACTAGGCAAAACAGTAGAAGGCTAAGGGCTGAGAGAAGCCAACAAGGAGGAAGTCAACAAGCATCCTCCGGAGGTGAGGAAGGACCGGCTTCGATCTATATAACCCGGGATGAAATGGAAGCCATAACAAATTCACTGCAAGAGAGGTTGCTGAAAAGTCAACAGGAAATGATGCAAACTTTCTTGGAGCAAATGAGAGTTGCAGGGATGCAGAACCTAGGAACAGCTACAACGGCTGTGGATGCAGGACAAGAAGCTAGGGTTATGGAACCCAATGAAGGACAGGATACGGAGCCAGGCGGCAATCAACAAGGGCTTGGGGGCAGGCCCACAGGATTCAACACAGGAGAACCTTTGGAAGGAGTTCAACAGGCTAGAACCAACGTTGCTGCTAACGAGCCACACGAAGAGTATGTACCGGAGTTCCCTCGGGGGCAACCCCCGACAGATAACGGTGGATTGGTAGATATAATCAGGAAGACTGTGCGAGGTGGTTTGACCAACGGAGACTTGGAAGGAGTAAACAGGAGTCCGTTCACCCGGGAAATAAGGATGGCTCAGAATCCACCTAAGTTCAAGCTACCTAGCGTGGAGGCATACAATGGCAAGGAAGACCCTACGGATCACTTGATGAGATACACCAGACACATGGAGGTGCTGGGGGCATCGGAGGAGGTGATGGCCCGATGCTTCCCTTTGTACTTGACGGACTTAGCTGCAATGTGGTTCAGGCAGCTGGAAGAAGGATCTATCAGGACTTGGAGGGAATTGGTGGAAAGGTTTTTGGGACAGTTTCGGGTTCATGTCAAGAGACCGAAGAATGTGATGACATTGACGTCGGTAAGGCAAAGGATGGATGAATCGCTTAGAGCTTTTCTAACTCGATTCAGTGCCGCAGTTGCTTCGGTGGATCGGCCCGATCCATCGATGGTTTTAATGGCAGCAGTATCAGGAGTCAGGGAGAACTCGGATTTCAAGGTATCTCTGATACGAGATCCCCCACGGAATCTCGACGAATTTTTTCATGAGGCAGAAAGGTTCCTTCGACAAGAAGATGCGAGTACGGATTTAAAGCTGAAAAAGGTTAACGCGGTTGAGGGGGGAGGACCATCCAGCAATGGTTCGGATAAAAACAAAGGAAAAAGGAAGTTGGACAGTGATTCTGGAAATGCTAGGAAGCAATGGAAGGATCCAAAGTTTTCCACATACACAGGATTGAACGAGACACTGGAGCGGATATACCTGAATACTCGAAATCGCCTTCACTACCGGAGGCCGGCTAGGAGAGAACCAACAGAACGGGAAAGGACATCAGGAAGGCACTGTCTCTTTCATGATTTGGATGGACACGACACCAACAGCTGCAGGCACTTAAAGGACATAATTGAGGAACATGTAAGGAATGGACAACTGCCGCAATATGTTGGACCGCGGAATGCAACGGCGAGGCAGGAGCAACCGCCGCCTACCTCAAGCTACGATGGTGGGAGGCCCAGGAATGATGGTCGGTTGATCGTCCCTTGACCAGGTTAATATGAAATAAGTAGCAAACTATTGGCAAGCAACCAAGTCATTTACACATGTATGGGGACGGAGATAGCCCCTAGGCATGCTCTGAATGACAATAAACTGCAATGCTATAGTTTGTGAAACTTAACTTTTGCTTTTGGATTGGACACTGCTTTCCTTTTTGGTTTTCGGTTTTGGAGCTTGGATTGAGCTCCTAGTTTTTTCCTGCTTTTCGATTTGGATTTTCCTTTGATGATTGTTTTCGGTTTTGGATGCCGATTTGGATTTTTGGTTTTCTGGTTTTGGATTTGGATTTTGATTTTGGATTCTGTATTCGGATTTTGGATTGGATCTTGATTAGATTTTTATCTGATTTTTGATAAACGGTCGTCGGGTATGGATTATGCCTGGCAAGGGGTGAGTCTCTTTGCCCGAACGTGGTAAATTGACTCATTCAGGTCGTCGAGTATGGACTATGCTCGGCAAGGGTCCGGAGTGACCAGGATTCGGCCTAGGACTTAGGCCCTATATTATCAATTGTTATTTTCAGGTCGTCGAGTATGGACTGTGCTCGGCAAGGGTCCGGAGAGACCAGGATTCGGCTTAGGACTTAAGCCATGGCATTATACAGCGCCCAGGGACACTGGGCCAAGGTCGTCAAGTGTGGACTACGCTTGGCAAGAACCCGGAGAGGTTAGCTCAACGCCCAGGGACACTGGATCACGACCGTCAAGTGTGGATTGCGCTTGGCAAGAGCCCGGAGAGGTTATAAATTTGGACATCGACCCAAAGAGGTCCTGGATTCGGTTGTTGGCTATTGGATAAGGATGGTTTGGGACTCGGTTGTCGAGTTCGGATGGACATGGAATTGGCTCAAGCTTTGGTTGTTGGATTTGGAACTGGATATCGACTCGGAGCAGTCAAGGATGATCTACTCTGGCAATGTGGCTATGAACTTTGGATATTGGATTCGGAACTATTCAAAACACGCCTTGTTATCACAAGGCATGTTTTGGGGGGCAAAGTGTTATCCCATTTTTTGGTCAAAACCGGAATATCGACAAGGAATGATGGAGGTCGGGATTTCACTCATGGTTCAAGGATAAAACTCCATTCGGTATCAAGGGTTTAAAGTTACATTCCGTAGTGTAATGTAAAATCACATCCGGCCTTCCCTTAGTCCATTCGGCACTCCCAAGTGAAGGTCATTCGGCACTCCCAAGTGAAGGTCATTCGGCACTCCCAAGTGAAGGTCATTCGGCACTCCCAAGTGAAGGTCATTCGGCATTCCCCTCTCACTACCGAACCAACTCCACTTCCCCTCCTACCGAACCAAAGCCAGCCTCCACCGGTCCAGAGCCTCACCGGACCGACCAACCACTCTCTCCTACTACCGGTCCACCCACTGCCGGTCCACCATATCCATCACCGGACCGGCACTCCTCCGAACCAAACAACTCTAGTGCCTAGCCCAACCAACTCACCCACCACCTACCACCGGTCCAAGACCATGCCGAACCAGATGTGCCAGGCCAGATTGCAGCAGCCCAGGCCCACCAGCAGCTATATGCATCCAAGACCCCTGCCCCCAGCCTCACTCTATAAATAGAGGGGCAGGGGTACAACAATGGCGGACAAGTTTGAGAGCTCAAACCGGGAAGGAACTTTCAAACAACTTTCATACACTTGTACTACAAGCTTTGTACTTGTAATCGGATCGGAAAAGGAGAATAACATATAAAGTGGACGTAGGCATATTCTGGCCGAACCACTATAAATCTGTGTGTCTTTTACAGTTTAGTCCCTGCTTTTTACGCATTTGCATAAACCACCTAAATCACTACGAACAACATAAAATCAACTAAATCATACGACTTGGAGTTTTTTGCCCATCTTTTGTGCAAACGTATTTGAGTTATTTGCTGAGATCTGTGATTTGTGTTTGAATATCGCTGACTTATATTCATACACTGGTGCTTTCACGGTATTGGGTGTTTGTGGCCATTTTTTACGCAAACACCTGTGAATAGAAATATATGTACATATTCGATTTTCATTGTATAGTTGTCATCATCGAAACCATAGAATTGATTTTCTAATATTTTTAGCATTTGATATGATGGATAGATGTTCGTAACGATACACATATAGAATTCAGGGACACATTCTTTTTTCTAAAACTTATTTGTTTTGCGTCTCTCATTTAACAACTATTTTATACATATTTTTTATGAATTTATTTTGTTTTTACTTCTCGCATTCCAAATTTAACAATCACCATCAAGGCATGTACAGTCGGTTGTAAGTTATGAATATATACTCTAAAAAAAATGTTAATGTTGGTAAAATAACTGAAACATCCCCTGAATTTCATTTTAAAAAAAATAGGGATGTATTTTATAAAAACAAATTGAAAGAGGGTTAAAGTTTGTTCATTTTTAATTATAAGGATGTATATTAAAATTTCTCTATAAATAATACTGTTGTATATTTATTCGCCATTTAAAATGTCAGATAAGTTTTTTTGTATCATCTCATTAGATCTATAATAAAACCATACATCATTGATAATTTTACATTCGAAAGCATCTCATCCTCTCTGCTTTTCAATTTATATTCATCTATAAGAAACCTACAGTGTCTAAAACCCAAAAAAGGAAAACAAAATGGAAGCTCTTTGTAGGCTTACTTTCAGCCAAATCAACGTAACTTAGATTGCAAAGATAGTTTCTGTCATATGTGGCAAAAACAACACTATCAATAATATTCTCCAATCTAACAATGATTTCAACATGCTTCTCAACAAAATTTTCAACAGCGATCTCAATCACATACACAACAACATTCTAAACAACGTACTAAGAATTTACATCACGAACAACCTTTTCAACAAAACCCAAATTTCAATCATCATCATCAGTGAAGTAATCGACCATAGGTTATTATATCCACACGTCAAAAATATGGTCAATTTGATTTCGCACATGTGATCGTAGTCAGCTCCATTTAAGTTTGGATGATACATTAGAACATAATAAAGCATGGAAATGATACTCTGCTCAAACTCAAGGCACCAATAGGAGGAGAGGATACAATAATGCTAGTGGAATAAACATCAACAAGGCACCAATTTAGACAGCGATGGGGAAAACCTTGGAGAGAATATTAAAGAAAATGAAGAAATGGGAAATTTTAGCATAGTCTCAAAGCAAATCAAAACAGTTGGAAAATACGTTTAAGGTTAGGAGATGCACCTTAGTCAAAACTGCATCCCAATCTAAACTACCTATTGAAAGATACAAACATCTTAAAGTTGATCATCCATCTAACTTATTTGGGTCCCACCTTTGAGAACTGTTAGCTATGCCACTCAAATGGAACATCTGAAAGCAATGAAGTGTTCTACTCAATGATACTTATTTCAATTTTCACTCAATTCAGACTTAAAAGGAATAAGCTATAACAAAAAAAAATCAGTAGTAGAAACAGTCCAATATGGAGTAAGTATGGAACAAGAGAAACAGCCCGGTTAGCGAATCGACTCACTATCGAACATAATCATTATAGCATTGGCATGGTTATACATGGAAAGTATTTACTTTTGTAGGAGCCTCATGTTGAAACCTGATCCATTTGGCAGTGGTGAATTTTAAAATTTTCCATATTTGGATCTTAGTGAGCCTATAAGGTATATCAACTAGCATTAGATCCAGTCTATTTATTAAAATAATTTTTTTATTCTTAAGTATGTATTTATTTAATTGATCTTATTAATTAAATTTATTCAATGATTATTTTGAATATATCATGTATACTTCATTACATGGCATGATAGTGTAATAAGGTATAGCATGTGTATAATCACACATGTGCATATAAATATTTGGATTTATACCTCTTGCATACACGCGTGCGTGTACACACACACACACATATCACTGCAATAAAATACTTTTTTTACAATGGGCAATACTTGTTTTGTAATAGGGGTCGCAACGAGCCAGCGTCCGTCTTAGTATGCGATATTGTAATATACCCAAAAGATCTTATAACTGTTTAAACCTTTTTAAAAGCCCCTTGTAGTAAACACTTTTATAGTGGTCCAAAGCCATTGTGATAGAGTCTTTTACAACGGACATGGATCGTTGCAATATCCCTAGCCACAATAGGCCTTGACCATTGGAGTACATACCTTTTACAATAGTTTTTGCCATTTGCTAAAAAATGAAAAATTAAAAAAGAAAGTAAGGCATAGATGCAACATGTATGCAGATCTTGCTCACAATTGCTAAAAAGGCCAAACTAATTATACATTTACATCATTTAAGTCTTAATATAATTACAAATCATTATCGTTCAAACCAAAACTAATATAAAAGAAGCTGGATACAAACAATACAAATGATTATTACAACGGTCTCGAGATGTCCTGATGATCCTTTGCTAACACGTGCCAAAGCAACCTCTAAATTATGCTGCTTATTGTTATTTAGAGTAGTTATATAAAACAAAAGTGAACAATCATGCTCAACCAATAGTTGCAGGTATTAAAACATAGCGACAAACCAATGTACAAGAAAGAAATCATACCTAATAAGCATATCCATATCTGCAACATGCTTGTTGTTCGGTTCATTGAGAGATGTACTTGTCTTCTTCCACTGCTGACTAACAGTTGTGTTTGCACTGTAATAATTATAGATTCCTTGAACAATGTACTGTTAGTTTGCACTGTAATAATTATAGATTCCTTGAACAATGGTAAAATGATTTGATTGCAAAAACCATATATTCAAACTCACTTTTAAAATTTCCCATATGTATACAATAACAAAAAAAGGGGCATAACGGCAAAATGTCGGCAACATACATTAATAGAATAACAAATGTGCAAAGAAAGATAAAAAAACAATTAACCATTGTTGGATAAGCACTTTCATTCGACAGTGTTTTGCTGCAGAATTTTCAGAACCGTCTTTGAACTCGTGTTGAGCTCGCATTGAAAACTCTTCCCATTTTCTCTTGGTGCACATATGTTGCAATTCTAACCATAGAAACATGCTCATCCAAAAATGACTTGTTCTTCATAGCAGTGTTTCCTAATTGACAAAATCCATCGTTAACCTGAAGAAAATAAAATAAAATATGAGTTTAAAGTTACTTAACAAAATGAAGAAGAAACAAAAAAAATTATAAACACAAACCATATAATTACAATATAATATGCCATAGATTGAAATGTTAGTTTAAACTAGGTCTATAAAACAACAGATGTACATGTACAAACAGATACTATGGACAGCGGTACTCTTAAATGATTATCAAACTTAAAACACTAGCCAATCACTTAGTTGGATAGTGAAACTAATCATGGTTTGAGAGTAGTATATTATTCAATTATAAAATAGATCATACCATGGGAGGTGCACAATAACCTCAGATTGCCTCTAGAACTGATCATTTGTCCAACTATTAGAGTGGTTAACGCTTAATTAATTTGTAAACATTACAAGTTATATCTATCAATTTCCATTTGTAGTTACAGATGGAAGTACTTAAAATTTATATAAGAGTTGTATTATATAATAATATACATAGAACAACAAAGTAGTAAGTGTTAGGGATGATACCTGAATTCGGGAAGAAGCCGTTGGAGAGGCTTGCGGAGGTGGTGTAGCAGGAGAAGCCCTAGGAGCAGGAGCTGAACACCGAACCAGCAAAGTGGTTCAGTGGAGGAGCAGCTTCCTGGACCAGATGGATGGTCCGATAGAGGGGATCCGGTCCGATTGAAGGTAGTGATGTCGGTCGAGCTTACTTTGGAGGTGAATCTCATGCCGAACCAAATAGTTGGTTTGGTAGTGGAAAAATATGATCTGGAGCGGTGGTTGAAGTATTTCGTTCGGTGTTTAGAAGAAGATGCCAAACCAAAATATGGTTCGGTGGAGGAGATGCCGAACCAAAGATTTGGTCCAGTGGAGTTCGTCCGATGGTAGTGCATCGATCGGTAGTGAAGGCAAGAAGGAAGTTATCTCGTTCGGTGGTGAAGGGATGCCGGTCTAGACTTGTCGCTCCAGTTACTTCGTTGGGTAGCCAGTGTAATGAAGGGGATAATGCCAAACGAAATATTTCGTTTGGTATTTAGGCTTTGTCGAACCAAATGCCAAGTGATGTGTGGCAAACCAAATCATGTGTTGTTTGCCGGACCAAACATGCTGAACTAGGAATGTCGAACCAAACCTTCAGGACTGATATATAGCAGCTCCCCCTCCTCATATCATCACCCTATAAATAGTGGAGCTTTTGGACAACAATGGCAGTTGAGATTGAGAGCTAATTTCAACCAATTTCAGAGCCATCATAGAGAGCCGAAACTCTACAGAATTTTGTCTGTATTGTAAATTCTTCTTATGTATGGCCTCCAAAAGTGAATCAATCTTATAACTCTAATTTTTTGGTAATTAACAAAATCTCCTCTCACCAAGTGGACGTACACTGCCTAGCGGCAATGAAACCACAATAAATACTGGCATTATTTATTTTTCTACGCTGCATTGATCTGTAACTGTCTGTTCTGTTGTTCATCTCTGTCTATTCCGTCTCACTACAATCATGATCCAGTTCGTTGTTTTTCCACTGTGTTGGGTTTTTTATTCCCTTAGACTGATCATCTAAAGGAATTTCCCTCCAACAGTCTGGTATTAGAGCTGCAAAGTTGATTGAGGAGTGTTAGAAGCTATGGTATGAGATGAAGCGGCCCTGGTTGTTACAAGACCCTATGCTAGAGGGATGTTTATCGCGTCAGGATCATAGTTGGCAATTGAGAAATGGAATGAGGATAAAGACTTCGAGAAGTGGCAATGGAGGATGAAGGTTGTTCTAATGAGGAATGAAGTCCATCTAGTAGTGTTTTCCCCTGAAGAGTTGCCGGCTGACATCTCGGTCGTGAAAAGGAAGGAGATGGAGAAATGAGAGTTTATTACTTTATAGCTTGCTATGGGATAGAATGTCATATCAGAGATTAGCACTGAGACCACTACTAGAGGCATTTGGACCAAGCTAGAAAATCTCTACTTGAAGAAATCTTTGACTAACCGTCTGATATTGCTGAAGATATTTTTCACCATGCGGATGAGAGAGGGTACTTCAGTGAAGGAACATCTTAATTTCTTTGATGATCTCGTGATGAAGACGAAGACTGATGACTTGAAGATGGACAAGGAGCAAATGACAATGATTCTTTTATGTTCTCTTCTGGAGCGATACACAAGTTTTGCTAACATCCTTATCTTCGCTAGAGACGCATTGACAATGGAAGATGTAGAGTCGGGCCTTCTATCTGAGGGATTGAGAGATCAGACGAAGGAGATAAGTGAAGGAAATAGAGGTGTAAGTAGTAGTCATGGCCTATTTGTTGAAAGAGGTAGAGATGATAAGAAGAAATGACACTCTAGAGGGCATTCCAATTCTAGGAAGCCAGGTAATGATGGGAGACGAAAGTCCAAGAACGAGAAGTACTTTATCTGTAAGAACCCCGGTCATTGGAAGAAGGATTGTCCGAATGTGAAGAAAAAGGAAAAAGATGGATCTTTGTCATCTGCTGTGGAGAAATATGTGTCTGATGATGTGTTGTCTGTAGCAGTGTCGGATGTTTTAGACAATTGGGTGTTGGACTCGAGGTCGTCTTTCCATATGACATCTAATAAGGATTATTTCAGTTCTTTCGTTGGACGAGAGGTAAGCTCTATTCTTATAGGTAATGATGCTAGCTATAGAGCAATGGGTGAAGGTACAGTGAGGATCAGGATGTTTGACGGAGTGATACGCACTTTGACAGGTGTTTGGTATGTTTCAGGTCTCCGGAAGTCCTTAATTTCTTTAGGATAATTGGCAGCTTTGGAATGCAAGGTAAATATCGAGAAGGATAATTTAAAGGTTTTGAGAGTTGCATTAGTTCTTATGAAAGGAGATTTGTTCCCAAAACTATATTTGCTGAAAGGAAGCACAGTTCTCGGAGAGTCGTGTGTTGAAGCAGACAGTTCTCGTACATTGGATGCCACAAGGCTTTGGCATCTCAGGTTGTGTCATATTTCAAAGAAGGGCTTGGAGTTACTTTGGAGACGGAAGATGGTCAAAGGGGAAAGCTTCAACAAGATGGAATTTTTCCAGGCTGCGTGTTAGGCAAGCAAACTAAAGTATCTTTTGGAGCTGGGCTCCATAGATCGAGGCGAGTACTTGAGTACTTGCATATAGATGTCTAGGGACCGGTTACTACTCCTCTTGGAGGAGCAAAGTATTTTATCTCTTTCATTGATGACTTTTCTTGGAAAGTATGGGTATATGTAATGAAGACCAAATCAAAGAGTTTTGAGAAGTTCAAAGATTGAAAAGCGCTTGTTGAGAACTAATCTGGTTCTAGGTTAAAGGTGCTGAGATATGATAATGGCTGTGAATTTGTCTGTAGGGAGTTCCTCGATTTTTGTAGACAGCATGGCATTTAGAGACATTTGATTACACCCGGCGATCCGCAATCCAATGGGGTTGCAAAAACGATGAACATAACACTACTTGAGAAGGCTCGTTGCTTGTGATTGACGGTGGGCTTGTCTAGAGACTTTGGGCAGAGGCATTATCAACTGCGGTGCATATCATAAATTAAATTCCATGCTCAGCCATAGATGGAAAGATTTCAAAGGAGAAGTAGAGAGGTAAAGCGGTGTATCTTGGTTACTTCCAAATTTTTGGTTGTCCCGTGTACGTTCACCATACAGGTGATGACAAGTTGGAAGCTAGAGCATATAAGGGAATACTAATGGGACGCACTAATGGCATCAAAGATACCGATTTTGGTACCCTGTTGATTGGAATATTGTTCATTCCAGACATGTTTCTTTTGATGAGTCTGCTATGTTCAATCCAAAGGAGAAGCTACCTACCACATCAAAAGATTCTGATAGGCCTAAGAAGATGGAAGAAGTTTTTGTATTCCAGCCAAATAGTAGAGTTGTCGTTGATGCTGTCGAGGAAAACGCGGTTGATGAAACATCACAAGATAGTCCATAGGTACCTTCTAGTAGTGCTGGTGATGTTCATGAATCTAGAGGAAGTTCAGTTCAAGGTGGAGCTGAAAGGAGTTTAGGTGAAACTGTACCTACTTGGGCCAGTCATAGGACTATTAGGCCGCCTGAAAGGTATAATGATCAACAATTTACAAACCTTAGCCTTGGCAATCAGTTTGACTATGCCCTATATGTGGTTCTTGAGAAGCCACTTGACCTTGATGAAGCTTCAAAGTCATGTGACAGTTCAAAGTGGATTGTGCTATGGAAGAGGAGTTTTGAGTCGTTGAAGAAGAACAAGACTTGGGAATTGGTACCACCTTCTCACGGAAGCCGAGCCATAGGTTGCAAGTGGTTATTCAAGGTGAAGGATGATGGGAAACACAAGGCTAGACTAGTTGCTAAAGGGTTTTCACAAAGAAAGGATTGGAGTATGATGAGATATTCTCTCCAGTAGTGAGGCATACGTCCATCCGCATTTTGCTCGCTGTCGTCGCAGCTCATGACTTGGATCTGGAGCAACTGGATGTGAAAACTGCTTTCTTGCACGGAGACTTAGACGAGACCATCTACATGAAGCAGCTAGAAGGGTCTGTTGTAAATGGAAAAGAAAATTGGGTTTGCAAATTGAAGAAGTCTTTATATGGACTTAAGCAGTCGCCTAGACAATAGTAGCAGAGGTTTGACTCTTTTATGCTTTCACTTGGTTTTGATCGTAGCATCAAAAATGCTTATGTGTACTTCACGCATTTAAAGAATGGTAGATGGGTATGCCTACTCTTGTACGTGGATGATATGTTGATTGCTTCCAAGGATAAGGCTGAAATCGATAGTTTAAAGCGAAAGCTAAATGCGAAATTAGAAATGAAAGATCTTGGAGAAGCAAATAAAATTTTGGGTATGGAAATCCAAAGGAATAAAAAGCTAGGACTTTTGAGCCTCACTCAAAAGGAGTACATTCGAAAGGTGCTTTCTCGGTTTAGCGTGGAAGGGGCGAAGGCAATCGGCACACCCATGCATTTGCACATACAGCTTTCTAATAAAGGCTCTTCGATCTCGGAAAAAGACAAGGCTTATGTAATGAAGGTCCCATACGCAAGTGCAGTTGGCACTTGATGTATGTCATGGTTTGCACTAGGCCTGACATTGCACATGGATTAGATTGGTTAGTAGATTCATGGCGAATCCAGAAAAGACGCAATAGGAAGTAGTGAAGTGTATCTTTAGATGCCTTAGAGGAACACCAAACCATGAACTTGTCTTTAGCGGCAGAGAAAGAGATTTCAGCTTGGTTGGTTTTTGTGATTCCGACTATACCGGTGATACAGACCGATGGAAGTCAACCTTCGGATATATGTTCACCATTAGTGGAACAGTGATCAGTTAGAGATCCAGATTGCAGATGATTGTGGATTTTCTACTACAGAGGCAGAGCTCATAGCTGCGGTTGAAGCAGCTAATGTGGCGCTTTATTTGAGGCGATTGTTGTGTGATACGGGCTTCGTATACGAAGTCGTGGATGTGTACTGTGATAGTCAGAATGTAATTCACTTAGTTGAAAATCCAGTATTTAGCTCGAGGATGAAGCATATTGAGGTAAGAAAGTCGTTTCTTGTCTCGATAGGTGAAGAGAAGCTAGTTCGTCCTTAGAAAATTTACACAAAGGAGAATGCAGCAGACATGTTTACCAAGTTGTTGCCTATTGCTAAGTTAGAGCATTTCTCGAACTTGATTCGTTTGATGAAGTGCTAGGTGCCATGGGGTAGCATAGGGGGGGGGGGAGAGTTGAGATTGTTCATGGAGACGTCTGATTTCATGGTGGATATTGATAGGTTCTATACAGACTGGGTACTTCGAACACTCTGTTGACGAATGGTGGCTTTACTAGAGTTTGTTGATAAAGTGTAATGGGTGATGGCATTACTGAAGATCATGGGGTAAGTATCCATTGTTTGGAGCATGAAAGTGTAAATGAAGTTGGAAGGTTTGCTTGGAATTCGGTATCAAGGTGGAGATTGTTAGAGATGATACCTGAATTTGGGAAGAAACCATTGGAGAAGCTCCTAGAGGCAGAGAAGCTCCCGGAGGCAGAGAAGCAGGTAAAGCCCTAGGAGTAGGAGCTGAAGACCGAATCAGCAAAGTGGTTCGGTGGAGGAGCAGCATTCTAGACCAGATGGATGGTCCGATAGAGGGGATTTGATCCGATTGAAGGCAGTGATGCCGGTCGAGCTTGCTTTAGAGGTGAATCTCATGCCGAACCAAATAGTTGGTTCGGTAGTGGAAAATGATGATCTGGAGCGGTGGTTGAAGTATTTCGTTTGTGTACAAATGAAGATGCCGAACTAAATATCTGGTTCGGTGGAGCAGATGCCGGACCAAAGATTTGGTGTGGTGGAGTTCGTCCAATGGTAGTGCATCGATCGACAGTGAAGGCAAGAAGGAAGTTATCTCGACCGGTGGTGATGGGATGCCGGTCCCGACTTGCTGCTCCAGTAACTTCGTTCGGTGGGCAGTGCAATGAAGGTGATAATGCCAAACGAAATATTTTGTTTGGTAGTTAGGCTTTGTCGAACCAAATGTCAAGTGATGTATGCCAGACCAAATCATGTGCTATTTGCCGGACCAAACATGCCGAACCAGGAATGTCGAACCAAACCTCGGGACTGATATATAGCAGCTCCCCCTCCTCATATCTTCACTCTATAAATAGTGGGGCTTCTGGACAACAATGACAGCTAAGATTGAGAGCGAATTTCAAAGCCATTCTAGAGAGCTGAAACTCTGCATATTTTTTTCTGTATTGTAAATTCTTATTATGTATAACCTCTAAAAGTGAATCTTGCTTGTAACTCCAATCTTTTAGTGCTTAATAAAATCTCCTATCCCCAAGTGGACGTACACTGCCTCGTGGTAGTGGAACCACTATAAATACTGGCGTTATTTATTTTTCGGCTTTGTATTGATCTGTGACTGTCTATTCTGGTGTTCATCTCTATTTGTTCTGTCTCATTACAATCACGATCTAGTTCGGTGTTTTCAGCTATGTTGGATTTTTTATTCCCTTAGACTGATCATCCAAAGGGGTTCCCCATTAGTAAGCAATGTTCGTGAAAGCTTTCATGCATTTGATTTAACACGAGCATTAAAAAAATGGTTTGATAAATAAATAACAATAACTAGTGGTGCGTGGCAGTAATAAAAAGACAAAGTTTCTGGTAGGGGTCAATTATTCATAGCAATGAAGATGATTGGGTGGTTAACATTGCGAAGTTGTTAAAAGAAGAGGTAGAGAACAAATATGACGATGAGATCTCACCATCAGCTATCATACAAAAAAAGAAAAGATTAAGTAGCAAAGCCTAAAGAGTTACGTCGGATTGAATGCTCAAAGGATCCAAACATATAAACAAACCAAACTGGCCATCTTAGATTCGATTCAAAGCCTTTCCAAAGGTCGATATCCTCAAAATCTACTAAGTACTGGTATATCACCAAAACGAAAATGGAGGAAAGTGCGAACTCTGCTTGCTAGAAAAAGAACCAAACTGTGTCTAATTTGCTGCATATGAAAACAAAACAATATCACCAAACTTGATATGATAATAATTAACTATGCATTATTAATGATTAGGTATACTATAAAAATGATTTTTTTAAGATCTACAATTTCAAAATGTTGGGAATGGATAAGGATTGCATTTAATACTTTGTTATGATATTCTTTTGGAAGAAAGAAATAAATAATATACATCTGAACTTAGCACCATAAGATCTTCATATAAGAAAGGAAAACTTTGGTTCAAGTTTTGGAAGATCTTACCTTAATGAAAGTGTATCACTATACTTTGATAGGGACACTTGTCTTGTCTGGTAGGGAAGCATAAAGCAAGGTAAGTTGTTAAGGTTAGTTTAGAGATTGATAAGGATATGGAAATAATGTCTTTATTTTGAGTAAATGCTTATCATAGTTGAGAAAGAAAATTAAAAAAAAGGAGAGAATGAATAAAATGAAATTGGATAGGCTTTAATTAAAAAATTAACCATATAATCTTTCTAAAAATCAGCAAATCAAATTGCTTGGGTCTCATGTACCAGCCTTGAATGGTTTTGACCCTTCCGTTATTACTGAACTTCCTGTAGAAATACAAAAGGAAGTTTATGGTTGGTTTCATCCAAACAAGCAGCAAAATATAACTAACAGAGCCACCACTAATCGCTATTTTCCATCAGCATGATGCTCGTAATAGTAATGGAGAAAAACTCACGATAATGAAGCTTATATTTGCAAGAGTATTATTACAGATATGAATAACAAACATCTGATAAAAAATTGAAATACGAATAACAAGCATATTACCAATCTTACATGCGGCCAAGATATGAAGGCGACAAGGAGGACGATGATAGGGTGGTACGGTGGTTGGAGGTGGCATTTCGTTTGAATTAAGATGAAAGATTTGGGGATTTAAGGTTTTAGAGAAAAATAAAGTCCATGGCGTGGTGAATGAAAATTAGAAGGCAAATTGTGGCGGGTTTAAAACTTTAGAGCATTTGGTGGGGTTTAAAAATAAAGTTGGGTTGCTTTATCTTATGGAGGTTGTACTTGGCAAGGGTTTGTAGATAAGCGTTGGGTATAACGTTTGGCGTCCGTGAAGTTTTACAGTCGTAATTTAGTTAAGTTGGAATTCACGAAATTCACTTTGAAGTTGTTTGTACTAAGTCCTTGATATTCTATAAACTGGCTATTTCTTTTATTATTTAAGAAAAATTGCATCGAATAATATTTTAGAGTATAAATTGTTAATTGTAATTTACTAATTATTCGTAACTATGAACTGGTTATTAAACATTGTAAAAAAACATTGTAAAAGGGTGATTTTGTTGTACTAACGAGAAGGAGACGGTGGAGGAATAAGATCTAGGTATTTTGCTGGAAAAGAAGAAATGAAATATTTGTTTTTTTGGATTATTATTTATTGTTATTTATTGATTATTAATTATCAATTGTTATTTATTACTTTTAAAATATAACGGAATATTAATTATTAAATACTAAATATCATGTACGTATTATTAATAATTATTGTTTATAAATTACTAAATATTAATTAAATTTTTATTATTGATTATTTGTTTATTATTGATTTTTAATTTATTAATCACTAATTATTAATAGAATTATTTCATATTTCAGATTAATTGCTGATTATTATTATTTAATAGTATATATTAAATATTATATATTAATATTTAGGTACTATTTTCTAAGTACTATTTATTTAATTATTATTGATTATTAATTTTTTTATTAATTATTATTATTATTATTTAATTATTAATTATTATTATTATTTAACATTAATTCTTTAACTTTTAATTATTATTTAATTAATTGTTATTTATTATCAAAAATTTATTATTAATTATCTGTTACCGTTATTTAATATTAATTATTATTTATAAATTATTAATTATCAACTAAATATTGATTATTTATTTATTATTGATTATTAAATTATTAAATAATAATTATTAGTTATTAGTTAATTATTAGCTACCAATTATTAATGGAAATTATTTCATATTTTAGATTAATTATTAATCATTATTATTTAATAGTATTTATTTAATGGTAATTATTTAATATTGATTATTACAATGACCATTTTGTGATCGTTGTAAAATTAACATCTACTACGACGGATAAAAGAAAATGGTTGTAATAGCCATCTATTACAGCATACAGACATGGAAGAGTTATTGATGAAAATTGATATCTATTACGTTGGTCAAAACTTAGTTGTAATAGGCATGTATTACTACGGACAAATGAAAAACATCGTACCGTAGGTATGGCGCGGTGTAAAGTAGGCTTGGGTTCTGGTAAAAATATTAGGATTTGATTCCTACCATGCGCTTCCCTATCCTATATAAATTTACCAGGGGTATGTGGGTTTGGATCTGCGGACGGCTTTACTATACCCTCCTTAGGAGTTTACCGGTCCGCTGGGTTCTCTTGGGTTTTCAAAGAAAAGTTATCTATTACCATGAGCAAATAAAAAAGTTGTTGAAAAGTGACATTAATTACAATAGGCAAGATAAAACTGTTGTAATTGGTTTCCATTACAACAGACATTTATTGACCGTTGTAATAAGGAATTTTTGTTGTAAAGTGTGTGTGTTATGTATTGCCTATATTAAGTTATGTACATGGTTTGAAAATCAATCTTTATATATTAAATAAGGTACCTTAAAATATATGTTAGAATTTAGTAAATAAATAGAAAAACAGAAAGCACTTATCATCTTCCTCGTTTGCAATCTCCTAATCAAGACAAGATTTAATGTTAGGATAAGAAGAAAATATGATTCCTTAAATTTTCATAAACAAAATTTTTTACCATTAAACTTCTTAAATTTGTAATGTTATATAAAGATTTATGAACCAAACCACCAATGTTACAACTAATATCACTCAAACATTTAAAATTTCATATCCATATTCAAATTCAATTTCAACGTTTGTCAAATATGTCCCAAACAGAGTTCCAAGTAGAACAAGAAAATAAATTAAACAAGAAACATTTCATATCTGTGCATGTGTATATTTACATATAAGAAATAATATTAGTTATAGCATAACTTAACATAACTTATTAGATTAAATGTATATAAGTGATTGTGTGCGTGCGAGAGGGCGGTTATTTGAGATACCCTATACTCATGCGAAATGGATCTTAAGGCTACTATACCATTAAAGGAGGTGAACAATGTATTTAAACTTGTTAATACTTTAACTTATATTTATTCAAACTTATCAATTCAGAATCAAAATCACAAACATATAATAATGTAAATGCAGAATAAAGTAGTAAAGTAAAAAGAATGACACTTGGAATTTTTATACTGGTTCGAATTCTCAATTATACTTTCAGTCTTGTGCCAAGTATATAATATCCACTATAACAAAACCTTACAATTTCGATGGTGGCAGATATGCTTACATAACTTGGCTCAAAATTAAGTGGTAAGCACACCTGTCCCGACTTTCTACGGGCATATAAAAACGCTTAGCGCCTTGTCTTTTCACTGGTGGTCAAAAATACATATACAGTATTCACTTTTGATATGTGGCAGGATACATCTTTATGATTCAAGCAGTAGCGAGTAATTATATAAGAAATCATATACTCCGAATATGAAATCTCACAGTCTTTGATACACCGATATAGCCTTCTAATAGTAGTTTGTAATTAAAATCGTTGAGGAATAAGATAAGATCGGAGATAGAATGGTAGGGAATTCAAGTTATACCCTATGATTTTTTATGGTTTGCGAATTTGTGAAAACTAGGGTGAAGGAATATAAATTTGCAAAGTATATACATAAGTGGCAAGAGAACTTGTTTGCAAAGTAGTAGGGACGAAAGAGTGAGGGAAAATAATGATAATTTTTTTGGATAATTTATTTTCTTTGACCTTTATATAGAAAATGAAGAGAAGTGTTTTTCGACGAAGGGGTGAAAATATGTTTCTTTTCATTTTAAATTTAAAGATTGCAGCAATGACTAGCATGTTGACATAAGTTCAAATAGCATGTCAACAAATTTGTGTTGATTTAAAAAATATGCAAGCAGTTACTGTGTCAACGTATATTTTAAGAGTATGTTGACATACGCTAGTTGATTATGCAAAAACACTTAATAAAAAATAGTTTAAACTTTATAAATTTTAAAGCTAATATTGTACTTCTGTAAAAAAAAGGTTCTAGAAATAAAAATAAAGAATTTTTAAGAGAGATTTCAAAGATTTACAAGAGGGTCATTATTTCTAAGACTCTTTACAAATAGTTTTGATTAACAGAATATCTCGTGCTCTTCATCTTTGTTTCATGAGCATCTTGTATCTCCCTAGTATTTTTCTTGAATCTACTATGTTCTCCTAGCTCGATTCCTCTTATCCTTCTCGATCTGTTTGATTCCTCTTATTCTTCTTGATCCGATTGAATCCCCTTATACTAGTTCGTCTTGAAGTATAGTTCACTCATACTTGTATATCCTTGCAATATGTTTGAGTATATTATTAATAATATTTATATGGTTGCTGTCAGCAAAATCAATGCATGTGGTTCTAACAATCTACCCCTTTTGACGATGACAATCATCGGTCTAATGATGTTATCTTAATTTTATTATAACTCCACTTAAATTTATTATCTCCCTTGAGTTTATGCATCACTTATCAAAGAAACCATGACAGTGGGAAACACGAAAAATATAGATTTCCCCAAAAAAAGGGATCCACTAGGCCTATGAAGTCGAAAGAGTTTATTTGATTCAGTATAATATAGTTTTAAATATAATCTTATTTCATTTAATTTATTTGAATAATGAGTTTTAATTTAATTTAATTTAATTAATTATACAATTATAAGTGTATCAAATACGCACACATGTATGTAGTGCGGGTGTGACATACATGAAGTGTGCATAGCTAATATATTGTATATAGATATTGGGATTTACACCACAACGAACATGTTTGTCCCTTTGTGCATGCCTTTGTTGTGCAAAGTTTTTTTAATTATAAAAAATAACAATTGTAAATATATGTATTATTATTATACACATAGACACACACACACATACATATACACATATATGTTGAAATTAGTTTCGATTATTTTATACTTTATAAATTCTAGAACTAACAATTTTAAATTTAGCCCAAACCTAGGAAGAATTTAAAATTAAATCTATGATTTTGTACAAAGATCCCTTTCATAAAAATTAAATTGAAACAACATACATATATATGTACATAAGGATAAATAATTATAAAAAATGTTTTAAATTTAAATAAGATATACACATATACATTCACAAACACACATGCACACACATACATGTGATTTTTATTTTCATATGTTTTAAAAATTAAAGTTAACAAATAGAAATCTAGCTTTAACTTAGGAAGAATTAAAAGTAGGTTTATGATTTTGCACAAAAATCCACTCATGAGTTTTTTAATTGCAACAACATTTAAACATATGAAAACAATAACGTAATGAATTTACATACGAAACCAACAAACAATACAAAACATGAATTTAATTTTCAAGATGATTTCAAGTAATCAACATGTCTAGGTTACTTATGTTTGCATATGAAGGTTAAAAATTAAATTACTCAATAAAAAATTAGTTTCTTAATCAAAACATATTTTTAACGTTAATATTCAAATCAATAACAAAAGTAGATCGGAAAATCCAAGCATAAAACATTTGTTGTATAATATTTGAGATTTAAACTATACATACAAGATAAACAAATAAACAAAAGAGATAAAGCATATATGGATAGTAAGTTGTAGTAACATCATATCATATATTTCATAATAAAATACGATTAGAAGATTGCTCTAAAAAGAAGCCAAAAATCACACCTTAAATGAAGAATAAAACTCCTAGATTTGATAGAATCATCATTAGAAATTGTAACGATCCGAAGCACTATTTTTTTATTAATTTGATTTGTTTTGATTTTGTTTAAGAATTTTTTTTCATGCAGCCATGGAATTTTTAGCCATTAAGAGAGAGAGAGTAGGAGAAAATACATTGTCGGGAGAATTAACGAATAAAAAAATGAATTTTATTTTAAAGGAATCATCGGAACCTTTTCAATTGCTTCCTAAAAAACCTTTCATCTTTAATTTCTTGTTAAATCTAAATTAAATCACTTTTCCCATCAAGTGTGTGTAGGATCGATTTCACCCTAGAGGGGGGTGAATAGTGTGATAGTGTAAATTATAAAAATTAATCGCGGAAGCTTATCAATTAATTTAAATTCAGATCACAGAATAGCAGCACAGATATAGCAGAATATAAATAACAGAACAGAACAACACAGAATTTACCCAGCTTCGGCAAAACCCTGCCTACGTGCTGCTCCCAAGGTTTCTACTAGAAATTCGATAGTCCCTCGCTTACACACGTAAACTCGCTATACCCGCTATTGACTAATCTAACTCTACGCTCAAAACCCTGACCACAACTCAACCACCGAGTTGCGAATTCCCAAACTACACACCGTAGTTTGTCCCCTAGCCACACGACTAGAAAATTACAACGGTTTAAAAGAGAATTTTAAAATTAAAAGAAACACAATCATAAAAAGCAAATAACCCTAATTAAAAACAACTAAGCCCAAAAATAAACGGCCCACTAATTAAAAATATGTCTCCCTTTTATTTTATCGGCCCGGTTCTTTTTCTTTGCTTGAGTATAATGGCGACCGTTCCTTTTGCAAAATTGGGGCTTTCGTTCTTGATGCCGTGCTCTTAAATTAGGGTTTTAAGTTGCTGCCTTTGTTGGTTGATTGCAATTACTGTTTCTGATTTGCTTCAATTTGTTTGCGGCTTCTCCTCCTTGATCGAGTTCGATTGCTTCGGTATGTATTTTCCTCCTTTTGCTTTGCTGGTTGATTCTTGAACTCAATGCTCTTGCCGATGATGATTTTGGGTATTATATAGGATTTGATTTCCTAGAATTACGTTCGTATATGTTGATTTGAATTTGTCAAATTCTTTATCTCGGCCACTTGATGATGCTTGAATGATTGAGATCGATTCTGACTTTTTCATACGCGTATAATTTTATTTCTTGCGTCCCACGGCTTTGAATCGATTTCGTGATGACCACGGTTTTCGTTCCTTTTTCTGTTGACTTGTTAAAACACACGGCTTTGACAAATTTGATGATTCCCTCTGATGCTTTGACTTTGGTCACTTGTTTTGAAAAACTGCAGCTTGATGCTTGCATCCCTCTTGTTGTTCACAGCCATTACATCCCTACTGCCATGTTTTGATGTCACTGATTTGTATAGTCTCGGCATTGACTGGTTTCATGCTTGTGTTGGTTCATTGGTTTACTGGTGCATATATGTTGCTTGTGTATACTTGTGTGGTGGTGCACTTGCCTTGTGATTCTGTTCATTCCTAGTTGCCTTGAGTAGCAGTGCTTCATGTTGTATTCATTTTTGAGGCAGTTTGCATTAGAGTGTACTTCAAGTTATGTTGAACTCCGTTGTGATTTCAGATCCCTCTGTGTTGCTTTGACACTGCTTTGACCCATCTTTGTGCTGTTGATGTTGTCTTAGTTGTATTGTCACTTGGTCGACACTTGCAGTTGCACATTGAGTTGAATATGTTGGCACTTAGCTTGTATCTGTTCTCATTACTGTGTTGCATTCTTTGATGGTTCACCGTAGTATGTTGGTCTATCTTGAATTTGATATTTGAACTTCAGTAGTTTGTTGGTCACTTGATTCACCTATATTTGTGCATTGCCTTACTGTTGCTGTGCACTTCTGTTTGCTGTCATGTTTTTGTGCTCGAGCTTGCATACTGTTGTGTTGTTTGCTGGTCATTTGCACTTGCAGTTGGTTCATTTGCTTTGGCTTCTCTCTTAGAAGTAGCTTCAGTAGTTTCTGGTTCTTGTGCTACCTGTTCACTTGAATCTGCTTCACCATTGAGCCTCAATGTAGCTGAAGTGGCTTCTGTGCATTTGCTTGATTCACTTAGACCATATATGTGTTTGTTGCAGTTTGCTGACTTCATGTCGCCTTAACTTTGGTTGATGCACTGGGTTGCAGTGTTTCATTTCTTGTGCCCGAGCTTGCATGCTTCATGTACACTGTGTCATTCTTTGCATTGTACATTTTACTGTCTTTATTGTGGCATTTTGATCTGGTTCCATATTTGTGAGTTGTTCGGTGCACTGTTCATTTGCCTCTGGTTTAAACTATGCTTTGATTCATTTTCATTGTCACTGAGTTTATTTGAATGGTCTGACTTGAACTCGATTCACTTGTGTTGAATCCAGTTTCAAAACTCGGATTTGACCTTGTGTTCGTGTCGTATTTTTGAATTTATTGCACCTGAGTTGAACCTGTCCATATATTTGGGTTTGACCTTGTGCTCACCTGTCCCTGTAGCATTATCAAGTGTATATATCGGCGTGCACGGCCTTGTGGCATATACAGTAATACACTGTGTATGTCACAAGTTGTTCGTGTATGATGAATTCAAATTTAAATTATGACGAACAACCCAAATAACTGAGGCAAATCATATATTCAAAAATTATCTTCTATTTTTGAATTGCAAAAATATTTCTTTTTCAATTTTACTGCGTTAGTTTATATTTTTGCAGATTGCTCAGATGCTGGATTCAAACTGGAATGCAGTTGAAGATAAATACGAGTGTGAGTGATATGTAGTGAGGTGCTGATGTAAAATAGTGATGTAATTGAATTTGTATCAAAGTTGTATAGTGAATAGTGAGAGCTTGAATTTGTATACTATTCAAAATTGTAATAAATATTTGTTTGAATAAAATATTCGTTTGAATTCAAATTCTGTGTTATTTATTTTATTCAGCAAATATTTATTTAATCTGTGAAAAATAAAATAGTATATTATCAAATACATTTAAACGAATGAATATATGTTTATTATCATCAAACAAAAATCATATAAGCGCATATTCAACAATCTCCCCCTTTTGATGATAACAAACATATATTTAAGATTTTGAATATGTTAAATGTATTTGATCATTGATATATCCTAATTGCTCCCCCTATTTAAATGCTTCCTCTCTACACAAAGCTCCCCCTACATATATGCATACAAATAGAAATATATAAATGAGCCTATATGCAAATGGAAAATTATTTGACCTTTGCTTGATTCTATTTGACAAAATCTTAACTTTTCTCTCCCCCTTTTGTTATCAGCAAAAGAATAATAGTGTTAGAGAAAATAGAGAAAAAATAATCGATATCAATCCAACATTAAAACTCAATTGAATATAAATATCAAATTTCAATAAAAAATCAAACAAAAATCATAAATATTTTGTTAGGCGCATATTCCACTTTTAGAATGATGGAGATGATGTCATCATATAAAACCATACAGTTGTGTCTATTTGTGGTATTTTTATATCAGGAATTTGAATATCTACTAACCATGCATAACCGTTAGGACTTTTAAATGAGATTAGTAGTATTCCAAATTTATTTAAAAAAAAAATGAATTCAAGTATCTTCTAACCACGCATAACCGTGAGGACTTTTAAATGGGATTAGAATCAACTTGTTTATTTTTTAAAAAAATCAACTTTTGATATGTGTTCCATACATGCATAACCGTGAGGACTTTTAAATGAGCATGAAAGCACATAACAAATTCCAAGTAATTCACCCATGCATAACCGTGAGGACTTTTAAATGAGAGTGAATACTTTGGTATTTATTTATTGTTATTTATTTTATTTTTTTTTAAAAATGTAAAAATGAAAAACGAACGATTCCTGTTTAAAGTACCACATATCGACAAACTATATAGAATTTTGATGAGTGATGGTTGATAGAAATATGATAGGTATAGAGATGGTCATGGAATTTTTTACCAACAAAAAGTTTTATAACTCTTGTTTACATTTCTAAAGAAATTTTCTAATTATACTTTCTCGAGTTATAATATATAATCAATATCAACACTCATCACTTTTTCAATCACTATTTTTCTTTTCGATGATTTGTAGGGAGAAAAAAAAATGTTAAATATTCAGCAAATTTCTAAAACACCTAGACCGAGTCGTAGTTTACAAAAACAATTTTCTGGTAGGGGTTTTGTAAAGATGTCTGCCAATTGAGAATCAGTTGAAATAAAATTTATGCAGATATTTTCTTTGGAAATATGATCTCTAATAAAATGATGTCTTACATCTATATGTTTTGTTCGCGAATGATGTACAGGATTATTTGTGAGATCAATTGCGCTTTTGCTATCACACATTAGTGGTACACGTTTAAAATTTAGGCCATAGTCATGCAAAGTTTGTATCATCCATAAGATTTGAGCAGAGCAACCGCTCAAAGCAATATACTCTGCCTCTGTTGTGGATAATGCAATACAATTTTGTTTTCTACTCGACCATGCAACTAATGAATGTCCTAACATAAAACATGCTCCACTAGTACTTTTTCTATCAACCAAATTTCCAGCATAATCAGCATCTGAAAAACCTTTCAATTCAAAATTATCATTTGATGGATACCAAAGACCAAATCGTGGTGTGTGCAATAAATATCTTATAATTCTTTTAACAGCTTTTAAATGAGATTCTTTTGGGTTAGATTGAAAACGCGCACATAAGCAGACAGAAAACATGATGTCAGGTCTAGAGGCGGTAAGATAAAGGAGTGATCCAATCATACCTCTGTACTGCTTTTGATCAACTGTCTTACCCTTTTCATCTTTGTCAAGTTTAAGTGTTGTACTCATGGGAGTTCTTGCTGGTTTAGCATCTTTCAATCCAAATTTGTTGACAAGTTCCCTAATATATTTTGTTTGAGAAATGAATGTGCCTTTAATGCTTTGTTGGATTTGAAATCCTAAAAAGAATTTTAACTCTCCAACCAAGCTCATTTCAAATTTTTCCTGCATGACTTTTTCAAATTTCTCATACAATAACTTGTTAGTAGCACCATAAATGATGTCATCAACATATATTTGAACAATCAAGATATCATTGTTTTCATGCAACAGAAATAGTGTGGTATCTACACATCCCTTTTTGAACCCATTTTCAAGGAGATATGAAGTAAGACATTCGTACCAAGCTCTGGGAGCTTGTTTTAATCCATATAATGCCTTCTTTAGTTTGTATACATGGTTTGGATATTCATGACTTTCAAAACCTTCTGGTTGTTCAACAAACACATCTTCTTTTAAAACTCCGTTAAGAAAAGCACTCTTAATGTCCATTTGTCTTAGTTTAAATCCTTTGTAACAAGCAAAAGCTAACAATATTCTAATTGATTCTAGTCTAGCTACAGGCGCAAAAGTTTCATCAAAGTCAACTCCTTCAATTTGATTGTATCCTTTAGCAACTAGTCTAGCTTTATTTCTAATTATATTTCCAGATTCATCATATTTATTTTTAAAAATCCATTTTGTTCCTATAACTGGATAATCCTTAGGTCTAGGTGCTAGACTCCAAACATTATTTCGTTCAAATTGATTTAGCTCTTCTTGCATGGCCATGAACCAGTTTTCATCATTAAGGGCTGAATCTATGTTATTTGGTTCTATTTCTGAAATAAATCCACTATATAAGCACAGATCACATAGATTTTTAAAGGATGAACGAGTTTGTATACCTGCTATAGGGTTTCCAATTACCAATTCTGGTGGATGGTCTGTTTTGTATTTCAGCTTTTCTGGATCCAGATTTCTTCGGACTTCTTGAGTTGTGGTAGTTTCTCTAGCATCAGCAGTTTCTTTTGGTTTTTCGAACTCATCTTTTTCTTTCTCCTCTTCAACGTTGCTTTTGGATGTATCCTGTTCGTCAATGCCTTCATCAAATTTCACATTGATTGACTCTACGATTGTTTTAGTCTTTTTGTTGTAGACTCTATAAGCTTTGCTTCTCGAAGAGTAACCCATGAAGATGCCATCATCAGCCTTTGCTTCAAATTTTCCTAACTGATCACCTGTATTAAGAATATAGCAAGGACATCCAAACACTTTGAAGTAAGCGATGTTTGGTTTTTTGTTGAACCATAGCTCATAGGGGGTTTTGTTAAGAATCGGTCTGATGATAACTCTATTCATTACATAACATGCTGTATTTACAGCTTCTGCCCAGAGATGCAGAGGTAGTTCATATTCATTTAACATAGACCTAGCCAATTCTTGTAAAGTTCGATTCTTTCTCTCAACTACCCCATTTTGTTGTGGAGTACGTGGTGCAGAGAACTCATGTTTGATTCCGTTTTCATCACAGAAAGTTTCAAATTCATAATTTTCAAATTCTCCACCATGATCACTTCTTAACGAAACAATAGAGACTTCTTTTTCATTTTGCACAAATTTTGCGAATCTTGTGAAGTATGAAAAAGTTTCTGATTTTTAGCTAAGAAGTATACCCATGTATATCTTGAGTAATCATCAACTAACACAAAGCAATATTTCTTACCTCCTAAGCTAGCAATGTCATTAGGTCCAAATAGATCCATATGAATTAGTTCAAGAACTCTAGAAGTGCTTACATTGTTTTTGGCATGAAACGATGATTTTCTAAGTTTTCCCAAAGTACATGCTTTACAGATGTTTTCAGTTTCAAACTCATGTGATGGCAACCCTCTTACCAAACTTTTCCTTTTTAATTTGTTTAATAAGTTCATACTAGCATGCCCTAAACGTCTATGCCATAAATTCACTTCTATATCCTTAGCTACCAAACATTTAGAGAGGATGAGATCATCAAAAGATAGAGAATATATATTACCTTTCCTTTTTCCTGAAAATAAGATTTCTTTTGAAGATTTGTCAACAATTTTGCACATGTCAGAATCAAAGATAACATTCATACCTTTATCACATAGCTGGCTGATTGATATCAAATTGTGGTGTAGATTTTCAACATATAGTACGTCATTCAAGGTAAATGTATTGTTACCTACTTTACCTTTACCGACAATTTTACACTTGTCATTGTTCCCCATTGTGACTCTGCCACCTTTGTATTTTTCTAGGCTAAGGAACTTCGATTTATCGCCTGTCATGTGCCTGGAACAGCCAGAATCCAAGTACCATTGCTGTTGTTCCTTAGCCTGCCAGCATACCTACACGAGAAAAGAGTTTAGTGACCTATTTGTTTTTATAGGTCCATGATTGTTAGTGGCAAAATATTTAGAATGATAATTTTGTGGATACCCAAAACTATTTATAATTGTTCCCTTCGGCACCCAAATTTGTTTAACTTTGAGAGATTTTATATTTGTGCCTTTTGGAACCCAAATCGGTATTGTTTTCATATGTTTGAGTCTATTCCAACAATTATTGTGATTGTGTCCAAATTTTTTACAAATTGTGCTCATAGAATTAACTTGATTAATATTGCTTTCAACAAATTTCGAATTTTTATATCCAAGTCCTTGTCTAACCATATTAACAGTTTGCTTTCCTAATAGCATATTCAACGATTTTTCACTTTTTGAAAATTTATCTAAGGTCGTTGACAGTTGTTGGACTTTTGTTTTGAGAGATTCATTTTCGTTTAACAACTGTGTGCATTTTTTAATAGAAATCTCTCTCCTAGTATTTTCATTCTCTTTTAAAATCAGAATTTCATTCTCAAGTGATTTTATATTGATTTCCGATTTTTTAATTTCTTCTTCGAATGTTGGACACTTATCACACTTAGGAATTCTACATTGATAGTTCTTAACTAATTGATCAAGTTGTTTATTGCATTCTATCAAAGTATCCTTTTGAGATTCAAGTTTAGCATATTTTTCCCTAAGTCGTTCATAACAGCCATTTACTTCATGGAAATAAATTAGTAATTCAGAATGAGTGAGTTTTGATACCTCGCTTGGCTCGTCATCATCACTGTCTGTAACTTCACCATGAAGGCACATGTTTGCTTTTTCACTCTCACTCTCGGTGTTATCACTTTCATCTTCGTCAGTTTCATCCCAAGTAGCCGCAAAGCTTTTCTTCTTTAGTTTCTTTCCTTGATTTGATCGTTTTTGAGGACATTGTGGCTTGATATGGCCGGGTTTGTTGCATTTGTAACAGATGATTTTCTGATCTTCTGGGTTGTCTAGTGCTTTGCCTATTCTGCTTTTCAATTCATGATTTCGAGCTGGATTTCCGTATTTGCGATTCCACTTTTTGAATTTCTTTATTAGTAGCGCTAGCTCTGCTGCTCCATCATCATCGTCATCATTCTCATCATCACTTTCAGTTGTTCCTTTGAGAGCTATTGACTTCTTTCGAGTATCTCCACCTTCACGCTCTTCCTTGAATTTCATTTCTAGCTCATAAGTGGTGAGATTTCCGATGAGTTCTTCGACTTTGAGTTGTTTTAAATCTTTCGATTCTTGAATGGCAGTTACTTTTGCTTCAAAGCTTCGTGGAAGGACTCTGAGGATTTTACGGACTATTTCCAATTCGGTGTATGTTTTTCCGAGAGCTTTTGATTTGTATACGATGTTGGAAAGTCGTCCGTACATCTCTTTGACATTTTCTTCTTTCGCCATTGTAAAGTTCTCGTATTCGCTGCTTAGCATGGCAAGGCGAGATTCTTTGACTTGAGATGTTCCTTCGTGAGTCACTTCTAATATGTGCCATATTTCCTGCGCAGTTAGACAATGTGAGACACGATTAAATTCAAATTGATCTAATGAACAGATAATAGAATTCATAGCTTTGACATTAGTATTCTGTAATTTATTTTCTAGTTTTGTCCATTGTTCCTTTGGTTTCTCTATTTCCTGATCATCTACAGTTATAGTTGGTATTCTATAACCTGTCTCAACAATATCCCAAGCGTCAATGGTTTTCAAAAAAAATTTCATCCTATTTTTCCAAAAAGCATATTCACCATTGAACATTGGTGGTCTAACTATGGATTGACCTTCTGCAAAAGCATTATTAAAAGAAGCCATTTTAAAAAAATTCAAATTTTAAACAAAAATTGATTTTTTTTTAAAAATAGAATTTTTTTTAAAAACAAATGTTGACTTCTATTCCTAGCTCTGATACCACTTGTAGGATCGATTTCACCCTAGAGGGGGGTGAATAGGGTGATAGTGTAAATTATAAAAATTAATCGCGGAAGCTTATCAATTAATTTAAATTCAGATCACAGAATAGCAGCACAGATATAGCAGAATATAAATAACAGAACAGAACAACACAGAATTTACCCAGCTTCGGCAAAACCCTGCCTACGTGCTGCCCCCAAGGTTTCTACTAGAAATTAGATAGTCCCTCGCTTACACACGTAAACTCGCTATACCCGCTATTGACTAATCTAACTCTACGCTCAAAACCCTGACCACAACTCAACCACCGAGTTGCGAATTCCCAAACTACACACCGTAGTTTGTCCCCTAGCCACACGACTAGAAAATTACAACGGTTTAAAAGAGAATTTTAAAATTAAAAGAAACACAATCATAAAAAGCAAATAACCCTAATTAAAAACAACTAAGCCCAAAAATAAACGGCCCACTAATTAAAAATATGTCTCCCTTTTATTTTATCGGCCCGGTTCTTTTTCTTTGCTTGAGTATAATGGCGACCGTTCCTTTTGCAAAATTGGGGCTTTCGTTCTTGATGCCGTGCTCTTAAATTAGGGTTTTAAGTTGCTGCCTTTGTTGGTTGATTGCAATTACTGTTTCTGATTTGCTTCAATTTGTTTGCGGCTTCTCCTCCTTGATCGAGTTCGATTGCTTCGGTATGTATTTTCCTCCTTTTGCTTTGCTGGTTGATTCTTGAACTCAATGCTCTTGCCGATGATGATTTTGGGTATTATATAGGATTTGATTTCCTAGAATTACGTTCGTATATGTTGATTTGAATTTGTCAAATTCTTTATCTCGGCCACTTGATGATGCTTGAATGATTGAGATCGATTCTGACTTTTTCATACGCGTATAATTTTATTTCTTGCGTCCCACGGCTTTGAATCGATTTCGTGATGACCACGGTTTTCGTTCCTTTTTCTGTTGACTTGTTAAAACACACGGCTTTGACAAATTTGATGATTCCCTCTGATGCTTTGACTTTGGTCACTTGTTTTGAAAAACTGCAGCTTGATGCTTGCATCCCTCTTGTTGTTCACAGCCATTACATCCCTACTGCCATGTTTTGATGTCACTGATTTGTATAGTCTCGGCATTGACTGGTTTCATGCTTGTGTTGGTTCATTGGTTTACTGGTGCATATATGTTGCTTGTGTATACTTGTGTGGTGGTGCACTTGCCTTGTGATTCTGTTCATTCCTAGTTGCCTTGAGTAGCAGTGCTTCATGTTGTATTCATTTTTGAGGCAGTTTGCATTAGAGTGTACTTCAAGTTATGTTGAACTCCGTTGTGATTTCAGATCCCTCTGTGTTGCTTTGACACTGCTTTGACCCATCTTTGTGCTGTTGATGTTGTCTTAGTTGTATTGTCACTTGGTCGACACTTGCAGTTGCACATTGAGTTGAATATGTTGGCACTTAGCTTGTATCTGTTCTCATTACTGTGTTGCATTCTTTGATGGTTCACCGTAGTATGTTGGTCTATCTTGAATTTGATATTTGAACTTCAGTAGTTTGTTGGTCACTTGATTCACCTGTATTTGTGCATTGCCTTACTGTTGCTGTGCACTTCTGTTTGCTGTCATGTTTTTGTGCTCGAGCTTGCATACTGTTGTGTTGTTTGCTGGTCATTTGCACTTGCAGTTGGTTCATTTGCTTTGGCTTCTCTCTTAGAAGTAGCTTCAGTAGTTTCTGGTTCTTGTGCTACCTGTTCACTTGAATCTGCTTCACCATTGAGCCTCAATGTAGCTGAAGTGGCTTTTGTGCATTTGCTTGATTCACTTAGACCATATATGTGTTTGTTGCAGTTTGCTGACTTCATGTCGCCTTAACTTTGGTTGATGCACTGGGTTGCAGTGTTTCATTTCTTGTGCCCGAGCTTGCATGCTTCATGTACACTGTGTCATTCTTTGCATTGTACATTTTACTGTCTTTATTGTGGCATTTTGATCTGGTTCCATATTTGTGAGTTGTTCGGTGCACTGTTCATTTGCCTCTGGTTTAAACTATGCTTTGATTCATTTTCATTGTCACTGAGTTTATTTGAATGGTCTGACTTGAACTCGATTCACTTGTGTTGAATCCAGTTTCAAAACTCGGATTTGACCTTGTGTTCGTGTCGTATTTTTGAATTTATTGCACCTGAGTTGAACCTGTCCATATATTTGGGTTTGACCTTGTGCTCACCTGTCCCTGTAGCATTATCAAGTGTATATATCGGCGTGCACGGCCTTGTGGCATATACAGTAATACACTGTGTATGTCACAAGTTGTTCGTGTATGATGAATTCAAATTTAAATTATGACGAACAACCCAAATAACTGAGGCAAATCATATATTCAAAAATTATCTTCTATTTTTGAATTGCAAAAATATTTCTTTTTCAATTTTACTGCGTTAGTTTATATTTTTGCAGATTGCTCAGATGCTGGATTCAAACTGGAATGCAGTTGAAGATAAATACGAGTGTGAGTGATATGTAGTGAGGTGCTGATGTAAAATAGTGATGTAATTGAATTTGTATCAAAGTTGTATAGTGAATAGTGAGAGCTTGAATTTGTATACTATTCAAAATTGTAATAAATATTTGTTTGAATAAAATATTCGTTTGAATTCAAATTCTGTGTTATTTATTTTATTCAGCAAATATTTATTTAATCTGTGAAAAATAAAATAGTATATTATCAAATACATTTAAACGAATGAATATATGTTTATTATCATCAAACAAAAATCATATAAGCGCATATTCAACAATGTGGTCAGCCAGGAATGTGCTTGGATAGGCCATAAAATTTTCCAAACTCGCTTTTTAATTAATTGATTTAAATCAGATTTAAATGTTTATCGATACCTTGTATCGATATGTACATATATGACTTTTATACACATGCTTTATCAAATACTAATGGCACTCAAACAAATAAAATAAAATAATTAATATTTCATAAATACTAATTATTAATTAACTTATAATAATTATAAATCAATTAAATTATGTGTTATCGGAGCATTGATCGTTATGGTTATGCGACTCATATAAATTTCATCAGCGATTAATATTGAACAATTCAAATATTAACATTCACATGTCACCTTACCTAGTGGTGCAACATTTTGGTTGGATTTATCGCTTGATATCTTTATGGTAAGTTCCAGCTTTACTATTATAAGTGGTAAACGATGATAATGATTATTTACACTAATTCTTATTGTCAACACCATATTACATTAGGACTTATGGAATTTGGTTTCGGTCAAAATTCTAACATAGTCCACGTCTAACTTGATTAGCCTAAATATAAAATCCTTAGTTCAATAATAACAACTATTATTAATTGTACCGCTTTGGTGAGAGAATATGACCTTTAGTTGATTATAGTGATCCCAATGATGACCCCATATAGCCAGGGAGATGAATTCTCTATGTGAATAGTGTTTTGTTTTCAGTGCTTCAACTCAGGCCCAACTATAGTCGTTTGATGGACGTTATGGCATGATTTGACTATAATTAAAGTGGAGTGTCCATATTGAAGATTTTTTAATAATAATCTCAAGTTAAGAGAACTGCGTGATATCGTCACTTCGAGATTCTCTGTTTGACCTTAGTTATATTAACCAACTAAAAAATCATAAGTCGGTCCTTCCATATTTGCCCAATAACTATCAATCATAACCCTTTTGGTACCTCTAGCAATCTTATTGTGACGACCCGGAATTTTCGAGCATTTAAAATTGGAATATTTAATTGATTTTAAATATTCAATATACTAACTTTATCTTGCATTTCGATTTCGAATATCACAATTTATTTGATAATTGAATTATTAAATTAAACAAGTGAAGTTGGGCAAAATGCTGAATCTGAAGTTTTAAACCTGTTGAATATAATTTGAAGACTTGTAAAATTTATATTGATAACACTGAAGATAATAGAAGATGTAAAACTGAAATTAGCAGTGGTTTGTTTAGTTTTGAAATTTGAACGTTTAAATTGAATTTAAAAATAGCCTTCCGAGGCACAGTCTAGGAATTTGACGAAACCAGTTCCATTGAGTCCGTAATTTAGAACTGTTATCGGATTTCAAATTTCGTATTGATTGGAATTAGTATGTGAGTGTACGATATATAAACGTGCCGAAAATTTAATTTATAATAAACTAATGGAATTTAATTAATTAAGCTTCTTGTGTACGCCATCCTTTATCCATTCCTCAGCACGCTACCCTTATCTTCCAGTATACTCCATCGCTCGTCACTTTTATCAAGCCTTCTTCTCGTAAAAGAAAATAAATCAAGACCAGTTCGTTGAAAAATTTTCAATGGCCGACCCTAAAATTTCCACTTCAATTCGTTCAAGAAAAAAATTAATAGGCCGAAGCCCCACCTCTTCAAACAAAACCCTTCCCTTAATCAAGAATTGAAATCGAATTTCGCCCTCAGAGAAAAATAATAATATAAATAATGGCCGCAAGTGAAATAAGGGCAGAGCGGCCTCTTCTCAAAATCGAGCTCGCGGTCGCATTTTGGCGCTTGCATGAGTTGTAGTCAGGGTCGAGCTTGCTGGAGTTCGCGGCAGCGGTGAAGTGTTAAAGTTGGGGAGGCTCGTAGGTCAAGCACAGCTGCGTCCCGATGGCACAGGAAGTGGGATGCGGCACTTGATTGGTGGTGATAGGCGGTGGAGGGATTCACGATATCTTGATTTGAAGGGCCGCGTGACTGGTGGCGATGGGTTGGCTCTGGGAATTGTCGCATCGTGGGTATGTGATGGGGTGAGTTTGCTGCTTTCGTTAAGAGCTGTGAGGTATTTAACCTAATTGCTTTAAATTTTTATGAATATAAATTATACAGTAAGATGTAGAGAAGAAATTTTTTTTCTGTTTTATTTAAATTATATATAAAACAGAAAGACATTTTATTTTCGTTGGAATTCAGTAATATATATGTAAACAGTGAATTCATCCATGTACATATAGATTAAATGTTGGAAACGAGAATTTTAAATGGTAATGAAGTTTATTTATAAGGATAAAACAACAACAACAACAATAATAATATATATCTAATAATAAACATATCAAAATTTTAAACCCACTAATTATTTCAAAATAATATATTATAGTGATCAACTTGTTACTTGTATTAGTTGCTAAAAGATTTCAGGAAGGAAAGTTGACTTAAACTTAAATCTTTAGATTAAATAAATTATTAAGGTACAATTGGGTTGTTTGTTTTGTTTCGAATATTAATAAAATCATATAAATATTTATACAAGGTCAAAAATAATGAAGAACAAGCTGGTTTGGATAGGATTTGCAAGCAAAAATCAAAGGTGAGTTAATCTCACTCAGTAAAATTTAAATTTAAATGATTAAATTTAAATAATTGTTGAATGGTTGAATTGGTTGATGTACTATAGTATGGTATATGTTGGGATTGATATTTATATTGTGCTAACATCTGTGATGCAGGGAAAAACAGGTTGGAGGGATCCAACTGGATCCCTCAACATTTATTTAAATTATTTACACCCCCTGTTATGATGATTTGATATTTATGATGGATTATGTTGAAATATTGAATGCTGTGGTTTGATTGTTATAATCGGACAATAATGAATTACCAAATGTATAATGTGAGTTTGGGAATGAGAAATAAAGAAGTGAAGTTTTAAGTAAAATAAGTATAGGAAAGTTGAAAAAATTTATGAATGAACTGGAAAGGAAATGAAGTGACTATAAAATCCTGAGTATGGGAAGGTAAATTTAAATAAACAGAAAGTTAATGAAAACCTAAAATTCAATGTTATTGCTTAAAAGAACAAAACATTTATTTTAAATTTAGGATTTAAATTATTTAAGCAGAATAAAGAAGGAATTGGGAATAACCTGAAATTTGTATATTTCAGCTAAAGGATTTAAAAATCAAACTGGAAAAAAAAAATAAAGTCCATAATTAATGAATTTTGAAATAAACTGATAAGTAAAGCAATTTATTTCAAAAGGAATAAATTGAAAATCAATTTGGGAATTGATTTAAGTGATTGAGATTGGAAATTTCTCTCTGAATAACCAAGTACGTTTTCAAAGTAAACTTTTAAACATAAATTAAAAGTTTAAAGTTGTTTTCAGAAGTATGTTTTGAAAATTTACTATTTCTAAATATTTAAATTCTAAAGCAAGTATTTCCTTTTAATCTATTATAGCAATAATTAGTTAAAGAGTGACTTAGTATTTTATTTTTGAAAAATGAAAATCTAGTTTTATATTTTATTTAGTAACCTTATTTTCAAAGATCCATATATTATGTATTTCTAACAAATCATTGAAGTAGTTTTAAAATAAGTGTTTTAAAGTATATTTCAAAGTGAAGTATTTTAAATTATTTAAAAACTTAGTTTTGTGCTTGGTAATTTCAGAAGAGATAGAAAATAATTGGGAAAGTTTATTCTGAAAGGAAAGTTGGTTTTTGAAACTATTTTCAAAGGATTGAAAATATAAATATATCTTGTGAAGATATTTTGAGATAAATAAATAATTTGGGAAATTATTTATTGTTTGATGGATGTTTGTGAATGTTAATTGATAGTTAAATAACCGACTATCAATATTGGCTAAATGCGCTGATCGTTTCGAAGAGACCGGGATCGAGATTTATTTCTCGAAAACCATTTCGATTCGGTTTGTACGTTTCGTGCGAAAAACGTGTTCGGAGTCGAAGATGGAGCAGTGAAGTGCAAGGGCTAGTCGCTACTAATCCTGAGGATATTTTAAAAATGGATGTAGTAGGAATAGTGCCTTCGGTTCCGTTCCAACCCGGAACGGACTTGTATGGAGGAATGCTTGCGAAACATCGTCAGGTGGACGATGGGCATTCTAAGTGAAATGTTCTAAAGGTAACGCTTAGCCTCAAGCCTCATCAACCGGGAATGACTGAAAATCAGGGGATATGCAGCAAGGTTAGGTGGGTCATGCCCAAGCAGGACATGATAATTCCCCTGTCTAGATGTTCCTTATATATTTCGGCTTAGTGGGTGGTTGGTCGCGCCAACCACGGGATTTATCTTGTTCGGGACTGTTCAGTAAGGAATGGTTCCGGCCTTGTGTTGCAGGGGATGAAGGGAGTAATCCTCGGTACGGTGATCTAGGCCCCGTACTGTGACAGGTGGTACCCCAGTGCCTAGTCATTGGTGGAAATCCATTCTCCCTACGAGCCTTGTACGAGTTTTGTTTGTATTACCCACTTTGGTGGCTAGTAGCTGCAATTTAATAGATGTAACAATTTCGGCTATTTTATAAGTATTTGTACATAGACCCTATTATAATATCAGAGGATTTCTATAAAAATCGTTTTAGCTATCGTAAGGTAAAAACCCGACATGCTTATTTATGGCGTGGTCTTACGAGATGCTTTTGTTTTCAAAGGATTTTTGAAACTTTAATAATCAATTGGGTGTGATTTTCTCACGCTGGTATTCCAGACTGACTCGGGTATTATTTAACTGTAATGCTCGGGTCAGACCGAGTATTATAGAATACAGGTTTGGATGCTGTGGAGCTCAGGAGACGAGCTGGATGACGATACGTACTTCCGTATTTGTTTATATATATATTCCGCTGCGATGATTGCTGTGTATCCATTGTATGTTATGGATATTGAGCCGTGATTGATGTACTCTGATGATGTATGTATAAACAGATATAGTTTTGTTTTATGTAAAGACCATTATTATCTATTATATTTTATTCCGCTGCGATGGTTAGATTCTGACGTTGTTTTCTATCTTCTTCTTCTACCTCTTCTTCTTTAACCCAACGGTTCGTATTTCTGTACAACTTGAGTTGAGTGTTGTAGAATAGAGTTGACTTAAGGGGTACGGATTTGCGGGTCGTTACACTTATGTACTACATTATTTAACATTTGGAGAGCATTATATACTTTTGTCTCCATGGATGAATCGATATCCTTTCTCGAAATATCTTGACTAGAAATATTTAAAATAATATGCTATTTTAATATGACAATTTTCTCATTATTACAACACATTGTAATTAGTATCACATAACATATCATTTAATGATTTTCTATTTAATATACTTAAATTAAATAATAAATTAACATATCACAATTTAACAAGTATATTATTGAAAGAAAAACACCTTTTAATATGAACAAGGTTAGTTATCAAGTTAGATACAAAAAATTACATAACTATCTTTAGGGCATACCCCTAACTCTATTAATTTCTCATATTCTCTTAGGGTTGCTTACGGAATCTTATTCCAACTCCTTTGATTGGTTTTCTCAAAAGCTAACCGGGTCGGTCCCTTAGTGAGTGGGTATGTCATACTGTCTTAATTATCCACTCTATCAATTAACTCATGCTGATAGACTTTCTTTATCATGTGGAATCCTTCGAAGCATATTTTTCGACTTCTAGTGAGTTTAAAGTTCTTTTACGAATTGTATTACAACACTCTTATCATATAACAATGTCATGTGATTCCTAATATTTGGAATCACCCTTGGCTTATTTATGAATTTGTGCATTTTTTATACTTCTTGTACTGCATTACCGTTCAAAGCAATATACTTAGCCTATGTTTGAATCTGCTATTACCCAATGTTTGGAATATTTAAACTTAAAATTGTTAACTTAAGTTTGAACATGAATTTAAGATTGATATATTATGCTCGATATCACTTATGAAGTTTGACTGCGTGCGATCCTTCATAAGACGTTTTTTATTTTTACAAATAATTCTCTAATATTTGGTAAAAATTCGAAAACACTCTAAACTGTCATTTAGTGATCTTAACTTGGAATTGATACTTTTCCTATGTACCGAATACATAAATGAAATGTGATGTTGTAGATAATACAGCAAGTACGATAATTCGTATTGCTAATGCATAAGGAGTTCATCATACATACTCTGTATTGAACATTTTAAAATGGCATATATCATTTTACGCAATTCCAACATCCTTCTATACTGATTATAAAGAATGTTAATTTCAAATCCAATATCGAGAATCAGACAAAGAAGCTAAAATGATTTTAACATGAGAACATCGTTAACAACCATAAGTTTATTGTTTACTTTTAACTTTTGAAATATTTTAGCACCTTCAAAATGCTTTCTTACATGCACATGCTTCATTTGCATATTGGCTGAAATTAAAATTGCTTGATTTTTCTATCAAAATTATTTGATTAATTCCAATGTTGGTCGGACAATACTTTCGTATCGGCTCTTGAATCATATCCAATAACCCGCAAATTCGGAATTACTTCAATTGACATCGACCTACTTTAGTTATTTAAGTGTAAATAGCATATTTCAAATCATTATTTGAAATTTTTATTTCAACGTACATATACCAAAACTCAAAATCACATTGAGAAATAATTTTGCAAGTAAAATGCTTATGTACATTGAATGGGGAATCTATTATGTTAGTTTCAATAATTGAAATTTTTGATGTTACCATATCATCATAGGTTATCATATTCCAACTACAGTTATCTTCCTCTCGGAGGCACTTTTGTTATCGATGAATCGTATTTGTTTGGGTACAACTATCAAAATCATAAGTAACACCCCTAATTTTAATAACATTATTCAGGATATTTAATTAAATAAATCAAATAGAATAACGTAAACGTTAAGTGATAAGGGGATTGAGATTTGAATAAATTTAAGTGGTCATGCTTACTAAATGATATAAGGGTATAATAGATATTGGCCACCCTTAACCTTTACGCACATATGTATATATATGTTTACCTCTTAAGCCATATACATTCATCATCACTTTTTCCCAAAAAGAAAAACATAAGCTTAAGAGGATAAGGCCGGCCATTATTGGAGAGGAAAAAGAAAGAAAATTCAAGGAAAAAGTTAGAGAATTAAAGAGGGGAATCAAACTCATCTCAATCCACTTTCCTTATCAAAGATTAAGGTGAATAATAATTTCCATTTCTATTTGCTGAATATATGATGTTTGATGATGATATGCTTGAATTATAGTTTGTTTAAATTTAAACAAGATTGTTCATATGATGGTTATACGGTTTTGACCAAAACCATGCGATATAAATGTTTAAATGCCATGGAAAAATTATATATCATTTAAAACATAATTTTAGATTTGAGTTTTAAGTTCGATAAATTTCCAAGCTTTGGAAAGATTACTATAAATTTTTTAACGAAAATATAGCATGTTGGGTTTATAAATTTATTTCAGAAAATATATTAAGGATTTACGTTTGAAATTTGATATGTTATATAACATGATCAAAGTAAATTCTGTGATTTTTGGGGATTTTTCTTAAGTAATTTGATGTACATATTAAATTATTTTGAGAAGAGGATCTAAATGTTTTAATTGTATTTGTAATGGAAGGTTTTATTTGTAAAATTCTAAGCTTGGTACTTATCCAAAATAATAAGGTGGTTAGTTTGAAAAGCATGGAAAAAGTTAAGGCAACCAATAAGAAGTAACCACGTTGGCAAGTTAGTTGATATAAGTTGCTTAATCTGACGTTTAACCCAGAAAAACAGGTTTTGCCCCTACTAAGGGTACCTTTTTGTCCCTTTCCCTTCACCTTTGACAAAGTCGAAACCCCTTTAAACCTTAACCAATACACAGGATATCATCTAGGCGGTACGTTGTAGATTGAAAAAAGGCGGAAGGTATCGTGTCGAAAGCATGCTTCGGATGGAGTCGATGCCTTAGTTTATTTTTGAAAAAGGTTAAGCGCCTGCCTTTGTTTTAGTAAGCTTTCGCCTTAGTTGATACATATGTTTTTAGAATGAGTTTTATAATGGCTTTGAAGGGATTGCCATGTTGTTTAGGCTTTCGAAGAAGCTCCTTTAATTATGAACCAATGCTGTCGAAAGAGGAGTTTCCGACACAGTCGAAGCCCTACCGTCATTCTTTTGCTTTTTGAGTGTATTAAAGTCATCAATGTTGTCGAAAGATAGTATTGTTTTAAAGGTGTATTAAATCGCTTCGTAAATGCTTTTGAAAGGGTTATAGGTTTCGAAGGCAATGGCTTTGGAAGGGGTTTCGGAGTTAACCTTTAGTATTTTAATATATGCTTTCGACTCTGTTGAAAGAGATGGTTCCGACACCATCATAAATTCCCTAACATTTTAATATAGTAAATAATGATCTCGAAAGAGATACTTTCATTTATATTTCCTCTGGCCCAAATGATATTTTAAAAGATAAACCCAATGATGTCGGAAGGGGTACTTTCCATACTTTAGGAAGAGATACTTCCAATGGTTTCGAAGTCATGATTCTAATAATAAATAAGTAACACTTTTTTATATTCGAAAGGTTTCGAAAGAAGGATTTTAAAGTGTTTTGAAAGCAGGAGTCTAATGTTTTGAAAAGAGATATTTGCTTTCAAAGGAGGCTATCCAGTAAGCTCGAAAGCAAGGTTTCAAAAGTATAGTTTTCAAAACAAATAACCCAATCTCATTTAAAAGCAAAATCACGGCATATGAATGAACAAAATATTTTGAAATGGAATTTTTGAAGAAGTATTAATGGGTTAAAAGAATTAACCAAGTTATATTGTTTGCTTCTTATACATACACACACACACACACACACACACACTCTTTATGGTGAATCAAAACGGTACTTTGAAAAAAGGCAGAATAACAGGTTAGGTTAACCCAGCAGTGAATATAAATTAAAAGTATTGGCAGGGATCAATACGTTCACAGCAAGCCCATGAAAAATGTGTAAGAGAAATGACATCGGTAAGGGCCAATAGGTGAAAGTCTATAGGGTGGATCGTGTAGTGTATTTGCAGGTATATGTAACAAAATATGTGATGCAACTAAAACAATGCTAATCTAAGTAAATATAGAATAAGCACACTAGGATTTTATACTGATTCGGACCTTCTGTCCTACGTCCAGTCCCGAAGCTTCCCTTCGGAATTCGACTATCAAACACCCTCGCTTCGTCCGGAGGAATAAGCTTGGTTACAATAAGTTGTTCTTGTCTTATGTGTGTTCTAGTATAACATGGATGTTGACTAATTAGTACAATTGCTTCCAACATATATCTAAAGAGTATTGTCTATGAAGAACTGAATATATGGAAGTGTGAATACAAGTCTAGATTGTAGAGATCAAGAATATATGATAGAGTATAGAATTAGAGAGCGTAAGTAAGTAAGACGATTTGTTCTCTTGATTCTTGATGCTACATTTAGTTGTAGATAGGTATCTTTAGTAGTTGCATCCATTAATGAGTGCTCTGTAGTTGCTTATGTTGATGATGAAGAGTTGCAGCGAAGAGAAGCGGAGATGTCCATTCGAATGTGGTAGTTGAAGTTCTTATTTGAAATCCGAGTTTGAAATCAGACATCAGGGATATGTTTCAGACATCTGATGCTATATATATTTTTGAATATAGTAGTAGATCAGACGTCTGCGTGCAATTGCTAGACGTCTAGTTCAGCCAGTCTATTATTCCAGAGAACTATTTCAGACGTCTAACTTGTGCACCCAGAAGTCTGATATTGTGCATGTCAGTTTTTATGCTCCTTTTGTTGTGCTTCTTTATTCCTATCAACTTGTAGTCTCTTGTAGTGTCCTTTGAGCCTTTTTCTTGTCTTTCTAGTGATGTTGTTCTAGCAAGTACCTAATATATAAATATATATGTATATTTGATTTCCATTCTCTAGTTGTTGTCATCAAAACTGTAGATTTGATTTCCTAACAATCTCTCCCTTGTTGATGATAACAACTATACAATGTACCTATAATTTTATAAATCTCCCCCTAAATATGTGCTTTCCATTATTTATTATGCTTTTTATTATTTCTCCTCCTTTGGCATTATCAAAAAGCATTGATAATGTTTAACTGTAGACATCATGTTCATATCATTTTAGTACTTGCCAATCGTTGTAAGGTTACACGAATATACACAGAAATAACATACCAAAGAGCAATTTTCATTAATCATATTAATCAATCAAATGCATAGATTTTTTTTTTCATTTTGATACAAAAGATGGAATCCTAGAAAAAATCTGAGGATTTTTTTGGGGAAGCTTTATCTTGATCATCTCCTTTATCTTCATTCTTGGAAGAGATAGCTTGTTTTCATGGAGATGTCGCAGTGTGTTCGAGAGGTTCTTTTTCCTCGTCAAAAAGTTTAGAATGTTTTGAAGGAGAAGGAGAAGGCACCAGAGTTGGCCAATCTTCTAAAGGTGTTGTAGGACCATGAACCCGTTGAAGAACCTCTTTTAGAATGGATAATGCATTTGAAAGCGACGCTTCAACTGTGGCTAGGTGAGAAGCGAAAGATGTTTCAAAACTTTCAATGCGCTTAGCAAATAATTTTTGATTTGGAGATAAAATAAGCTGATTTTGGAGAGTTAAGTAGCGAATACTCTCATTTGGATTCGTCTCGGTGCAAGTCTCCAAAATGTCGTCTTGGCATGTATAATCAAATTATGCAGGAGGAGGAGTATTTTCATGATGTTGCTCTACTTTTGTGATGGTTCAGGTTGTGCTTGAGTTGTCTAAAAATAACCTGCTTTTGAAAGGTGTTGCTTATTTTTCGAGAGATTGATTTTAATAAAACATAATATTATTGTTTGTGAAACAGAATACAAATATATGTAGATAAAAATACAATGAGAATAAGTAAATTTATTTAGATGATGATGGAGCACTGCGATCTTTAGATTTTTCATCCCTCCATGGCTTGAGTGGAGACCATATATTTCCATATTCGTGGTTCTCGGGGAAACAGAGAATCGTTTAGGTAAAGGATCCAAAGATGTACGATAAGATCTAGAGGGATCCAAAGGATTGAAAGGAATCAGAAGTGGTTTATGTACATCTTTCTTTCGTGAATTGCAAAATTTGATCGCTACTTACTCCAAAAAACTTAGTCGCCGCGCAGTGATCTTTTGTTCAAAGTATAATTCTCGTTGTAAATCTGTTTGTTGCTTTTGGCAGTGATGTATCTCATCGATTTTCTCCTTGGTGTTTGGAGAGACAAATAGAGATCGTTTGGACTTCTTCTTATCGGGAGTTAATCCTGTGTGGCAGGAGGACCACTTATAGGTCGGTTCCTGATCTGGTGTAGGAGTAGGAAGGCAATGAGGTGTATCCGCTGAACTATCCGTTATTGGTGTTTAGAAGGAGAGTTGTCAGAAGACATGCTTTTATTTTTTTTGTAAAAAGGAATATGAAATCTATATATTATTTACTTTTTGTTTTGTAAAAAAAGGTTATTTATACATGATATTAGAGGTTATACATAGGTAATTGCAGAAAACAAATTTCTAAAAAATTGTTGGTTAATGTTAACAATTTTGATTTGTGGATAAAAAATTTAGCCAAAAATAGAATGAATGAAAATGTTGTATTAGTTGAGAAGATCATTGTGATAACATATTCCTAAATCACGTCGCAATTTAACAAATGTTTGTTCATTTAATGGTTTTGTGAAAATATCTGCTATTTGATTCTCGGTATTTACATATTCAAATGTAATAATTCCTTTTGCTAGGTTGTCGCTGTTTGCGCCAAAATTGGTCATAAACCCCAAGTATGTGAAAGCACCAGTGTATGAACACAGATCAGCAATATTCAAACATAGATCTCAGATCCAAGCAAATAACAATCAGAAACACAAGATTTATAGTGGTTCGGCTATCTCCGGTCTACGTCCACTTCAAATTTTATCTTTTATTGATTATCCTTGCTGGTTACAGATGATTACAGCGATTACAATGAAGTAATTCGAATATAACAGCAATGGTCAGATGTAGAATTGAATCTGGCAGAGTCTAGATGTTGAATAGTCAAAAGATCCCCTTTATGTAGGCTTCAGGGACTATTTATAGGCGTAGGAGGCTGATATCGCGCTCAAACTTCGGGAGACTCCTTCCGGCACGTGAGTGGGCCCACGCGATCGGTCCTACCAAGTTTTGACTCGATCTGTGATCGATATGAATTGATTTTGTATCGATCAAAAAATGATCCAATCAAGCTGAAACTTGGTAGGAGCATTCTTTGCCTTGTACGCAAGTTCCTGCGAAAATTTCGTAGCATTTGGATCTTTGGATCTCGATTTATGATCGATACGAGTCGATGTTCTTCGGAAGGCTATCCAGTTCGAATCCATGGCTTCGTATCCATCCCTTTCGCATCGATCAGGAGCACGTGCGCACAGTGACGTGGAGTGATGTGGAGCGAGATTCCTGAATCGATTCAATTTTTGTGGCGTACTGACCGAGTTATTCGTGCGCCTTGTTCGCATCGTCATTTATTGATGAGGACCATTTCACATGCAGCTTCATTCGCACTGGTAATTTACCATTGTTCGTACCGATCGATCTTGGCGCAGTTTGTAGCGATCAAATCGATACAAACTAGTGGCGTTTGTGGATCGATACGAGCATCAGTTGTATGGTAGACACGAACATGGCAAGCGATGGACACGATCAGGGGTTTTCTGGTCGATACGAACTCGATGGACACGAATAGCACGGACCGGGATCGATTCGAACCTGATGGGTTCGAGCAAAGCCGAGGTGAGGTCTGTCTGATTGGTTCGAGCTTGATCAATTCGAAGTCGCTAGCTCCTGATGGATTCGAACAAACTGAGGCGGTGTCGTTCCGATGGATATGAACCTGATGGATTCGAAATAGAGCTCGGTGAGGGATACGAAAATGGGGTTATCACCTTCAATTTGCATCGACCATAACTTGAGCATATGAACTCGGGTTGACTTGAAATTCGGAACGCTGGCTTTTTTGGTTTTGCTTGTCATGTCTTGTCAATTGTAGCCCGATCCGGACTTGGACAAAATTCGTTGATATCCATGGTTATTCAGCAATGTATAGTTGATATTCATGACTTGTTATTATTGATTTTCAGTTAATTTGTGGGTATCTCAGCTTTGCCAAAAGGTGGGATGACATTTTGCCCCCCAAAACATGCCTTTTGGTAAAAAGTGTGTTTTGATCAGTCTCAAATCGGATGCAGTGAGTTCATATTTTAGCATTTTTAGCCAAGTTCATGGCTGTTCGAAGCCAAATCGTTATCCATTTCTTCCTATGGAAGTCAAGAATGAAATTCTACAGCCTCTCCGGACTATCGAAGGTCACTCCAGACCCTTGCCAAGCCCATTCAAGACTTAGCGATTGAATAGAAAGATCCTATTGCACTCTGGCGTTGCTTTCTATCCCTTGCACTCTGGCCCCAGCTAGGGTATATAGCGATGTCTTGGTTGTTCTAAACCGATCATAGCCTCTTTGGGCTCTTGCTGGATCTCATCCTGTCACTCTCCGGTGAAGGGGAAGCGGTGTTAAGTGAGTCAATCATGTTGCTCTCTGGCGAAGCAACTCACTTCTTGCACTCCGGTTCAGTGTATCTGAACGTTAAGCGATGCGATGTCCTAAATCGTGGGCCAATCACAGCCTCTCCGGACTCTTATTGAATCCTGATCCAACCACTCTTTGGTGAATGGGAAATGATGTTAAGTGAGTCGATGCTGTCGCTTTCTGGTGAAGCAACTCACTTCTTTCACTTCGAACCCCGCCTCTCCGGGTAGGGTCATAAAGCAATCATTTTTATATTGGTATTTAATATTCATCCTTTAACTCTCCGGTCAAAGGTTTATTTCAAGAAATTGAAGTTTATTTATTAAATTCAAGTCCTAGATGTTCAATCTCAAACATTAGGAAAAAAACTAAACATTGTCTCTCCGGGCGAAGTGGTCTATTATCATCTCAAAGCATGCTTGGGGATCTCTCCGGTTTCCGTACATGAGTAAGTCGAATAGCCATTTTATTTTGAAATTAAATCTAAAAAAACTAATCAACCAAAGTCCAAATCCCGAACTTGTCCCATGCCATCATAAATAATTGATGACGAGTCGTGATCCTGATCCAGGATCAGTTCTGTTAGGTGGAGGCGGCAGTTGTTCAGGTCTTACGGCCGCAGTCCGTTCTCTGATATACTATGGCAATCTACCACTCCTAGCATGTTCTTCCACCTCATCTTTTAGGTGACGACATTCATCGGTAGTGTGCCCATCCAGCTCATGGAATAGGCAATATTTTCCAGTTCTACGCTCCTGCTCAATAGGATCTCTCCTGGGTGGTTTTCGATAGGGGAGTTGCCTCCGAGTTTCAGTGTAAATCCTTTCTAGACTTGCCGTCAGATCTGTGTATTGTCTGAATCTAGGCTCTTGGAATTTCTTCCGTTTATCAAGACCATCACGTCTATCATCTTACTTTCTCTTTCCTTTGTCTGCTCCAGACTATTCCCTTGCGGTTCCTTCACCCTGCACAGCATTTATTTCTCGCCTTTCGGCTCGTGATTCTTCCAGCCGAATGAATCTTTCAGCTTTATGATAAAATTCTCTAAGATCTTGTGGTGGATCTCTTGCCAAAGAATCTTTGAATTCGGTGCCTTCCCCAACTCCTGTCACCGCTGCCATCAAAATCATCGATAGATCCGGGCGATCTACAGAAGCCACCGTTGCATTGAATCGCAGTAGGAAATCTTTATGGACTCTCCGGTCCTCTGCTTTATTGAAGCCAAAGTCATCACACTCTTGGGCCGCGTCACGTGCACCCTGAACTATCTCATGAAGCATTCTACAAGCTAGCCCCATGTTCTGATCAATCCGTTCTCTAGCTGCCAAAACCAAAGCGCAGCCAAATCTGACAAGTATAAAGGGAAGCATCGAGACATCACTTCCTCAGATGCCCCTAGCACTTCCATGTGCCTGATGTATCTAGTAATATGCATCGTTGGGTCTAACTTCCCGTCATAAGGATCCAGCATAGAAAGTTTGAACTTTGGAGGGTTTTTTGCATTTCTGATGTTCGGAGTGAACAGACTCCGACTGACTTCTTCCAATCCTCCACTCGACAATCCTCTTCTCATGATTCGTCGCACTAGACCAATCATTCTTTCATCTCCATCCGGGGGCTGCCCCCTTGTCGTGTTTCTGTCCTGCCCCTCAAGTCTCGAAGGGAATTCTGGTACATACTCTTCATGTGACTCAGTAACATTTGCGTTGGCTCTAGCCTATTGAGCTTCATTTACAGGTCTTCCAGTGTCCGATCCTGAGGGTCTACCCCCAAATCCTTGTTGATTGCCTTAAGGTCCTACATTCCGGTCTTGAACCTGACCTTCATTGGTTTCCACAATCCTGACTCCTTGTCCTGCACTTGCAGCTGCTGTAGCTGGTCCAAGGTTCTGCACACTTGCTGCCCTCATTTGTTCAAAGAAATTCTGTAGCATCTCCTATTGACTTTTCATCATTCTTTCATGCACTAAATTAGCCATAGCCTCCATCTCATCCCTGGTGATGTAGATCGAAGCTTGTTCTTCTCCAGCTCCAGAGGATGCCTCTTGGCTTCCTCCTTGTTGACTTCTCTCAGCCCTCTGCCTTCGGCTTGTTTGTTGAGTCATTTTCTCTAAGTCTGAGTTCTTCAAGCTTTTTAAATCTGAACTTCAATCCGATGTAGGGGGTGTTAGTTCTTCTCAGTGAAAGCACCAAAGTGTTTGCGCCAAAATTGGTCACAAACCCCAAGTATCATGAAAGCACCAGGGTATGAATACAGATCAGCAATATTCAAACGCAGATCTCAGATCTAAGCAAACAACAAATAGCAATCCAGAAATAACAATCGGAAACACAAGATTTATAGTGGTTCGGCTATCTCCGGCCAACGTCCACTTCAAAGTTTTATCTTTTATTGATTATCCTTGCTGGTTACAGATGATTACAATGATTACAATGAAGTAATTCGAATATAACAGTAATGGTCAGATGTAGAATTGAATCCGGCAGAGTCTGGACGTTGAGTAGTCAAAAGATCCCCTTTCTATAGGCTTCAAGGGGCTATTTATTGGCGTAGGAGGCTGATATCGCGCTCAAACTTCGGGAGACTCCTTCTGGCACGTGAGTGGGCCCACGTGACCGGTCCCACTAAGTTTTGACTTGATCTATGATCGATATGAATTGATTTCGTATCGATTAAAAAATGATCCAATCGAGCTGAAACTTGGCATGAGCATTCTCTACCTTATACGCAAGTTCCTGTGAAAATTTCGTAGCATTTGAATCTGTGGATCTCGATTTATGATCGATACGAGTCGATGTTCTTCGGAAGGCTGTCCGGTTCGAATCCATGGCTTCGTATCCATCCCTTTCGCATCGATCAGGAGCACGTGCGCACAGTGACGTGGACTAATGTGGAGCAAGTTTCCTGGATCGATCCAATTTTTGTGGCGTATTGACCGAGTTTTTTGTGCGCCTTGTTCGCATCGTCATTTATTGATGAGCACCATTTCACATCCATCGCATATAGCTTCATTCGCACTGGTAATTTACCATTGTTCGTACCGATCGATCTTGGTCCAGTTCATAGCCTCAAATCGATACGAACTAGTGGCGCTTGCGGATCGATACGAACAACAGTTGTATGGTAGACACGAACATGGCATGCGATGGACACGATCAGGGGTTTTCTAGTCAATGCGAACTCGATGGACACGAATAGCACGGACCAGGATCGATTTAAACCTGATGGGTTCTGTAGGATCTAGATTAACCCTAGAGGGGGGGTGAATAGGGTTATATCAAATTTTCTCGAATTAAACTGCAGAGAAGTAAATATGCTAAAAAGTAAATCACACACAAAATTTACCCGGCTTCGGCAACCCCTGCCTACTGCTGCATTCCCAGATCTCTATTAGAATTAAACAGTCTCCCGCTTACAAACACTCTAACAGACTCGCAACCCCTGCTACCGCCTATAGAGTTTTGCAAACTTGCAAACCCTACTCACTGAACTAATCCTAACTAGACAATCTGGCACAACCTAAAACCTAGGTGGCGATTCACCAAGATTGACAACCTTAAAGGAGAATTCAAATTTAAAAACAAACTTAAAAACAATTTTAAAACTAAAACCCTTATTAAAAATAAAACCCCTTATAATAAACAAAACACCGGCCCCCTTTTATTTCTCTAGCCCGTTTTTCTCTGGCTTGTGAAGAAAATGGCGGCCTCGTTAATCTTCGTTCGTTCTTTGTCCAAATTAGGGCTTTCAGAAAATATAGACGATCGCGACTATTACTGCTCGATTGAACTTGGTTCTCTTGCTTTATTTGTTGATCGTCTCTTGAGATGATGTCGGCCACTCTCGTTCCTTTGATTTGCTTGCAATTAGGGTTTGTGTAATTTAGGGCTTCTGGAGTTCGACTTCAATTTGGTGTGTGACTTTCCTTTTTGCTTTTCTGTTATGCTCGATTGAACTCCGATTGATCAATGATTTTACCGATGATGATTGTGGGTTTATATTTGGATTTGATTGAATTTCCACTCCCCTGTCGATGATGAACTTGGGTGTGATGTATTTATATGAATTCTGAGACCCTAGAATTTGTTCGTATCAATTCAACACTTTCCTAATTCTTGCTTTCCTGATATCGTGACAACTTGATACACACGGTTTTGATTATGCAGCGTTCGATTTTTTTTCTTGGTTGATACGGCAGAAACTTTCCTCTTTTACTTGGATTTGACTTTTTCAAAAGTTGCACACACTTGATTTTTGACTTCGTCATCTCTACACTGTTGAATTTCATTCATCCCTGTTTCGAACTATACCATCTATTCCATGATGATGAATTTTATTTCTTTGTTCATTCTCAGCTTCATACTAATTTTGGCATGTTTGCATCCATATAGGCGTTCATCTTTGCACTTTTCTTTTGCACTGTAACTTTTAGTCATGTTGAACTGTGTACATGTTTTATGTTATTCTGGTCATTCATACTTTAGTCTGTTGTGAGCAGTTTGAGTTGCTGGCTAGCCTTTGCTAGTTTATTCATGTTGCCTGTTGCACTGAGTCTTGATAGCTTGCATGATGCATTTCTTTGTTTCATTTGACTTGACTTGATGCTGGTTTGAGGCTGTGCTTGCATGTGTACCACTGATCATATGTTACTGTCATAAACCTGTTGCACTTGTAGTGTATTGATTGTTTGAGTCTTGTTCATCCAATTCATTGATCCTTGTAGCTTGCTGTATTGTCTCTGACCTGATGGCATTTGATCCAGATTACTTTTGCTCTTTGGTCTGAATTGTGTATATTCATGATGCTTTGATTTTCATTTGGCTTCACCTGTGTACACTGTGTCATTTGAGTTGAGTCATGACAACTATAGTTGTATACTTGGGCTTCACTGAGTTTGTTATTGCATTCATGTCTGCTGTCATTACTATATTGAGATCACTGTTGCATTGTGTTGGTCTGGCTTGAACTTCTGTTTCACTAGTATTAATGATGTTGCAACTTGTTGGGCCTGATTTTGTTTTAGCATACTTGGTGGTCATTTTGTACTTCTGGTCTTTGTTTGGTTCTCGATCATTTCATGTTGATTTTTGAAATTTCACTTGAGTTGAATCCATTTTCGAAACTCGGGTTTGACCTTGTGCTGAAGTCGAGATTCTATGTATATTGCACCTGAGTTGAACCCGTCTTTTTATTTGGGTTTGACCTTGTGCTCACCTGTCCCTGTAACATTATCTAGTGTATATCGGTGTGCACGGCCTTATGGCATGTACAGTGATACACTGTGCATGTCACATTGTTCGTGTATGATGAATTCAAATGTAAATGATGACGAACAACCCAAATAACTGAGGCAACTATGTTCAAAATTCATATTTTATTTTATATTGCTAAAATATTTCTTTTTCAATTTTACTGCATTAGTGAATATTTATAATTGCTCTGATGCTGGATTCTAACTGGAATGAAGTTGAAGATAAACTATGAGTGTGAGTGATATGTAGTGAGGAATTTATGTAAATTGAATTGTGATGTAATTAGAATCAAAATTGTATATGTATAGTGGGAGCTTGAATTTGTACTATTCGAAATTGTAATAAATATTTGTTTCAATAAAATTTCTGTTTGAATTCAAATTCTGTGTAATTTATTTTATTCAACAAATATTTATTTATCTATGTAAAATAAAATAGTACATTAACAAATACATTTAAATGAATATGTTTATTATCATCAAACAAAAATCATATAAGCGCATATTCAACAATCTCCCCCTTTTGATGATAACAAACATATATCTAAGATTTTGACTATATTAAATGTATTTGATCAATGATATACTCTAATTGCTGCCCCTATTTAAATGCTTCCTCTTTATACAATGCTCCCCTACATGTATGCATAAAAATAAAAAATGTGCAAATGAACCTAGATGCAAATGGAAAATTATTTGACCTTTACTTGATTTTATTTGACAAAATCTTAATTTTTCTCTCCCCCTTTTGTCATCAGCAAAAGAATAATAGTATTAGAGAAAAATAGAAATAAAGTGTTCGATATTGATCCAACATTAAAACTCAATTGAATATAAATATTAAATTTCAATAAAAATCAAACAAAAATCATAACTTCCCTTGTTAGGCGCATATTCCACTTTCAGAAGTAATGGAAATGATGTCATCATATAAAACCATACAGTTGTATCTGTTTGTGGTACATTTATATCAGGAATTTGAATATCTACTAATCGTGCATAACCGTTAGGACTTTTAAATGAGATTAGTAGTATTTCAATTTAATTTTAAAAATGAATTCAAGTATCTTCTAATCACGCATAACCGTGAGGACTTTTAAATAGGATTAGAATCAACTTGTTTATTTAATAAATCAATTTTGATATGCGTTCCATACATGCATAACCGTAAGGACTTTTAAATGAGCATGGAAGCACATAACAAATTCCAAGTAATTCACTCATGCATAACCGTGAGGACTTTTAAATGAGAGTGAATACTTTGGATTTTATTTTGTTTTGTAAAATGAAAAACGAATGATTCCTGTTTAAAGTGCCACATATCAACAAACTATATTGAATTTTCGATGAGCGATGGTTGATAGAAATATGATAGACATAGAAATGGTTATGGAATCTTTACCCAACAAAAAGTTTTATAACTCTTGTTTGAATTTCTAAAGAAATTTTTTCAAAATATACTGTCATGAGTAATGTATGTTAAATATCAACACTTATCACCTTTTCAATCACTATTTATCTTTTTGATAATTAGTAGGGAGTCGGATTAGTCAAAATTTGTCATTTAAATCAAATCCAAAAATAATTATGAAATCAATTTTTCACAATGACTAATCTGAAAATATGATTAAAAATGATTTTCTCGAGGGGGTTATATGAGAAAATTTTCTGCTATTTGAAAATTATTTGAAATGAAAAATATGCAGATATTTTCTTTGAAAAACGATGCAGTTACTAAATGTCTCAAAAATCACGTTCAACTAGTAATTTTTCTATCAACTAGATTACCAGTGTAATCTGCATCTGAATTTCTTTTTTACTCAAAAGTTATCATTAATTGAATTTGATCGACCAAACCATGAAGTGTGCATCAAAAATTTCAAACTCAATTTTAACAACAATTTAAATGACATTCTTTGAATTTGAATTGAAGTCGTGTAAATAATCAGAAACTATAAATATAGAGTTAGCCGTATTATAACCTAATGTATTATCATCCAATAAAACACTATGTTTAATCCAAACGTATATGTATGAAGTAATTCAAAGAATAGTGTTTTTGGCATAAATATAATTGGCTAACTATGTTGAACAAGTCAGAATCAAAATCATCATCTCTTTATCATCACATTATTGGATGATTTAATTCAGAATACAGTGCAGATTATCACATTTAATATATCGATCAAATAAATATATCTTCACCTGTTTTACCTTTACGATAATTTTTCGTGGTTGCCCATTGTGATTTTGTCACCTTTGTACTAGGCTAAGGAACTTTGCTTTGTTGCCCGTTGTGTTTCTGGAACAGCCAAAATCCAGAGACCACTGTTTTTGTTCCTTAGCCTGCCACCACACCTACACGGGAGAAGTTTTTTGTGACCTATTTGTTTTTATAGGTCCATGATTGTTAGTGGTAGAATATTTTGAAAGATAATTTTGAGGAGACCCAAAACTATTTATATATGTTCCTTTCGGCACCTAGATTTATTTTGTCCTTTCATTCTTGTTCCAATAGACATGAAATTTGTTTTTTAGAATTCTTAGGAACCCAAACTTGTATAAATTTTGTGTTCTTGTTCCTATGACTACAATTTTCAACACGATGTCCAATTATTTCACATCTAGCAAAGTCACTTTTACCTTTTGCATTATCATCAACTTGTGTTTTCCCAAAGCCTAGTCCTTTTCCGTTGTTAGCAAAAATTTGATTTCCCAATAACATGTTGAATGATTTTTCTCCTCTTGAAAAGTTATTCAGAGATTTCTCAAGATTTTGGACTTTGGTTTTTAGTGTTGTGTTTTCAGTTACAAGTGAGGTGCATCTATTTATAAAATCCTTTTTCCTAGTGTCAATGGTTTCCTTAAGACTTAAGTTTTCTTTTTCAAGATTCTCAAAGCTATTCTTAAGTCTTGATAATTCCAAATCTAAAATTTTACATTTTTTACAGCCAAGGATTTGAATATTTTCAAGTTCAGTTTCTAACCTAGAATTTTCATGGACAAGTTCTCTCCTATCAGATTTCAGTTTTTCAATTTTAGATTCAAGAGTATCAACTATTTAGTAAGATCACAACACATAAAAACAAGTTCTTTATAAGAATAGTCACCTACCTCACTAGATTCCTCTGAGCTTGCTTCTGAATCTGATTTTGCCATAAGACACAAATTAGCCTCCTCTGAGCTATTATTCGAAACTTCCTCTCCTTCCTCATCATCCCAAGTTGTTGCAATGGCCTTCTTCTTCTTTTTCTTTCCTTTGTTGTTTTTGAGAAGTGGGCATTCTTGTTTGAAGTGGCCAGGTTTCTTGTAGTTAAAGCACGTCAATTCATTATCGGAATTGTCAGAATCTTTTGACCTATTACCACTTGTTTTCTTCTTGCGTGGCCTGAATCTTGACCATTTTCTAAGATTATTCACAGCCATTGCAAGCTCTTCAATTGGATCTTCTTCTTCTTCATCGCTCTCTTCTTTTCTCTTTAAGGCAATCGTCTTCTTCTTTGATTCGGAGTTGTTGCGTTCCTCCTTTGTTTTTAGCTCAAGCTCATATGTCATCAAGTTGCCGATCAACTCCTCCATGCTTAGTTTATTCAGATCTTTCGATTCTTGTATTGCCATGACTTTTGCCTCAAAGCTCATCGGTAAGACTCGTAGCACCTTCCTCACAAGCTCTACCTCAGTGAATACCTTCCCAAGCGCTCTAGCATTGTACACCAAAGTTAAAAAGCGTCCAAACATGTCCTTTATGCTCTCGCCTTTGTCCATCACAAAGTTCTCATATTCATTGCTGAATAGGGCTAGACGAGACTCCTTGACTTGAGAAGTTCCTTCATGTGTCGCCTCCAAGGTATGCCAAATTTCCTGTGCAGTTTTACATTGAGAAATTCTATTAAATTCAGTCTTATCAAGAGCACAAATCAAAGCATTCATGGCTTTAGCATTTGTAGTTTTTAATTTCTTATCGTTAGCATCCCACCTATCCTTAGGTTTAGGAATCTCAGTATCACCAACAGTTATAGTGGGAGATTTATAGCCAGTTTCAATAATATCCCAAACATCATAATCAACAGAACTAAGATAAATGCCCATCCTAACTTTCCTATAAGCATAATCATTCCCATTAAACATGGGTGGCCTAGCAATAGATTGCCCCTCAGAAAAAGCATTATTTGGTGGATTCATGACTCTAGAGTTAAAGAAAAATACGTCGCTCTGATACCACTTGTAGGATCTAGATTAACCCTAGAGGGGGTGGTAAATAGGGTTATAGCAAATTTTCTCGAATTAAACTGCAGAGAAGTAAATATGCTGAAAAGTAAATCACACACAAAATTTACCCAGCTTCGGCAACCCCTACCTACTGCTGCATTCCCAGATTTCTATTAGAATTAAACAGTCTCCCGCTTACAAACACTCTAACAGACTCGCAACCTCTGCTACCGCCTATAGAGTTTTGCAAACTCGCAAACCCTGCTCACTGAACTAATCCTAACTAGACAATCTGACACAACCTAAAACCTAGGTGGTGATTCACTAAGATTTGACAACCTTAAAGGAGAATTAAAATTTAAAAACAAACTTAAAAACAATTTTAAAACTAAAACCCTTATTAAAAATAAAACCCCTTATAATAAACAAAACACCGGCCCCCTTTTATTTCTCTAGCCCGTTTTTCTCTGGCTTGTGAAGAAAATGGCGACCTCGTTAATCTTCGTTCGTTCTTTGTCCAAATTAGGGCTTTTAGAAAATATAGACGATCGCGACTATTACTGCTCGATTGAATTTGGTTCTCTTGCTTTATTTATTGATCGTCTCTTGAGATGATGTCGGCCGCTCTCGTTCCTTTGCTTTGCTTGCAATTAGGGTTTGTGTAATTTAGGGCTTCTGGAGTTCGACTTCAATTTGGTATGTGACTTTCCTTTTTGCTTTTCTGTTATGCTCGATTGAACTCCGATTGATCGATGATTTTACCGATGATGATTGTGGGTTTATAGTTGGATTTGATTGAATTTCCACTCCCCTGCCGATGATGAACTTGGGTGTGATGTATTTATATGAATTCTGAGACCCTAGAATTTGTTCGTATCAATTCGACACTTTCCTAATTCTTGCTTTCCTCATATCGTGACAACTTGATACATGCGGTTTTGATTATGCAGCGTTCGATTTTTTTCTTGGTTGATACGGCCGAAACTTTCCTCTTTTACTTGGATTTGACTTTTGACTTTTTCAAAAATTGCACACACTTGGTTTTTGACTTGGTCATCTCTGCACTGTTGAATTTCATTCATCCCTGTTTCGAACTGTACCATCTGTTCCATGATGATGAATTTTATTTCTTTGTTCATTCTCAGCTTCATACTAATTTTGGCACGTCTGCATCCATATATGCATTCATCTTTGCACTTTTCTTTTTCACTGTAACTTTTAGTCATGTTGAACTGTGTACATGTTTTATGTTATTCTGGTCATTCATACTTTAGTCTGTTGTGAGCAGTTTGAGTTGCTGGCTAGCCTTTGCTAGTTTATTCATGTTGCCTGTTGCATTGAGTCTTGATAGCTTGCATGATGCATTTCTTTGTTTCATTTGACTTGACTTGATGCTGGTTTGAGGCTGTGCTTGCATGTGTACCACTGATCATATGTTACTGTCATAAACCTGTTGCACTTGCAGTGTGTTGATTGTTTGAGTCTTGTTCATCCAATTCATTGATCCTTGTAGCTTGCTGTATTGTCTCTGACCTGATGGCATTTGATCCAGATTACTTTTGCTCTTTGGTCTGAATTGTGTATATTCATGATGCTTTGATTTTCATTTGGCTTCACTTGTGTACACTGTGTCATTTGAGTTGAGTCATGACAACTATAGTTGTATACTTGGGCTTCACTGAGTTTGTTGTTGCATTCATGTCTGCTGTCATTACTATATTGAGATCACTGTTGCATTGTGTTGGTCTGGCTTGAACTTCTGTTTCACTAGTATTAATGATGTTGCAACTGGTTTGGGCCTGATTTTGTTTTAGCATACTTGGTGGTCATTTTGTACTTCTGGTCTTTGTTTGGTTCTTGATCATTTCATGTTGATTTTTGAAATTTCACTCGAGTTGAATCCAGTTTCAAAACTCGGGTTTGACCTTGTGCTGAAGTCGAGATTCTATGTATATTGCACCTGAGTTGAACCCGTCTTTTTATTTGGGTTTGACCTTGTGCTCACCTGTCCCTGTAACATTATCGAGTGTATATCGGTGTGCACGGCCTTGTGGCATGTACAGTGATACACTGTGCATGTCACGTTGTTCATGTATGATGAATTCAAATGTAAATGATGACGAACAACCCAAATAACTGAGGCATCTATGTTCAAAATTCATATTTTATTTTATATTGCTAAAATATTTCTTTTTCAATTTTACTGCGTTAGTGAATATTTATGCAGATTGCTCAGATGCTGGATTCTAACTGGAATGAAGTTGAAGATAAACTACGAGTGTGAGTGATATGCAGTGAGGAATTTATGTAAATTGAATTGTGATGTAATTAGAATCAAAATTGTATATGTATAGTGAGAGCTTGAATTTGTACTATTCAAAATTGTAATAAATATCTGTTTCAATAAAATTTCTGTTTGAATTCAAATTCTGTGTAATTTATTTTATTCAACAAATATTTATTTATCTATGAAAAATAAAATAGTACATTAACAAATACATTTAAATGAATATGTTTATTATCATCAAACAAAAATATATAAGCGCGTATTCAACAGGTTCGAGCAAAGCCGTGGTGAGGTCTCTCTGATTGGTTCGAGATTGATCGATTCGAAGTTGATCGATTCGAAGCCGCTAGCTCCTGATGGATTCTAACAAACTGAGGCGGTGTCATTTCGATGAATACAAACCTGATGGATTCGAAACGGAGCTCGGTGATGGATACGAAAATGGGGTTATCACCTTCAATTTGCATCGACCATAACTTGTAACGATCCTGAATTTTAATCTATTTTAAATTGATAATTAAACTAATTTTTGATTTAAAATTTTGGAATTAATTGATAAATTGATTTGAGTTTATCCAAATCCAAATAAATTATGTTTTTTTTAAGAAAGATATAGTTTCTTTTATAAATTATTTTAATTTAGTATTGATTTATTTTTAAACAATGTTAATATAGAAATATTTGAGTTCAATCTTATGAAATGTATTTTAGAAGTTGTATAAATATAACAAAATTTTTGAAATAAATATTTAAGTTAAAATAAAAGCAAATATACAAAGTAAAATAAAACACAAACAAAATGCACAAACAAAATACATCAAAATATAAACTATTGGAAATAAATATACCCAAGTATCTATTCACAAGCAAGCAAATCAAGTCTAAAAAATGTAACTTGCAAAACGAAGAAAAAATTATACATGCAAGTGTGAACAGCTTGCATAAGGAGACAACATCACATATTCAAGTTGAACAAGTATGTACACATAAGTATGAACACTTGAAAAAGAAAGAAAACAAAGCTTAATATATACATGTATTAGCTTCCAAAGGAAGTTACTAGCATATAGATAAATAAACATATATTTGTACAAAGGCAATTAATGCCACATAACTTTTGTACACCAGAGAATATATCAGCCACCACAAAATCTGCATAGCCGAGACAAGCAAAGGTAAGTAAGTACGCAGGCTTGAAAAGCAAAGAACAAGATATATTTAGATATGAACAAACAAATTAAAATATAAATATGCATAAACAAGTAAAGCAAAAGCACTTCAGCCGAAACAAAGAAATGCAAAGGAATAAACAAAGGATATTGTACAATGGTAATAAATGTAACATGCCTCATGCATTTAATGCAAATGTCTTCAGCATGCTTTCTATTGTACAAACACCTATTTGTACAACTATCCTCTTCATATATACATCAACTTTGTTCTGGTTCATAGCTATAGAAAGTTAAGAAAAAACCAGATTGAAAAGAATGTAAACTTCATCATCAATAAAAAGAAAGAAAAGCTGCAACTACAAACCAGAGGTCAAAGAAGCAATGTTTCTATTGGAAAATCAAAGCCTGTGACAAAAGAAAATAAGCTCTGTCATTTTTCTCTGGAAAACACTGTGAGCAAATTTTCCTTAAATCTATTATGTGTCTGATGAATGCATGAATAAATTTTTCTCTGGTACATGTCCACCTGGTTTACATATACATCTGAGAATATTTGAATGCTCTGAGAATAAGCATAGTTTAAATATTTTGAATGCTCTGTTCCAGGCAAACAGATTTCAAAACCTGTTTAAATTTGAAAACCTCATCCTATGATGTACTGGTGATCTTGATGTACGAATGAAACAGGTTAAAGTGACAAGATCTAAATTCTAAAAATACTTTTAAGTATTTAAAGGTAAATGGTTTTGCTGGAAAAACCAAAATACAATAGAACATAAAATTTGTTAAAATTCAGTTGACTAAAATTTAGGATTTGATTCCATAATCATGTTCGCCTTCAAGAAATATGATTTTTAGTACAAGATTCTAGATTTTTAAGTTGCGAAATCTCGAGCAGTTTCAAGCTGAACGCAAAATGAACTCGGGGAAACCCACGGCGATCAAAGAGGAATTGGATCTTGGGATCGTGGCAGTACGTGCTGGAAGGATGAATGATTTCGAGGAAAACGCGAGATAAATTTTTATTTCATCATGGAAGGCGATGTGGATCAATGTAGGGTTTAAGGATTTTGAAAAGTGGAAGTTGGGTTTCGAGCTTGTGCACGCTCATCAATGCGTCGAGCGTGGCCAAATCTGGAGGGGAGATACTCAAGACATGGACAGAGGCGTGGATGGAGTGGAGGCAGTGCTGGTGGTCAGAGGCGGGGTGGCGAATCGATTCTTTGGTTGGGGGTCTGGTTCGAGTGGCTCGAGCTATGCTCGATTTTGATTCCCAATAAAATTTGGGAATTTGTATGCTCGCGATGTTTGGGGATGCCATCGATGACGTGATGGCGATCGGAATGACGATCGAAAGGGTGGCGGTCAACGGTGCACGTGCACGCGTGCTAGTTGGGTATCTGGGTGTTGAAGTTGGGGAAGAAGGAGCCATTCTCGGGTTTCATTCGAGAAAGAAGGGGGGTGGTCTCGAAGCAGTTTTAAGTTTTCTCGGATATCTCTCGAAGTAAAGAGGTAGGCGACTCGAAGTAGTGTACTGTCTTGAGTTTGTTTGTTCCAGGCTTTTTAAAAATAGAAACTTGTTCTTTTGTTTAAATTCAAGTCTGGGTTTGTTAAATTAAGTAAGATTTAAACTTAAGTTTAATTCGAGATTTTAAAACCCGGACTAAAAGTGAAATTTAAATACAAGTTGAAATAAATTCAGTTTTAAATCTGAAGGTGTTTTAAACAAGTTTAAATTCAATTTAAATTTGGTTAAAGTTCTAAATGGTAAATCATTTTGAATCTTATATTCAAAATGTGATTTAAATTTAAATTTAAAAGGGTAATGTTCTACACATTAATATTTATTTAATCATTAATAAAGAAATAAATTACCTTAGAGATAATTAAGGTATTAAATGATTCAATAATATGGTAATTAAAGAAAGATTTATTTAAATTTATAAATAAGTAATTTAGATTTAATTTATAATTAAGAATGATTAATGATGAATTAATCCAAGATAATTTTCTTGAGAAAGTAATTAAGGAAATGTTATTAGTTAATGAAGATAATTAACTAGAGATTATTAAGTAATTAAATTAATGTGATTAATATTGATAATTTATTTGATGTACTAATTAAGATAATCAATTGTAAATTGTTAATTACTTAATGAAAGTAATTAAGGGGTTAATTACTAATTGTAACTTAAATTGGATATTTTGATTTATTTATTGATAAAGATTAATCGGTAATTAATAATTTATTGGTATGAGATGATCGCTTAATGGTAAGAAATTAAAGATTTAATTTCCTAGAATGATTAAATTAAGGGGTTAATTAATTATGTAATTGGTTTAAGGGTTGATTAAATTAATATGATTAATTAAGGATAATTTAATTTATTAAAGTTTTTGATGAATTTATTGATATCAAATGATTTGTAATTAATAAATCAAGATTGGGTAATTTATTCGTAAGTAATTAATTTAATTGGAAATAAATTGAATTACTTAGGATTAAACAATTAATTAATTCTGTTTATAAATGATTATTGAATGCTTGACCTTACTCATGAATGATTGTATTGTATGAATAGCCTTAAATTGATTGTCCTATTTGATCTGTGATATTTTGTTATGTGGTTTGTGCCACGTATGATTTATTCATTTATTTACATTTGCATATTATCTGGGAATTTGTGAATGGACGATAAGCGTTATAGTTTATATCGCTTATCAAATTATATTTCTGTGATTTGATCTGTGATGATCAAATGATGTTGCACTATTGTGTTAAACCCTGGACCACACCATACACACACAAATATGGATTTCACAAGGAAATCGATTAAGTCACAGATTTTGAAATGATTTATAAAATTGAATATTTGAATTCAAATGTTTTGGAAATGGATTGAGATTAAAGTGAAAAGCTTTTGAAATGGAATTTCAAAGATGAAATATAGTTTGGATAACTTGATTGAGTTTTGAAATTTAAATATTTTGATTTAAATTTGAATTCAATATTTGAAATTGAATTCTATGATTTGGAAACTAGGATATAAAGAAAAGTTATTCAACTTATAATAAGTTATATGGGTTTTTAAACCATTTTTGAAGTGTTGTTTTTGGGAATTTGAATTAACCCAAAAGATTTAACTTGTACAAATAAGATCGAATTTCTTCGAAACGAAAACTACTTGTTTTCAAATAATAATAGCTTTCATTTTAAAGAAAGGATCTCCCAATTATGTTGAAAAGGTTTCAAGCTGAAATAGAATTGAAATGTTTTGAAAGCTATGAAATGAATCTTTGATTCAAAGACCGAATAAGTTAATCCAACTTGAATTGAAATTGTTTTTGAAAGGCTATGAATGAATCTTTGGAAATGATTTTGAAAGCTATAAGTTGAATCTTTGATTTAAAGATTCAACAAGTTAATCGAATTTTGAAAGCTATGAGTTAAATCTTTGATTTAAAGATTTAACGAGTTAATCCAATTGAAATGGAAATTGTTTTGAAATCCGTAAATGGAATTTTGTGAAATTAATCTTTTGTTAAAAAGATTTGAAATGGTAATTTGTTTAAACCATTTGAAAGAAAAGTTTTGAATTATTAAGTTGTGACTTAATTGAAATCCCTTATCCATGTGTTTTAAATGTTGCGCTTACTATTCGGGTTGGCCGGGAAAGGACCTTTGGATCGTATAACCCATTCCGAATATGTGATTCAACGTTATGGATAACATTTGAAGACTGGTGGTGAAGACCGGGTATTTGCGAGAATGATAGGATGACCTATCGATTGTCTCTGCACTGAGTTGCTCCGGTATAGAGATTCCCTAAGTGATGGGAAGTCCAATCGAGATTGTGAATACCCGGATTGCAAGGGCTTCTTTGGAAGTGCCTTCGGTTCTGTTCTAAATCCTAAACAGACTTGTATGGATAGTATGTTAGACATTACAAATTGAGATATAAAGCAGATTTCTTTCAAATACATTTCTGTGGTGGCGGAGAATTCATTCTCTTAGCTTAACACCCTTCTCTGAGATGTACGAGCTCAGAGGTTATGTAGTTGATGGTTATCAGCGATATATTCCCAATTTGGTAATGTGACATGCTGAGTGTTGCTGTGAAATGATCATTGTTGATCATTTGTGATATGATCATTTGTTTGATCATTTATCTTTGTGATCATTACTTTGATCATTTGTTGACCCAAAGCATGGTTTTGTACCAAAGCGTGGCTTTGTGGACGAGACTTCATCAAGCCTCACAACACGGTAATGGTCGAAACAGGAATCGTGGCAGCAAGGTTTCAGGGATCGCTTCCCTAGGGTAGGACCATTCCTTCTAGAAAGGGGTAGTATCATGGTATGGAGCCCAGATACTTACTCATGTGGATACACTATATCTATTACTGTGTGGTGTTGTTGGAATCGAGGCCTCGTATAAAGGTCCAAAAGGACCGGGGTGGTATATCTGAGGTTTCTTACTCCCTGGGAAAGGGGTAGCCGGCCTTGTTTGGCAGAGATCCATTTGGGATGCTCGGGGACGTCCTTCCAGAGGCGTTCCATTTCGGGGTTTGGGAAGTTCCTTTGCCCGACCATTTGTTGGAAATCCATTCTTCAAATACGTACCTTGTACGGTTTTAGTTGTAGAACCTATCATTCACTTATGGTGGCTCCCCACTGTTTGGATGGTAGCTATAGTAGGCATAGTTCGAAATGTCTATGTTGGCTAAGATTTATATCTTTACTTTCGAAATGATTTTTACTACACTATGCACTAGTAATAATATCAAATGTTTCTTTTTAACGCGTATCAAGCATCTTTGACTATCATAAAGAGAAATCTCCTCCGATTCTGCGTTTGCATTGTGTGTGTGTGCGGGAGGCCTTATGGTAGTCTCATTTCTAAAAAGCATTGCGAATTGATTTTAAAATATTTCGTTGTTTGTTTTTAAAGATAAACTGTCTTTGTTACTCACACCAGTCCCATTACTGATCCGGAGTTTATTGTTTCTTTCCTAAACTCTGGATGCTCAAAATTTTCTACACGAGCAGTCTAGAGTTGGGTTTTTCAGATAGTCAGGTTTAGTAGGTTATCTGGAGCTAGTTCAGTCTTTGGATGTGGACGAGACTTGCTTGTCTTGGTGAATGATGATGTTGGATCGAGCTGTTGTTGCTGGAGTTCTCTTTTGAAGACTATCTTAGAGTTATATTGTTCCGCTGCTATTTTATTGTATCATATCTCTGATGTATATTGATATTCATTATATCACTCTGTTGTATCAGATATTGTATATCAATGTATTATTCTTTTATTCCGCTGTGTTATTTACTTAATGTTGTTATAAGCTCCGGCGAATCGGATTTGAACGGTCGAATCTGCGGCATTCGAATACGATGTGAAGTATGGATGTCGATTTTCGAGCGCGAAAAATCCGCGTCATTACATTTGGTATCAGAGCTAAGGTTAAAACTTTAGCTCAGGAGTATAACACGTTAAGTAGCTCATTAGAGATAGGGTGAAGTATACCCTAGAATGAGTATATCCCTAAGATATCCGTCTGTATGCCTCAGTAAATTCTCTAGCTATCCACTGATAGCAGGTATGAGTGCAAGAAGAGACCGAGATAGGGGACAAGGGAATACGACTATAAATGGTCGATGCCCTGCAACAGTGGAAACAAATTTTCTCTATCAATCTCCTTTGATTCGATTCCAATTTCTTTTTGATTGCTTCGTGACAGCTCCAGAAAGAAGTTTCGGTGTGATGATGGCCCTACGAATCGTTGTAGAAAATTCTTACTTCATATCTTCATCGGTTTCTTACCAGTTTCTCCATTTAAACTTTAATGAATATGAGTTGAAAATTTTGGAATTAAAATTTTAAATAAACTGGAAATTTTAAAAATTGAGTTAGCTTGATTAATAGAATATGAAGCTAATTTTGAATTGTATCGATAAAACGATTTCGTTTAAAACTGAATTTGAAATTCTAATATAATTTCTTGTGTAAACTGAAGTCCGAAGAGGGACAAATTGGTACATATTTTGATATTCCGACTTGAGTCTGGAATCCATATCTTGTGCTTGAGAAACTGTAGAAATTGAATTTATCTATTGTTTGGGTCTCGATATATTCTACGGACGGTTAGTTATCCTTCGGACTAACCAATGCCTTGCATATTTCGTAGATTTGATGACCCAAGTATCTTGCGAGTGTTAAATAGATTCGTTTTTGTATCTATTAATGATATTCTGATTTGGTGAGCCAAATGCAGAATTGATATCCAGTTCGATCCGGAAAGATATTTCTCTATCTTTCATCTATCTTTGTTGTTTTCGTGCTTGCGAATCTCGAGGACGAAATTCTTTTAAGGGGGGAAGTCTGTAACGATCCTGAATTTTAATCTATTTTAAATTGATAATTAAACTAATTTTTGATTTAAAATTTTGGAATTAAATGATAAATTGATTTGAGTTTATCCAAATCCAAATAAATTATGTTTTTTTAAGAAAGATATAGTTTCTTTTATAAATTATTTAATTTAGTATTGAGTTATTTTTAAACAATGTTAGTATAGAAATATTTGAGTTCAATCTTATGAAATGTATTTTAGAAGTTGTATAAATATAACAAAATTTTTGAAATAAATATTTAAGTTAAAATAAAAGCAAATATACAAAGTAAAATAAAACACAAACAAAATGCACAAACAAAATACATCAAAATATAAACTATTGGAAATAAATATACCCAAGTATCTATTTACAAGCAAGCAAATCAAGTCTAAAAAATGTAACTTGCAAAACGAAGAAAAAATTATACATGCAAGTGTGAACAGCTTGCATAAGGAGATAACATCACATATTCAAGTTGAACAAGTATGTACACATAAGTATGAACACTTGAAAAAGAAAGAAAACAAAGCTTAATATATACATGTATTAGCTTCCAAAGGAAGTTACTAGCATATAGATAAATAAACATATATTTGTACAAAGGCAATTAATGCCACATAACTTTTGTACACCAGAGAATATATCAGCCACCACAAAATCTGCATAACCGAGACAAGCAAAGGTAAGTAAGTATGCAGGCTTGAAAAGCAAAGAACAAGATATATTTAGACATGAACAAACAAATTAAAATATAAATATGCATAAACAAGTAAAGCAAAAGCACTTCAGCCGAAACAAAGAAATGCAAAGGAATAAACAAAGGATATTGTACAATGGTAATAAATGCAACATGCCTCATGCATTTAATGCAAATGTCTTCAGCATGCTTTCTATTGTATAAACACCTATTTGTACAACTATCCTCTTCATATATACATCAACTTTGTTCTGGTTCATAGCTATAGAAAGTTAAGAAAAAACCAGATTGAAAAGAATGTAAACTTCATCATCAATAAAAAGAAAGAAAAGCTGCAACTACAAACCAGAGGTCAAAGAAGCAATGTTTCTATTGGAAAATCAAAGCCTGTGACAAAAGAAAACAAGCTCTGTCATTTTTCTCTGGAAAACACTGTGAGCAAATTTTCCTTAAATCTATTATGTGTCTGATGAATGCATGAATAAATTTTTCTCTGGTACATGTCCACCTGGTTTACATATACATCTGAGAATATTTGAATGCTCTGAGAATAAGCATAGTTTAAATATTTTGAATGCTCTGTTCCAGGCAAACAGATTTCAAAACCTGTTTAAATTTGAAAACCTCATCCTCTGATGTACTAGTGATCTTGATGTATGAATGAAACAGGTTAAAGTGACAAGATCTAAATTCTAAAAATACTTTTAAGTATTTAAAGGTAAATGGTTTTGCTGGAAAAACCAAAACACAATAGAACATAAAATTTGTTAAAATTCAGTTGACTAAAATTTAGGATTTGATTCCATAATCATGTTCGCCTTCAAGAAATATGATTTTTAGTACAAGATTCTAGATTTTTAAGTTGCGAAATCTTGAACAGTTTCAAGCTGAACGCAAAATGAACTCGGGGAAACCCACGGCGATCAAAGAGGAATTGGATCCTGGGATCGTGGCAGTACGTGCTGGAAGGATGAATGATTTCGAGGAAAATGCGAGATAAAATTTTATTTCATCATGGAAGGCGATGTGGATCAATGTAGGGTTTAAGGATTTTGAAAAGTGGAAGTTGGGTTTCGAGCTTGTGCACGCTCATCAATGCGTCGAGCGTGGCCAAATCTGGAGGGGAGATACTCAAGACATGGACAGAGGCATGGATGGAGTGGAGGCAGTGCTGGTGGTCAGAGGCGGGGTGGCGAATCGATTCTTTGGTTGGGGGTCTGGTTCGAGTGGCTCGAGCTATGCTCGATTTTGATTCCCAGTAAAATTTGGGAATTTGTATGCTCGCGATGTTTGAGGATGCCATCGATGACGTGATGGCGATCGGAATAACGATCGAAAGGGTGGCGGTCAACGGTGCACGTGCACGCGTGCTAGTTGGGTATCTGGGTGTTGAAGTTGGGGAAGAAGGAGCCATTCTCGGGTTTCATTCAAGAAAGAAGGGGGGTGGTCTCGAAGCAGTTTTAAGTTTTCTCGGGTATCTCTCGAAGTAAAGAGGTAGGCGACTCGAAGTAGTGTACTGTCTCGAGTTTGTTTGTTCCAGGCATTTTAAAAACAGAAACTTGTTCTTCTGTTTAAATTCAAGTCTGGGTTTGTTAAATTAAGTAAGATTTAAACTTAAGTTTAATTCGAGATTTTAAAACCTGGACTAAAAGTGAAATTTAAATACAAGTTGAAATAAATTCAGTTTTAAATCTGAAGGTGTTTTAAACAAGTTTAAATTCAATTTAAATTTGGTTAAAGTTCTAAATGGTAAATCATTTTGAACCTTATATTCAAAATGTGATTTAAATTTAAATTTAAAAAGGGTAATGTTCTACTCATTAATATTTATTTAATCATTAATAAAGAAATAATTACCTTAGAGATAATTAAGGTACCAAATGATTCAATTAATATGGTAATTAAAGAATGATTTATTTAAATTTATAAATAAGTAATTTAGATTTAATTTATAATTAGGAATGATTAATGATGAATTAGTCCAAGATAATTTTCTTGAGAAAGTAATTAAGGAAATGTTATTAGTTAATGAAGATAATTAACTAGAGATTATTAAGTAATTAAATTAATGTGATTAATATTGATAATTTATTTGATGTACTAATTAAGATAATCAATTGTAAATTGTTAATTACTTAATGAAAGTAATTAAGGGGTTAATTACTAATTGTAACTTAAATTGGATATTTTGATTTATTTATTGATAAAGATTAATCGGTAATTAATAATTTATTGGTATGAGATGATCGCTTAATGGTAAGAAACTAAAGATTTAATTTCCTAGAATGATTAAATTAAGGGGTTAATTAATTATGTAATTGGTTTAAGGGTTGATTAAATTAATATGATTAATTAAGGATAATTTAATTTATTAATATTTTTGATGAATTTATTGATATCAAATGATTTGTAATTAATAAATCAAGATTGGGTAATTTATTCGTAAGTAATTAATTTAATTGGAAATAAATTGAATTACTTAGGATTAAACAATTAATTAATTCTGTTTATAAATGATTATTGAATGCTTGACCTTACTCATGAATGATTGTATTGTATGAATAGCCTTGAATTGATTGTCCTATTTGATCTGTGATATTTTGTTATGTGGTTTGTGCCATGTATGATTTATTCATTTATTTACATTTGCATATTATCTGGGAATTTGTGAATGGACGATAAGCGTTATAGTTTATATCGCTTATCAAATTATATTTCTGTGATTTGATCTGTGATGATTGAATGATGTTGCACTATTGTGTTAAACCCTGGACCACACCATACACACACATAAATATGGATTTCACGAGGAAATTGATTAAGTCACAGATTTTGAAATGATTTATAAAATTGAACATTTGAATTCAAATGTTTTGGAAATGGATTGAGATTAAAGTGAAAAGCTTTTGAAATGGAATTTCAAAGATGAAATATAGTTTGGATAACTTGATTGAGTTTTGAAATTTAAATATTTTGATTTAAATTTGAATTCAATATTTGAAATTGAATTCTATGATTTGGAAACTAGGATATAAAGAAAAGTTATTCAACTTATAATAAGTTATATGGGTTTTTAAACCATTTTTGAAGTGTTGTTTTTGGGAATTTGAATTAACCCAAAAGATTTAACTTGTATAAATAAGATCGAATTTCTTCGAAACGAAAACTACTTGTTTTCAAATAATAATAGCTTTCATTTTAAAGAAAGGATCTCCCAATTATGTTGAAAAGGTTTCAAGATGAAATAGAATTGAAATGTTTTGAAAGCTATGAAATGAATCTTTGATTCAAAGACCGAATGAGTTAATCCAACTTGAATTGAAATTGTTTTTGAAAGGCTATGAATGAATCTTTGGAAATGATTTTGAAAGCTATAAGTTGAATCTTTGATTTAAAGATTCAACAAGTTAATCGAATTTTGAAAGCTATGAGTTAAATCTTTGATTTAAAGATTTAACGAGTTAATCCAATTGAAACGGAAATTGTTTTGAAATCCGTAAATGAAATTTTGTGAAATTAATCTTTTGTTAAAAAGATTTGAAATGGTAATTTGTTTAAACCATTTGAAAGAAAAGTTTTGAATTATTAAGTTGTGACTTAATTGAAATCCCTTATCCATGTGTTTTATATGTTGCGCTTACTATTCGGGTTAGCCGGGAAAGGACCTTTGGGTCGTAAAACCCATTCCGAATATGTGATTCGACGTTATGGATAGCATTTGAAGACCGGTGGTGAAGACCGGGTATTTGCGAGAATGATAGGATGACCTATCGATTGTCTCTGCACTGAGTTGCTCCGGTATAGAGATTCCCTAAGTGATGGGAAGTCCAATCGGGATTGTGAATACCCGGATTGTAAGGGCTTCTTTGGAAGTGCCTTCGGTTCTGTTCTAAATCCAGAACAGACTTGTATGGATAGTATGTTAGACATTACAAATTGAGATATAAAGCAGATTTCTTTCTAATACATTTCTATGGTAGCGGAGAATTCATTCTCTTAGCTTAACACCCTTCTCTGAGACGTACGAGCTCATAGGTTATGTAATTGATGGTTATCAGCGATATATTCCCAATTTGGTAATATGACATGCTGAGTGTTGCTGTGAAATGATCATTGTTGATCATTTGTGATATGATCATTTGTTTGATTATTTATATTTGTGATCATTACTTTGATCATTTGTTGACCCAAAGCATGGTTTTGTACCAAAGCGTGGCTTTGTGGACGAGACTTCGTCAAGCCTCACAACCCGGTAATGGTCGAAACAGGAATCGTGGCAGCAAGGTTTCAGGGATCGCTTCCCTAGGGTAGGACCATTCCTTCTGGAAAGGGGTAGTATCATGGTATGGAGCCCAGATACTTACTCATGTGGATACACTATATCTATTACTATGTGGTGTTGTTGGAATCGAGGCCTTGTATAAAGGTCCAAAAGGACCGGGGGTGGTATATCTGAGGTTTCTTACTCCCTGGGAAAGGGGTAGCCAGCCTTGTTTGGCAGAGATCCATTTGGGATGCTCGGGGACGTCCTTCCAGAGGCGTTCCATTTCGGGGTTTGGGAAGTTCCTTTGCCCGACCATTTGTTGGAAATCCATTCTTCAAATACGTACCTTGTACGATTTTAGTTGTAGAACCTATCATTCACTTATGGTAGCGCCCCACTGTTTGGATGGTAGCTATAGTAGGCATAGTTCGAAATGTCTATGTTGGCTAAGATTTATATCTTTACTTTCGAAATGATTTTTACTACACTATGCACTAGTAATAATATCAAATGTTTCTTTTTAACGCGTATCAAGCATCTTTGACTATCATAAGGAGAAATCTCCTCCGATTCTGCGTTTGCATTGTGTGTGTGTGCGAGAGGCCTTATGGTAGTCTCATTTCTAAAAAGCATTGCGAATTGATTTTAAAATATTTCGTTGTTTGTTTTTAAAGATAAACTGTCTTTGTTACTCACACCAGTCTCATGACTGATCCGGAGTTTATTGTTTCTTTCCTAAACTCTGGATGCTCAAAATTTTCTACACGAGCAGTCTAGAGTTGGGTTTTTCAGATAGTCAGGTTTAGTAGGTTATCTGGAGCTAGTTCAGTCTTTGGATGTGGACGAGACTTGCTTGTCTTGGTGAATGATGATGTTGGATCGAGCTGTTGTTGCTGGAGTTCTCTTTTGAAGACTATCTTAGAGTTATATTGTTCCGCTGCTATTTTATTGTATCATATCTCTGATGTATATTGATATTCATTGTATCACTCAGTTGTATCAGATATTGTATATCAATGTATTATTCTTTTATTCCGCTGTGTTATTTACTTAATGTTGTTATAAGCTCCGGCAAATCGGATTTGAACGGTCGAATCTGCGGCATTCAAATACGATGTGAAGTATGGATGTCGATTTTCGAGCGTGAAAAATCCGCGTCGTTACATAACTTGAGCATACGAACTCGGATTGACTTGAAATTCGGAATGCGGGCTTTTATGGTTTTGCTTGTCGTGTCTTGTCAATTGTAGCCCGATCCGAACTTGGACAAAATTCATCGATATCCATGGTTATCCAGCAATGTATAGTTGATATTCATGACTTGTTATTATTGATTTTCAGTTAATTTGTGGGTACCTCAGCTTTGCCAAAAGGTGGGATAACAGTCGCATAAAAAATGATGTCGTATATCTATATGTTTAGTACGTGAGTGATTTATAGGGTTTTTTGATAGATCTATTATACTCGTATTATAGCAATATATTTGTGATTTATTGATAATTTTGCCAAAATCCTTAAGCGTTTGTTGCATGTATATCACTTGTGCACATGCTAGAGCCGCTGAAATATGTTCGGCTTCGCAAGTGGATAAGGAGATACAATTTTGCTTTTTGCTAAACCATGAAACCAACGATTGTCTGATAAAGTGACATGTTCCGCTAGTACTCTTACGATCTAATTTACATCCATCGAAATCCATGTCACTATATGAAACTAGTTCAAACGATGATCCCTTAGGATAAAGCAAATCGTAATCTCTAGTACTAGATAAATATCGTAAGATACATTTAACAACTCTTTGGTGAGATTCTTTTGGTTTTGCTTGAAATCAGGCACAAAGACATACGATCATCATAATGTCGGGTCGACTAGCCGTTAAATATAGTAAGGAATAGCCTCGAGCCTTGCTACTGGAGTAAAAGTTACGTCGTAGTCGATACCTTCTTCTTGATTATAACCCGGAGCGACTAAACATGCTTTATTTCTAACTATATTTTCGCTTTCATCTGCTTTGTTTTTAAATATCCATTTTGTTCCAGTAACTGATTGATTTCGGGTCTTGGTACTGATTCTCAAACATTATTATGTTCAAATTGATTTAATTCTTCTTGCATAGCTATTATCCAGAAATTATCGTTTGAAGCTTCTTTATAATTTTTCGATTCAAAACTTGACACAAATGCTATATGACTTATTTGGTTAAGTTGTTTTCTTGTTATTTTGGAGTTAAGATCTCCAATGATATTAACTTTTGGATGATTTTTTAGAATCCTAGGAGATGACCCTAAAGTATTATTTTGTGCATTTGTCTCATTATTATAAGAATTTGTTGTGTTTGTTATTGGAATTATTTCTTCATTGTCATTAGTTTGATGGTTAAGAAAATTTTCATCAAACGAAACATGTAAACTTTCTTCAATTGTGTTAGTTCGTTTACTAAAAATTCTATATGCTTTGCTACGATCTGAATATCTAACAAAGATTCCTTCATCGGCCTTCAAGTCGAATTTTCCCAAATTATCTTTTGTATTTAGTATAAAACATTTTTATCCAAAAGTTTAAACCATGATACTTTAGTTTTTCTTCCAAAAAATATTTCAAAACAAGTATGTTTAGTCATAGGTCGTATGGTTACTCGATTCAAAACATAACAAGCCATAGAAATAGCTCCGACCCAAAAATGTTTTGGTAAACCACTACTTTTTAATAGTGTTTGTGCACATTCTTGTAACATATGATTTTTCCTTTCTACTACACCATTTTTTTGAGGTGTGTGGGGAAAAGAAAAACTATGACTTATACCCTTTTTATTATAAAAATTGGTAAAAAGATCATTTTCGAATTCTCTACCGTGATCACTTCGAATATTCTTAATTTTCAAATCCATTTGATTTTTAGTTCTTTTAGCAAAAAATTTAAACATTCCAAAGGTGTCACTTTTATGTTTTAAAAATAAAGTCCATGTATATCTTGAAAAATCATCAACTATAATGAAAACATATTTGTTGTGATTTATAGATCGTACTTGAGTTGGACCAAATAAATCTAAACGTAATAACTCTAATGGTTGCTTTATAGAAGTATAATTTTTAGATCTAAAAGAGATTTTCTTTAGTTTTCCAATTTGACAATCGTCACATAAATTTTCTGCTTTGTAATTTATTTTAGGTACACCTTTAACTAGCTCAAATTTTGCTAATTTATTAATATATTTAAAATTAATATGACAAAATCGTTTATGCCACAACGATGGATCATAATGTTTGGCGGTTAAACATAAATTTGAATTTCGATTTACATTCATATTTAAGACATAAGTATTTTTGTTTCTAAAACCCTCAAAGATAAGTTGTTTATTATTGTCAAAAATATTACATCTATCTTTTTCGAAATTTATTTGAAAACATTTATCGCATGATTGACTTATGCTAAGCAGGTCGTGTTTTAAATTTTCTACTAAAAAAACATTTGTAATAATAGGAGAGTGAGAAATACCAGAGTTGATGACTTCTCCGATGCCAATGACATATCCTTTTGAGTTATCTCCAAAAGTTACCGTTCCACCAACGATGTATGTTATATTTGATAACATTTTTGAGTTTCCGGTCATATGCTTGGAGCATCCACTATCAAAAATCCATTTCTCCTTATTTTTTATTTTGGGTACCTACAAAATAAAAGATAATTTAATTGGTACTCATATACTTTATTAGGGTCCTAGATGTTAGGAGGAGCAAGTAGCCATACCCAAGAAGGTTTGGTGACTTTATGAACATAATTTTTATTATGGACTACATTATCTAAAAAAATTGTTAATATATTTTTGTCTAATCAACTTATTAGTTGTCTTAGGTATCCAAATTTTTATATTTTTGGTATTCGTATTAGACTTAGGTGATCTTTTATTCCTTTGATAAATAAAATTATATTTCTTAATATTATTTCCTTTTTGTTTAGGAATATTTTTAAATCCTAATTCATTTATATTACTTGACGGTTTTGAAGTTTTGATAAGATTTTCCAAATCTTGTTTTCCTTTATTAAATTTTGAAATATTATTTGTAATTTTATCTAAGTTTTCTTTTAATTCTAAATTTTTAATGTTTCTATATTACTTTCCAAGTTGATATTTTCTTTTAACAAGTTATCATTTTCTAGTCTAATATTTTCAAAATCATTAGATATAGTCATATTTTCAACTAAACTACTTTTAATTTTTTATTGAGATAATTCTAGTTCTTTCTCTAAAATATTTTTTTTCCATTTTTTAACATTCCTCTTTCAAGTTCTAATCTATTTATTTTGGCTATGTATTCTTTACTTAATTCTTTAATTTGTCTAAATTCATCATCTAATTCCATGCAAAGTTCTAATAATTCATCATAGCTAAGTTCGGGACATACCTCATCAGTTTGTGCTATAAAACATACATTAGCTTGTTCTCCATCACTATCGCTGTCACTGTCTGATGCAATGAAGAATACGAGTCATCCCATGTTACTTTGAAAGCTTTTTTCTTTTTAAAATTTTAAAATTTGTTCTTCTTTTTATCATTATTGAGCTTGGGACAATCTTTCTTCAAATGTCCAAATTAATCACATTCATAGCATTTGATTGACGTTTGATTTGTAGAGCTTGATTTTTCTCCATTCTGAAAACTGGTCATTTTCCTAAATTTCTTGAATTTGTTGTATTTTTTGGCAATAAATATGATTTCTTCTTCGTCTAAGTCACAGTCTTCATTTGTTGCTGGGAATGCTATGTTTTTTTCTCCGATTTTTTCTCTTTTCTTGCCTGCAAATTAGATTCATAGGATATTAAATTTCCTATCAATTCTTCAACTAAGATTGTTGAAAGATCATTAGCTTCTTTGATAGATAATACTTTTCTTTCCCACTCTGGAGTTAAAGAATTGAATATTCTAGATATTAAGTCAAAATTTGTGAACTTGATTCCAAGTGCCATTAAATCATGTTGAATGGTTTTGGAATCTAGAGTACATGTCAGCTATAGATTCATTTTGTTTCATTTTAAATGATTAGAATTGATTTTGTAAAATTGAAATTTTAGTTTGTTTAACTTCGTTTATGTCTTCGTGTGTAACTTGTAAGGTACACCAAATATCATATGCAATGTTATATAACATGACACGTGAAAATTCATTTTTGTCCGATGAACAAAATAAAACGTTCATAGCTTTGGCATTATTAGAAGCTGCGGTTTTTTATGCATCATTCCATGTGTTCATAGCAGTGTCAGGTGCTTTATATTTATTTTGAGTGTCTGACCAAATTTCTAATCCATTAGCTTCCATAAAAATTCTCATACGTGTTGACCAGTATGCATAATTAGAACATTAAAAAGCGGGGGACGTGTTGTGGATTGTTCTTCTTGAAAAATACTTGCCACATTAAAGTGATTCAAATACGTGTTACTGTACTTTGATCAAACTTTGCTTTTATACCAATTGAAAGTCTACAGGGTAATCGTATAGTGTACATGCAAGTATATATGAAAAAATATGTGATGCAACTAAAATAATGTTAATCTAAGTAAATATAGAATAAGCACACCAAGATTTTATACTGGTTCAGACCTCCCATCCTATGTCCAGTCCCAAAGCTCCCCATCGGAATTCGACTATCAAACACCTTCGCTTCGCCCGGAGGAATAGGCTTGGTTACAATAAGTTATTCTTATCAAATGTGTGTTCTAGTATAACACGGATGTTGACTAATTAGTATAATTGCTTCCAATATATATTTAAAGAGTATTGTCTATGAAGAACTGAATACATGGAAGATTGAATACAAGTCTAGAATGTAGAGATCAAGAATATATGATAGAGTATAGAGTTAGAGAGCGTAAGTAAGTAAGGTGATTTGTTCTCTTGATTCTTGATACTATATGTAGTTTTAGATAGGTATCTTGAGTAGTTTCATCCATTAACGAGTGCTCTACAGTTGCTTCTGTTGATGATGAAGAGTTGCAGCGAAGAGAAGTGGAGATGTCCATTCGAATGTGGTAGTTGAAGTTCTTATTTGAAATCCGAGTTTGAAATCAGACGTTTGGGATATGTTCCAGACATCTGATACTATATATATTTTTGAATGTAATAGTAGATCAGAGTCTGACTGCAATTGCCAGACGTCTAGTTCAGCCTGTCTGTTGTTCCAGAGAACTGTTTTAGACGTCTGACTTGTGCACCCAAACGTCTGATATTGTTCATATCGGTTTTTTGCTCTTTTTGTTGTGCTTCTTTGTTCCTATCAACTTGTAGTCTCTTGTAGCATCCTTTGAGCCTTGTTCTTGTCTTTCTAGTGATGTTGTTCTAGCAAGTACCTTTATATGTAAATATATATGTATATTCGATTTCCATTGTATAGTTGTTGTCATCGAAACTATAGATTTGATTTTCTAACAATAGGTTCTTAGTTAGCCCATGAAAACTATGTATAATATAAGACTTCAATTAGACAGATATTTAGCCCATGAAAACTATATCCGGATGAGAAAATGAAATATTGACAGATAGTCAATAGGTTTCTAGTTAGCCTATGAAAACTAGGATAAAAGAAAGTATTGACAGTTAGTCAATAGGTTCCTAGTTATCCCATGAAAACTAGTATAGAAGAAAGATATTGATAGTTAATCAATAGGTTCCTAGTTACCCTATGAAAACTAGGATAAAAGAAAGATATTAACATTTAGTCAATAGGTTCCTAGTCAGCCCATGAAAACTAAGATAAACAAAATAGTATTGGAGTTACCAATAGGTTCATAGCGATCCCATGAAAATTATATAAATGGACAAGGGGTCCATAAATGTTTAACAGGTTAGTAGTCAGCCCACGAAAATTATCAGGTTAATGGTAATCCTAGAAACTATAACTATGACAGATAGCAAAATGAATAGGGATAGGTAATCCAGAATTAATTCAATTATTTAGCATATCATCACATAATAATGTTTTGAATTGATTTGAACATTGTGGATGTAGGAGCACAAAAAATGGTTTTTAAAGGTTTTTAAGATACTAGTGAGGGAAAAACCATTCCGCTAAGCAGGGTGGTCTCACTAGATATCTAAATAATTTTAGATGAGAGTTTATTATTCATATCATGCTTTATGTCTAACTCGAAGTTTATGTTTTCCCCTTAAGTCTCGGGTACTCAATTGATTTTGGTAGCTTGAGATTTGAGGTTTTCGGGTACCTCTTAAGACGAATAAGCTTCTGAAGTCATGCAAGAGGCATGTAGTTATTTGATTTTTCTCTCTTATGATTCCGCTGTGTGGTTTCGTTAAGGCAAAGTTGTTCATTGCCTATTATATACTCTAATCACCAAGGGGGCATCTTCATATGTCTCTCTTAAAGCACGTTGTAATAGTTATTTTTTTTCGAATGTGGTTAACGTTGTGGTATTATGCAAAGAATGTTGGAATGAGTTTTTGGAATGGAATGTGAGTAGTTTTGTAAATTTTAAACTTCTTCAATAACCATGTGTTTCTAGCATGTCTATTTGTAACAACCCGTATATTTGTCGATTTTATATTTAATATTTTATTTAAATATTTTATCGATACTCGAAATTTTGTCCGAAAAGCTACTTTTTGCATACGGTCGAATTAGGACTCGGGACCACTCCCATTGAGTTTAAAATGTCATTTGCGACCTTTTTGAGTATAAGCTTCGATATGTTTGGAGTAAGTTGATTTTTGCTACTTTTTCACTTAGGGTTTTGATTTGGGATGAGCCCACTTATGTATTCAGTCCCAACCCCTCTCCTCCTCATTTACTTCATTTCCAATTCCTATTACTCAAGCTTTAGCAACAATGGTGGGAGAGATGAGAAATTAAAACTCAAGCCCTAGTTTTTTTTGCAAATCAAGTTCTAGCTCCAAACTAATAGAAGAACCCATTGGTAAGCTTTCTCTTCTTCTCCTCCAACTCATTCTCTTATCAATTTCAGAAATTCCTAAACCTAACTTTGGGAATGTTCTTCTTTTAAAGCTTAGGATCAAGCTTCTTGAGTTGGATTTGAAGAGTGGTTGATTCTCCTTTGCCTTCAAGCATCTTCTTCAATCGTTTGGGTTCAAAGGTGAGATTTTTATCTCACATCTTAGTCTATAATTATCTTTGATTGTTAGGTATGAATTCCTAACACATATTCATGTGCATTTGATTTTGGTTTGAATTAGTTTGGTGTATATTCCAATTTTTGGTGTTTTGAAATCAAAATCTATGAAAATCCTTTTATGGATATCTTAACATGTTTTGGTGTCGCATCGAAGAGCCATAAGGGCCGTGTAGTCAATTGGCATAAACCCCTAGCGCCATTGCTCGAATTCGGTTGCGAATTGGTTGGATTTGCACATTTTGTGCAAAGGCAGGGAAAACTGCCTTAGCTCCAGTCAGTCGACTGGACTTCTTGGTCAGTCGACTGGCTGAAGCTAATAGGCAGAGTGAAGACTTCCTGCAGAGCCTTGGGGGCTCTGTTTACTGAGTCAGTCGACTGACTCACTGAGTTTAGTCGATTGACCTGCATCCCGAGAGTTTTTGGGACTGTGATCAGTCGACTGAACTCAGTGAGTCAGTCGACTGACCTGCTTCTATTTGTCTGCTATGCCTATTTGAGCCTAGTTTTGCTTGGTATCCAATTTATATCGATTCGTTTTGATTCCTAGTTGTTGTTATCACTTATTCGACTACGATGACTTCTATTTTGGAATTTTTGGAAATATCCATTTTGATGGATTTGATATCGATTTCTTTGGAATTAATTCACGTCTTCGTATGTGCATTTTGGTGATTGATTATTTCTACAATCATTTTTGTGCTTTGTCACTTTAAAATATAAAGGTTTCTATACTAGTAGCAAATATTCAAACTCTTTATCAAGAATTATTTAAACTCTATTTTTCAATATCAAACTCGTTTATAAAACCATTTTCCAACCTATTAGTATATACAAACCTTTACCTCACTCGTATGAGAAATCTAATTAAACGACTTAGTAAAACGAGTGGTATGAAACGCTTGCGTTTACTTCGTCGGTTAATTCTTGGACTCGTTCGATTGAAAATCTTGTGACAATTTTCTAGTGGAGATCTACAATTTGTTCGTAAATATTTAAGTTAAGCTAGTGGTTATGGGACGTGAAGCTAAGCTCATATATTTACTAGCTTACTGTAATTGACACTTCTTGATGATCATGACGATCATTTTTGTGATTTAGACTAGCAATGTGCGATGTCTCTTTGTCTGCGAGGGAGACTAAACCCCGTTTTGTGGAGTTTCGACTCATATTGATGGGGTAGCGCCCCATGGTCTTCGAGCCGTTCGTGTGTCAAAAATTAATGGCTAGCTACCATGAGATAGCGTCTCGTTCGTGTGATACATATGTTGGTGAGTTTTCATGCTCCCGTTCGTGTGATAGGCCTCCCCCCTATTTTGTGTGATTTCTGGATTTCGTGTGTCGAATTCTGAAACTTTCTTCTTCACCTATTTTTTTGATCTCTATTGATATGATTTATCAATTTTTGTGCATAGGTGAATTTGTGTGTCATTGACTGGATTTCTTGAGATGATTTCTAAAATTTGTGCTTCACCAATTTTCGTGATTTCCATTGATAAGTTTTATCAATATTTGTGCATTGATGAATTTGTGTGTCATTGACTTTTGTGATTGACATTGATATAATCGTCAATATTTATGGTTTGGTGAACGAAATAAGGAGTATGACATTTCCTTTGATTCTTGTGTAAATTTGGTGGTATTGATTAATCTCTTGTTGATTTTCAATTACTTATATATATCACAGCTTGGCATTGTGATTATTATGTGTTTAGTCATATCTCTTACTCTATATCGTTTCATCTGATATTTATAGTTAGACTGATCCGTTTATTATTTTCTTATAAATAATACTCGGGTCAGACCGAGATGTTGCAGGTGCTTCTGCTTGACTTATCCCAGAGATTCATTACTCTGACTTTTGGCTAACTACTTAGATTAGTAGCAGTTTTTGTTGTATACATTTGAGACATAGACTCCATAATGTATACTTATTCTTTTGTGTAGTTCGTGTAACTATTCTTTTCTGATATTGTGGATCTTTTTAGACCACTACTCTGATGTACACTTCCTAGTGTAATATTCATATCTATTTCTGCCTTTGTGATATGAATTATCTGTGACTGATTTGTGTTATGCTTATTTCTATATTTGTTTCCGAAGATTATTATAGCCACTGTGTAGTAGCTTTGAGTTTGTGTCGGTATGTCGGATTTTCCCTCTCGAGAAAAGAAATGCATGTTATACTATCTGACATATGGATGCTCTCGCAAAGCAATTACATGGATGGTCTCTCCTCAACAGCCTTATTCTCCATGCTAGTTGACAGCATTACTCCGTAGTGTTCTTGGCTAGCGTGGGTATAGAGGTGGGGCGTCACAGCTTGGTATCAGAGCCAAATTTCGGAACAATATGGAATATTATAACAAGGATCATCGTCCTAAGTCTTTCTTAGGAGTAGTGCTTTAGGATTATATTCGAGTCTTCGTACCGATTCATCCTATTTTCTTTTATGCCTTGTTTTATCTATCAAGATTGCTTGATATTCATTAGTGAATAATCTTCTTCTTGTTCTTCTTTCTTTCTAAAGGAAGAGAAATGTCTAGACCAGGCCTCCCCAGAGCCGTACCATCTAGCACTCCACCCCAGGATGGAGTTTTTATGACTGCTCAACAGCTTCTTGATTTAGTGACGAATGCTCAAGCAGCTGGAGCTAACCCGGAACCTACTCACCCAAAGTCGGGGTTTGCACGCTTGTGCAGCGATTACACTAATTTGGGTGGGGAGCAATTCAAAGGTTCCGAAACTATTGTTGAAGTACAGGCTTGGCTAAGGTCATGCGATCGAATCTTTTCTCGCATGAATCTTATTGACCTTCACCGAGTTCAGGTGGCCTCTAGTATGCTCCGAGAAAGAGCATTGGACTGGTACGAGCTTCTTATTTCTGAGATTAATGAAGCGGATCTCACCTGGGAGCAATTCCGAGAACGCTTCGAGTTGAAATTTGTACCAGAAGCAGAGAAAGTGACATTGGCTCGACGATTTATAGACCTTGTTCAAGGTGAGTCCTCCGTGACTGATTATGTCGCCTCCTTCGAGTCGCTTTCCAAATATGGGGTTGAATATATCAACACCCCTTTAAAGAAGAACCATAGGTTCGTCTATGGCTTAAACAAAAATCTCAAGAAGCCATTACTTCTAAAGTTAGAAGTTTCTTTCGACCAACTCATTGATATCGCTCTTCGTCTTGAAGAGGCGGATAGGGAGAATGATGTTGAAGTGGCGGGTTCCAAACCAAACTTCAACAACAAGAAGAGGCCAAACAAATTCAAAGGTCCTTATCCCAATAAGAAAGGGAGGCAAGCAACTCCTGTTGCAAAGACCTTTTCCTCTACTGAAGGGAAATGCTTTAACTGTGGTTCCTGAGACCATTTTGCTAACAAGTGTTCAAAGCCTCGTACTTGTCGCTATTGTAAAAGCTCGGACCATTTTATGCATATATGTCCCAAACTTCAAAATAGGAAGGAAGGAAAGCTTAATGTTGCTCAAGCCCTTGGCAACACATCTCGTGGTCAAGGTATATCTCATTCTATCCTTGATGGTATTATTATGTTTCGTGATTAACCTATTCGAGTTCTTTTTGATACGGGAGCATCCCATTCTTTTATATCTAAAGAGCTTGTTGATACCTTTTCTTTAAGTGTTGTTGCTTTGATGACTTCTTTGAGAATTGCGAATCTGGTCGGTGGATCCACAACAATCAGTTTATTGTGTAAAGATGTCGAGATTATTTTGTGTGATTTTTCTTTCCGAGCCGATTTGCATGTTATGCATTATTTAGGCTTTGGAATGATTTTGGGAATGGATTGGCTTAACCGTTATGAAGCCCAAATCCTATGTCCTGAATAGACTATTCATCTTCGACATCCTCAATCTGTTAAGCAGGTTTCTATTAATCTTAAGGATTCAGATTCCAGTTTGGTTGCATCGTTATACTCTTTAAATCCTCAGGATGACGATAATGATGATGAGGAAGATATTATTTCTCTTATTCACGTTGTTCGTGAATTTTCCGACATATTTGAGCCCGTTTTAGGATTACCACCTAAGCGAGCAATTGAGTTCAGAATTAATCTCATTCCTGGAGCTCAACCTATCACTCGTCCTCCTTATCGTTTATCCAATAAAGAAAATGAAGAGATGCATAAACAATTATCCGAATTAGAGACGAAGCAATTTATTCGTTCTAGTTCCTCGCCTTGGGGAGCTTCAGCTATTTTTGTGAAGAAATCCGATGGAACACTTAGGCTTTGCGTTGACTACCGCAAGCTTAATGATCTTACTATCAAAAATAAATACCCTTTACCTCAGATTGATGATCTATTCGATAAACTTAGTGGTGCTAGAGTCTTTTCACAATTGGACTTGGCTACCGGTTTCCATCAGCTTCGTATTGCAGAGGATAGCATTCCTTTGACATCGTTCCGTACCCGTTATGGATCTTATGAATGGCTTGTTATGCCATTTGGATTAACGAATGCTCCGGCTTATTTCGTTGACCTTATGAATCGAGTTTTCAAAGATTTTCTCGATCGATTTGTTCTCATCTTTATTGATGATATTCTTGTGTATTCAAAAACCGAGGAGGAACATGAGAAGCATCTTCGGATTGTATTGGAAACTCTTAGGAGTAATCAATTAAAAGCGAAATTTTCTAAATGTCATTTTTGGCAATCTCATGTGAAGTTTCTCGGTCATATTATTTCCGAATCCGGAATTTCCATGGATCCTTCAAAGATTGAAGCGATTCAAGATTGGAAGAGACCGGAGAGTGTGACAGAGATTCGTAGTTTCCTTGGATTGGCAGGTTATTACCGCCGTTTTATTAAAGACTTTTCTAAGATTGCCGTTCCTCTTACTGGCTTGACGAAGAAAGGTATTAAATACATTTGGTCGGACAAATGTGAAACTTCTTTTCAGAAACTAAAGGAACTTCTTTCAGATGCTCCTATTCTTGTTATTTCCGAGGGGAATCAAGATTTCGTTGTTTATACCGATGCTAGTCGCGTTGGTTTGGGTGCCGTTCTTATGCAAAAAGAACGTGTTATTGCTTATGCTTCTAGGCAATTAAAGCCGGCCGAGACTAGATATGCCACACATGATTTAGAACTCGCGGCTATTGTTTTCGCCCTTCGAATTTGGCATCATTACCTATTGGGAGAGAAATTTATTCTTTACACGGATCATAAGTCTTTGAAATATTTATTCACTCAAAAGGAACTTAATTTGCGTCAACAACATTGGCTCGAGTTCCTTGCTCCTTATGATCTTGATATTCTTTATACCCCCGGTAAGGGTAATCGTGTCGCCGATGCTCTTAGCCGTAAACAACAAGCTGTTGTTTCTATGATGATATCCGAATGGAACGATCTCAAGATCTTATCCACTTGTGAGATTCGAGACCGCGTATCCGATTTATGCTCATCATTTGTTTTATGTAGCCTTGAGGCTCATCCTTCTCATTTAGACCGCATTCTTGAAGCTCAAAGGCTAGATCCCGACTTGGCTCTTCTTGGCCAAAATATTAAGGATAAAATTGATATTGAAGGTTTGAAAGACTTTGATATTGATTCTCGTGGCGGCATTCAGAGATTTGGTAGACTTACCGTGCCAAATATTAGTGATCTTCGTCAAGATGTTTTAGAAGATTCTCATCGTTATAAATTTACCATTCATCCCGGTAGTAGTAAAATGTACGCGGATATGAAGCGACTTTATTATTGGGAGGGAATGAAACTTTACATCGCAAACTTCGTTAAGCATTGCATGACTTGCCAACTCGTTAAGGCCGAACATCAAAGGCCCGGTGGGTTATTGCAACCTTTAGAAATTCCAATTTGGAAGTGGGACCAAATTTCCATGGATTTTATTGATGGCCTTCCCCGTTCTCGTTCAGGTCATGATAGCTTATGGGTGATTGTTGATAGACTTACTAAATCTGCCCATTTTATTCTCGTTCGGTCTAACCGAACCGTACCTCTTTTGGCCAAACTCTTTATTAAAGAGATTGTTAAATTTCATGGGGTTCCTACTTCTATTGTTAGCGATCGAGATCCATTGTTTACTAGTGGATTTTGGAAGAGTCTTCAAAAAGCTTTAGGAACGAAGCTTAATTTTAGCACCGCTTATCACCCCCAGTCCGATGGACAAACCGAGCGTGTGAATCAAACTCTTGAAGATCTTTTTCGTGCATGTGTTCTTGATTTTGGTGGAAGTTGGGAGGATCATATTTCACTTGTTGAATTTTCCTATAATAATAGCTTCCAATCTAGTATTTGTATGGCACCTTTCGAGGCACTCTATGGAAGGACATGCCGATCTCCTTCTTGTTGGCTTGAGGCCGGTGAGAAGCTGGTTTTAGGTCCAGACTTTGTTCGTGATTCCACAAAAAAGATTGAACTTATTCGACATAGGATGAAAGAAGCCCAGAGTAGACAAAAATCCTATGCCGATAACCAGAGAAGGAAGTTAGAATTTTCTGTGGGAGATCTTGTGTTCATTCGTGTTTCACCTATGAAAGGCGTTGTACGTTTCAGTCGATCGAGAAAATTGGCACCTTGATATATTGGGCCATTTCCTATCACTGTACGTATTGGTTCCATGACTTATCGCCTATCATTACCGGCTCAGTTTTCTGCCATACATGACACGTTTCACGTTTCTCAATTACGGAAATGTCTTCGAGATTTCGATTCTATTATTGAGCCCGGTGTTGTGGAAGAGATTGAAGTTTCGCCTAATTTAACTTATGAGCAACATCCTATTCGTATCATTGCTTCGGAAGTCCAACGACTTCGAAATAAAGATGTTCCGCTTGTTAAAGTTCAATGGTCTTTAAATCCTAAAGATTGTTCTTGGGAATCTAGAGAGTTCATCGAGCGAACACATCCGGACTTACTTTCTCGAGCTCTTTGAGGTGAACTTCTTATTTCAAACTTCTTTTGTGTTGAATATGCTTTTATGGTTGTTGCTATATATCTTCTTCTTAAATATTGCGAGGACGCAATTTTTTTAAGGAGGGGAGTCTGTAACAGCCCGCATATTTATCGATTTTATATTTAATATTTTATTTAAATATTTTATCGATACTCGAAATTTTGTCCGAAAAGCTACTTTTTGCATACGGTCGAATTGGGACTCGGGACCACTCCCATTGAGTTTAAAATGCCGTTTGCGACCTTTTTGAGTATAAGCTTCGATATGTTTGGAGTAAGTTGATTTTTGCTACTTTTTCACTTAGGGTTTTGATTTGGGCTGAGCCCACTTATGTATTCAGTCCCAACCCCTCTCCTCCTCATTTACTTCATTTCCAATTCCTATTACTCAAGCTTTAGCAACAATGGTGGGAGAGATGAGAAATTAAAACTCAAGCCCTAGTTTTCTTTTGCAAATCAAGTTCTAGCTCCAAACTAATAGAAGAACCCATTGGTAAGCTTTCTCTTCTTCTCCTCCAACTCATTCTCTTATCAATTTCAGAAATTCCTAAACCTAACTTTGGGAATGTTCTTCTTTTAAAGCTTAGGATCAAGCTTCTTGAGTTGGATTTGAAGAGTGGTTGATTCTCCTTTGCCTTCAAGCATCTTCTTCAATCGTTTGGGTTCAAAGGTGAGATTTTTATCTCACATCTTAGTCTATAATTATCTTTGATTGTTAGGTATGAATTCCTAACACATATTCATGTGCATTTGATTTTGGTTTGAATCGGTTTGGTGTATATTCCAATTTTTGGTGTTTTGAAATCAAAATCTATGAAAACCCTTTTATGGATATCTTAACATGTTTTGGTGTCGCATCAAAGAGCCATAAGGGCCGTGTAGTCGATTGGCATAAACCCCTAGCACCATTGCTCGAATTCAGTTGCGAATTGGTTGGATTTGCACATTTTGTGCAAAGGCAGGGAAAACTGCCTTAGCTCCAGTCAGTCGACTGGACTTCTTGGTCAGTCGACTGGATGAAGCTAATAGGCAGGGTGAAGACTTCTTGCAGAGCCTTGGGGGCTCTGTTTACTGCAGTCAGTCGACTGACTCACTGAGTTCAGTTGACTGACCTGCATCCCAAGAATTTTTGGGACTGTGATCAGTCGACTGAACTCAGTGAATCAGTCGACTGACCTGCTTCTATTTGTCTGCTATGCCTATTTGAGTCTAGTTTTGCTTGGTATCCAATTTATATCGATTCGTTTTGATTCCTAGTTGTTGTTATCACTTATTCGACTACGATGACTTCTATTTTGGAATTTTTGGAAATATCCATTTTGATGGATTTGATATCGATTTCTTTGGAATTAATTCACGTCTTCGTATGTGAATTTTGGTGATTGATTATTTCTACAATCATTTTTGTGCTTTGTCACTTTAAAATATAAAGGTTTCTATACTAGTAGCAAATATTCAAACTCTTTATCAAGAATTATTTAAACTCTATTTTTCAATATCAAACTCGTTTATAAAACCATTTTCCAACCTATTAGTATATACAAACCTTTACCTCACTCGTATGAGAAATCTAATTAAACGACTTAGTAAAATGAGTGGTATGAAACGCTTGCGTTTACTTCGTTGGTTAATTCTTGGACTCGTTCGATTGAAAATCTTGTGACAATTTTCTAGTGGAGATCTAAAATTTGTTCGTAAATATTTAAGTTAAGCTAGTGGTTATGGGACATGAAGCTAAGCTCATATATTTACTAGCTTACTGTAATTGACACTTCTTGATGATCATGACGATCATTTTTGTGATTTAGACTAGAAATGTGCGATGTCTCTTTGTCTGCGAGGGAGACTAAACCCCGTTTTGTGGAGTTTCGACTCATATTGATGGGGTAGCGCCCCATGGTCTTCGGGCTGTTCGTGTGTCAAAAATTAATGGCTAGCTACCATGAGATAGCGTCTCATTCGTGTGATACATATGTTGGTGAGTTTTCATGCTCACGTTCGTGTGATAGGCCTTCCCCCTATTTTGTGTGATTTTTGGATTTCGTGTGTCGAATTCTGAAACTTTCTTCTTCACCTATTTTTGTGATCTCTATTGATATGATTTATCAATTTTTGTGCATAGGTGAATTTGTGTGTCATTGACTGGATTTCTTGAGATGATTTCTAGAATTTGTGCTTCACCAATTTTCATGATTTCCATTGATAAGTTTTATCAATATTTGTGCATTGGTGAATTTGTGTGTCGTTGACTTTTGTGATTGACATTGATATAATCGTCAATATTTATGGTTTGGTGAACGAAATAAGGAGTATGACATTTCCTTTGATTCTTGTATAAATTTGGTGATATTGATTAATCTCTTGTTGATTTTCAATTACTTATATATATCACAGCTTGGCATTGTGATTATTATGTGTTTAGTCATATCTCTTACTCTATATCGTTTCATCTGATATTTATAGTTAGACTGGTCCGTTTATTATTTTCTTATAAATAATACTCGGGTCAGACCGAGATGTTGCAGGTGCTTCTGCTTGACTTATCCCCGGGATTCATTACTCTGACTTTTGGCTAACTACTTAGATTAGTCGCAGTTTTTGTTGTATACATTTGAGACATAGACTCCATAATGTATACTTATTCTTTTGTGTAGTTCGTGTAACTATTCTTTTGTGATATTGTGGATCTTTTTAGACCACTACTCTGATGTACACTTCCTAGTGTAATATTCATATCTATTTCCGCCTTTGTGATATGAATTATCTGTGACTGATTTGTGTTATGCTTATTTCTATATTTGTTTTCGAAGATTATTATAGCCACTGTGTAGTAGCTTTGAGTTTGTGTCGGTATGTCGGATTTTCCCTCTCGAGAAAAGAAATGCATGTTATACTATCTGACATATGGATGCTCTCGCAAAGCAATTACACGGATGGTCGCTCCTCAACAGCCTTATTCTCCGTGCTAGTTGACAGCATTACTCCGTAGTGTTCTTGGCTAGCGTGGGTATAGAGGTGGGGCGTCACACTATTTATCTAACATTACCGTATTTGGTCGCCAATGATTAATAACTATGGATGACTACAGCATCTGCAGCCGTTAGTTTAGACCTTCAAGTGGGGGTGTTACAAGTTGGTATCAGAGCATATGTTTATGAAAACTCAAGCAATTTAAACCCAAGGTTTTAAATCATAATTCAATGAATCAGAAATATGATTGGGGTTTGGTTTCACACGATTATAACGTACTTGTATTTGATATATATATGTATATATATGTAAGTATGTAATTCCGCTTTTCTCTTAGGCCATTTTTCTGTATCTCACCGAGGCTCATATGTAGATTTACGAGAAAGAAGATATGGAAGTAGGAAACAGAAGGCTAAATCTAGGTGGAGGAAGCACCATAACTGATGGAAATGTTCGACCTAATACCTGGAGGAACCAAGGTCGACAGGCTAATGCTAATCAAAATGCGGAAGCCAATGTGGGTGTTGGAAATCCACCAATAGATGCAGGGATGATGTATTAGTTCCTTGCTAATTCAACGCAAGTAGGAGCTGCTGGAGTGGCTGGAAATATTGGAGGAGCAAATCCTATGTTACCCACTGGGAATAATTATGCCAAGTTGAATAGAGACTACACCAGTTTGGGTGAAAAGCCATTTATGGGAACAGAAGATACTATAGAAGTAGAGAATTGGTTGTTTCATTGTGAAAGGATTTTCTTCGATTTGGGTTTAGAAGATGAGCAGAAAAGAAAGATGGCCTCTAGGCAATTGCAAGGGTCAGCACTTCACTGTTGGATTGGTGTGACTGCCGGAGTTTCGAAGGAATAGTTGACTTGGGTTGATTTTCTAAGAAGATTCGAATAGAGGCTTAGTTCTAAAGTTGCCAAGTCAACATTGATGAGAAGATTTATGGATTTAGTTCAGGGAGACATATTGGTTACCGAGTATGCAAAAAGATTTGATGAGCTATCTCGATATGGATACGCTGCTATAGATACTGACATTAGAAGGGACGAAAGGTCGTTGAGATGGCTATTCTCCATGAGGAGATGCTTGCTGTGTGTGCTAGAGAAAAGCCAGTTAAATCCCAGGGTCCTCGAGGAAAGAAGAGGAAGTTCTTCAAAAAGAAAGGTGCCCAGAAGTGAGATTCAACCAAGAAGTCAAAAACTGATTTAGTCTGCTACGAATGTGACAAGAAGGGTCATTTTTCAAATGAGTGTCAGTCCGGTAAGGGGTAGAAGTAGGGGTGGGCGCAGGTCAGTTTGGGCGGTTTGGAGTCCAAACCGCTTCCCACCGCATCAAACGGTTAATAAAAAAACGAACCATTATACTAATCCTTTAAACGGTTCGGTTTCGGTCTGGTTTGAATGTAACGGTTCGTTTCGGTCCGGTCTTGTTTGAATCCATATTATATATGAAATAAAAGAATTACTTCCATCAACAACTAATTACAAAGGCAACCATATGAACTTTTACATTTAAAGGTTAAAACACACAATTTGAAATGAAAGATTAGTTCTTAATTGTATAAATATTTCAATTTGACATTTACCTACAAGTGAGATTTTTCTTGGTAGATTAACCAAACATCAACATTAACCAATGCATAATCATTAAGGAAAATGACTAGAATAAAATTATAATTAGCATTTATTCACAAAAAAAATGAGATGAAAAATATTATACCAAAACTATAACTTCTTCCTTTGTGTCAGCGATTATTATTAATATAACAACAACATATGCTAAAAATAGAATGTACATCGTTAGAATCTAAAATAAGATGAGAGTTGTTTATATTTTTATCATAAGATTACTAATATAAATTTTCGGTTCGGTCCGGTTTAATACGGTTGGTTCAATCGTCCAAACCGCAACCGAACCGTAGCGATACGGGTTGGTCCAATTTGGGTATCATCTTTGGTTAGAAGATTGGGTACGGGTTTCCGCACCGCTCTTGCGGTCCGGTGCGGACGGTTTCCATATAGCGGTGCAGTTTCGCCCATCCCTAGATAGAAGTAAGCTATAAATAAGAAGCATATTAATTGCACAACTACGATCAAGTTAGGTATTACAAGAACTTGTATCTAGAGCCAGTTAGGGCAGAAAAAGGAAATATTTTTTCTATTGGACCACCATTTTCTTCAAGATCAACTCCAACAGATAAGGAAAAAATTGTGATGGAAGGTACATTTTTGATTCAAAGTATTCCAGTTAGGATATTTATTTTATATCGGTGCATCGCATTCATTTATATCTCAAAATCTAGTTGATAGGTTATGCTTAGTACCCACCTATCCTATTTCTTCCTTATGAGTTTCAAATCCAGCGGGAGGGTATGCAATTTCTAAGGATGAGATGTGACTAGTTAGAACTTGATTTGTTAGGTCGTACGTTTGCATGCAGTCTATATGCTTATGATTTCATAGATTTCAAGATCATTTTGGGTGTGGATTGCTTAGGTGGATATGAGCCTAGGATATTTTGCCAGGATGGGGAAATATCATTAAGGCATCCAAATAGTCATAGCTGAATCATCTTCTCAGTAAAGAATTCCGACCAAAGTGTTTGTGCTGTATTAAGTACCTTGGAAGCAGTGGAAGAGCTATGTTAGGTTCGAGTTGCAAGAGAGATTGCAGATGTATTTGAGCTGATCACATGACTACCACTGAAACGAGCTATTGAGTTTCGGATAGATCTTGTGTCAGGATATGAATCTGTCAGTAGACCTCCTAGTAGGACGACACCGACTAAGATGAAAGAATTGAAGGTGCATCCAGTAGATCTAGAAAAAAGGAATTTTATTAGATCAAGCAGTTCGCCTTGAGGAGCGGACGCAGTTTTCATGAAGAAGCCAGATGGGTCATTAAGGATGTGCATCGACTACCGTAAGCTAAATGAAAGGATGTTCAATAATAAGTATCCTTTGCCACAAATTAACAATCTATTTGATCAGTTGAGTGGGACTAGAGTGTTTTTCCAATTGGATTTGGCAATGGGGTTCCAACTGTTGAGAGTGACAAAGAATAGTATTCCTTTGACAGCATTTCAAACTAGATATGATTCATATGAATGGTTAGTGATGCCATTTGGGTTGACAAATGCACCTGTTTTCTTCGTGGAATTGATGAATTAGGTTTTCCGTGAGCACTTGGATAGGTTCATGTTGGTATTCATAGATGACATTTTGGTGTACTTGAAAGATGAGAGAGAGCATAAGGATCATCCGAGAGTAGTGCTTGAGACACTAAAGCAACATCAACTGAAGGTGATGTTTTTCAAATGTCATTTTTGGAAGTAAAAGTTCAAGTTCCTTGGTCATGTAATTTCGAAGGAGGGTTTGGCAGTAGATCAAGTTAAGATCGAAGTTGTCATTAATTGGAAGAGACCAGAGACGGTAACCGAAATCATAAGTTTTAACGAACTCGTGTCTATTACCGGAGATTCATTGGAGATTTTTCGTGGATAGCAGCACATTTGACTTAGTTAACCAGGAAGGATGTGAAGTTCATTTATTCTGACAAATGTGAGGAAGGGTTCCGTAAGTTAAAGAATTCATTGACCAACACACCAGTGTTAATTGTTCCAGATGGAAATCAAAGGTTGGTGGTGTACACTAATGCATGTGGAACGGGATTGGGAGCTGTGTTAATGCAGAATGGTAAAGTCATTGCCTACACCTCTTAAGAGCTTAGATCGCACGTGGCAAGATATCCTACTCATGATTTGGAGTTGGCTGCGGTGAACTTCACGTTGAAGATTTGAAGACATTATCTCTTAAGGGAGATATTTGAGCTATATACTGATCATAAGTCCTTAAGATATTTATTCTCTCAGAAAGAGTTGAATATGCTGCAGCAGAGGTGGTTAGAGTTTTTAGCTGCTTATGATTTTGGTATAGAATATACTCCTGAGAAAGGAAATAAGGTAGCAGATGCCCTTAGCAGGAAACATCAGAATATGGTGTTAGCTATGTTGGTATAATGGAAGGATTTAGAAGTTTTGGCTATGTATAGTATAAAGTCGAGATCGACTGCTAATTCTAGTCAGAGTATTGCTACGTTGGCATGTTTAGAGGTTCGACCAATGCTGATTGAGACAATAGCTTCTAAATAGAGAGAGGATCTAGAATTAGCCGAGAAGATTAGAAAAGTCGAGGAGGAATCCGAGATTGATGATCTTAAAATTTTTGGCATTAACCAGAAAGGATGGTTGAGGAAGAAGAGATGCTTATGTGTTTCGAATGTAGAGAACTTAAGAAGAGAAGTTCTAGGATAATATCATCAATCCAAGTTTACGATTTATCCTTGAGGAACCATGATGTATCAAAATATGAAGAGGAGCTTCTATTGGGAATGCATGGAGAGGGATGTTGGCTTGTGGGTTAGGCAGTGTTCCAACTATCAATAAGTGAAAGCCGAACATTAAAAGCCCAGTGGGTTGCTTCAGCCTTTAGAGATTCCAGTTTGGAAGTGAGATCTATATCCATGGATTTTATAGATGGATTGCCAAGGTCGAACAAGGAAAATGAATGTATATGGGTCATAGTGGACAGATTAACGAAGAGCGCCCATTTCATTCCAGTCAAGTCAACCAGAACGACACTTGTTTTAGCGAAGATGTTCATGAAGATCATAGATAGACTTCATAGGATTCCTAGTAGCATAGTTAGCGATAGGGATGCATTATTCACTGGTGGATTTTGGAGAAGTCTGCAGAGAGCATTAGATACCATGATCAAGATGAGTACAACATATCACCCATAGATGGATGGGTAAAATGAGAGAGTCAATAAAGTACTTGAAGATTTATTGAGAGCATGTGTATAAAACTTTGGTGGATCTTGGGAAGATCATCCACATTTGATTGATTTTTCCTATAAAAATAGTTATCGGACTAGTATAGGAATGACGTTTTTTGAAGCTTTGTATGGAAGGTCATGTAAATCGCCAGCATGTTGGTTAGAGGCTGTAGAAAGATTATTCTTAGGTCTAGATTTGGTTAGAGAGGCGTCAGAGAAGATTGAGTTGATCCGAGAACAAATGAAGGTAGCTCAATCCAGACGGAAGAGTTATGTAGATAAAAGGCGTAAAGACCTAGAGTTCTCAGTTGGAGACATGATTTTTATTAAGGTGTCACCTATGAAGGGAGTAATACGATTCGGAAAGTCAAGGAAGTTAGCACCGAAATATGTTGGTCCATCCAGATTATGGATAGGATTGGAAAGCTTGCATACAGAGTAGAGTTGCCGAGCAATATGGCAGATGTCCAAAATGTATTCCATGTGTCTTATCTTCGCAAGTATGTGTTTGATCCAGAGGCTACCATTTCTCCAACAGAACTGGAAGACTCGGTAGTAGAGCCTAATTTGACAGTTGTTAGATAATCAGTTTGGGTTGTGGCGAGAGATGAGAAATGTAACAACCTTGTTAATAATGACGTAATTAATAAAAATTAATTACTCTTGATTAATTTAAATTTAGAATTTTTGAATTTAATTATGAAATTTAATCTAGTAGGAATATTGATTAAAATTGTGGAATTCGGTTTAGTCAAATTTTATTTAAATCCATGATTAGATTTTTAAATTCTAAATTAGATTTGTTTGTAAATATATGAATTTAATTATAGGAAGATAGTCAAATTAAGTTTAATTGATTTTGGAGATAATTCGAATAAAAGAAAAATTGAATCTTTCTTTCGATAAATGGGGTAAAACTAAGTAAATTACTCAAATAATCTCCTCCTTATTCCTTCTCCCCAAAGCCATATTCATCTCTCCTAAAATAAATACCGTTCATTCATTTCATCCCCAAAATGTAAAAAAAAAATGAAAAAAAGAAAGAAATCGTGCAACAACCCTAGATTTTTGAATATAAGTTTAAATTTGACTTTACATTTTGAAATTATTTTAAATTTGTTTTACCTGTGAGATTTCATTTCTAAATATGTTTAAAGTGATAATAGAATTTTTTTTCAAAATTTATTGCATTTATTTCCTATTTTTAAAGGCTAGTTTCTATTTTTCTGCTATTTTCTTCATTTAAATTATATTTAATTAAAATTTATTTATTTATTTTTGTGAATGCATTTTTATTTTATGTTCTTATCTTTATTTATAAATATTTTTCAAGTACATAAATTTTTTCCAAAGTTCATTGAATTTGTTTTAAATTTTTAAAGACTAGTTTGCATTTTTAAGCTATTTTCATAATTTAATTGTATTTAATTAAAATTTATATATTTATTTTATATATTTATTTTTACTTCTGAATTTTTATCTTTATTTATCAGCATTTTATATGTATTTGAATTTCAAAAGAAATAAGAGAAATTTGAAAGGTTTTGCGACTCTTTATTTACTTTAGCCTTTTTGTATTCACACCTATTCACTTTCAAGCAACACCTATTCAATTGCTGCCATAGCTTCTTCTCTTCAGCCGACTATCTCTTTTCATTTCACGTGAATTATTTTCTCCTCATCTCTGAAAAAATAATTTCGGCAATTGCTTGTGAAAAATATTCGGTGAACTTCTTTTTTTATTTCACTTTGCATTGTTTTTTTATTTGATTTTGCACTTGCTCTCTTCTTCTTTTTAGGTTCGGCCCTACCATCTCCTTCAGCCTTGCCGCCTCCACCACCACCTGAGCCAGCCTCCACCACCTCCTTTCCAACCCTTAGCCTGGCTGTGCACAATTCATGTGAAGATCCAACACCAAAATGCACAAACTTCATCTAAATGACCATAGCCGAGCATCAAGTCATCCATACCTTCCACACCCTCTTAGCCGCCACCTACACCACCACCACCACCTCCAACCTGACCTGACACCACTGCAACGTCATCCTCTTGACCCCACCAGAGATGGTCGTGCCCACCATTGTTTTGGCCGAGCCTATTTAGGCCTTGAAACCTTGTAGTGGCCATGTTTTGTGTTGTTTCACATCACCTACCTTTGCACCATTTTTCCTATGAATGGCCGACCTCTTATGAACCCAAACCAGATCAGAAACCATGCTTTAGCCATGTATTCTAATCTATGGCCGAGTCTAAGAAAGGTTGAAAGCAAGTGCAAACATTTTGGCTATGTTTTATGCAGTTAATTCTAACATTGTTTAATCGTATTTTGAGTTGAAAGCTTATGTTTGTTATATTGTTTTGTTTGAATTGTATACAAGGAAATTAATCTTTGGCTCTCCCACTCAAATCTTTGTCGTTCTTTCGGGCTTTTGTGGATCTCAGTTGTGCATTTGTTTATTGTCTCCAGCTTATATCAATGAGTTATTCTCACCAGACAGTTTATACTTGTATAACTAGTAAATCGACCACTTTTGAATCTATAAAATACATCACCATATTATATCTGCTATGCTATGATTATATGATATTCACCCATGCTTAAACACCTGTTATATCATATGTTACTGTTATATTATGCTATTTTGTTATATCATACGTTACTGTCACATGGGTTGAAAGATACATACCCGAACGGACGTTAGAATAGGGAAAATCGTTATGGGCTGAAATGATAGGCCTGAACGATTTTCAAATTATTTCATTTACTTGGGACCGCGGGTTTGAAATGATAAAACCCGGGTTTTCTTTGTAAATTACGGGTTGAAATGATATATTACCTTCATCATTTACCTAGCGTAGAAAATTATATACAGACCCATAGTTAAAATATGTTTTTCTAAAAATTTTGAAAACGTTAGAAATGTAAACATTATAATATTTTGAGTTAACTTAATTATAAATGATTTTTGTAAAGTATTATTGATTTTCTGAAAATTTATAAGTGAAATAAATTATGGAAAAGTTAGATAATTTGAAATGTAAGTTATTTTGGAAATTTTAATTTGGTGATAATTGGAATTTAAATTAAATATGAAAATATGATAAATTATGATAATTTGGATTAAAAATGAATTTAAAATGATTTTATAATATAGTAATGATTTTTAAATAAAGTTAAAATGTTAAATGAATGAATATTTAAGTTGAAATTTGGAAATATAACATAAATTAGAATTTATGAATTTTGTTTAAAGAGTGAATTTTGAAATTAAGTAAATAAAATAAAAATAAGTTATATTTGAAAATTTCAACTTAAGTGTTAAGTTAAAATTAATTTTAATGAATTTAAAATTAATGTTGGAATTTAATAAGTGAATTACTATTAAATCTTGATTTTTGAATGGAAATTTAACTTTATAAAACCATGAATTTAAGGAAAATTAAATGATGGTTATAAAAGTGAAAAATATATGATTTTATAAGTTTGAAATGGTTTAAATGGAAAATATAATTGTTTGTGAAATTATATTGAATATTTGAAGTTAATTAACTGCATTTTTGAAATGCTATTATTTCTAATGTAAATGATAATACATCATTTATGATAATACAACATTTGTAAATGTTGTAGTTGATATAAGTGAACCAAATGACTAAATTTAATTAAAGGCTATTATAGTATTTTGTAAGTACTATAATTGTTGAATTTAACTAAGTTTTATTTGAAACTAATGTAACCATATTAAAGCATTTTTAAATGCTGTCTTTTGTTAAATTGAACTGTTTTGAATGTGACTTTTCGTAGCATTTTCTAAATGCTACGAAAGGTGAATTTTCATTGTTTGATAAATTTAATTGAATAAATGAACTTTGAAAAGATTAAGATTCTGAAAATTTAATAATTTAATTATTAAATATAATTAATTCATTTTATGGTTTAAATGATGCAATTTGTTTTGAAATATAAACTATTTTGAAATGTGAATTGAAACGGTATTTTAAATTTGAATTAAATGAATGTGGTTTTGAAATGATATGATAAGTTGGATATTTCGAAATGGATTTGAAATGATATTGAATTGTTAAATGATATTTGATTTTTTGAAATAGTAATACCATTTTTAAATTTATAACTACGGGTTGTAATAACGATTGGTTGTTAAAGAGACCGGGATCAGATATGGACATACCCTCTGTCGATACCGAAAACTACTTGAACAACTGTGTACGCGGTGGAGATTCCAGAATGAAGTCGGATGGTGACGACGTTCCTGAGGTACATTACGTGGATCTAACTCCCGTGAGTTAGCTTAAGGTGACTAAAACAGGAGCGATCTCGGGCCAAAGAAGGTAGCATCTCTGGCTGGACACACTTCTTCGATACCATTCTATTACTATTGTGATCGATTGGGTGCACCCCTTGATCTTGAAGTGTTCTCCGGAGTGGGCGTATGTGGATGCTGCGTTACCACCAGCCCGTGTGCGTAATTGGTATATCTACCCTGGCATTGCCTTGTGTGCCGTGTCACCTACCATACCGAGCCTTTACTACGAGTTTGTTTTTCTTCCGTAGCCCATGGAGTATTTAGGGTAGTCTCCCGATCTGGAGATATGCTGATACTGGATGGACTACTGGGACTATTATGTGTGAAGGGTGATATGGGTAGCCCGGAACGCAATTTAAAAGTATGTTTATTTTACTGTAGACATTGTTATAATAGCGCAATATTACTATATAATAAATAGTTTGACGGATCCTTAGAGGATGGGCCGTCCCACGCATCCTTTAAGTTACTTATATTTTTATTACAGTTCACATGAGTTGGTTTACATTATACAAGCATATATTATCCTGACTCGAGTGTTTTGTGTTTTGCTTTACGCTCGGGTCGGCTTGAATATTCACAGCTTTGGATTCTCTTTCTTGAGATGGTCTTTGCTGGAGTTTCTGCCTATCTATATTTATATCTATTTCTGTTTCAGCTGCTCTAGTTTATCTCATGTATTAGTAAACTTCTATGTATTTGGGATTTCTATTATGTTGTTTTCAAACTATATTATGTATTTGGTTTGAGACTCTGTTATAGTAGCTTCATGAACTACTATGTTATTTTTATATTCCGCTGCGAGTTATTCTGATTGTTCTGTGTCTGTGATTCTATGTATTTGATTTCATTTGCTCCAAATTTATTTACAATCTGATATTTTGCATCATTCAAGTCTGACATGTATGGATTATTATGGATTTGAATGGTACGAATTGGCGGGTCATGACAGTTGGTATCAGAGCTTTGGCTTTTGGCAAACCATTGCCTCTGTAGAGCAAAACTCATTAGAGATAGGGTATTTCTACCCTCGAATGAGTGAAATCAATCACAGAATCATATCTTTATGAGAGACGTATTTTCAAAGCATAAAATGATTTTTCAAATTTTTTTCAAATTTTTTTTCAAATATTATTTTGATATATATAAAATTTTCTTGTTTTAAAGGATTTTCAAATGTTTTCTAACTTCCTTCCTTTCATATCTACCTTGTTAGATTTTTCTATCTTTAGGATATTCATCCAAATGAATTCTCTTGTCTTCTCTTAATTTATCTTTAGCTGTCACTTCTGCCTCATCTCCAGTTCCTCCACCTGCTCCTGCTCCTAGTGATGACCAAGGTACTCTCCAGGGTTCATTTACTTTATTCCATCATCCTGTTGGTGTGTTGTTTGATACTGGAGCTTCACACAATTTTATTTCTGTTGATTTGTGTGATAAGTTTGAGCATCTCCTATCTCCTGAGTATGCTTCTGTTCCATTATGTGTTTAAATCCTATTGGAGGTCCTGCTAACCTTAATCGGATTTGTAAGCAAGTGAAACTTCTCCATTCTGATCATCGCTTTTGTGGTGATTTTTATGTTTTGGGCTTCGATGCTTTTGATCCGTTGCTTGGTCAGGATTGATTAGGGCATCATGATGCTCATACCTCTTGTAAAGCGTGGACTGTCCGCCTTATTGATGATCAAGGGAATTCCTTGATTATTCAGTGTCGCATGCCTCAGGATTTTGCTGGCAACTTTATTTATTCTCTGGATTCTTCTCCTAGTGATCTTGATTCGAATCCTGTGGTTAGTTAATATCTCAATGTATTTGGTGAAGTCACTTCTTTACCTCTGAAGCGGGAAATTGATTTTCGGACCGATCTTATTCCAGGTGCTCGATCTGTTTTTCTTCCTCCTAGAAGAATGGCACCCCACGAGAAGGCTGACTTGGGAAAGAAAATCGAGGACTTGTCTTCCAAAGGTCTGATTAGGCCTAGTTTTTCTGAATGGGGAGCTGCGGTGGTTTTTGTCACCAAGTCTGATGGTTCTCTTCAGATATGTGTTGATTATAGGGAGTTGAACAAGCTCACTATGAAAAACAGATATCCAATGCCTCGTATCAATGACATGTGTGTCTGCTGTTGCACTTGGAGGGTGCAGCATGATAGGGGGTTCTCGCTTCTTGATTTGGTACCGAACGGTTGACTCTTACCCGTATATGTCCTCGCGGGGGTTGGTGGTGCAGTCGAGAGGCTGGCCGTAAAGGCAGAACACAGATACCAATGTATGCTACAGTAGGTGTTACCCCACTAGCACGGCCCGTTACGGTTGGTATCAGAGCTTTGGTTTTTGGCAAACCATTGCCTATGCAGAGCAAAACTCATTAGAGATAGGATATTTCTACCCTAGAATGAGTGAAATCAATCTCAGAATCATATCTTTATGAGAGACGTATTTTCAAAGTATAAAATGATTTTTCAAAATGTTCTCAAAAAGATTTTCAAAGATTATTTTGATATATACAAAATTTTCTTGTTTTAAAGGATTTTCAAATGTTTTCTAACTTCCTTCCTTTCATATCTATCTTGTTAGATTTTTTCTATCTTTAGGATATTCATCCAAATGAATTCTCTTGTCTTGTCTTAATTTATCTGTGGTTGTCACTTCTGCCTCATCTCCAGTTCCTCCACCTGCTCCTGCTCCTAGTGATGACCAAGGTACTCTCCAGGGTTCATTCACTTTATTCCATCATCATGTTCGTGTGTTGTTTGATACTGGAGCTTCACACAGTTTTATTTCTGTTGATTTGTGTGATAAGTTTGAGCATCTCCTATCTCCTGAGTATGCTTCTGTTCCATTATGTGTTTCAAATCCTATTGGGGGTCCTGCCAACCTTAATCGGGTTTGTAAGCAAGTGAAACTTCTCCATTCTGATCATCGCTTTTATGGTGATTTTTATGTTTTGGGCTTCGATGCTTTTGATCTGTTGCTTGGTCAGGATTGGTTAGGGAATCATGATGCTCATATCTCTTATAAAGCCAGGACTGTTCGCTTTGTTGATGATCAAGGGAATTCCTTAATTATTAAGTGCCGCATGCCTTAGGATTTTGTTGGCAACTTTATTTATTCTTTGGATTCTTCTCCTAATGATCTTGATTCGACTCCTGTGGTTAAATTATATCCCGATGTATTTGGTGAAGTCACTTATTTACCTCTGAAGCAGGAAATTGATTTTTAGATTGATCTTATTCCTGGTGCTCGACCTGTTGTTCTTCCTCCTAGAAGAATGGCACCCCGCGAGAAGGTTGAGTTGGGAAAGCAAATTGCGGACTTGTCTTCCAAAGGTCTGATTACGCCAAGTTTTTCTGAATGGGGAGCTGCGGTGGTTTTTGTCACCAAGTCTGATGGTTCTCTTCGAATGTGTGTTGATTATAGGGAGCTGAACAGGCTCACTACGAAAAACAGATATCCATTGCCTCGTATCAATGACATGTTTGATCAGCTTTATGGTGCCACGGTTTTCTCTCATCTTGATCTTGCCACTGGTTTTTATCAGCTCAGGGTTGCCGAGGATAGCATTCCCAAGACTGCTTCCCGCACTGAGAATGGTTTTTATGAATGGTTAGTCATGCCTTTCGGTTTGACTAATGCTCCTGCTTTCTTTGTTGATTTGATGAATCGTGTTTTTCATGCTGTGCTTAATAAATTTGTGCTAGCCTTTGTTGATGATATCCTTGTCTTCTCTAAGACCAAGGAAGAGCATTAGTCGCATTTGAAATATGTTCTGGAGACTCTCAGAAATTATCAGTTGAAGGATAAATTTTCTAAATGCCATTTTTGGAAGGATGAAGTCCGATATCTCGGGCATATTGTTTCTAGTAAAGGAGTTTCAGTTAATCCGGTCAAGATCGCTGCGATCAATGTAAGTCTTTCTTTCTTTCTTCTCTTATCTCTATCTTGGTTAGTCGGTGTGCGACTTGTCAGCAAGTCAAAGCCGATCACCAAAAGACCCCTGGTTTGTTGCAGCCCCTTGAGATTCTCAATTGGAAGTAGGAACAGGTTTCCATGGACTTCATCGATGGTTTACCGAGGACTCGGAGGGGTAATGAGAGTATTTGGGTTATTGTTGATAGACTGACCAAGTCCGCTCATTTCATTCCGGTCAAGTCTACTCGTTCTGCTTCTAGCTTATCTGAGATCTACATGAGAGAGATCATTCATCTCCATGGTGTTCCTCTCAGTATTGTTTGTGATCGTGACCCTATCTTTACCAGTCAGTTCTGAAAAGCTTTTCAGGAATCCCTAGGTACTCCTCTGAATCTGAGCACTGCTTACCATCCACAGACCGACGGTCAAACGGAAAGAGTGAATCAGATTCTCGGGGATCTTCTTCGTGCTTGTGTGCTTGATTATGGAGGATCTTGGGAAGATTATCTTCATCTTGTCGAATTCACCTACAATAATAGTTATCAGGTATAATCTTATCTTCTGTTTTTCAGTCTATTCTTGATCTTTTTATCTATATCATTCCATCTTTGCATTCAGGTCAGTCTCAAAATGTCCCCATTTGCTGCTCTATACGGACGACCTTGTAGATCCCCATCATGTTGATTGAATCTGGTAATCGTTTGGTTCTTGGTCCTGACGTGATTTTGGAAGCTTCTGAGAGTCGAAGAGATTAAGAGGAGGTTGAGAGCCGATCAGGATGGGCAGAAGAAACATGTTGATAGGCGTAGGCAGAATTTGGAAGTTGCTATTGGTGATCTGGTGTTCCTTAAGGTTTCTCCCTTGAGGAATGTCATTCGCTTTGGTCGTAGAGGGAAGCTTTCTTCTAGGTTCATTGGTCCTTTCCGCATTGTGGAAAGAGTTGGTTCTTTGGCTTATCATCTGGATTTGCCCGAGAAACTTTCTGAGTGCATGATGTATTCCATGTCTCGCATCTTCGCCGACATCTTCATGATCCATCTCTTATTGTCCAGCCTTCTACTCTTGATACTTTGGATATTGAGCCTAATCTGACTGTTGAGAGGAAGCCACTTCGTATTGTCGACAGAGGTACGAAGCAGCTCAGAAGGAAATCTGTTAATCTGGTCAAAGTATAGTGGAGTACTGACGATCGAGATTGTACCTGGGAAAAGGAGGAAAGCATTCATGCTTCGAATCCGGAATTGTTTGTTTCAGGCACTATTTTGTTTTTCTATCTTGTTTCTCTTTATTTTCCTTACCCGTTCTTTTCGAGGACAAAAAGATTTGAGTGGGGGAGAGTGTAACAACTCTGGATTTTTGAATATAAATGCATATTTGAATTTATTTTATTTTTAAATTATTTGAATTTTTTTTATTTGTGAGATTTCATTTCTAAATATTTTTAAAGTGATAATAGAATTTTTCCAAAATTTATTGCATTTATTTCCTATTTTTAAAGGCTAGTTTCTATTTTTGTGCTATTTTCTTCATTTAAATTATATTTAATTAAAATTTATTTATTTACTTTTGTGAATTTTTTATTTTATGTTCTTACCTTCATTTATAAATATTTTTCATGTACATAAATTTTTTCCAAAGTTCATTGAATTTGTTTTAAATTTTTAAAGACTAGTTTGCATTTTTAAGCTATTTTCATAATTTGATTGTATTTAATTAAAATTTATTTATTTATTTTATATATTTATTTTTACTTATGAGTTTTTATCTTTATTTATCAGCATTTTATATGTATTTGAAATTTCGAAAGAAATAAGAGAAATTTGAAAGGTTTTGTGACTCTTTATTTACTTTAGCATTTTTGTATTCACACCTATTCACTTTCAAACAACACCTATTCAACTGCTGCCATAACTTCTTCTCTTCAGCCGACTATCTCTTTTCATTTCACGTGAATTATTTTCTCCTCGTCTTTGAAAAAAATATTCGGCAATTGCTTGTGTAAAATATTTGGTAAACTTCTTTTTTATTTCACTTTACATTGTTTTTTATTTGATTCTGCACTTGCTCTCTTCTTCTTTTTAGGTTCGGCCCTACCATCTCCTTCAGCCTTACCGCCCCCACCACCTGAGCTAGCCTTACCACCTCCTTGTTTTGTGTTGTTTCACATCACCTACCTTTGCACCATTTTTCCTATGAATGACCGACCTCTTATGAACCCAAACTAGATCAAAAACCATGCTTTAGCCATGTATTCTAATCTGTGGTCGAGCCTAAGGAAGGTTGAAAGCAAGTGCAAACATTTTGGCTATGTTTTATGCAGTTAATTCTAACATTGTTTAATCGTATTTTGAGTTGAAAGCTTATGTTTGTTATATTGTTTTGTCTGAATTGTATTCAAGGAAATTAATCTTTGGCTCTCCCACTCGAATCTTTATCATGCTTTCGTGCTTTTGTGGATCTCAGTTGTGCATTCGTTTGTTGTCTCCAGCTTATACCAATGAGTTATTCTCACCAGCCAGTTTATACATATATAACTAGTAAATCGACCACTTTTGAATCTGTAAAATGCATCACCATATTATATCTGATATGCTATGATTATATGATGTTCACCCATGCTTAAACACCTGTTATATTATATGTTACTGTTATATTATGTTGTTCTATTATTTTTATCAGTTTATCACATTGCAAGTTCCCTTTAGACTAGAATCACTATGGGTTGAAATGATACATACCCGAACGGACTTTGGAATATGGAAAAATCATTTTGGGCTGAAATGATAGGCCTGAACGATTTTCAAATTATTTCATTTACTTGGGACTGCGGGTTTGAAATGATAAAACCCGGGTTTTCTTTGTAAATTACGGATTGAAATGATATATTACTCGTATCACTTTACATAGCGTAGAAAATTATATACAGACCCGTAGTTAAAATATGTTTAAAGAAAGATTTTATGGATTTATGATTATAATTTGAGAAGAGTAATTAAATATAATTTTAAAATATAGTTTTGTGAATATATAACTGTAATGACCCGAAATTTCCCAACCCGAAAATTCCAGATAGTTATGATAAAGAAGAAGAGATAGAAGAAGAAGAAGAACAAAATCATCAACATCTCACATTCGCAGCGGATAAAATATAATAATAAATAATATCAATTTACAGAAGAATACTATATCTATCGATTAGATTTAAATACATCAGAGTTACAAAAATATTCAACACAGGACATATACAAATCAACATGTCTCAGATTTACAATATTATAATACAGCGGAAATATTCTACACGTTCCTATCATCCAGCTCGCCTCCTGAGCTCCAGAACGTCCTTACCTGAAAATCTGTAATACTCGGTCTGACCCGTATTACACCAAAGTAACACCCGGGTCAGGCTGGAAACCAACGTGAGTAAACCCAACTAACATGGAATACCAAAGCTAACAACTTATATAAAACCCAGGGTAACTCGATTCAATTCACAAAGCCACAATTAGTTATAGACATCATTTATTCCACACATCCATTTCCTAAGTACCAAGGCTTAGATTCAAATAGTCCAATTTCCTTTAAATCACTTCACTCCAGCATATAGATTTCACATATCAATCTATAAAAATATTCGAAGTGGTTTCGAGTATTTCCTAATACCCGACCCCGGCCTCTTCGAGACTCTTGTCATCCAAACCCAAATTATCAAAATGAAATACACAACATCTCATATCAGGAATATCATCTCATTCAAGCATCCAATACCATTCCATTATTCATAACAAATGTGATCACTTCCAAATTAATTCAATTGATTCTAATTGAATTTCAATCCTCAATCACTTAGATTTCTTTACTTGTTAATTAATTAATTTCAAATCAAATAACTCAATTATCCCTTCAATATTCATCTTAATTAATCAACCTATTATCCTTCAATTTCACTCAAGCAACTATCTTTAATTAACTTCACCATTTTACTTATCCTTAACCAAAACGATAGGTAGTCTTAATTACTTCATGAACAAATTAACTATTTAGTTACATTAATCCTTCATTATTTATATATTAACTTCTCATAGTCACTCATTATTGATTAATCAATCTTTAAATACGTCATTGATTATATAAATTAACGATTTCCAGTTATATTTTAATTGATCCAAATCTAAATTAATTACATTAATTAAACCACAATATTAATTATTCTTTATTTATCTCAATCCTGTAATTAACTATCCACTTATTTACTTCATTAAGTAAATCAATTTCTCCTTAATTAATCATCTTAGTTAATCTCCTGATTAATTTCACAAAGTAATTATATTTTATTAATTTCACTAAGTAATTATTTATCAAATCATCCAATGATTATTCTGAATTACTTACACTCAATTAATTAACTTAAAACTTAATTTATTAATTAGGCCAACCCTTAATTACTAAATTAATTAACCCAAATTATTAATTGATTGAATTAATTAATTAATTATTTAATTTCCCTACTATTTAAATGAATCACAATTCATTAAGCCCTTATAAACTAAAGAATGAAACATTTTCTTATTTATGGTTTAAGTTTAAAACAACTTAAACCCCAATATTTCGAGTCAAACCACAATTAACTCGAGAATCAACCAAAACCAAGTCACATCATCATCAGTGTACATCCTATCAATTCAATCGTTCAACCAAATATTTAGATTTAACCATCTAAATTTAATTATAATAAAAAATCCAACAGATTGAGATTTACTCACCTTTGCTTTTACTGTTTGCAATCCATTCCAAACTAGCTTGTTTCCTTCCCGATTTTGACCTTGTATAACATTTAGATGATTTTATTAATAGTCGAACTTATTGGACAATTAATTTCCTTCAGATGAATTTTCTAGCCAACTATTTATTTAAATTAAGTTTCCTTTAAACAAATATTCTTTAGTAACTAAAAATAAAAAAGTTTATTAAGTAAATTAATTACCCTAAATACAAAATTTTAAAATAAACTTGTTGGTTAAAATGTATACTTATTTTATTTTTATTTTTATTTATCTTCGAAACTTCACATATAAGTCAACTGTTTTATAAATCCCAGTTATATAATTTTCAGAATATGGATCAGATATTAAATTTTAAATAAAGGAAACACAAATCCAATACCTCTTTGCCTACCCCTACGAACATGAACTAGCCGAGGTCATGCAAAATCGAATCGCGATGACGCGACCCTGCTTTGATACTCACGCCACTGCAGCCATGCATGCTTCGCGATGCTACGCCACTGCTTCCCCGCCATTCGCACACCCCTAATTCGCGAGCAACCCTTCCGTGTCTCGCCCCTCCTCAAGGCAATACTCGATGCGAAACCCTAAATCCGCAGCAAAATCAAACCCCTGGACACGTCTTCGTCGCGTCGCTTTCGCGACTCCAATCGAGTCATTCGTGGCCGCCTGCCGCGACTCCAACACCGAACGAGACGAGCACTTGTCTAATTCCATGAATCAGTCGCCATCTTATTTTTATATTTTTTTTTGATGAGTTCGAATCCGAGTCGATTGAGAAAAAGAGGGTTTCGGTTTCTTTAATGAAATTTGAGTGGAGAGAATATGGGTTCGAACAGGAAGAAGAAATAGGGATTTCGTAGAAAGAAGAAGTGTTATCGGCATTCTTTTGTGAAGAGAACAATTTCGCTTCTTTAATTTTTTTTTTATATAAGTTCGATTTCTACTTTAAGCTTAGAGAGGAAGACGAAAATAAAATATCGGTTTTGGGGAATAGCTTCTTGAGTACGCGTGAATATTAATTAATTAAATATTGAAAATATCTCATGCTGTATAACGCGAAATCCCAAACTTCGAATCAGACGTGCCGACAGATGTTTATAGGGTTTTACCCACGTTCCGAACATGATGGAACATGTTTCGGAAGCTAATTTGATCGTATGTGCAAGTTACAGAAGAAAACGATCAAATTTAAGTTAAATCTATTAGAATAGTTTCTAAGCGTTTTGAACTGTCAGGGTCAAACGACAACTTCGATTGCCACGAAAATTGAAATCCGATAATAACTAACTATTACGGATCCAATGGAAACGGTTTCGTCGAATTCCGAGACTGTGCCTCGGAAGGCTATTTTTAAATGTCAATTTAAACGATATGATTTCAAAACTGAACAAATCACCTTTAAATTAAATTTCAACCATTCTATTATCTTCAGTGTCATCGTTATAAATTTTATAAGCCTTCAAATTATTTTAAACAGGCTTAGAGGTTTCAGATTCAACAATTTACCCAATTTCAATTATTAAATTCAATATTTAAACTATATAATTCAATGATTTAATGATCAAGTAAATATTGATATTTTGAATTCAAGTTAAAATTAACTTTTACGTGTTTAAAATCAATATAATTATTCCATTTTAAATTGTTAAAAATTATGGGTCGTCACATTCCTCCCCCCGTAAAAGAATTTCATCCCCGAAATTACTAGCTAGGAAGAATGGTCCAATACCCGTTTATTTTTTCCTAAAACCCACGATTCAGCAGTTTTATCAACTTGCTACAAAAAATTCTTTATTAAAGTTTCACTATTACTTTAACCAACTTTCAAAACCTTTCATGGTTTTTAAATTACTTTAATTATTCAACCATTCAAATTTAAATTTAAATCCAATTTGGATTATCAAAATTTTCTAACTCTCTAAATTTTCAAATTTTTTTGCCAGCATCTCCTTTGCACGGCTAGCTCGGTACAACTACAAAATGCCTCTACAGGCTCCCAAATTCCAAAAGAAAACAAAAGGCCAAGTGGCTAGATCAAAAACCCAATCCAATTTCATACAGAAATTTTAAATACATACCTTTTAGTCGGGAAATTCACATTATCTCCTGAAATCAAATCCAAATTTTCTTTTTCCTTTATAATACCTGCATATCTTTCATAGTAATAATATCCAATCATGACTTTCAAATCATTTTATCATTTTTCTTACAGAAGTTTTCACATCTACTTCTATTCAATTTAGTTTTCCTATTTCCATACGAATTCAATTTATTTTAAATTTTGAATATTAAAATTTATCTTTCATGTATAACTGATTCATATTAGTTTCATCTATTAATTTACTTTAATTTCCAATTTGAAATCATTTTTTGTTAACAAAAATTTTCCCAAAAATTTTCAAAAATTTTCTAACCCCCAAAATTTTCGAATTTTTTTGGCAGAGTCTCCTTTGTACGGAGGAGCTTTTGCAATTTGACAAGAGATATAAATATATATACATCGACCCACCCGGTCGGAAAAACAAAAACAGTTCATATTTCCTATTTGTATTGCGTAGGCGTACCTTTATTTAGCATTTTAAGCAAGCGGCTTATTTATTTTAGCAATTAGTGTAACCAAATCCAGCTAAACGGCTTCCCGGTACATGTACTTACTCAATTTAAATATGTAAGTGCCATATATAGAAAATCTATTAGCATTTCACTTATATTCAATAGCTAAACACATGTATATCATAAGCAACAAGCATCAAAATGCTTTACATAAGCGATTTATATGATTTAAAGCTAATCAAATTGCTTCCAACCAAATTTATATGCCATTTCATTCAATTTTAATGGTTTACAACTCAAGTGCTTACATTCAATTTATTTTTAATCCAAACAAGCTCACATTCACTTCAAATAATTCTAAAACCAATTTATTTAATCCCTATCAATTCATAGATTTTTAATTACTTTTGTGTATGTCAAACGACAATTATTTGTATGTAAATTCGGCGAACTCGCTTAATAGAGTATCTATTTTAGTTTATAACTACTTCAAATTGATTTCAACTCATTTTATAATTAATTCCTTTTCAAATTATTCACCAACCGTACATTGCCTTTCATTCATCTCCACATTGGTTTCATTTTAAAACTATTTCATTGAGCTTGATAATATTCAATGCTTAAACTAATATCCATTTCCCAAAAATAAACTTAACCCAAACCTTTCATTTAATAACCTTTCATTCTAATAACCCAATACCAACTAAAACTTTGTTTTAATTTTAATTCAAGAAGACTTCATCCATTTATTATTTAATTCAGTTAACCCATTTATCCACCCCATATTTAAATTTTTAACTCGCTTAATTAATTCATTTGCGAATTTATTTTATTTACACAAACTCATTCTCAATTTATTTCTACTCATCTGGGTTTTATTTGCACTCTAACCATTTCTATTATAATTCACTTTCATTTCATTCGACAACACTTCTCTTATATCTAATTTACTTGCAAATTTCGTTAAATTCTATTAATATCACACTTGAAATTTGTTTATTATTCAAACCATCACTATTTCGATTCCACTTTATTTTATTTTTATTTTTACAACATCTCTTCTAATTTATTTCATTATCAAATCCAAGTCGAATTCTATTTAGAATTTGAATTCATTTCCAAATTCCATTATTAACTTACAATCCATTTTATTTATCCGAGTTAAACTTTATTAATATACTCTATCGAATAATTATTTAACCAATTAGCTTATTTCCAACTTCAAAATCAATATTCGATTTTAATTACAAAATCACTTCATTAAAATTCCAGTTTGGATTTCCTTTTATTTCCCCAAAATTCCAACACCTTTATTTAAAATTTTTAGAAATGCTTTTAAATTCACATCAGACTAATAAAATAGCTCTTTATAAAAAAATACTTCTTATAACTCGATGTCTCAACCAGTCCATCCTTGTTCTCAAAGAAATTCGGTCATACGTTGATCAGGTGTAAGACTGAAAATCTACAAGTGCTTGGCAGACCCGTTTTCAACATCCAATGAAAATACTTTTGAAAATAATTTTATTGAAAATATTGAAAGCATTTTGAAATAGAGGAAATATCTTTGGTGAGAATGCTATGGAAATCATCACCCCCATCCATGGTCGCAGTTACATTCCAGGGTTACGTTGTCATCGCAGCAAAGGTCCATATAACTACAGGCTCTCCGCGGCCTCTCGACTATGCCATGGAATCCACGACAAATCATAGTTACATTCCAGGGTTACATTGCCATCACAGCAAAAGTCCATGTAATTGCAGGCTCTCTGCGGCCTCTGATTTTCGCTGTCGAAATGAAACTTCTCCACTCCTACATAGGTCGCAGTCTACCGATATAAAAATCAAACACAGACTGTTGGCTCTCAACAACACACACGACTTTCGCTATGTTACCATAGGTCGCAGTCTACCGATATAAAATCAAACGCAGACTGTTGGTTCTCAGCGGCACACACGACTTTCGCTATGGTATACACTACTCATAATCCCCAGGAACTAGTTTTGTTCGGACTCCTCGCAGGATCAACTTTAGAACCCCCCCTTGGGGCTCAAGGCAGCACCACCCGGTGGCACTCCTGAGAAGTTCATTTCAAGGGAGCGCCTTTTTCCCCAGAGCCATCATCAAAACACTTTATACTATACACATATAGTATCTTTCAAATCATACACCTAGTATGATCTCATACAAAGCTTCTTTACATAAAATCGATTATCCCAAAATCGATAGTTCTCAAATTAGGCTTTCCAAATTTTAATATTGATTTTATCCAAAAATCAAAAGTCTTTCCAAATCCAAAGGTTCCCAAAACCTTTCTCCAAAATTCTCATAAGATCCTTTATATATGTAGATATATATAAAATTTAAAAACTTTGGATCCTTTCAAACTTGTATAAAACTCCTTTTACTTCAAACACCTTCAAACATTCTTTTCTTCCGGCAATAGATTTAACAAGGGGAGATTTATCTTATATAACAAAGATATATGACTTGTTTATTCAAAATCAAATATTCAAACTTGATTCTTCTCTTTCAATATCAATTTCATCCAAATCCGTACGATGTACACTTATCATCCGTACGCTATACCAATCTGATCGCTCACTCGATCACACAATTTCACTTCCGAACTAGTATTGTCCACCTAACTTCCTAGCGCGGACACAGATCTGGTTTCTTGATTAGAAGCCGTCATTCTCCTTGCATAGCCATAACTATGAAAGAGAATATCCAGAACCAATCATCCATCCATATCCAGGTTCGCCGTCGAAAATCGAGCGAAAAATCCCAACTCGGATCGATAAACTATCTCGAAATTCTGTGCTCGAATCTGGATCAAATCACTATGCGAATAGAATAATATACGTACATCCTACGTATATAATCTTATTGATTTTTAGCCAAATCAATTTCTCTTCCTATTCACATTTCCTTTAATTTCCATTCACTTATTTACAATCGCTTCAATTCCATTGAATTATCACTTCAATTCTTATCTCGGTTGGGTATTTAATTAATAACAGTTTGAACTCTGACCAGTTTATATTTAGAAAATAGCTTGAAAATTTTAAAAATAGATAAGTAGTTGAAAAATAATTATTAGTTTGCAAAATAGCTATAAAATAGGTAACTAATTGTAAATAGTCAAGAAATAGCTAAATAGTTTCAGAAATTTTAGATAATTGCAAAATAGTTGTAAAATAATAACTAATTTGTGAATTAGTTGAAAAATAGTAATTAGTTTATAAAATAGTTGAAAATTTGTTAAATAGTTCCAAAAATAATGGTAAAACAAATACAAAATAAGTTAGCTTTAAAAAGAAAGGTTGTATATATTTAATAGCTTGGAAGAATAAATTTATATTTAAAACAATTTATATTGAAAATAGTCCAGAGTCAAATTGTTCACTTCCCCAACAATTCAATTTAAATTTCCACTTCCATTTAAATTGACCCAATTCCAATTTGAATAACTGCAATTCCATTGGACTTGATTTATTCCCAATTCAAGTTGAATTAATTCTCAATTTCTTTCCAACTTCAAATCAAATTCCATTTGATTCTTACTTATTCAACTTTATTTACAGTTCCAACTTATTCAAATAAATTTGGACTAATTTCAAATTGAATCCACTTCAATTTCATATCATTCAATTCCTGCTTGAATTAAATCCCAATTCCATTCAAATTTTAAACCTTCAGATTAATAACCTTTCCACTTAAGTTTAAAACTTGCTTCACTTTGGTTTTCACATTGCATTACAAGGAAAATTCAAAACTCAACCTTAGAGTTAATTTCATATTTATTTCCTTTACACACCAGGCTACTTTTAAATTTTTAAACCACCCTTGGTTTTAATTTCAAAACAAATCCCTTAAAAATCTTCCAAACATTTCTTGTTTTAAAATATGACTTTATTTGAAATAGTCTGAATTATATTATTTGCTATTTCTTTAACTCTTTGAAACAATTGATTGTTTCTAGACTTAGGCTTTTAAAACGTCACAATTTTAAAACCTACTTTAATTTAGAAGTTATACTCATCTTATAAATGTACTTCGTTTGGCATACTTAATAACAAATATGTCATTATTAAACACAATAATTAATTATGATAATATTCAAGGTAATCATATCTAGATACCAATTCCTTTTTATATTAATCTTATTTCTATAAATTCAAGATAAAATTTAAGTTTGAATCCTTTTCAAACTTACCTTTATTTAAAGTTTTTAAACAATTTAATTTATGAGCTCAAATTCTAGAATTTCATTTCAATCAATTTAAATTTAATTTGGTTGTATTTCTGTTACCACTTAATTTAATTCCAATTCAAGATTTCAGTTATGTTGTATTTTATTACTTCTTAAATTTTAATTTCAATAATTAACAACCAATAACCTAAATATTTATTAGAAGAAAATATTGCTTTATATATCAAAATATACTTTTATATAAAATCATTTAAAACCTTTATATAAGAAAATAAAAAGTACGCTCCCATATATATATACACTCAACTCATTCTAGAGTTCTACGGACTCTATTTAATGAGCAACTCCCACCAGAGCCAAGGTTCTCGCTAACCTGGCTCTGATACCAACTGTAACGACCGGAAATTTCCGAACCTGAAAATTCCAGATAGTTATGAAAAAGAAGAAGAGATAGAAGAAGAAGACGAACATAATCATCAACATCTCACATTCGCAGCGGATAAAATATAATAATAAATAATATCAGTCTACAGAAGAATACTATATCTGTCGATTACATTTAAATACATCAGAGTTACACAAATATTCAACACCAGACATATACAAATCATCATGTCTCAGATTTACAATATTATAATACAGCGGAAATACTCTACACGTTTCTGTCATCCAGCTCTCCTCCTGAGCTCCAAAACGTCCTTACCTGAAAATATGTAATACTCGGTCTGACCCGAGCATTACACCAAAGTAAAATCCGGGTCAGGCCGGAAACCAGCGTGAGTAAACCCAACTAACATGGAATACCAAAGCAAACAACTTATATAAAACCCGGGGTAACTCGATTCAATTCACAAAGCCACAATTAGTTATAGACATCATTTATTCCACACATCCATTTCCTAAGTACCAAGGCTTAGATTTAAATAGTCCAATTTCCTTTAAATAACTTCACTCCAGCATATAGATTTCACATATCAATCTATAAAAATATTCGAAGTGGTTTCGGGTATTTCCTAATACCCGACCCCGGCCTCTTCGAGACTCGTGTCGTCCTAACCCAAATTATCAAAATGAAACACACAACATTTCATATCAGGAATATCATCTCATTCAAGCATCCAATACCATTCCATTATTCATAACAAATTTGATCACTTCCAAATTAATTCAATTGATTCTAGTTGAATTTCAATCCTCAATCACTTAGATTTCTTTACTTGTTAATTAATTAATTTCAAATCAAATAATTCAATTATCCCTTCAATATTCATCTTAATTAATCAACCTATTATCCTTTAATTTCATTCAAGCAACTATCTTTAATTAACTTCACCATATTACTTATCCTTAACCAAAATGATAAGTAATCTTAATTACTTCATGAACAAATTAACTATTTAGTTACATTAATCCTTCATTATTTATATATTAACTTCTCATAGTCACTCATTATTGATTAATCAATCTTAATTAATCAATCTTTAATTACGTCATTGATTATATAAATTAACGATTTCCAGTTATATTTTAATTGATCCAAATCTAAATTAATTATATTAATTAAACCACAATATTAATCATTCTTGATTTATCTCAACCCTGTAATTAACTATCCATTTATTTACTTCATTAAATAAATAAATTTCTCCTTAATTAATCATCTTAATTAATCTCCTTATTAATTTCACAAAGTAAGTATATTTTATTAATTTCATTAAGTAATTATTTATCAAACCATCCAATGATTATTCTGAATTACTTACACTCAATTAATTAACTTAAAACATAATTCATTAATTAGGTCAACCCTTAATTACTAAATTAATAAACCCAAATTATTAATCAATTGAATTAATTAATTATTTATTTAATTTCCCTACTATTTAAATGAATCACAATTCATTAAGCCCTTATTAACTTAAGAATAAAACATTTTCTTATTTATGGTTTAAGTTTAAAACAACTTAAACCCCAATATTTCGAGTCAAACCACAATTAACTCGAGAATCAACCAAAACCAAGTCACATCATCATCAGTGTACATCCTATCAATTCAATCGTTCAACCAAATATTTAGATTTAACTATTTAAATTTAAATGTAAGAAAAATCCAACAGAGTGAGATTTGCTCACCTTTGCTTTTACTGTTTGCAATCCATTCCAAACTAGCTTGCTTCCTTCCCAATTTTGACCTTGTATAACATTTAGATGATTTTATTAATAGTCAAACTTATTGGACAATTACTTTCCTTCAGATAAATTTTCTAGCTAACTATTTATTTAAATTAAATTTCCTTTAAACAAATATGTTTTAGTAACTAAAAATAAACAAGTTTATTAAGTAAATTAATTACCCTAAATACAAAATTTTAAAATAAACTTGTTGGTTAAAATGTACACTTATTTTATTTTTATTTTTATTTATCTTCGAAACTTCACATATAAGTCAATTGTTTTATAAATCCCAGTTATATAATTTTTAGAATATGGATCAGATATTAAATTTTAAATAAAGGAAACACAAATCCAATACCTCTTTGCCTACCCCTATGAACATGAACTCGCCGAGGTCATGCAAAATCGAATCGCGATGACGCGGCCCTGCTCTAACACTCACGCCACTGCAGCCATGCATGCTACGCCACTGCTTCCCCGCCATTCGCACACCCCCAATTCGCGAGCAACCCTTCCGTGTCTCACCCTTCCTCAAGGTAATACTCGATGCGAAACCCTAAATCCACAGCGAAATCAAACCCCTGGCCACGTCTTCGTCGCGTCGCTTTCGCGACTCCAATCGAGTCATTCGTGGCCGCCTGCCGCGACTCCACCACCGAACGAGACGAGCACTTGTCTAATTCCATGAATCGGTCGCCATCTTATTTTTATATTTTTTTTTGATGAGTTCGAATCCGAGTCGATTGAGAAAAAGAGGGTTTCGGTTTCTTTAATGAAATTTGAGTGGAGAGAATATGTGTTCGAACAGGAAGAAGAAATAGGGATTTCTAGAAAGAAGAAGTGTTATCAGCATTCTTTTGTGAAGAGAACAATTTCGGTTCTTTAATTTTTTTATATAAGTTCGATTTCTGCTTTAAGCTTAGAGAGGAAGACGAAAATAAAATATCGGTTTTGGGGAATAGCTTCTTGAGTACGCGTGAATATTAATTAATTAAATATTGAAAATATCTCATGTTGTATAACGCGAAATCCCAAACCTCGAATCAGACGTGCCGACAGACGTTTATAGGGTTTTACCCACGTTCTGAACATGATGGAACGTTTTTCGGAAGCTAATTCGATCGTATGTGCAAGTTACAGAAGAAAACGATCAAATTTAAGTTAAATCCATTAGAATAGTTTCTAAGCGTTTTGAAATGTCAGGGTCAAATGACAACTCCGATTGCTATGAAAATTGAAATCCGATAATAACTAACTATTACGGATCCAATGGAACCAGTTTTGTCGAATTCCGAGACTGTGCCTCGAAAGGCTATTTTTAAACGTCGATTTAAACGATATGATTTCAAAACTGAACAAATCACTTTTAAATTAAATTTCAACCATTCTATTATCTTCAGTATCATCGTTATAAATTTTATAAGCCTTCAAATTATTTTAAACAGGCTTAGAGGTTCAGGTTCAACAATTTTCCCAATTTCAATTATTAAATTCAATATGTAAACTATATAATTCAATGATTTAATTATCAAATAAATATTGATATCTTGAATTCAAGTTAAAATTAACTTTTACATGTTTAAAATCAATTTAATTATTCCATTTTAAATTGTTAAAAATTCTGGGTCATCACAATAACAAATGGAAATTTGAGACAACTTTGTGTATATAAGTAAAATCTTGGAACGATTCAGAGTTATGGAATATTTTAACAAATCTGTGAATATTTTTATAAAATTAAAAAAAATTGAACGGATTTATGAAAAATTATAATAAGTTTTTTAAAACAATAAACTCAAAAGAAAAAAGAAACGTTTTGAGAACCTTAATTCTATAATTTGAGCAGTACAAATAATCGATTTAGTATCATCGATTGGTTTAAATGCTGTCGAATAATGCTTCGTCGAATATGGTATAACTCATTGAATGGAATGTTTGAGTGGAACTTACTAGCCCATTAGCGAATACTCGAATTTCACCGGTTAATATGGGATGCCTTGGTTAAATTTGTGTGATTGCTATTAGGAAGTATTTTACACTTAAGAGTTGTATTCTCTTATGGTGTATGACAAGTGGTTGCTAGATCCTTAAGAGAATATAGTATAGGTTTTCCAGTGCTATCCGTAATAAGTGATATTTACTAGCTTTTAGTAAATACTTGGATACCACTACATGGCATGAGACGTATTGGTTAAATTCTAGTGATTACTGAAAGTGATAGTATTTGGCACTTTAGAGTTTACTCTCTTTTGGTGTATGGCAAGTGGTTGTTGGATCCTTCAGAAGTTACTCCTAGATTTCTTTTCAAACATAATAATATATTGATATTAAATAAATGTAGATTTATCGAGTCACGGTTTCTACGATCACCTTGATCGGTATGGACTATCCTTGAGATCATTCTGTGATTTTGTATTCTCGGTCTGAGTACGATCCTTGGTATCAGATCGGCTCGAGTGATACCAATTTGTTTGTTTGCTTGTCACAGTTTTTTAATACAATCATTGCGATTGTTTTGGATGATCATTATGATCGGTTTGGATTAAGATCTTTTGGATTCTTGATATTTGGATTTTTTGACTATTCTATATTCGTGAAATAAATATATATTCCAATGTCTTGTGTTAGTGAAATAAATAAATATTCTTGTGTCTTGTGTTAGTGAAACAAACAAATATTCTTGTGTCTTATGTTAGTGAAATAAATATATGTTCTTGTGTCTTGTGATGGATGCTAAGTTAAATTTGTTATTCTGTGTTTAGTGACTAATATGTGTTTGTGAATTAAATGTATAACCATGTGCCTTGTGATGACTCTAAGTTAAACTAATTCACCTGACCCATTATTTCATGGACATCTGTGTTTACTTTTATGTTGTTTGTTCTTGTGTTATATCTTGTTCTTACCTTATTGGATATTTAGAGATAGTCTGACTCGGGTGTTATTTTGCTCGGGTCAGACTGAAACTTTCTAGGTTACATGACAGGTTGACCTTTGAAGGGTAATGCTAGAAGGAAGATAAACATTTGTCCTTTTAGTTTATCCTATTTAGGAATTTGTACCATATATATATAATTTATAATTGATATTAGAGAATTGTAAAACTTGTATATTATGCGAGTTTAGTGTTTTATTTCACAGACTCACAATTTGTATATGTATATGAGATTATTATTCTGTTGTGATCTGTGACTTATGGTTATATGATATATTGTTCTGATTTCAAGAAATCGGTGTGTCTATTACTTTGTATTAATACTGTACACGTTAAATTTCAGTTCAGATATTAAGTAAAAAGGTATAAATGACATGTCAATGTTAGTATAAAGATATATTCACATTTGATCTCCCTTAAAAAGCCGTATTGTCCATATTAGCAGACGACGTTATTTGTTTGCTAATACGGACATCGAGCGTGGCATCATTACAGTTAGTATCAGAGCTGTGTCAAAACATTATTGCATATAATATTACAGATTTAAGACCTAGATGACTTAGAGTCCTGTTCCTTAGGGTGTATAGTAGATAGTTATATTAATTTTTAATCATGGATAGGAATATAAAATAATTATCGGGATAGTCATTTGGGGCATGAATTGATTAAAATTTTAAATTGATAAACTGGAATTTGTGACATTAGAACTTTTGGAGATTAATAAGTAAAATATTTTAAAGTAGAAAATTTAGGAATTAAAATGGAATGAATTAATTTAAAGTGAACTATTTTCTTTTAATAGAAAATTTTGGAAATTTGAGTAAATAAGTTTAATATTTAAATGGTCTTGGAATAATCAGTGTTGCACAACGGAATTTCAGACATTGAATTGTTCCGTTGTAAGTGATTATGTATGTTTTGATCGATTGGTTGGTTGAAAATTTCTAGGAATTGATTGCTTTGTTGCATTTATTTAAAATTGGAGCATGGATGTTAGTGATAATAAAATAAATGCATTAAAACTTGAGATTATCTATTGTGTTGACTTATCCGGACGTTGTTTAAGGATTCTGATCGATACTAGGGCGCCATATTATCGATAGGAGTTCCTAAATATCGAACGTGATATTTTGACAAAATTAAGAATTGAAACTTGGAAATTTAATTATGCATTTCTTTCATTATGAAAATTATGGAGACGCGATTTTCTTAAGGGGGAAGTCAATAACAATCCTCTTAATAATGACGTACTTAATAAAAATTAATTACTGTTGATTAATTTAAATTTAGAATTTTTGAATTTAATTATGAAATTTAATCTAGTACGAATATTGATTAAAATTATGGAACTCTATTTAGTCAAATTTTATTTAAATCCATGATTGGATTTTTAAATTATGAATTGTTTGTGAATGTATGAATTAATTATAGGAAGATAGTCACATTAAGTTTAATTGATTTTGGAGATAATTTGTATAAAAGAAAAATTGAATCTTTCTTTTGATAAATGAGCCAAAACTAAGCAAATTACTCAAGTAATCTCCTCCTTATTCCTTCTCTCCAAAGTCATATTCCTCTCCCTTAAAAGAAATATCGTTCATTCATTTTATCCCCAAAATGTAAAAAAAGAATGAAAAAAAGAAAGAAATCGCGAGAGGGTGTGGGGTGACTTCAGGGGGGACCAAGACCTGCGCGTAAGGAGGAGTGATCGCGATGAGGCCCTGTGCAGTAGGCATCCAGGCCCAGCAGTGAATGGAGACGATCGATGGGGAGGCACGGTGATGAGCCAACGCGACTTGGGGCGATGCTTGGTAGAGTTACCAAGCAGCAACATGGCGCAGGGTGAGCTGCGTACCCGAAGGTGCGGACGTTGGTGGTGGCTGCGTTTAGATGACGGCAGGCTAGGCTAGGCTTCAAGCAGTGGTGCAACCGTATAACGTTGTAATTTAGGGACTTAGTGTAAGTTAATCTTCACATATCTATCTCTATATCATTTTCATATATAAATTATTGAACCTAATTGATAATCCTCTATGGTTGAAACATTGTTTACTACACTTTGGATGATTTAGTGATAAACTATAATTGCTTACCTTTATCTTATATTGAATGAATGCGTTATTTGTTAAAATATGTTAATGCATGAATGTTAGGGTTCAATCACAGTGATTTCGGCCTGAGTGGTATCGTTGATGTTCAACGAGCGTCGACTTCGGTGGAGTGATAACTTTGAGCAATATCGGCTCCAGGCAGTCCTCTATGGGATCATTTTTTTAATAGTGCTTCTTTCCTAGGTAGTTGTGACGATGCCTGGATGATATATTGCAATGCAATCACATTGCATTTTCAGTGGTCTAATGGATGCTTAAAGTTATTTAAAAATAAAACTAAGGATCCTTCTTGTTCTGAACAAATATGTATAATTTACGTTTTGTTTCATTTCAGACTTTAATATGCCAGTAAATAAAATTTAGGATACATATATAGTTATACTTTATTAATTAAAATATGGTTATGGATCTTCACAAGAGCCTATGCTTATAAGTATATTATATATATTTACAAATCCCGGTTTATCATGACAAAATGTCAGTAGAGTAGTTTTTTTCCCTTTTTTTGTCCTCTCCTTTCCATCTTCGGTGTTTGCTTTTGCTACTGCTTGATTCTTCCACTCAATGTTACATGTGTTCATTTGAATGAATTTGGTTGCATATCTTTATTTTATATCTAGTTGCTGTTATAATATGAATTTGTGACCTGCAAGCCTACTCTTCCCATACTGTGACATATTTAAATTAGCTTGCTTTGGAATATTTTAGGTTGTGTGAAATGGTAGGTGCTTGTATAAATCTTAGCATGAATCTTAGAATGTGCAGCATGCATGTGTTAAATCAAATAGGTGTGAGAGCTTATACTTAGTAGATTATTTTAGAAACTTGTTGAAGCATATTGAATTTAAAACAACAACAACATATATACATATGACAGTGCATTTTGTTTTAAATCTAAACGTTCAACTTTATTTAGTTTTGAAGTTCAACTAATTTGATAATTATATACACATATGTACTTATAAGTTTAAGTTTACATATAAAAGGTACTATGGATTTTAAAAAGAAGTATTTTGTGTATATATCTATAAGGAATGTGGTTATAAATGTTTGAAGGTTTCAGTTTTGTTTAACAGTATACATATTCTTGTGTATATATAGGTTACCATACTTGGGTTTCTAACAAGATTCTTGGAATATGCTTTATAAACATTGTAATTTATGTCTCCATGAATAATTATATCTATATGTAATATACTTTATTTAATCGAAATCTCTAAATTAGTTTTACAATAAAATTAATTATAAATTTTAAGGAAAGATTTTTATGGATTTATGATTATAATTTGAGAAGAGTAATTAAATACGATTTTAAAATATAGTTTTGTGAATATATAACAAATGGAAATTTGAGACAACTTTGTGTATATAAGTAAAATCTTGGAACAATTCAGAGTCATGGAATATTTTAGCAAATCTGTGTATATTTTTATAAAGTTAAAAAAATGAATGGATTTATGAAAAATTATAATAAGTTTTTTAAAACAATAAACTCAAAAGAAAAAAGAAATGTTTTGAGAACCTTAATTCTATAATTTGAGGAGTAATAATAATCGATTTAGTGCCATCGATTGGTTTAAATGCTTTCGAATAACGCTTCGCCGAATATGGTATTACTCATTGAGTAGAATGTTTAGGTGGAACTTACTAGCCCATTAGCGAATACTCGAATTTCACCGGGTAGTATGGGATGCCTTGGTTAAATTCATGTGATTGCTATTAGGAAATATTTTACATCTTAGAGTTGTATTCTCTTGTGATGTGTGATAAGTGGTTGCTAGATCCTTAAGAGAATGTAGTTCGGTTTTCCGGTGCTATCCGTAATAAGTGATATTACTAGCTTTTAGTAAATACTTGGATTTTACCATGGGGTACGGGACGTATTGGTTAAATTCTAGTGATTACTAAAGGTGATAGTATTTGACACTTTAGTGTTTACTCTCTTTTGGTGTGTGGCAAGTGGCTACTGGATCCTTAAGAAGTTACTCCTGGATTTCTTTTCGAACATAATAATATAATAATATTAAATAAATGTAGATTTATCGAGTCATGGTTACTACGATCACCTTGATTGATATGGACTATCCTTGAGATCAATCTATGATTCTGTGTTCCCGGACTGAGTACGATCCTTGGTATCAGATCGTTTCGAATGGTACCAATTTTTTTGTTTGCTTATCATGGGTTTTGAGTACAATCATTGCGATTATTTTGGATGATCATTATGATTGGTTTGGATTAAGATCTCTTGGATTCTGGATTTTTGAATTCTTTGACTATTCTGTACTCGTGAAATAAATATTTATTCTTGTGTCTTGTGTTAGATAAATAAATATATATTCTTGTTTCTTGTGTTATTGAAATAAATATATGTTCTTCCGTCTTATGATGGATGTTAAGTTAATTCTGTTATTCTGTGTTTAGTGACTAATATATGTTTGTGACTTAAATGTATAACCATGTTCCTTGTGATGACTTCAAGTTAAATTAATTCCCTTGACCCATTATTTCATGGACATCTGTGTTTTACTTATATGTTGTTTGTTCTTGTGTTATATCTATTCTTACCCTATTGGATAGTTAGAGATAGTATAACCTGGGTGTTATTTTACTCGGGTCAGACCGAGACTTTCTAGTTTACAGGATATGTTGACCTTTGAAGGGTTATGCTAGCAAGGAATAAACATTTGGACTTTTAGTTTTATCCCATTTAGGAATTTGTACCTTATATATAAAATATATAATTTTAGATTAGGGAATTGTAAACCTTGTATATTATGCGAGTATAGTGTTTTATTTTATAGACTCGCAATTTGTTTATGTATACGAGATTATTATTCCGTTGTGATCTGTGACTGATGCTTATATGATATATTGTTCTGATTTCGAGAAATCGGTGTGTCTATTACTTTATATTAATACTGTACACGTCAAATTTTAGTTCAAATGTTAAGTAAAAAGGTATAAATGACGTGTCAATGTTATTATAAAGAGATATTCACATTCGATCGCCCTTAAAAGTCGTATTCTCCATATTAGCAGACGACATTATTTGTAATGTTCTTTGCTAATATGGGTATCGCGGTGGGGTCGTTATAAAAAAAGATTAAGATCTAAGACAGTCAAGTTGGTGAAATTTCTATGGAGCGACAATGAAAAGGACTGTACTTGGGATACAAAGGACAAAATTCTAGATACTTATCCTGATCATTTTATGAGTATGTCTATATTAGATTTCTATAGATGATCACTAGCAAGATAAAGTAGTATGGTTGTTAGGAGTTTTTGCAGATGGTTGTTATGATTAGTGTCTAGTCTTTATTGAATTTCGAGGACAAAATTCTTTAAAGAGGGGAGCCTACAACACCCCTAATTTTAATAACATTATTCAGGATATTTAATTAAATAAATTAAATAGAATAATGTAAATGTTAAGTGATAAGGGGTTGAAATTTGGCCGTGTTTATTAAATGATATAAGCGTATAATAGATGTTGGCCACCCATAACCTTTACCCACATATGTATATATATGTTTACCTCTTAGGCCATATACGTTCTTCATCACTTTTTCACAAAAACGTAAGCTTAAGAGGATAAGGCCGACCACTATTGGAGAGGAAAACGAAAGGAAATTCAAGGAAAAAGTTAAGAATTAAAAGAGGAATCAAACTCATCTCAATCCACTTTCCTCATCAAGATTAAGGTGAATAATAATTTCCATCTCTTTTTGCTGAATATATGATGTTTGATGGTGATATGCTTGAATTATGGTTTGTTTAAAGTTAAACAAGATTGTTTATATGATGGTTTATAGGTTTTGACCAGAACCGTGTGATATTAATGTTTAAATGCCATAGAAAAATTATTTCTCATGCAAAACATAATTTTAGAGTTAGGCTTTAAGTTTGATAATTTTGCAAGCTTTGGAAAGATTATTACGAATTTTTGAATGAACATATAACATGTTGGGTTTATAAATTTATTTTAGAAAATATATTGAGAATTTGGGTTTGAAATTTTGATATGTTATATAACATGTCAAAGTAAATTTCTGTGATTTTAGGGGATTTTTCTTAAGTGATTTGATATACAAATTAAATTATTTTGAGAAGAGGATCTAAATGATATAATTGTATTTGCAATGGAAGGTTTTATTTGTAAAATTCTAAGCCTGATACTTATCCAAATAATAAAGTGGTTAGTTTTAAAAAGCATGGGAAAAGTTAAGGCAACTGATAAGAAGTTTACACCTAGAAAGGTTAGTTGATATAAGTTGTTTAATCCGACATTTAGCCTAGAAAAACAGGTTCTGCCTCTATTAAGGGCACCTTTCGCCTTTGACAAAGTCGAAATCCCATTAAGCCCTAACCAATACATAGGGTATCGTCTAGGTGGTATGTAATGGATTGGAGAAAGGCGGAAGGTATGGTGTTAAAAGTATGTATCTGAGGGATTTGATACCTTAGTTTGTTTTTAAAAAAAAGTTAACCTCCTGCTTTTGTTACAAAGCTTTTGAGTTAGTCGATACATATGTTTTTAGAAGGAGTTTTATAATGGTTTTCGAAGGGGTTGCCATGTTGTTTAGGCTTTCGAAGAAGTTCCTTTAATTATAAATCAATGCTTCCAGAAGAGGGGGTTCCGACCAGTCGAAGCCCTACCGTCGATTCTTTTACCATTCGAGTGTGTTGAAGTCATTAATGTTGTCGAAAGGTAGTGTTGTTTTAAAGATGTATTAAGCCACTTCCTAAATGCTTTTGAAAGGGTTATAGATTCTAAAGGCAACGGCTTCAGAAGGGGTTTCGACCTTTAGCATTCCTACATATGCTTTCGACTCCGTCGAAAGGGATGGTTTCGACACCATCATAAATTCCCCAACATTTTTATATGGTAAAGAATGGTTTCGAAAGAGATACTTTCATTATATTTCCTTTGACCCAAACGATATTTTAAAAGGTAAACCCAATGATGTCAAAAGGGGGACTTTCCATGCTCTAGGAAGAGATACTTCCAATGGTTTCGAAGTTATGATTATAATAATTAATAAGTAACACTTTATTATATTCGAATGGTTTTGAAAGAAGGATTTAAAGTGTTTTAAAAGATAGGAGTCCAATGTTTCAAAAAGAAATAAATGCTTTCGAAGGAGGCTATCCAGTGAGGTTGAAAGCAAGGTTTCGAAGGTTTCGAAAGTATAGTTTTCAAAATAAATAACCCAATCTCATTTAACCATGGTATATTAATGAACAAAGTATTTTGAAATGGAATTTTTGAAGAATTCTTAATGGATTAAAAGAATTAACCAAATTATATTGTTTGCTTCTTCATATATGTATATATTCACTTTGTAATGAACCCAATACGTTACTTTGGGAAAAGGTAGAATAACAAGTTAGGCTGACCCAATAGTGAGTATAAATTAAAGATATTGGCAGGGGGTCAATAGGTTCACGGTAACCCCATGAAAACCGTGTAAGGGAAATGACATTGGCAATGGCCGATAGGTTCATAGTTAGCCCATGAAAACTATGTACAATAGAAGACGTCGATTAGACAGGTTTATAGTTAGCACATGAAAACTATATTCGGATAAGAAAATGTATTGATAGATAGTCAATAAGTTCTTAGTTAGCCCATGTAAACTAGGATAAAAGAAAGATATTGACAGTAACTCAATAGGTTCCTAGCCAGTCCATGAAATCTAGGATAAAAGAAATGATATTGGAGTTACCAATAAGTTCATATTGATCCCATGAAAACTATATAAATGGATGGGGAGTCCATATATGTTTAACCAGTTATTAGTCAGCCCATGAAAACTATTAGGTTAATTGTAATCCTAGAAACTATAACTATGACATATAGTCAAAACGAATAGGGGTAGGCAATCTAGAATTGATTCAAGTATTTTGCATATCATCACGTAATAGTGATTTGAATTAATTTAACCATTGTGAATGCAGGAGCATGTAAAATGGTTTATAAAGGTTTTAAGATACTAGTGAGGGGAAACCCATTCCGTTAAGCAGGGTGGTATCACTAGATATCTAAATAATTTGAGATGATAGATTATTATTCATACTAGGCTTTATGTCTGTCTCGAAGTTTATGGTTTCCCCTTAAACTCTTGGGTACTCAATTGATTTTAAGCACCTTGAGATTTGAGGTTCTTAGGTACCTATTAAGACGAATAAGCTTCTGAAGTCGTGCAGGAGGCATGTAGTTATTTGAGTTTTCTCTCTTATGATTCTGATGTACTGTTTTGCTAAGGCAAAGTTGTTTATTGCTTGTTATGTATTTTAATCACCAAGGGGGCATCTTTATATGTCAATCTTGAAGTATATTATAATAATTATATTTTTCTAAATGTGGTTAACTTTGTGCGATTATGTAAAGAATGTTGGAATGATTTTTTGGATGGAATGTGGAAGTTATTATGAAAGTTTTAAACTTTTTCCATATCCATGTGTTTCTGTATATCAATTTATCTAACATTACCGTATTTGGTCGCCGAATTAATAACCATGGATGACTGCAACATCCGTAGCCGTTAATTTTGGGCCTTCAAGTGTGGGATGTTACTTCGTATTTTGATAACTTACTTGGCATACATTTTGGATTTACACATCTTGTCATACGGTAGAGTCATTACTCTTAATGGCTTATTGACAATTGAGAAATTCTTGACATCTATAAGAAAACCATAGTTTCTCTTTATTGTCAAAAGTTCTTATTAGACATTCAAATTAATTACATCCATTTAGGCTAAGTCAATTTTATTTCATCATTTTGTAATCATTTTCATCCTTTGAATCGTTTCCAAATTCATTTTACTATCAATAATTTCTAAAAGAAATTCTTTTGTTATCAAGACGGTGTTTCTTGAAATAACAATTGTTTCTCAGTGTAATGGAATAGATTTTCATAATCATTTTATGAATTAGCAGTATAATTTTTTTAAAAGTTTACAGAACTTATGTTCATAACATAAATTGGTTGATCAATATTGATCATTCCCAAACTCATTTGGGGTGGTCCACACAAGATATCTTATGGGCAAGCATTACATGTAGTCTCTCGACTCACATAACCTATCAGCTACTTGACTTAGGATATATAGGGGTTATTTCATCAACACTTATCTTGTATGTTTTTATAGACTTTATTTTAGATGAACTTAAATTTAACTTATGTACTTAATCTTAAGCATATGTCCTTGTGGAAATAAGTTAGCTCAAATTCACCCATCATCAATCATGCTTTGTCCAATAAAGTTTGATTATTCCTTATCAATACATTATTACGTATCATAGGGAGGAGTGACTTTTGAGATTGAATCTTATTTGTCTAGGTACTTTTGGAACTCCTTTCCAATATACTCATCTACTCGATCAAATCGAGTTGTTTTATTTTCTTTTGCATGACATGCTATTTACTTCCTTTTTATATTATATGAAGTTATCATAGACATACTACATATGTAACAAATACATGTGTTCATGTTTATGATAAATCAATGGTGAAATTAACGAAGCATATGAACCATTTTGATATCAGTAAACCTATGATTGCATACATCTATATGTGTCAATTCTAATAGTTCACCAACTCCTATGTCACTCCCATTGAATGAGTGTTTTGCCCTTAATCGTTTGAGTACGATTCACCGGTACCGTAGGATTCATAATCATATAAATAAAGAATTATTTTTCAAAACCATAGATTAATCCATAATTCCAAAATAGTTGATAAAAAAATTCAAACACTTCAATATTTTCTAATGCATTATTTTGTTATGACACCAAATACCATTGTTATAATTTTAACTTAAATCGATTATTCACAACTATTTTCAATCAATATCGATGACAACTATTATTTCATAAATAATATTTCATATATTTTACAAAAACAAGTATTCATAACTTGATGCATCCATTGAGAAGTATTATATGGTATACTCTCACTATTTCTGCCACTAATATAACAGTGTACGAAATATGAAGTTCCATTCAACCAATCATTATGGAATTTTATTTCATATAATGTAACTAGTTTATTATCGAAAGCTTTAGATCAAATATTTTTAATTCGAAGAATTAACTTTTATAGAAAACAATTTTCTATATGAAAATACAATTGGAAAGAAAATCAAATTTCTCATTCTATATTATGTATCTTTTAGTGTTTTACATGATTTTAGTCTATTATATCTCTCCATAAAATAGAATTGACTATTCATTCTCTTCATCCCAATTGTGCCATAAGTTACATCACTTTGGTACGTTGCTTTCCTTTTCAAAAGGTCGAACTATTCAAAAGGAAACCCTACTATAAGGTCGTAGGAAGCTCTTTACAAAAGTGCATTTGGTTATCTTTAATATTTAAGAATATCAAATAAATTGCACCTTATATAAACTGACTTAACCAACATTCCAACTAATGAATTCCTAGGTACATCTTATAGGGCTTGGTTTAGCACTACAATCAACACAACAATATCCTCACCGTAACCAATCGTATTGAATACACGATCACGTACTATAATTTACTTTATTTCGAATAAACTAATTTCATCAAAGTTTAGTACATTATGAACAATGACTATTCACCGTATAACATTCACATGTGATTGAGTATGGATCAAATATTCATATTTTTTTTACTTCTTTTAGAGTTCAAAACTCTAGAAGACAATGCACAGTCTCGTACAAATAAACATTTAAGCTACCGATGTGTTTCGGTGGCTATATGAATTGGCTTTTGCATGGGTCTTGAGGTGACAACATGTCAAAAGATTTATTGATAAGTATATTTTATACTTCAGTTTAATCTTAATTCGATTTAACTGTGCAATTTAATGATAAGCATTTTATCAATTAGGTTAATTGCATAAATTTATCAAAGTAGGTTATTCCAACTTATATAGTATATATTCTTACAATATTTGAAAAGTTAAATGTTATAATTTCATATTTCTAATAAGGCTTCCACTATATTTTTATGTTACTCAAAACCTTACGAGAAAACATACAATTTTTTTCGATTTCTCCAGTTGGCATCACGACTTGCTTACCTTGGGATTCCAACCTTAAGAAAACTCAACGAATCATAGGCCCACATGGGATGAATAATGCATTATCGATTGTTTCATATATAACTCCAAACCCACAGTCTTTATACTAGTCTCATCTTAACCCTGAGGAAACTCAATAAACTAAAATAGATTATTCATTCATACCCACCATTCCCCGACGACCTAAGTATAATGCATGTACCTTGAGGAAACACAATAGATGTTGCATGTATCTCATCTTGGTTGGTCAATATAGTAATAGCACTACACATGACATCTCTAGCTCTAGAAAAACTTAATAAATAAAGAGTACGCAAGTAATCTATTAACATATAAATGGTAGAGGACAGTTGATATATAAAGTATTCATAATCTTTAACACACACACACACTCTTTTTTTAAGTGATATCAATTTAGAGAATAATATATTTCTTATGAAGTACCCTCGTTATCCAAGTGTCGAAGACATTCAAAATTATGGTATACATAGAATATGCATGCATTGGTTCCTTAAACCTAAGTTATGTTTCTTACAGTTCCACTTAAGTTTTATACATTTGTATTATATAAGTTTAATTCATATAAATAACGGTATATAATTCAGTTAACTTTTATAGTATTCTTACATTTTTGTATATATACAATCTTATGTAAATATTTTAATTTATTAATTCAATTAACAAATTGATTATATTAGTTTACAAATTCAAATTTTTATTTATTCATCTTAGACAATTTAAAATGAATATTAACCATAACATTTATAGTTTATATACATATATCATTATATACATTTATCAATATATACATATATTAATTAGTTTATTAACCTTTAATCAATATATATATATATATATATTTATCAAATAGATATTCATTTAATTCAAACATTTTAATTAAATTATTTCTTAATAAATTTCAAAAAGTTAACTTATTATTTACCTTAAACAATTAAAGATAAATGTATTTACACATGTATCATTGTATATTTTTTATTTTAAGTAATTAAATTTCAATTAATTAATTATTTATTTAATTAATTTAATTAATATAAATTTCAAAATTATTAAATTTGTTCGTAAAACAATTTTAAATTATTTTATAACTTTTATAAATTTTTTGATAACATAACTTTTATAGAATTTCAATTATATTTTAAACTTAGCCTTTTAAATTTACAATATAGTTTAAATTTTCGAACTAAATTTTGGAAATTAGTCCAATGTCCAAAAACAATTTGAGTTCAACCGAAGGTAACTTGTGGGCTTACATCCCCCTTCAGATTAGGCCGGTAGCTATGTAGGTCAGAGTATTTGATTATTCAAATCCAACATTAGATGCTGCCTTTCAGACACCCTACTAAATATGTAGGATTTAATAAGTTAGTCCTGATGTTGCTAATGTAGACCGCATAGACCATTTGACTCTGATACCATTGGTCCGACCAACACTCCTTTAGGATGGCCCTATTAAGTACCTCAAAAACAAGTTTTGTATGTAGCATTTTGACTAGCACAGCCCTCACAGGACACATAGGGGTAAGAGGCAATGCTTTATAATAGTTTATAATGTGGAAACCTCCTATTATGCAAGTTGCAGGGATTGAACCTGGAACATCCAATGTACCAGTGAACCTTTAAACAACCCCGCAATGATGCCACTAAAGGAACCGTATCAGTCGGGTGGGCAAAATAGATAGATTTCCAAATAATAATAATATTTTTGGATTAATCGGACCTATGAAGTCTAAGAGTTTATTAGATCCGATCTAATATAGTTTTAAATAAAATCTTATTTTTTTTGAAATGGACTTAGATACAACATATCATTGAGACAACATATCCCAACTCACATATTAATAAATGTGCGAATCACGCTAAGCAAGTTTCGAACTTGTGGCATCTCACACAAAAGTTGAATCACTTAACCACTAGGATAATGATGCTTGTCTATTTTAATTATTTGAAAAAGAAGTTCCAATTTAATTAATTATATAATTATTAGTGTATAAATTATACTCATATGCGTGTAGTGCACATACAACATATATAAAGTATACACGGATAATGTGACCATATGTAGGTGTTGAAAGTTACACCACAACGGAAACATCTATTCATTCGTATACACTTTTATTGTCCAAAGTGCTTTCTTTCAAATTATATAAAATAAAAATTGTAAATATATGTATAATAACAATAATATACGCATGTATTTATTAAAATTAATTTTAACTATTTTATATGTTATGAGTTATGGATATAACAATTATAAATATAGCCACTACAAGAAAAGTCAATACTGATGACAGTAGAAGCTAGTGCATACAGGTTAAGTGCTGTCACAAGGTATATTAATATGAAAACAAAACATATAAACTATACGCAAAAGCATGCAAAAGCAAGATTACCAAATTTTGATGGCGGCTAAGAAATTTTTTCGTGGCCACGTTTTCCTAATAATTATGCGTGTTATTATTAAGACTCCAGTTTCAGATATATGGAGGCAATTTCTTTCAAAATATTTTTTTTACTATAAGAGGTACTAATCAAGCTAGTCCTCTCGTAAAATTACAATCAAATTGACATAATTTTACATTTTTTATATATCCTATTTTTTCCTAAATCATCTTTAATGTTTAATCCAAAATCATTGATCAAATAATATAGAATTCAAATTCACCTTCAGATGTAATTTCAAATGAGAAAAGGATAAGATTGATTCTTACTCAAGAAAGCATTCAACACGGTAATTTTAAACCATAATTTTTACCACTATAAAAAACACACAATATATTGGATTAAAAAAATTTACCTTTCCTTCATCTTTCTAGTAAAGTTCGGATTTGATTGTGAAGATCGAAATGAATTTTTTGTTCTCGCCATTATTTTCCTTTTCAAAAAATAACGGATGAAAAGAGTGTAGATGAAATGTTCAAGGTTTTGATGTTTTAACAAAGAGCAAAAGGGGTAAATATATGTTTTATCAATAGGATGTGTATCCCTCATAGTAATTTAATTTTGTGTGAGATGCTCATAGAATTTATAAATTTTGACCCCTTCATATCCAAACGTGGAGTTTCAATAACAATAATCATAATTATAGAGTGTTTCTAAATACATGAAATTAAGTACTAATCAATACCTAGAAAATGTCTTCCTTTATTTTTATTTTTCTGCAATTAAAAATATCACTGTTGCCGACAACCTAAACTAGTTACCTCTACCTCTTCTCCCATCAACGACTATGCATGATAATTCACTCAATTAAATTCACGCAATCAAAATTGATTAACGTAACCAATTTTTTTCTTAACATTGGATTTTTCTCCTTCTAATAACTTTTAGACATCTTGCATAATTTTATTTTGTTCTTTTTCTAAATTTCATCATTATTTAAAGATTATTTATGGACCGATTTTTAAACTTCAAAATATTTAATTCCGTTGGTTCTTATTACAAAAAGTAAAAAACATAAAATTGAATAATTTGATTGTTGAAAATTTTAAATTTTTTGATATTGAAAGTCAAGATGGCTTTATACATGCGTTTATAGTGTAGGATAGACCGGTACAGATTATACATAATAAGATCATTTGATTCGTCTTCGACATAGAGTTAGGATAATTTGTATTGTTTTTTTTATTTGAGGTTAATAAGAAGTATGGTGTATCCATGGTATTATTTAGTGGAGGTTTAAAAAGACCAAAATTTCTAGATGGGGTAAAAAACCAGAGTAAATTTTGGTTTATTTAGCAATACTCAACTCATATCACCCCCCCGCTTCTCCATATTCATTCCTGATAGGGGTTTCTAGGCTCAAGTAAAGAGTGGGAGAAAAATTTAGTTTTAAGGACAAAAGGTTTTCCTTTTAGGTTTAAAGACATTTTTAGTGTAAATCATAGAATGATAGTTATAACTATCATTTTCAATTTACACTAGAAAATGTCCTTCGGACTATAAAACAAATTTGTTGTCCCTGAGTCAATTTTTTTTCTTCAACTTCTTCTTGTGTCTATTTCCCTGTCGCCGATATTTCCTACTTAAATCAAATTTTCAACTGGTTCTTTTTGCAAAGTTAATTCTACAGTGGAATCAAACACGGATTTTTTTTCCATTTAGCCTCGTTGTAAAACTAATTATCGTAAATAGCCCAGTATTAAAACAAATATCAAATTTAGCCCTGTTTTGGCCAGCTCAGCTCAGCTCCGAGCTGGCCAAAATGTACTGGAGACTTTTCAAAAGTCGCCAGTTTTGGTTTTTTTCACGAATAATACATGCGACTTTTGAGAAGTCGCCCTTCCCAAAAGCCGCCTATCTGTTTTAAAAAAAAAATGGGCGACTTCTGAAAAGTCGCTAGTGGACGACTTCTCAAAAATCACCCACTCGGGGCTCTGTAACAAAACCAAAGCCCCCCTTTCTTCCTCCTTCATTTTAACCCCTTCCTCTCCATCTCCAAAAACCCCCAATGCTCTCTATTCCGAAACTTTTGCCGAAACCCAAAAATGTTTAGCATTTTGTTCGACAAATTAGAAGATGACAAGCTTTTCAATGCGGTATGTGCCTCTAGGTATGGATAAATCAAAAATATTTCAACTTAGGGTTTTGAAGAAATTTGCAAAATAATGGTTTTTAGGAATTCTTAGCAATCATTGATGGTTGAGGTATCTATGTATGGTTGAAATCATCGGTAAAATATTGAAAAACAATGCGTAAATTCCTAGTGTTGATGTTGGAAAATAAATTTGAAAATATTGTTAGCTTGTATATGTGTAGATTACTCCGAGATGCTACCTGGACCTATTGATGGATCTGTCCTATATTTGCAACAACGACATCGAATAAATAATCCGGAATTTGTCGCGGTAAAATTCTTAGTGTTCGAAATATACAAATATAGAAAGATAATGTATGCTACATGTCGATAATATTTTTGTGATTTTTTGACAGGGTAATACTGCAGACAAAACCATAGATCATTCATCTAAAATGAATAGAGTAACATCTGCTCATCCAGGTGTTATACAGTTGATAGACAAAGCTGGATTTGGACTGGTTTTTAGGGTGGGGCACATCCAGTTAGATCATCATTTTATCACCGCTTTGGTGGATAGATGGAGGCCACGGACATCTATGTTTCACCTACACGAGCTGGAGAGATGACTATCACGTTGGGTGATGTTGCGTGCTTACTTGGCATACCCATAGACGGTGCTCTGTTGACCAACCCCGATCCAGTTGATTACCTTAGTTTATGCCAAGAGCTCCTAGGTTTAACTCCTCCAATAGAGAAGTGGTGGGGAAACGAAATAATACATACACTATGGTTTAGGCAACAATTCACGGACGACATACCAGCAGACGCCATGGAGATTCAGATTCAACAACGAGCCATAACCGTTATATTGCATATTATATGCTCGAGGTTGATATGCAATCATTCGAAGACACGGATATGGATTAGATGGCTTTCATTTTTAGAAAACTTTGATGTTTATCGTCGGTATCCGTGGGGCAGTGCAGTTCTGGCGTATATTACTACGAGTTGACGAGGCTTGTTTTGCAAGAGAGCGCAAGCATAGGTGGTTGTGTGAGTCTAGTACAGGTATATCCATTATTTACTTTCGCCGACAGTTATTCCATATTCTTTTGTCCAACTGAAACCATATGTCTACTTTTATTTGCAGCTTTGGTGTTGGATTTATCTACTCGTGGGTAGAATAACGATGAGGAGGACGACGATTGATTTATCATTGCCATACGGTGCTAGGTATAATTATGTAGATACTAAGTATAGGTATTGGGATTTGAGAAGTCACAGTTGAATATTTCTACAGATGGGTAGGACCTAAAAGCACAGTTTCATCGCCGAGGCGTCATGTTGCATTCTACCGTAACGAGTTCGATGTGCTAGACTATCAGTATGTGATTTGGACCCCGTACGACGATGTGCTTGGACATCTTCCAAACTTATATACCACTTCCATTCAGTTGTGGACTGCTCGGGTTCCTCTCATTTTCTTTAATGATGTCGCCTATCATCTTCCTGACCAAGTGATGAGGTAGTTTGGTATGACCTAGCATTTACCGGAACAACCACCGCATTACAGGATTGATATTACAGCTGGGGAGTATGCTATGGCGATTGAGGCATGGACTGAGCGCTATATGCACATGCAACAGGAACGCGAGTTTCCATTGGCCAAACAAGAATATCTGTCTTGGTACTGGAACATCACGCATCAATATGTTCTTCGTGCCATCGATCCACCTACAGTGCCTCCTGTTGTTGCATACCCTTACACTCCTAGAGCACCTCTCGAAAGGAATGTAGTACCTAGTACATACAGTCTTGATTTCAATATTTGAAATTTATACCTTTTCTTGAATTTTATGTCATGGCAGGCGGACGACATTTACCGTACGATCGAAATTGTGGACGAGCTTGCACAAGAGGTTCCTGAAAGGTCGCAGGGGAAATGCTTTAGTGTAAAACGCATCTTAGAATCCATTTTGGGAAGAAACAAGTTAACAGGACTAAGACTGTGACAACCCAGAAAGTTTAACGAATTAAATTGGAATAATTAATCGATTTTAAATATTTAAAAGTTAATTTTAACTTGAATTCAAGATATCAATATTTACTTGGCAATTAAATCATTGAATTATATAGTTTAAATATTGAATTTAATAAGTGAAATTGGATAAATTGTTGAATCTGAAATTTCTAAGCCTGTTTAAATGATTTGAAGGCTTATAAAATTTATAATGATGACACTGAAAATAATAGAATGGTTGAAATTTAATTTAAAGGTGATTTGTTCAGTTTTGAAATTTTATTGTTTAAATCGATACTTAAAAATAGCCTTCCGAGGCACAGTCTCGGAATTCGATGAAACCAGTTTCATTGGATCCGTGATAGTTAGTTATTATTGGATTTCAATTTTTGTAGCAATCGGAGTTGTCGTTTGACGCTGCAGCTCAAAACGCTTCGAACTATGTTAATCGATTTAAATTAAAATTGATCGTTTACTTCCGTAACTCGCACATATGATCAAATTAGCTTGCGAAACCTGTTCCATTGCGTTCGGAATGTGGGTAAAGCCTTATAAACGTCTGTCGGCATGTCTGATACGGGGTTTGGGATTTCGCGTTATACCACGCGAGATATTTTCAATATTTAATTATATAATAAATTTTAAAGTACATATGTTAGAGATATTTTGTTCAAGGCGTACTCGTGAAGCCTCCCCAACTCGATATCTTCTCCCCGTCCCTCCCTCTATTTCCCAAAAAGCAGATAATAAAGCCGAACTCAAAAAAAAAGAGAGAGTAAACAACGGCGAGCTACTCCTCCTTTTCGTACCCCAATTAAAAGAAATCAAATTTATTCGATCATCAATTACTGAGCACGTCTCTATGTCGCGTTATGGTGGAGCTCGTCGGCGAGCGAGGCAAAGTCGCGCGTCGTGGTTCATCAAATCAGGAGGAGGTCGCGCTTTTAAGGAAGGGCGATAGTGAGTTGGTTTGCAGATTTGATGAAGGCGTAGGAATTTGGGCCGAGATTTGGAGATAATCACGAGTTAGGGTTTTGAGTTAAGGTCGCTATTCGACGAAGACGATGGGATTTGGGACTGCGACGTGGAGCTCGATTTTTGGGAGCACTGTAGGTTGTCGATCGCGACGTCGCGTGGTGGCGTTGGGGGTTCACGAGGGCCGACAGTGGCTTGAAGGTGAAGGATTTGTGCTCGTCGTCGAATCGAGTGAAGGTGAATTGGATGCTAAATCGGGTTGCAGCCTACTTTGGGAAGTTTGGTGAGTTTTTTTTATTTTGGTTTTGGATATTGTTTTTATCGTGAGAGATGGAGTAAGATATGTAGATTAGACTAGTTAATTTTTTAATTTGAAATGAGTTAATTAAGTTTATTAACTGACAATATTAAACAGCTAAAGTGATTTGTCAGAATAATAATAAGAATTTGTTTATGTATTGTTTGAAATTAGTTTGGTTATGGCATATTACAGTATTTGTTGTTAAAAATAAAAATGCAGGGGTTTTAAAATGTTCAAAGAAATTATAAAGGTTAGATTTTTGAAATGTGTAATCTATTTTATAAATATGTATGTAGTTGAAAGGAAATAAATATACATATATGTTTTCACTTACTAAAGAATTTATAAAAAGAACTTATTCGTTTTAAATTTATTATTATTAGTTAAATAAAAATTGTAAAAAGGGACAGTTGATTGTTCGATTATGTAAAATATTAATAAATCGTATAACTGTTTATTCAAGGTTTGAAAATTGTGGAGAGACAAGCCGATATGGATAGGATTTCAAATAAAAGGAGCAAATGTAACGATCAGGATTTTTCGTTGCCGAAAAATCGAACCGTTAGGGTTTTAGAAGAAGAAAGAGGTAGAAGAAGAAAGAAAAGAAAGAGAAGAGAAAACAGAAAAACAAGTAACAGAACGAGAAACAATAACAGAATCTCACAGTCGCAGCGGAACAACATATAATAGATAAATGAATATTCATTAAAACAAAAGAACTATACATTTTATACATTACATCACATTACATTACATCAATCAGAGTGTACGACAACAACAGCGGAAAGAAATACTATATACAATAAATAATAGACTACGCTATCTGGCTCGCCTCCAGATCTGCACAGCAACTCCCGAATCCAGAATAACCTGATAACCTAACTCTAGACTGCCCGTGTGGAAAATAGTGGGCACCCAGAGTTTAGGAAAGGAACAATAAACTCCAGGTCAGTCATGGGACTGGTGTGAGAACTCAAAACAGTTTATCTTTAAACACGCAACAAGAAAGTTTAAATTTTGAAATCCGTAATGCTTTTTGGAAAATGAAACTACCATAAGGCCTCCCGCCACACACACAATGCAAACGCAGAATTGGAGGAGATTTCTCCTTATGATAGTCAAAGATGCTTACTACGCGAAAATCAAATCATTTTTGATATTATTACTAGTGCATAGTGTAGAAAACAATTTCGAAAGTAGAATATAAATCCTAGCCAGCATAGACATTCCGAACTATGCCTACTATAGCTACCATCCAAACAGTGGTGACCACCATAAGTGAATGGCAGGTAATACAACTAAAACCGTACAAGGCGCGTATTGGAGGAATGGATTTCCAACAAATGGTCAGGCTAAGGAACTTCCTACTGCCACATGGGATCGCCTCTGGCGGGACGTCCCGAGAAACTAACGTTACGGTTAGATCTCTGCCAACACAAGGCCGGGTTACCTCTGTAACTAGGTAACTACTACACGAATATGTCATCCCCCGGTCCTTTGGGACCTTTATCCGAGCGCTCGATACCAACAACACCACACAGAAATAGATATAGTGTTTCCACATGAGTAAATATCTGGGCTCCATACCATGATACCACCCTTTTCCAGAAGGGAATGACATACCCTAAAGGGCGCGACCCTCATAACCTTGCCGCATATTCCTGTTTCGACCATTTCCGGGGAGTGAGGTCCTGACGAAGTCTCGTCCACAAAGCTACGCTTTGTGTAACAAAGCCATGCTTCGGGTCCACAGATGACCAAAGCAAGATCACACAGATAAATGATCAACAAATGATCCAATCCAAACGATCAACCAATGATCATCACACAGCAGCACTCAGCATGCCACATTACCAGATTGGGAAATATCGCTGATAACCTTCAACTACATAACCTCTGAGCTCGTACGTCTCAGAGAAGGGTGTTAAGCTAAGAGAATAAATTCTCCGCCACCAACAGAAATGTATTTGAAAGAAATCTGCTATATCTCTCAAAATGTAATGTCAGACACGTAACCATACAAGTCTGTTCCGGGTTCGAACAGAACCGAAGGCACTTCCAAAGAAGCCCTTGCAATCCGGGTATTCACAATCCCGATGAAATTTCCCATCACAAAGGAAATCTCCATATCGTAGCTAACGATGCGGAGACAATCGATAGGTCATCCTATCGTTTTCACAAATACCCGGTCTTCAACACCGGTCTTCAAATGCAATCCAAACGACGTATCGCATATTCGGAATGGGATATATGACACAAAGGTCCTCTCCCGGCTAAACCGAATAGCGAGCGCTTATTTTAAAAATAAGTGTGCATTCAATTCCAAACAAACACAATCAATACCATCCAAGGGTAAATATTGATAGTCGGTTATTTAACTATCAATAAAGATGCGCCACATCATCAGATTCCAAATAATTTTTTTCCAAAATTATTAAATCCCAAAATATCTTTGCAAGATATATATACACAATTTCCAAATAATTTCCCAATTTATTTGCTTTACCGAAACACCTTCACAATAAAATTTTCCACACTTTACCCATTTGAAAACCCATTTCAAATTAAACACCTTAACCATTTGAAAACAAATTTCAAATTACACAACTCAACCATTTGAAAACAAATTTCAAACCACCATTCATCCTTTATCCCTTTTGAAAACAAATTTCAAAACAACATATAAATCCTTACCGATTTATTTTTAAATTTTACGCTCCAAATTCGTGAATTATATTTTCATATTTCAAAATAAATCAACATTTATTTTTAAACAAATTTCCCTTCATATATATAAATTCCAAAGTGGATTTAAATTCCAAGCATCTACTAGCATACGATTCCCAAATCGATTTCAAGTTATTTGCTTTCAATTACTTTAAAGGTGAATTCACAAAAACCGTTCCATCTCATATTAGAAAACCATTCCCATGCTTATTTTAAAAATAAGTAATTCATAAATTTATTTATTTTCAACAATTTGGAAATATTCAATATACTTAAGTTACCGTTAAGTATTTTATTCCATTCTCTTTAAGAAAACATTCTTTTATTCACATTTATTTGGGTTAAAAACGAATGTTGCGTAAAACATCGTTACGACAACCCAAAAACACTAGTATATGGATTTGAAATTAAAAATAGATATATAAATCCAATACTATACAAATTATCCCCTTCTGTTTCTCGAAAACGTCTATTTCAACAATCAATGTTGAAATCTATGTTTTCAATACTCAATGCATTTTAAAACACCTTTAATTCGTTTTAAATTCCATTTAAAACATTCCTTTCCCAAAAACAAACCCATTTTATTTAATAATCTATTCAATATTCAAAATAGTGAATATAGCCCACTTAACAAATTCCCATATTTCAATTTATCAAATTCGATGGATTTCAAATTTATAAACATAGTTTATAAATTCCATTTCTATTATAAACCCCAATTTTATAAATTCCTTTATTAATCCGATGCAATTTACATAACCCAATTTCATACCCAAAAGCCATATTGTAAGTTAAATACTTATAATATTATTTATTTACCAAATCGTTCCTTTGAACTTCACCAATTTAAAATCTTATCACTTACAGGATTTCTTTATGGTTTATAATAATTTCAACTAATGAAATCTTCATTTATTAACAATTTTTATAAAATTCCCCTTTTTAATGCCCAAATCCATTTTTATAAGTTAATAACTTATAAACTTAAAATTTTCCCATAACCATTCGTTTTATAAATTTCACATTTATTAATCTATAAATCCTAGTGAAATTCATGTTATACATCAACTTAACACTTTCTAAATTTATTCTATAACTTCAATAAATTTAATTTAAAAACATCCATTTATAAAATCCTTTATATAAACCATTAATAATAATAACTTCCCAAAAACCAAATTTAACTATTTTATAAAAACCTATTATTGTTAAAAATTTCTTTTAAGTTATATTTTATAAAAATATAAATTTTTAAAACATAAAATTTTATCCATCTATTTATTTTAAATATTAATCAATTCAAAATTTTTTAATAAACCATATTCTTTGAAAAATCGATTTAAAACCCCTTTTAAATTCAAAACCGTTATTTTAATTTTTAAAAATTTGAATCCGATGATGCAACAACATCAGATGGTCAATCACGGGAATAAGTGTCATATATCAATATGATTATCAACAATCAACATAATATTTATAAACAAATAAATATGTGAGGAATCCAGTTGGATCCCTCCAACCTGTTACCCTGCATCCACAGACGTTAGCACAATACCAATTCCACTTCGAGGTGGAATATCGCGGTATATGGGATTTTATAAAATATCCGCTTAATAACGGCGCAATAGGGTCTCATCCGCTATACGAGGCGGGAAATCAAATCCAATATATACATATGCCAATATATATATATTGCTATATATAGTATATATCCTACTATATCTACTAGCACAATCAAACAGCAATCATCAATCAACATTAACTACTTAAAATTTTAAACAAAACCTTTCGATTGAGTGAGGAGTTCTCACCTTGATTTTATTTCCGGTTTCGGCGTTCGTTTCGAATAAAATTAAACGAACGTTTAATTTTACCCGAAATTCAAACGAGCTCCAAACGACGCGTGCCGCCAGGCGATTCTAAGGTTTTTCCGCATTTCGGACACAATGGAACAGGTTTCGTAAGCTAATTCGGAAGTATGTGTGAGATACGACAATAAATGCTCGATTTAAATTAAAACCGATTTAAACGATTTCTAGGCGTTTTGGCTTGTACCGGACAAACGACAAATCCAAACGACTTGAAATTTGAAATCTTACAATAATATCACATTACGGATCCGATGAAACTGGTTTCGTCGGAATCCGAGACCGTTTGAAAAATGGCTATTTTAACTCGCCGAATTAAAGTTAAAACGATATCGATGCGTTTCGAGCTGCCACGGTCAAACGACAACTCCGTTTGCTACGAAATTTGAAATCCGATAATAACTAACTATTACGGATCCAATGGAACTCGTTTCGTTCAATTTTGAGACTGTTCAAAAATTGGCTATTTTTCAGTCGATAATTAAATATTAAAATATTCAATTTTTACAAATTAACTCCAAATTCAGTTTTACAAGTTCCAAAATATTTCTATAACCTTAATATGATAAAACAAAATTTTCCAAACCATTTTCAATCATATTTAACCCAATATTTAATTATTTTTGTTATCTCACTATTAAATCATCGATTTAATTGCAAAATTAAATCCAAAATTCAAAATAAAATTTATTCGACTCCAAAAATTCACTTATTAATATTTAAAATTAATTAAATATTCAAATTCAAGTCATCAAAAATTCTGGGTCGTTACAATCTTCCCCCCTTAAAAGAATTTCGTCCTCGAAATTGCAAGTTAAGGAGAATAATTCATAATCCGTTTATTATTTTTCCAAAACTAATAGTTTTATCAACCTTCTAACACCAATCTTTTTATTAAAGATTTACTATCATTTCAATTAGCTTTCCAACTTCAATTATAGGTTTCAAACAACATTGTTTACTCAACAATTCAAATTTAAATTTAAATTCAAATTTCAAACTTTCAAAATTTCTCAAAATTTCTCTAACTCCCTAAATTTTCGAAAAATTTCGCCAGAGTCTCCTTTGCGCGGCTAGATCGGTACGACTACAAAACGGCTCTACGGCCCCTCAGAATCAAAAAGAAAAGAGGAAGCCAAGTGGCTAGAGAAGGAAATCATCAAATCTCATATAAAAACTGAAATACGTACCTTTTTGTCGAGCGTTACAAATTTTTTTTACTTCAAAATCAAAATTCCAATCCATTATATACCTGTATATCCTGCTAGCATAATATCCAATTATAATATTCAAACCAATTTGCCAATTCAATTATAAAATTTCCAATACATGCTTCTTATACCACTTTTAGTTTACTATTAAAGTTGCATATTCATTTTCATTCAACTTTGCATTTCAATTTTCATTTGAATTCAATTACATAGCTTCTATTCTATTCAAATTCATTTACTTCACTTTATTCATTTATTTTGATATTAACATCAATTCTTTCAACATTACTTAACTTGCATTCCATTTCAACTTTATTTACATCATTTAATTCACTTGATTATTTAACTTTGATACAAAGATCAATTTTTTTATTCAACTTCACTTAAGTTATTCCATTTAAACATCATTTGTTAATTAAACTTAAGTTTTACTTATCAATTCAATTCGGATTTTAAATTCCAAAGTAAATCCTATTTAACTTTTACTTAAGTCAAATTCATATCAATATTCAAATTCATATTCCATTTTACTTAACTTAATTGTTTAACCACTTCAATAACTGGTTTCACTTACATTTTCCCATTCTATAAGTCATGCAACTTATTATTCAACTTCTAACTTATATTATAAGTTCAAAACTTATTTCGCTTATACTTATCAACTTCAAGTTGAATTTTAATTTCAAATTGATTTATTACAACAAAACTTCAATTTTAAATTCTTTATTGTAGCAAATCCATCACATAGAAACTCGAAAATGATACTGATGATGCTGCAGTCATCACCCTTATTATTTCCCAGTGACAATAGTGAAATCAATGCTAAATATTCTTTCAAAAAGTTTTCTTTCTATTCATAAATCACTTTTATAAACCTTTTACTTATATAATTTTACTTCTTATATACATACATGCTTATCTTACAATTGTAAATCATCATTAATTATTATTTCATCTTATGATTCATTGGTTTATACCATTATTCTTTTACAATAGTTGCTTTTATTAGCTTATTCAAACAACTTTTAATTATTTTATATATATATATATCATTTACAACAACCAAGCAATCAATTATATACATACTTCAATAATTCTTGAAAAATTATTTTCTTTTTATATATAAAATATAATCGAGGTAAAATTATTTCATTTACCCAATTTAAAACAATATTGTGTCGAATTGTTCTATTCAAGTGTTTAGGAACCCCTTCGATTCAGTTTTCGAGGCTGCGCCGACGAAGGTTCATATACCACTCAATAAACCAATCATCACAATATAAAACAATTTTATATTCACTAACAAATACGCACTCATATCTATTATTACACTCACACTCATTCTAGAGTACTGCTGACCCTATCTCTAATGAGTAACACCCAACAGAGCAGGTTGTCGCTTAACCATATGCTCTGATACCAAATGTAACGATCAGGATTTTTCGTTGCCGAAAAATCGAACCGTTAGGGTTTTAGAAGAAGAAAGAGGTAGAAGAAGAAAGAAAAGAAAGAGAAGAGAAAACAGAAAAACAAGTAACAGAACGAGAAACAATAACAGAATCTCACAGTCGCAGCGGAACAACATATAATAGATAAATGAATATTCATTAAAACAAAAGAACTATACATTTTATACATTACATCACATTACATTACATCAATCAGAGTGTACGACAACAACAGAGGAAAGAAATACTATATACAATAAATAATAGACTACGCTATCTGGCTCGCCTCCAGATCTGCACAGCAACTCCCGAATCCAGAATAACCTGATAACCTAACTCTAGACTGCCCGTGTGGAAAATAGTGGGCACCCAGAGTTTAGGAAAGGAACAATAAACTCCAGGTCAGTCATGGGACTGGTGTGAGAACTCAAAACAGTTTATCTTTAAACACGCAACAAGAAAGTTTAAATTTTGAAATCCGTAATGCTTTTTGGAAAATGAAACTACCATAAGGCCTCCCGCCACACACACAATGCAAACGCAGAATTGGAGGAGATTTCTCCTTATGATAGTCAAAGATGCTTACTACGCGAAAATCAAATCATTTTTGATATTATTACTAGTGCATAGTGTAGAAAACAATTTCGAAAGTAGAATATAAATCCTAGCCAGCATAGACATTCCGAACTATGCCTACTATAGCTACCATCCAAACAGTGGTGACCACCATAAGTGAATGGCAGGTAATACAACTAAAACCGTACAAGGCGCGTATTGGAGGAATGGATTTCCAACAAATGGTCAGGCTAAGGAACTTCCTACTGCCACATGGGATCGCCTCTGGCGGGACGTCCCGAGAAACTAACGTTACGGTTAGATCTCTGCCAACACAAGGCCGGGTTACCTCTGTAACTAGGTAACTACTACACGAATATGTCATCCCCCGGTCCTTTGGGACCTTTATCCGAGCGCTCGATACCAACAACACCACACAGAAATAGATATAGTGTTTCCACATGAGTAAATATCTGGGCTCCATACCATGATACCACCCTTTTCCAGAAGGGAATGACATACCCTAAAGGGCGCGACCCTCATAACCTTGCCGCATATTCCTGTTTCGACCATTTCCGGGGAGTGAGGTCCTGACGAAGTCTCGTCCACAAAGCTACGCTTTGTGTAACAAAGCCATGCTTCGGGTCCACAGATGACCAAAGCAAGATCACACAGATAAATGATCAACAAATGATCCAATCCAAACGATCAACCAATGATCATCACACAGCAGCACTCAGCATGCCACATTACCAGATTGGGAAATATCGCTGATAACCTTCAACTACATAACCTCTGAGCTCGTACGTCTCAGAGAAGGGTGTTAAGCTAAGAGAATAAATTCTCCGCCACCAACAGAAATGTATTTGAAAGAAATCTGCTATATCTCTCAAAATGTAATGTCAGACACGTAACCATACAAGTCTGTTCCGGGTTCGAACAGAACCGAAGGCACTTCCAAAGAAGCCCTTGCAATCCGGGTATTCACAATCCCGATGAAATTTCCCATCACAAAGGAAATCTCCATATCGTAGCTAACGATGCGGAGACAATCGATAGGTCATCCTATCGTTTTCACAAATACCCGGTCTTCAACACCGGTCTTCAAATGCAATCCAAACGACGTATCGCATATTCGGAATGGGATATATGACACAAAGGTCCTCTCCCGGCTAAACCGAATAGCGAGCGCTTATTTTAAAAATAAGTGTGCATTCAATTCCAAACAAACACAATCAATACCATCCAAGGGTAAATATTGATAGTCGGTTATTTAACTATCAATAAAGATGCGCCACATCATCAGATTCCAAATAATTTTTTTCCAAAATTATTAAATCCCAAAATATCTTTGCAAGATATATATACACAATTTCCAAATAATTTCCCAATTTATTTGCTTTACCGAAACACCTTCACAATAAAATTTTCCACACTTTACCCATTTGAAAACCCATTTCAAATTAAACACCTTAACCATTTGAAAACAAATTTCAAATTACACAACTCAACCATTTGAAAACAAATTTCAAACCACCATTCATCCTTTATCCCTTTTGAAAACAAATTTCAAAACAACATATAAATCCTTACCGATTTATTTTTAAATTTTACGCTCCAAATTCGTGAATTATATTTTCATATTTCAAAATAAATCAACATTTATTTTTAAACAAATTTCCCTTCATATATATAAATTCCAAAGTGGATTTAAATTCCAAGCATCTACTAGCATACGATTCCCAAATCGATTTCAAGTTATTTGCTTTCAATTACTTTAAAGGTGAATTCACAAAAACCGTTCCATCTCATATTAGAAAACCATTCCCATGCTTATTTTAAAAATAAGTAATTCATAAATTTATTTATTTTCAACAATTTGGAAATATTCAATATACTTAAGTTACCGTTAAGTATTTTATTCCATTCTCTTTAAGAAAACATTCTTTTATTCACATTTATTTGGGTTAAAAACGAATGTTGCGTAAAACATCGTTACGACAACCCAAAAACACTAGTATATGGATTTGAAATTAAAAATAGATATATAAATCCAATACTATACAAATTATCCCCTTCTGTTTCTCGAAAACGTCTATTTCAACAATCAATGTTGAAATCTATGTTTTCAATACTCAATGCATTTTAAAACACCTTTAATTCGTTTTAAATTCCATTTAAAACATTCCTTTCCCAAAAACAAACCCATTTTATTTAATAATCTATTCAATATTCAAAATAGTGAATATAGCCCACTTAACAAATTCCCATATTTCAATTTATCAAATTCGATGGATTTCAAATTTATAAACATAGTTTATAAATTCCATTTCTATTATAAACCCCAATTTTATAAATTCCTTTATTAATCCGATGCAATTTACATAACCCAATTTCATACCCAAAAGCCATATTGTAAGTTAAATACTTATAATATTATTTATTTACCAAATCGTTCCTTTGAACTTCACCAATTTAAAATCTTATCACTTACAGGATTTCTTTATGGTTTATAATAATTTCAACTAATGAAATCTTCATTTATTAACAATTTTTATAAAATTCCCCTTTTTAATGCCCAAATCCATTTTTATAAGTTAATAACTTATAAACTTAAAATTTTCCCATAACCATTCGTTTTATAAATTTCACATTTATTAATCTATAAATCCTAGTGAAATTCATGTTATACATCAACTTAACACTTTCTAAATTTATTCTATAACTTCAATAAATTTAATTTAAAAACATCCATTTATAAAATCCTTTATATAAACCATTAATAATAATAACTTCCCAAAAACCAAATTTAACTATTTTATAAAAACCTATTATTGTTAAAAATTTCTTTTAAGTTATATTTTATAAAAATATAAATTTTTAAAACATAAAATTTTATCCATCTATTTATTTTAAATATTAATCAATTCAAAATTTTTTAATAAACCATATTCTTTGAAAAATCGATTTAAAACCCCTTTTAAATTCAAAACCGTTATTTTAATTTTTAAAAATTTGAATCCGATGATGCAACAACATCAGATGGTCAATCACGGGAATAAGTGTCATATATCAATATGATTATCAACAATCAACATAATATTTATAAACAAATAAATATGTGAGGAATCCAGTTGGATCCCTCCAACCTGTTACCCTGCATCCACAGACGTTAGCACAATACCAATTCCACTTCGAGGTGGAATATCGCGGTATATGGGATTTTATAAAATATCCGCTTAATAACGGCGCAATAGGGTCTCATCCGCTATACGAGGCGGGAAATCAAATCCAATATATACATATGCCAATATATATATATTGCTATATATAGTATATATCCTACTATATCTACTAGCACAATCAAACAGCAATCATCAATCAACATTAACTACTTAAAATTTTAAACAAAACCTTTCGATTGAGTGAGGAGTTCTCACCTTGATTTTATTTCCGGTTTCGGCGTTCGTTTCGAATAAAATTAAACGAACGTTTAATTTTACCCGAAATTCAAACGAGCTCCAAACGACGCGTGCCGCCAGGCGATTCTAAGGTTTTTCCGCATTTCGGACACAATGGAACAGGTTTCGTAAGCTAATTCGGAAGTATGTGTGAGATACGACAATAAATGCTCGATTTAAATTAAAACCGATTTAAACGATTTCTAGGCGTTTTGGCTTGTACCGGACAAACGACAAATCCAAACGACTTGAAATTTGAAATCTTACAATAATATCACATTACGGATCCGATGAAACTGGTTTCGTCGGAATCCGAGACCGTTTGAAAAATGGCTATTTTAACTCGCCGAATTAAAGTTAAAACGATATCGATGCGTTTCGAGCTGCCACGGTCAAACGACAACTCCGTTTGCTACGAAATTTGAAATCCGATAATAACTAACTATTACGGATCCAATGGAACTCGTTTCGTTCAATTTTGAGACTGTTCAAAAATTGGCTATTTTTCAGTCGATAATTAAATATTAAAATATTCAATTTTTACAAATTAACTCCAAATTCAGTTTTACAAGTTCCAAAATATTTCTATAACCTTAATATGATAAAACAAAATTTTCCAAACCATTTTCAATCATATTTAACCCAATATTTAATTATTTTTGTTATCTCACTATTAAATCATCGATTTAATTGCAAAATTAAATCCAAAATTCAAAATAAAATTTATTCGACTCCAAAAATTCACTTATTAATATTTAAAATTAATTAAATATTCAAATTCAAGTCATCAAAAATTCTGGGTCGTTACAATCTTCCCCCCTTAAAAGAATTTCGTCCTCGAAATTGCAAGTTAAGGAGAATAATTCATAATCCGTTTATTATTTTTCCAAAACTAATAGTTTTATCAACCTTCTAACACCAATCTTTTTATTAAAGATTTACTATCATTTCAATTAGCTTTCCAACTTCAATTATAGGTTTCAAACAACATTGTTTACTCAACAATTCAAATTTAAATTTAAATTCAAATTTCAAACTTTCAAAATTTCTCAAAATTTCTCTAACTCCCTAAATTTTCGAAAAATTTCGCCAGAGTCTCCTTTGCGCGGCTAGATCGGTACGACTACAAAACGGCTCTACGGCCCCTCAGAATCAAAAAGAAAAGAGGAAGCCAAGTGGCTAGAGAAGGAAATCATCAAATCTCATATAAAAACTGAAATACGTACCTTTTTGTCGAGCGTTACAAATTTTTTTTACTTCAAAATCAAAATTCCAATCCATTATATACCTGTATATCCTGCTAGCATAATATCCAATTATAATATTCAAACCAATTTGCCAATTCAATTATAAAATTTCCAATACATGCTTCTTATACCACTTTTAGTTTACTATTAAAGTTGCATATTCATTTTCATTCAACTTTGCATTTCAATTTTCATTTGAATTCAATTACATAGCTTCTATTCTATTCAAATTCATTTACTTCACTTTATTCATTTATTTTGATATTAACATCAATTCTTTCAACATTACTTAACTTGCATTCCATTTCAACTTTATTTACATCATTTAATTCACTTGATTATTTAACTTTGATACAAAGATCAATTTTTTTATTCAACTTCACTTAAGTTATTCCATTTAAACATCATTTGTTAATTAAACTTAAGTTTTACTTATCAATTCAATTCGGATTTTAAATTCCAAAGTAAATCCTATTTAACTTTTACTTAAGTCAAATTCATATCAATATTCAAATTCATATTCCATTTTACTTAACTTAATTGTTTAACCACTTCAATAACTGGTTTCACTTACATTTTCCCATTCTATAAGTCATGCAACTTATTATTCAACTTCTAACTTATATTATAAGTTCAAAACTTATTTCGCTTATACTTATCAACTTCAAGTTGAATTTTAATTTCAAATTGATTTATTACAACAAAACTTCAATTTTAAATTCTTTATTGTAGCAAATCCATCACATAGAAACTCGAAAATGATACTGATGATGCTGCAGTCATCACCCTTATTATTTCCCAGTGACAATAGTGAAATCAATGCTAAATATTCTTTCAAAAAGTTTTCTTTCTATTCATAAATCACTTTTATAAACCTTTTACTTATATAATTTTACTTCTTATATACATACATGCTTATCTTACAATTGTAAATCATCATTAATTATTATTTCATCTTATGATTCATTGGTTTATACCATTATTCTTTTACAATAGTTGCTTTTATTAGCTTATTCAAACAACTTTTAATTATTTTATATATATATATATCATTTACAACAACCAAGCAATCAATTATATACATACTTCAATAATTCTTGAAAAATTATTTTCTTTTTATATATAAAATATAATCGAGGTAAAATTATTTCATTTACCCAATTTAAAACAATATTGTGTCGAATTGTTCTATTCAAGTGTTTAGGAACCCCTTCGATTCAGTTTTCGAGGCTGCGCCGACGAAGGTTCATATACCACTCAATAAACCAATCATCACAATATAAAACAATTTTATATTCACTAACAAATACGCACTCATATCTATTATTACACTCACACTCATTCTAGAGTACTGCTGACCCTATCTCTAATGAGTAACACCCAACAGAGCAGGTTGTCGCTTAACCATATGCTCTGATACCAAATGTAACGATCAGGATTTTTCGTTGCCGAAAAATCGAACCGTTAGGGTTTTAGAAGAAGAAAGAGGTAGAAGAAGAAAGAAAAGAAAGAGAAGAGAAAACAGAAAAACAAGTAACAGAACGAGAAACAATAACAGAATCTCACAGTCGCAGCGGAACAACATATAATAGATAAATGAATATTGGTGATTGAGGTTTGAAATTCAATTTGAATCAGTTGAATTAATTTGTTGTGATTTAAGCATTGGTTATGGATAATTGATGGTATTGGATGTTGAATGAGTTGATATCTCTGATATGAAATGTGTATACTTCATTTGAATAACTTGGGTTAGGATAATATGAGTTTCGAAGAGACCGGAGTCGGGTATTAGGAAATCCCCGAAACCACTTCTTTTTAAAAAAAAAATTGATTTGTGAAATCAATACGATGAAATGAAATGATTTAAGTCTCTAAGTTTGGTACATAGAAATCTATAGGTGAAATAAGTGTTGTCTATAGCAAATTGTGAATGAGACAACCCTACCCTAAGTTGTCTTTTTGATTGAATGACACAATTCAGTGTGAGCTAAATTCAGGGTTGCCCTCTCACACAGACTAACTATTTTTTTTTCCTTTTTTTTTTGTTTTTATTCTTCCCAAGATCCAATCTGGTCAATATAGAATATTGATATATTATTTTGTAAACTATTTGAATGTTCATATAAATACCTAAATAGTTTTTAGTTCTAATATCAGAGTTTTTTTCTATTTTTTTAAAAAGAGTAACTCAGTTTATTTTACACTAAAAATAAACTAAGTTTAGCCACAGTACAGAGGATGGGGAAGATCCTCTCCTATTGAATCTTTATGCCAATGAATTAACCAATTCTTATTTGTTTTGCAGGTGTTTAGCATTTGTAAGTTTAATTAAATAAGTGAATTAACTCATAGCTTTTAACCTATTCAAGGTTGCTTTCCAGAATAGCCTAACTGAGGGTTGTGCATACTTCTGTGCACCTGTATGCACAAAATTATGTTCAACTGCTATTTGCTTCACCTTAGTCCTCAGGTGGACGAATTTGTTTAAATAAGATTTTTGGGTTAACTAGTTATAATCTACAAGTTTTACTTATTCATAGGATCATCAAACTTTTTCTTTAACTTTGGGTTCATGTTATCTGCCTGTAGTTTTTCTTTTTTTTTCTTACTTTACAATACTTACAGTTATTATGTGAATAGTTTCTAGTCTCTAAAACAATCTAGTACATAAGCATACATCACTAGTTCACCTATGCTCAGATCCACTATCAGACTTATTACTTGATGGAACAAAGATTTCTTGCTGACAGGTTATAAGATAAAGCTAAATTTCATTATCTTTTTCTTCACCGAGACTAGTTCTACCACAAGTAGTTTAAACCATTCAATACATTGCAGATTTGGGTTACAACATAATTCAAACATTATCACAAATCAGTTCTTTTAGCAAAAGAAAAAGGAAACATAAAGCATCATTGTTATACAAATCACAAATTTAGTTAATTAGCAATTCAGCTTAGCATCATGCTTCTGCCCCTTTTCCCTTAGCTTCCTTCTTTCCTGTAGACACCATATGATCTACTCCACCATGTGAGTGGAGCACCCATTTGATGCAAGCAACAAACAGGTCAGACTAAAGTCTGGTATGAGTAAATTCAATTGACAATACATAAGATTTATGAAGTTAGTTCCACATCACCTTTATTTCAGAAGTTAAATGTTCTACTCAGGTTATTAAACCACTTCCTCATATACACCCTTTTTTCATCCTTACAGTGAAGTGAGTAAATTTATAAATACCTATACATGTGGTTAAACTAATTTCTTAGCAAAAATTCTTATTTCAAGAATTCATAGCAGTCATCACACAAATTACCCAAGCATCTCATAAACACGAACAAGCAACACCCATATCATTAAGCTAAGGCATCAAAACTGAGTCTGCATACTAGAACTCACCATACCCCTAGCATATTCACCCCTGCTTGTAAGTTCATTTCATATCATTTTTAAGGGTCCAATATCACATTCATGGTTGCACTGGTGCACACTTCCTGGAAGTACTGTTTGATTTCCAGTGCACTACAAGCTATTTGGACATGAACATGCCATGTGCAAACTCACACCCCATCCTTGATGCAAGCCAACCACTATGTCATACCCACTTCTCTCATACCCAACCTGATAGAGGTGACCCAATTCCTTAGTTTAATTACTGAGTTTTCCTTTCATGTGTGCAGGTATCAACTATACTATGTCATGCCCAAAATCTTTATGCACCTAACCAGTAAATGCAAGCAGTTTTCATGCATCCATGAAACATTCATCCATTCATACATTTCAACCATCAATTAATCACATTTGTATATTATTTCAAGTCAGTTTTGTTCAGAGACAGGCCTTTGGCTAAAGCATGGATCAATTTTTTTTTTAGGAAAATAAAATGCCACTGTGGTTCCCAGTAACAAGGCCCTTGCAGTCAATTTATATATGTATATTTTTTTTCCTTTAAAATATGTTCACTCATTGCTCAACCTTATTTTCAGAGAGTACTTAATGATGGATTAAGATTTAGCATATGGAAATTCCACTGCGTCTCAATCATCCTCTCAAATGCAAGCCATAAGCCAGAGGACCCCTTCCTCTTACTGCCTTGCACCTTACTTTTCTCATTAGTTTATGCTTTAACCAAAAACATTTTCTCAGGTTTATAATCATATAAATAAATCAGTTATTATCATCCTATCATTAAATATACACCATGTGTAAACAATTATTAGATTAAATGATAACCAAACAATATACTTCAGAAGCATCAGAAAATGGTAAACTAGAAATGCAAGAAAACTTCAAACATGAGTAAAATAATTTAGAGGTTAAATGGCTGCCTTTCATAGGTCTTAATGCCTTGCCAAGCAAGGGTTTACTCACCAAGTTTCTTCTTCCTAAGTCTTGATTCAGGTCTGCCATTATTTTCCTCAAACTGCTACCTACTTTCTTTTCTATATTTTGTTTTCTGGTTTTCTAATGTGTACCCGTAGGAGATAATGTGGTATATGGTGGAGTTGTTAGGGTTTTAAGGTTAGTTAGGTAATTTATTTTCATCAGAAATCCCATCCTTATTTCTGATCTCACCCAATAGTTTACCCTCTCCACTTTCCCTCCCTGCCATTTCCCCCTTTTTCCCTGTCTTAACTATCTTTGGCAAATTTCTTTACACACTATATGCATGATTTCTTTGGCTCGGGCATTTCTTGTCTTTTCTGGTTTTAATCATGCATATAAGTTTACTTGTATGGACAGCTATGTGTGTGTTTCTACTAAATGCTGGGTACATGTATATATGTTCATATGTATTTTATATATTTTTTCCTACCCACACAAGCCACTGTGCTTGTACTTATGCCATGGAAGTTAGAGTTAAAATCTTCCTTAGGTTGTTTATGCATTTTATTCAAACTATTGTGTATTCATACTTAGTGGTCATGCACTAATTCATTTCTTATTTTGCTTGCAAGATCCTTATTAGATTACTTGCTCAGGCTGTACACTGCAACAGTGTGCACATGCACAAGGACATGAATTCTCATTTTCACACAAGCACTTCACATAAAATTGTATTTATATTTTTTTTCTTCCACATAACTAAAGTAAAATTTGAATGACTTAAATCTTCTACATGCTTGCTTAACTAGGGCTGTCACATACACCCCTCCTTTAAGAAATTGTGTCCCACAATTTAACACTTCTTACTTTGTAAATCAAGTGTCAAAGTCAAACATGAATACACATTCTTAATTCAACCAAAACATATATCAAACAAGCACACAGAACTTTGAATATCATGTTCAACTAAGTAAATTCAAGCATGAATATTAAAATACCTCTGCCTTAACTATCAGTTGCAAATAGTTGAGGGTATTGGACTTTTATCTTGTCTTCAACCTCCCATGTGCAATCATTAGGGTCTAAACTCCACTGCACCTTTGCCAGTTTGATTATTTTGTTTCTCAATCTCTTATCTTCCTTAGCTACAATGCCTACTGGCTTCTTCTCATACACCAGATCTGGTCTAACTTCCACTTTGCTTGGTGACTGAACTACTGAAGCTTCATCATGCACACATTTTCTCAATTGTGATACATGAAATACATTGTGTATCCCACTCATCTCTTCTGGCAATTTCAACTTGTAAGCCATCTTTCCTATCCTTGCAATGATCTCGTATGGTCCTATATACCTTGGGGTTAGCTTCCCTGCCTTGCCAAATCTCAACACCTTCCTCATTGGTGAAACCTTTAAGTACACATACTCTCCTAAGTCAAATTCAAGTGGCTTCCTCCTCCTATCTGCATATGATTTCATTCTATCTTGTGCTGCCTTCATTCTCTGTCTGATTAATGTAACTTTAGCATTTGTCTCTTTCACATGATCTGGTCCTAACATTACCTTATCACCCACCTCTAACCAGCAAGCAGGTGACAAACAAGGCCTTCCATATAGAGCCTCATAGGGTGCCATTCCTATACTACTCTGGTAGCTGTTGTTGTAAGCAAATTCTGCTAAATGAAGGTAGTCTTCCCAATTCCCACCATGATCCAGCAAGCAATCCCTAAGTAGATCCTCCAAAAATTTATTGACTACTTCTGTTTGACCATCGGTTTGGGGATGGTAGGCTGTGCTCAAGCACAACTCAACCCCCATTGCCTATTGAAAGCTACTCTAGAACTTAGATGTAAATATGGTATCTCTGTCACTAATAATAGTGGTAGGAACCCCATGTAACTTTACTATCTCTTTCATGAAGACTTGTGCTAGTTTTGGTGCATTTCTATCACTCTTTACTGGTATGAAGTGTGATGATTTGGTTAATCTATCTACCACCAACCAAATGCTGTCATTTCCTCTCTTTGATCTTGGCAAGCCATCAATGAAATCCATTGATATGCTTTCCCATTTCCACCCTGGAACTTCCAGAGGTTGCAGCAGTCCACTGGGTCTTTGGTACTCAGCCTTGACTTGTTGGCAAGTCATACACTTTGCCACATATTCACCCACACTTCTCTTCATTCCTTTCCACCAATAACTTCTTTTTAGGTCATGATACATTTTAGTGCCGCCTGGGTGTATGGTGTACTTTGACTTGTGATGAACATCCATGATCTTCCTCTTCAGTGCTTCTGTGTTTGGCACACACAACCTTCCTTTATATCTTACACATCCTTTTTCATCCAGTTCAAATTTGTCAGGCTTTGCACCATTTTTTAACAACTCCTTCTTTTCTCTCAAGAATGCATCAGTGTCTTGGGACTGGTTCACTTCTTCCACTAAGTCTGATTTTATTGTGATAAGGCTGAGCTTACCATAGTGCTCCACATCCTTACCCACTTCCATAGTTTGTTCCCCAATGTATTCCATTTCTACATCTGTCAGTGTTAATAACATTTTAAACTCCTTTATCATCAGTGTAGCCAACTTGGCATGTTGTCTACTTAATGCATCTGCCACTCTATTTGCTTTCCCTGGTGTGTACATAATGTCCAAATCATAGGCAGCAAGGAATTCCACCCACCTATGTTGTCTCATGTTTAAATCTTTTTGAGAAAATAAATACTTCAAAGCTTCGTGGTCAGTATAAAGCTCAAACTTTGCTCCCAACGGGTAGTGTCTCCAAAGCTTTAGTGCATACACCACCACTGCCAATTCCAAGTTATGTGTTGCATACTTGGTTTCACTGGGTTTCAGTTGTCTTGATGCATAAGCTATTACCCTACCATATTGCATAAGAACAACTCCTATACCTGACCCACATGCATCAGTGTATACCACTAAATTGTCATTGCCTTCTGGGATTTTTAGCACTGGTGCTTCCATCAATGCCTTCTTCAATTGATTGAATGCCCCTTCACATTTCTCAGTCCACATAAAAGGCTGGTCTTTCCTTGTTAACTTGGTTAGTGGGATTGCTTTTGTAGCAAAATATTTTATGAATCTCCTGTAGTATCCAGCCATGCCCATGAATGATCTGATTTCAGTGACATTGCTTGGTCTTTTCCATGCTTCCACTGCCATGACTTTACTTGGATCTACTGAAATTCCTTCTTGAGAAATTATGTGGCCCAAATTTTTTATTTCATTCTTCCAAAAAGAACACTTTGCAAACTTGGCTTTAAGGTCTTGTTGCCTTAGTCTACTCAGTACCATATGCAAATGCTTTTCATGTTCACTATCTGTCTTAGAATATATTAGTATATCATCAATGAAAATCAGTACAAATTTATCTAAGTAATCTCTGAAAATTCTATTCATCAAATCCACAAAATAGGATGGTGCATTAGTCAAACCAAATGGCATTACTAAGTATTCATACAAGCCATACCTAGTGTTGAAAGCTGTATAATTGATACTTTCTTCTTCTACTTTCATTTGGTGAAAACCAGTTGCTAAATCAAGTCTAGAAAATATTTTAGCACCATTTAGTTGGTCGAAGAGATCATCAATTCTAGGTAGAGGGTATTTGTTTTTAATGGTGACTAAGTTTAGTTCTCTATAGTCTATGCACATTCTTAAGGAACCATCATGCTTCTTAACAAACACTACTGGTGATCCCCAATTTGAACTGCTAGGCCTAATAAAGCCTTTTTGTTCTAATTCCTCTAATTGTTTCTTCAACTCAATCCGTTCTTTAGGACTCATTCTATTTGGTTTCTTGATGACAGGGCTTGTTCCTGGTTTAAGTCTTATTTGGAATTCTACTGGTCTGTTATGAGGAATGCCATTTACTTCACCAAACACATCAGGGTATTGGTTAACTATAGGTATCTTATTTAGACTTAATTCAACTTCACCACTGTTCAAGTTGAACATTTTTCCCATACCCCTATCCTTGGCTGCTTCATACATAACCACAACCCTCTTGCCATCAGGAAGTTGTAGTGAAATGGTAGAATTTCCTAAGTTAATAATAGCACAAAAGCTTTTTAACCAATCCATTCCCAATATGATACCTAGCCTAGGGTAATTCAACACATATAATTCTGAGATAAAGGTATGACCACCCATGCTTATTTCTACTTGCATGCATTTCATATGGGTAATGCAGGAACTACCCAAAGGACTATCAATATGCAATGGCTTATCAACAAGAATACATGTCAACCCTAATTTCTGAACTATATCATATGAAATAAAAGAGTGTGTGGCTCCTGTGTCAAAAACAACTGATATGGGTATGCCTTTAATAAATAATATACCTTCCACTTGGCTAGGTGCCTCCTTTGCCTTGCCTTTCCCTTGACAGCCACCCTTGCCATCTCTGGACACTGCCTCTTCATGTGCCCTTCTTTTCCACAGTTGTAGCACCTAAGAACAGTTGACTTGGGTGCTTGGCATTTGGTCTTTATATGGCCTTCCTTTCCACAGTTATAACAGATCACTTTAGGTTTCTTATTATCAAGGTTTGCCACTTTACTTCCTTCTTTGTTCATTGCTTCTCCCTTCTTCCTCTCATATGGGTGTGCTCCATTCTTTCCTTTCTTGTTGTTCTTGAAATTCTTGAACTTTTCTCTGGCATTGTCATGTTTCTCAAATGACAATGTCAAGTCCATAACTTGATCAAATGTTCTGTCTTTATATGGTAACATGGCTCTACTCAATCCAGCATTCAACCCCTGAATGTACCTAGCATTCCTTGATGTTTCATCTGGGATTAATACTGGCCTATATTTAGACAACCCTTCAAACTTCTGAGTGTATTCAGTGACACTCATAGATCCTTGTCTCAACTTGATAAATTCCTCAAGCAATGAAGCTTTTGTTGATGCTGGGACAAATCTGGCTTCTAACATTTCTTTGAACTGATTCCATGTGATTTCTTGTTCTTGCCTGCCTGCAATAATCATTTCCCACCAGTCCAAAGCTATGCCTTTTAGTTGCCTTGAAGCTATTTGCCTTCTTCTCTGATCATTGACTTGCATATATACAAAGATCCTCTCTACTGTTCTTAACCATGACTGGACACCTATGGCATTTTCTGTGCCATCAAAGCTACTGCCTCCTAAGTTTGTATATGTTTTAAGAAATTTGGACAGCTCCTCATATGGATTATCTACCCTAGGTGCCATTCCATCCCTCAGCATTTGAACAAAATCTTGCATGTTAATCATTGGGGGACCAGCGGCCGTTCTAGTTGCTTGCTCAGTAGTGTCAGAAGATTGACCATTTTCTCTTTCTCTTGTGGCCTGGGGATTGATTCTAACTCCTCTGGGCCTCTATTGAACATTTCTAATGTAGTTAGTTCTGATTCTTATTCACTACTTTTGCTTTTTAAAACTAACAGTGAACTTATTTATTCATAATAAGCAAAGCAACTCAAGCAAGCAGCAAACAATGCAAACAAGGCATACAGATTCAAACAAGTATTTGTTATGGCTATGTATTTGTTAACATAGCTCCGATACCAACTGAGACAACCCTACCCTAACTTGTCTTTTTGATTGAATGACACAATTCAGTGTGAGCTAAATTCAGGGTTGCCCTCTCACACAGACTAACTATTTTTTTTTCCTTTTATTTTTTTTATTTTTGTTTTTATTCTTCCCAAGATCCAATCTGATCAATATAGAAATATTGATATATTATTTTGTAAAATATTTGAATGTTCATATAAATACCTAAATAGTTTTTAGTTCTAATATCAGAGTTTTTTTCTATTTTTTTTTAAAAGAGTAACTCAGTTTATTTTACACTAAAAATAAACTAAGTTTAGAACAGAGGATTGGGAAGATCCTCTCCTATTGAATCTTTATGCCAATGAATTAACCAATTCTTATTTGTTTTGCAGGTGTTTAGCATTTGTAAGTTTAATTAAATAAGTGAATTAACTCATAGCTTTTAACCTATTCAAGGTTGCTTTCCAGAATAGCCTAACTGAGGGTTGTGCATACTTCTGTGCACCCGTATGCACAAAATTATGTTCAACTGCTATTTGCTTCACCTTAGTCCTCAGGTGGACTAATTTGTTTAAATAAGATTTTTGGGTTAACTAGTTATAATCTACAAGTTTTACTTATTCATAGGATCATCAAACTTTTTCTTTAACTCTGGGTTCATGTTATCTGCCTGTAGTTTTTCTTTCTTTTTCTTACTTTACAATACTTACAGTTATTATGTGAATAGTTTCTAGTCTCTAAAACAATCTAGTACATAAGCATACATCACTAGTTCACCTATGCTCAGATCCACTATCGAACTTATTACTTGATGGAACAAAGATTTCTTGCTGACAGGTTATAAGATAAAGCTAAATTTCATTATCTTTTTCTTCACTGAGACTAGTTCTACCACAAGTAGTTTAAACCATTCAATACATTGCAGATTTGGGTTACAACATAATTCAAACATTATCACAAATCAGTTCTTTTAGCAAAAGAAAAAGGAAACATAAAGCAGCATTCTTCTACAAATCACAAATTTAGTTAACTAGCAATTCAGCTTAGCATCATGCTTCTGCCCCTTTTCCCTTAGCTTCCTTCTTTCCTGTAGACACCATATGATCTACTCCACCATGTGAGTGGAGCACCCATTTGATGCAAGCAACAAACAGGTCAGACTAAAGTCTGGTATGAGTAAATTCAATTGACAATACATAAGATTTATGAAGTTAGTTCCACATCACCTTTATTTCAGAAGTTAAATGTTCTACTCAGGTTATTAAACCACTTCCTCATATACACCTTTTTTTCATCCTTACAGTGAAGTGAGTAAATTTCTAAATACCTATACATGTGCTTAAACTAATTTCTTAGCAAAAATTCTTATTTCAAGAATTCATAGCAGTCATCACACAAATTACCCAAGCATCTCATAAACATGAACAAGCAACACACATATCATTAAGCCAAGGCATCAAAACTAAGTCTGCATACTAGAACTCACCATTACCCCTAGCATATTCACCCCTGCTTGTAAGTTCATTTCATATCATTTTTAAGGGTCCAATATCACATTCATGGTTGCACTGGTGCACACTGCCTGGAACTACTGTTTGATTTCCAGTGCACTACAAGCTATTTGGACATGAACATGCCATGTGCAAACTCACACCCCATCCTTAATGCAAGCCAACCACTATGTCATACCCACTTCCCTCATACCCAACCTGATAGAGGTGACTCAATTCCTTAGTTTAATTACTGAGTTTTCCATTCATGTGTTCAGGTATCAACTATACTATGTCATGCCCAAAATCTTTATGTACCTAACCAGTAAATGCAAGCAGTTTTCATGCATCCATGAAACATTCATCCATTCATACATTTCAACCATCAATTAATCACATTTGTATATTATTTCAAGTCAGTTTTGTTCAGAGACAGGCCTTTGGCTAAAGCATGGATCAATTTTTTTTTTTTTAGGAAAATGAAATGCCACTGTGGTTTCCAGTAACAAGGCCCTTGCAGTCAATTTATATATGTATATTTTTTTTCCTTTAAAATATGTTCACTCACTGCTCAACCTTATTTTCAGAGAGTACTTAATGATGGATCAAGATTTAGCATATGGAAATTCCACTGCATCTCAATCATCCTCTCAAATGCAAGCCATAAGCCAAAGGACCCCTTCCTCTTACTGCCTTGCACCTTACTTTTCTCATTAGTTTATGCTTTAACCAAAAACATTTTCTCAGGTTTATAATCATATAAATAAATCAGTTACTATCATCCTATCATTAAATATACACCACGTGTAAACAATTATTAGATTAAATGATAACCAAACAATATACTTCAGAAGCATCAGAAAATGGTAAACTAGAAATGCAAGAAAACTTCAAACATGAGTAAAATAATTTAGAGGTTAAATGGCTGCCTTTCATAGGTCTTAATGCCTTGCCAAGTGAGGGTTTACTCACCAAGTTTCTTCTTCCCAAGTCTTGATTCAGGTCTGCCATTATTTTCCTCAAACTGCTGCCTACTTTCTTTTCTATATTTTGTTTTCTCATTTTCTAATGTGTACCCGTAGGAGATAATGTGGTATATGGTGGAGTTGTTAGGGTTTTAAGGTTAGTTAGGTAATTTATTTTCATTAGAAATCCCATCCTTATTTCTGATCTCACCCAACAGTTTACCCTCTCCACTTTCCCTCCCTGCCATTTCCCCCTTTTTCTCTGTCTTAACTATCTTTGGCAAATTTCTTTACACACTATATGCATGATTTCTTTGGCTCGGGCATTTCTTGTCTTTTCTGGTTTTAATCATGCATATAAGTTTACCTGTATGGCCAGCTATGTGTGTGTTTCTACTAAATGTTGGGTACATGTATATATGTTCATATGTATTTTATATATTTTTTCCTACCCACACAAGCCACTGTGCTTGTACTTATGCGATGGAAGTTAGAGTTAAAATCTTCCTTAGGTTGTTTATGCATTTTATTCAAACTTTTGTGGATTCATACTTAATGGTCATGCACTAATTCATTTCTTATTTTGCTTGCAAGATCCTTACTAGATTACTTGCTCAGGCTGTACACTGCAATAGTGTGCACATGCACAAGGACATGAATTCTCATTTTCACACAAGCACTTCACAGAAAATTGTATTTATATTTTTTTCTTCCACATAACTAAAATAAAATTTGAATGACTTAAATCTTATACATGCTTGCTTAACTAGGGTTGTCACAGTGAATTGGTTAAATTGATATAGGCTACCCGGGTTTATATAAGTTGTATGCTTTTATATTCCATGTTAGATGGGTTTACTCACGCTGGTTTCCAGCCTGACCCGGGTGTTACTTTGGTGTAATGCTCGGGTCAGACCGAGTATTACAGATTTCAGGTAGGGACGTTCTGGAGCTCAAGAGGCGAGCTGGATGGCAAGAACGTATAGAGTATTTCCGCTGTGTTTATGTTGTTGTAAATTTGAGACATGATTATTGTGCATATCCAGTGTCTGTATATAGGTGTAACTCTGATGTATAAAAATGTAATCAACAGATGTGATATTCTTTTATAGACTGTTATTATTTATTATTATACTTTATCCGCTGCGAATGTGAGATGTTTGGTTTTCTGTTCTTCTTCTTCTTCTATCTCTTTCTTCTTTTCATAACTATCTGGAATTTTCGGGTTAGAAAATTTCGGGTCGTTACAGTTGGTATCAGAGCTGAGAGGTTAAGCGAAAACCTTGGCTCTAGTGGGATTATTCATTTAATAGAGTCTGAAGTACTCTAGAATGAGTTGAGTATATATATATGTATATGAGAGCGTACTTGTTATTTGCTTATAAAGATTTTAAATGATTTTATATAAAATATATATTTTTGGATATATAAAGCAATATTTCCTTCTAATAAATATTAAGGTAATTGGTTGTTAAACTATTGGAATTATAATTTAGAAGTAATATAATACAACCAAATTGAAGTCTTGAATTAGAATTAAATGAAGTAAAAACGAAAATACAACCAAATCGAAATTTAATTAATTGAAAATGAAATTCTAAAAATAGGATTCAGGAATTAAATTATTTAAAAGCTTTAAATAAATGTAAGTTTGAAATGGGATTCAAACTGAAATTTAATCTTGAAATTATAGAAATAAGAATAATATAAAAAGGAAATGGGATTTGTTGCAAACAATGGATTGTTTGAAATTTGATTTGAATTTAAACCAAAGGTGGTTTACAATTTTAAAACATGGCTGGGAGGGTCTAGAAATAAATATGTATGGATATACATGATATCAAAGATAGTTTGAAATAAACTCTAAGAGGTTGAGTTTTGATTTTTCCCTGAATTGTGATGTAAAAACCCAAAGTAGTATAAGTTTTGAGCTTATAGGAGGGAAATAATTTTGAAGTTTGAAGCGGAAATTCAAATTGAGTAAGGTTGATCGGATTAAGTAAATTGAAATTTAACTTTGGGAAGTTAAATAAGTGTAGACAAAGCAATCAGAATTGGAAATTTCAAGATGAAATTGGAATTTAACTTGGAAAGTTAAATGGTTGATTTGAATTGGGAATTTGTGTGACCTCAAAAAGGGTTTGAAATTTAAAAATTGAAAATGGATGGATGTTTTAGAATAAATTGGATGATATCCTCCTATTGTAAATAAAAATCTTTAAATTGAGAATGAAACTGTATAAATAAAATAGAATAAGTTTGAATAATTGAATTGTAAAATAAACTTGTTTAAGAACCGGCTTCAAACTGAAGATAAAATTGAATAATAAATTAAATTTTGAAAACAAATAAAATTGTATCGAACCTGGAAATACATAAATAAAAGTGATTTATAATGGCATTTTGGGAATTGGATTCCGAAATTAAATTCATAATAATTCAAATTGATTGGAATAATTTGAAATTATAATTAAAGTGAACAGCATTAAAGTCAAATGGAATTTGTTTTAAATTGGGAAGGGAATCAGGGGTGATTCAACTTGAATTGGGGTTAAATAAATTTCAATGGAAATTGGAGTTATTCAAATTGGAATTGGATTAATTTAAATGAAAGTGTAGATTTACATTGGATTGTTAGGGAAGTGAACAGTTGACTCTTGACTAGTTTCAATATAAATTGTTTTGATATAAACTTATATTTCTAAGCTATTAAATATATACAACCTTTCTTTCTTAAAGCCAAATTATTTTATACTTGTTTTATAATTATTTTTGGAGCCATTTAAAAATTTTCCACTATTTTATAGACTAATTCCTATTTTCAACTACTAATTATATTTTATGGCTATTTTGAAGTTATTTAAAATTTCTATGACTATTTAATTATTTTTCAATTATTTTACAATTACTGAACTATTTTACAGCTATTTTATAAACTAATAATTATTTTCCAACTACTTATCTATTTTTCAATTATCAAGCTATCTTCTAAACTGGTCGGAGTTCAAACTGTTATTGATTTAAATACCCAACTGAGGTAAGAATTGAAGTGACAACCCAATGGGAATTAAAGTGACTATAAATAGAAAGAAAATTGATATTGGAAAGGGTAATCAAAATTGAATATTTGATTTTGGGTAAACAAAGTTATATCTTTGATATATATTTTCCCTTTGTTGAATCTATTGTTGGAAGAAAAGGGATTTTGGAAGTGTTTGAAGTATAAAAGGGACTTTATACGAGTTTAAAGTGATCCAAAGTTTTAAAAATTATATATATCTATATATATATAAAGGATCTTATGAGAATTTTGGAAAGGGTTTTGGGAACCTTTGGATTTGGAAAGGCTTTTGATTTTTTTGGGTAAAATCAATATTGAATTTGGGAAGCCTAGTTTGAGAATTATCGATTTTGGGAAAATTGATTTTGTGTAAAGGAGCTTTGATAAAATTCATACTAGGTATATGATTTGAAAGATACTATATGTGTATAGTATAAAGTGTTTTGATGATGGCTCTGGGGAAAAGGCGCTCCCTTCGAATGAACTTCTCATGAGTGCCACCGGGTGGTGCTGCCTTGAGCCCCAGGGGGTTCTAAAGTTGATCCTATGAGGAGTCCGGACAAAACTGGTTCCTGAGGATTATGAGTAGTGTATACCATAGCGGAAGTCCTGTGTGCCGTTAAGAGCCAACATGTCTGCGTTTGATTTTATATCGGCAGACTACGACCTATGTAGGAGTGAAGAGGTTTCATTTCGATAGCGAAATCAGAGACCGCGGAGAGCCTGCAGTTGCATGGACTTTTGCTGCGACGGCAACGTAACCCTGGATGTAACTGTGATTTGTTGTGTGGGTTCCATGGCGTAATCGAGAGGCCGCTGAGAGCCTGCAGTTACATGGACTTTTGCTGCGATGGCAACGTAACCCTGGAATGTAACTGCGACCATGGATGGGAGTGATGATTTCCAGAGCATTTTCACCAAAGATATTTCCTCTATTTTCAAAAACTGTTTTCTATATTTTCAATAAAATTATTTTTTAAAAGTATTTTCACTGGGTGTTGAAAACGGGTTTACCAAGTACTTATAGATTTTCAGTCCTACGCCTGATCAACGTATGACTGAATTTCTGTGAGAACAAGGATGGACTGGTTGAGACATCGAGTTATAAAAAGTATTTTCATAAAGAGTTATTTTAATAGTATGATGTGAACTTAAAAGCATTTCTAAATTTTTTAAAATAAGGATATTGGAATTTTGGAAACTAAGGAAACCCAAACTGGAATTATAAAATAAATTTGAACTCGGGAAAATTTAAGAAGTGATTCTTTGTCATTGAAATCGAATATTGATTTAGAAATTGGAAGTGAGCTGATTGGCTAAATAATTGTTTGATTTAGTATGTTAATAAATTCAATGTGGGTAAATAAATGGATTGTAAATTAATGGTAGAGTTTGGGAATGAATTTGAATTGTAAATAGAATGCGACTTGAATTTGATAATAAATTAAATAAGAGGAGATGTTGTGAAATAAAAATAAAATAGGATTGGATTGAAAAATGTGATGGTTTGAATTAAAAATAAAATCCAAGGGTGATTTGAATAATATTTAATGAAATTTGCAAGTAAATTGGATATAAGAGAAGTGATTATAATAGAAATGGTTTGAGTTGCAAAATAAAAACCCATGTGGATAGAAATAAATTGAGAATGGACTTATATTAATAAAATAAATTTGAGAACGGATTAAGTAAGTAAATTAAAAATTTAAAATGGGTTGATTGAGTTAAATAATAATGGATGAAGTCTGATTAAATAAAAACTAAAACAATGTTGTGACTGGAATTGGATTATCAGACTTAACTTAAGTTCGGTGGCACATTAATTAGAAGTATAAACGAGTTAAGTATGTGGTTGGATATTTTGATAAATTGAGAAGGTGAATTTAAATTTAAAATTTAAAATTGATGGGCTAACTAAATTTAATGGAAGTAAACTTAAGTTTGATGTTGGAATAAATCAAAGTAAATTAACTTAAGTTTAAAATTTATGGAAGCTTGGCATTGAATAAGAGTGGAAGCCCATTAAATAAAAACTTGGATTGAATTAATTTGGGAAATGGTTATTAATTTATAAGTATTGGATGTGCCAAGCTTAACAAATTGTTTTGAATGGAACAATTGCGGAAATGAAATGAAATGCAATGAATGGTTGGTGAATAAATTAAAAATGAAGTGGAATTAATTACAGGATGGGTTGAAGAGTAATTTAAAGTAGTTATAAACTAAATAAATACTCTATTAAGCGAATATTGACGAATTGGTATAGAATGAATCGTCGTATGGCGTAAATAAAAAGTAATTAAAATGCTATGAGTTAATAGAGATTAAATAAAATTTATTCTGAATCAATTAAAGTGAATATGAGCTTGTTTGGATTAAAAATCAATGGAATGTAAGTAATTGAGTTGTAAGCCATTAAAATTGAATGGAATGGCATATAATTTGGTTGAAAACAAATTGAATAAGCTTTAAAATCATATGAATCGCTTATGGGAAGCGTTTGGCACTTGTTGTGTATGTAATACATGTGTTTAGCTATTGAAAGTAAGTGATAAGTTAATAAATTTTCTATATATGGCACTTACATATTTAAATTGAGTAAGTACAGGTACCTGAAGGCCGTTTGGCTGGTTTGGATTGCAATAATTGCTAAAATAAATAAGCTGCTTGCTTAAATCGCTAAATAAGGTACGCCTACGCAATAAAATAGGAAATATGAACTATTTTTTCTTTTTCCGACCGGGTGGGTCGATGTATATATATTTATATCTCTTGTCAAATTGCAAAAGCTCTTCCGTACAAAGGAGGCTCTGCCAAAAATTTTCCAAAATTTTGGGAGTTAGAAAATTTTTGGAATTTTTTTTAAGCGATTAAACGATTTTAAATGTGAAACTGAGATAGATTAGTAGATGGAACTAATAAGATTCAGTTAAATGGAAAATAAAATTTAATATTCGAAATTGAAATAAGTTGAATTCATATTAAAACGGGAAAAACGAACTTGAATAGAAGTAAATATGGAAACCTATATAAGAGAATGTATAAAATGATTTGTAAAGTTACGATTGAATATTTTTGCTAAACAAGGTATGCAGGTACTAAAAAGGGGAAAAGAAAATTGGATTTAATTCCAAAGGATAAATGTGAATGGCCTGACAAAAGGTATGTATTTAAGTTTCTGTATGAAATTGGATTGGGTTTTGATGTAGCCACTTGGCTTTTGTTTTCTTTTGGAATTTGGGAGCCTGTAGAGGCCTTTTGTAGTTGTACCGAGCTAGCCGCGCAAAGGAGACACTGGCAAAAAATTTTGGAAATTTAGAGAGTTAGAAAAATTTTGAGAAAATTTTGATAATTCCAAATTTGGTTTTAGATTGAAATTTGAATGATTGTGTAAAAAGGGATTGTTTAAAAACTGTGGGAAAATTTGGGAAGTTAGTAAGAAGGATAATAAGTCTTTTATAAAAGACAGTTGGTAGGATGTTGATAAAACTGTTGGTTTTGGAAAAAAGTAAACAGGTATTGGGCCATTCTTCCTAACTATTAATTTCGGGGACGAAATTTCTTTTAAGGGGGGAGGAATATGACAACCCGAAAATTTTAACGAATTAAATTGGAATAATTAATCGATTTTAAATATTTAAAAGTTAATTTTAACTTGAATTCAAGATATCAATATTTACTTGGCAATTAAATCATTGAATTATATAGTTTAAATATTGAATTTAATAAGTGAAATTGGGTAAATTGTTGAATCTGAAATTTCTAAGCCTGTTTAAATAATTTGAAGGCTTATAAAATTTATAATGATGACACTGAAAATAATAGAATGGTTGAAATTTAATTTAAAGGTGATTTGTTCAGTTTTGAAATTTTATTGTTTAAATCGATATTTAAAAATAGCCTTCCGAGGCACAGCCTCGGAATTCGATGAAACCAGTTTCATTGGATCCGTGATAGTTAGTTATTATCGAATTTTAATTTTTGTAGCAATCGGAGTTGTCGTTTGACGCTGCAGCTCAAAACGCTTCGAACTATGTTAATCGATTTAAATTAAAATTGATCGTTTACTTCCGTAACTCGCACATATGATCAAATTAGCTTGCGAAACCTATTCCATTGCGTTCGGAATGCGGGTAAAGCCTTATAAACATCTGTCGACATGTCTGATTCGGGGTTTGGGATTTCGCGTTATACCACGCGAGATATTTTCAATATTTAATTATATAATAAATTTCAAAGTACATATGTCAGAGATATTTTGTTCAAGGCGTACTCGTGAAGCCTCCCCAACTTGATATCTTCTCCCCGTCCCTCCCTCTATTTCCCAAAAAGGAGATAATAAAACCGAACTCAAAAAAAAAGAGAGAGTAAACAACGGCGAGCTACTCCTCCTTTTCGTACCCCAATTAAACGAAATCAAATTTATTCGATCATCAATTACTGAGCACGTCTCTATGTCGCGTTATGGTGGAGCTCGTCGGCGAGCGAGGCAAAGTCGCGCGTCGTGGTTCATCAAATCAGGAGGAGGCTGCGCTTTTAAGGAAGGGCGATAGTGAGTTGGTTTGCAGATTTGATGAAGGCGTAGGAATTTGGGCCGGGATTTGGAGATAATCGCGAGTTAGGGTTTTGAGTTAAGGTCGCTATTCGACGAAGACGATGGGATTTGGGACTGCGATGTGGAGCTCGATTTTTGGGGGCGCTGTAGGTTGTCGCTCGCGACGTCGCGTGGTGGCGTTGAGGGTTCGCGAGGGCCGATAGTGGCTTGAAGGTGAAGGATTTGTGCTCGTCGTCGAATCGAGTGAAGGTGAATTGGATGCTAAATCGGGTTGCAGCCTACTTTGGGAAGTTTGGTGAGTTTTTTTTTTTGGGTTCTGGATATTGTTTTTATCGTGAGAGATGGAGTAAGATATGTAGATTAGACTAGTTAAATTTTTAATTTGAAATGAGTTAATTAAGTTTATTAACTGACAATATTAAACAGCTAAAGTGATTTGTCAGAATAATAATAAGAATTTGTTTATGTATTGTTTGAAATTAGTTTGGTTATGGCATATTACAGTATTTGTTGTTAAGAATAAAAATGCAGGGGTTTTAAAATGTTCAAAGAAATTATAAAGGTTGGATTTTTTGAAATCTGTAATCTATTTTTTAAATATGTATGTAGTTCAAAGGAAATAAATATACATATATGTTTTCACTTACTAAAGAATTTATAAAAAGAACTTATTCGTTTTAAATTTATTATTATTAGTTAAATAAAAATTGTAAAAAGGGACAGTTGATTGTTCGATTATGTAAAATATTAATAAATCGTATAACTGTTTATTCAAGGTTTGAAAATTATGGAGAGACAAGCCGATATGGATAGGATTGCAAATAAAAGGAGCAAAGGTGAGTAAATCTCACTCTGTTGGATTTTATTTAAATTTAAATGGTTAAATTTAAATATTTTGTTTAATGATTGGATTGATTGATGTGCACTGTGAATTGGTGATATGAATTCGGTTTGATTGATTCTCGAGTTAATTGAGGTTTGACTCGAAGTGTTGGGGCTTTAAGTTGTTTTAAATTTAAATCATAAATAAGAAAAGGGTTTCGAGTTAAATTTAAATGAATTGTGATTCATTTAAATAGTAGAGAAATTAAGAAGGATAAGTAATTAAACCAATAAATCAATGATTTAAATTAATTAATTCAGTAATTGAGGATTGGAGTTAACTAATTAAGGTTTAAGTTAATTAATTAAGTTTAATTAATTTAGAATAATCAATGGATGCGTTGATAGAAATTACTTAATGTCATCAATAAAATAGAATTACTTTGTGTAATTAATCAAGAGATTAGTTGAAATAACAAATTAAGGAGTAATTAATTTATTAATAGAGTAAATAAGAAGATAGTTAATTACAGGTTGTGGATGATCGAGAATGAATAGTATTGTGGTCGAATTAAAGTAAAATATAATTGGAAATCATTAATTTGTATAATTAACGATGTAATTAAGGATTGATTAATTATGATTGATTAATCCATGATAAGTGACTTGTGAGAAATTAATTTATATAAGAAAGTAATAATTAATATAATAATTAATTTATGAAGTAATTAAGATTACTTATTGATTTTGGGTTAAGTGTAATTACTATCGTGAAATTAATCAAAGATAATTACTTAAATGTAATTGAAAGATAATTAATCCAGGGTGATGAATTAAGGTGAATGGATGAGAAAGGGTTGATTGATCAAGTGATTTGGAATTAATTAATGAAGGAATCTTGGTGATTGAGGTTTGAAATTCAATTTGAATCAGTTGAATTAATTTGTTGTGATTAAGCATTGCTTATGGATAATTGATGGTATTGGATGTTGAATGAGTTGATATCTCTGATATGAAATGTGTATATTTCATTTGAATAACTTGGGTTAGGATAATATGAGTTTCGAAGAGGCCGGAGTCGGGTATTAGGAAATCCCCGAAACCACTTCTTTTTTTTTAAAATTGATTTGTGAAATCAATACGATGAAATGAAATGATTTAAGTCTCTAAGTTTGGTACATAGAAATCTATAGGTGAAATAAGTGTTGTCTATAGCAAATTGTGAATTGGTTGAATTGATATAGACTACCCGGGTTTATATAAGTTGTATGCTTTTATATTCCATGTTAGATGGGTTTACTCACGCTGGTTTCCAGCCCGACCCGGGTGTTACTTTGGTGTAATGCTCGGGTCAGACCGAGTATTACAGATTTCAGGTAGGGACGTTCTGGAGCTCAGGAGGCGAGCTGGATGGCAAGAACGTATAGAGTATTTCCGCTGTGTTTATGTTGTTGTAAATTTGAGACATGATTATTGTGTATATTCAGTGTCTGTATATAGGTGTAACTCTGATGTATAAAAATGTAATCGACAGATGTGATATTCTTTTATAGACTGTTATTATTTATTATTATATTTTATCCACTGCGAATGTGAGATGTTTGGTTTTCTGTTCTTCTTCTTCTTCTTCTATCTCTTTCTTCTTTTCATAACTATCTGGAATTTTCGGGTTAGAAAATTTCGGGTCGTTACAGTTGGTATCAGAGCTGAGAGGTTAAGCGAAAACCTTGGCTCTGGTGGGATTACTCATTTAATAGAGTCTGAAGTACTCTAGAATGAGTTGAGTATATATATATGTATACGAGAGCGTACTTGTTATTTGCTTATAAATGTTTTAAATGATTTTATATAAAATATATATTTTTGGATATATAAAGCAATATTTCCTTCTAATAAATATTAAGGTGATTGGTTGTTAAATTATTGGAATTAAAATTTAGAAGTAATACAATACAACCAAATTTGAAGTCTTGAATTAGAATTAAATGAAGTAAAAATGAAAATACAACCAAATCGAAATTTAATTAATTGAAAATGAAATTCTAAAATTAGGATTCAGGAATTAAATTATTTAAAAGCTTTAAATAAATGTAAGTTTGAAATGGGATTCAAACTGAAATTTAATCTTGAAATTATAGAAATAAGAATAATATAAAAAGGAAATGGGATTTGTTGCAAACAATGGATTGTTTGAAATTTGATTTGAATTTAAACCAAAGGTGGTTTACAATTTTAAAACATGGCTGGGAGGGCCAAGAAATAAATATGTATGGATATACATGATATCAAAGAAAGTTTGAAATAAACTCTAAGAGGTTGAGTTTTGATTTTTCCCTGAATTGTGATGTAAAAACCCAAAGTAGTAAAGTTTTGAGCTTATAAGAGGGAAAGAATTTTGAAGTTTGAAGCGGAAATTCAAATTGAGTAAGGTTGATCGGATTAAGTAAATTGAAATTTAACTTTGGGAAGTTAAATAAGTGTAGACAAAGCAATCAGAATTGGAAATTTCAAGATGAAATTGGAATGCTCGAGGCTAAGCATTACCCTTTTAGAACATTTCACTTAGAATGCTCATCATCCTCCTGATGATGTTCTGAAAGCATTCATCCATACAAGTCTGTTTCGGGTTCGAACGGAACCGAAGGCACTACTCCTACCACATCCATTTTGGAATCACTCTCAGGATTAGTAGCGATTAGCCCTTGCACTTCACTGCTCCATCTTCAACTTCCAGCTCTTGTCTTCCTCACGAAAACGTTCAAATCGGATCGAAGTGGTTTTCAAGAAATAAATCTCGATCCCGGTCTCCTCGAAACGATGAACGCATTGGACAATATTACTAGTCGGTTATTTCACTATCAAACAACATTCACAAACAATCATCAAGCCATAATAATTTCTCCCAAATTATTTATTAACCTCAAAATATCTTCGCAAGATATTTTTCCACTTTTCAACTCTTTTGAAAACAGTTCCAAAACATTTTTCTCTTACGGAATAAATTCCCCAAGTATTTTCGATTCCCGTTGAAATCACCAAGTACAAAATACTTTAGATTTTAAAATAGTTTAAAACACTTTATTTAAAATATACTTTAACATATTTACATTAAAAATTACTTAAATACTTTATTCAATATATATATATATATTTTAAGAATATTTAAAATAAAACTACTTTATAAAATATAAAACTAATTTTTAAAATAAAAGCTAAGCCAAACTAAATTTAAAAATAAGAGATTACGAAATCCCTTACAAGTAGTTTTAATAATCTTTAACCAAGCTATCTTTAAAATAAAACCACTTTATAAAATTTAGATATTAAAAATTAACTTTAATAAATATTTATCTTTTAAAATTTTAATAACTTAAATAATAATTTCTTAAAAACATTCCTTTAAATAACTTTAAAACTTTCAACTTGTACTTAAAAATCTGCTTTGAAAACGTACTTGGCTTTCAGGGAATCCACTTCTCTTCCACACCTCTTTAAAAATAAACCAATATTTATTTTTAAAACAAATTACCCATTCCTCTATAAATTTCCATCGTGAAATTTATACTTTCAAATATCCATTGATATTTTATTTCACTTTATAAACCAGTTTATAAATTCCACAGTCTCACCCTTCTTTTAAAACACAGTTTCAAATACTAAATCAATTTCCAAATTGATTTTAAAAATTACTTCATTTTAAAATAAATTCCTTTACTTCTTAATTTATTTCAACCCATAAATTTCAGATTTTACTTCTTAATTATGATTTAAAATCTTTTAATCAGAAAATACCAATTTCATATTTTTCCCCAAAATCCTTCTTTATCCTTTCCAATAAATTTAAACCTTGAATTTTAAAATAAATTCTTTATCCCTATAAATAATTTCACTTAAGCTTTAAAATTCATTATTTCCCTTTTATTCCAAATCTCCTTCCCATATTCGGAATTTATTTATTAAAATTTAACAATCAACTTTTATTCTTCCTCCAATTTATTCTCTAATTTATTCAAATTCTCTAAAATTATTTTACTTAAAAAATTCTCTCTTTTATTTCATTTGAAAAATCCAATCTACACATTCGGTATATCCAAATATATTAAATCAAACATAACATCCTTTATTTTCAATTATCAATGTAATCTATCACAAATTATCACACAAACCATATCGCAGAATATTAAACAATCTAAATGATTTTGAGGAATCCAGTTGGATCCCTCCAACCTGTTTCCCTGTATCCACAAATGTTAGCACAATATAAAATACTAATTCCACTTCGAGGTGGAATATCATGGTATATGTGATTAAATAATATCATCCGCTATTATGCGACGCATAGGGTCTCATCCACTATATAATGTGGGAAATCAATCACTCCAGTATATACTATATACTACTATATAATATATCACAATCAATCAATTCAATCATTCAACCAAATATTTAAATTTAACTATTTAAATTTAAATAACCCAGATAAGTGAGATTAACTCACCTTCAATTTTGCAATCCACTTCCATCTCGACTATTTTCTTCATGATATTTGGACCTTGTATAATTTTTTTATGATTTATTAATATTTGAAATAGTCTAACCATAAATTACCATTAAATAAATTTAATTAACTAATGATTAAAATTTTAAACTAATAATTTTTATTTTTAAACTACATATATACTTAAAAATAAATGATGGATTCCAAAAATCTAATTTTATTTAAACTTTCAAATATTTTAATATTCATGTTAATTTCCCAAAAGTCTTATATATAAACCTATGGACTAAAATAGGTATATGTGCATATACATATAAAAGCTTGACTTTATTGTATATATTTTTTCATTTTCAAACTGTTTATAATAAAAACCCTTTTAAATGAAATATATTTTTGTTTATCTACATATTTTTAAATAAATAAATATATATGTACACACACTTATATACATCTTTAAACCGAAACAGAATTGACAAATCCACCATACTGAAATTTTATACATACATACATACATACATACATACATATACATACATGCATGCATGCATGCATACATACATACATACATACATACATACATACATACATACATACATATACACACACACAAAAACCGCATTAAATACTCCATTGTAAATTCATTTATATTTCTCTGTATATGTAAGTATTTAAGAAAAAGAAGTTATACCTTACTGTCATATTTTTATTTCTCTTCTGATATGGTTTCAACTAAAAATGAATGTAAATAAATTCCCTAATTAACAAATTACCTTACCGCCTCCCAAAATCATAGTCGACCTCGCCATTACCTTCATTGAGACACCTTCGACCACCCCATGTCAAAATTTCCAAGATCGGCATCCTTAAGGAAATCGCGACCCCCTTCGTCTCTCCCCCGTGGCCATTGCCAGGTTGCGGCCCTCCATTTGAAACCGCATACCCAAAATCCTACCCAGAGATCTCCCTTCACAATACGAGCCTGACTATCCCCTCCAACATTCCAATTCGCATCGCACTCGACCTTATCTTCAGTTGTCACCAAGAAACGCGAACTCCACCCTGACGGCAAGACGCGCTCCTCTCCCTTCAGATACCAGTTCGACCTTGAACGATCGCGCTTCGCTCTCTTTATATTTTTTTTAGCGAATTGACTTCCTGAAATTAATTGAAACGAGGGCAGCCATTTATCTTAAATTTTCGAATTGTTTGCATTTGAATGGAAAGAGGGGATTTCATCATTTTTTTTATCTATATCCTTTAATTTCTCTCGGCCATCTTGATTTTAGATTGAGGGGAAAAGGACATCTGGTAAGAAATTAGAGAAAGTAGAGGACGTGTGTACAAACGAATGAAACGTGTTTAAATTTGTCGATTGTATAAAAATATATATACTTAATTTAAATTCGAATTCAAATTTAAATCGTCTCGGTGAAAGCATCTCAAAATGTCGAACTCCTATTGATATGTGCCGCTAGGCGTTTATAATGTTAAACCCCTAATTCGAACACAATGGAAATGGTTTCGAATCCTAATTCGATCGTATGGAGAAGATAGCTTTTTGAATCCAGTTATTATATTAAATTTTCGATATAGATTTCAGCGCGTATACTTACCGTACGACCAAACAATCATTCCAAATACTACGAAAATTGAAATCCGATAATAATACACTATTACAGATCCAATGGAACTAGTTTCGTCGAATTCCGAGACCCTGCCTCGGAAGGCTAATTTTAAATTCAAATTAAACTATATATTTATAAAACTGAACAAAATATTCCCAAATTCAAATTTAAAACTTCTATTATCTCCAGTATTATAAATATAAAATTTCCAAGTCTTTGAAATATTTTTATCCAGCTTAAAATCCATGATTCATTATTTAAACCAACTTTCAATAATTAATTCAACAATTTAATCGCCAAATAAACAATGATATTTGAAATTCAAGTTAAATTGAATTTCAAATATTTAAAATCAATTAAATATTTCAATTTCAAATATCCAGAAATTTCGGGTCGTCACACTTCAGGCCTTTCACAGCCTATAGATCCTACACAAGCAAGTGAAGAGGAGGATTCGCCGGATGAAATTCCAATGTCTATGAGAAAACCAAGATGAACTCCACTAGAACTTCGTAGGTTTAAGTAGTGAGGATTGTATAAGTTATTGATATGCTTTGTCCGGTTTTCTTTTGTTTAATGAATTGTTGAAATATTAGGATTATTTGTTTTGTTGAATTGTTGGATGTTGGAATTAGAATGCAAATCTTGAATTGTAGGATGTTAGATTTTGAATTTAATTATTGAATTGGCGGATGTTGTAATTTGAGTTGTTGGATGGTTGAATTTGATTGAAATGTTGAATTTCGAATGGAGGGTTTGTGTTGAATTAGTGTAAATGGTGATGCAGGGTTTCTGTTTTGAAACCCTGCACACATCTGGGCGACTTTTGAAAAGTCGCCCCTGATGTGTGCAGGGTTTCAAAACAGAAACCCTGCCCTTCAACCTTCCTCATACTTTACTTTACCAAATGGCAAATAAAGAACCTAAAACCTAACCCACGTCTCTCTTCCATAAATTCAATATTTTTCGGCGAAAAAAGAATATCTTTTTGAGATTTGAAGACACAAAAAGAAGGTAAGATCCATAAGCACTATTAAATGTGTTTAATCTTTTGCGATTAAGTCTAAATCCAACATTGATATTTTCAAGAAAAAGGTTGTTGAAAATGGATAATTGGGAGATTGACGACGAGATGATGACGAAAATGTATGAAGAATTTGAACAACAACGAGGCTTTTGCCGGTTAATGAAGAAAATATTACGGTTGATTTCGTCCCTGAGACGTAGTTTGAAAACTTGCCCCCCTCTAAGGTTGGCGGTACATCTATATTGGCCATGGTTACCGGTGAATCAATACACCAATCACTTCATGGAAAATTAAGGGATGTGCTAGCTCGTCGTAAGACTAACAATGCTAGTACAAGCTGGATACCGCCTCGGGTACTTTGTTACTGCGGAGATGAATGTGAAGTGGTTGTGTGTCGGAATGAAAGGAATGCAGGCCATCGCTTTTACCGTTGTGAATCGTATAACGATAATAAGATACGGTCAAATGATATTGACTGTTGTAACTTTTTTAAATGGAAAGATTCGAAAATGTGTCCGAGGGGAATTGCATATGCCCTTGAGATGCAAGCAGAAAACGCCTGTTTGGAGAAGCTGAACCTACAATATCGCAACGCACTATTGAATAAGGTGTACCGTTCGATAAGTTGAGTTCTCGTACATTGTGGGAGGAGAAGTAAACACAAATTTAGGTGTTCATTTATATGTAATTGAATTATGTATCGTCGAACATGTATTCTGACGATTTATGTATCACCAGCTTACATTTGCATATGATTACGTATCACGTAGCAGTTAATATTTCTCAACTTACATTGTATCGGTACCTTTCATTTATATTTAATTGTATTATGTATCGTTGAACAAGTATTCTAAAGATTTATGTATCACTAGCTTACATTTGCATATGTTTACGTATCACATAACATTCATCATCTCAAACGAGCATAGCACGTGAAATAAAAACACAAACTATTTCTACATAAACAACATACGGCTTACAAACATCAAACCAATAATAACACGCATACGAAAACAAAATAACTGAATTACAACGACTCCTTTTGTGACCATGCATACCACATTTACTGCATTTATTCGACATTGGAGGCTGCATCTCGTCCATAGCGCCTTTGATTCTAGTTGACTTAGGCCTTCCTGGAGCTTGCCTTGCGGGAGGTGGAAGTACCATTTGATCTTCATGTGGAGACCAACACCTTTTATTGCGTACGGGATGAAATTCTGCAGAGTATATCGCTAGGTAATTCTGAACGGAGTACCAATGTGATGCAAAATCATGATGAGCTCTGTTTGCACCATTGGCCACGGACGAACAAGCAGTCATGACATGGGCGTAGGGAATATGCTGCAGCAATGGGATGTTGCATGTACATGAACAAGTGTTACCATCGATTATAATTTTTAATTCATCTCCGAAGTAATGAATCACTTGCTATTCAATTTGATTGAAACGGACAATCCGACAACGTCTAGCTTCGCTTGCTCTCTCCGCTATTTTTGCTTCTCATTTTGGCGTGATACGAAGTGGAATTCTTAGCTAACTCTCTTCTTTGGCAAAAGTAACCAACGGATGGATAGAAGGTACGTGCAACAAGTGCTCTAATAGGCAAAGATCTTGCACCCCTAAGTACACTATTAAAACTTTCTGATGCATTAGTCATCATAACATGAAAACAACCATCATCATCTTTACATAATGCCCAATTTTCCTCATTTCCATCCAAACTTCTCTATCCAGTTGTGTGCTCTTATACTACTAGTTTTAATTTCTTCACGAATCTTTAAATACTCAATCTCCTCAGAGGCACATGCACCAGCGTAGAATAAACCGGTCAATCGTTTTTCTCTAAAACCCGTTGCTTGAAAATTTGCTTTCAAATGTCTGACACAGTATCTATGTTTATGTGCGGCTAGCCATTTGCTCTGCAACACTGTAGGTATTCCTTTCATTCTATCATAAATGAAAGTAGTATGACGATTATTTACGTTATGAACGAACTTTTGTATGCACGCGAAAAACCAACCACAACTATCAATGGATTCGGACTCAACGATGACAAATGCCAAGAGATATAGCTGATCATTTGCATCAACGGTTGTTGCAACAAGTAAGGTGCCTTTGTATTTTCCATATAGATTTATATCATCTATGCAAAGCAAAGGTCGACAATGAACAAATCCCTTACTACATGGCCCAAATGACCAAAATGCATGATCAAAAACTCCATACTCATCAGTAGTAATGTGTCCTACACTTTCGGGATTTGTTTTGCATATTTCACCAAAGTATTGTCGTATGTTGGAATATGACTCTGCCCAATCACCGTAGATTCATTCAATTGCCTTGCTCAATGCTCTCCATACTTTCAGATAGCTAATTTTTATAAATAATTGTTCTTTCGTTAGAACTTGCACCGTTCCGGCTGTAATGTTCAAATCGGATTTCACGAAAGGCATGATCTTCGATACTATAAAGGATGATGTAACTTGCCTATAATTTGAGTTCACTGTAGGATCAACGCATGTGTGATCACTAGAATTTTTTTTAATAACCCACCATCCAACCTGTATCTTTTTTGAGTCAATAGCATGTATTCTTCAAGGACAACTGTCATCGATGTTGCAAATGACGGTATATTTTGCTTTGTTCTACCTTATTGACATATAAGATTGACTATCCTGATAGTTGTTGCAGAAATTTAGTTTTACTCAAACACCATGCTAACTTTGAAACCGGTCTGCACGCTGTAGGATAAAAATAATTCGCTGTTGAAGTTTACATTTGCAACAATTGACTTAGTCATAATTTGTGCATTGCACAAATCATCATCCAACGGTATCTCCGTTTCTGATTCATCATTGTCTACACAATTTGCCTCTGCACCTTTGAAATCATAGTCTAGAGGATCATTGTTTACTTGCATATTTTCCACCCAGGCTGTATCAACCCCTGGTGTTGACACAGACATACTATCAAATGCAGGAACATCTTCAGCTTGTACAATGTACATCTTCTTCATCATCTACATCCATATCATCATTGCATATAGTTTGACCTGCTGGTTCATTCGGTGGATGGACATTCAGTGGTTGGACGTATGACTGTGTAGTAGTGTTGTTTGCCGCACAGCTGCAGCAAATTAATACATCAATTTTAGTTTATTTCTTCATACCAACGATTTTGCAACATATTGCAATATTTAACTTACTTTTGGCTTAAATGGTAAAATTCGGACGGAGTTGGCTGCATTCGTTCATTCGTACGGCTACTCGATGCTCTCGCACTTCTTTGAGTGGAATTTTGAATTGGAATAAAACTGCACGGGAATACAAATTAAGTATAATAATTAAATAAATTCAATATAACATATCTCTATGTAACCACGGCTAAACGATACCTCTGACTCATTTGTGTAAAGCTGTCATGCATTAAATGAGGATAGGTAAATTGGACATTTGGCTGCAAACTCATGAATGGATGAAAACCGTAATACATTTGTTGTTGCCCATATTACGATATGTGTTGAGTCGGATTGCTAAAATTAGGTGACAGAATTCCTTGTCCAGTACTCATGTTCCCCACCATTTTAGAATATTCTTCAACGCCAAAATTTGTTACGGGTGGTGGTGTTGGTTGTTTTGCAACCGATCTTCTTTTTTCCCCAACAAACAACTCAATAGATTTGGTCGAGGCAGCAAACATTAATTCAACTTCGTCGTTGTCAACAAATTTGATTGCTTTGGATCTGGAATCTGTTGGCCAATTGCAAACTATTTCAATCTCGTGCTCTTCCGGTTTTATCTTTGTTGCATTATAACCGACTCTTTCAACTGCTAAAAAGTAGATACTCTTCGAACTTTAGCCGGGTTAAGATCGATCAAGATATTTTCCACACATTAAATCGTCAATAACCAATTCACCATCAAAATAGCATATGATTGGAATAAAACCATGAGCCATTCTACATCAAGCAAAAAAATTTAGTTTGCAAAGTAAATTCAAAACTTAGGATTTCTACTGCATACCTTGATTGGATTCGATCGTACGACGATTTGCTATGTTTGAGGTAGATCTTCGAAATCTATTACTTTTAAAAATATTAAATAAAATTCAATTAGGTTTTAAAAAAGAAATCGAGGTAGGAAGTATTGGGTTTTTTGGAGATAGAGAAGAAGGGGCTAAAACGAAAAAGGAAGGAAGAGACTCTGGTTTTGCTACAGAGCCCCGAGTGACTTTCCAGAAGTCGCCTATTTTGTTTTAAAACAAATAGGCGACTTCGCAAAAGTTGTCTGTATTATTCATGAAAAAAAAAGAATGTTTTGACCAGCTTGGAGCTGAGCTGACCCAAGCAGAGCTAAATTTGATATTTGTTTTAATACCGAGCTATTTGCGATAATTGGTTTAAAAACAAGTCTAGATGAAAAAAAATCCATGGACACGGATCAAACATCCCACTCGTATCGTGCCCTTTCCTCCTTCCCAAGTCCAACTATTGCTCAACCATGCCACCTTCTGTTCTTTCAGATCGAAACCCAATCCTCCAAAATGACTCCTCAACAAATTTTTACAATTCGTCAAACCTTAATTCCCCAAAATGAAAAAGTAACAAACACAGAAACGGTGATCCATCTCCGCCACTAATTCATCGCCTATTGAAGATTCCTAGGCACTCGCGTCTCCACATTTCTTCCTCTGCTCTCTTCTTTCAGATCTCGACCTTCAATTTCTTAGGTATGGAATTTTAATTTTTAATCATCTTTATTATGTCTACTTTTATCTTTTAGTTTTTTTTTTTTTCCTAATTTACTTGGTCAAATCAGATAGCCTGCTACCTTCCATAAGTTTGATGTTATGTGAACTAATTGACCCGTACTGCATTATGGTTAGGGCTGTCAATTTCCTACACGACCCGAAACCCGCACGGAAATTAGCAGGTTAACCCGACCCATTTAATTGGAGGGTCATTTTCGGGTCAACCCGAATTTGACCCGTTTATAAATGGGTGGGTTTCGGGTTGACCCGCTAACCCGAAACTGACCCGTTAACAACCCGTTTATACAGTACATAGGTTGAGCTGACCCGTTTACGACCCGCTCCGACCTGTTTATGACCCATTTGTACCTTATACGGGTTATACGGGTTGACCCGACCCGTTTACGACCCGTTACGACCCATTTACGACCCAATTATACCTTATACGGGTTGACCCGACCCGTTTACGACCCATTCACAAGTTATACGGGTTGACCTGACCCATTTACGACCCGACCCGACCCGACCGTTTATAATCGGGTTACATGGGTTGGGTCGGGTCAACCCGTTTATAAACGGGTCGGGTTCGGGTTGAGCTTTTTCGACCCGTTTAATAAACGGGTTGACCCGACCCATTTAAAATCAACCCGAACCCGACTTGACCCGACCCAAACCCGACCCGACCCGACCCATTGACAGCCCTAATTATGGTGTTTTCAATATTGTGCTCATTTTGTACTTGTTCTAGTTACTATTACTCGTATTGTGTTTCATCTACTCCCTCTAGATACGAAAGTTATACAATTTAAGCTTATTTTGTTGTTGATTTTTGTTACAAATTAGAAATTTGTATGGATATCTTTGTCGTATAAATTGTTGTGGAATAAATATTTGTTGCTTTTTTACTTTAAAATGTCACTTGCTAGCAATTGTAGATTTTTGTCCATGAAAGTGCAGTTGTTCAGCAAAATGTTATTTATTTTTTAGATTGGTTACTTCATTTCGTGCTAAAGCATTTCTTAATTTAAAAGATATGACACCTGTCATGACATATGTATACGATACTTTTGAAAGTTTTCTAGAACCAAATTGTAAGGCAAAAAGAAAACACTAATGGTTCACATGATATATTCGATTTGACTAAGAAAGAATTGGGCCTTCAAGAGGGAAATCATGTTTTTAGGTTTAGTGCCTTAACCTGAACTCATCATCTTATATGGAAGACAAAGTCACAAAATGAATTAGTGTCTGAAACTTTGATTAGCATATCTATTTTATCTATTAAATAATAGGAAAACAGAAGAATTTTCCATTCTCTCATTATCGTATGCTCTCTTCTTAATTTTCTTTAAATATTTTATTTTCAAATTCCAATAACTTTTTATAATTATAATTATTACAAAATTTTATTAACTCTCTCCATTAACATTTTACATTTAAATATATAATTTTTACAATTATTTAAAAAACCCCTAAGTATTATCATATTATTTTATATTCAAGTTTATGTATTTAAATTAATTAAGTGATCTAAAACCTGAACATTTAAAATAAATTCAATTAACTAACATTTATTATTTGATTTAACAGATCATAAAAAAACAATTCAATGAATTGTATACGATGCTTATATTAACAAAAATTGTAAAACTAATATTTCATTCATGTCCATATAACATAAAATTTCACGTTTATATACAAAATTATCTTTTGTTCTCTTACATTATTCTACATTCAACTTTACCTTTTAAAATTATTGCTTTATTACAATGGAAAATATACATAAATTTTCTTTCTAAATTTGATGTTTCGTTATAAACGAAAATATAAGCAAATTTTTTCTTTCTAATATCGATATCTTATAATACATATACACGTTTTTTTATTCTAAATTTGGTACAATAAGTGAATTCCTTATCATTAACAAAAAAGGGTTAAGAATGACCTTAAATTAATGATAAGTGATGAATACTGTAGTTTAGAATTTTGAAAAATAATAATTTCATTTAATATGTTTTGTGAGAATATTAAATTTTAATTATGTGTATTCATAATTTACGTTAAAATGGATAAATTTATACAATATTTTGATTAGAATTTTTTTTAATTTTATTGCGTTTTGAGGTAGATGTTAATTATTTTTTGAATTTTTTTGTTATAAGTTAAAATTATCAAGGCACGAAATAATGTTTAAAAACCAAATTATCATTTTTTACATATTGAAATAAGAACATGATTTGTAACGTTTCTTTTAATCGATATCTCTTTTAGTCATTAAATAAATGTTTTATTTATCTCTTTGATAATGTAATATAGTTATTTCTGATGTTGATATTACTGAAAAAATTTAAATCATAAAATATACCAATTCATTAGTATTACAAGTATTCTTTCATTATTTCAAGCAATATTTGAAATTCAATCTATGTATCTTTTACCTTTTAGACAAATATACTAAAAATTAAATGTTAAAACTCAAAAACTATGCATATAAATATTTATCTATTGAAATTTGTAAAAGCATTAATTTTAAAATTAATCAAGAATATTAATTTTCATTTATTTTCTTAACAAATACTAAATGCTCAAAAATAAAAACTCAGTATTTAACTCATTATATTATAATATATAAAACTGACAATTTTTTTACACAAATATGGAAAAAACATAAATCATATAAAAAAATTACATACTTAAAAATAATAACTTTAGTACACAACAAATTCACCATATATTGCATAATGAATTCATTTTTTTAAAATGTGATTATAAAACTATTTTTATTAAACGTACCATGTGCAACGCACATGTTACACACTAGTATTAATAAAACTTGAAACATGCAAAATGCCGTTTTTTTTTGTAATTTTTTTGAATTAAATCATTAGTTCTCTCCTATTCACACTCTCAACCGTCAAATTCTAAACCCTAATGTTGTTATCTTGTACATCCTTTTCTCTCATTTTTGGAAATTTCTAATTGATAAAATTATATCCAATTTCCCTTACCGATCTCGAACTCCCAATATCTTTGACTACTGTCGATTGCCTCATATTCGTAGGATACTGCCTCGACAATTAAATTCGTTTTTCAAATCCTTTGATCTTGTAGGACTTTAATGCCACTTGAGAAAGAAAACACATGTCATGCCCCTTCATACCATTCTCGAAACATGTCATTCTTTATTATGGCTATGAATTTTGAATTACGTTATGTTACTTGCGTTTCCTCCAAAATTAAGGTCATCTACCTCTCTTTAAGATATACTTTTCCCATTGTTTACTAATACAGAGTATATTTTTGCAGATCCAATGAAAATACAAAGTGGACAATTTTACCAGTATATTTCCATGCATACATACATGTAATTGCATATACAGTGTGTGTGTATGCACACCCACATACACATAGTTATCTCCTAGTTAATTAGCTCCTGGATTCAAAACTAATTGGTTTGCCATTTTCAAACCATTTTTAGTTTTGAGAATCCCTGAAAACTAGTTCCTTTTATCATTTTGAAAAATTATCGTTTTTCAAAATGGGCTCAATACAGAAAACTGAAAACAATTTTTTTTCGTTTTCCCCGTTTTCAGGCCCAACTGAAAATCCAAAACCCGAAAACAAAGCAAGCACGCTAAAAAACCTATTTATTTCCTGGCTGTAGAATTCCTCTTCTTCGATTTTCGTCGATCACCAAAATTTCAGGTAAAATCGCATTTTTTTTAATTTCTTTCATACTTCTTTGATTTAATTTGGTTGGATCATCAAGTTTTTTTGGTGTTTATTGTAGTGGTTCCTTCTCTCCACTATCGGGTAGGGTTTTCTTTTTAATTCAAGCTGCACTTGATTCAACACTATTCTAAGGTAATTTTTTTTCGATTTATTGTGGTATACTTTATTTTTGAATTATGAGGTAAATTGTATTTCGCAATGCCTTGTTGCATTGTCTGCATTTCGTTATTGATTTGTGGGCAAGCATGAATATGGCGGCTGGGAAAAACTAATGGAATTATGAGGTAAATTGTATCATGGCAAACAACGTGTGTGTATCTGAAAGGGTAACGTACAGAACAACGGCAGTCATATGTAGTAAGCTAAAACGGAGCAGGTTGTTATTTAAAATACAAACATGTAGTACATATGAAAGCAAATAAAGTCAATGTCATACATAACGATGCGTGTAGGAAAAAAAGGTGTGGTAAAAAAGAAGAAAAAAGTGTTAATGAGTACAGTGAATGGAGAAGTATTAGGTACAAACGGATATAAAGTGAATGCACTATAGCTATGATATCATAAAACGGCACAAATTAATATCGTTGCTTCTTCTCTCGAACCCTGGGTGTAGTAGACATTGCATTCTGCTGTTCTGTATCCACATCCTGTACAGAAGAAAAAAAATAATGCTTAAGTTTAGAAGCGTTAAAAATGTATCGGTAGACGGAGGCGATGACAGTAAATGGGTATGCAGTGTTATAGTAATGTTTTGGAAGGTGAAACAAATACAAGCAAAAGTGTCCATGGATACAGTAGTCGAGCGTAGTTGCGTATGGACAAATAGGTGCATTGTGATATTTTTCAAGAACATACTGTGGGAGGATCAGTTAAGCGTTGTGTGTGAGATATTACATTTGTAGGCAGACGGAGTATTTTGCAGAAGGAATGAAAATATTGATAGTACCGTCAACGGAAAGTGGCGGAAAAAGGGTAAAAAAACTACACCTGAATAACAATTCCTTTCCGCATTGTCTTCCTGGTGACCGGGGCATCAGAAGCACACATCAGTGGATGATTGGTACTGTCGTCCTCCTATCAAAACAAATGAATGTCTTTTATGTGATACCAGTTGAACAGACAAAGAAATGTAATAATTGCATATCATACCTGGTCAATACGTTTTTTCCCTTTGATATCTACATCCGACGGTGGCTCATGCCCAACCGTTTGCGAAGGAGAAAGTAAGTTAGAACTTTGATCACTGGGTGGAGTGAGCTGTAATTTTCAAATGTTACAAAGTATAGCGAAACGTCAATAAGACAGAAAATAAGTATGTACACTGCAGGTTAATATTTAACCATGATCGAGAACAAACCGTCTCAGACACAGACACGTTTTTCATGATTTTTCGGGCAGTAAGGTAAGCGTCTGGATTATTCATTTCATAGTTACTTGATCTGAATTCAAACATTGCTTCGGTTCCCGAGAGGTTGCGGAAAATGTTCTCAATTTTATGTACCCCGTTTTCCTGCAGCAGTAAACAATATTTTTGATCACACTGTGTATAGAATGCCGTTACTAACTTTAAGTTGACAGGGTTCAATGCATATCACGCTAGACGCAGTTGACACGACTTTGTTCACGACATTGAATACCAAGCAGAACAACGTACTGTAAGTTTGGATGACGCAATGCGTAACTGGGCATTAATGAATAGAGCCAAAAAAGCAAAATAAATAAGCCAGTACAACTAAAAAAAGGTAGGACCGGAAGATGCATTAAAAATGTCTAAACAATTTGAACTTTTGTATCCCTTTTCTAAATGTTTTACACGAGTTGGTCACTATTTTGGTCATGGTAATCTGATAAATATGCATATGTAATTTATACATTGACATGAAATGGGAAGATCTCGCATTCAAAGACGCCACTTATCTAATTAACAACCACCATATTGAATAAAAATCAACACATAGAATTGGTGAACGTCAAGCTAGCTGTAACATAAAGCATTTTATATCTGATTAATTCACCACGTACAAGTTTCGAAAGGAGCAACTAAGGTACAGGTTGATCACTGGCACGGTCTAACACGGGATGAACAAAGTAACTATGACGGGCCGAACACGTCATATCAAAAAACAGTGGACGGTGGATAAGTTAAAGTGATAATACAATTCATCCATTACGCAGTAAATAAAGGTCACATATTAAACCAAATTGGATCAGTGCACAGTGTAAGCAAAGGCTTGAAACCCATAGGGATCTAACACTACAGCTGTTGTCTACTGTTTCAACTGCTAAATTAAATGCGTAACTATGTTAGTTTACCGAATTAAGTACGGCAAGCATGTCGTCAACTTTATGTTCCAGTAGACATTCCGCCTTCTTGTCAAAAGCGGTGATAGTAGCAGATGTAGAGGAGTCCAATATGTCCACATTTAAACGGTACCTAACAAATATTTTTTTCTTCAGTAATCGTATTTTTTTCACGAAAAGAAAGAAACATGCAAAACAAAGAATTTGACAAACGGTACCTGTTTACCGGTTGGGCTACCATTCGATGACATCTGGAGCAGAAATATGTAGTGCCCTCAAAGTGAGCCGTGGACTTGCAGACCGCACATGAAAGATAACTCCACGAAGAATTTTTCAGCTGCACAATGATTGCCGCGACGACATATATTTTACCCTGAACAAAAGTGTTGTCATAATATATTTACAGCCCTAGGTGGATATATATATAGCTATATTGTGGTAGTTCAAAATAGTACGTACGTTATTAGATCCCAACAATAACGCAATTTCGCTTGCCAGAAAAAAGGGGTGAATGGAATGTCGTCTAATTATTTAACAGGTCAAAAAGTGCATCGCAATGGTGGTCGAACAAAAAAATTAGTATGTATGGAAAGTTTATTTTTTCGCAGCACAGGTAGAAAAACGTATGCGTTCACGAGTATATCGTTTCCAAACAAAGAGATAGCATGTGTCGAAAGAATGGTATGAATATAGTACCGTCAAAAGTGAAAGCATAAAAAAAATAAAAATAAAACAGATTCTGATATTTTATTGGAGGAGCAAAAGGCAAAGGTAGTTTTCTGTACCATCCATGATCTGGTCCAGTATGTTTTTGTTAGTAGGGCGGTTAAATTTGGAGCAAGTTAACCAATTGAATTGCAAAATGAAGACTTAATCTCTTAGCAATGTCTAGTATTACTTGTCACACATAATATTTCATTTTTCTCATAAATGAAGATACAACTCGGAGGTACGTAATGGTCCATATTGTCTCATTCCTTCACACACAATGCTTCATTTCATTTCATTTCGTTTCCAAATGAAATTACTGAGGGAAAAATGAGCTTACATTGAAATATGAGAAAACAACCATACCAATAAAACATAATGTGACAATATAGTTTAATATTAGTTGCGAGGCAGTCGTTACAAATTAGCATGGTGATGACCTGTGTTGGTGATATTGCAGTGCACAAGAGAAATAATAGTAAAGCATTAAGATGTATACAGGGCAACATGCAGCAAGACCTCATTTATTATTTTCGTTTGTTTGTAAACTGATGTATGCCCAAAATTGAAACATAGCATAATTGGTAGTGGTAAAATAATTATGTACAGTCAATGAAAACGGATGGATGGTGGTGGTCAAATTTTGTGATTATGCGTGCATTACGTGTAAAGCAATGTACCCGACAGTCAGCAGTCCTGACGTCAGCCAACAACTGGGCAAGCGTTGCGTTTTTTCTTTCTAGTACAGAAGAACGGTCACCGCAGGAGTGGTCTATGTACTCAATCTTTTTCCCGGCATGTTGGTTTGATCTGAGCAGGTGAATTAACATTGGCAAATGAAACGAAATGGTCAAGCAAATGCACAGCGTGTTAAAAAATCATACCTCGATTTAACGACGTCTAGTTCAGGCAAGTCAATGTCCATGTATAGTCTTGTTGCTTTAGTAGAGTTGAATGTAAACGCACCTGACAAAGATAAACGTAAGTTAGGGGACAATTGTTTTGTGGCGGAAATAGCTTAGTACAGTGATCAGCAGTGTACGGCCGTATGTAGCGACTGTAAGGGAAGTGACAACAATGGTAGGCGAACACTCAAACTTGTCTATCACGGATTGGTCAAGTAGATCCCTCTGGCTTGCCCAAAGCGATACAACACTTGTACTCCCACTGGGCGGTAAATAAGATTAGTATTAGGATTGGTTGAATGTAGTTTAAAAAAAAAATGAAATTCACCACCTGTTACTTTCCACATGCAACTCTTTTTTTAGTGTTTGTGTCCCGCTTTTAGAAGTTATAGCAAACACATTAGACATAGCACGTAACATACCGCCAAAATCTGTAATAAGCCAAAAAATGAACAACACAACTGTGCATAGATTCAGCAATAAAGACGGATGTCCTATACGATGGAGAGAAAGAGTACCTGTAAGATTATCCACACGGCACAGTCGGGTTATAAGTGTGTTTTCGTCAGCAAAGGCAAATTTATATCGTGGTATTGTGTTCGTTGCATCTTCCACCTTCACCGCTCGAGTATCTGTACGTAGAACTATTATCCAATTGTCATGTACGATCCTGTACGTTGCTTCGGCATTTTGGACGTTGAACCGTGTCACGTCGTACACCGAAGGTTCTTCGAACACGTGTTCAAACTGACGCAGTATATGCTTTCGAACCGTGCCAACTTTCTCATTTCCCTGTCACAGTATCCACAGCAAACTTAATATATGGGCCCAAACATACCCAGAAATAAATGTTTCGCACCTGTGTCAAGTGTACGGTACAAACAGTCCAAGCAGAAAGGTGAGCGTGGAGAAGAAAATGTACGTACGTGGATGAATATGAATTAGTGCCAGTGCATGAATATGTAGTGGGAGGTGGATCGTTAAAAAAAAGAAAATAAAGAAGCATGCTAACCAAATGAGCAATAGTAGTAGCCACTAACATACCTCGTTGTCGATAAGCTGCATGTTTAACGCGTAAACCTCGTTCGTTCCCTGACTGATCAATTTCCATAGCCTGGCCACCCGAACACGAACGGTATTCCAGTTTGTACCAAATACCACTTCCGACAACAGCATGCTGTTCGTGGACATTGTAGAAAGCTAGTTGAGAAGAAAATAGAATTTTTTTTTTTGGAATTTTATGCCATACAGGAATAAGTGCTCACACTATATCGGCAATTACCCACGTTCCAAAGGAAGTTTTTGAACTGCTGGTATAATGGTTCACGTCAACATAACGCCCCCCTTCATACGGCAACTGCTAATTAGTGGACATTAATTTCGTGCTGATGCTGGGCCTGGTCTACAACTTCAATATACACAAAGTACGGATGTAAGTGTTGTCACTTCGAAGACTGAAATGCGCATGCTCACAGATTATTGGTTGCACGTAAGTACAAATGTACCCCAAATCAGGACAACCGGATGCGTATGCGCAGTTAATGTAGTTCGACATATAAACGTTTGATTCTACCATGTGGTTTGCGTTGCGTTATTCATCAGTTGAATTGCGGAAATACGAGCTAAGAAGCACCGTTAAAAAAAAAACAAAAAAAAACGATAAAGAAGCTTGGTTAGATTATGCTCGTCTAAAAACTATGTGAATAACCTATTACTTTGGGTCAGCTTTTTAACCAACACTTTCTTGGATGATATTATTTTATTACATAAACTTGATCTACATAAATTAGATCAGTTTACATTATACACATGCGCTTATAGTACGTAAAAGGTAGAAGTTACCTGATGTATATACTTAAAAACTAAACTAAAGATATCGTAAATACTTACATTATATAAAGGTGACAAAGACCAATTATGCTCTGTCTCTAGTTTGTGCTTACATCATTTTACAAACAAACGATAATAATAAATTAAGGGGGACTTTGGAAACGTTTCCACCTATAGTAGTTAAAAGCTAAACCAAATGCGTAACAGAATATACATGCACTTCAGGTGGCGGTTTTTTTTTTTTTTTTGTGTAATTTTTTTTTACATATTATTATGTAAGTATCTACGATTTGCATAGATATTTTTTCGTGTATACTGTAGCATAGCACAAGGTAATCTGCAGTGTGTGTAAGAGAGTATTAACAAAGAAAAGACATGTATGTAAAATGCTTTCTACTAAATTTCATATAACAACGGCTATGCTGTGTTTATTTTTTGTATTTCAAATGTTGATCTTTAAAAGAGTGGAGATATTGGACATGCTGGGTAAGTTGTCAAGATTCTGGTAAAAGGTGTACTACAACGTGGAGTGGAATAAGTTATATTTTTCTAGGTTTGAAGTTTTAATAATATGAAATTAGGAGTATTATTTGTACCTGAATATATACAGTTCAATTATGCAATGTAAGCACAGCGTAAAATTATGTTAATATGTTCTACATATAATATATGATAGAAATTTTTGTTGGATTATACCCTAAACAAACGAAATGGTTTATTTAGTTGCATGGTTGACGGATCAAACGTTTCACAACTTTCTCACTTAATTTAGTTATGTTATTCGACTGCTAATAAGTTAAACCTTTTAAGCTTTTATTAGTATGAGCAATTCTAGATTTTTCTCACACACACACATATGGGGAGTCAGTAGATCGAAGCACACAAAAAACGGTGCACTATAATATGTAAAAAAAATGAATTGTGATAAAGTTAGAAAACTATACATAAGAAGTCTTCATAAGAATATCATACCGTTATAGATAAAGATGGTTAAGTCAACCACTAATAGAGATTAAGTTATATAATTATAGTTTGCTTAGTATAAATTATGGCTATTATGCTATTATGAAAGATATAGTTATCCATTTAAAACATCAAAACTTGTGGTGCAATCACGTGCCAAACAAAGAACACGGTTGCAAACAATTCAAGGAATTTAAGTCCAAGCACATACTGTACGAAGAAAGTATTAACAGCTAGAAACAGATACACTGTTCAGTGTTAAATAACTTACATACAAAGTCCGTTTTACTCCAGTTACATCACCAAATGAAACAGCAGAAAACAACACGGGTTGTATGTTAATCGAGTATTGTGTAACAGTAATTGCAGAATTAATACAGCGAGCAGAGGAAAAGAGACAGGGAAAAAAAATCAGTGAAGTACTTCAGATCAGTCCAGTAACAGTTCGTCATCAAAATACTGTCGGACAAACGTAAAAGAGACGAACGAAGCTTACGCAACAAAAGCAGCAGTGGTCGACGTTGGGAGGACACGAAGTGTGTTGATACTCGTCGAATACACAGTTTGAATGAAACATGCTATTTGCTGCAGGATTAGAGTTCAAACAACCAATGCGGAAGGTGTGCTTGCATTCGTCTGCCTCAACCATCGTCAGAATAGGTTTGCTGAGAAACCATAATCAAATCAACAAATCAAACCTAACACAGCACAAGGTTACAGTAATAGTTTAAAATGTAGTTGAACAGTGGGGTTTAACCTGCACAAATTGTTCACAGTGTATTTTATTCAAATCCATCAATGTGTTTATATCCTATCATTCTATCCAAGGCTATACGTAGAGGAAAACGTGTGTATGCATCTATTAATTGTGTGGCACGGTGGCACATCGCCCAAAAAATATCATGTGCAGTTCTACCAGTTGTACAAAGCATGCCAGAACTGTAACATATTTTAGTACGATCGTGATATGAGCAACGTAGTACTGCACGTTTTGTTGTTAGGACGGTGTTTCTGGGGTAAAAATGAAAATTAAAAAATGAATCTACCAATACATCGTACACCTATGCGCACAGTTACAACAGTTATGTGTCCTGCGTCTGAAAACTACAGATAGTGTGAACAGTACATAGAATTCAAAACGGGGAATAAACTGTTGTACACAAATTACCTCATACGGTTGTTAGAACCCTGCAGCGTCGGTTATAAATCATTATTCAGTTCGTATGCACCTTCCATACCTATTACATTTGATACATTTTGAACATCAGCTCACAGTAGGTGTATGTGATGTATAAAACCAGTAATTTAAAACCATGAATGACAAATAAACAAAAAGAGCCATACCAGAAATGTTGCTGAAGACTTCCCTATATACAACGTTTTGCGTGTAATTCTGAAAACCCGGTTTAGAAGTCCCAAGCAATATCTTCAGCCCGTTCATAGAAGTTGTTCTAGACAGCGCTATATAAAGCTGTCCATGTGTAAAAACCGGCCTTGGCAAATAAATTCCAACCCGTTTCAAAGTTTGACCCTGACTTTTGTTAATCGTCATTGCAAAACAAACTTTAACGGGGAATTGACGTCGACGCATGACAAATGGCCATTTTGTGTCATCGGATGCCAAAACTATTCTCGGAATCAATACTTTCCTACCCACATTTTTTCCAGTAACAATCTCACCTTCAATAACCTTCTTCGACAGCTGCACAACAATTAATCTCGTTCCATTGCATAAACCTAGACTCTGGTTAAGATTCCTCATCAACATTATCGGCACATCTACCTTTAAGCGTAACTCATGATTCGGTAGGCCTGAAAGCTTCACCGTGTTTAAAAATTCAGGAGGATACAGAAGATGATGTTCTTCAGTTGCATCAGACATAGGGCTGATTGAATCTCACTATAATAAGTTTGCATATCACCACTTATAAGATCTATTGCATATGAATTAATTTCTTCAACACAATCGTTTGTTGGAGTTAGAATACACCGTTCTTGCAAATACGATTTTCTCAATAGATTCATATTTAAATCAGGATACGTCATTTGCACAATTGTATGGATGTCATTATCTGCATTCGATATAAGATATTCATCAGGTATTTGTATCCATGTAGGTTCTTCACCCACATCCATCGACATGGACCTGACCTTCCCTTCGCCCACATTTAGTATCCAGTTAGAGAACGACGACAGTTTCGACTTTTCATCAGCCGTTAAGTTGTTATTTTTCAGTCTCATGTTTATTGTAAGAGTAAAAACTTTGCACTGTTGCCACAGTCGTGAAAAACTTATAGTAGAGCATACAATCATTTCTCTGGTGCCTTTACAAACAACAGGTAGGGTCTGCCTGAAATCTCCGCCTAGTACGACCGTCTTTCCTCCAAAAATTTGACCACCATCATTATTTGAGCCGGAAGAGGCTATATCGGACAACGACTTCTCAAACGCCTCAAGTGCATTTCGATGAACCATAGGAGCCTCATCCCAGATGATCAAATCCGTACGTTTGAGTAAATCAGCCAAACACGACTGCTTAGAGATATTGCAAGTTGACAGGTCGTCGAGGCTCATAGGAATTTTGAACTTTGAATGTGCAGTTCGTCCTCCGGGGAGCAAAAGCGATGCAATGCCAGAAGATGCCACCGCTAGTACAATTCTACTTTCCGCTCTCATAGTGCAGGCTAAAGTATTCCATAAAAACGTCTTCCCAGTCCCTCCACTTCCGTAGACAAAGTAAAAACCTCCTTTACGGTTACGAACAGAGTGAACTACAGTGTCAAAAACCATTCTCTGCTCTGAATTTAGTAGTGGCACTGACTGCTGCGATTCCATGCGTAACAAATCACAGTCATAGTCCACCTCGTCGTGCAGAAGAGTGTTATCCACCGAATGAAAATTTCCAAGGTCGACTCCCGTTACGGACCAAAACTCGGCTACGGATCTATTGACTCTGAGCATAATCTTTTCTAAAGCAATTAAGGCTTCCGATTTGAACTTATTAGAGGACATCTGTTGAGACTCATAATCATTCCTGCGTACGTATCTCCATTCCATATCTTCGCTACACTTCTGCCAATGTTTATCCCATAGTTGCTTGGCGTTTGAAACCTCACAAAAACACAACAATGTTGCAAACATTTCTCGCATACAGTTTGGAGAAGCCCACGAGGCAGCTTCGGTCAACGCCTCATCCCACTCGTTGTCATCATCCAACAAACCCCGCGCAAGGCATGCGTCTTTGAAGGTGTTGAAAACAGTACCATTCACGGTTCTAATGTCTTCGTAACACGTAGGACCTTGAACAATATTTAAAAGCATACGCATATAAAACCTCTCTCCTGACGTAGGATGTGCATAATATATCCGACCTATACACTCTCCTTTTTGCCTCATCCTCCACTCTCTAACAGACCTATCCCATACCCACTTAGTAGGAAAATTGACATAAGTAAGTTGGCAAGCCGCGGGACACATTCTGTTAGTCTGCAACCACTGAGTGAACATAGTTTTGCATATACTATGTCTGCCTTGTACATCATTCAACTGTTCTGTCTCATCAAAGTATACAGTTTGCTCTCCCGGCAAATGAAACATTAACCTCTCCACCGTTGGAGTGCGATACTGAACATCAAACTCAAAAATTCGCCACGAGGCTTCTGAAGCTGAAATATATCTGCAGTCCAAATAATTTTTTACTTCATCGACCTCCCGAACAAACGTGCATTCTCTGTTTACACTGTCTTCAATAACAACAGTTGCTCTATCATGCCCCTTGTTGATGTACTTAAACAGGTATTTGACAGATCGTGCTCTATTGCATATCTCTACGTTGATATGAGCTTGATATTTGACAACTAAATCAACATTATGAGGTATACCCAACCGTTGTCCTGCACAAATCCATTTGACGTCTCGGTAGACAACCCATTGTTGCGTCGTCTGTACATAGGAAATCCAAATTTGTCAAAACTGGTTTCACTCCTATACTGTTTAGGATAATGCTTGGAACAACAACCATCGACCATGCAAGGACATCCAGGATTTTCGTAACCGCACGGACCATGAATCATGTACTGACACACTGACGGATAAGCAAACGAATCAACATGTCTATCTGGTATCTCAGCACTAATCACTGCGTCAAATTGATCAACAGTCGTTGGCCTCTGATCGCCAAACAGAAAGATAAGAATGTGAGCATGCGGTAGTCCTCTTTTCTGAAATTCAATTGTGTAAACAACTGGGGAAGAAAAGAAACAAAATATAAGATAAGACGGCAAAATCTCACGTTAAAAACATGTGAAAGTAGTAAGAACTTATGAAACTTACGTGCTTTGACTTTACCAAAATGACATTCTGTCCTTATGTCGCGCAAAAGCTCTATAAGCTTCATGTGGAAAACACGGGAAACAATATCCGATCTATCATCAGCTCTCTGACCGGGAATGTTGAGTAAAGCCATTTCAATCTCATGCCACTTTGGGTTGCACGTAAAAGTTACAAAATAATCTGGTGATCCCGCCCAACGACAGATGGCCATAGCATCTTGATAGTTTTGCACCATGTACCTAGGACCTCTTGTGAAAGAGGAGGGTAGAACAATTTTTCTTCCTATCGCGCGTGCGCTTGTGTCACCAGCCGTAATAGCATCTTGCAGACCATTGTACAGTTCACAGCGTAATGTACTTTGGTTACGCTTCACCCACGACAATCTGTCTTCTTCGATACACGTGTAACTGTCAACAATGAACTGGTGGAAAAGCCTACCACCCCACAACAGAACAGAGCCATCTTCTAATCTCCGCTGAATGAGATATGCGTAATATTCCCGCATCGTTACGGTTGTTCTTTTAGTTTCTGGAAGTACATCGAATTCTCTATATCGTATATCACACCTGAAACCATCCTCACCATATGGAAACAAAAGCGGATATTGCATAGACATAAAAGAAGGGTGCTTCTCACTAATCCTTTTTAGTATCACATTCCTATCTTCAATCACAATATCACGACAGCCACACGAATCAACATTTGAGTTGTCAATCAATGCTGCAATATCGGACGAAGTGGGTAAATTGTACTGACGTCCATCCCTACAGCGTCTCTCCAACAGTCTGAGAGTGATAGGCTGGTATTCCAACGCATGAAACCTTTCTCTAGCCATTCTAAACACTTTGGACAGCTCACTACACTGGTTGAACATATTAGGTTGTTGACAATATCCACATCTAAATTTTGCGCCACACTCTGACCACACGACGAAACTCGATTATTGACTTCATTACTTGTGTCATAGAAATATAATTGAGCAAATTTTGGTTTTCCCGTCGTCGGTAGAAGCGAGCCAATTCGATGGTGGTTTTGACCGTTCAATCTGAAAACATATGGACCACGGCTGGTATTGACGGAGTTATCAACATTCCCACCCATCGAGGTGAAAGCAAAAATAGAATTATAAAGCCGTATATGTCGTCGAAATTCTTTATGGACAGATCCTCCATTATAGTCCAGAAGGTTCATTAAATAATCGGGGGCTGGTTGGTAGGACGGAAGTTGAACCTTTCCCTTCCGACAACATATTGAAAATTTTGGGTTTAAATTTGTACTCCCTTTTTTTACCCTTTCTTCAAACCATAGCAAGGCTCCACAGTATGAACACGTACATGACGGGGGGCCAAAACTGTGTGCGGAAAACATTCTTCCTGCATATTCAGCGAAAAAACGTTGTAACTGGTTGAACAGTCAATGCAATTCATAATAACTAAGTTACTGTAAGTCACGTACGCCGCCCGTAACTCACAACTGCGGGAAGACAGGAAGACCGCGATGCAGCAGACACAGGCATGCCATTCCCACGCTCAGGTAAGTCAAAGGAGGGCGGGAATGAGTCGGTGGGACACCCTGTTGGGCGGCGGTTCCCTGTAATAACATATACCAATGCTTAGAACATCGAAAACACGAAATAATCTAAAACGGACACATTGTACATGCGACGTTCGGAGTTATGTCAACGTCCCATAGCAGATTAAGAGTAAAATCAGTCTTACCTACATATGTTGACCACAATTGTTTGTGCCTAAGATGTTGAAGTCTGTAATAGCGATGTAGCCGACAAACTGCAAACATAACACAACAATTATTAAATGGTCGTGTACAGCATGCATAGTCCGACGGACAAAAAAGAAAGGTAGTAAAAGGATACTAACGTTGTCGCTGGTATGATCGGTTGATTGAAATGAATTTAATAGCTTCCTCCTCATGTCGGCGACAAAGAAAGTCGGAGAAGTTATGCAGAGACATGTCTATGAAATCACGACAACAGTGTCGGCAACTCATCCATCTGGTTGTATAATGTTTTTTTTCCCGTTTCCATCTCAGCAGCATCCTGCACCTTGCTCTAGCATACTTGCATATCTGGGAATGTAAACGAACGAAGGACGAAGATAGACAGAGCAACATGAATAAGGCAGCATGCATATCGCGCAGAAACGATAATCTAGCCACAAGCGGCAGATCATTGTGCACAAAGATGGTATGAAAAGCATGTGCGTACCGTCTGATGGCACGAACGCGTGTGCAACATCCAAATGTATCACAGCAAAATCAAACGTCCAGTCTTCCTTTGTTGTGCAGTAAACAAACAACAGCCTATACAACGCTCATCCACTTTGCGTCAACACCATAGCGTAGACGGAGTTTGGAAGGACTGTAAGAAGCACAGAACAAAACGGTCATGAATGCAGTCAGTAATCGTAGGCATGGGTAAAGATTAAGTTAAATCACATACAATGGAAGCTCCGAAACCATACATTCATACTAACACTGGTTTTTGTTCACACCATAGAGCTTTGTGCATTTAAGTAAATCTATCAATCTGAACGGTTTCTATTACTAAGACAGAAGCATTGCAGTACTACAGTTATAATCACCAACCGTATGTACAATTTATGCATTGAGTGGAAAAACGCTGTATGATTGCTGTTAATTAAAACCCACATACAGTCAGTAAGGGTGTTTGGCTCATACTTAACAAAATGATGGAAAAAAAATATCCAACTAAAATAATAAAATCTGAAGTTGAAGAGCAGTAAATCATATTACTATTTACTGAAACCGTGTTTCACAGACAGTGTTGTAAATAAAATATTGTTAAAATCCCTGTGTTCCATCGTTTCAAAATACCAAGCTGTGCAAACCTATATTGTTCTGTAACCACTTATCAAAACCAACTTCCCCTCCCACCCCAAATGCTAAACCATTCTCAAATTTCTTCATCCCACATGTTTGCTCATACATATACGCTAAAAAGACCACAGCTATAAACATAATATACGACCATGTATAAGCGTTCAGTAAGTTTATTTTGCACTTGTAGTTATCTACGAATGTAAGAGCAGAACATAACTTTATCGTGCACATACCTGAGTGGGCGAAGTATTATTGAATACGTAAAAAACGGTTCAACGAACTGCTTGGGCAAAGAACAAGAGGGTGTAACTGATATCAGTCCTGTCAGATCATGGAAGACACATGGACCTGAAACACGGATCGAACTCAAATTATCATACTACGAATAAGTATGTGCGTATTAGCTGGAGAAGCATGTTGATGAATAGGCCTGCAGAAAAATCAGTTTTCCGCGTCAGGTAATTTTTTTTATCTCAAACGGAGAATCAATGTATATCCCAGTTAAGTGTAATGAAGAACTCCTGATCCGATCAAAAATATAAGTACACGGAGTAAACTGAAACAAAAACCCGGTTAACGTACCAACTCAGATTTTAACGTAATTGCACGGCGTATACAAATTAATGAATAAAACGAACACATATGAATACTGTAAATCGGATGGAATTAGACACAACTAAAATATAAAATATGAAGTCGAAGAGCAGTAAACCAAAAATTGCATGTTCCGCATGTCATTATTTTCAATTATTAGCTGTACATATTTCAATGGAAAATATTCATTACTTACATGCATCAGTTATTGATGAGTTATCGTCGAAAACTGATTGAAACCATGACTATACCAAGGAATATCTATTCCCTTACATAAAGTAATCAGCAGGCAATACTCAGTTGAAAGGAAGTGTAGTAGGGAAAAAAATTATTTGACACATCATGATGTAGATATTTGATGGGCAGTTGATAAATATTTATCGGTTGTTGGATAATGCTTATATGGCATCATCGTTCTGTCTGTAACAGCATTCATTAGTTAATAATTTATACAATAGTTACATTGAGACTATATGCATTGCACAGTAGGTAGAATAATCAACAATTTATGTAAAAGTATTGAATTTTAAACAAAGGTACATATAAACAAAAAAAAAGCTACATAGATAAAGAAAATATAAGCATAGGTAGAATGCAAACTTAATGAAAAACATGGCAGCAGTGAAATATAATTAAGATCAGCATTTCTTGCCGTGTAGTGAAAAGTGAACTGTAAAATATTGAAGCCTCCTTTTGCATCCTTTATGCTGATTCTTCACTGCAGGTGATAAGTTTATTTGGTGTAAAAGGATGTATTTTCAGTTCGTAAGCTATTAGTTCGTAAATTAAAATTTATGTAAAACATATTTACATACACATAATCAGGGATTTTGGTCGGATATTTTTGAGCAGAAAACTATGTAAAGTAATAAGTTTATTTGGTGTAGGATGATGTATTCTCATTTCGTGATGTAAATTAATACATACAAAATATATATCAAATTTGTCGTATAATTTCAGCATATACAACAATCAAAATTAGAGCAGAAAACACAGCGAATTTAGATTATAAACCACTTTCAAACATTCAGTAGCGACACTTGGGTAAAAATAAATGTATACGATTTTATTTCTTCATGTACAACACAATCGATGATTCTGAATATAGAGTTTGTAATAACATTTAGTTGTGGAAATCCTAAACATCGTCACTGTAAACAATGCACCCCTTGTGTGTTAAACTAAAATTAGTTTAAAATGGTAATCTTAAAAGAATGATGGAAAATAAAATTAAAATTGGAAGATATACCATAGTTGAAACATGCATACATGATAAAGATGAATGCAATTTGTATACATGAACATCAAAAATAATAATAAACACTTCCTCCTCTTTGTTTATCAAGCAGGCATAATATGCTCACTGATTCCACAATCTGCTGGTCGCACAAATGTCAGTTGCAGTTGAATGAATATATGGTCACAAAATCAAATGAATAATTAGTGCAACAGAGGCCAGCGCTCAATTGCATGTTCCTCTGTGCATTATGCTCGGTTGCAAAATGCAGCTGAGCATTGTATCGGTTGCAAAATGCAGATGAGCATTGTACTTCAGTTGCAAGCTACAACAGATTTTGAACATGGAAAAAAGAGGCCAACACGCATTATTCATTTATGCAAGTAGGAAACGAAACAGTAGTAAGCTCATATGAATAAGTCATTTATGCGAACATGTTGCATACGTTGTACAGTTCGACACTGAAATTTAAGACAACAAAATCATGGGATTGTAAGTGTCAATCATAATTCAAAACGAATGGCTTTTAAGATATACAGTAAGTCAACAGAATCGGAAACAACTTGTCAAAGTCGACAACTTTATGATAGCGAAAAGGAAGCAATTACCTGTACAGACGACGCAGTGGTAAGGAGGTGGTGGGGGCAGGCTGTAGTTGCTTGGGCAATCGTCGGGAAGATCTGCAGAATGACAACTTTCTCCGGGAAAAGGACAGTTTTTGGGGAAAAGACAGGTTGTGGTCGGGAGGAGAAATGGAAATGAAGTTGGCTGTCGCGGAGGCGGGAGAGGAGGAGATGAGTTGGTCCGGGCGGAGGATTCAAATTGTAATGAAGGTTAGTGGAAGGCAGTTAGTGGAGCAGTTGGATACAAATGGGTGAAAAATAAACGTGGAAGCAAGTGAGTGGAAGGAAAAAAAAATCGCGGAATTGGACAGGGAAGTATTATTTTGAAACGAGGAAAGGGAGCAATACACGTCAGCGTCGGGGAATTCCTGCTTTAGTATAAAATAACAAATTCTATAAAAACAAAGTATTTTGCAATTTTCCAAATGCCTATCTTCTTTTCCTTTAAATGTAGAAAAATGTCGTATAAAATACTGAAACATTGTTGAATTTGACATTTTTTTTCCTATTGAGTGTGAAAGTTGTAGAGTTTTAATCATGGTAATTAAGAAAGTATGCACACTTTCCAACTATAATATTTGTTACATATTTGATATGAAACTAGTCTTGCTCAATTTGCATATATTTCACTACCACTGGGATGTGGGACATTTCAGATAGATATATTAATTGTAAAGGTTACATTATAAAGACCCACATAAAATAGGCATCAATTATTATGTTTTAATAGCGTTAGATCCAATCTTAGTTGGCACACCTACAATTCAGTGGTTCACATGCTTGTTTCAATGGTCTGAACAATCATCTGTTTCAGCGAACTTTTTTTTTGTCCTATGCCTATTCCAAGTCAGGTATATTAATAATCCAATTGATTATGGATGATGAAATCTAGGTTTACTTTCAAGATTTACATTTCACGTCATATGCCTAGTAATTGAATGAATAAGAATATTGATTATTATTGTCTTACTATAAGTTATCCTACAAAATAAACAAAAGTCGCTATTTTCTCATGTGATGGTTTGTTCAGCTTGGCAACGTCAGTAGGTGTTTGTTAGGGTTGTCTCGCATGTTTAATGGAGGAACGACGGTTTGCATTGAAAAAAGTCCCACATCGCTAAATAACATGGAGAAGTGGTGTATAAATATGGGTTGGTAGGCACGTAACATCAGGGATTTCTTTTGTTACAACAAAGTGTGTGCCAACCCATATGCGTACGCCACGTGCTGGAGATGGGGATCTTTGTCCGACCGTCGTTAAACAACATTGGTATCGGAGTCGATGGTTACGGACTGGGCCATGCAAACACAGCAGCACTCTCAAAGGTTACCGCAAGGGATGCGAGTCAAGGGGGAGACTGTTAGGGTTGTCTCGCATGTTTAATGGAGGAACGACGGTTTGGATTGGAAAAAGTCCCACATCGATAAATAACATGGAGAAGTGGTGTATAAATATGGGTTGGTAGGCACGTAACATCAGAGATTTCTTTTGTTACAACAAAGTGTGTGCCAACCCATATGCGTACGCCACGTGCTGGAGATGGGGATCTTTGTCCGACCGTCGTTACACAACAGTGTTTTCCCATCTGTAGTCTTCAGAGTGCTGAATTAATACTTGTGCACCTGATGTGATGCAGCAAATCATATTGCATCGACTATTCTGGGTTAGCATGCAAAATTGAATCTGTCACAGTTTGTGCTGAGGCATGTTTCTAGCATGTCATATCACTTTATGTGTCTGTTGTACCAGTCATCCTGTGATCAGTTATTTGTTTCTACACCTGTATCCCACAAGCACTGTTTTAATGCAAATTAAGTAGCAAGAGTTCTGAATATTTTCAAGCAACTCTTGCAGCCATCTGGAAAGAGAGAGTTGTTATATAGTTATCGTTTTTTTTCCATCAATATTTTGCTATTTGAGCACTTCGTTAGATGTGGTAAGCATATTGCATCATCTACTATATCATGATATGCAAATCTGAACCTGTTATTGCTTATGCTGAATTGCTTGTGCAAGCCATTTCTTAAAATCCATTGATGTGTCTGATGTACCAATTTGTTGAGCCCAACATAACTTTAAACCCATTGAATTAGGGTCTTCAATTTGTGTGCAAGATTTTTCCTGTATTCCTCTCTTCCACTCTTTTGTCTGCAGTACACAAGTTACTGGTAAGATTAACCATTTGTATTGCATATTCTCTTTGATTTAGTTACCAATGCATCCATGAGTATGATTTATCTCTTGTATTTGTATCAAATCGTGATGTTTGAGATGTGGGTCTATAAGTTCAGTAGATTGAAACATGTTTCTCGTATATTTTCTTTGTCATCTATCAAAATTTTGTATTAGCAAGATAGAATCGTGTACCCTTGATATTAATGCATTATTCCTGTACATGTTATTTCACCTACATATTTTTTTTCCAACTATTCACAAGGTAGAGTATGTATTTGTAAACTTTGATTTATGCCAACTTTGATTAATTTTATATTACATATAACATGGATATGTCAACTTTTTGCTCAATTAAGTTTGTATTAGGTATTGAAGTTACTATAACATGGATGAAGAGAGCTCAACGAATTCTACCGGGTATATTTACAATTTAAAGTGTCTAGTTTTGGTTAATCTTTTGAAAATTTATTACAAACAAGTCCATTGAATGATGAATTTATAACAAGTCTTTGTCCAGTGGGATGCCTGTTGAGTTTCATGAAATTTCTAACATCTCTAATGATGATTCAAGCGATGATGATGATGATTTCATAATAATGGATGGATGGCCATACATCAGTTGTCATTGGAGATATGATGATGTTTAGCTACTTAGTTGCTCACCGAAAGAGTGTTAGTAGTAGGAGATCTTGTAGGACATCATCTCTTACCTGGAAAAAAGACTTATTAGTCAAACGACTCAAATGGTGCAAGTTAGAGATCAAATAGCTACACAAATGTGGAATGAGTATGCAACGACTCATTTTAATTAAAAATTAAAAATTTATTCCATCTTATTCCATCAAATTCAAAATATTAATCCCTTCCTTTCAACTTTTACATATTCCTTCCGTGAGCCATTTCTTATGTCCTTTAAAGTTAGCAACCCCTCCATTATAAAAAAATGCAAGATGCGTTATTTTAGATTAATATTTAGTCTCATTTGTATTCTAATTTTGTGCAATAATTCAGCATGTGTTTTATTTTTGTACTATCATATGTATATATGATTTGAAAGACATCTAAAATGCGTTGTGCTCACAAAATTTGTAGTTGGTACATCAATTATATTATCGTGGAAGATGCTTGAGTTGTGTTCTTTCAATTTTCTCTTTATTTGGTGTATCTCATATGTTACATGTCTAAAACCTTGTTATGATCTTTTTTATTGTAATTTATTGCCATACATTTTTTCCTCATGTAGTTAAAGACATTATGTTCTCTTTAATGCTATTATTTTTAGGATATAACGTATTTTCTTTTATCTATTACTGATTTTTAATTAGTAACTTGATATAATGGTATTAGTATGTATTTTACTTCATTATATTTGACTTTTTTCATTTTGTTCCTTGTTTGATTTTCAACATGTTAAGTTCGTTCATGTAAACATGGAAAAAGAATAGTAGATATTATATATTATGTATCATGGTTTAAATGTTAATTTTATTTGAATTACGGGAAAGAAAATTTAAAATTTGAAAATATGAAAACCATATTTCAAACCAAATGCATTTTTCAATTTTAAGTTTTGAAAACATGTTTCCAAAATAGGCATACCCAAACACATTTTTCAATTTTCAGTTTTGAAAACATATTTCCAAAATAATGAAAATCTTCTAAATGAAAAATTAAAAATGACCATGAAAACCCATAACTCAAAACGCGAACCAAACGCTACCTAAAGATTTAAGTTTTTTAACGATTCTGATAAAGAACCAACATGTATAGACGACATCTGTAACACCCCACTCTGGTAGCTTACCCAGAGGCAAATATGTTACACAGAAACTAAGGTGCTTAATAGAATAGTATCACAAATTAAATAAAATATATCGGAACATAAAATCATTCAGATTACATGATTTCAAGCGGAAGAGTTATTATACTATCACATCATCATAATTACACAGTTACATAGGATCATGAGATTCAACATAATTATACATATGAAAGTTGATAAACTTAAATAAAAGTCTTCACTTCATAGTCATGGTATTCATCTGTCATCTTGAGTTGAACAACTAACCATCTAAGCCTGAAATGTTTATGTGTAGCATCATGAGCAACACTGACCCAATGAGATAGCTATTAAATCTATAGTTTTTAAGTTATGTCATGAAGGGTTATAAAAACCATAATTTTTATATCATCATTTCATTCCAAATCACTACTTCTTAAGTTTTAATAATGCAGATCAAAAACACTATTCGAGGTAAACTTCAAATATATAAACTTTATCTGACTAAAGTCAAGATTTTTCATAAATTTAAACCACTCCCTCAATTTTGTTTATATTCTAGGATATTTTATCCTATTGCGGTCGGCATCCCCTCACTAAGTAGGGATGTACCCTACTGGCTCGTTACCACATAGAGTAATAGTGCACTATCCAAGATCTATTGTCTTATACCGCATCCTCGATGAAATCTTCTGTGCGAAAATGCTTCTTTAAAGTAATTTAAATTACCTTTTTTATGCAAAATGTTCGATTATTTTTCTCTATGATAAAATAGTTTTTAATACCAAATTTTCTATAATAAGTAACTTACTTAGTATACTCAACTACTATGAAAAGAAACCCATCAAATTATTTATCAAATCGATGATAAAAAATCTAACAAGTAAGACATTTTCTTAGAAACAAACATGTTCATTTCGGGCAGAAATTTAACCCGAGCTTGCACCTCAAATTCATATATATAGATGGCCGAATTTTAAAAAGTGATACAAATGAAAGTTATAGGCCTTTCCGTTAGCTTTTCAGAACATCCAAGAAATCGAAATTTCATTAAGAATTGAGAAAGTTATGGTCAAGTTACTAAGCTGCGTTTTTGATAGAACCGAGCCACTTTTACTTACAACTATCATCTCTTCAAGAATAACATGAATACTAGAAATTTAAATAGTTTTTCTCACCTTAAACTTGTGTAGACTTGAATCTTTTTCCTTAGCTTTCTCCAAGCTTTTTCACTTTATCTTACTTTTGTTTTTGCTTTGTGAAAGTATGAAAAATAAGTGAACATTTCCACCCTTTATATAATAATTTTCAAGGCTAGTTTGGTAATTTTAGTTTTGGACACTTGTCTACTTCTCTTTGCACAAGCTTTAGAATGTTGACATATGTCTACTTAGGTGTCTTAAGATGTTTCTACACATAGACACCTAATGGGGTTATGTGTCACTATTTTATTTAATCTTGTGACATAGATAGATTTTTCAAGGCTATTTTGGACACATGTCCTTTTTTTTTTATGCAAACTTTATTTCATGACACATACCTTATTTAGTAATCATTTAAGGTGTTTTAGAAGTGTACACCTAAGTGATATATGTGTCATAATTCTATTTCATCTTAAGATAGGTGTATGGTCCATATTATGCCACTTGTCTTCACCATGTTATGCCACTTATCCTATACTTATAAATGTATACATACTTATACCTTTTGTATTATTTAAAAGCATATATAAATATAAATAAAATAGAGATGGTGTAGATAGTATATTTTAAACTTCTAAAATTTTACATACCCGATATTTTTAGTTAGGCTGTTACATTCTACCACCCTTAGAAAAAGATTTCGTCCTCGAAATCTAGGCTTCAAACAATTCTGGATAATCTTTACGAATTTCTGACTCCACCTCCCATGATGCTTCGTCTTCGTTATGATGGTTCCATTGAACTTTCACCAAGGAAATTTCTTTTGTTCTTAATTTCTTAACTTTTCTGTCAAGAATTCGAACAGGTCTTTCAATGTACTTAGTCCCCTTTTTAACCTCAATGCCGCTTAAATCTATCATATGAGATGGATCAGAAATATACTTTCGTAGCATTGATACATGAAATACATTATGAATATCTGATAATTTCTCAGGTAAATCAAGTTGATATGCAACTTTGCCAATTCTTTTGGAAATACGAAATGGTCCAATAAATCTTGGTGATAACTTTGCCATCTTCTTCCCAAATCGCATTACCCCTCGTATTGGAGAAACCTTAAGGAGAACTTGATCCCCTACTTCGAATTTCAAATCTTTTCTTCTGTGATCTGCATAACTCTTTTGCCTACATTGCGCTGCTTGCAATCTTTCCTTTATGATAGAAATTTTCTCTGTCGTTTCTTTTACTAGATCTGGACCAAGAAGCTCACGATCTCCAACTTCCGCCCAACATACTGGAGAACGACAAGGTCTTTCGTACAAAGCTTCATATGGGGCCATACCAATACTTACATGATAACTATTGTTATATGCAAATTCTATTAATGGCATATGAGTCTCCCATGTTATTTCAAATTCCATTATACAAGATCTTAGCATATCTTCTATTATTCGGTTTACTCTTTCAGTTTGTCCATCTGTTTGTGGATGAAAGGCCGTACTTATGTTTAATGATGTTCCTAATGCATTTTGAAGACTTCTCCAAAGTTTTGAAGTGAATCGAGAGTCTCTATCTGAAACAATGGTAACTGGTATGCCATGTAGTCGAACAATTTCTTTCAAATAAAGTCTACTCAATTTCTCCATTGAGTAGGTCATATTGTAAGGTATAAAATGGGCTGATTTTGTTAGGCGATCCACTACTACCCATACGGCGTCATGACCTTGTCTTGTCATTGGTAATCCCATAATAAAATCCATAGTTATATGCTCCCATTTCCATTCAGCAATAGGAAGCGGTTGTAGGAGTCCTGCCGGTCGTTGCTGCTCGGTTTTAATTTTTTGGCATGTAAAACATTTTGCCACAAATTCAGCGACATCTTTCTTCATTCCATGCCACCAAAACTGACGCTTAAGATCCTTATACATTTTTGTTCTTCCTGGATGCACTGTAAACCTTGAGCAATGTGCTTTACTTATAATTTCATTTTTCAATTGAGGTTGACTTGGAACACAAAGTCGATTTCTGAATCTATAACCTCCATCATTACCAATGTTCCAATATGTAGGTTCCTTGTCCTTCATTTTTATGAATAATTCCTTCAACTCCTCGTCTTTTCCTTGAGTCTTGCAATATTTTACTTTGTAGAGTTTGCTGAATAATAACATCACATGAAAATGTTACCTTATCATTCATTTCTCCACTAATCCTCCTTGTGCAGATGTTCATTTCTACTAGGGTCTCTAGAGCTTTCCATTCTCTTATCTTCAGATTAGCTGCTATGCCATAGGGTTTTCGGCTTAACGCATCTGCAACTACATTTGCTTTTCCTGGATGATAATGCAATGTAAAATCATAATCTTTTAGAAATTCCATCCATCTCCTTTGTCTCATATCTAGTTCTTTTTGGGAAAACAAATATTTTAAACTCTTGTGGTCTGAGTAAACATGAAATTGTTCCCCAAAAAGATAATGCCTCCAAATTTTTAAAGTAAATACAATTGCAGCTAATTCTAAGTCATGGGTTAGATAATTGACTTCATGTGGCTTTAGTTGACGAGAGCCATAAGCAATAACTTTGTCCTCCTGCATTAATACGCATCCTAATTCTTGTCCACATGCATCAGAATATACTTTATATGGGACTCCACTTCTTGGCAAAGACAGAATTGGTGCCTCTGTCAATCTTTTCTTTAAGGTTTCAAATGCTATCTTACATTTTTCATCCCAAATAAACTTAGTTTCCTTACGAGTTAGTTTTGTTAATGGAGATGCTATCTTTGAAAAATCTTGAATAAATCTTTGGTAGTAACCAGCTAATCCAAGAAAACTTTGAACTTCTGTTGGTGTTGTCGGAGGATTCCATTTCAACACCGCCTCAACCTTTGATGGGTCTACTCCTATTCCATTCTTCGAAACAACGTGCCCAAGAAATTTTACTTCCTCCAACCAAAATTCACATTTACTTAATTTTGCATAAAGTTGATGATCTCTCAACGTTTGGAGACACAGACACAAATGACGTTCGTGTTCTTCCTTTGTCTTAGAATAAATTAGGATATCATCAATAAATACAATTATGAATTAATCAAGATATGGACGGAACGCACGATTCATTAAATCCATGAATACTGCTGGGGCATTGATAAGGCCAAAAGGCATCACCAAAAATTCGTAGTGTCCATACCGTGTTTGAAAAGCTGTCTTTGGAATGTCTTCTTCTTTTATTCTTAATTGATGATACCCAGATCTCAAGTCAATTTTTGAAAATACTACAGCTCCTTGGAGCTGATCAAATAGATCATCAATTCGAGGTAATGAGTATTTGTTCTTAATTGTTACTTTATTAAGTTCTCGGTAATCTACGCATAAGCGTAACGTTCCGTCTTGTTTCTTTACAAACAACACAGGTGCTCCCCAAGGAGATTTACTAGGTCTAATAAATCCTTGATCCTCCATCTCCTTAATTTGTCTCTTCAGCTCTTGATTCTCCGTAGGAGACATACGATAAGCTGCTTTAGCAATAGGGGTGGTACCAGGAATTAAATCGATACTAAAATCAATTTCTCTTTTTGGTGGTAATCCTGGCACTTCTTGAAAGACTTCTTTAAATTCTCTTACGTTTGGGATTTGGTCTACCGATTGACCCTTATCCCCAATATTGATATGTGCTACATATCCAGATATAAAAGCATCTTCAGATTTATCACATGAATACACAAATGTTTCATGTTCTCCAATCGTGAAACATAAGTTCTATTATGACAATCCATGATGGCTCTATGTTGAGGAAGCCAATCAATCCCAAGGATGATATCAAAATGTTTCATTGGAAAGATAATCAAGTTATCCATCATATTCTTACCTCCAAAATTAAGGATACAATTTCTACACACAAAAGTACGTTTAATCTGTCCTTTTACTAAATTTTCTATTACCAAGGGGTTACTTAGTTTTTTAGTGGGTAATCCTATCTTAGTGGCAAATATTTCTGATATGAGAGAATGAGTGGCACCAGTATCAAATAAAACTTCAGCTTGAAAGTCAAAAAGAAATATGATACCTTCTACTTGAGCTTGTTCAGAAACTACAGCATTTACTCGCCCTTGTTGCTTCTTATTGTCCTTCCTTGGCTTCTTACAGTTTCGACTAATATGCTCGGGTTCGTTACAATTGTAACAAACAATTGGCTTGGTACAATTTGGAGAAATATGTCCGGTTTCGTTGCACCGATAACATCTTCTTTCTTTGTCAAGCTCCTTTTCTTGACCTGTCGATCCTTTGTTTTCTCCATTTTGTTTCTTCCTTTTTCCATCTGCTTTCTCTTGATTGCCAGAAAATGTTTTTGGTTTCCTTTTATTTGAAGTCTTCCTTTCTTGCAGCTATTATCATCTCATAAGTCTTACGTCGATCTCCAAGAACATGTCTTCTTATTGGGCGAATTAATCCTTTTGCAAATCTTCTTGCTCGTTTTTCAGGTGTATCAATCAAATGGTTTCCAAATCGAGATAGTGCTTCAAACTTGTTCTGATATTGAGCTACCGTCATGCCTTCTTGGGTAAGATTTTGAAATTTGGTTTCCATTTTCTCTCTTTCATTTTCGGGAAAATACTTATCCAAGAACTTTTCCTTAAAATCCTTCCATGTCATCTGTTCTATCTCTTCTGAACTAGTTGTCCGAACTAGCTCCCACCAATTTCGAGCTTCTTCTGATAATTGAAAGACTGTTAATTTCCTCTTGTCAATTTCGCTACATTCTAAAACTTCAAATATGTCTTCGAGATGTTGGATCCAATGTTCCGCCTTTATTGGGTCAGTATCTCCAGCAAATTTCTCTGGTTTCAAACTTTTAAAACGACTTAAAAGGTTGTTGTTTGAAGAGGTTGAAGAAACATGCTCCATTTGCTTAATAAAAGATGCAAATAACTCCATAGCATTTGCTGGTGCAGAGGATTGGGCCTCTTGACTTTGAGTTGTCGAGTTATTTTGATTCGACATGACGTCATGTATACACAAACAAGTTATAATACTTATAACCCTTATTTACAACCAAAATTAGGGTATTTCCCCACAACCTCTTAACATACACCACAACATATACTATTTGTTGTGTTATCTTATCTTCCTAATTCATCCTTAGTCTATTATTATAATTTCTTTTGATGGAGAAGGATCATTTTTATCATTCATCGCCCGATTAGGTCCAGTAACTTCTTGAGAGTAGTCCTTAGAGCCAACAGACTCAGACTCCTCTTCATCATACTGTTCCACTAGTTTGGTGGGGAACTTTTTACGTCTTATATTCCCTGTTTGCGGAGGAAGTGCCCTCTTTGCCTTAGAAATTCTAAAGTTTCCCCATAATCTGTCCTTTCTGCCATCTTTATTGCAATCTCAAATTCCTTCTTCTTTTGACGTAAACGGTAAAGAATAAGGTCTCTCTTTAAACCTTCTTCATAGTCGTTAGCTCTATTATAAACTTCATACATCGTGTCAGTGAGAATCTGCTTTGCTTTGTTCTTAAGTACATGTTTTTCCATAGTACGACTTGTAGCAACTAATCGTTCATTTGGTACAGTGGTACATTTAACACCTCCCCATGAGTCCCCCGTATACCAGGTTTGGTTACTAGCCATAACTTATGACTGCAAATAGTTATAAAGATGTCAGTGAATTGTATAAACCTCATATTCCGATAAATTAAATTGTAATACTATATAATTTCTAAAAGCACCCCTTAAACCTAGGCTCTGATACCGCTAAATGTAACAACCCACTCTGGTAGCTTACCCAGAGGCAAATATGTTACACAGAAACTAAGGTGCTTAATAGAATAGTATCACAACTTAAATAAAATATATCAGAACATAAAATCATTCAGATTACATGATTTCAAGCGGAAGAGTTATTATACAATCACATCATCATAATTACACAGTTACATAGGATCATGAGATTCAACATAATTATACATATGAAAGTTGATAAACTTAAATAAAAGTCTTCACTTCATAGTCATGGTATTCATCAGTCATCTTGAGTTGAACAACTAACCATCTAAACCTGAAATATTCATGTGTAGCATCATGAGCAACACTGACCCAGTGAGATAACTATTAAATCTATAGTTTTCAAGTCATGTCATGAAGGGTTATAAAAACCATAATTTTTATATCATCATTTCATTCCAAATCACTACTTCTTAAGTTTTAATAATCCAAATCAAAAATACTATTCGAGGTAAACTTCAAATATATAAACTTCATCTGACTAAAGTCAAGATTTTTCATAAATTTAAACCACTCCCTCAATTTGGTTTATATTTTAGGATATTTTATCCTATTGCGGTCGGCATCCCCTCACTAAGTAGGGATGCACTCTATTGGCTCGTTACCACATAGAGTAATAGTGCACTACCCAAGATCTATTGTCTTATACCGCATCCTCGAAGAAATCTTCTGTGCGAAAATGCTTCTTTAAAGTAATTTAAATTACGTTTTTTTATGCAAAATGTTCGATTATTTTTCTCTATGATAAAATAGTTTTTAATACCAAATTTTCTATAATAAGTAACTTACTTAGTATACTCAACTACCATGAAAAGAAACCCATCAAATTATTTATCAAATCGATGGTAAAAAATCTAACAAGTAAGGCATTTTCTTAGAAACAAACATGTTCATTTCGGGCAGAAATTTAACTCGAGCTTGCACCTCAAATTCATATATATAGATGGCCGAATTTTAAAAAGTAATACAAATGAAAGTTATAGGCCTTTCCGTTAGCTTTCCAGAACATCCAAGAAATCAAAATTTCATTAAGAATTGAGAAAGTTATGGTCAAAGTACTAAGCTGCGTTTTTGATAGAACCGACCATTTTTACTTACAACTATCATCTCTTCAAGAATAACATGAATACTAGAAATTTAAATAGTTTTTCTCACCTTAAACTTGTGTATTTGACTTGGAATCTTTTTCCTTAGCTTTCTCCAAGCTTTTTCACTTTATCTTACTTTTGTTTTTGCTTTGTGAAAGTATGAAAAATAAGTGAACATTTCCACCCTTTATATAGTTATTTTCAAGGCTAGTTTGGTAATTTTAGTTTTGGACACTTGTCTACTTCTCTTTGCACAAGCTTTAGAATGTTGACACATGTCTACTTATGTGTCTCAAGATGTTTCTACACATGGACACCTAATGGGGTTATGTGTCACTATTTTATTTAATCTTGTGACATGGATAGATTTTTCAAGGCTATTTTGGACACATGTCCTATTTTTTTTTAATGCAAGCTTTATTTCATGACACATACCTTATTTAGTGATCATTTAAGGTATTCTAGAAGTGTACACCTAAGTGATATATGTGTCATAATTCTATTTCATCTTAAGATAGGTGTATGGTTCATATTATGCCACTTGTCTTCACCATGTCATGCCACTTATCCTATAATTATAAATGTATACATACTTATACCTTTTGTATTATTTAAAAACATACATAAATATAAATAAAATAGAGATGGTGTAGATAGTATATTTTAAACTTCTAAAATTTTACATACCCGATATTTTTAGTTAGGCTGTTACATTAACATGAATTTTTGGATGAAGTGATTCTAATGAAGGGATAAAAAATATTGAGAATCCTTTTATTGACGTGGTTATTTACAAGAAGTAGTTGATTTATTAAAATACTTTTTTTTTCTATTCCTACGAAAATAGGACATGTCCAAAAATTCATTTGTGCTTCATATTTTCATGGTATTGGTAATAACGAGATATTTTATGTGGAAAAAGAGGTTAATGCAAGACAAGTTTCTGCCATTGCTACTCATTTGAAGTCGAACCTTATGCCCCAAAAGTTTGAAAAGCGTTTTGGGATTTTGATAAGGCTACTTCAGAAGGCAGTGGTTAATTTATATATATATATATATATATATATATATATATATATTTGGTTTTTAATATATGCTGCGCAAAGATTAAGTAGCATCAACCTTTTAAACTTCTTGACAATTGTGCTATACCCAAGTACTAGAGTGTAACCCGTAATATTGTAAAATATAGTATTTAAGCTTTTAAGGTTAAAATTGGAACCTTATTTTACAACGTACTATGAATTCCATGAAATAAACAAAATATAAATTAAAATTGATATTATTGTTTATGTATGGCTTGTGTTATGTAGCTTATATTTTTCTGGAGTAAAAAAATAATTTTATTATTCTTGTTCGTATGAATTGGTATTCCTGTTAAAACTGATATACTTAACGAAATTAGATGAATCAATAAATATTATTTTACTGAATTCTTTAAATATGTTAAATTTAAAATTACGTAATTAGTAAAATTATATCTACCTAAGGGTAAGTAGTATGAAAGAATTGAGAAGGATTTTGTAAAAAAGTAGTAGAGATTTTAATACGGTGTTATTTGAAGTTAAAAACAGAATCTTTTAATGTAATCTATGATAAATTTTTGAGATAAATGATTATAATTAAATGTAGGTATCTGATCTATATTTCTTTATGGTTGAACACATATTTTTTTCTTAAGATTTTTATTAATATGTCTGTGTAACTGATATATATTTTTAGGAATTATTAGACGAATAAATTAACTATTTATTATGATTATTTAAATAATTTAAATTTGAGATTTTGTAAACAATTTAAATACGTGGTGTTAAACATAAAAGATTAGGAAACAATCGAAGGGGGGTATAAATAATTGTAGAAATGTTAAAATGTGGGTATTTGAAATTAAGAATAGAATGTTATGCAATGTATGATAAATTTATTGAGAAATGAATGATAAATTAAATTTGTTAATGTTGATTATGTATATTATTTATGATATCTCATTTATATATCTTTATATTTGAATGAAAAATCAATTTTACCAACTTTTTTGATATGAACATGGTATGCATATTAAAACCGTCATATTTTAGGATTTATTAGACGAGTTAATGAATATTTATTAATTGAATTTATTCAAATAGTTTAAATCCTAGATTACATAATTAATTAAAATATGTTGATGTAAATGTACAAAATTATGTGATATTGAGGTGGGTCTTGTAAACAACGGTAGAAATTTGAAAATGTAGGTACTTGAAGTTAAAATAAGAACTATACAATGCAATGCATTAATGTATTGGTATAGATAAATCATAAATTAAATTTGTTATTATCACTTATGTATATAATTATGTTATGTGACAGATGTATTTATATATCTAAATGAATTTTATATCGTCTTTGTTAATATGAATATGGTATGATTATTGAAATTTTCATATTTTTATGATTTATTAGATAAATCAATAAATAATAGTTTACTACATTTAATTTAGTTTAAGATTACTCAATTATTTTTAATGTAACGTCTCAGAATTTGACCACTTTAAAATATATTATGTAAAATGGTTTTAAATATAAATTAAGTAAGGTTATATGATTCAGACAATATTAGATTGGATTTGGAAAAAAAAGTGCACAAAAATAGTACCATTTGCCTATATTGACAAAAGTGACAAAATGCCGATTTCAGAAAAATATGTTTCAATGGTTAAATAAATTATTCTAATTTATTTACGAGTGTTTATATTTTTTAAATAACAATATAAAAATTTATTTTTAAATTTGGTTTACATAAATAAATAGTTTAACTAAAACGTCAAAATGTGGTCGTTAAACATTTTGTCGAAAATCAACATTTTGTCGATTAAAAGTTATCGCAACGTCGTCGCATCTTTATTTTCTTATATAGGAGCATATATTCAAATAGTATAAGTATTAATTAATTCACTAATCAAGTTTAATTTTATTAAACAGACTTAGAAAATTCTAGAATATAATTGATAAAAAGTAAGCACAAAAAGACAAACATGCCATTTCAAAGCAAAAATTAAACATCAAATCAAACCGAACATAATTATTATATTCTTTATTTAATATTTAAGTGAAAGTGACATAAAGTAATGATTTGAAATGTGTTGTTAAGTGTTGAAAAAATAAGGTTGCTGAAAAAGCAAGTAAATGGTATGTTGGTCTTTTTACAAAATATTATTTTAATACAAAACTTATTCTATAAATAAGCATCTACTTTCTCACTTTTTTTCATTTCTTTTTCTTTCCTTTTCAAGCTTTTCTCCACTTCTCTAATGACTTCTTCTTTTCTCTTTTCCTTACTAACTTTTCCAAAACCATATCGAACAAAGTCAAAACACCATCAAACTTTATCAAAGATCTTAGAATACCATTAAAATATGTTTTATCATCTAAGAAGTGAAAAAATGATGGAGGAAAGGGGAAATAGATGGAGGCCGAACCTATGTAAGAGGAGGAGCAAGTTCAAGGTTCTCTGGAGCGAGAAAAAGAGGAGGTGATGGCCGAGACTAGAAAGCGAGGTGATCTTATTTACGTGAGGTTTGGTGTAGTTAGAGGATTTAGTGAAGCATTGCATATGAATGTTGGTAGGAAGAATTGGTTAAGTTAAAGTTGAGTACCCATATTTAAAGTTACTAATTTCTAAAAATATTTCAAGTTAGTTACATAAAAAGTTTGGTATATTTTGGATGATTTAGCAGATGATAATTTGGTTGATATTATGGTTGATATTATGATTGATTATATGTTTGTGATATGGATGATAACTTGGTTTGATAAATGATAAGAGCAATGGTTAGTAAGTATAGTTAATTCAATGAAAACTATATCCATATAAATGTGTGTATGGAAATTGTTTAGTCTCTTAATGATTTCAAAATATTTAAAAAGATTGAAAATGATATTATAATAATACGATATTATAAAATGAAATCAAATGAAAAATGAGTTTCAAATGATGAAATATTGTTTTAAATATGTTAAAATAGTTTAAATATGATTTAAAACAAATTTGAAGTATTTCAGACAAGTTTCGAAGCAATTCACAAAATTGATCAAAATAGAGCTCGTCGCGTTGCGGCAGTTTGTAAATTTCAATCCGTAACTTTAAATTAACGTAGATAATGATTTATAAATCGGATTTCTTTGAAATAAATATTATTTGGTTCAAAATGATAATAGTTTTTCAACGAAGAAAGAAAATCAAGATTTCATCAAGTAGAGTTTGAAATATGTCCAAAACAATTTTCTAAAAATATCGCGGTTTTGCAGTTCGAAATCCAAAATGAGATTTCCTTATAAATATATTTTTAAATAATTAAAAATATAAAATAAATTTGATAAATCTATTAAAATGGTTTAAGAGAGATTTGGAATGAAAAATATGAATTTCAAATATTAAAAAGTTGTTTAAATCAAATAAGCTTATATAGCACTTTCCGTAGCACTTTATGCTGCAAATTCTATAACCTTTTGAATATGCGTTTAAACTTAACAATCCTTTCCTAAATCTTTTGTGAACGATTTTAAAGGAATAATTAAGTAATTTAAAGATGGTTTGGAATTTTTAATAAAAGTTTGAATAAATGGTTAAGAAAATTGTTTGTAACACTTAAACAAAAAGTAAGGAATATTGAATATAATAACAAACCAAGTGTGCGGAAACGACTAGTACATTGTCCCGCTTGTGAGATCTGAGAAGATAAAACAAAGTGTTTAAGTAAGGTTAGGAATGGAGCAAGCAGTGTCCTAAACTTACCTGGCCTATGTTTTTTCTTTTTAGACGAGAGGTTGTAACAGATCGAAAGGAAAGCCCGAACGCTCTAAAAGATCATATTTAATTTTTTTTAAAATAAAAAAACAAATTCTTAAAATGTTAATTAACCCCTTAACATCTTTTATCGATGATTGGTACGAAGGAAGCTGATCAGATTTGGATGATTTCCATCTAAAGAACCGGGATCAGATTTGGGTGATTCCTATCCGAAAACCCCTTCAAACTAATTTTTGAAATAAAACATATTGAAGACAATGATCATTGTCTTGCAATTAGTCTCTGGAGGTGAAATTTACCATATTTAAGGTGACAGTAGTGCTCTGTTATGAAAATCTTCGATTTGCAAGAATATGATTTGAAGTTAAGAAGGAAACCTTTGATTAAGATTTAGTGAATGATTTGAGAATATTTTCCCTAAGTTAAAAGTTATAACTTGAATATAAGAAATCTTTGATTAAGATTTAATGAATGATTTGGAAAGATTTTCCTAATTAAAAGAGAAAACGATTTGGAATTATTTCAAGATTTAAGAAAGGTTTTAATAAATCAAATGATTTAATAAATGAGGCTTAATGATTCCATATACTCTTGAACAGAAAATGGAATAAATTGAAAAGAATATATCTAAGAAAGATATTTGATTTAAATAAAAGATGAAGTAATTGATTGATGACTGATATCCATATATGAACCAAACATCTTTTTATCGATAATTGGTTTCGAAGGAACCGAGGTCGGATTTAGACGATTCCTATCTGAAAACCACTTCGAACCAATGTATACGTTCGAAAGTGTAGACATGTTGAAGATGATGATTATTGAAGACCGTGGATCTTCATAGCGTGAGGACTGCATGTTGACATGTTCTGGGTTGCTCACATTATAAAGTTATTTACAGCAGTGGTCTCCTCTTTGTGGAGATTTTTCGGAGTGCAAGGACTACTCGCTACTAGTGGTAGTAAGAGAGTGCCTTCGATTTCGTTCAGTCCCAGAACGAACTTGTATGGAAAAATGTTTGACATTGCATTTCTAAGACACAACGTTTGACTTTTACAAATGTACATCTGCTTGGCGGCGGAGAAGATAACTTCTCTTAGCTTAGCACCCTTCTCTAAAATATACGAGCTCAGAGGTCGTATGCTGGTGGGAGTCAAATAGTGATCAAAGGAATGACAATATGACATTCAAAGTGAAAACTGTTATGATCAAAGCTGGTTTTGTATGAAAGCGTGGCTTTGAAGAAATTGATCGTAGCTTCGTGAGCCTCACACCCCGGTTATGATGGGATTCTATGTGGTCAGATGTATGCTCGCATTTCGTATAGTAGTAATTTGTGTTATCAGATGCTTTGAGCCTTAGGTACCAGATACGTTTGGGCCTCATGGCATGAATGCGCGAAGTCCGAGTCCTTGGATGTTCTTCGCAGATTGTATCCCATTTTAGCCATTTGTGTTGTTGTATAACGATGTTCGAGTTTTGGACGTAAGCCGTGGATACAGATTGATCTTTCTACTAGTTCACTATCATGTGGAAATCCAATTCCAATATGAGATTTACGGTTTTGATTGTAGTTCCAAAATAGCTGTAATGACTTGCAAACATTTTAGCTACCCTCTTTTGGTGTCATATATTCCGTTGATCTAGTCCGGATATATTACCTTATACTTGGTCCAGATATTGTTACCTTATTTGAATAAGTTTATTTGAAAGTGTTTTCAAAGGAATGTCGTTGAAAATAATATCTAGTGAATTTTGGTATAAAAGTGTTTTGGTTATCATAAGGTAAAAACATGTTCGTGTTTATGTGTGGGCGTGGTCTTATGACATACCATTCTTTTCAAAGGTTTTGATAACATCGTCATGATCTATACATTTAAAATTTTGATTATCTCACGCTGGTTTATTAAGCTTGATCTGGGTATTTTTAATATTCGGATCATATCCGAGTAGTTTCAGGTTAAGTTGAAGACGGTTTGAGTTTCCAAAGGAGAGTTGGATATCTTCATCATCGTATGGACGTATTCTATATCTGCTGTGGTTTGTTAGTTTTAGTTTGATGATTTTCAACAATTGTAAGGACATGTGTTTATAACTGGCCAAGCCGAATCTAAGTTAGACTCTGATATTGTATTTTAAATTTTTTCGCTTTAAAGATTATTATTGAAATAATATATGTTATTCCATTCGTGTGAGATTCTATTCTGTCTTTATTTTCTTTCTACCATTAACGATCCGCTTATTCTTGCAATTTGAGTTGGACATGTGTGGTTTATTGTTGATTCAAAGGGTACGAAAAAACGGGTCATTACATTTAATATATGCAATTAAATGTAAAATATTAGAAGAGAATTGATGGGGTCTTATAAAAGGTTATAGAAATTTTAAAATGAAGGTATCTACAATAAAAAATAATAATTTGTAATGTACTATACGATGAATTTATTGAATATTTTTTCTTCAAAAATCAAATCTGAACTTAATCACATGTTTCTATGAATAATTTTTTGTTTTGAATTTTCTTTGGAAAGGTGCAAATATTTGAAGTTTTTGCAAAAGTGCAGATATTTGCAATTTTTAATGCAATTATTTACAGTCTAGCTGAAGCTAAAAGTAAGTGTTTTTTTAAACGTGTTTTTTAGAAGGAACAACTGTGTATTTTGAAATTTAAAGAGGGTATTTTACAAAAGTTTTCTATTGTTTATGTTATAGTGTATGTCATTTGACTTATGTATCTTGCTTTAGTGAAAATGTAATTTTATCATTTTTGTTAACATGAGTATGATGTACGTATTGAAATATTCATATATTCATTAGTGGGCGACCTAACAAATACCACTTGATTATATTTAATTAACTTAAAGTGTAACGGCCCGAAGGATTTTCAACTTCGAAAATCGACACTAATACGTTCACTGTATAGAGTGCCGAGCAATCGAGTGTCGGAAATTCTAGACTGTTAGGGTTAAGAAGAAAGAGATAGAAGAAGAAATAGAAAACAATAACACAGATTCTCACAATCGCAATGGAACAAAATATAATATAAAATAACAGAATTTATACAAAGGAAAGCTATAACTGTGAATATACATACAAGATATCGGAGTACAACATCAGCAAATAAATCTGGACAGTTATGATAACTTGCCCCTAAATACTATCTACGCAGCCCATAATACACAGCGGAATCTAATCAATACGTCTGCCATCTAGCTCGTCTCCGGACTCCCAAGCGTCCTAACCTGAAAATCTGTAATACTCGGTCTGACCCGAGCATTACAATAAAGTAACACCCGAGTCAGGCTGGAAACCAGCGTGAGTAAACCATCTAATATGAAATACTTAAGTTATAAAACTTCTTTGAAGACCAGGGTAACTCGTCCAACATTACGAGTTCTTATCTTGTTATAGTCAAATCATTTATTACATAACTCTATTGATATTTAAAGATAATATCTATATACCGTTACTTAATCTAAATGGTCAGATTTACTTAATTTTATTCAATTCCAGCCTATTAGGCTCTATAGTCAAATCCATAGGGATCTGTAGTACTTATCAAATCGAAGCGGTTTCGGATATTGCTTATATCCGATCCCGACCTCTCAACTCCAAGTAATAAATTTAAAGGGTTAATTGTTTAAGATAAACAATTTCTTAATTCATGTGGTAATATTTCAAATAGCAATTTATTACAATCGTTTATTTCAAACAAAACATATCATCATTTTAATCCAATTGCTTAACTCTATTGATCACTTTACGTCACAGACACAAATGATTAGATTAAATTTCCAATACAATTAAACGATGATATAGATCGTTAACCAGTTTAACAGTCTATAACAGATGTCAAAATAAGTCACACTTCAGGCTTTTACTAACTCTTGATTCACCATATCCATTTACTTTTAAATCCAAATTTATTTCAAATTGAACAATTATTAACAATAAATTCTAAAATACCATTAATTTTTCATAAGTTTAAGTTAAATAACAATATTAATTATCCTTAAATTGTAAATATCACCGAAACTTTAAATTATGGATTTAAAATAAAACTAAATTTTTAGTTAATGAAGGAAATATAAGATACCCTGTAAATGTATATGTATATAAATTCCATTATTTTATTTTATTTCCTTCTCTTCTCTTTGTTCTTATCTTTACTTTCTTTTTCTTTTCTTTTTCTATTTTCCTTTATTCTTTTTTCTTTCCCTTTTACTTATTCTCTTCCTTTTTTTCCTATTCTCTTCTTTCCTTCCCCTTCTTACCTTTTATTTTCATTTTCATTTTCCCTTTTCTTTGTTTATTTATTTTACTTCGACGCATACTTCTTTTCCCGGCCCACTTTTCCCTTTCTCCATTTCCTTTCTTTTATTTCTTCTCAGTACCTTCTTTCCTCTTTTCCCTCTACTCTCACTTCATACGCGTGCACATGTCGGTCGTGCACATGCACACGACGCGGACCGACCTGCCCATGCCGTCGACCACTCCTACAGTTCACCCATGATCTCCTCGTCCACCCGGCCCCTTTGAAGCCTCGTCAAACCCTTAGCTCGAAATCGAACTGCTCGATCCATGTAGGACGAAACCACGATCACCCAGTGCACCTCGTTTCGCCACCATGAACCTCTATCGTTCCCCACACTTCGACAGGACGCTCGCCACCATCCCTTCCTGCTTTCCACCCGTACCGCATTCCTAATGTCACCTCTCGCCGCCGCAGTTCACCCCCAAACCCGACACAAAAAAACAAGGGCTAAACCCTACTACATTCACGTCCGGCCACCACGACCATCTGAAAATTGCTACGCCATTTTCCTCAAGTTTCCCCTCTACCGAGCTTCCTCCTGGCCAAGATCCGACCCCTCCCATTGACGGCCTCGCCGTAATTTGGCCGAAGACCCAATCTTGCTCATTCCCTTAAATCGAAACATTCACGCAACTAAAAATCATGAGACAACTTTCAAAAATCACCGTTGCTAATAGTGAACAAGTTTATGTAAGTAAAATCATTAAAAAAAAAAATTAAAATCCTTGCAATTTGGCTTAACTTGATGTATTTTATTCTTTTATATCCTTATACTTGTTAATATTTTGTAAAACAAATTTTAAAGCAAAGTATGGTCGAAAACGAACTTTTTCCTTTTACATCTCAATCTAAATCTAATCAGGTGGGAAGATAGAGAACTTTGAAGCTAGTAAGGATATTTCAATATATAGAACAGAGGTGGAAGAAAGAAACACATAGACCCAAGTTTCTCTGACTAAAATGCTTAGTATATATATTCATACATAAATGTGTGTGTGTGTGTATATATATCCTTATACGAGCCTACACATCAACAATACTCCAACCCAGGCATAAATGACAAAGCTATAGTGTAAAATATTTTAGCTTTACTCACCTTTTCTTCCTTAGAGACACTGCCTTTCCCTACTTGTTTTGATCTTCTTTCTGTTGGGTTGTTTTTGTTTGCTTTAAGTTATGAAATGCAGTGATGTCTACCTCTTTTGTTATATTTAGTTCGATTGAAAGAAAAAGAAACAAGGTAGAGGTATAGATAGAGAAGAGGTAGGCTGCTGCATTTCTTTGTATTCAGTAAGCTTTCCCCTTTTTTATTTTTATTTTTTATTTTTTTATTGATCAGAGATTTCATTTGAAATGTCGGATTGATTTAAGGTTTTGTATGCTGATTTGATTTCATGTGACATGCTTTTGATTTTGATTATATGTTTTGTAAGCTTGACTAGAAACATTGTATGCTTGCATTTAATTGTGTGTTCCCTCTTTTGTTTGCATACATACATACATACATACATACATACATATATATATATATATATATATATATATATATATATATATCATGCCTTTTCATTTCCTGACACTGTACAAATACATGTATGTCTTTCTCATTTTTATAATAATGTATATACTTATTTACACATGTATTTATATTCTTCATCTATACCATTATATATATACTTATACATATATTTATGCATATATAGTTATGCATATGAATTTTTATCCTATTTTACTTTGCTATGTTTACCTTTTTATTTTATATATAGATATATACACGTTTAAACATATATGTATAGATATCTATTATTTTCCATAAGCATCGTTTCAATAACATATATGCACATATTTACACATACAGTACTTTAATGATCATATATATCTATTTATGTATGTTGTTGTCATCCTTTTATATATTTGCATTTATATACTTCCATATGTTATTAGCATCATAAGCTTGTATGTATATAAATATATACATATATATATTGGATACTTTATCCTAGTTTAAATGGTGGGGTTTTTTTATTCATCTTCTATGAGATTTATCATATTCAAAGATTTATAATTCAATATTTATTATGGTTTTTAAATCAATTTTTATATATATTTATATATCCAGATATTTTAATTATCAGAAATTTATTTGTTCGACTTAATAAATCAAAATTCCAATAATTGAAACAGTTAATCACCTCATTATTTGACGTCAAAAATCTGGGTCGTCACATTCCTCCCCCTTTAGAACTTTTAATCCTCGAAATTGAACGAAGCGAGAATTTTAATTTTAATGTTTATTATCAATTTAATCATTCTTTAAACATTTAACCCATTACTCTTTCTATTTTAAAACTTCAGAACACTTTTAAACAACATAATATTACCAAACTGGCTTTATATAAAAATACTTTTTATAACTCGATGTCTCAACAAGTCCATCCTTGTTCTTACAGAAATTCAGTCAAACGTCGATCAGGCGTAGGACTGAAAATCTGTAAGTACTTAGTAAACCCGTTTTCAACACCCAGTGAAAATACTTGGAATTTTTTTGTGAGAATGCTTTGGAAATCATCATCCGCTCCATGGGTCGCAGTTAGCACGATGATTACGTCGCCATCCCGGCGAAATCCATATAAAACTGTAGGCATCCACACCCTTCGATTTCACCATGGTACCGCCACAGATCGCAGCTACACCCAGGGTAATGTTGCCATCACGACAAAAACCATGTAACTGTAGGCATCAGCGCCCTCGAATTTCGTTGCCAAATGAAACTTCACCACATAGATCGCATACTACATCAGTTGAGTCTCAATGTAGCCTGTAGGCACTCACTGCCACACGACTTTCGCTGTGGACCACATAGATCGCAATCTACGATGTTACGTCGCTCTCCCAGCGAAATCAAACGTAGACTTTAGGCAATCGTCGTTCTGCGACTTACGCTATGAAAACGCAGTAGATCGCAGTTACACCAGAGTTATGCTGCCGTCACAACATAACCCCAATATATCTGTAGGCATCAGCACCCTCGACTTACGCTACCCCAATCACAATCCACAGGAATTACAGTTTAGTCCGGACGTCTTCTGGAAATAAAATTTAGAACTCCCGTAGGGCTTAAGGCAGAACCACCCATGGATCTCCTACTGTAAGTTTCAACTCTAAATGAGAGCGTCTTTTTCTCCATAGCATTCTCAAAACATTTTATACTATACACATATAGTATCTTTCAAATCATACTCTTTATATGTATCACATATAAACTTCAAAATCGATATCTCAAAATCGACAATTCACAACTTGGCTTTCCAAATTATCAAAATTAGCTTTTTGTCAAAACCAAAAGCCTTTCAAAATCAATGGGTTCCAAAAACCCTTTTTCAGTTCCATTTTAAAAAAAATCATTCTTATATATATAAGTTTATTCTTTCAACTTGAATTTTTTTATACCACTTCATACTTATAAATTCCAATTTATATACAAATATCTTTCACGATCTTTTCTTCTGGTTATAATCTCATTAATGCCAACTCAAATTTTTGTTCAAGTTCGATTTATTTTTTCTAAAGTCATTTGTACATTTCTTACTCTTATAAGGTGAGTTCCAGTTACAATACTATCCAATCTTTTATTTTTAATCGTCATATTTTTCTGAAGATATTTTATTTCACTTTAAAATCATTTCTACTCCAATTTCGATTTTGGTTTCAATTTCAGATTTTTGCTTCCATTTCCATTTGGGTTACCACTTCAATTTTTATCCCAATTGGTATTTGAATTCATGATTTAGATATCAGTAGTTTCCATTTTGACTAGTTTAAATTTAGAAAATAGCTTTAATGGTTTTAAAATAGTTAAATGGTTGTAAAATAGTCAAATAGTTGTAAAATGGTTAAATAGTTTGAGTTTTAAAAAGAAAGGTTTGTATAGAAAATAGCTAGGAAAAATAGATTTAAGACAGTTTATATTAAAACAATTTATTTGAAAATAGTTTCCGAGTCAAACTGATCTGGTTTCCAATCTCCACTTCAATCAATTTCAATTTCCATTCCCACTTAAATTGATTCAATCCAGATCCCATTCAAATTAACTTCGATTTCCATTCTAATTCAAATCAATTCCCATTCTGAATTTGAACTAATTCAACTTCGATTACAATCCCAATTAATTCAATTCAATTTCAGTTTAAATTAATTCCAATACCATTCTCAATTTCAACCATCTTAACTTATATAAATTTGGGTTCGGTTTCCAGAATGCTGATTTAATTACTTAAATCAAATTAACCTTTAATATTTAATTTAACTGCCCAAGTCTTTAGACAATTTAATTCTGAGCCCAAATTTCTAATATTCATTTAAATTATTATCTCAAGGTTCGAATGAGTGTTCAAATCTTTTTAAACAAATAAGTTTTCGGAATTTGATTGATTACCCAATTATAGCTTCAAAGTTAAATCCAATCCTTTAAACAATTCCGGTTGAGAAATTCATTTTTAACATTTCGAACTTAAGTTCAAGATGATTCTATTTCCCTAATTGCATTTTTATTTCTAAGAATCAAAATCTTTAAATGGTTTATGTAAAGTTTTATTTCCATTTAATTTCAACAACGGATGTATATCATTTCAATCTACTTCTTAATTTACTCGAAATAATTCAATTTTACAGTTTTATAAATACCGTCAATAACAATAGGATGAGAGCAGAATATATTAAAGTAAATAAACATCCAAATTATCTAAAGCACCAATCAATAGCATTCATTACCAATTTCCAGAATTCGAAATCTGTTTATATTTCAAAATCGTTTTGAAATAATTAATACATAATTTCTTATCAAATCCATACTTCTCTTTCCATGTAACCAATTTAACTTTCCTAAGTTAAAGATTAATCTCACATTGAAATTTTCAATTCAGGTTGTTCGTTCAAAACTTATTTAACTTCCCTTAAGCCAAATTTCAATTCATTAATCCATTCAACCTTACTTAATTTAAATTTTGCATTCCAAATTTAAATTTCTTATTAATATTCCTTCCCACTTATAAGTTCAAAAACTCATTTTTCTTGGGCTATACAGCTCATTCTCTGGGGAATTCCAAAATTTAACACTTAGTATTTATTTCATATCAACCTTGATATTATGTATGTCCACCTATATATGCATATTTATTCATTTGCACACTAAGTCATACTTTCCATTTTAAACCATTCTTGTTTTTTAATTCAAAACAGTTTCCTTTGAAATTTTCAAAACAGCTCTTGTTTTAAAACAAGATTCCTACATTCAAAAATATTCTGAATAATATTATTTATTATTTCCTTTAATACTTTGAAACAATTCCAAATTTCTCTAGATCTTAGATTTAAATCTTTACCGTTTAAATCTATTTCAATTTATAAGTCATACTTGTATAATTTTTTTACGTCCTTAAAACATTTCGCTCTGTTTTATCATTGTTTATTTAGTAATGAACATCCTTTATTAAGACACAATACCCAATTTTATGATAATTATCATTCCATCATAATTTACCTGAAAAATATAATAAGGGTGGCTTATTTCAAATACTTTGAAATCCTTTTGAATTTTCTAGGATTTAAATTCAGGTTTGAATCCATTCCTAGCTTAACTTATTTGTATAGTTAACCCTTACCCAAATTTCTATTCAGATATATATATATATATATATATATATATATATATATATATCACCACTTAAATCTTATGATTTTGTTTCATTTTAATAACAACAACCAATTTCCTTAATATACTATAATAATTTGAAAATTATTGCTTTATATATCAAAATATAAACTTATATAAAAATCATTTTTAAAACCGTTTTTAAAATCATTTTATAAAAAAAACAAATATGCCCTCATACAATACTCTCAACTCATTCTAGGGTACTACTGACCCTATCTTTAATGAGTAATCCCCATCAGAGCCAAGGTTCTCGCTTAACCTTCATCTCTTATACCAACTGTAACGGGGCGAAGGATTTTCGACTTCGAAAATCGACACTAATATGTTCAATGTATAAAGTGCCGAGCAATCAAGTGCCGGAAATCTCAGACTGTTAGGGTTAAGAAGAAAGAGATAGAAGAAGAAATAGAAAACAACAGCACAAAATCTCACAATCGCAACAGAACAATATAATATAAAATAACAGAATTTATACAAATGAAAGCTGTAACTGTCAATATACATACAAGATATCGGAGTACAACATCAGCAAATAAATCTGGGCAGTTATGGTAACTTGCCTCTGAATACAATGTACGCAGTCCATAATACACAGCGGAATCTAATCAATACGTCTCTGCCATCCAGCTCGTTTCCGGACTCCCAAGCGTCCTAACATGAAAATCTGTAATACTCGGTCTGACCCGTGCATTACAATAAAGTAACACCTGAGTCAGGCTGGCAACCAGCGTGAGTAAACCATCTAATATGAAATACTTAAGTCATAAAACTTCTTTGAAAATCAGGGTAACTCGTCCAACATTACGAGTTCTTTATAGTCAAATCATTTATTACATAATTCCATTGATATTTAAGATAATATTTATGTAACGTTACTTAATCTAAATGGTCAGATTTACTTAATTTTATTCAATTCTAGCCTATTAGGCTTATAGTCAAATCCGTAGGGATCTATACTGCTTATCAAATTGAAGCAGTTTCGAATATTGCTTATTTCCGAGCCCGACCTCTTAACTCCAAGTTTAAGATAAACAATTTATTAATTCAGGTGATAATATTTCATATAGCAATTTATTACAACTGTTTATTTCAAATAAAAAGTATCATCATTTTAATCCAATTATTTAACTCGATTGATCACTTTACGTCACAGACACAAATGATTAGATTAAATTTCCAATACAATTAAACGATGATATAGATCGTTAACCAGAACGGTCTATAACAAATGTCAAAATAGGTCACACTTCAGGCTTTTATTAACTCTTGATTCACATATCCATTTACTTTTAAATCCAAATTTATTTCAAATTAAACAATTATTAATAATAAATTATAAAATGCCATTAATTTTTCATAATTTTTAAGTTAAATAACAATATTAATTATCCTTAAATTGTAAATATCACCGAAACTTTAAATTATGGAAAAATAAAATTAGATTTTTAGTTACTGAAGGAAATATAAGATCCCTGTAGATGTATATGTATATAAATTCCATTATTTTCTTTTCTTTTTATTTCCTTTCCTTCTCCTCTCTTTGTTCTTATCTTTACTTTCTTTTTCTTTTCTTTTTCTATTTTCCTTTATTTTTTTCTTTCCCTTTTACTTATTCTCTTTCCTTTTTTACCTATTCTCTTCTTCCCTTCCCCTTCTTACTTTTTCCTTTTATTTTCTCTTTTCTTTGTTTATTTATTTTACTTCGGTCCATACTTCTTTTCCCGGCCCACTTTTCCCTTTCTCCCTTTCCTTTCTTTTATTTCTTCCCACCACCTTCTTTCTTCTTTTTCCTCTCTCTCACTTCATACGCGTGCACATGTCGGTCGTGCACATGCACATGGTGCCGACCGTCCTGCCCATGCCGCCGACCACTCCTATAGTTCATCCATGATCCCCTCGTCCACCCGACCCCCTTGAAGCCTCGTCAAACCCCTTAGCTCGAAATCGAACCGCTCGACCCAGGTAGGACGAAACCACGATCATCCAAGGCACCTCATTTCGCCACCATGAACCTCCATCATTCCCCACACTTTTACAGGACGCTCGCAACCATCCCTTCCTGCTTATCCCCCGTACGCATTCCTAATGTCACCTCTCGCCGCCGCAATTCGCGCCCAATCCCGACACAAAAAAACAAGGTCTAAATCCTACTACATCCATGTCCGGCCACCACGACCATCTGACAATTGCTACGCCATTTTTCTCAGGTCTCCCCTCTCCCGAGCTTCCTCCTGGCCAAGATCCGAAGTCCGAAGACCCAATCTTGCTCATTCCCTTAAATCGAAACATTCACGCAACTGAAAATCACGAGACAACTTCCGAAAATCATCGTTTCTAATAGCGAACAAGTTTACGTAAGTAAAATCATTAAAAAAAAATTGAAATCCTTGCAATTTGGCTTAACTTGCTGTATTTTATTCTTTCATATCCTTATACTTGTTAATATTTTGTAAAACAAATTTTAAAACAAAGTATGGCCAAAAACAAACCTTTTTCCTTTTTACATCTTAACCTAAATCAAATTAGGTGGGAAGATAGAGAAATTTGAACCTAGTAAGGATATTTCAATATATAGAACAGAGGTGGAAGAAAAAAACACACAGACCCGAGTTTCTCTGACTAAAATGCTTAGTATATATATATTCATACATAAATGTGTGTATATATATATATCCTTATACGTGCCTACGCATCAACAATACTCCAACCCAGGCATATGACAAAGCTATAGTGTAAAAGATTTTAGCTTTACTCACCTTTTCTTCCTTAGAGACACCGCCTTTCCCTACTAGTTTTGATCTTCTTTCTGTTGGGTTGTTTTTGTTTGCTTTAAGTTATGAAATGCGGTGATGTCTACCTCTTTTGTTATTTTAGTTCGAGTGAAAGAAAAATAAACAAGGTAGAAGTATAAATAGAGAAGAGGTAGGCTGCTGCATTCCATTGTATTCAATAAGTTTTCCCCTTTTTTATTTTATTTTATTTTTTTATTGATCAGAGATTTCATTTGAAATGCCGGCTTGATTTAAGGTTTTGTATGCTGATTTGATTTCATGCGACATGCTTTTGACTTTGATTATATGTTTTGTAAGCTTGACTAGAAATGTTTTGCATTTAATTGTGTATTCCCTCTTTTGTTTTTATATATATCATGCCTTTTCCATTTCCTCACAATGTACAAATACATGTACGTCTTTCTCATTTTTATAATAATGTATAAAATGATGGTTTGGACATCTCCAACGAAGGCCGTTCGAGGCATCTGTACGCGTTGGAATTATAGGCTGCGTCGTTTGCTCAAAGAGAGGTAGAGGTCGACCAAAGTTGACATGGGAGGAAGTTGTTAAAAAGGGACTTGAATGGTTGGAATATAGCCGAAGAGCTGATAACAGATAGAAGCACGTGGAAGTTAGCAATTCACGTACCAGAACCATGAGCTATGAGTCTTATTAGTTTTAGATTATAGGATTAGGGAAAAAGAGCCTAAGATGTAGCGTTGTTCTTCGATCAATGTTACTATTAGCACCGTCATTACTATTTGTACTGTTATCATCATTTTTTATTTTATTTTATTGTATTTTTTTTACAAACATATGTATTTCTATCTTTATTTTACTTAGTTATTATTATTATTAATTTACCTATTTGACTTAATTTTATTATTGCTATTGTTATTGTTATAACCTTTAAATTACTTTTGTCATTTAGTTTCGGGTTCCATCTCTAGCCGACCCCAACTTGTTTGGAAATAATGGCTCTGTTGTTGTTGTTATATATACTTATTTACACATGTATTTATATTCTTCATCTATACTATTACATATATATACTTATACATATACTTATGTGTATATAGTTATGCATATGAATTTTTATCCCAGTTTACTTTACTAAGTTTACCTTTTTATTTTATATATAGATATACACATGTTTAAACATATATGTATAGATATCTATTATTTTCCATTGTTTCAAAAACATATCTACACATATTTACACATATAGTACTTTAATGATCATATATATATATCTATTTATATATGTTGTTGTCATCCTTTTATATATTTGCATTTATATACTTTCATATGTTATTAGCATCATAAGCTTGTATGTAAATAAACATATACATATACATATACATATATATGATACTTTATCCCAGTTTAAATGATGAGGTTTATTATTTATCTTCTATGAGATTTATCATATTCAAAGATTTATGATTCAATATTTATTATGGTTTTTAAATCAATTTATATATATCCAGATATATTAATTATTAGAAATTTATTTGTTCGACTTAATAAATCAAAATTCCAATAATTGAACCAGTTAATCACCTTATTATTTGATGCTAAAAATCTGGGTCGTCACATAAAGATTGCATAATTAATTTAAATACATAGGCTGAAATGTAAAGCATTAGGAGAAAGTGAGGTGACTTTTGTAAGTAATTGTGGTAACTATAAATACAGTTATTTTAAGTTAAAAGTAGAATTTAATAATCCAATGTATGATAAATTTATTGAGATAAAAAAATAACAGATTAAACTTGTTATTGTTGTTTTATGTGATTTATATGTCATAATCAAATGAAAAAAATAATTTTACCATTTTGGTAGGTACAAGAGTCGTATGCATAAGGAATTGTTATTTTTTAGCATTTATTAGAAATATTAATAATTATTTAGTTGACTGAATTTATTTAAAGTGTTTAAATTTTGGATTATGTAAAATGTAGGGGATAACCACCCTACCCAGCTAATAAACAAAATCTTAACTAAATATATGGACTTGATATAAAATGATTAAAAGTTAATCGATGAATTATTTGTAAATAATTATATGAACTTTTAAATATATAAACCAGATTGTAAAATGATGGGAAAGATTTAGTTTATGACTGTCATTATTTGATTATACTTGTTTTGTAAATATAACACAATATCGTTCTAGGATGCCATAACTGATTTACAGAAGGCTTATTTGGTGTTGTAAAACTCAACTAGCATTTTACAAAGTTGTTTTTAACATATTATAGTGTTTACTAAATGCTATCTTAATATTATCTACGATAGGGTTTGATGAACGTTATCTTATAACATGAGTTATAACGTTAAAAAAATAAATTCTTATTGGCTATGTGTACGATGGTGTTTGAAATATGCTATTATATTTGATATTTGTTAGCATTTGTACAAACACTAGAATGCACAAATATATAACTGCGTTTTAAATAGTGTTATGGTAAGTCATAGACTTATTACTACATGTCATTATACTACGTTCTTTAAAGCGCTATTAGGCTAGTAAAAGTCTTTTCTAAGGGTTCGTCTGACATACATCCTGCTAAAGTTTGCAAATACACAAAATATTCCTCCGTTTTTTTAATAAGTTTTGGTTCCTGTTTTCAAATTCACGCGCGCAAAAAGACCAAAATACAATTTACGTTTTTAACATTTTAAACGCGTATAACTTTCTGTATAATTATCGGATCAGCATACCGTTTTCATTAAAAAATCAAAAAAATTATGATCTTTAAAATTAGATCCATTGCTGTTAAAAAAAATAAAAATAAATCATATTATGTAAATTTTAAACATCATCAATTTTTCTTCAAATATGCAACCATACCATATAATTGCATATTTGTTTGCAAATATTGCATATAATTGCAGACATTTTTGCAATTATTGTATATAATTGCAGACAATTATACAATTATTGCATATAGCTACTGAATTGTCTGCAATTGCAAACAATTCTGCAATTATTGCATATAGTTGCTAAATTGTATGCAACTATTACATATAATCGCAGACGTTTCTGCAACTATTGCGTATAATTACAGATATTTCTGCAATTATTGCATATAGTTGCTGAATTGTCTGCAACTATTACATATAATTGCAGACATTTCTGCGAATAGCTTGTGCTGCCATTGTTTCTACATATGCACAATGCCACTCGTTAAAACATAATAAAATTTGTGATTTGATGGTGAAAACGGTTTGTTAATCCGTCATTCCTACAAAAAGTTATAGCGTTTTCAAGATTGATAATTAATGGAGTGTAAATTTTAATTATCAATGTGAGAATAACATCCGTATACGAAGAATTAATATCGCTGTAATGGAGGAGAAGGGCATTGCAGGGAAGATAGTAGTATTTGAAAATAAGGATGTAATTTATATCTTTTTTTGAGAAAGAAGTTTTGTGTATCAAGTTTGAATTTAGGGACATGTCCCTTATTTTCACATTTTCTAATGTAGAACAAGTTGAAAAGGATTTAAAATTAAAATTTTGATTTTATACAAAAATCTTTTTTATAAACATTAAGTTGAAATAACATAGATAAATAACTGTAGATAATGTTTTAAATTTAAAATAACACACATACAAAATTTAATTTTATAAGTTTTAAAATTTAAAGTTAACAATTAGATATCTAGCTTTAACTTAAGAAGAATAAAATGCAGATTTGTGCTTTGCACAAAAGTTCACTTATAAAAAATATAATTAATCAAAACAAATTTTAAAGATATAAAAAATAACCTAATGAATTTACACATAAAACCAAAAACATTACAAAACATGAATTTAAGCTACAAAACGATTTAATCAATCAACATATGCAGCTTACTTATGTTTGCATATAAAATTGTTTACATAATTATATCAATCAATTAAAAATTAGTTTCCAAATCAAACGTCCTTTTTAACAACAATATTCAAATCAATAATAAAATTAGATTGGATAACCCAAACATATACAACTTCGTTCTATAATATTTAGGATCTAAACTATGCACACCAGATGAATAAACAAACAAAATAGATGAAGCGTATAAGGATCTAAACTGTATTAACATCTTCTATTCGATAATAAAATAAGAATAAAAAATTACCTTAAGATGAAGCCAAAAATCACACCTTAAACAAAGAATAAAAATCCTAGATATGATTTCTATCACCTTCCAAAATTGCAAAGATCTGAAGCATCGTTTTTGTGTTCATTTTATTTGATTTGTTTGATTTTGTTTTAGGAGTTTTTTTCATGAATTCATGGATTTTTTTGCTAGTAAGGAAGAAAGAAAGGAAGCAGGAGAAAATGAATTGCTTGGAGAATTAACGAATGAAAGAAATTTTATTTTAAAGAAACCATTGGAACCTTTCCTATTCCTTTCTAAAAGCACACTCTCTCTTTAAGTCCTCATTAAATCTCAATCAAATCTCCTCCCCCATAAAGCATTGCTGACCAAGAATGTATTGAGACATGCCTTCAAAATTTCCAAACCCACTTAATAACCAATCAAATCAAATTTAATTGTTTATCGATATCGTATACCTATAAGTAAAATATAACTTTTATATGCATACTTTATTGAATACTAATGCTATTTAAACAAATAAAATATTATAATTAATATTTCATAAATATTAATTAATTTATGGTGATTATAACTCAATTAAATCATGTGGTTTTTGGAGTATTGATCATTACGATTATGCGACTCAAAGGTGTAAATTCAGTCAACGATTACAACACATATTGATTAAGAGAGAGTGTTACATACTATAGTCTCAACGGATGAATCGATATCCTTTTTCGAAAGATATTTTCTAAGAATATTTAAAATAATATGTCACTGTACTCGTTTTCATTTCATTTAATGAAGTTTGATACTTATGGATCAACAATATAATGTCTCGTTAAAACCTTACTAAGAAAAACCCTGAAGGAAAAATCTTAATGAAGAAAAAAGAGTATAATAACATATTTCAATAATTTACTACACCAAATGGAGTTTGATACTTCTGGATCAATATATTGCTTCATTAAAAACCTTACAAAGGAAAATTCAATGGAAAAACCTTAGTTAAGATAAAAATACAATTTAACTTAAATGATGTATTTGAGTTGTTATTTCTCGATAATATGTTTGATTCTTCTAGATCAAGATAATGTCTCGTTAAAACCTTAGTAAGAAAAATCCGGTGGGAAAAATATTAAATAAGGAAAAAAGTACATTATAACTTATTTTAAATGTTACTGGGGAGTTGATACTTCTAGATCAAGATAACGCCTCATTAAAACCTTACTAATAAAAACCCAGTGGAAAAAATCTTAGTTAAAGAAAAAGAGTGCATTATAAAGTACTTATGGATGCTCCCCCTGATTTAAAAGTTTCCTCTGAATTCGTATTCGTCTTTTTATAACCCAGATTGGTTAAAGATACTTCTGGATCCATAAATATGTATCTCATTAAAAAAAACAATTTATTAATCGTTTCCTTCGATACAATTAAAATTTCCAAGATGTTTATTTTTATGAAAAACACATCACGTGCTTTCATTTTTGTGCTTCAAATCAATTTTGTATATTGGAACTACATCTTCGATGAATACTAAAGTTTCATTACAACAATACCTAATAATAGAAATTAATCTACTTATCATGAATTATATCAAGATTTTCATTATAACAATATTTAAAAGTAGGTTGTAATCTACGCTCCTTGTTCTTTTCATTCTTTATAACCATGAAAGTTATTTATATTCTTCAGGAATTTGTATACTTTCATTATTAATATGATTTAAACCATATTTATACCTTCGTGGTATATTAAGCGTTTCAAGCACTTTCGCTACTTTGCGAACTACATGTCCATATTTCTCTATTAGTAAAAGATTCATGATAGGGAGTCATGTTTCCCCTAATTCAAGATCTTTAATCTATTTATAAACATACGCGCTTTATTATTTACAAATTTATCATCGATGGTTATTTCTTGTCAGTTCTAGACATGATTTAGTGAGATCTCTTTAATTATCATGTTTTAGATACCTAACCCACTTTTAGGATTGTTTGGCAATCATGTCATGGATCTCTTTCAGAGCACCCTTGAGTGTTTCTTTAAGAACACCCACCTCCTTTATTTGGCATCTTTATTATTTACCCCAAAAATATTTGAACTGACTTCTATATCACATTTCAGATATGATTTACACCTTTTGATCCTTTAGGGATTCAAATCTATATTAGATAAAGTCTACTAGGGATATTATTGATAATTTATTCAAGTTACTTGATATTTTGCTTCATTGTATATTTTAACAAACATTTAACACCGATGATCAAAATGAACTTGCATCCCTTTATCCTGCCCCTTAATGTTGACAAACATTGTCACATTAAATAATACTCCTCTTTGGATACTCATTTTAATCCATTATCACATTTGTGAAGACCCAAACTCGATGTCCAATAAACGACATCAAATTTGCATCGCCGGAGCTTATAACAACAATTAGATGAATATAAAATAGCGGAACAGAATCAATATCATAAATAACATCACTGTTACAACATCAACATAATATCCATACTGCAACAGAGTACATAATACATGTACCACAATCTCTAAATACAACATCATGATAATATAACAGTGAACATATATCCAAAAATCCTCAAATAAGAGAGATGATAACGAACTCCCAAAAGCTAACACCTGTAATCTCCAATAGCTCCTAAGATATCTCCAAGATAAGAGCTCCAAAATACTGTTACTCCAAAAATATAGAAACCTGCTACTAGGCTGCCCGTGTGAAAATAATGGGCACCCAGAGTTTAGGAAAGAAAACAATAAACTCCGGATCAGTCATGGGACTGGTATGAGTAAACAAAACAGTTGTATTTAAATAACAAGATTTATAAAAGAATTTTCGGAATGCTTTTAAAAATGGAACTACCATAAGACCTCCCGCCACACACACAATGCAAACGCAGAATTGGAGGAGATTTCTTCTTATGATAGTTAAATATGCTTGATACGAGAAAAGAATTCTTTGATATTATTACTAGTGCATAGTGAAGGAAATCATTTCGAAAATAGAATATTAATCTTAGCCAGCATAGGTACCATTATATTATGCCTACTATGGCTACCTCTTGAGGAAGCAGGTTCTACAACTAAAACCGTACAGGGTTTCGTATTGTTTCTTTGGATTTCCAACAAATGGTCAGGCCAAGGAACTTCCCATTGCCACATGAGAACGCCTCTGGAAGGACGTCCCCGAGAACCAAACCGGATCTCTGCCAACACAAGGTCGGGTTACCCCTAACTGGGTAACTACTGACACGAGTATGCCATCTCCCGGTCGTAACCAACCTTTAACCGGGGCCCCAGCAACAAATCACAAAATCATATATATATATATCTGCGATATCCACATAAGTTAAGTATCTGGGCTCCATACCATGATACCACTTCTATCCAGAAGGAAATGTACATACCCTAAGGGGTGCTACCCCCAATAACCTTGCCGCATCTTTCCTGTTTTGACCATTTCGGGGTGTGAGGCTCGACGAAGTCACGTCCACAAAAACATACTTTATACAAAAGCCATGCTTTGGGTCAACAAATGATCAACACAATGATCACCAAGATAGACGATCAAATAAACGATCCTATCACAATAATTAACACAATGATCATTTCAGCAACACTCAGCATGTCACATTACCAAATTGGGAATATATCGCTGATAACTTCAACTATATAACCTCTGAGCTCGTACGTCTCAGAGAAGGGTGTTAAGCTAAAAGAATAAATTCTTCGCCACCAACAGAAATATATTTGAATGAAATCGGCTTTATATCTCAACTTGTAATGTCAGACACACAATCCATACAAGTCTGTTCCGGGCTCGAACAAAACCGAAGGCACTTACAAAGAAGTCCTTGCAATCCGGATATTCACAATCCTGATCGGATTTCCCATCACTTAGGGAGTCTCTATACCGCTGCAACTCAGTGCAGAGACAATCGACAGGTCATCCTATCGCTCTCGCAAATACCGGGTCTTCAACATCGATCTTCAATGCAATTCATAACGACGTATCACATATTCGGAATGGGTTATACGACCCCATGGTCCTTTCCCGGCTAATTCGAATAGTGAGTGTCAAATTTTAAAACATGTGGATGTCATTCACAAATATTCACAGGTTCGATGTGGGTTTCGGATAACCAACTGAAATCCGATACCCTGTCGCATCGAAGTTTAAATGTCGTTTTACGGCAACAGGGTTTTCATATCAATATAGAACAAATCATAATCACAGTGCAATAACATGGCAATTACATCATACAGAATTACAAACAGAACAGAGATATCAATGTAAGTTAACAACAATAGTTAATTACTTTCCAATGTGATTTAAATACATTTGCCACTGAATTAATTAAATTTAATGATAAGAATCTGGATAAATAAATTACATTTTGATTACTCAATTTATTGTTTCAAAATTTACAAATTCTTACTTACAAATTTATTTAAACACTTAATTGTTTATAAATCAATTTAATTACAAGTTTGTAAATCATTCTTAAATTTCTTTTCAAAATCATTGATTAATGACAATTATTCACTTTAATTATCATTTTAAACTACAATTCAATTAGATCTCAATTGAATATATTAATTTATTATTACTTAATAAATTATTTTAATGTAACTATCAATTTTGAATCAATCAACTTCAATTATCAAATTAACGATTCTTAATTTACAACTTTAATTTTTAATTGCTTTTATTTATTTATTATTATAAATTACAAAGTAATTATAAATCATAAATTATTTAATCATTGTTTAATTTAACTTCACATTTCATTAACAATCATCATTTCATAAAGAATGCTTATAAAAATAGTTTAAACTTAAATTGTCCACAAATTGTCATACTGGAAATATGGTTCAGGTGGTCAACCCGAGACTTCCCCCGAGTCTCGCCCGAGCTAAAATACTTCCTGCTTCGGGTTTCACCCCAAAGCTACCCGTGAAAACAAAAATTTTCAAAATTTGTTTAAGTCCAAACTTTTACACGACCCAACACTGAAACCCCCCCGAGTCTCCCTTCGGTTTCTCCCCAGTTTTCCTCGAGTCGTGCTTCGAGTACAACCCCTAAGAAAACCCAACCTGAAATGCTTCAGGCTATAACCTTTCTGATCATCAACTTGTGCATGTATACGTGCACAACTGGAATCGCCTCCTCTGGTCGAACTTCTGGTCGTCCACACGTCATCGACGACATGCTCATGCCTCTCAAACACTCACAAGTTCGAACCCATCAAAAATTCAAAATCTCGTTCTCGAACCCAAAAGCTTGAACGAACAACCCCTGAACAATTGCCTCGCCCCAACGCCTGACGCCGCCAGAAACCCAGCGACTCCGTCCATGGCTCGCTAACACCCCTAGCTACCCTTCCTCAAGTCATCGTGAAGCTCGGTCAACTCAAAAGGGCGAAATCCTCTTTTTTCTAAGCGCGTTCAAAACTGGAAGAAAAACCCTAAAACAATCTCGTATTCCCAATTCATGCAATGGAAAAATAAATTTGTATTTTTCCCAATATCAAGAATGGTTAGGCTTGCCTCAACTCAAATTTCAGCAATTTACATTGATTCACTTACACGAAATTGGTAGAAATTCAATTTTTATTCAAATGCAAATTTCCCTTTGAATACTAAACTAAAATTCTTCACTTTTGTTTTAGAAATCATGATTTACAGTAAGGATTTAAGCTATTAACTTGGATTAGCTTTTTATAATACTTGAATTTATCACATCTTCCTTTGATTTCCTGTAAACAACTTTAGTGATAATACCTTACAGACTTGAGGTTTAAATCTGTTTTTTTTAATAACCATATTTGCTTTCCATTATCTTGTTTGCTTTTAAAACTGAAGCTTTACTATGATTTAGATGAAAACTACTGGAGTTTGAATGCAAGTCTACCCTGTAACCCATAACAGAGAAGAAGAATATACAGGGTAGCCGGTATATTTATATACATATTTACCAACTATATTCAAAGATAAGCATATACTACGCTATGAAACAAGAATCATCTTTACAGTTAACTTAAAGCCATAAAGTTGATGTTACTCACAGAAATTTGTTTTGAAACAGAAAGCACTCTGGTTTTGGAAGTTTGCAGTTTAACTTCTTTTTATTTTCTGTTTTGATCACCTGAATGCTTTTGAATTTATGAAATATGATGTTTTCTTTTTCAGGTTTGCAGAAGTTTGTTGAATGAAATAAAGAGGCAGGTTGATGTTTATTTATAACAGATGGTTCACTGGGGTTTATTAAAACAAGTACAGGATAACCATGCTGGAAGTAAAAGCATTGAATGCAGGTATGTTCTTTGTAGATGCTTGCATTTAATGAAAGTATGTAGTGTTTCATGCTTGTATATTTTCAGCATGCTGTCTTGTTTATTTATTTGATCATAGGTTTAATCATTTGTTTATTTGTTTGTTCTTTTGTTTAATTGTTTACTTGTTTAATTATTCATAGGTTTATTTGTTCTTTTGTTTAATTGTTTACTTGTTTAATTATTCATAGGTTTATTTGTTCTTTTGTTTAATTGTTTACTTGTTTAATTATTCATAGGTTTATTTGTTAAATTTTATTATGATGCGATTTCAATTTTAAAATTTTATCATAACTTACTTTAACAAATTTTAAATTCTATTAAAAGATCATCTATCAATATCTTTTTTTATTTAATTCTATATTAATGTGTAATATTAATATCAACAATATTAAATTTAGATTAAATTTTTACTAGTTAGATCCCAAAGTTCAAACAATTTATCAAATTTTAAATTTCAAAAATTTCGGGATGTTACAATATCCCCTCCTTAAGAAAATTTCTTCCTCGAAATTGAAAGAGAGAGAAACGAAAACAAAGAATAGACGAATTCAGAAATAAGGAAATGACTTACAGATTTAAGTCGAGATGTCAATTCTGCATTTGGGATACGATTTCTTCATATTATCTTCGGTCTCCCAAGTACAGTCCTTTGGATCGCCACTCCATTTAACTTTGACCAATTTCACAATTTTGTTCCTCAATCGCTTCTCATCACGATCAATTATTTTCATCGGTTCCCTTCTAACTGCCAAGTTGGGAGTGATTTCAAGATCCTGCTGAGCAGCTTCTTCAATAATATCATCTGGATCGTGCACATATTTCCGAAGATTAGAAATATGGAACACATCATGTACGCCAGATAACCAGCTGGGTAACTGCACTCTATATGCTAGAGAACCAATCCTTTCCAGAATAGGAAAAGGACCAATATAACGCGGTGCTAACTTTCCAGTTTTCCCGAATCTCAACACTCCTCGCATCGGAGATACTTTCAGAAATACAGAATCTCCAACTTGAAATTCCAAATTTCTCCTTCGACGGTCATAGTAGCTCTTCTGACGGCTTTGGGCAGTTAATAACTTCTTTCGAATAAAATTTACCTTCTCAGTGGCCTCTTTTATCATATCCGGTCCAAGAACAAGTCTGTCACCTGATTCGATCCAGCATGTAGGTGATCGACACGGACGACCATATAAAGCTTCAAAAGGAGCCATTTCTAAACTGGCCTGATAACTGTTATTATAAGAGAATTCAACCAGATGCAAATGGTCCTCCCAAGAACCACCAAAATCATGAACACAAGCACGCAGTAGGTCTTCTAAAATTCGGTTAACTCTCTCAGTCTGTCCATCAGATTGCGGATGATAAGCAGTACTGAATTTTAATTTCGTTCCCAATGCATCCTGAAATGCTTCCCAAAATCTACTAGTGAAGATCGGGTCACGATCACTCACTATACTACTGGAAATACCATGGAGGCGAACAATTTCCTTTATATAAATACCTGCCAAGCTTGCTGCAGTCCGAGTAGATTTAACTGGAATGAAATGAGCATTTTTGGTTAGACGATCTACAATAACCCAAATCGCTTCATTGCCTTTCTTGGTACGTGGCAATCCGTCGATGAAATCCATCGATACCTGATCCCACTTCCATTTCGGTACTTCTAAAGGTTGAAGTAAACCGGCCACTTTCTTTTGGTCGCTCTTTATTTGCTGACAAGTAGCACAGCGACTCACATAAATAGATATGTCTCTCTTCATCGTTTTCCACCAGAATGTTCTTTTAACATCTCGATACATTTTGTTGACTCCTGGATGGATGCTGAATTTGGACTTGTGGCATTCATCCAACACTTCACGTTTCAGTTCTGGAATGTCAGGGACACAAATTCTGCCTTTTAATCTAATGATTTTATTGTCGTCAACTTCAAAACTCGTATCTTCACCATGACGGATTTTCTCATAAATTTGATGAAGGAACTCGTCCCCTTTTTGTTTACTGGCAATTTTCTCAAGAAGAGTAGGAGTGATAACCAGATAAGCAAGAACAGCATAACTTCTGCTCAAAGCGTCTGCAACTACATTGGCCTTTCCGGGTGTATACAGAATATCTAAGTCATAAGATGCTAGAAATTCCAACCAACGTTGTTGTCGCAGATTCAGATCCTTCTGGGTGAAAAGATATTTCAAGTTTTTATGATCGGTGAATAATTCGAATTTTTCACCCAGAAGATAATGTCGCCATATTTTCAAAGCGAAAACAACAGCCAAAAGTTCCAAATCGTGCGTTGGGTAGTTCTTCTCATGCGGGCGTAATTGTCTACCTGCGTAGGCAACCACCTTTCCATTTTGCATCAATACTGCACCTACCCCTTCACCACATGCATCAGTATAGACAGATAAGCCTCGGTTCCCGTTAACAATAGTGAGAACAGGAGCAGTGGTCAATCTCTTTTTCAACTCTTGAAAAACTTCTTCACATTTTGAAGTCCAAATGAACTTTGCATTCTTCATTGTTAACTTAGTCAGCGGACTAGCCAACTTAGAAAAATCTTGAACGAATTTCCGGTAATAGCCTGCTAAACCCAAAAAGCTTCGAACTTCTCTTGGAGTAGTGGGTTGTTTTCAATCAAGAATAGCGGAAATTTTGCTAGGATCTACTGAAATTCCTTCTTCATTAATAATATGGCCAAGGAATTTGACTTCATTGACCCAGAAGTGGCATTTGGAAAATTTTGCATATAGAACATTTCTCCTTAAAATTTCTAAGACAATTCTAAGGTGCTCGGCATGCTCATCTTCAGTTTTGGAGAAAATTAAGATGTCATCAATGAATACAAGCACAAATTTATTCAGAACTTCCCGAAACACACGAATCATAAGATCTACGAAGTATGCTGGAGCATTGGTTAGCTCGAAAGGCATAACTAACCATTCATAGAACATATTAGGACCTCTGAAAGCGGTCAGATGTACACAATCTTCGGCGATTCGTAATTGATGGAATCCCTGAGCTAGATCCATTTTTGAAAAGAAACGAGCGCCGTACAACTGATCAAATAAATCATCAATTCTGGGCAGTGGAAATTTATTCTTGAGAGTTTGTTTATTTAGATCGCGGTAATCTACACACAATCTCAAAGATCCGTCTGATTTAGCAACAAATACGACCGCTGAGCCCCATTCAGAAACACTGGGTCGAATTAATCCTTTTGCTAGTAGCTCATTAGTTTGATGAACCAATTCAATCTTTTCCCTGGGTGCCATCCTGCGACTTGCGTGAACAACAGGACGAGTATTAGGTACAAGATCGATTCGGAATTCGATTTCTCGATGAGGAGGTAAATATTTCACTTCTTCAAATACGTCGGAAAAATTCCGAACAACAGGTATAGACTGCAAAGTGGGTTCAAGATTTCCCAAAGTATATATCAATCTGTCGCTCCTTGGACTAGGATTCTCACAAGAGATTTCAATAAAATTTCCAAAACTTGTTTTGATTAAAACTGTCCGATTACTACACTCCAATCTAGCATCGTATCTCGTTAACCAGTTCATACCGAGTAAGATTTCAAATTCGTCAAATTCGAGGACATAAAGGTTGATAGGAAATTTATAGCTAGCATATGAAATAGGAACTCTCTTACAATATGAACAAAGGTTTGCGGGACCTCCAACCGGATTTTTCACGCAAATAAGATCGTCAGCAAATTTAGTTTCAAGTCCTAATTCATTTACGGTTTGTTGGGAAATAAAGCTATGTGAAGCTCCTGTATCAAATAAAACTCTAACAGTTCTATTATTAATAGTAAGGTTACCTTCCAAAACACCTTTCCCTTTGTCAGCTTTTGAAGATGAGGGGTCCTCCTTTATCGTGTAAACTTTTGCCACCTGCGTTGGCTTCATCACTGGGCAATCTTTAACTAAATGTCCCGGTTTATGACAATTGTAACATTCTCTAGCTGGTTTCTTCGGTTTTGGGCAATCATTTGAATAGTGGCCTTTCTCTTTGCAGTTGTAACAAGTGACATTTTCTGTTGCTCTTCCTTGAGTGTTCCTTTTCTTCTCATTGCCTTGCCAAGGTTTCTTGCCTCTGAATTTTCGCTTTTTATAATTCTGACCAACTGAATTACCTCTCTCCATAGTTGCTTCTTGTATATCAAGAGTAGCGTACCTGTACCCCATATCTACCAAATCCGAAAAAGATTCTTTAACATGACCTGTCATTCTTCCATGATATTTCTGGTTCATTCCCCGGATAAACCTTTCGTTTTTCTTCAGAGGTGTATTTAGCAATTCCGGGCCAAACCGAGATAGTTCACTGAATTTATTCAAGTATTCTTCAAACGACAAACTTCCTTGCTTCAAATCCAGAAATTCCTGATACATTCTAGAAACTCCCGCCGATCGCATGTAACGTTTCTCAAACACTTCTTTAAAACGATCCCAAGTAAATTCTTCCTCGGGTTCATCTATAATGATGGTTTCCCACCAAGCTGAAGCTTCTCCTTGGAGTTGCCAAGAAGCTATAAGTCTTTTCTGCTCATCCTGCAATTTTAGCCCTTTAAAAATCTTTTCACACGATCTTACCCAAGCTTGAGCGTCAATAATCGACTCCTTGCCAATGAATGGTTTTCCACCAAGCTTTTCAAACTTCTTATATAATTCAGCCAAGTCCGGCTGCTGCTGAATTTCTATTACTGCTTCTGCGGCTGCGGGAATTTGATTTGGTGCTGCAGCATTACCTTGACCCCTAATTCTTCCTCTGCGTCCACTCATTTCCACTATCTGAGATTAGTAAGAAAATTGATTCAGATATGCAGGAGAAATATCTTAAGGAATATCAGCAGTCAAAATAACAGACTAAGAAATTTCAAAGTTTCAATTTTTTGATTATACTCATTCTAGGGTATACTTCACCCTATCTCTAATGAGCCATCTAACGTGTTATACTCCGTGGCTAAAGTTCTTACTCAACCAACAGCTCTGATACCAATTTGTGAAGACCCAAACTCGATGTCCAATAAACGACATCAAATTTGCATCGCCGGAGCTTATAACAACAATTAGATGAATATAAAACAGCGGAACAGAATCAATATCATAAATAACATCACTGTTACAACATCAACATAATATCCATACTGCAACAGAGTACATAATACATGTACCACAATCTCTAAATACAACATCATGATAATATAACAGTGAACATATATCCAAAAATCCTCAAATGAGAGAGATGATAACGAACTCCCAAAAGCTAACACCTGTAATCTCCAATAGCTCCTAAGATATCTCCAAGATAAGAGCTCCGAAATACTGTTACTGCAAAAATATAGAAACCTGCTACTAGGCTGCCCGTGTGAAAATAATGGGCACCCAGAGTTTAGGAAAGAAAACAATAAACTCCGGATCAGTCATGGGACTGGTATGAGTAAACAAAACAGTTGTATTTAAATAACAAAATTTATAAAAGAATTTTCGGAATGCTTTTAAAAATGGAACTACCATAAGACCTCCCGCCACACACACAATGCAAACGCAGAATTGGAGGAGATTTCTTCTTATGATAGTTAAATATGCTTGATACGAGAAAAGAATTCTTTGATATTATTACTAGTGCATAGTGAAGGAAATCATTTCGAAAATAGAATATTAATCTTAGCCAGCATAGGTACCATTATATTATGCCTACTATAGCTACCTCCTGAGGAAGCAGGTTCTACAACTAAAACCGTACAGGGTTTCGTATTGTTTCTTTGGATTTCCAACAAATGGTCAGGCCAAGGAACTTCCCATTGCCACATGAGAACGCCTCTGGAAGGACGTCCCCGAGAACCAAATCGGATCTCTGCCAACACAAGGCGGGTTACCCCTAACTGGGTAACTACTGACACGAGTATGCCATCTCCCGGTCGTAACCAACCTTTAACCGGGGCCCCAGCAACAAATCACAAAATCATATATATATATCTGCGATATCCACATAAGTTAAGTATCTGGGCTCCATACCATGATACCACTTCTATCCAGAAGGAAATGTACATACCCTAAGGGGTGCTACCCCCAATAACCTTGCCGCATCTTTCCTGTTTTGACCATTTCGGGGTGTGAGGCTCGACGAAGTCACGTCCACAAAAACATACTTTATACAAAAGCCATGCTTTGGGTCAACAAATGATCAACACAATGATCACCAAGATAGACGATCAAATAAACGATCCTATCACAATAATCAACACAATGATCATTTCAGCAACACTCAGCATGTCACATTACCAAATTGGGAATATATCGTTGATAACTTCAACTATATAACCTCTGAGCTCGTACGTCTCAGAGAAGGGTGTTAAGCTAAAAGAATAAATTCTTCGCCACCAACAGAAATATATTTGAATGAAATCGGCTTTATATCTCAACTTGTAATGTCAGACACACAATCCATACAAGTCTGTTCCGGGCTCGAACAAAACCGAAGGCACTTACAAAGAAGTCCTTGCAATCCGGATATTCACAATCCTGATCGGATTTCCCATCACTTAGGGAGTCTCTATACCGCTGCAACTCAGTGCAGAGACAATCGACAGGTCATCCTATCGCTCTCGCAAATACCGGGTCTTCAACACCGATCTTCAATGCAATTCATAACGACGTATCACATATTCGGAATGGGTTATACGACCCCATGGTCCTTTCCCAGCTAATTCGAATAGTGAGTGTCAAATTTTAAAACATGTGGATGTCATTCACAAATATTCACAGGTTCGATGTGGGTTTCGGATAACCAACTGAAATCCGATACCCTGTCGCATCGAAGTTTAAATGTCGTTTTACGGCAACAGGGTTTTCATATCAATATAGAACAAATCATAATCACAGTGCAATAACATGGCAATTACATCATACAGAATTACAAACAGAAAGAGATATCAGTGTAAGTTAACAACAATAGTTAATTACTTTCCAATGTGATTTAAATACATTTGCCACTGAATTAATTAAATTTAATGATAAGAATCTGGATAAATAAATTACATTTTGATTACTCAATTTATTGTTTCAAAATTTACAAATTCTTACTTACAAATTTATTTAAACACTTAATTGTTTATAAATCAATTTAATTACAAGTTTGTAAATCATTCTTAAATTTCTTTTCAAAATCATTGATTAATGACAATTATTCACTTTAATTATCATTTTAAACTACAATTCAATTAGATCTCAATTGAATATATTAATTTATTATTACTTAATAAATTATTTTAATGTAACTATCAATTTTGAATCAATCAACTTCAATTATCAAATTAACGATTCTTAATTTACAACTTTAATTTTTAATTGCTTTTATTTATTTATTATTATAAATTACAAAGTAATTATAAATCATAAATTATTTAATCATTGTTTAATTTAACTTCACATTTCATTAACAATCATCATTTCATAAAGAATGCTTATAAAAATAGTTTAAACTTAAATTGTCCACAAATTGTCATACTGGAAATATGGTTCAGGTGGTCAACCCGAGACTTCCCCCGAGTCTCGCCCGAGCTAAAATACTTCCTGCTTCGGGTTTCACCCCAAAGCTACCCGTGAAAACAAAAAATTTCAAAATTTGTTTAAGTCCAAACTTTTACACGACCCAACACTGAAACCCCCCCGAGTCTCCCTTTGGTTTCTCCCCAGTTTTCCTCGAGTCGTGCTTCGAGTACAACCCCTAAGAAAACCCAACCTGAAATGCTTCAGGCTATAACCTTTCTGATCATCAACTTGTGCACGTATACGTGCACAACTGGAATCGCCTCCTCTGGTCGAACTTCTGGTCGTCCACACGTCATCGACGACGTGCTCATGCCTCTCAAACACTCACAAGTTCGAACCCATCAAAAATTCAAAATCTCGTTCTCGAACCCAAAAGCTTGAACGAACAACCCCTGAACAATTGCCTCGCCCCAACGCCTGACGCCGCTAGAAACCCAGCGACTCCGTCCATGGCTCGCTAACACCCCTAGCTACCCTTCCTCAAGTCATCGTGAAGCTCGGTCAACTCAAAAGGGCGAAATCCTCTTTTTTCTAAGCGCGTTCAAAACTGGAAGAAAAACCCTAAAACGATCTCGTATTCCCAATTTATGCAATGGAAAAATAAATTTGTATTTTTCCCAATATCAAGAATGGTTAGGCTTGCCTCAACTCAAATTTCAGCAATTTACATTGATTCACTTACACGAAATTGGTAGAAATTCAATTTTTATTCAAATGCAAATTTCCCTTTGAATACTAAACTAAAATTCTTCACTTTTGTTTTAGAAATCATGATTTACAGTAAGGATTTAAGCTATTAACTTGGATTAGCTTTTTATAATACTTGAATTTATCACATCTTCCTTTGATTTCCTGTAAACAACTTTAGTGATAATACCTTACAGACTTGAGGTTTAAATCTGTTTTTTTAATAACCATATTTGCTTTCCATTATCTTGTTTGCTTTTAAAACTGAAGCTTTACTATGATTTAGATGAAAACTACTGGAGTTTGAATGCAAGTCTACGCTGTAACCCATAACAGAGAAGAAGAATATACAGGGTAGCCTGTATATTTATATACATATTTACCAACTATATTCAAAGATAAGCATATACTACGCTATGAAACAAGAATCATCTTTACAGTTAACTTAAAGCCATAAAGTTGATGTTACTCACAGAAATTTGTTTTGAAACAGAAAGCACTCTGGTTTTGGAAGTCTGCAGTTTAACTTCTTTTTATTTTCTGTTTTGATCACCTGAATGCTTTTGAATTTATGAAATATGATGTTTTCTTTTTCAGGTTTGCAGAAGTTTGTTGAATGAAATAAAGAGGCAGGTTGATGTTTATTTATAACAGATGGTTCACTGGGGTTTATTAAAACAAGTACAGGATAACCATGCTGGAAGTAAAAGCATTGAATGCAGGTATGTTCTTTGTAGATGCTTGCATTTAATGAAAGTATGTAGTGTTTCATGCTTGTATATTTTCAGCATGCTGTCTTGTTTATTTATTTGATCATAGGTTTAATCATTTGTTTATTTGTTTGTTCTTTTGTTTAATTGTTTACTTGTTTAATTATTCATAGGTTTATTTGTTCTTTTGTTTAATTGTTTACTTGTTTAATTATTCATAGGTTTATTTGTTCTTTTGTTTAATTGTTTACTTGTTTAATTATTCATAGGTTTATTTGTTAAATTTTATTATGATGCGATTTCAATTTTAAAATTTTATCATAACTTACTTTAACAAATTTTAAATTCTATTAAAAGATCATCTATCAATATCTTTTTTTTATTTAATTCTATATTAATGTGTAATATTAATATCAACAATATTAAATTTAGATTAAATTTTTACTAGTTAGATCACAAAGTTCAAACAATTTATCAAATTTTAAATTTCAAAAATTTCGGGATGTTACAACATTGCTACTAGCAAATACATTATATGTATATGAATTATAGGAGGATAATCCTTTTATTAGTTGATAAGATGCATTCAATTGATATTGCTTAGAATTTCTCATTCACTGATTTAGCCAATTGGAAGAATTTACTTATTGTGTAGATCATTTGAACACATACGTGACTTTGGGTCATTCAACATTTATGTTGATTGAATTTTAAATCACTAAATATTATCCATACATAATCTATAAGACGAGCTCATAACAAACTTCCAATTGTTAGTTGAATATTTACATATATGGACATATATGTGCGTCCACGTATTACATATGTATATGTACATTATAAATTTTAATATTATTTCTCGTTTGAATTTGTGATTTTTGAACAAACTATTACAAGGATCCAAACTATTAATTTCTATTCATAAATCAATGTCAATGTGAATCCTTCAAAACCGCATGATAATGTTCAAAACATTTGGTTTGGAACCATATCAAACTTCTGATTTGAACAAAATATACACACAACTTCAAGTTGTTAGGTTTTGTTCCTCAATTATATCTCAAGTATCAGTTTTAAACATTAATTACGATTACTTATCAAAGAACAATTTATAATTGCATATAGACATTTCTACACACCTCTTTTGAGAGTTCTGCAAAAAAAAAATTACAGCAAAGAAAATAATGAGAGTATCTTCTAGATACTTGGAATGTTATAGATATAGATCTCCCCAAGACCGTATGTATATCTTGCATGAAAATTATGATATGAAATATAGACTATCTCTTTAAGAGAATATTTAAAGATATTTCTTCAAGAAACGATTACGCATATAATATTTTTTACGAAATAATAACTAGGAACATGACCTTTATGGTATAATTAGACATATGAACATATAACAATGTTTCTTGAGATAATCTTAAACCTTTTGGATCCGATCTGAACTAAATTAAGATTCTTCGTACTCAAGTTTATGTACATTTATTTGGTTTAATGAAATTACTAAATATATAACAATCTCTTCTGGAGATATTTTACCATTTCCAAATTTATAAATCTCTTCTAGAGATATTTTAGTATCACCATTTCTGGACTGAACTTATATCTTCTATATATATATATATGCACTATTGGAATGCCATATCATGATACAATATTTTTTTGTATAAATTACATAATTACCACTTTTACGGTAGTATAAAATATTCCTGTTGGAGATTTTTGTTGCAACAGCTTTTGAAATGGCATATCAAACTTTAAATACAGTAACAAAATTAGATTCACTAAATGAAAGTAAGATGCAAAAGATAAAACCACTACTTGTGCAGTGTAATATTGGTATACAATATCATTTTTTTGGGGAAAAATTATTGCTATTACTTCATAAAGTTTTTATGGTTATTTCTTCGGGGAATATAGTGTTTCCTTTCAAGAAATTGCAATATAATAAAAATAAAATTCTTATAACATCTCTTTTGGGATGTTGAATTTTGTAATATAAATATAAATAAATCTCTAAAACATCTCTTTAAGAGATTAATACACACATACACATATCCAGTGATGTTTGTAGTATCATATAGCATAATATCTTTAGGATATTTGGTTAACATAATGTAATGTGAAGATATAAGGTAAGGTATAACTCATTTGGAGATTTTTGTAATCTCTTAAATGCAGCATCATTATCTCTTACGACAATTTATCAATTTCCTTTAACCTCTTCAAAATGTACAACCTTATCATTTTACACAAACTTAATAGAGTTTCGGGCTTCTAATTCATGAATTTCAAGTTCACTAATTTATTATGAACTTCAGGTTCTTAAATTTTATGTAAACTTCCCTTAAACCTTTTGACAAATTAAAAAAAAATTGATAAGAATTCGAGCTCGTAAAGCTTATCAGAAAATCTTTTCATAATTCAAAATTTTAGGCCTTGGACTTTGAGTTATACAACTTCTACTAAAATAATTTCTTTACACAACTTCTAGTTGTTGTTAAACCTATTTCTTCCACTACATCAGACATTACTTGTCGAAATAAATACATTAAATAGTAAACCATACGTCTATTCTTATTCCAAATACAAACATATAACATCATTTAATTTACAATAACCAATACATTTAATGCATTTATGGTAATAAATAATTTAATTTATTACCATAACACCTACAATTAATTCATTTGTATAAAAATAACTACAATTTACGCGGTCTAGGATATAACTACTGTCATGGCAAAATGATTTCATTATAGCAGCCGAGCCATTACTCCCCTGAATACTGTGGGACTGGAATAGGAATGATTATAGTTCTTCCCGATAGACGTATCCTAATAGGGAGACCAGTGCTTTCAGGCTCTTCCAGGCTTCTTGTTTTCTTTTGTTGGAAAAACCAATGCAAATATCTATCAGTCTCTTTGAGATTTTCGGGCCCAGCTGAACAAACGGTACTTAAAGTAACAAAATTTCATCTCAAATCTAAGTTCAATATTACTCAATAATAAAATTAAAATGAATATTTTAAAGCGAAGTTTATTTCCCAATAATCAGAAGGGGGTTTTTAGGCTCAAGGAAAAAGTTAGAGAAAATTTTAGTTTCAAGGACAGGAAGTTTGTTTTTTAGGCTGAAAGACACTTTTTAGTGTAATTCACAGAATGATAGTTGCAACTATCATTTTCAGTTTACACTAAAAAGTGTTCTTCAGACTAAAAAGTAAACTTGTTGTCTCTGAGACTAATCTTTTTTGCAACTTCTTCCTTATGCCTATTTACCTGTAATCAGAATTTGTAAACAAAAAAAATTAACATCTCAGATTTATCCATATCATTCACAATCATAAACAACTATACATCTTAGATCCAAATTATTTCCCTTATAAGAAAATTACCTTCATAATTCTTTACCAAATATATCAAACAAACATGTAAATCTTCAAATCAACGCAAGTTATTTCACAAATTTAGGGAATTAAAGATTATTTCCTAAAAGTAAAAACATTTTAGAATTTTATTTAATTACAAAAACCATATACAGATCATTTAGATCTTGCTTTCTACATGAGAAGCTACGTTTTGGTCTAGGAAATAAAATTTTAGCTTCAAACCAAATCCAAGGTTATCAAAATAAATCTTTTATGCATAGATCAAATAGATCTGAAATTTGAGTAAGATATTATAAGAATTCAATGACTTATAAATAAGTCGATTCAAAACTTACTCAAAAAATTAAAAATTCATAATGAAATCAAAGACGAGTGGATCTAATACCACTTGTTAGAAATTTTAAATCAATTCAAACTGAATTTTATTAAGTACAAATTCTAAAAGAATAAATAAAATTGATTTCAACTAGAAGATATGTGAAAATAAGTAATCGTAGAAGTCATATCTGATTTCATTAATTAAATAAGAGAAAAGGATGGATACACATGAAAAAGAATTGATCCGATGATTAAAATATATAGATCTCAAAGATATATAATTTGAGCATGATATCAAGATCTACAAAAGATCTAAAAAAATAGAACATAAGATCTATAACAGAATGAGATCAAAAAAAATTAGATCAACGATTTAATGAGATGAAGATAAAATTAATAGAATTGGACCTGAAAAAGATAAGATCAATATGATTAAATCTAAAAAATTACTTACCATCTTAAGAACTATAATTAGATCTAAAAAACAAAGTAGATCCGGTCTTCTAGATTATCACAATTCAAATCTATAATTTTTCTTGTTTAGAGATTGTGCTGATAACGTGGTATAAAATAGAAGGAGATAAGAAGCTATTAGAGAAGGAGAAAGAAGAAAATGTTATTACTCAAATATTGGTAATCCATTTTCATTACATAGACTCTTTTATATATAGGCCTTGAAGCATAGTAGTGAATCTATCTCATGATGTGAGACTAAACAAAATATAACAAACATTGTATAGCATATTCACATTTGATAATATTATAATATTTAGCATACCTTTCATAACTTATAAATATTCTATTATTTAATTGTTTAATTTGTAGTCCTAAAATGAAAGTTAATTCTCTTACATGACTCTTTAAAATTAATTTGTCATTATTTTTGAAAATTCCAAGTTTAGTTGTTCATTGATTAATCGAAAGATAATATCATCTACATAATTCTGTATTATATGTATATCATTATTAGTTATTTTTATAAACAGTGTTGTATCTACTTTTCCTATTCCAAAACCTGATTGAATTAAGTAGGGTTTAAGTTTTCCATACAAGCACATGGTGCTTGGTTTAAACCATATAAATCTTTTTTTTCAATTTGTTACCATGCTTAGAAAAAATTTCATCTCCAAATACTAGTGATTGCTCAATACATACATCTTCTTTTATTTCTTCATTTAAGAAAACAAATTTTATGTCCATTTGATACAGTTTAAAGTTAGTTTGCTAATACGAGTAATATTCTTATAGCCTTCAGTCAACCTACATGAGTAAAGGTTTCTTCACAGTCTATACGTTTTGTTGATTATAACCTTGTGCTACTAATCGTGACATATTTCTCACAATCAGTGTAAGTTCGTTTAGTTTATTTTCTCGAACCCATTTAGTTCCAATAATTGAATTAGTTTCAGGTCATGAAATTAATTTCCACATATCATTTTTTGTAAATTGGTTCAGCTCTTCTTACATAGCAAGAATCCATGATCATTTGAAGATGCTTCTTTAGGATTCTTAGATTTATTTATTGAGATGAATGCCACATTCTCCTTTTTTTAATTGATTCCTAGTACTTATAAAAGGTTCAATATTTCTTTATATATTCTGTTTAGGACGATCTTTTAAAAATCAGTTTTGGTAGATTTATTTCCATTGATATATTCATCACTATTAGTTTCATTATTTAGATTGGCGATATCTTCTTCATCATTATCAATATTAATTTTTTTTAAAGGTTTTCATTAAATGATCATATATACTTCAATTGAGTTAGTTCATGTATTATAAATTCTGTATGTTTTGCTTTTGGTAGAATATTCAATGAATATTCCTTTGTTAACTTTTAAATCAAATTTATCCAAATTATCTTTCGTATTAAGTATAAAACATTTTCTTCCAAAATATTTAAAATAATTATCAAGGAATAATTTATATGGTGTTTTATTTGTTAGTGGTCTTATTAAAATTTTATTTAGAATATAATAAGTTATTATGACAGCTTCAGCCTAAGAATTCAGGTAATTTACTACCATTTAATAATGTTCGTGCACATTCTTGAACAATTCTATTTTTACATTCTGCTACTCCATTTTATTCAGAGTATTTAAGAAAGGAAAATTCACGAGTAATACCTTTCTTATTACAAAAATTTCCAAAGCTTTCATCTTTGGATTCTCCTCTGTGATCACTCCTTGTATTTATTTTTTTATTTTAAGGGTTTTTTTGGTTTTGAGTTCTTTTAGAAAAAGTTTTAAACATTTCAAAAGCTTCATTTTTATATTTTAAGATCATCCATGTATATCTTGAGTAGTCATCTACAATTTCAAAGACGTGTTTATTATGGTTTGTTGATTGTGTTTGAAATGGCCAAAAGAGATCTAGATGAAGAAGTCCTAAAGGGTGTGAAGTAGATATCATATTCTTAAACTTAATGATTTCTTATGGAGTTTTCCCATTTGACAATATCTAGCAATTTCGATAGTTGTTTGATATTAAAATGACCAAAATGTTTGTGCCAAATCCAGGTTTATTTGATTCAGCTATAAGACATGGGTTATCATTTGTAACATTCATATTTAACATATTGATATTTCCTTTCTTGTTTCCTCCAAATATATTTTTAACAATCCTGATATAAGATACGATGGGTGTCCTTTTCAAAATTTATGCTAAAGCCTTTATCACATAATTGACTTATATTTATTAGGCTATGTTTTAAATTCTTAACTAAAAGAAGCCTTAAATTGCTGGAGTTCTAGACTTACCGACGTTGTCGATGCCAACGAAGTATCCATTTGAGTCATCTCTAAAGTTTACTGTTTTGTCATCTTTATAAGTGGTATCCGCTAATATTCTATATTTCCAGTTATATGACTTGGGCATCTGCTATCCAGTATCCAGTATTAATTTGTCCTTCTTAATAATAGATACCTGTTCATATTAGCTATAAAACATACCTCATTGCTTTCATTTTTTTGAATTAGTGTTGCTTGATGTTGTTTCTGAATATTCCCATGTTGCCCTGAATGCTTGCTTCCTTTTATTGATTGAATCAATGTTGGTTGAGTTCCTTAATTTCTTCACATTCGGGCAGTCTCGCTTTAGATGTCCAAGTGCCACACTCAAAACATTTAATAGCGCTTTTATTTCCTAAATCGTTTGCATTGCTGTCCATCCTTTGAAATTTGTTCTTTTTTTGTACTTAAATTATTTTTTGTAACTTCTTGTCATGAATGTGATATCATCATCATTGTCTTCGATCGATCCATGATTATCTGTTTTGACATTAAATGCTAAAGATTTGTTTTCATTTTCTTGAATTTTTTCCCTTCAGTGCAACGGTACTTCATATGACATTAAATTATCAATGGACTCTTTTACTTTCATTATGTTAATACTTTGACTTCTTTGATTGCCAAAGTATTTTGATCCCATTCACCTGAAAATGAGTTTAAAATCATTTGGACCTGATCCTATTTAGTGAAATTCTTTCTTAATGATATTAATACATGTAATTGATGGAACCAAGCCACTCTACTATGGGTGAAATAGGTAGACTTAAAAAAAATGCTTATTTTGGGTCATACTAGGCCTATGAAATCTAAAGGGTTGTATTAGATCCAAACTAATTAATTTAAATAAAATCATATTTTATTTAATTTCCCTGATTTAATTTAATTAATGAATTTAATAAATTGATATTTATACATGTGTATATCATTGTACACTCATATGTGTAAATGTGATAGTGCAATATAACAATTGAATTATTATACATAAGTAGACGCATCGTTCGATATGCGGCCGATGCCAATATCGGACCTGCTCATGTCCCTCCTAATGCCACCGTGACTCCAGACGATATTTGATCCTTGTACGAATTGCCCCTACTGTTTCGCATCGACTTACTTCAGCTATAGCGATGCCATATGTATACGTTTATTTCTTTATTGCTTGATGAACAACCGTGTAACTATATATGTATGATAATTCTTTGTTTATTTTAACATTAAATACTCATATATTTAGGTTCGTCAAGTAGCGATGCGAGGTAGTTGGTATATGCGTATGTCTGGGTATTTTGATCAGTTACCGCAGCCGATTTTGGATAGGCTACATGCATCACCTTTTGGTGAATTTCTAGATTTACCTAGATTTGCATATGTAGATCGTTGCCTGGTAGAGGCCCTCACCGAGAGATGGTGGCCTACCATCTCACACATTTCATTTCCTTGATTTTGAGCTAGGACTGACTCCTTTAGATTTTTATATGCTCATTGGCATAAAGGTTGGTCGACCGGACCGTCTCCATGTTCCATTTGATAGTTCATTTGAGGAGTACGAGTCGTATTCATCTTATTTACCGACTTTGGCCGATGAGGAGGATAGAGGAGGAGCTGTTACTCTTCCTTGTTTGCAGCGGTATATAGTAGAGTACATGGCCGTTGAGGATATGCACACTCCGATTATCCATGCTTTCATATTATACCTTTTTGGTCTGCATTTTTTAGTAACAATAAGGGTACTATTAGGCTTGGTTTTTTTGGCTGGATTAGTAAATGTGGATGGACTACATATATATGATTACAGTACTGTTGTTATTGGTTATTTGTACGTAGCATTAGATACTTATGCGCTTCAACAGTCTAGACAAATGTATGGATTTTGATACATTCATCCATTTTGGTACTACGAGTATACTGCCAATATGCATCCCCGGCTGATTGTAGAGGCGAATGCCACACCTTATATTTACTTTCCTAGATTGCATCGTTGGGGTCCTCCTATGCATTTGTCCCGTGTTGCATAAGGGGTGCACAATGAGCTGATGAAGGCTAGACAACAGATGGATATGAGGTGGCGTGGTAACATTATCGTTCGTCCATGAGATCAGTACTTACAGTTCCCAGAGCCCGGTCCTGATCATCCATTCACTTTTTAGTTTTCCATGTCGCGATGCAGGATTTGCTTTCAGGTTCCTACATGTCCATTCATATGGTATTTAAGGAAGCGATGTTGGCTACAGTTGTACGGTACAGTTCACATTCCATTAGATCCTGTAATATCCCGGAATTTCAAGGAATTTAAAATGTGATAATCTTTTAATTAAATTATTTCAAATTGATAAAAATTGTTATTCTCAAATATAAATAACCAAACAATTAAAAATGTGATGTTTTAAATTATGATTTTAGATTGATTTTTAAATAAGAATAATTATTTAGTTGGTATAAAAAAAATTCTAAATTGACTTATGGTTTTCAAATTTAATAAGTGTGTTTAAATATACATATATGTATCAAATTGAATTTTAAATAGAATAAGTTATTTATAAATAATAATGAGTTTGTTTAAAATTGATATCTATATTTATTTAAATTGACTTTAAAATTGGATTTTTAAATTGACTTTGAATTTGATTTTTTTTTAAAATGGAATTTAAAGGAATATATATCTTAAAATAATAATATGGTTTGGATTTAAATTATATGAATGAGTTTTTATGTAAAAATAATATTGTTTTATATTATTCTCTTTAAAGAAATTTATTGATAGGAATTTGGAAAAGTATTTATTTTATAGGAATAAATACAAAGGCTTTTTGAAATAGCATTTAAAAATAAGTTAAAAATATTATATATGATTTTTATTTAAATTATAATTGTTTTTTATTTTATTTTATTTTAAAGATTTTATTTATATAAAATTTATAAAGTGTTTATAAATTATTAAATGTTTCTGTTAATTAGAAATTTAATAAGAAAGCATTTATAATTAATATATGTATTAATTAATTAGGAAAAATTAATTTAAAAGCCTTTAAAATCATTTATAAATAATATAAAAATAAATTTGGACAAGTGTTAAAACTTTAACATCTTAAGTAACATGTGTTAACATAATAATGAAAGTTAGAGACAAGTGTCAAATTTATTTTATTTTCTTTTAATTTTAATAAAATCTAAATTAGCTTATATAAACCTACATTCTTTTCTCCTTCCATTTTCTTTGTTCATTTCACATTTTCAAATTCAAACCGAAACTAGAATTTTCATGCAATCTTCACTCTTCAAAACTAGAAATGCATGAATTAAAACCTGATTCATCTCCTCTGAAAATAACTCAAAACCAAAATCAGGTGATCTTCTGAAGATCAAATACCTGAAAACTTTTATGCTCAAAGCCTGTAATCTATTCCTCAAAAACAAAGCTTGTAATCAAATTATCAAAGCATTGAAAGCAATCTCCTCAAAACATTTTAAAACCCCATAGCAAACTCTAGATTTAAAAACCCTGTAACCTTTTTCTTAAACCCGTAGCATTTTTCAAAAACCCTGCAATCCTCTTTTATCAAGCCTGCAACATCATATTTTCAAAGGTTCAAGCATGGTTCATCAAGCAAAGCTATTAAACAATCTGTAATCAATGCTTAAAACTGTAACAAGTTCAAGCATGCAACTTTTCAAAGCTTTCCAGTTCTTTTTTAAAAGCTCTGCATTTTTCCAGGTGAGTAAATCTTTAAATTTAAAATTTAAGTAAAATATATGGTTGCTTGAGAAATTTATCTATGATAATTGTTTAAATATATCATGTACATTTGAAGAGTGTGCATGCCAGTTTGATGTCTCCCTGTTCCTGTTACAGAACTTTCAAATTTAAAACCAAAGTTTCAAAGCATTTCAGTTGTTTTTAAGCAAACACTCCAGCATTTTAAAAAAAAATGAAAGCAAATTTTTTTAAGCTTTGCAGATTTAATGAAATGAAGCATTTCAATTTCAAAGCAAGTCAGGTTTCAAATCTCGTTTTTCCAAAAAGCTCTCTGCATTTCATAAAAAATATGAGTAAACATCTATTTATAAACCTTAAGTAATAACTATTTGTTGCTTGTCAAATTTCTGAAACAACTAATGCTTGCATGTGTGTATATAAATGTAAATCTATGTATGGATTGTGAATGAACTGTGCATGAATGGTTCTTCTCTGTTTTTAAACTACAGGGAATAAGAACAAAAGAAAATTCCAAATCTTCTTATCAGTTCATTGTGGGGTATTAAGATTTAAACATGATATGTTTGTAAAAACATTAGTTTAAGTTTAAAAAAAATCTTATTTAAGCAAAATAGTTGTGAAAGTTCTCTGGAATCAAAATAGACGGTAGGAATTACTTTAACATGATAAAGTCTATGATTCAAATTTACTGATTCAAGATATTAATTTGATTCATCTTTAAAAAAATATGATTTTTAAAACAAAAATCAAAAATCTCAATGAGGTATTGAATGGGAATTTGGTGAATGACTGGAATTTGGTTTCTGGTCAATATCTGATGATCTATGTGTCTGGGAAGTTCATGGTTCTTGCTGGAGCTAGAAGGAGGATCAGGGAAGCGGGCAAAAATGGTAGAAGCAGGGATAGTTCTCCGTAGTGGCGGTAATAGAAAAAACTAAGTTTTTAACCTAGTTTTGTTCGAACTTGAAGATTGGTCCACTACAACTTATCTGATGCATTGAGTTCGAAGAAATTTTGGGGATGGGATCGTGAAGGGTTGGAGATGGGTGGCCAGAATTTCAAACTGTCAGATGGTCGGAGCTGTGACCTCGAGAAGGATTTGGACATGGCTGTTGGTTTTCAGTTTTAGCTGGGAAGCTCGATTTTGTTTTGAGGCAAGCGAAGGTGTTTTGATGACCAGAGGTGGTTGCTGCGGTGATGTTTGATATGATGGTAGGTTCGTCGGTGATGGAAGGCAACTCCGGCACCGGTACATGTGCATAGGGAGGAGGGGTTGTGTCTGTTGTTTGGGGTTGTGAGTTGAGTTGGTTTACTCGAAGATGGTCTTAGGTTTTTGGAAGGAGGACTCGAGTATGGACTCGAGTTGTCTGTAGTTTTTTTTAACCTGTAACAGTTATGTTGCTTCAGGTTTTAAAATTTAAATTTAAACTAACTTTTGAAAAAAATGGAACCTGAAGTGGAATTCGAGTGATACTCGAGTGCAACCAAAACTGATTGATTAAAGAAAATTTTCAAAAGCTTAGAAGATTCATAAAACAAGTTTCAATTTAAGTAAAGAAAGTTTTTACCTTTGAAATGAATCTTCTTGTTTTTGAATACTATTTGGTAGATGTTTCTTTAACATTTTATTAAGAAGTTTAAAATTTGTATATTTCAAATTTGGTTAATTAAAGTTAAAGTTATTTTTAAAACTTAAGTAAAAATGGAATTTTAACGACAAGTTTTAAAATCTAAATTTAATTTTGTTTAAATCATTCTTTTTATAAATGTTATGGTTATGTAAAGGAAATTATGCTTTGATAACATTAAATTATCATTATTTTAAACTTAATTATTGATTTAATTAATTAGAATTAATTATAAATTTATAATGGTTTAAAAATATAAATGGTAATTAAGGTATTCATAAGATAATGTTTATTTTAAGATAAATAAGTTTATATATCTTGAAATTAATTAATTTAATTAAGGAAATTAGATATGATTAATTAATTTAATTAATAATTAAGAATTAATTAAGGAATTGATTGAGATTAATTAATTGATTTAATTAATTCATTTAAGATTAATAATTAAGGGTTATAAGTTAATTAATTGGAGGTTAATTAATTTATAATTAAGAATTATTAATTAGATAATTAGAGATAATTAATTAATGATTACAAATTAATTTAAGGTTGATTAAATAGTAATTAGAGATTAATTAATTTGTAATTAAGTTTTGTTAATTAATAATTAAGTTTTATTAATTGATAATTAAGAAATAATTAACTATAATTAATTAAGGATTAATTAACTATTATTTAAGTTAATTAATTGTAATTAAGAATTAACAGATTAATTAAGAAATTAATTAATTTGTTATTAAGTTTTATTAGTTCATAATTAAAGTTATTAATTGATAATTAAGAATTAATTAATCTGTAATTAAAGATTAATTACTTTATTTAAAAGGGGTAATTAAGGGATGAATTACCCAACTGTAATTTATCAAATAAGTGTGATTAATTTGAGTTAATCAAATGGGTTGATTAATTAAGATAATGATTAGGTAATTTATTAAGTATGCTTACTTAATGAGATTTGATAAGAGTAATTACTTAAGGTAAGTAGTTGATGAATAAATTACTGGAGGTAATTGAGATAAGGGAAATTACTTAATGAGAAGTAATTTTAAATGGATAATTACTTGGTAAATTAATTAAGGATTTATTACTTAGTGTAATAAATCAAAGGATTTATAAATGTAATTAAAAGTAATTAAGAAGTAATTCATTGCTGTTTATAATTATTAACGAAAGCATTTAATTTAAGCATGATTAATTAATGTAATTATAGTTAATTAATTAATGGAAGTAATTAATTAAGGTTCATTAATTAATGTGATTAATGAGAATAATTAAGGATTGATTTATTAAGATTAATTAATCAATAATAGGTGATTATAAGGTAATTAATTGTAATTAATTAAGGATTAATGTGATTAATTACAGTTAATGAAGTAATTATGGTTAATTACTTAATCGTTTATAGATAATTAATTTGTGAAATTAATTAAGGATTAATTACTTAATGTAATTAAGGGAAAATTAATCAAGGTTGATTAATTAAGATAATGATTTATTTAATTGGTTTAATTAATGTTTATATGACCAAGTTTTATTGTGATTAATTTAATTTATTCTAAATTAATTAGAGATGAAATAATCAATTTAATTCATTTTAAATTAATTATTGATGGTATGATTATTAGATCATTGCTTATGAATGGATGATTGATATTGAATGCCTTGATTGTTTGATATCTCCGATAAGATATTTGTGATATATGATATGAGATGCTTTGGTTGAAGTATGATGATAATATGAATTATCTATTGTGATGATAATATAGATTATCTATCGTGAATTATCTATCTGTGTGTATATAGACAATGGAATTGAATTGTTTTAAATTTTAAAACAACTTGGACCTAAAAAAAGGCGTTTTGGATTTCGATGAGACCGGGATCGGGTTTTCAGACTTGGATATCCGAAAACCACATCGATCCAAAATTATAATAGGTCGTGAATCTCAAGAGAAGATGAAGATTTGGAGTGCAAGGGTTATTGTCGTTAACTCTGAGGGTGATTCCAAAATGAGTGTAACGAGATAACGCCTTCGGTTTCGTTCGAACCCAGAACGAACTTGTATGGATTGAATGCTTTCAGAACATCGTCAGGTGGACGATGAGCATTCTAAGTGATGTGTTCACTATAGGTATTCGTAGCCTCAAGCCTCATCAACCGGGAGTGGCTAAAACATGGGAGGTGCAGCAAGGCTAAGTGGGTCATACCCAAGTAGGATGAGATGAACCCCTGTCTAGAGTACCTTTTTATTCGGTTGTGTGGGCGGTTGCTAGCTACAACCACGGGGTTATCTTATTCGAAACTGTTCAGTAAGGAATGGTTTCGGCTTTGCGTTGCAGGGGATTGGGAGTGATCCTCGATACGGTGATCTAGGCCCCGTACTATGACGGACGGTACCCCGGTAGCCCTGCCATTGTATGGAATCCAAACTCCAATAAGTGTCGTACGTTTTAGATATGCCCAACTATGTTGGAACGTGAGATGTAAGCATTCCAGCTATCTTTATATTTTATTTGAAAACCCTCGACCCTATTATAATATCACTGGATTTCCTATCAAATATTTTGGTTAGCGTAAGGTAAAAACTTACCCATGTTTATGAGTGGGAAGTCTTACGTGATACCTTTGTTTTCAAAGGGTTTTTTTGAAGTTAAGCAACTTTAACCATTTACTCACACCAGACCCATGTCTGACTCGGAGTTTATTCTGTTTTTCTTAAACTCTTGGGTACTCAAATTTTTTTACGAGTAGCCAAGGGATTCAGGTTAGGTTTGACAAATTCTGGAGGGGCAATGGAGTAGGAGGCTTCAGCGTATAGATATATAGTATTCCGCTGTGTGATCTCTGAGACGTTTGTCTATATTGTATATTGAGTTGTATAACTAGATATGTGTTTAAAACTGTCTAGTATGTGTTGTTTATGCTGTGAACTCTGATGTATATGATACTATGCAATATATTATGTGATTAATATAATTAATTCGTTCCGCTGTTTAGATTATGATGTTGTTCTTTCTCTCTTTTCTGTCTTTTCTATCCCTTTCTTTCTTGAAAATGATGCTCTTTATGTGGGGAGAAAGGCGGGTCGTTTCAGATCCGCTGCCATGGGATGATATGTATGGTGATATTAGGGTTGGACCAGCTTATATTCTTGCGATGAGGGGTGCGGGATGGATGGATGGTGAGCCTTTTACAGTTCATGGAGACTTTGATTCATATTGGGCTCGAGTAGCCCCATATGCTAACACGTTGCTTGATTATATTCAGGGTTAGAACTCCGATATATTGGTCCGCGTACCTCTTCCGGTAGAGCTCCACTACCGCGTACCACCTTTGAGCCTACATCATCTCAGTACACACAGCCTCCTACTTTCGACCCCCCCTCCTCATTCGTTTAGAGCGTATGATGTACATGGTCAGGTGGTGGAGTATCTCTTGCAGTATCCTACAGATGACGATATTATGGGTGTACCATCCGTCGGATTGTATCAGCCTCATCAGGTTTGTACGAGTTTTAACTGTTCTTTAAATTACTTATCATTATATTCTCCACCTATGTATAATTTTTCTTGTACGTATATCAGTATTCTCAGTACATGGATTATGATAGACGGATGATTGTTGCATTTGAGCGTATCACGCTCGATTATACACGAATGATGTATCAGAGTTACCGGACTGCGGTCCAGTAGCAGTAGACTCAGTATGATGCGCAGAAATAGGGATTATAGACCCAGAGCAGCTCCATGCCGGACCTGAGCCTCACGACTTTGATGACGTCAACGATGACAGCGACGACGATAGTGGAGACGATGAGGAGATTGATAGCGGTTCCGATCACATAGACTGATGTGCTGCATTTAGATGTTTTAGACCGTGTTATTATTTTTCACACCTTATATTAGTTGGTTGCATATTATGTTGGTGATGATGCTACTGTTATATGTGATTGTCTATGTGTTATGCCATTGTGTCGATTATATTTTATTTTGAGTATTGCATTGTGTTGATTATAATTTATGCTTGTTTATTATTAAGCGTATATGAAGTCAAAATGTTGAAGTAATAAACACAGTTGTGTTTGTTTGTCAAAAATTTTATGGATGTTTGACACGTGGACGTTAATCTCATGCTTCATTTTTTTGATGCGGATCACGAGCTCTTTATTTAAGATAAAGTATTATATTCTAATGTCACAGCATTTAAAAGTTCGGTAAATTCAATCAATGTGTAACATAATATTTTCGGCTACAGAATTGAAACTGTTAGTAATTTTTTTATACAAACTGATCATATGTGCGATGATGAAGAGATAATGGCAACTCAATATTGGGACACTATTGTTGAACTTTACAATAGCAATGTTGAGTGTAGAAGTAGACGAACGAAGATAGAGTTGAGGATTGGTTATGGGAACTTCTGCAACGCCCGTACACGGTACAGTACGGTTATCAATGAGGTTATATTTGAAAATTTGTTTGAACCAAACCATTCCATATTTGAAGGTCGTTACTTTCTCAAATATCACAGCACATTCACTGGACACGAGGCTTATATCATACGTCAAAAATGGCTAGAACGATTTGGATATCCATAATTTGAGTGTATTATTGTTGAGTGTATTATTATTTCTGTGTATGCATATTTAATTATTATTGTCTTCTTTATGAGTAATTTAACTTTCTACCGTATTATCAAATCAAAATACAGTGCTCATATTTAAACATAAATAATTTTTAACATTCACACGCTTCAATATATACGTAAGAGCTTTTCTTCTCAAACACACAATTCAGTTCTCCGCTCCTTCAATCTTCTAGTCCTCATATCAATGTCTTCCTGGTCATCGTCTATTGACTCTGATGCCGGGTACGTTCCAACGAAAAGCGAACACACCGATGAAGATTGGAATATCAATTACCAAGACAAGCATTACGAGGACGTTGCTCGTGAATTCTCAAATCTTGACCAACTCACACTTCAAGAAGATGTTCAACCTGTACACGAACAGTTGGTTCATCAACAACCATAGGAGGTTAAACAAGTACCAAATTTGCAACCTTCGGTTGAACAAGAGGTTGACTCTTACACAGTATTTTGCCACTGTGGTTATAAGGTTGAAGTTGTGGTTAGAGGTGATGGCGAAGATATTGGTTGTCGAATCCAGTTGTGTCCTTTTTAGCCTGAAGGGTGCAATTATGCAGAACGGGTTGATGAACGGCTGTGCCCAAGGGCCATAACATATGCCAACGAGTTGGAATGAGAAATAAGACGTCTTCTAAATATCGTGCACAACTTACAATTTGACCGTAACTGGTAGTTCCTTAATGTCGTCCTAGTCGGGGTATTTTTGTTGGTTGTATTATTGTGGAGTGTATTATTATGGAGTGTATTATTGTTTGTGTATGTATTGTCGTTGATAGTATTAATGTTTGGGTGTTTTAGTAACATTGTCTTGTTTCTTTCTATATTATTGCGTTAAGAACATGGCTTCAGTTGTGTGATGGGATGAGACACTGCATCAACAATAACAGTGTATGGAGAGGACAAGACAGTGTAGATGTGACACTGCAGACAAGACACTGCATCAACGGTTAATAGTGCATGTTAAGAACATGGCTACAGTTGTATGATGGGACGAGACACCAACAGTCAATAGTGTTTAGATGGGACGAGACACTGCAGCCATGACATAAATGGAATATACTTTATAGATAGTGGTTGAATTTAATGTGATTGTTTGTTTTGTTATGAAAGCCAGCATGTGATTTTAGCTATAAAAAGCTGTTAGATGCTGAGAAGTATTATTGCATATTCTTATTTCATACAATTTCAAATATAATAAATGACGGCCGAAGATTATACATTTTTTGATGATAGCGATGACGAATTTGATGAAATGATGGAAGATCATTTTCATCGTGAAAAGGAACTAATAAGTATGGCTGCACTACAGGTTGGTCAATCGAGCAGGCAACATGGTAGATTAGTTATTGGTTGTCGGTATAAAAATCGTAGACATTCATGACACAATGATAGACTGATGGAAGACTACTTTGTTCCAAATCCTACTTACAGAGATGTTAATTTTAGAAGAAGATTCCGCATGCGGCGTCCTCTATTTCTTAGAATCCTATAATATATCAAGCAGCATGACAAATATATTATCTTCAAACCCAATGCATCTCGTACAATGGGATTGACTGAAATTCAAAAAATGACAGCTGCATTAAGAATGCTTGCATATGCAGGACCGGCGGATGCACTTGATGAAAATTCGAAAGTGGCGGAAAACACGACATTAGAGTGTTTAGAGCATTTCTGTCAAGCTATCGTGGACATTTACGGCGATCAATACTTACGCATACCGAATGAGGCGGATATAGTAATGTTATTAAATATGCATGGTAGTAGAGGTCGGCCTGAAATGTTAGGCAGTATAGACTGCATGCATTGGGAGTGGAAGAATTGTCCAAAGGCGTATACTGGAGCTTATCAGGGTAAGTCTCGTAGGTCCTCAATTATTCTTGAAGCCGTAGCGTCGTATGACTTATGGACATGGCATGCATTTTTTGGAATGCCGAGTTTGAACAATGATCTTAACGTAGTCGAACGATCTACTTTGTTTAATGGTTTAGCAAGCGTTAGATGAACTCCTTGTACCTTTACTTTAGGGGGTAACACGTACGATCATGGATATTATCTTGGCGATGGTATATATCCTAAATGGAGTACCATTGTCAAGACAATTCCTAACCCACAAAACAATAAACAATCAAAGTTTGCAGCGATGCAAGAAGGCCATAGGAAGGACGTTGAAAGAGTATTTGAGGTTCTTCAATCTAGATTTGCCATAGTTAGTAATCCGTGCAGACTTTGGTCACCAGTTAAAATGACCAAAATAATATACACTGTATTATTTTACATAATATGATTATAGAGGATGAAAGAGACATGGAAGAAGATTACTTTTACGAGGGTGCTCCAACACCACCGCCTGTTTGGCGCAACTATATGATTGGAAGCGCACTAGAACTCGAGTTTCATGTAGAAATCCAAATGTCCTACCGTAGTGTTCAACTACATCGTAGACTGCAAAATGATCTCATAGATCATCTTTGGAGGTTCTCTGAAAATCAGTGAAACTATATTTCTGTTGTTACTTTTCCTACTGTTGTTTATGTTGTTATTACTTATTATTGTTATTGTAATCTATTTATGTTTAATTAACGTAATGTTGTTATAATTTTTTTTTCAATGTAATGCAATTTCAATGAAAATACTTATATTAATAATTGCTTGCATTCAGAACACAATGCAAATAACGGTAATTAAAAGATACAAAGGTTGTAGAAACGATAATTCATTTAATGACCCTCTTCAAGTCTACGCCTCATAATTCCTTTTCTTCTTTGCTTCGTATACTCCAGTTGTTCTATAAACATGTGTGACGTATCCATGAACATTATTGCATTTTCATCTCTTTGCCGGTATCCAGCAAGAAGTTGATCCCTTCTTGATAACTTTTCTTGGTGTTGAATTGCTCGAGTTTTCATTGCCGGGTTAAATCTCTTCAGATTCAAGTAGGATTTTTTTAATTTTTACTTGATCCGCTCAAGCAGTCTGCTTCTTTTGACCGCTTTTTCTCCATATGGTCTAACAAAATGATCTTCGGTTGGGGTTGTGTCTTCTTCTAATCCTAAACCGTAGCTTCCTAGTGATTCTCTAGGACTAGAGCTTTCTCCAACTCAGGACATTTTACTCCGACCACTGTTTGATTGAACTTGTTGAACGGTTTTCTGAAGCGATGATTTCCATTTAACGTGCTTGACCAATATGTCATACACATGCATAAACTGATAAAAATGTGGTGCTTGTTTACTATCAGGTTTATAGGTTTGTTTGAACAATTTGTTTGCGGCCATTCTCTGTTAAAAAAATACTAGTATAATTAGAGAACTATGATAAAAAGTAGAACAATGAAATTATATTAAAGTTTACCATGCGTTTCATTTCCAAATCCACTAGGATTCGTTTGTTTAGCTTGAAAATTTGAGAATCGAACGTTTGCGTTTGACAATTTATTTTTCCATAGTGACCTTTGACTGAAGATAGCGTTCTTTTTCGATCGATGTTCTTTCAATTGGTAATTTTGCCCCAAAAAGTCTCACCACTTTGATCGGTCCTTCAAATAAGATCGATCGAGAGTGCACAGTAATTGTAGTAAAGATCGTAGTCTTCCGTATTGCCCCAACTTGCATTAGTTACTTTTTCCAAATCAGAATCATAACATCTTGTAAGTCGTAGTCTTAAAAACTGAACCTTGCAGCATCGATGTCGAAATCAGAGTATATTTTCTGTTGAGATTAGTGGTAGTAAAAAATTGTGATGGAGGAAGAAAATTGGTTGTGAAGGGAAGAAGAGGGGAGGAGTTGTAGTTGAAGGGGAAATATGGACGTTGGGGAGCGATCATTGAAGGGGGATTAAGTGGGCGTCTATTAAACAGGCGCCTGGTAAGCGTCTGTTAAACAGTCGCCTAGATACCAGGCGTCTGTTGAACAGGCACCTCGCCGATTCCTCCATTCTCACACCATAGACCCCCCTTTCTTCACTATTATAAATTCTGAACCCCTCTTGGAGAGAGTGCAGATTTGAGAATATTCAACCTGTTGGAGATGCTCTAAGCATGATAATCACAAAATAAGAACTTCAAGTACTGCTAAAATTGTAATATTGACTTGTAGATATATTTTTTTCCAATATTATTTTACCAGAAAACCTTTGAGCTCAAGGAAGCGGCTTGGCTCCATGGCCAGCTAGACTGACGACCCCACCGCCACGTTTTGCTAATTTTGATTCAACCAACATATTCGAAAAGGACATGGTAATATTTAGCGTCTTTTGTCACTTCTTTTGTCTAAATAGTCACTATATGTATCAATTAAACATCAGCAACGATCAATATGCAATATTCTGAAATCATGAAGGATGATATCTAAGTAATTAGTGTGTCTTTTATCAAGTGACAAAAATATCAAAAGTTACTGATATTATCTATGTGGCTGCTAAATGAACATTAATTTCGCAAGTTACAAACTATAAATCATGTCATGTAACTTACAAGAAACTGGGCAGTTGGGGGTTGAGAACTACTGGAAGCTACTGTGTCTCAAGATAAGATTAGACACCGTAAGGAACATAATGGACGTAAAATGTTATTTTCAACCACTGGAAGGATTGTAGTTGCAACTTGAGTAGCCTGAGAACCTACCGCGTTGAAACTGTGGAAGCAATGTTCTATAACGGAGATCGTGTTGAATTGCGTGGGTGAAGTGCATAAACTGGATGGTTGTTAAGACTTAATGTGTTGAAGTGAAGCATCTCTCTTTAGCGGAAAATGTTCTTAACTGCTAATAAAATAATAACGCTGTTAAGATGCTGCTTGGCTAAAGGGTAAGATGTAGTTGCTAAAGGGCAGGAACTGGCATATGAATGGAGGCTGCAAACACAAGTACTGAGCTACCTATTTTAGAAAACAGAGTGCAAATTTAATTATATTTGATGTATGTGTTGTACGGATAGATTATGAAATGTGGTTTTATGACTGTCATTATTTGATCATACTTGTTTTATAAATATAACACAATATCGTTTTAGGATGTTATAACTGATTTACAGAGTCAACTAGCATTTTACAAAGTTGTTATTAACGTATTATACTGTTTATTAAATGCTATCTTAATATTATCTACTACAGGGTTTGATGAACGCTATCTTATAACATGAGTTATAACGTTAAAAAAAAAGAAGCTTATTGACTGTGTACGATAGCGTTTGAAATATGCTATTATATTTTATATTTGCTAGCATTTGTACAAACACTAGCATGCACAAATATATAACTGCGTTTTAAGTAGCGTTATGGTAAGTCGTAGACTTATTACTGCATGTCATTATATGACGTTCTTTAAAACGCTATTACTCTAGTAAAAGTCTTTTTCTAAGGGTTCGTTTGATATACATCCCTGCTAAAGTTTGCAAATACACAAAACATTCTTTCGTTTTTTAATAAGTTTTGGATCTCTATTTTCAAATTCACACCCGCAAAAAGACCTAAATACCCTTTACGTTTTTAACGTTTTAAATGCATATAACTTTCTGTATAAACATCGGATCAGCATACCGTTTTCACCAAAAAATCAAAAAAATTATGATCTTTAAAATTAGATCCATTATTGATACAAAAAAATAAAAATAAATCATATTTGCAATAAGGGTGCATTTATTCCATATATTTACAGAATTTTCTGCAAATTTTAAACATCACCAATTGTTCTTCAAATATGCAACTATATCTTATAATTGCAAACTTGTCTGCAACTAATGCATATAATTGCGGATATTTTTGCAACCATTGCATATAATTGCAGACAATTATGCAATTATTGCACATAATTGCTGAATTGTCTGCAAATATTGCATATAATTGCAAATTTCTGCAATTATTGCATATAGTTGCTAAATTATCTGCAACTATTGCATATAACCGGAGATTTTCTGCAACTACTGCGTATAATTACAGATATTTATGCAATTATTGCATATAGTTGCTAAATTGTCTGCAACTATTGCATACAATCGCAGACGTTTCAGCAACTATTGCGTATAATTACAGATATTTTGCAATTATTGCATATAGTTGCTGAATTGTCTACAACTATTGCATATAATTGCAGACATTTCTGCGAATAGCTTGTTTTGCCATTGTTTCTATATATGCACAATGCCATTCGTTATAAAGATAATAATTTTTTTAATTTGATGGTGAAAACGGTTTGTTAATTCGTCGTTTCTATAAAAAGTTATAACGTTTTAAAGATTGATAATTAATGGGGTGCAAATTTTAATTATGGATGTGAGAGTAACATCCATATACGAAGAATCAACATTGCTGTAATGGAAGAGAAGGGTGTGAGAAATGCGGATTACGGATCTTAAGGCTAAGATTAACAATAGAGAGGGGGGAGGGGGTGAATAGTGTTAATAAAGAATTACTAAATCTTTTTAATTTATGTTAATTTAGACACAAAAGTATGCAATATACAGACACAAATATGATCACAGAAACAATCACATATGCAGAAATAAAATAAAAACAGTAAAGGAAAGAACATACCGGATTTTATACTGGTTCGGAGTTACCCTACATCCAGTCCCGCAATACAAGTATGGGTTTCATTTCAAAAGCAATTGTAAAATTACACCCTCGGTTTCAAGGCTACGAGGTACACCCTCTAGAATTTCGATCCTCTGGGTAGAGATACTTGATTTCTGGGCCACAAGTTTACCCAATTGATTACCAAGACTACAATCACACCTTTTCCCTTTTGATTGATTTCCAAGGCTACAATCACATCTTTTCTCATTTAATACATTACAAAGAAGTCTATAACTCTGAATAGCACTGAGAATCTTGTAGAGATAATGATAGATAATCAAACTAGAAGTAATCGAGTATGATTCAATGTTGATTTCGGCAGAGTAATGATAAGAATATGTATTAAGAAATGAGGAAGAAGAGGAGGAGTGAAAACCAGAAAAAAGTGAAATTCGTTGAAACTGACCCCTATTTATAGAAGAACAACAGCCATGACCATTCATGAAGAGTTATGGCTTCTTTTGAAATTTGAATTTTTGAATCAAACTGTCACCATGTCGACAAGGTCATGCTAGGAATGTCAACATCCTAAAGGATTTTTTGGTATACCTGATTTTCTTTGAAAATAACCTTTATCTTATATAAAAACTATCTTAAACTTTATAAATATACTTAGCTATAGTTAAAATTCATAAGTAAACATAAAGAATAATATATATAGATTTTAACTATAATTTTATATTTAAATCTAAGTATAAATATTTAAAAGTTAAATATATTATTTAAAAAGATAGTTTAAAATCAGGAGTAATTTGACTTTGAAAATAAAGATGTTTTTGAGGCTAAAATTATTTAAAATCAGGATCGAAGGTTTTGAATCTTTTAAAAGGAAAGTTTTGAAAACAGGATATAATTTTGAAAAATCATTTTGAATAAAAGTTAGCGGATATAAAACAATGTTCCAGTAGATTTTTCGTAGGTTCCATCCTACTTAGGGTTCCATCCCTTTAACGGGCTCGAAGTGGATTACATTCCACGAATAAATTGGATTTTAAGATGCCAGTGTTTTTCTATGAGTTTTAACAAAAATTCCTAATAATAATAAAAAATACCTATCCTTGAAATCTTGAACTCTTAATAGTTTTGATACTCATGAGTCTTCTATCTTGATATTTTATCTTGATATCTTGAATCTCTATACTGTACAGTCTTCATTCTTAGTACCTGCATGGTTAAATCCTGCATATACATATATATCTAAACTTATAATGTTAGTATTTATATTTTATAATCTATTCTAAGGTTGTTGTCATCAAAACCATCATCTCACGGACTAACATGTTCCCCCTTTTTGATGATGACAACCTTTGTTTATAAAATATTATTTCTATCCTAATACCCCCCTTAAAACTAACAACTCCCTCTTAATCTATACCTAACTATCCTATTTTATATTTCTCCTCATTTGTCATCAACAAAAACTTTATATAAACTAGATAACTCCAAACTATATAACTCCCCCTAAAACTATTACTCTATGACATGTGATTATAATGATAGTGTTATCATAAATAATCAACACTTAAGTCTAATACTAAAACATAGTCCTAACTATTAATTATCCTAACTAAGAATTCACAATAATACTTATAATAAAAACACATATAAGAACATGAGTTATTTATTACGTATATGGTTGTATTTATATTTGTGTTTGGAAATCATAAAAACACAAACAACAACGGAAGGAAAGAGAAGAAACTAATGTGTGTTTCTAAACATAGGAGATCTATGAATCGAACAGTTTAGATAGTGGAAACAGAAATTTCCACGTTGTTCGACAAGATTCCCATTTTTGTCGAAACATACTTCTCCAACACACGCTACTTGGTCATCATCCTCCTCGTGTGCTTCTTCCATGGGTTCTTCTTCTTCTTCGTCGCTGGCCTCTTGTTCTTGATTGAGTGAAGAGTCTTCATCGATCAAGATAGGGTTGGCCTAGTTGTTCATTAGGAATTTTTGCAAATTCCTAAGAATCTTGCCTTGCCTTTCCTGTTCTTTTGCCATACGAAGTTGAGTTACTTGAATTTCAGTTAACATCTGAAGTACATCAATCATAGACTCCTCTATTTTCATTACACGAGCAAGAGTAGTGCATTGGAATGGACCAGAAGTAGGAGAGGGAAACGAGAAAGTTGATTTTATGTTTGATTTTGAGGATGAAGCCATGATTTTATTTATTTCAGAAGAGAGAATGAAGAGAAAACAGAGAGAATGAATAAAAAGTTGAAATTGAGAAGAATATATAACTTAATTTTTAAATTTTGGTGGGAAAGTTTAAAAAAAAATCAAAAACGTTATATGTCGACGTGTATACCTAGGGGATGTCGACATGGTCTTTTTTAAAATCTAACTCTTTGATTTATTTTGATACCAATTGTTAATTATACTTGTTATTTATATTTTATATTTCAGTTACAGAACAAATTCCTAATTCTCTTCTTAATTTAATAAATATTGATTCATTTAAAGGTTTTGTTAAGATATCAGCAATTTGATTTTCAGAATTGATATAATCGAGAATAACTACTTCCTTGCTTATATAATTATCTCTGAGAAAATGATGTCTGATATCAATATGTTTAGTTCGAGCATGTTGAGTAGTATTTTTGGATAAATTTATCGCATTCGTATTGTCACAATAAATTGGAGATTTTGAGAAATTTAAAGCAAAATCTTTTAAGATTTGTTGCATATATATTACTTGAGAACAAGCCAAAGCAGCAGAAATATACTCTGGTTCAGTTGTTGATAAAGAAACCGTGTTTTGCTTTTTACTAAGCCAAGAAATCAGAGAATGCCCCAAAAAGTGACAAGTCCCACTTGTACTTTTTCGGTCTGATTTACAACCAGCATAGTCAGCTTCACAGTAAGATATTAAGTCAAAAGAATCATTTTTAGGGTAGAATAAACTATAATCAAACGTGTTTTTAACATCTCTTATGATTCGTTTCACGGCTTTTAAGTGAGTCTCTTTAGGTTGGGATTGATATATGCACAGAGACAGACACTTTGCATGATATCAAGTTTACTAGCAGTAATATAGAGTAATGAGCCAATAATTCCTCTATATAATTGTTGATCTACATCTTTCGAGAGATCTTCTTTACTAAGGTACTCATTGGTTGCCATAGGAGTGGGTTTTCCATTTGCATTGGTCAAACCAAATTTACTAATTAGGTCTTTAGCATATTTTTCTTGACTAATAAAGATACCATTATCTAATTGTTTTATTTGTAATCCTACAAAGGAATACCCATATGACTCATCTCAAATTCTTTTTTCATTATTTCAGAAAATTCTTTATTCATTTCAAAATTAGTTGAACCAAAATTGATATCATCTACGTAAACTTGTACTAGTTGAATATCATTTTTATTTCTTTTAATAAAAAGAGTATTATCTACTTTACCAATTTCAAAATTAGATTGCAATAAATAAGATCTTACTCTATCATACCAGGCTCTAGGAGCTTGTTTTAGACCATATAGTGCTTTTTTAAGTTTGTAAACATGATTTGGTAATTTATCATTTTCAAAAAGTGGTGGTTGTTCGACATATACTTCTTCTTTTACAAATCCATTTAAAAAGGCGCTTTTAACATCCATTTGAAATAATTTGAAATTATTATGATTTGCGAAAGCAAGTAGAATCCTAATGGCTTCTAATCTTGCTACAGGAGCAAAGGTTTCATCAAAATCTATTGCTTCTTCTTGACAATAACCTTGAGCGACTAAACGAGCTTTATTTCTAACTACCTATCCTTGTTCATTCATTTTATTTTTATAAACCCATTTAGTTCCAATTGTAGTTTTATTTTCTAGTCTAGGAACAAGTTCCCAAGCGTTATTTCTAGTAAATTGATTTAATTCTTCTTGCATAGGCAAAATCCATGAATCATCAGTTGATGCTTCTATTGGATTTTGGGTTCAATAGTTGATATAAAAGCTGCACTACTCATTTGACTTAGTTGATTTCTATTTTAACAACAGATTGCATATCTCCCAGTATGTTTTCTATAGGGTGATCTTTTAAAAGTTTTGTCCTTTTATTAGGATGATCAGTTTCATTATTAGTTTCAATAGGTTCTTGATTTTGAGTGATTAAATCCTCTTCACCATTTATATCTTCGAAAATTTTGAAATTTTCATCAATGGAACATGCATTGTTTCTTCAATGGTATTAGTTTTTAAATTAAACACTCTGTACGCTTTGCTTCTATTAGAATATCCGATAAAGATACCTTTGTCGAATTTAGGATCAAATTTACTAAATTATCTTTTGTATTTAAAATAAAACATTTACTTCCAAAAATTCTGGAATAAGATACCTTAGGTTTCTTTGAATAAAGAAGTTCATAAGATGTCTTATTAGTTAGAGGTCTAAATAAAGTTCTATTCAAAATATAACAGGCGGTAGCAACTGCTTCTGCCCAAAAATTCTTTGGTAAATTACTATCTGTAAGCGTAGTTCTCGCACACTCTTGAATCATCCTATTTTTACGTTCTACTACTCCGTTTTGTTGTGGAGTTCTCGAAAACGAAAAATTGTGAGTTATTCCCTTTTTATTGTAGAATTCCTCAAACCTTTCATTTTCAAATTCACCACCGTGATCACTTCAAATAGTTATAATTTTTAGAGAAAACTGATTTTGAATTCTTTTTGAGAATGTCTTAAAACATTCAAAAGTATCACTTTTATATTTCAAAAATATTGTCCATGTAAATCTAGAATAATCATCTACAATTACAAAGACATATCTACTATGATTTATTGATAAAATTTGAGATGGACCAAATAAATCAAGATGAAGTAATTCAAGAGGTTTTGAAGTTGAAATCATATCTTTTAACTTAAAAGAATTTTTTCTAAGTTTTCCTAATTGACAAGCATCACATAAACTATCTACTTTAAAATTCGTTTTAGGGAGACCTCTTAATAGATCATGTTTTGACAGTCTAGATAGGAGTTTGAAATTCAAATGCCCAAATCTCTTGCGCCAAATCCAAGGGTCACTTGTATTTGCCAACAGACACAGGTTATCATTTGAAACTTTCATACTAAGAATATATATATTCTTTTTCCTGACTCCCTCAAATATAATGGTTGAATTATTATCTTCAACGTGACATTTATCTTTTTCAAATTTAATTTTATAACCTTTATCACATAGTTGACTTATACTTAGCAGATTATGTTTCATATTCTTAACTAGCAAAACATTAGTAATAGTAGGAGTTTCAGAATTACCGACTTTGCCGATGCCAATCGCATATCCTTTTGAATTGTCCCCAAAGTTAACCAATCCTCCGTCTTTGTATATTATATCATTCAATATATCTGGATTGCCAGTCATGTGTTTAGAACATCCACTATCATGTATCCATTTGTTCTTTTTGATCTGCACAATTTGTCCATTGTGGATTGATTCCTCAACACCTATAAAGCATGATTCTTGCACATCAAACAATTTTGGTAGATAACTTGAATTTGAATATTGATTGTATGCAGACTTATGAAACAATGATGATTTGAATACTTCTAAATTAGTATTAACGAATATAGCCATTTTAAAATCTTTTCAAAAATCAGATTATCAAACTTTGAAAACCTTGCTCTGATACCAATTGTGAGAAATGCGGATTACGGATCTTAAGGCTAAGATTAACACTAGAGGGGAGGGGATGAATAGTGTTAATAAAGAATTACTAAATCTTTTTAATTTATGTTAATTTAGACACAAAAGTATGCAATATACAGACGCAGATATGATCACAGAAACAATCACAGATGCAGAAATAAAATAAAAGCAGTAAAGGAAAGAACACACCGGATTTTATACTGGTTCGAAATTATCCTACATCCAGTCCCGCAACACAAGTACGGATTTCCTTTCAAAAGCGATTATACAATTACACCCTCGATTTCAAGGCTACGAGGTACACCCTCCAGAATTTCGATCCTCTGGGTAGAGATACTTGATTTCCGGGCCACAAGTTTGCCCAATTGATTTACCAAGGCTACAATCACACCTTTTCCCTTTTGATTGATTTCCAAGGTTACAATCACACCTTTTCTCACTTAATAGATTACAAAGAAGTCTATAACTCTGAATAGCACCGAGAATCTTGTAGAGATAGTGATAGAGAATCAAACTAGAAGTAATCGAGTATGATTCAATGTTGATTTCGGCAGAGTAATGATAAGAATATGTATTAAGAAATGAGGAAGAAGAAGAGAAGTGAAAACCAGAAAAAAGTGATTGAAAATCGTTGAAATTGACCCTTATTTATAGAAGAACAACAGCCATGACCATTCATGAAGAATTATGGCGAATAGACACTTCTTTTGAAATTTGAATTCTTGAATCAAACTGTCACCTTGTCGACATGGTCATGCTAGGCATATCGACATCCCAAAGGATTTTTTGGTGTTTTTGATTTTCTTTGAAAATAACCTTTATCTTATATAAAAACTATTTTAAACTTTATAAATATACTTGACTATAGTTAAAATTCATAAGTAAATATAAAGATTAATATATATAGATTTTAACCATAATTTTATATTTAAATCTAAGTATAAATATTTAAAAGCTAAATATATTATTTAAAAAGATAGTTTAAAATCAGGAGTAATTTGACTTTGAAAATAAAAATGTTTTTGAGGCTAAAATTATTTAAAATCAGGATCGAGGGTTTTGAATCTTTTAAAAGGAAAGTTTTGAAAACAAGATATAATTTTGAAAAATCATTTTGAATAAAAGTTAGCGGATACAAAACAATGTTCCAGTAGATTTTTCGTAGGTTCCATCCTACTTAGGGTTCCATTTCTTTTACAGGCTCGAAGTGGATTCCATTCCACGAATAAATTGGATTTTTAGATGCCAGTGCTTTTCTACGAGTTTTAACAAAAATTCTTAATAATAATAAAAAATACTTATCCTTGAAATCTTGAACTCTTGATAGTCTCGATACTCATGAGTCTTCTATCTTGATATTTTATCTTGATATTTTGAATCTCTATACTGTACAGTCTTCATTCTTAGTACCTGCATGGTTAAATCCTGCATATACATATATATCTAAACTTATAATGTTAGTATTTATATTTTATAATCTATTCTAAGGTTGTTGTCATCAAAACCATCATCTCACGGACTAACAAAGGGCATTGCAGGGAAGAAAATAGTAGCATTTAAAAATAAGAATGTAATTTATATCTTTTTTTGAGAAGGAAGTTTTGTGTATTAAGTTTGAATTTAAGGATGTGTCCCTTATTTTCACCTTTTCTAATGTAGTATAACTTGAAAAGGATTTAAAGTTAAAATTTTGATTTTATACAAAAATATTTTTTATAAATGTTAAGTTGAAATAACATAGATGTATGTATATATAGATAAATAGCTACAGATAATGTTTTAAATTTAAAATAACACACATATGAAATTCATTTTATAAGTTTTATAATTTAAAGTTAACAATTAGATATCTGGCTTTAACGTAGGAAGAATAAAATGCAGATTTGTGCTTTGCACAAAGTCCACTTATAGAAATATAATTAATCAAAACAAATTTTAAAGATATGAAAAAAATAACCTAATGAATTTACACATAAAACCAAAAACATTATAAAACATGAATTTAAATTACAAAATGATTTAATTAATCAACATATGTAGCTTACTTATGTTTGCATACAAAATTGTTTACATAATTACATCAATCAATTAAAAATTAGTTTCCAAATCAAGTGTCCTTTTTGAAAACAATATTCAAATTAATAATAAAATTAGATTGGAAAACCCAAACATATACAACTTCATTCTATAATATTTAGGATCTAAACTATGCATACAAGATGAACAAACAAACAAAATAGATGAAGCATGTAAGGATCTAAACTGTATTAACATCATATATTCCATGATAAAATAAGAATAAAAAATTACCTTAAGATGAAGCCAAAAATCACACCTTAAACAAAGAATAAAAATCCTAGATATGATTTCTATCACCTTCCAAAATTGCAAAGATCTAAAGCATCGTTTTTGTGTTCATTTTATTTGATTTGCTTTGATTTTGTTTTAGGAGTTTTTTTATGAAGTCGTGGAATTTTCTGCTAGTAAGGGAGAAAGGAAGGAAGCAGAAGAAAATGAATTGTTTGGAGAATTAATGAATGAAAGAAATTTTATTTTAAAGAAACCATTGGAACCTTTCCTATTCCGTTCTAAAAACAATTTCTCACTCTTTAATTCCTCATTAAATCTCAATCAAATCTCCTCCCCATTAAGTATGGCCGACCAAGAATGTATTGAGATAGGCCTTCAAAATTTCCATACCCACTTAATAACTAATTAAATCAAATTTAATTGTTTATCGATATCGTATACCTATAAGTAAAATATAACTTTTATATGCACACTTTATCGAATACTAATGTTATTTAAACAAATAAAATAAAATATTAGAATTAATATTTCATAAATATTAATTAATTTACGGTGATTATAACTCAATTAAATCGTGTGGTTTTTGGAGTATTGATCATTATGATTATGTGACTCAAAAGTGTAAATACAATCAGCGATTACAACACATATTGATTAAGGGAGAGTGCATACTATAGTCTCAACGGATGAGTTGATATCCTTTTTCGAAAGATCTTTCCTAGGAATATTTAAAATAATATGTCACTGTACTCTTTTTCATTTCATCTAATGAAGTTTGATACTTCTGGATCAACAATATAATGCCTCGTTAAAACCTTATTAAGAAAAACCCTAAAGGAAAAATCTTAGTGAAGGAAAAAGAGTATAATAACATTTTTCAATAATTTACTACATTAAATGGAGTTTCATACTTCTGAATCAATATAATACTTTATTAAATACCTTACAAAGGAAAATTCAAGGGAAAACCTTAGTTAAAGATAAAAATATAATTTAACTTAAATAACGTATTTGAGATGTTATTTCTTGATAAGATGTTCGATTCTTCTAGATCAAGATAATGCCTCGTTAAAACCTTAGTAAGAAACCCTAGTAGGAAAAATCTTAAATAAGGAAAAAAAGTACACACAACTTCAAGTTGTTAAGTTTTGTTCCTCAATTAAATTTCAAGTATCAGTTTTGAACATTAATTATGATTACTTATAAAAGAACAATTTATAATTGCATATAGACATTTCTACACACCTCTTTTGAGAGTTATGCAAAAGAAATTACAGCAAAGAAAATAATAAGAGTATCTTCTAGATACTTGGAATGTTATAGATACGGATCTCCTCAAGACCGTATGTATAGTTTGCATGAAAATTATGATATAAAATATAGACTGTCTCTTTGGGAGAATATTTAAAGATATTTCTTTAAGAAATGATTATGCATATAATATTTCTTATGAAATAATAACTAGGAACATGACCTTTATGGTATAATTAGACATATGAATATATAACAATGTTTCTTGAGATAATCTAAAACCTTTTAGATCTGATCAAAACTAAATTAAGATCCTTCATAATCGAATTTATGTACACTTATTTGGTTTAATGAAATTACTAAATATATAAACAAATCTCTTCTGGAGATATGTTATCATTTTCAAATTTATAAATCTCTTCTAGAGATATTTTAGTATCACCACTTCTGGAGTGAACTTATCTCTTATATATATATATATATATATATGCACTATTGGAATGTCATATCAATATACAATATTTCTTTTGTATAAATTACATAATTACTACTTTTACAGTAATATAACATATCCCTGTTGGATATTTTTGTTGTAATTGCTTTTGAAATGACATATCAAACTTTAAATACACTAACAAAATTAGATTCACCAAATGAAAGTAAGATGCAAGAGATAAAACCACTACTTCTGGAGTGTAATATTGGTATATAATATAATTTGTTTGGGATAAATTATTGTTATTACTTTAATTATTTTTATGGTTATTCCTTCGGGGAATATAGTGTTTCCTTTCAAGAAATTGCAACATAATAAAAATAAAATTCCTATACTATCTCTTCTGGGATGTTGGATTTTTTAATATAAATATAAATAAATCTCTAAAACATCTCTTTAAGAGATTAATACACACACATCCAAGGATGTTTGTAATATCATGTAACATAATATATTTAGGATATTTGGTTAACATAATGTAAATGTGAAGATATAAGGTAAGGTATAATCATTTGGAGATTTTTGTAATCTCTTGAATGCATCATCATTATCTCATATGATAATTTATCAATTTCCTTTAACTTCTTCAAGAAGTACAACCCTATCATTTTACACAAATTCAATAGAGCTTTGGGCATCTAATTCATGAACTTCAAGTTCATTAATTTGTTATGGACTTCAAGTTCTTAAATTTTATGTAAACTTCCTTTTAAGAAGCTTATACCTTTTGAAAAATTTAAAAAATATACTGACATGAATTCAAGCTTGTAAAGTTTATCAGAAAATCTTTTCATAATTCAAGACTTCAGGTCTTGTACTTTTGAGTTATACAACTTCTACTAAAATAATTTGTTTACACAACTTTAAGTTGTGGTTAAACCTATTTCTTCCATTGCATCAGACATTACTTGTCGAAATAAATACATTAAATATTAAATCATACGTCTATTCTTATTCCAAATACAAATATGCAACATCATTTGATTTACAATGACCAATGCATTTAATACATTTATGATAATAAATAATTTAATTTATTACCATAACACCTGCAATTAATTCATTTATGATAAAAATAACTACAATTAACCTTTACATGGTCTAGGATATAACTAATGTCATAGCGAAATGATTTCATTACAAATATAGGAATCAATTGAACAAACGGTACTTAAAGCAACAAAATTTCATCTCAAATCTAGGTTCAATATTACTCAATAGCAAAATTAAAATGAATATTTTAAAGTGAATTTATTTCCCAATAATCAAAATTTCTAAATAAAAAAATTACCATCTCAGATTTATTCATATCATTCACAATCACAAACAACCATACATCTCAGATCCAAATTATTTACCTTATAAGAAAATTGCTGTGACGCCCCACCTCTATACCCACGCTAGCCAAGGACACTACAGGGTAATGCCGTCAACTAACACGGAGAATAAGGCTGGTTGGGAGCGACCATCTATAGCCTTGCTCTAACTATCTATTGAATGCATCGACAACTCATAGAAACAAAGGATAAAAATATCCCAAAGCAAGCCATAAAGGCAAATAACAAATACCAATGAAGGTACACAAGTTCCACAAGGTAAACGCTACATATCATGCGGCTCATAAAGACCAACACCGAAGGGCGATACCTAGGGAATATACATATGAATGAAACATCAAAAACTTTGCTCGAGCTCAGTACTGTACAAACAAGGATCCATGAGCCCGAAGACTCCAAACCCAATATCACCCATGTGGCTCATAACGACCAACATCAGAAGCGATACTAATGGGCAACCCAATATCACCCATGCGGCTCATAACGACCAACATCGGAAGCGATACTAAAGGGCAACAAACCCGAAGGCACAAACCCGAAGGCACATACTCGAAGGCAACAAACCATAGTGGTGAAGGTCAGAGACCCAATACTGGACACCACTAACTGGCGGAATGTGTCACAACTCTCGAAAAGGAATCCGAAAAGTGGTAACGTGAGTCCCATAACCACTCGTTCGCACTAAATGGTTTACTATCCGTCAGTTACCTTCACACTCAAAGCAGTACAAAATTTACCTCATATCATCGGTAAACCAAACCCGAAGGTCAAAACGATCAATTGAATAGGTCGGGGATTAATCGGAAGGATAAACGCACAGATTCATGATCCGTGTTTTGCCCAACCATTTAATCACCCTTCCACTTCGCTCGAAGTGCGAAAGTGTGTGTTTAAAATAGAATTTAAGAATTGGAGAAGGAAACTTTTAATACAATTTAGAGGGATTATTTATGAAAACCCGTGAATGAAGTCAAAAATAAGTTATTAAAGCCAAAGACGCAATGATAACCACTAAAAACCAACTTGAATCGATAAAATTTGGAAAACCAATCAAAATGAGCAAAAATAGGCAAAACAGCAAACGGAGCAGGTCGGTCGACCGGTTGCAGGGCTCTATCGGCTGGCCAGATGTAGAAAATAAAACATGGCTCGGGGTAGCAGGTCGGTCGGCCGGCTATAGGGGTCGGTCGGCCGAACCTGATGATTTGCAGTTCCTACCCTTTTTTTTAATGAAATGCAAGTTCTTTCCAAATCCAAAACAATGGCACATGCATACTTGTTAGGAATTCATACCCAACACCCATGATATCAAGAGAGGTAGATGTCAGTTCAAAACTCACCTTTTTCCAAAAACAAAGAAGATGAAGCTCAATAACAAGGAGAAGACCAACCAAACTCTACTTCAACTCAACCAGCTTCAATCTAAGAATAAAACAAATATTTCCTAAATTAGGTTTAGGAAATTTTCTGAAATTGAAGAGGAGAAGAGTTGGAGAAGATGAAGAGGAGCTTACCAATGGCTTCTCTATGATTTTCAAACAAGAATTTGGAGTTTGCAAATGGAATTAGGGCTTACAATTTCTATTTCCTCTTCCCTCCCACCATTTTCAGTTTAGCTAAAGAAATGAAAATGAAATGAAGATGAATGAAGAGAAGGGGTTGAGTTAGAGTATTAGTTAAGCTAGTGGGCTGAACCCAAACCCAAAACCCAATAGAAAAAGGGTCAAAATTTCACAAACTCCAAACATATCAAAGATTATACTCAAAAAGATCGCAAACGCCATTTTGGACTCAATGGAGGTGGTTTCAAGCTCCAATTCGTCCGTTTGCAAAAAGTAACATTTCGGACCCAAATCCGAGTAACGACGCTATATTTAAATAAAATATTTAAATATAAAATCGTTGAATATGCGGGTTGTTACAGACCTCCCCTCCTTACAAAATTGCATCCCCGCAATTCCTAGAGACGATATTTGTAACAACTATATACATACAATCAATCAAAAGAAAATGGAAATAAGCTTGAGACAAAAAGGATATACTCACCGTTCCCAAGCAAAGATAGAAAACCTGGATAAGATCGCTCGATAAACTCTCTGGTTTCCCAAGTACAGTCATTGGGATTAGCGGACCATTGAACCTTAACGAGCGGCACGTCCTTGTTCCGAAGGTGTCGCACCTCCGTGTCAAGTACGCGAATAGGCTGCTGTACAATAGATAAGTCTGGTGAGATCTCAAGCTCTTGCAAATCAGGAGAAGTAATAACAGAATCCGACTCCCGAAGACACTTCCGAAGTTGCGAGACGTGAAACACGTCATGAATGCCAGATAAATGAACTGGAAGTGAAACTCTATAAGCCACAGGGCCAATACGTTCAGTAATAGAAAATGGTCCTATATAACGAGGAGCCAATTTCCCAGTCGTACTGAAACGCATAACCCCCTTCAAAGGAGAAACACGAATAAAAACAAGATCACCAATCGAAAACTCGAGAGGCTTCCTACGGTTATCAACGTAGGATTTGTGGCGACTCTGTGCCTCTTTCATTCTCAACTGGATAAGATCAATCTTCTCAGAAGAATCACGAACAAAATCTGGACCAAGAATAAGCTTCTCTCCAGATTCCAATCAACATGAAGGTGATCGACATGGCCTTCCGTATAAGGCTTTGAAAGGAGCCATACCGATACTAGATTGAAAACTATTGTTGTAGAAAACTCTACAAGAGGTAGGTGATCCTCCCAACTACCACCGAAATCAAAAATACAAATACGGAGAAGAACTTCCAAGATACGATTCACCCGTTCAGTCTGTCCGTCAGACTGCGGATGATAAGCTGTAGAAAAATTAAGCTTTGTTCCCAAAGCTTGCTGAAGACTCTTCCAAAAATGACTCGTGAATAAAGGATCACGATCACTCACAATAGAACTAGGAACACCGTGAAGTCTCACGATTTCCTTGACATACAACTTAGCCAAATGCAAAGCAGTCCTATTAGACTTAATAGGGACAAAATGAGCAGACTTAGTGAGGCGATCAACAATAACCCAAATGCTAGAATGGCCCGATCTCGAACGAGGTAGACCGTCAATGAAATCCATAGAAATCTGATCCCATTTCCACAATGGAATCTCTTGAGGCTGAAGAAAACCAGTAGGACGCTGATGCTCTGCCTTAACACGTTGACAAGTTATGCAATTACTCACATAACTCGCCACATCACGCTTCATGCCTTCCCAATAATAAAGACGACGCATATCGGCATACATCTTACTACTACCAGGATGAATGGTATACTTAGAACGGTGACAATCATCTAGAATGTCATGCCTAAGTGCAAAATCAGAAGGCACAAAAAGACGGTTCTTCTTACGAAGACACCCATGAGAATCAATGCTGAAATCCCGCAATGCCTCATCACAGGATCCAGACTCACAAAGCTGAATAAGATGCAACAAATCAGGATCACGCCGCTGAGCATCGGCAATACGATCCAACAAAATAGGTCGAGCTCCCAAACTAAATAATAGAATAGGAGAATCAAAAGATGAACCTCGATCATGAATTTCACAAAAAGATAGAGTCTCAAGAATATTCCATTCGGCAAGCATCATAGAAACAACAGCCGAATGTTTGCGACTAAGCGCATCAGCAACACGATTACCCTTACCAGGGGTATACTGGATATCAAAGTCATAGGAGGCAAGAAACTCGAGCCAACGTTGTTGTCTCATATTGAGTTCCTTCTGAGTGAACAAATACTTCAAGGATTTATGATCGGTATAAAGAATAAAGCGCTCGCCCAATAAATAGTGTCGCCAAATCTTCAAGGCGAAGACAATGGCGGCAAGCTCAAGATCATGAGTGGCATAGCGAACTTCATTCGGACGCAGTTTCCTAGAAGCATAAGCAAATACCCGATCATTCTGCATAAGAACAGCACCGAGACCACTACCACAAGCATCGGTGTAGACAACAAGATCATGATTCCCCTCGGGAACCACAAGAATAGGAGCATTAGTGAGAAGTTCCTTCAACGATAGAAAGGAAGCCTCACACTTGTCGGATCAATCGAAACGAATGCCTTTCCGAGTAAGGAAAGTGAGAGAAAGCACAACACGGGAAAAGTCCTTAATGAACCGACGGTAATAACCCGCCAATCCAAGAAAACTACGAATCTCATGAACATTCTCAGGCCTCTTCCAATTCTGGATGGCTTCGATCTTTGAGGGATCGACAGAAATGCCATCGGAAAATACAACATGGCCTAAGAACTTAACCTTATTCTCCCAAAAGTGGCACTTGGAGAATTTGGCTCTAAGCTGACGACGACGAAGAGTACTCAAGACAATTCTCAAGTGATTAGCATGCTCAGCTTCAGACTTAGAATAAATAAGGATATCATCAATGAACACAAGAACGAACTTATCGAGATATTCCCGGAATACTCGATTCATGAGATCAACAAAGAAAGCAGGAGCGTTCGTCAAACCGAACGGCATAACGAGCCACTCAAAAGAACCATAACGAGTGCGGAAAGCGGTAAGAGGTATGCTATCCTCTGCGACTCGTAACTGATGAAAACCTGTGGCAAGGTCAAGCTAAGAAAAGACCTTAGCACCACTCAATAGATCGAACATATCATCGATTCTAGGCAATGGATACCTATTCCTGATGGTTAACTCGTTAAGCTTGCGATAGTCAATGCAAAGCCTAAGAGTTCCATCAGACTTCTTCATGAAGACGACCGCGGATCCCCACGGAGAAAAACTGGACTGAATCAACTGCTTGGACTCAACCTCTAAAAGCTACTTCTTGAGTTCCTCATTTTCCCTTGTAGACATCCTCGTAGGAGGACGACTAACTGGCTGCGCGCCTGGAATGAGATCAATGCGGAACTCAATTGCCCTCTTGGGTGGCAAACCCGATAAAGGCTCAAAAACATCAAAAAAGTCACAAGCAGTAGGAATACGAGATATATCATCATCATCATCTCGCGAATCAAGAGAATATAAAGCCATTTCGGAATTATCCACATCCCGAAGAACAAGAGATAACTGAGTAGGCAAATCCGGATGTCGAAGATATATAATTCTCTCCGAATAAATAATCCTGGCATCATATCTCACTAGCCAGTCCATACCCAAAATCATATCAAATCCCAGACAAGAAATAACGTGTAGATTCGCACGAAAAGAAAAGCCACATAAAACAATCTCAATATCATCACAAAGCATACTAAGGGTCGCAGATCCCCCAATAGGATTCGCAATCCTCAAAGAAGTAACCAAACAAGAAACATCCAAAGATAAATCATCGACGAGCTTCTTCGATACGAAAGAATGTGAAGCACCCGTATCGAAAAGAACTCGAATACTATGATCACGAAATAAAATAGAACCTTCCAAAATAGATGGAGATATACCTTTGGGTTAAGAAGGACCTTCAGAAGCCTTAGCAGCATAAAGCCTGCTAGACTTGGCACCAGCCGGAACAGTAGGGCAAGCTGAAACATGATGACCTTCCTTCTTGCAATAACGGCAGAAGAGAGGCTTAGGACAAGCTCGAATAATATGATCTGGAGAACCACAATTGAAACACTTCCGAACAAAAGGTGTTCCGGAAGACTGAGGCTGAGAGCTAGGACCACCAGTCTTCTTCTTCTTAGAAGGAAAAGATCTGGACTTCTGAATTGGAAACGGCATCCTGTTGGGGTTCTTGGAAACCTCAACATCAACATCACTATCACACTCCTTCTCGACGGTCTGGAGGTGAAGTGCCGAATCAACCAACTCCTCAAAAGAAAGCTTGAGCTGGAGCAACAAAGACTTCTTAAGATATTTCTTAAGACCAGAAACAAACTTCAAATTCTTCTTATAAGAAGTGCTGATGAATTCAAGACCATACTTAGATAAAGCCTCGAATGATGCAACATACTCAGAAACAGAAGACTTCCCTTGCTTCAACTCACGGAAGCGACGGGTCAATAAAACTTTTTCAGATTCAGGAACGAACTTGAGTTCAAATCACTCCCGAAACTGAGTCCAAGAAAGAGTAGACTCATCAATCTCGGCTACAAGAAGCTCATACCAATCAAGGGCACACTCTTGTAATAAGCTAGAAGTTACAAGAACTCTATCATGGTCAGAAAGATCCATGCGAGAGAAGATACGCTCGCACGTGCGAAACCAAGCTTGGACTTCAAGAACGGATTCAGAGCCTTTAAACGGCTTTCCTCCAAGATGAGCATAATCACCGCACTGGCGTGCAAAGGCAGACTTGCGAGGTGGAGACACTCGAGGAGGAACTGGAGGCTGAGTGCTCCTAAACAACTCCAAAAACTGATCGGCAGACATATAAACGCCATCCGGATGTGTGCCACTGGATTGCCCAGCATCCGAACGTCGTCCCCTGCCTCTTCCAGCCATACGCTGAAAGTAAGATAAGAACAAGATTATTCACAAGGTAGATATTGCAATATGGAATACTACGGAATAGAAATGCATTCCTAGACGTATTCCCAACTCTATCTAACCTTGATGGAATAAAGAGATACGATGATTCAAAGATTTGTATCACTTGTACACTTTGATGTACGGTAATATGTGCTCTATTCTGTGTTTATCATATTTTGTTCTGAACGAAGCTCTGATACCACACTGTGACGCCCCACCTCTATACCCACGCTAGCCAAGGACACTATAGGGTAATGCCGTCAACTAACACGGACAATAAGGCTGGTTGGGAGCGACCATCTATAGCCTTGCTCTAACTATCTATTGAATGCATCGACAACTCATAGAAACAAAGGATAAGAATATCCCAAAGCAAACCATAAAGGCAAATAACAAATACCAATGAAGGTACACAAGTTCCACAAGGTAAACGCTACATATCATGCGGCTCATAAAGACCAACACCGAAGGGCGATACCTAGGGAATATACATATGAATGAAACATCAAAAAATTTGCTCGAGCTCAGTACTGTACAAACAAGGATCCATGAGCCCGAAGACTCCAAACCCAATATCACCCATGCGGCTCATAACGACCAACATCGGAAGCGATACTAAAGGGCAACCCAATATCACCCATGCGGCTCATAACGACCAACATCGGAAGCGATACTAAAGGGCAACAAACCCGAAGGCACATACCCGAAGGCAACAAACCGTAGTGGTGAAGGTCAGAGACCCAGTACTTGACACCACTAACTGGCGGAATGTGTCACAACTCTCGAAAAGGAATATGAAAAGTGGTAACGTGAGTCCAATAACCACTCGTTCGCACTAAACGGTTTACTATATGTCAGTCACTTTCACGCTCAAAGCAGTACAAAATTTACCTCGTATCATCGGTAAACCAAACCCGAAGGTCAAAACGATCAATTGAATAGGTCGGGAATTAATCGGAAGGATAAACGTACAGATTCATTGTCCGTGTTTTGCCCAACCATTTAATCACCCTTCCACTTCGCTCGAAGTGCGAAAGTGTGTGTTTTAAATAGAATTTAAGAATTGGAGAAGGAAACTTTTAATACGATTTAGAGGGATTATTTATGAAAACCCGTGAATGAAGTCAAAAATAAGTTATCAAAGCCAAAGACGCAATGATAACCACTAAAAACCTACTTGAATCGATAAAATTTGGAAAACCAATCAAAATGAGCAAAAATAGGCAAAACAGCAAACTAGGAGCAGGTCGGTCGATCGGTTGCAGGGCTCGGTCGGCTGGCCAGATGCAGAAAATAAAACATGGCTCGGGGTAGCAGGTCGGTCGGCCGGCTACAGGGCTCGGTCGGCCGAACCTGATGATTTGCAGTTCCTGCCCTTTTTTTTAATGAAATGCAAGTTCTTTCCAAATCCAAAACAATGGCACATGCATACTTGTTAGGAATTCATACCCAACACCCATGATATCAAGAGAGGTAGATGTGAGTTCAAAACTCACCTTTTTCCAAAAACAAAGAAGATGAAGCTCAATAACAAGGAGAAGACCAACCAAACTCTACTTCAACTCAACAAGCTTCAATCTAAGAATAAAACACATATTTCCCAAATTAGGTTTAGGAAATTTTTTGAAATTGAAGAGGAGAAGAGTTGGAGAAGATGAAGAGGAGCTTACCAATGGCTTCTCTATGATTTTCAAGCAAGAATTTAGAGTTTGCAAATGGAATTAGGGCTTCAATTTCTATTTCCTCTTCCCTCCCACCATTTTCAGTTTAGCTAAAGAAATGAAAATGAAATGAAGATAAATGAAGATAAGGGGTTGAGTTAGAGTATTAGTTAAGCTAGTGGGCTGAACCCAAACCCAAAACCCAATAGAAAAAGGGTCAAAATTTTACAAACTCCAAACATATCAAAGATTATACTCAAAAAGATCGCAAACGCCATTTTGGACTCAATGGAGGTGGTTTCAAGCTCCAATTCGGCCATTTGCAAAAAGTAACATTTCGGACCCAAATCCGACTAACGACGCTATATTTAAATAAAACATTTAAATATAAAATCGTTGAATATGCGGGTTGTTACAATTACCTTCATAATTCTTTACCAAATATATCAAACAAACATGTAAATCTTCAAATCAACGCAAGCTATTTCACAAATTTAGGGAATTAAAGATTATTTCCCAAAAACAAAAACATTTCAGAATTTTATTTAATTACAAAAACCATATACAGTTCATTTAGATCTTGCTTCCTACATGAGAAGCTACCTTTTGGTTTAGGAAATAAAATTTTAGCTTCAAACCAAATCCAAGATTATCAAAATAAATCTTTCATTCATAGATCAAATAGATCTGAAATTTGAGTAAGATATTATAAGAATTCAATGACTTATAAATAAGTCGATTCAAAACTTACTCAAAAAATAAAAAATTCATAATGAAATCAAAGACGAGTGGATCTAATACCACTTGTTAGAAATTTTAAATCAATTCAAACTGAATTTTATTAAGTACAAATTCTAAAAGAATAAATAAAATTGATTTCAACTAGAAGATATGTGAAAATAAGTAATCGTAGAAGTCATATCTGATTTCATTAATTAAATAAGAGAAAAGGATGGATACACATGAAAAAGAATTGATCCGATGATTAAAATATATAGATCTCAAAGATATATCATTTGAGCATCATATCAAGATCTACAAAAGATTTAAAAAAATAGAACATAAGAGCTACAATAGAATGAGATCAAAAAAAAAAAAAAAATTAGATCTATGGTTTAATAAGATCTAAGAAGATAAAATTAATAGAATCAGATCTGAAAAAGATAAGATCAACATGATTAAATCTGAAAAATTTCTTACCATCTTGAGAACTATAATTAGATCTAAAAAACAAAGCAGATCCGATCTTCTCGATTATCACAATTCAAATCTTTAATTTTTCTTGTTTAGAGATCGTGTTGATAATGTGGTATACAATAGAAGGAGATAAAAAGCCATTAGAGAAGGAGAAAGAAGAAAATGTTATTACTCAAATATTGGTAATCAATTTACATTACATGGACTTTTTCATATATCGTCCTTGGAGCATAGTATCGAATCTATCCCATGATATGAGACTAAACAAAATATAACAAACATTGTATAGCATATTCACATTTGATAATGTTACAACATTTAGCATACCTTTCATAACTTATAAATATTCTATTATTTACTTGTTTAATTTCTAGTCTTAAAATGAAAGTTAATTCTCTTACATGACTCATTCAAATTTATTTGTCATTATTTTTGAAATTCCAAGTTTAGTTATTCTTTTATTAATCGAAAGATAATATCATCTACATACTTCTGTATTATATGTATGTCATTATTAGTTATTTTTGTAGACAGTGTTGTATCTACCATTCCTATTTCAAAACCTGATTGAATTAAATAAGATTTAAGTTTTTATACAAGCATATGGTGCTTGGTTTAAACCATATAAATCTTTCTTTTTTTCAATTTGTTAACATGCTTAGGAAAATTTTCATCTCCAAATAGTAGTGGTTGCTCAACACATACATCTCCTTTATTTCTTCATTTAATAAAACAAATTTTATGTCCATTTGATATAATTTAAAGTTATTATATGTGATAACCCAAATTTTGGGCATCTGTTAATTGGAAATTAACAGAATTAAATTTATTAAAATACTTATTTGTATATTGAACAAATGAAATTCTGAGATATATATATATATATATATATATATAAGAATCTGAATTATAATAATGTTGGGTTTTAAATATTGGATAGATATGTATTTGATAATCTCCTTTATAATTATTTAAAATTGGTAAAATTGTTGTTTCCAAAACAATAATAATGTGTTATTTTTATTTATATAAATGGATTTTAAATAAAATTATTGTTTACAAATTAAATTTGTGTTTGTTTAAAATATATTTATTTATATGAGTGATTTTAAGTTGAATTTGAATTTGAATTTGGAATTCTAAAGATAAATATTTTCGATGTAAATTGGAAATATATATATATATATATATATATATATATATTATTAGTATAAAATTAGTTTTTAAAAGATTTGCTAAGTACAAATTAAGAAAGGTATTAACTAAATAGAGATTAAATACAAGGGTTTATAAAACATTTAAAGTTATACTTATACATACAAAATTCAAGTGTTGAAATATTAGCATATAAATTAACAAATGTAAGTTACTTAGATTATGTAAATGACAATTGTTAGGTTTGCAAACAAGTGTTAGCTTAGAAAAAGAACAAGTGGCAAAAACATTATTTTTATTTTGAATTTTAAGTAACTAAGGCTTAAGAAAACCAGGTTTCCATTTTTTTTCTTTGAAAAACCTGGAATTTTTTTTAAAAAAGAAGCAAACCTGTAAACAACAAAGGATTCAAAACATCAAGCAACTTTTTTAATTTATCAAACCAAAACAAGGGGCAGATCAAGCAAAGTTTTAATGCAGATTCAAAACACAACTTCAAGATTCAGCTACAAAGCAAAATGTAGATAATCATCAAACAAAGCAATTAAATTTCCAGTACAGATCAAAAAGCCTGTAATACAGGGATGTTAGCAACTTAAAAAAAAAAGGAATTCAAGCTTGGCCCTGTTATCTTCCAAGGTGAGTAAATTCTGTAACTTGCTATATTTTGTGTAGTATGTGGAAAATTTGTGAAGAATAAGATGAAATATGCCAGTGTAATGATTTGAGTAAAATTTATGTATATGTGTGTGAAGTATTAAGTTGAGCATGTCTGTATAGCTCACTGTTTTTAGTTCCAGGATTCAAAACTTGTTTAAAAATCAAGTTTCTTCTCCTAGAATCCATGTTAGGCTTTAGGATCTAAACAAATTACGTTAGTAAAATCAAGTTTTAATTTCTAAAATCGTTTTAAGACAAAGACGAGGACAAAATCTGGTCAGGGAAGAAGATTTGCAGCAAGATTTCAAACTAGGTCTTAAATTCGAATATCGTAATCATTCGAATTACCTATATCATCAGGTTCGGTCTGGAAATTCATGATTTTTAAAGTAAAATTCAAGATTTTTAAGCTTTTGATTGTTGAGATTTTGAGGGATGAACGAAAATTAGTTTTTCACCAAATTCTGATGATCCAATTGTAGATGAGGAGCGATTTTTGACCAAATGATACCTGAAAGGGTTGCGAATCCAGGAAAATCGGGTTCGATTTTTTTTGATGGATGGATTTACTGATCGAGGCGGATATAGGGTTTAAGCTTGGAATTTGTCGTGGTTGTTCCCAAGGCCATTGCGGCTCCGATGATGCATTAGAATCGATCAGGATTAGGGGAAATGGCAGTGTAGGGATCTGGCGAAGTTTTGGGTGGATGGCATGGTGTCCGGTGGACTACGACGGTGGTGCGAAGCTGATTTAGTTGATGGCGTGTTCTGGGTTGGGTTCCTATGGCATCGATTTTGTTCGATCGTTGATTTCCGTCGTTTATGGAGGAGCTGGCTGGTCAAGGAGGTTAAATGGGTTGGTCGACGACCGAAAGGCACCGGCGCAGTTGATCGAAACGCCATCTGAGGCGTGTGCATGTGCACGAAGGTTTTGTATGTGTCAGAGCTTGGTTTGGGGAGAGAGTCTTCATCTCGAAGTCAATATCGGGGTAGTATCATGGTGGCTCGAGTTGGGCTTCGGGTTCGTGTATGTGATTGTTAACAGTTTTGACTTAAACTAAGTTTTAATAAAAAAAAATAAGAAGAAGAAGAGGAAGGGAAGTTTTCTAGGGGGGAACTCAGGATGATTAAGGGTTGAACCCGTAGTGGGGTTTAACAGTTTTAATGAATAAATAAGGGTTGTGTTAAAACTTTGAGTAATCAAGTTTAACTGTTTTTCTTTTAAAAATTTATTTTCTTTCTATAATAATGTTATTAATTTATTTTTAAGAAGTTGTATAGTAAGTTTTACTTAAATTAAATTGATTCTTGAAGTTTATTTAAACTTACTTAAAGTATGTAATTAAGGAGTTAATTTATGTGTTAACAAAGATTAAGTGATAAATAAGAATAAATGGATTATCTTTAAGTAAGTCAAGGACTTTGGTGATTAAAGATTAATAAAATTAAGGAACTAAAGGGAAATTAATTTATTTTTGATTAAGGATTAATAAATTAATAATTAAGGGTGATGAATTAAGTAATTTAAGATTAATTAATTGGAAATTAGAAATATGTTAATGTAAGTAATTAGAGATTACTTACTTAAATATTTAATTACTTAATGTAAGTAATTAAAGTATAAATTATTAGGAGTTAATTAATTTAATTATGAATTAAAGGTTAAATTAATTAATGATTAGAGGTTAGTTAATTGAGGATAATTAACCAAAAGAATAAATTTCTGGATGGAAATAATTTAAGGAAGTTTACTTAATGGGAGTAATTTAGGACTAATTACTTGGTGTAATTTATTATAGGATTGATAAATCGAAGAATTTATTAATTGAGGATTGCTTAATTAAAGGATTAATTGATTAAGGAATTTAATTAAGGAATAGCAAATTAATGAGTGTGATTAATTAAGGATAGTTAATCAATATAAGTGGTTATAAGATAAACAAATTTGAGTAATTAACTGAGGATAATTACTATGAATGGTAAGGTTAATTAATTTGTGTATTTACTTAAATGTAATTAAGAAACAATTAACCAAAGATGATTAATTAAGAATAATTAATTAAAGAAGGTTGATCAAAGTGGATAGTTAAGGAATAATTAATTTATTGAATTGAAATTAATTTATGGTTAAGTAAGCATGATGTGTAGTGATAGAGGTAATTAATTAAATCCATTAGAAATGGTAGACTAATTAACCTTACTTTTAGATGATTGAATAATGTTGAATGCTTGGATTATTTGTTATCCCTAGTATGTGATTGTGATGCTATGAAATATGAAATGTTTTGTAATATGAAATTTTGGGTTGAACAGTGATAATGTGATTATCTACGATGAATTGCTGTGTGAAAGTGACATTATATATTTAAGATTGAATTGTATTCATTTGAATAACATGGGTTAAGGTGGTATTTAATTCGATGAGACCTGAGTCGGATATTTGTAGTTATCCGAAATAACTTCGATTTGTAATATGAAATAATTCTATATAAATTTGATATGAGAAATCAATAAGCTGGGATGGAAAGATTTAAGTGATTTGGGCCATTTAATCTAAGTTTGGCACTTAGAAATTTATGGGTGTCTATAACAATTTGTGAATTTTGTAATTGATACAAGTTACCCCGGGTTTATATAAGTTGTATGCTTTTGTATTCCTTGTTAGATGGGTTTACTCACGTTGGTTTCTAGCCTAACCCGGGTGTTAATTTGATGTAATGCTCGAGTCAGACCGAGCATTACAGATTTTCTGGTAAGGACGTTCTGGAGCTCAGGAGATGAGCTGGATGATAGGAACGTATGGAGTGTTTCCACTGTATTATATTATTGTATATATCTGAGACATGTTGATTGTATCTGTTCAGTATTTGTATATATGTTGTAACTCTGATGTATTAAAGTGTAATTTGACAAGTACAGTTTTTCCTTGTAAACTGATATTATTGATATTATATTTTATCCACTGCAAATGTGAGATTGAGCTCTGGTGTTTCTGTTCTTCTTCTTCTATCTCTTTCTTCTTTTCTCTAACTATATGGAATTTTCAGGATCGAAAATCCCGGGTCGTTACATTTGGTATCAGAGCTGAAGGTTAAGCGAGAACCTTGGCTGTGGTGGGATTACTCATTTAGGATAGGGTCAATGATGAGTTGAGTATATATATTGAGAGCGTACTTGTTATATAAAGATTTTAAATGATTTTATATAAGAATATATTTTGATATATAAAGCAGTATATCTTTCTAATAAATATTAAGGTAATTGGTTGTTAAATTATTGGAATTAAATTAAGTGGTAGTAGAAATACAACCGAACTGAAATTAAATAAAGATAAGTTTGAAATGGATTCATACTAAAATTAAAATCTTGAATTTGGGTAAGAGTTTCAGAATAAGATAATAATGAATTGGTTTCCAAATATGATAATCTTGGTTATTGTCATAAATAACTGTTGTGTTTAATAATATAATGTGTATAAATGTGTAAGCAAAATGAAATGTTTTAGGGAAGTAAAAAATCTGGGTCCAGAATTTGAAAATTGTTTCAAAGTGATAAAGAAATAATAAATAATATTATATAATGTGTTTGAATGAAAGGGTCCTATTTCAAACCAGAATTGTTTGAAAATTTAAAGAAATTTGTTACGAATTTAAAACTATAGGTGGTTTAAAATTTAAAAGTAACATGGTGTGTAAAGAAAGTAAATATATATGTATATATGAGGAATATACATAATATCAAAGGTGGTTTGAAATAAACTCTAAATGTTGAGTTTTAAATTTGGAATGAGATGTGATACCCAAAGTGATAAGTTTTTGAACTTGTAAGTGGGAAGATTATTAACGTGGAGTTTAAAATTTGAAATGGGAACTCAAATTTGGTAGGGTTGACTGGATTAAGTAAATTGAATTTAGCTTTAGGAAGTTAAATAATTTAACAAGTAACCTGAATTGGAAATTTGAAGATGAAATTGGGATTTAACTTGAAAAGTTAAATGGTTAATTTGAATTGGGAGTTTGTATGGTCTCAAAATGGGTTTGAGATCTAGAAATTGGAAATGGATGGATGTTTTAAAATAATTTGAATGATACCATCCTATTCTTATTAATAATCTTTAAGCTGAAATTGGTTTAAATGAACGAAGAAATGGGGTATGGTAATATATCCATTATTAAGATAAAATGGAATCATTATTGGACTTAAGATTTGAATTATTATTTGAACTTTGAAATTAGATTAAAAATAGGATTTGGATTCAGAATTAAATGGTTTAAAGATATAAGTTGATTTGATTTAAAGGATTAAATCAACATTTAAAAATTTACTCGAATTTATATAATTCGAGATGGCTTAAATTTGAAATTTAAATTGAATTAGTTCAAATTTAATTTATTTGAATTAATCAGAATTGTGATTGAAGATGGATAAGTTTAAAAATTCAAATGGGAAGTGGGATTAATTCAAATTGGAATTGATATGAGTTGAAATTGGTTCAATTTGAAATTTGTCCAAATTAATTTGAATAACTTGGAATTGTGATTAAAGTTGAATAGGTTTAAAATTCAAATGGAATTTGATTTGAATTTGAAAAGAAATTGAGGTTAATTCAACCTGAATTGGGGTTAAAATCAATTTTAATGGAAATTAAAGTTATTTAAATTGGAATTAAGTAATTTAAATGGAAGTGGAAATTTAAATTGAATTGATTGGAAATGGAGGTTGGGAATTGAACAGTTTGACTCTGGACTATTTTCAAAATGAATTGTTTTAGTACAAATCTATTTTTCCAAGCTATTTATTATATACACAACCTTTCTTATTAAACCCAAAACTATCTTTTACTTATTTTATAACTACTTTTGGAATTATTTAACTATTTTGCAACTGTTTTATAAACTAATTTCTGTCTTTTTTCAACTACTTTATAACTAATTACTATTTTACACCTACTTTGCAATTATTTAAAATTTCTATAAATATTTAACTATTTTCCAGCTACTTAACTATTTTATAGCTATTTTACAAACTAATAATTTTTTTTCAACTACTTATCTGTTTTTAACTCTTCAAACTATTGTTTAAACTCAAGCTAGTCAGAGTACAAACTGCTTATAATTAAAATAATAATCCATATGGGATTGAAGAAATTGTGGATAAATGAATAGAATTAAAGGAAATGTGAATAGAAAAGGAGATTGATTTAGCTAATAATTAATGAATATAAATACGTAGGATGTACATATATTATTATATTCGTATAGTGATTTGATCCAGATTCGAGCATAGAATTTCGAGATAGTACATCGATCCGAGTTGGGATTTTCACTCGATTTTCGACGGTGAACCTGGATATGGATTGTTGATTGGTTCTGAATATTCTCTATCATAGTTATAGATATGTAAGGAGAATGACGGTTTCTGATCAAGAAACCAGATCCGAGACTGCACTAGGAAGTCGGGTGGACGATACTAGATCGGAAATGAAATTGTGTGATCGTATGAGCGATCAGATTGGTATAACGTATGGATGATATGTGTACATCGTACGGATTTGAATGAGATTGATACTGGAAATATGTGGATAAGAACTATAAAAATGGTTTTTGAAGTGGAAAATATATTTTGTGAAATATATGATGAAGTAAAGTGGAAATTGGATATTTCTATGGTAAAAATTTACTTTATGGAAGTAAGTATTTGGTTAGTGACTTTATAGAGTAATCAAATTTGAATATTTGATTTGGAATAAACAAAGTTGTATATCTTTGTTATATAAGATAAATCTCGCCTTGTTGAATTTTTGCCAGAAGAAAAGGTTTTGAATGTTTTCGAAGTATAAAAGGAGTTTTATACAAGTTTGAAATGATTCAAAGTTTTTAAAAATTATATATATATATATATATATATATATATATAAAGGATCTTATGAGGATTCTGGGAAAAGGTTTTTGGAACCTATGGACTTTGGAAAGGCTTTTGATTTTTGGGAAAAATCAATAAGGGAATTTGGAAAGCCTAATTTGAGAATTATCGATTTTGAGAAAGGATATTTATATGATATTCATACTAGGTGTATGATTTGAAAGATACTATATGTGTATAGTATAAAGTGTTTTGAAAATGGCTCTGGAGAAAAAGGCTCTCCCTTGGAATGAACTTCTCAGGAGTGCTACAGGGTGATACTGCCTTGAACCTTAAGGGAGGGGGGTTCTACAGTTGATCCTATGAGGAGTCCGGACAAAACTAGTTCCTGAGGATTATGTGTAGTGCTTAGCGAAAGTCGAGGGCGCTGATGCCTACAGAGGCATTTGGGTTATGCTGTGACGGCAGTGTTACTCGATCTCACTGCGATCTACTGCAGACCATAGCGAAAATCGTGTGTGCTGCTGAGAGCCAACAGTCTATGTTTGATTTTATATCGGTAGACTGCAACCTATGGTGACATAGCGAAAGCCGTGTGTGCTGCTAAGAGCCAACAGTCTACGTTTGATTTTACATCTGTAGACTGCGACCTATGTGGGAGTGGAGAAGTTTCATTCTTTTGGCAGCGAAATTCGAGGGCACTGAGGCCTACGGTTATATGGGTTTTTGTTGTGATAGCAACGTGACCCCAGTTGTAGCTGACGTAACCCCAGTTGTAGCTGCGATCTGTAGCGGGTTCCATGGCGTAATCGAGTGGCGTAGAGGCCTACATTTATCTATGAATTTTGCCGGAACGACAACGTAACCATCGGGTTAACTGCGACCATAGATGAGGGTGATGATTTCCAGAGCATTCTCACCAAAGATATTTCCTCTATTTTCAAAACGTTTCCTATATTTTTACAAGGTTTTCAATAAAATTATTTTTCAAAGTATTTTCACCGGGTATTGAAAATGGATCTACTAAGTACTTGTAGATTTTCAGTCGTACGTCTGATCAACGTATGACCGAATTTCTATGATAACGAAGATAGACTTGTTGAAACATCGAGTTATAAAAAGTATTTTTATAAAACTATTTTATAATATTATATGGATTTTGAAAGTGTTTTAAAGATGATCAAAAAAAATTTATCATATTTTAAGTACTGAATATGTAACAACCCGCATATTTATCGATTTTATATTTAAATATTTTATTTAAATATTTTATCGTTAGTCGGATTTTAGTTCGAAAAGCTACTTTTTGCATACGGTCGAATTAGGACTCGGGACCACTCCCATTGAGTTGAAAATGTCGTTTGCGACCTTTTTGAGTATAAGCTTCGATATGTTTGGAGAAAGTTGATTTTTGCTACTTTTTACTTTGGGTTTGGTTTTTGGGCTCAGCCCTATGTTAACTTATACTCCAAAACTGAACCACTCTCCCCATTCTCCCTCACTTCTTTCTCTTTTCAGTTTTCTTAGCTTTAATGGTGGGAGAGATTGGAAATTAAAACTCCAAAACCCTAGTTTCTCTTGCAAATCAAATTCCTAGCTCCAAACTCAAGAAGAACCCATTGGTAAGCTTCTCTTCTTCTCCAACTTGTTCTCTTACCAATTTTAGAAATTCCTAAACCTAATTTTGGGAATGTTCTTATTTTTGAGCATAGATTCAAGCTCATTTGGGTTGTGTTGAAGAGAGGTTGATTCTCCATTTGCTTTCAAGCTTCTTCTTGTTTGATTTTGAGAAAAGGTGAGATTTTTATCTCACATCTATGACTATAATTATCTTTGGTTGTTGGGTATGAATTCCTAACACTTATTCATATGCATTTGCTCTTGATTTGGATTGGTTTTGTGAATATTCCAATTTTTGGGTTTTTAAGTCAAATTTGTGTGAAAATCCTTTTATGGATGTTTGATCATGCTTTTGGTGATGCATCGAGGAGCATATAGGGCCGAGTTGCCGATTGGCATAAACCCTTAGAGCCAATGTTCGTCCGGTTGCATTTTGGACGAGTTTGCTCTTCATTTGAATAAGGTTGAAAAACAGCCCAGGCATGATTCAGTCGACTGAAAACTCTGTTCAGTCGACTGAACCTGGAACCCGAAAGTTTCCAGGCATGATTCAGTCGACTGAAAAACTCTGCACAGTCGACTGAAACTGGAAACAGAAAGTTTCCTGAACCTGAAAAATTTCCAGGTACAGGGTCAGTCGACTGAAAACTCTGTTCAGTCGACTGAACCTGCTGTTTGAGTCCAATTTGCCTTTTTGGATTGAAATTCCAATTTAAATCGATTCGTGATAATCCTATTTGTTGTTACCATCTATTATGGCTTTGATGACTCTTTTTAAGGATTTTTGAATATCCATTTCGATGGATCCTTTATCGATTTCTTTGGATTTTATTCACGTCTTCGTATGTGAATTTTTGAGATTGATTGTTCTTACATTCTTCTTCGTGATTTGTCACTTTAAAAATATAAAGGTTTTCTATACTAGTAGTAAATATCAAAACTCTTTCCTCAAACGATTTCAATACTATTTTAATACCAAATTCGTTTATAAAACCGTTTTCCAATCTATTAGTATATACAAACCTTTACCTCACTCGTATGAGAAATCTAATTAAACGGCTTAGTAAAACAAGTGGTATGAAACGCTTGCGTTTACTTAGTCGGTTAATTCTTGGACCTTTTCGATTGAACCTCTTGTGACAATTTTCTAGTGGAGATTTACAGTTTGTTTGTAAATATTTAAGTTAAGCAAGTGGTTATGGGACATGAAGCTAAACTCATATATTTACTAGCTTAGTGTAATTGACACTTCTCGTTGATCATGACGATCATCTTTGTGATTTAGACTAGCAATGTGCGATGTCTCTTTGTCTGCGAGGGAGACTAAACCCCGTTTTGTGGAGTTTCGACTCAATTTGTGATGGGGTAGCAACCCATGGTCTTCGGGCCGTTTGTGGAGCTACGGCTCAATTTGTGATGGTTAGCGACCATGGAATTAGCGTTCCGTTTGTGATACACGTGTTGGTGAGCTTTATGCTCCCGTTTGTGATAGGCCTCCCCCCTTTGTGATTTCTGGATTTCTTGTGTAGATTCCTAGAATTTGTGTTTCACCAATTTTTCGTGATTTCCATTGATAAGTCTTATCGATATTTGTGCATTGGTGAATTTGTGTGTCATTGACTTTAGTGATTTCTGGATTTCTTGTGTAGTCTTCTGGAATTTGTGCGTCATTGACTTTTGCGATTGACATTGATATTATCGTCAATATTTGTGGTTTGATGAACGAAATAAAGAGTATGACACTTCTTGGATTCTTGTGTAGATTTGGTGACATTGATTAATCTCTTGATGATTATCAACTAAGTATATATATATATATATATATATATATATATATATATATATCATAGCTTGGCATTGTGATTATTATGTGTTTAGTCATATCTCTTATTCTATATTGTTTCATCTGATATCTATAGTTAGACTGATCCGTTTATTATTTTCTTATTAAATAATACTCGGGTCAGACCGAGATGTTACAGGTGCTTCTTCTTGACTTCTCTCTTGGGATTGATTTCTCTTGCTTTTGATTAACTACTTAGATTAGTAGTTTTTGTTGTATACATTTGAGATATAGACTCCATAATGTATACTTATTCTTTTGTGTAGTTCATGTAACTATTCTTTTGTGATATTGTGGATCTTTTTAGACCACTACTCTGATGTACACTTCCTAGTGTAATATTCATATCTATTTCCGCCTTTGTGATATGAATTGTCTGTGACTGATTTGTGTTATGCTTATTTCTATATTTGTTTTTCGAAGGATTTATATAGCCACCGTGTAGTAGCTTTGAGTTTGCGTCGGTATGTCGGATTTCCTCTTGAAATAGAATGCATGTTATATTATCTGACACATCGGTGCTCGCGCAAAGAAATTACACGGATGGTCGCTCCTCAACAGCCTTATTCTCCGTGCTAGTCGACAGCATTCACCGTAATGTTCTTGTCTAGCGTGGATATAGAGGTGGGGCGTCACAGCTTGGTATCAGAGCCAAATTTCAGAATAATATGGAATATTATAACAAGGATCATCGTCCTAAGTCTTTCTTAGGAATCATGCTTTAGGATTTAATTCGAGTCTTCGTACCGATTCATCCTATTTTCTTTTATGATTCCTTGTTTTATCTATCAAGATTGCTTGATATTTATTTTGAGAATAACTTTTTCCTCTTCTTTCTTTCTTTCTTAAAGAAGAGAAATGGTTAGACCTGGCCGTCTCAACGCCGGTCAATCTAGTGCTACTCCCCAGGATGGAGTATTTATGTCTGCCCAGCAGCTTCTAGATCTTGTTAAGAACGCTCAAGCAGCCGGACCCAATCCAGAGCCTACTCATCCTAGATCCGGTTTTGCACGCTTGTGCAGAGACTACGCCGATTTAGGTGGAAGGCCATTCAAGGGATCCGAGAGTGTTATAGAAATTCAAGCTTGGCTCAAATCATGCGATCGCATTTTTTCTCGCATGAACCTTATTGATCTACATCAAGTCCAAGTGGCTTCTAGCATGCTCCAAGAAAGAGCGTTAGATTGGTATGAGCTCCTAATTTCTGAAATCGTTGAAGCGGATCTCACTTGGGAGCGATTCCGGGAAAGATTCGAATCGAAATTTGTGCCGGAGGCTGAAAAGGTAACTTTAGCCCGGCGTTTCATAGACCTTGTTCAAGGTGAATCTTCTGTGACAGACTATGTCGCATCCTTCGAATCTCTGTCCAAATACAGGGTTGAGTACATTAATACCCCATTGAAGAAAAATCAGAGATTTGTCTATGGCTTGAATAAGAATCTTAAGAAGCCATTACTCCTGAAACTTGAGGTTTCATTTGATCAGCTTATTGATATCGCTCTTCTTCTTGAAGAGGCCGATAATGAAGGTGATGTTGAAGTTGTGCGTGCCCAACAGAACTTCGACAATAACTTGAAGAGGCCTATCAGATTCAAAGGCCCAGATTCTAATAAGAAAGGAAAGCTACAAACTCTGGTAGCAAATGTTCCTACCTCTAGTCGTGGACGATGCTACAATTGTGGTTCCACAGACCACCATGTAAGGGAGTGCCTGAAACCCCTCTTTTGCCGTTATTGCAAAGGTTCGGGTCATCTTTTATCTTCGTGTCCTAAGCTTCCAAATAAGTGAGAAGGAAAGCTGCAGGCCCCTAGCAACTCTTCTCTTGGTCAAGGTATTTTTCATTCAATCCTTGATAACATTTGCTTTGTGATTATCTTGTTCATGTTCTTTTTGATATAGTTTCCATCTCACTATTTTATATCAAAAGAACTTGTTGATTCTTTTTCTTTGAAAATATTTTGGGTTTGATGACTTCTCTGCGAATCCGGATGGTAGGTCCGCAACACTCAATTTGTCTTTATTGATGTCAAAATTATTTTATGTGATTTTTCTTTCCGAGCCGATATTTTTACTTAGGCTTCGGAACTGATTTTTTGAAGGGATCGGCTTGATCATTGTGAAGCCCATATCCTATTTTTCGAGTGGACTATTCATCTTCGACATTTTCTATCTGTTAAGAAGATTTCTATTTTTCTTTGTGATTCCGATTTCAAATTTTTGAAGGCATCATTTTATTCTTTAAGCCCTTATGGTGAGGATAGTATTACTTCTCTTATCTAAATAATTTGTGAAACTTTTTCGGTATTTTTGAGTTTGTCTTAGGATTATCACCTAAGAAATCTTTTGTGTGGTGATAAGGTCTTTCTAGTTCGACCTTGCCACCGGTTTTCATTTGCTACGAGTTGCGGAAGTTAGCATTCCACTTACCGCATTCCGCACTCGTTATGATTCTTACGAATGACTTATTATGTCATTCAATTTGTCCAGCTTATTTCATCCATTTTATAAATCGAATATTCTATGAATATTTCAATGAGACCATTCTTATTTATGGATTTTGGATGAAAATAGTAATTTAAAATTTTGCAAATCTTTTTCATAAGATTTATTTATAAGTAAAACTGGATTTTGTTCTTGAAACGAACAAAGAATATTCTTAAAACTTTTTAAGAGATTTAATTATCCTATAAAAGATGATTTTGTGATTGTATTGCCCGTTGAGTGCTTTAAGAATTTTGGTCGATGCGCTTGATCAACGTTATCGATAGGAATTTCCTAAACGCTTTGATGAGACAATCAGACACAGTATATTAACTTGAAAATAGTAAATTTTTCTAGAAAGATTATTACATAATGATAAATGTAATTTTGAAAGTTTTAACTTTTCAGGAAAGAAGATTATTTAAAAGAAATTCTTTCTTTTCGATACTTTTATTCTTGTGATTCCTGAAGGGGAACCAAGACTTTGCTATTTGTACCGATACTAGTCGTATTGGTTTGGATGTCGTTATCTTGCAAAGGAGAACATGCTATCTCTTGTGCTTCTAAATCATTATAGCTTATCGAGACTAGATATGCCACTCATGATCTGGTTCTCTCGGCTATTGTTTTTACTTTTGAAATTTGGCATCATCATATTTGGATGAGAAATTTGTTCTCTATCTCGATCATAAATCTTTGGAATATTTATGTTCTCTTAAGGAAATGCTTGTTGAATCGAGTTCCTAGCTTCCTATGATCTTGATATTCTTTTTATTCTCGAAGGGGAAATCGTGTTGCCAATGCGTTTAGTCGTAAGCAACAAGGGGTTTTTTCTTTTTTGATGACCGAATGAAATTATCTTTTTATCAAGTTCATCGGGCGTTTTGATGTACTTCGTTTTATTGAGTTTCATCTCATTTCTTTTATGAACTTGCGTCCGATGTTCTTTTATTGTGTTCGGTTCATTGGACGTACCGTTTTTGTACTACGTCGGTGTACCGAAAATCATTCGGGCTTCGGTTCATTAGACGTACCGTTTTTGTACTGCGTCGGTGTTCCGAATTATTTGACTTTTGATTCATTGGATGTACCGTTTGTACTACATCAATGATTTTGCTTTTTGATACATCGGATGTACCGTTTGTACTACATCGATGTCTTTGCTTTTGATTCATCGGATGTACCGTTTCTACTACATCGATGTCTTTGCTTTTGATTCATCAGATGTACCGTTTGTACTACATCGATGTCTATGCTTTTGATTCATTGGATGTACCGTTGTACTACATCAATGTCTTCGCTTTTTGATTCATTGGATGTACCGTTGTACTACATCAATGTCTTTGCTTTTGGATTCATTGGATGTACCGTTTGTACTACATCGATGTCTTTGCTTTTTGATTCATCGGATGTACCGTTTGTACTACATCGATGTCTTTGCTTTTGATACATCGGATGTACCGTTTGTACTACATCGATGTCTATGCTTTTGATTCATTGGATGTACCGTTGTACTACATCAATGTCTTCGCTTTTTGATTCATCGGATGTACCATTTGTACTACATCGATGTCTTTGCTTTTCGATTCATCGGATGTACCATTTGTACTACATCGATGTCTTTGCTTTTTGATTCATCGGATGTACCGTTTGTACTACATCGATGTCTTTGCTTTTGATTCATTGGATGTACCATTTGTACTACATCGATGTCTTTGCTTTTGATTCATTGGATGTACCGTTTGTACTACATCGATGTCTATGCTTTTGATTTATTGGATGTACCGTTGTACTACATCAATGTCTTCGCTTTTTGATTCATCGGATGTACCGTTTGTACTACATCGATGTCTTTGCTTTTGGATTCATCGGATGTACCGTTTGTACTACATCGATGTCTTTGCTTTTTGATTCATCGGATGTACCGTTTGTACTACATCGATGTCTTTGCTTTTGGTTCATCGGATGTACCGTTTGTACTACATCGATGTCTTTGCTTTTGATTCATCGGATGTACCGTTTGTACTACATCGATGTCTTTGCTTTTGATTCATCGGATGTACCGTTTGTACTACATCGATGTCTTTGCTTTTGATCCATCGGATGTACGTTTGTACTACATCGATGTCTTTGCTTTTGATTCATCGGATGTACCGTTTGTACTACATCGATGTCTTTTCTTAGGTTCATTGGGCGTACCGTTTTTGTACTACGCCGTTGCACCGGCTCAATTTTCTGCTATTCTTGACGTTCCCCACGTCTTTTATCTACGGGAATGCCTTAGGGATTCCGGTTTTCATTCTTGAGCCCGGTGTTATTGTGGAAATTGAAGTTTCACCAGATTTCTTGCTAACTCTTTTGTGCACTTTATGGTGAACTTCTTATTTCAAACTTCTTTTGTGTTGAATATGCTTTTATGGTTGTTACTATATATCTTCTTCTTGTAATATTGCGTGGACGCAATTTCTTTAAGGAGGGGAGTCTGTAACAACCCGCATATTTATCGATTTTATATTTAAATAATTTATTTAAATATTTTATCGTTAGTCGGATTTTAGTCCGAAAAGCTACTTTTTGCATACGGTCGAATTAGGACTCGGGACCACTCCCATTGAGTTTAAAATGCCGTTTGCGACCTTTTTGAGTATAAGCTTCGATATGTTTGGAGAAAGTTGATTTTTGCTACTTTTTACTTTGGGTTTGGTTTTTGGGCTCAGCCCTATGTTAACTTATACTCCAAAACTGAACCACTCTCTCCATTCTCCCTCACTTCTTTCTCTTTTCAGTTTTCTTAGCTTTAATGGTGGGAGAGATTGGAAATTAAAACTCTAAAACCCTAGTTTCTCTTGCAAATCAAATTCCTAGCTCCAAACTCAAGAAGAACCCATTGGTAAACTTCTCTTCTTCTTCTCCAACTTGTTCTCTTACCAATTTCAGAAATTCCTAAACCTAATATTGGGAATGTTCTTATTTTTGAGCATAGATTCAAGCTCATTTGGGTTGTGTTGAAGAGAGGTTGATTCTCCATTTGCTTTCAAGCTACTTCTTGTTTGATTTTGAGAAAAGGTGAGATTTTTATCTCACATCTATGACTATAATTATCTTTGGTTGTTGGGTATGAATTCCTAACACTTATTCATGTGCATTTGCTCTTGATTTGGATTGGTTTTGTGAATATTCCAAATTTTGGGTTTTTAAGTCAAATTTGTATGAAAATCCTTTTATGGATGTTTGATCATACTTTTGGTGATGCATCGAGGAGCATATAGGGCCGGGTTGCCGATTGGCATAAACCCTTAGAGCCAATGTTCGTCCGGTTGCATTTTGGAAGAGTTTGCTCTTCATTTGAATAAGGTTGAAAAACAGCCCAGGCATGATTCAGTCGATTGAAAACTCTGTTCAGTCGACTGAACCTGGAACCCGAAAGTTTCCAGGCATGATTCAGTCGACTGAAAAACTCTGCACAGTCGAATGAAACTGGAAACAGAAAGTTTCCTGAACCTGAAAAATTTCCAGGCACAGGGTCAGTCGACTGAAAACTCTGTTCAGTCGACTGAACCTGCTGTTTGAGTCCAATTTGCCTTTTTGGATTGAAATTCCAATTTAAATCGATTCGTGATAATCCTATTTGTTGTTATCATCTATTATGACTTTGATGACTCTTTTTAGGGATTTTTGAATATCCATTTCGATGGATCCTTTATCGATTTCTTTGGATTTTATTCACGTCTTCGTATGTCAATTTTTGTGATTGATTGTTCTTACAATCTTCTTCGTGATTTGTCACTTTAAAAATATAAAGGTTTTCTATACTAGTAGTAAATATCAAAACTCTTTCCTCAAACGATTTCAATACTATTTTAATACCAAATTCGTTTATAAAACCGTTTTCCAATCTATTAGTATATACAAACCTTTACCTCACTCGTATGAGAAATCTAATTAAACGGCTTAGTAAAACAAGTGGTATGAAACGCTTGCGTTTACTTTGTCGGTTAATTCTTGGACTTGTTCGATTGAACCTCTTGTGACAATTTTCTAGTGGAGATTTATAGTTTGTTCGTAAATATTTAAGTTAAGCAAGTGGTTATGGGACATGAAGCTAAACTCATATATTTACTAGCTTAGTGTAATTGACACTTCTCGTTGATCATGACGATCATATTTGTGATTTAGACTAGCAATGTGCGATGTCTCTTTGTCTGCGAGGGAGACTAAACCCCGTTTTGTGGAGTTTCGACTCAATTTGTGATGGGGTAGCAACCCATGGTCTTCGGGCCGTTTGTGGAGCTTCGGCTCAATTTGTGATGGTTAGCGACCATGGAATTAGCGTTCCGTTTGTGATACACGTGTTGGTGAGCTTTATGCTCCCGTTTGTGATAGGCCTCCCCCCTTTGTGATTTCTGGATTTCTTGTGTAGATTCCTAGAATTTTTGTTTCACCAAATTTTCGTGATTTCCATTGATAAGTCTTATCGATATTTGTGCATTGGTGAATTTGTGTGTCATTGACTTTAGTGATTTCTGGATTTCTTGTGTAGTCTTCTGGAATTTGTGCGTCATTGACTTTTGCGATTGACATTGATATTATCGTCAATATTTGTGGTTTGATGAACGAAATAAAGAGTATGACACTTCTTGGATTCTTGTGTAGATTTGGTGACATTGATTAATCTCTTGATGATTATCAACTAAGTATGTATGTGTGTGTGTGTATATATATATATATATCACAGCTTGGCATTGTGATTATTATGTGTTTAGTCATATCTCTTATTCTATATTGTTTCATCTGATATCTATAGTTAGACTGATCCGTTTATTATTTTCTTATTAAATAATACTCGGGTCAGACCGAGATGTTACAGGTGCTTCTGCTTGACTTCTCTCTTGGGATTGATTTCTCTTGCTTTTGGTTAACTACTTAGATTAGTAGTTTTTGTTGTATACATTTGAGATATAGACTCCATAATGTATACTTATTCTTTTGTGTAGTTCATGTAACTATTCTTTTGTGATATTGTGGATCTTTTTAGACCACTACTCTGATGTACACTTCCTAGTGTAATATTCATATCTATTTCCGCCTTTGTGATATGAATTGTCTGTGACTGATTTGTGTTATGCTTATTTCTATATTTGTTTTCCGAAGTATTTATATAGCCACTATGTAGTAGCTTCGAGTTTGCGTCGGTATGTCGGATTTCCTGTTGAAATAGAATGCATGTTATATTATCTGACATATCGGTGCTCGCGCAAAGAAATTACACGGATGGTCGCTCCTCAACAGCCTTATTCTCCGTGCTAGTCGACAGCATTCACCGTAATGTTCTTGTCTAGCGTGGGTATAGAGGTGGGGCGTCACAGAATAAATTCTGGCTTCGTTCCTTTTCGAGGATGAAAAGATTTTAAGGGGGAGGAATGTGATAACCCGAATTTTGGGTATCTGTTAATTGGAAATTATCAGAATTAAATTTATTAAAATACTTATTTGTAAATTGAACAAATGAAATTCTGAGATATATCTGAATATATATAAGAATCTGAACTATAATAATGTCGGGCTTTAAATATTGGATAGATATGTATTTGATAATCTCCTTTATAATTATTTATATTGGTAAAATTGTTATTTCCAAAACAATAATAATGTGTTATTTTTATTTATATAAATGGATTTTAAATAGAATTATTATTTACAAACTAAATTTGTGTTTGTTTAAAATATATTTATTTATATGAGCGATTTTAAGTTGAATTTGAATTTGAATTTGGAATTCAAAAGATAAATATTTTTGAAGTAAATTGGATATATATATATATATATGATTTTATTAGTATAAAATTAGTTTTTAAAAGATTTGCTAAGTATAAATTAAGAAAGGTATTAACTAAATAGGAATTAAATACAAGGGTTTATAAAACATTTAAAGATATACATACAAAATTCAAGTTTCGAAATATTAGCATATAAATTAACAAATGTAAGTTACTTAGCTTATGTAAATGACAAGTGTTAGGTTTGCAAACAAGTGTTAGCTTAGAAAAAGAACAAGTGGCAAAAACTTTATTTTTCTTTTGAATTTTAAGTAACTAAGGCTTAAGAAAACCAGGTTTCCATTTTTTTCTTTCAAAAACCTGGAATTTTTTTTAAAAAGAAGCAAACTTGCAAATAGCAAAGTATTCAAAACATCAAGCAACTTTTTTAATTTATCAAACCAAAACAAAGGGCAGATCAAGCAAAGATTTAATGCAGATTCAAAACGCAACTTCAAGATTCAGCTACAAAGAAAAATGCAGATAATCATCAAATAAAGAAATTAAATTTCCAGTACAGATCAAAAATCCTGTAATAGAGGGATGTTAGCAACTTTTAAAAAAAGGAATTCGAGCTTGGCTCTGTTATCTTCCAAGGTGAGTAAATTCTGTAACTTGCTATATTTTGTGTAGCATGTGGAAAATTTGTGAAGAATAAGTTGAAATATACCTGTGTGATGATTTAAGTAAAATTTATGTATATGTATGTGAAGTATTAAGTTGAGCATATCTATATAGCTCGTTGTTCTTAGTTCCAGGATTCAAAACTTGTTTAAAAATCAAGTTTCTTCTCCTAGAATCCATGTTAGACTTTAGGATCTAAACAAATTACATTTGTAAAATCAAGTTTTAACTTCTAAAAATGTTTTAAGATAAAGACGAGGACAAAATCTGGTCAGGGAAGAAGATTTGCACCAAGATTTTAAACTAGGTCTTAAATTCGAATATCGCAATCATTCGAATTATCTATATCATCGGGTTCGGTCTGGAAATTCATGATTTTTAAAGTAAAATTAAAGGTTTTTAAGCTTGTGATTGCCGAGATTTTGAGGGTTGAACGAAAATTGGTTTTTCACCAAATTTGGATGATCCAATTGTAGATGAGGAGCAATTTTTGACCAAATGATAGCTGGAAGGGTTGCGAATCCAGGAAAATTGGGTTCGATTTTTTTTGATGAATGGATTTACCGATCGAGGCGGATATAGGGTTTAAGCTTGGAATTTTTCGTGGTTGTTCCCAAGGCCATTGCAGCTCCGACGATGCATTAGAATCTACCGGGGTTAGGGGATGGTAGTGTAGGGTTCTGGCGAAAGTTTTGGGTGGATGGCATGGTGTCCGGTGGACTACGATGGTGGTGCGAAGCTGATTTAGTTGATGGCGTGTTCTGGGTTGGGTTCCTATGGCATCGATTTTGTTCGATTGTTGATTTCCGTCGTTTATGGAGGAGCTGGCTGGTCAAGGAGGTTAAGTGGGTTGTCGATGACCGGAAGGCACCGGCGCAGTTGATCGAAACGCCATCGGAGGCGTTTGCACGTGCACGAAGGTTTTGCATGTGCCAGAGCTTGGTTTGGGGAGAGAGTCTTCATCTCGAAATCAATATCGGGGTAGTATCGCGATGGCTCGAGTTGGGCTTCGGGTTCGTGTATGTGATTGTTAACAGTTTTGGCTTAAACTAAGTTTTAATAAAAAAAGAAGAAGAGGAGGAAGGGAAGTTTTCTAGGGGGGAACTCAGGATGATTACGGGTTGAACCCGAAGTGGGGTTTAACAATTTTAATGAATAAATAAGGTTTGTGTTAAAACTTTGAGTAATTAAGTTTAACTGTTTTTCTTTTAAAAATTTATTTTCTTTGTATAATAATGTTATTAATTTTAGTTTAAGAAGTTGTGTAATAAGTTTTACTTAAATTAAATTGATTCCTGAAGTTTATTTAAACTTACTTAAAGTATGTAATTAAGGAGTTAATTTATGTGTTAACAAAGATTAAGTGATAAATAAGAATAAATGGGTTATCTTTAAGTAAGTCAAGGACTTTGGTGATTAAAGATTAATAAAATTTAGGAATTAAAAGGAAATTTATTTATTTTTGATTAAGGATTAATAAATTAATAATTAAGGGTGATGAATTATTTACATTAAGATTAATTAATTGGAAATTAGAAATCTGTTAATGTAAGTAATTAGAGATTAATTACTTAAATATTTAATTACTTAATGTAATTAATTAAAGGATAAATTGTTAGGAGTTAATTAATTTAATTATGAATTAAAGGTTAAATTAATTAATGATTAGAGGTTAGTTAATTGAGGATAATTAACCCAAAGAATAAATTTCTGGATGGAAATAATTTAAGGAAGTTTACTTAATGGGAGTAATTGAGGACTAATTACTTGTGTAATTTATTATAGGATTGATAAACCAAGGAATTTATTAATTGAGGATTACTTAATTAAAGGATTAGCTGATTAAGGAAATTAATTAAGGATTAGCCAATTAATGAGTGTGATTAATTAAGGATAGTTAATCAATATAAGTGGTTATAAGATAAATAAATTTGAGTAATTAACTGAGGATAATTACTGTAAATGGTATGGTTAATTAATTTGTGTAATTATGAAACAATTAACCAAAGATGATTAATTAAGAATAATTAATTAAAGAAGGTTGATTAAAGTGGATAGTTAAGGAATAATTAATTTATTGAATTGAAATTAATTTATGGTTAAGTAAGCATGATGTGTAGTGATGGAGGTAATTAATTAAATCCATCAGAAATGGTATGACTAATTAACCTTACTTTTAGATGATTGAATAATATTGGATGCTTGGATTATTTGTTATCCCTAGTATGTGATTGTGATGCTATAAAATATGAAATGTTTTGTAATATGAAATGTTGGGTTGAACAGTGATAATGTGATTATCTACGATGAATTGCTGTGTGAAAGTGACATCATATATTTAAGATTGAATTGTATTCATTTGAATAACATGGGTTAAGATGGTATTGAATTCGAAGAGACCGGAGTCGGGTAATCACTTTGATTTGTAATAGGAAATAATTCTATATAAATTTGATATGAGAAATCAATAAGATGGGATAGAAAGATTTAAGTAAATTGGGCCATTTAATCTAAGTTTGGTACTTAGAAATTTGTGAGTGAAATAAGTGATGTCTATAACAATTCGTGAATTTTGTAATTGATACAAGTTACCCCGGGTTTATATAAGTTGTATGCTTTTGTATTCCTGGTTAAATGGGTTTACTCACGCTGGTTTCCAGCCTGACCAGGGTGTTACTTTGATGTAATGTTTGGGTCAGACCGAGTATTACATATTTTTAGGTATGGACGTTATGGAGCTCAGGAGACGAGCTAGATGGTAGGAACATATTGAATGTTTCCGCTGTATTATATTATTGTATATATCTGAGACATGCTGATTGTATCTGTTCAGTATTTGTATATATGTTGTAACTCTGATGTATTAAATTGTAATTTGACAAGTACAGTTTTTCCTTGTAAACTGATATTATCGATATTATATTTTATCCGCTGCAAATGTGAGATTGAGCTTTTTTGTTTCTGTTCTTCTTCTTCTATCTCTTTCTTCTTTTCTCTAACTATTTGGAATTTTCGAGATCGAAAATTCCGGGTCGTTACATTATAGTTTGCTAATCCGAGTAATATTCTTATAGCCTTTGGTCAAGCTATGTGAGTAAAGGTTTCTTTACAGTCTATACCTTTTGTTGATTATAACCTTGCGCTACTAATCATGACATATTTCTCACAACCACTGTAAGTTCGTTTCATTTATTTTCTTGAACCCATTTAGTTCCAATAATTGAATAAATTTCAGGTTATGGAATTAATTTCCAGATATCATTTTTTGTAAATTGGTTCAGCTCTTCTTGCATCGCAAGAATCCATGATCATTTGAAGATGCTTCTTTTGGATTCTTAGGTTAATTTGTTGAGATGAATGCCACATTCTCCTTTTTTTAATTGATTCCTAGTACTTATAAAAGATTCAATATTTCTTTATATATTCTATTTAGGATGATCTTTTAAAAATCGGTTTTGGTAGGTTTATTTCCATTGATATATTCGTCACTATTAGTTTCATTATTTAGATTGGCGATATCTTCTTCATCATTATCAATATTAAATGTTTGAAAGTTTTCATTGAGTGATCATATATACTTCAATTGAGAAAGTCATGTATTATAAATTCTGTATGTTTTACTTCTGTTAGAATATCCAATGAATATTCCTTTGTCAGCTTTTGCATCAAATTTATCTAATTTATCTTTCATATTAAGTATAAAACATTTTCTTCCAAAATATTTAAAATAATTATCAAAGAATAATTAATATGGTGCTTTATTTGTAAGTGGTCTTTTCAAAATTTTACTTAGAATATAATAAGTTATCATGACAGCTTCAACCTAAGAATTTAGGTAATTTACTACCATTTAATAATGTTGCCCTGAATGCTTGCTTCCTTTTCTTGATTGAATCAATGTTGGTTAGGTTCCTTAATTTCTTCAGATTTGGGCAGTCTCGCTTCAGATGTCCAGGTGCCACACTCAAAACATTTAATAGCGCTTCTATTTCCTAAATCGTTTGCATTGCTATCCATCCTTTGAAATTTATTCCTTTTTTGTGAAACTTCTTATCATGAATGTGATATCATCATCATTGTCTTCGATCGATCCTTGATTATCTGTTTTAACATTAAATGCTAAAGACTTATTTTCATTTGCTTAAATTTTTTTCCCTTCAGTGCAACTGTACTTCATATGATACTAAATTATCAATGGACTCTTCTACTTTCATTATGTTAATACTATTCTTCTTTGATTGCCAAAGTATTTTGATCCCATTCACCTGAAAATTAATTTAAAATCATTTGTACTTGATCCTATTAATGAAATTCTTTCTTAATGATATTAGCACATGTAATTGATGGAACCAATCTACTCTACTGTGGGTGAAATAGGTGGATTAAAAAAATGCTTTTTTTGGGTCATACTAGGCCTATGAAGTCTAAAGGGTTGTATTAGATCCAATCTAATTAATTTAAATAAAATCATATTTTATTTAATTCTCTTGATTTATTTTAATTAATGGATTTAATAAATTGATATTTATACATGTGTATATAATTGTGCACTCATATCTGTATAATGTGCTAGTGCAATATAACATAGGGTATGCATGGTTAAGTTTATACATAAGTAGATACTATGATATATATCTACTATGTGTAAACTTGGCAGTCATATATATCAACTGCCATGAAATAAATAATTTGAAATTAAAACACACACACATATATAAGCTTATGATATGTATATACATATCTCAGTTTGACTGAGTTTAAAATTTTCTAATTTGAATTTTCAAGGGAAATATCTACTTTGACATTGTAAACAAATATTTCATTCAAATCCAGATTTGAGAATTTATTCAAAAGCAAAATATCTTTTATTTTAATTATCAAAAAATATTACAAAATAAATATATATAATAATATATTATCATTAAAACATACTGATAATTAGCTCATATGCTTTATTCATTAATTATCCAACTAATCAATAGTGATTTAAACCTTTTTATGCATTTAAAAATATTTTCTACATTTTACATATTGTTATGACATAAATATAATTTTAGACAAAAGTAAACTAATATTAGTATGATGTCATGATTAAATATACACATTTGTTATTTAATAAACAATTAAAATTATAACTAATTAATTATGGAAATGATACATATAAAATGGTGATATTTAAGCACGTAATCAACATGTAATATATTGAACATGCATACTTTGAAAGATCTAGTCTTAGAATCACACTTCGATCTGTTCTAATTCATAGATCTCCTAAATTCGCACCTCAATTGCTAGCAAATGGTGTACCACCTTTGGATTTATCTGTATTATGATGCATGGATGTGAAATAGGGTTGGAGAAATGGATTTTGGACGGGGTTCATATTCAACAAATCTATAAAGAAGACAAGCCAAAAAGATGAAATGAAAGTGGAGGCATATGCCTGAATTTATAGTGAAGTGTAGAGAAAATATATCCACTTTCTTTTCCTTACTAATTCAAAAGCAAAGACCTCATCCTTCTCCCCATACCTAGGTCGACCTTATACAAGTCCATTATGGACTAAAATATCTATTAACCCCTAACTAATTCGTATAACTTAAATTTAATTTAAATATACATCGAGATCATATATCGGTACATACGTACGTACATACATGCATGCATACATACATACATACATACATATATGTATAACTTTTATATACGCACATAATCAATTGCAAACATCACCCCAAAAAATTCTAGAGGTCGATCCATTTTACTAAACACTACATATAATAAATACAGTAATAAATTACATTTCACAAATATTAATCATTTTAATTAATATATAACTATTATAAATTAATTAAATCAAGATGTTGTTTCGGATACTAAACAAAATTCTGTTGTGCGACCCACATGTGTGAATTTAGTCAACGGTTAATATTTAAAACAATTCAAATGTTAATATGTGCACATTACCATAGTTATTGGTATGCCAGTATGGCCGAACTCATCGCTTATAGATCTTATCAATAAAATCTAATTTTACAAATTTAAGAAATAGATTATTTACACTAATTCTCTTTTTCCTATTGACGTAGGCCTGATCCAATTGCTGTCCTTGTCATTTTTATGTTGGTAACGATACTTATAGTAGGCGACATGGTTTGAGTCATCATCTGTTAAGATTGAGAAATGACATTTGTGAACATTGGCTTGAATCACCTGGTTCTATTGAATTGGTTTACGAAAGAGATGATATATAAAGAGTAATCGAAACTAATTCTTATTTCCATAGTATATTGTTTCTTGTTGCTCATAGCCTTGATGATTTTCTATTTGTTTAGATTATATTTGAGTAGCATAAAAGTTTTGACCAATGTTGGTTCTTATAGTTCTTTATTTGCTAGTTCTTTTACCGGGTGTGGCTTATCTACTTCTTCAATGGTTTGTTCTACGATTGATTCTAGTTCTACTTTGAAATGATTATTAAAAAAAATTCTAGAAATTCAGTGTTTACTGGTGTTGGTCAAAGATTGTTGGTAATGTCGAAGAGTTCCAATTATATCTTATGATATATTGTATTAAGAACAAATATAGAGTTAATGTTGTTAAAAATGATACGATGTGAGTTAAAACTATTTGTTCATGGGAAGGTTGTACTTTCGTATTTATGCTTCTTGTAAATTTAACCTACTAGGTTTTTTTTGTTTTTAAAATGTGCACCTAATCATTCATGTGGAGCTGGTATTATAGATGTTAACAATCCACCTATTTCTAGCAGATGCATAAAAAAGTTGATAGTTGATTTTATTTGTTTGAATCCTCTGATGAAAACAAAATATATTATTCGTTTATTTTAGACCGGTATATAGCGTTAAATTACTATTTTTTATATATGGAAAAAAATTGACTCTTGAATAAATATTACGAGAATGATTTTATTTCATATCATCATTTGAAATCTTTTTGTGAAGCTGTGGCTATTTGTAATCCTAGCAGTATCGTTGATCTTCAAGGCAATCTTGTTAGTCGTGAATTTAAGAGGGTTTTCATTGGGTTTAAAGCATGCAAATATGGATTTGATTATTGTAGTCCTTTGATTTTTCACGATGGAACTTTTGTGAGAGGTAGAGGACAATGTTGTGCTATGTTTGGTACTGTTAAAAATGGTAATCAACATATGATTTAATTCTAAAATCTGTAATATATTTATCCAGTATTTCAGCTATTCGAATTTTTACATGTCAAATATTTTCCCTGTTTGGCCGGCAAATATTTGACAGGGCTATGTGTTGTAGTCTATTCATTATGTCTGTTTATTTTATTTTTTATTTGTTAAATTAGTATTATAATGTTATTTTATTTACCTTGCAAAAATTTTAGTATGTTTTAGTTTCATTATTAAATTTAACGTTTTAGCTTATCTTATATTTCAATGCCAAATATTTTCTATATTTTTATGGCAAATATTTGGCATACCTATGCTATTGCAATTTGTATATTTTGTATATCTACTTTTATTCTATGAGTCTGACATGTGTATTTTTCTTTATTTTAGGTTTTTGCTCCCTAGCCTTGGATCTTGTGAAGATTAACCTAATTGATATTGGTTTTTAACAAAGCTCAGAGAAATGTCATATAATGATGATCATGATTTCACCTTTGTACTGATTGACATCCTGGTCTTTTTCTTGCTATTCCTTAAATTTTTTTAGATTCAACTCATGATTCTTATTATCATTTGAAGAATAATTTAAAGACCCTTTTAACAAAAAATGTCCTCAAGGCAAATAGAAATGGATTATTTCTTTTTATTAATTTTCTATTGCTGCTTCAATAAATGTGTTTAATCATGTTTTTCTGAGTTTAAAATTGCTGGTGCAGCTGAAGTAGAATTTTTGCATGCTTTGCCTTTTGAAAAGTTTGCTAATGTTTTTTGGGTTGGAAATCAATATGGGGAGATCAGTTTTAACTACGCGGGAAGTTTTAAACATTCAATTTTAGAGGAAATATATTTACCTAGCATTGCATGCTTAAGTAAAATTTGCTTGAAGCTCATGAAATCTATGTCTAATCGACGTGAGCTAAGTAAAACTTGGAATATTAGATTGTGTCCTATTATGGAAAAAACATTTATGGGATTTAAGTCTTGTGGGCATTCAACGGAAAGTTACTAGATTTGCTGCTAATGTTTATGAAGTTCAATCAACTCAACCTTATCGTGTAAATTTGAGTGTTCGACGGCGTAGTTATAATTTATAGCACAATGAGGGGTTTCCATGTGATCCTACCCTTAGATGTATTCTTTCTTTTGATTTGGATGTTTATTTTTATATTGAGAACTATATCAAAGTATCCTATTTCTAAGCATCTATTCTCACCCGATTCATTCATTTGTTAATTTTCAAATGGAAGATGTTTTACCTAAAGATGTTGAAATTCATCCACCTAAGAGAAGACATGGTGCATGAAGGCCTCCTTCTTCTTAATGGACTAACTCAGCTGGTGAGGTGAATAGGTACAAACATTGTAGTTTGTGTAAGAAGTTAGATCATAACAAAAGACTTATCTACTAAGAAATCAAGTGTAATTTTTGTACCTTATAGGCTTTATATTTTGAAAACTAGTAATGTAATTCCATGTTCTATTTTATTGAATTAAATGGTTTGTTTGTTATTTTATTTATTTGTTTACCCAATAATATAATTTTATTTGTCTGGCAAATAATGGCCAGGTAAATATCGACCTGCCAAATATTTGCTAGTAAATATCGATCTGACAAAATTTGCCGGGCCGATATTTGCTATGAAATTATTTTAGTGATATATTTAGTAGTTTGTGCTTGCCTGTTATATATCATTCATAAATATATAAGTTTTTTCCATGATAATATGTTTTATTGTTTAGGTATTGCTTTTGAAGATAAGCTCGGATGGTCGTTATTCTAATTCGATTATAGATAGTTTTCCTTTTGTACTTGATTAGATTGTGTATTTGGTTATCTTTTGCATCCATATGCATTTGATTAAGTTGTGCATCCGCATAGATTTTGCATCCATATATACCTAATTAGGTTGTGCCGAGTCAAATATTTTCTAGGAAAATATAAGATTGGAAAATATTTTCCATGAAAGTATGTGGTAGTCATATGTATAGCAAGTTGTGTTTTCTTGTTATATATTTTTTATGCATATATATATTATCATGATAATATATTTTGTCATTTAGGTGTTGTTTTTAAGTATAAGCTCGATTAACTTTTATTCTAACTCATTTATAGATTGTTATTTACATGCATAGGTTGTGCATTTGGTTAACTTTGGCATCCATATTTACTTAATCAGGTTATGCACACGGTTAGCTTTTGCATCCATATATACCCAATTAGGTTTTGCATCTACTTAGCTTTTTCCTTCATGCATCCTAATTAGGTTGTGCATCTTGTTAGCTTTTGCATCCCTATGTACAAGATTAGGTTTTCCATTCGGTTAGCTTTTGCATCCTTTTGTACTCGATTAGGTTGTGCATTTGGTTAGTTTTTTCATCCTTATGTACTCGATTAGGTTGTGCATCTAGTTATATTTTTCATCCATAAGTTCCTAATTAGGTTATGAATCCGGTTAGCATTTGCAACCTTATGTACCCGATTAGGTTGTGCATTCAGTTAGTTTTTGCATTCGATGATTAGCTCGGTTAATTGTTGTCCTAACTTGGTTACAAATTGGTTTTCATATATACCTAATTACTTTATGCATACGGTTATCTTTTGGAAATATATACCCATGACGACCATCCTACACCGTCGATACTCAATATACCTATATAGTGCGATGTGGGGGTACCCGGCCGATGCAGGATGGTTGCCAAAGGTGTACGTAAGGAAAATCCAAAACATAGAACATGTAGAACATCTCATAGCGCATGGAAAAAATATAATAATAAATAGATGTAAAACTGGTGAGACAAAATATAATAAGTGAACCAAAACAATCAAAGCACGTCGGTTCGTCACAGTTATACAAAAAAATAATAGAGTTTATACATCCTAATCTCCAAAATAAACTCTGTAACTATCTCTAAAGTGATACAAGTACGACATAGATCCTCAGTACTATATAGTGGAATATAGGTGATAATAAGATCTATAGTATGATCTATGAAAACATAACCTCCTACTTGTAATCCATATAACTCACACTACCCTAGTCTATAAACTATTAATCTAAGAGTACATGAGATAATAAGAAGCAAATCATAAAATCTCAGGTTAGATAATAGTCTAATATGAGCAAAACATCATCTCAAAAATACTTTAAAATATTATATAGTAAAGAGGGTATAGGGTATGAGTAGCCATACCTGAGATGTCCGTGTATCCAAAGAGTTAGAATATAAACACAATATATGCTAAAATAGTTAGCATATAAACATAGTATATGCTAAACTACTATCACATGTGCAAAATACAGAGTATTAAGTATCACAAAGCATATCAAGCACATAGAAAATATAACATCCATCACGCAGCCTTGCATCTCCCTCTCTCAAGTACCCTTGGATAAACGATGACTCGAACATATGCTCTACTCATTGCCCATATATATGACCGGGGACTACACAGACACACACATCCAAAAATATATGTGCATACAGACAACCTTGGGTATATACAGACTACGATGTCCCACTAATGAGCATCATAATCTTAGAGTCATCCTAATTCTTTTAGCATATGCACTGATAGTAGACCTACCTCGTAGATCCTTAACTCGTGATCATGCTAATGGATAAGGACCGGACACATATGGATGTCCAACAATATGAGTACATGCAAACTACCTTGGATACATGTAAGCTACCTTGTCCCACTCACTAGCATCAGAACCTCATGCTCTACTCTATGATCTATCATGTAGAACTCATCCTCTCGGTCCATCATTAGATGCCAAATCACTCTTTATGTCAAATCTTCATCTTTGAAACACCTCTAAATACTCGTCGTAAGTCATAGTGCCATAACACCAAAGTATCGAAGTCATTGTCGTCGTTTCAAAATGTTATAACATCATTTCACTAATTGCCACATGAAATTCAAGGCCATCTCGGGTCATTTGGAGTTGTTTACCTCACTCCGCATCACCCACTAGATCCCCATAACAAGTCATGAAGAAATCCTGAAGTTCCGCCTCGCTACGACCAAAATTCCCAAATCTCGAATTTTCCGTCTGGGTATTCCCTGGGTTAAACCTAAAGTAACCCTTGGAGAAACCCGAAGTAAACTGCCACTTGACTTGGAGCATACCGTAAACTCCTAAACCCAAATTCTTTCTTGGATGTTGACCCAAAGCAATCACCCTTAATTCCCAAGCACGACAACAAGCACCTACCAGACTACATTTCTAGCTCGACCGTCGAACGATCGCACTACCGGAGCACGTTTCTTGCTCGACCACCGAACGAAAACACTACCAGACATCATTTGCTATCCGATCCTCCCTACGTTAACCTGAAGTAAAACCTAGGAAAACTCCTCACTGGATCGAAGTGCGCCTCCAAGCATCACTAGATAGAAACGCCACAATAAGTCTGATACCCAGCCTTGTGAACATGCTGTATTTGACAAGCCCGATCGGTAAACAAAAAAAATATCAAGCAGAAATCCAGAGCGATAAATGCCAGACTCGAATATTAAACGAAATCAAGAGGTAAACCTATTCATTTGCTAAGCAAACTTCTGGAAGTAGCACGCACACCACGCTACTCCAAGTGATGAGAATAAGGTTCGTGATTCAAAATAGGTCATGGATTGGTATCAGTCCATGGCCAGGGATCAATACCGATCCCCAAAGCTTCCCCAAACCTAACAAAGCCTCCCACTATGTGATGTGACAGTGTTCATATGTTCATACGTGCCAGATGAGATGGGTCACTTGTTATCTACAACTTAAACAACCCAATACTTAATGGACGACCTAAATGCTATCAACCAACATTCAAACCGAGAAATTCAATCAAATTCAAGCTTATATTGATGCAACTAGATACCAAGGACAAAGGTACAAGCCATTATAACAACTCAAAGAAGATTTCTCACTCAATCTAATGGGTCGGTATCTCCATTCATGGTTCGGTACCGATCTCTAAAACATGATGAGGTGGTCGTGATCTTCCCTAAGAAACTTTTTCTAAATGTGGAAAACATGGGTGTGAATGACGTGGAGAGGATTTCGGTGACTTATAGTCATAAATATAGGTGAAGAGGCATTGTTTTGGGGATCTTTCTCAGTAGTTTACGAACTTACATATATCACTTGTAATTTCGAGGATCATCATCAATCCATAAGAACATCTCTTATCAACAGTAATCAAATCAGCAACAAAGTTAAGTAGACGTAGGCAATAATTAGTAGATCCTCTATAAAGTTTGCATGTCTTGATTTTTCTCGTTTTAATTTACTTTATTCACTTATTCTCTCTATATTCATTATCTAAGTGTTTATGCCATATTTTGGTACAAACATTTTAGTGCTTTCATCGAGAGAACTTGGATTTGACAACTTGAAACATGAAATTGGAGAAGATGACGAGACTATCAACTAAGAGAATTGCTGTAGAAAGCTAACAAGGACATACGGATAGCCAAAAATATCCTCAGGATCTAACCCCCTTCCATCTATATAACTTGTGATGAGATGGAAACAATGGTGAAATACAAAACATTATAACAGCCTGCCAGGAAGATATGATGTAAGGATTCTAAAAAGAATAAGACAATATGGAATTGCCGAATTTGCTATGGATTAGAACCAAAGACCAAAACAAATTCCTTTGGAAATAGAATGCAACAAAACCGGGAGATCCTCGAATAAATGCCATGGATCGTACCGATACCGATCCTCCAACATAACTCGGTACCGACCACATAGGACTTAGGGGCGTGATGAATTTGAATCTAGGTGGAAATGGGACATGCCTAGGAAATGATGTTAAACAACAGAATGTGAATCAGAATGGAAATTCTCAACCAAAGGAGTACGTGCCAGAATTTCACCATAGGAGCGGGGCGCAGACTGAAAATGTGGAATATAGACTACCCTTAGATGACAATGACAGATTTGTTGAGATAGTTAGACTAGCAATGAGAGGTGGACTACTAGACCAGAGTTTGGAAGATATTGTCAGAAATCCATTCACTCCTAACATCTGGTGTGCGAGAAGTCCTTTCGATTTCAAGCTGTCGATGCTAGAAATGTATAATGGAAAAAGTGATCCAACGGTTCATATGATGAGGTACATCCAATATATGGAGCTTGGGTACATTTGAAGAGGTATGGGATGATGTTTTCCTTTATATTTAATAGACTTAATGGCGATGTGGTTTAGATAACCGGAGAACATTCTATCAGCAAGTGGATCGAATTAGTGAATAGATTCATGGGGTAGTTCGGAGGTCACATTTCAAGGCCAAAGATTGTGATGATGCTATCAAGCATGAAGCAAAGGGCTGGAGGGACCTTGAGGAGTTATCTGACTATACTTAATGTAGAAGCTGTCGTGGTTCATAGATTAGATCCATCTTCGGTTTTGATGGCGGCTGTTTCAGAAGTTGCAACTAAGACAGTTCAAATTGCTTTGGAAAGAGATCCATTGGAGGATGTCTTGAATTTACCATGAAGTTAAGAGATACTTGCATTTGGAGGACGCTGAAGCTGAAATGGAAAAAGTCAATGTTGTGGATAGGGGAGGATAGTTCGAAGAAGGATTCGGTAAAGATAAAGGAAAAAAACGAAAGGTGGACGATGGCCTTGGAGGATCAAAGTGGTAGAGAAGAGAACCAAAATTATCTTCTTACATAAAATTAAATTAAACACTGGAGAGAATTTATCATGATACCGGAGGCACATCCCCTATCAAAAACCAATGAAAAGGGAACCTACCAAGCAGGAAAGGAGAATGGTAAAGTATTGCCTATTCCATGAGCTGGTTAGGCATGAAACAAATGATTACATGCACGTTCATGACCTGATTGAGTAATATGTTAGGAACAACTAGTTGCAATACATGAGAAACCATGCTATAGTGATAGGGTAGGAGTAGCCATCATCCATAGTGTATGAAAATGACCTTGGACATAGATCTAGGATAGTTATCTCATGACCAAGATGGTAGGGAGCCAGGTTCGTTTTCCATACTTTGCCCTTAGATTTTAGTAAATGAAGCAGTGTTACAATCAATGCACTTACTCATGTATGAGACCTCGATCAGTCTCTAAGCATGCTCTAAGTTGAATGTCAGGCTGTAATACCGGAATAGATGTTATGATGTTCGTTTGATGTTTAAATTTGAATTCTGTGAATGCTTGATTCCATAAATTGCACAAACGTGGTAACTGATATTGAAGCATTAATGTAAATTGGTCGCCACATGATATTAATTTATGAATAAATTAAACGTGGTTTCCCCAACCAGAGAGATAGAGTGACAAACCGTAAAATACAAGCTTCCTTGCCCGAGAGTAGGTGGATTGGGCTTGTATAAAAGCAAGACCCCTCAACAGAGAGCGAGGGGATTGGCCTTGCTTGGGTGTTAGGTTCCCTTATCAGAGAGTGAGAAGATTGGACTCAACAAGGATTCGAAAAGATCAGACCCTAGGCTGGACGTTAAAAAATCCAAAGAGATCGTGGATTGAAATAATGACCCGAAGAGATTATGGATATAACGAATGATCTGGAGAGATTGAGATTAAAATAACACCCCAAAAAGGTCATGGATTCAACCAATGATCCGGAGAGATTGAGATTTCAACTAACGATCCAGAGTGATCAGGAATTGAATTGGTCATCAAGTACATGACCCAGAGAAATCAAAATTTAGACTTAGGTTTTGAACACCACTGGACCTTCTTATGATTCTTTAGCGATTATCGAATTGAGCCACTGATGTTGATACGTGATTGTTAACTCTTGGATGAACATGGGACGGTCCTGATTTGTGATATACTATACGAAATTTTGGGAGAACACAAAATGATTATTTATGGCTAACACTTAAGCCAGGACTCAAGTCCTTAGCCATGATTGTCTGTAATGATTTTGAATTTACAGGTGAATCCGATAAAACCAGATGATTCGCCGCTGTTAGGTCAGTTAATAGCTAGAAAACTCAATTACTAATGCTTCATCAACTTCAATGTTTGTTCTTGAGCAAAGCACACCTTACATTCACAAAGAATACTTTGGAGGGAAAATGTTATCAGGCCTTGTGAATAGGCTGTACTTGACCAAATCGATTGATTAAACACAAAAACTATCAAGCAAAAATCTAGAGTGGTAACTGCCAAACTCGAATATTAAATGAAATCAAGAGGAAAACCAATTCATATGCTAAGCAAACTTCTCGAAGTAGCACAGACACCATGCTGCTCCAAGTGACGAGAATAAGGCTCGTGATTCAAAACAAGTTGTGGATCGGTACCAATCCATGGCTAGAGATCTACACTGATCCTCAAAAATTGCCCAAATGCACCAAAACTTCCCACTATGTGATATAAGATTGTTCATATGCTCATACATTCCATCTGAGATGGTTCACTTGTTATCTATGACTTAAATGATCCAAACAGTTGTAAGACGACCTAAACACTATCAACCAATAATCAAATCAAGGGATTCAATCAAATTCAAGCATGTATCAATGCAATTAGATATGAAGGAAAAAGGCATAAGACAAATAAGCCATTACAATTCAAAGGAGATTTCCCACTCAATCTTATAGGTCGATCTCGATCCCCGTTCATGGTTCGATATCAATCCCCGAAACATGATGAAGTGGTAACGATCTCGCAAAAAAAACTTCTAATGGACAAGGGAAACGTGGGCGCGATTGTGGTAGAGAGAATTCTAGTGACCTAGAGCTGTAAATAGTGGGGCGGAGGCATTTTTTTTGGGAACTTTCTAAGTTGTTTATGAAATTATATACATCTCTTGTAATTTCGAGGGTCATCATCGATCCATAAGAATACCTTTTGTAAACTGTAATCAAATCAGCAATAAAGTTAAATGGATGGAGAAAAAGATTAGCCGAACCACTATAAAGTTTGCGTGTCTTGCTTTTTATCATTTTAATTTACGTTCTTCACTTATTTTCTCTACCTTCATTCTCTAGGTGTTTGTGCCATAGTTTGGTATAAACAAGGTTAAATTTCCAATATCATCCGATCTCGGCGCTGTACCATTCTTCGACCCGCATGCATTCTGCACACATTGATGCAACTCCATTATCCTAAAGCTTATCGACGTCTGGTTTTATAATTCCTACCTTCGCTCTGATGGGCATTTTTAATCATTCAAGCTGCACAAACACCACATGCACGTCAAACAACATTCAAGCATGAAAATCATACAACCAATCATAGCAATCATCATGCCATGTGTCTACAACATAGCCTAACATATATCAAACCAATCATCCATCCAAATAACACATTTAGACCACCAAAAATCCATTTATTCTGTTATTACAAAAGGTAGGGTTTCAAAATTATTTTAAAACTTAATTTTGACTTTAAAAATGGATCTAAAACATACTAAAACTATATTTACACATATAATAAGTAAGAGATGACAAATCCAAACCTCCAAGTTAAAGTTTTGCATGCAAATTGAGATAACTATGAAAATGAACAACAAAAGCCTAATTTTTCATTCCAAAAAATAGATTTGAAGATATTTAACTAATCCCCATGCTAATCTACCCTAATATATGATCTAGACTTGAATTGGACAAGAAAAGAGGAGGTTTTAGGTGAAGAATGAGTTAAGAGGCTTAAATCTATTTAGGAGATGGTAGAAATGGTTCAGGGATATTTATTTCAGCCAATAACCCTTAAAACCAAAATGGGTTATTGGATATCTTCCCTATCTCACTAATTTCCCATTAAGCTGCTTTGAAAATTACCAAAATTCAAGCATCCGTACCTCCTGGTCCGAAAGTATAAATCGTTATTATGACCACTCTACAAAAATAGAAACCATCTTATATTTTCAATGGAAGTGATTCTGACGCTAATTCGTCTTACATCAAAAGTTATAGCTGCTACAGTTTTTCAGATGTAAAATCATCTGAAAAAATTTCTTGGAGTCACAAATGTCACCACTCAATATCCATAAAGTTATAGTGTCATATGATCTAACATGAATTTAAAAATAATATTTTACAACCCTTCGATGTGTAAAATATGAGACATTACAGTCTCCTCCTTTTATGAATTTCGCCCTCGAAATCCCCAATACAAATAAGGCAAAATCTGGCATAGCTACCTTGCATGCCTAGCATCCACGAGAAAAAAATCAAATATCAAACATCAAACATGCATACATAAGTAGGAAATGATATCTAAGCCTATCCTATCATGCATGATATTAAACTACCCTATGATTTCAAAAGTGAAAGTAAATGCGATAAAAAGAAAGTTTCGCTAAATAAAGAACTCTGCATAAGCCATTCTCATGCTCTCCTCGGTCTTCCAAGTTCTATCGCCTTTTCTCTTAGTGCACTGAACCTTCATTTGCTCTACCATCTTTCTTATAATCTGCTTCGTATCATGTTCGACGATATGAAAAGGCCCATGGGGTCTCGAAGTTTCTGGTTCAATCTCGATACTTTCAAGTTGATTCAATTCAATTATCATGCCTAAGCTGCACATAAACTTTCACAAGTAAGAGACGTGAAACATATTATGCATGCCCATCATCTTCTGAGGTAAGTCGACTCTATGTGCTAAATTCTTGATTCTCTCAAGTATTGGAAAAGGAGCAATGAATCTCGACATCAACTTCCCCTTCGTACCGAATTGAACAAGATCTTCGGTGATGAGATCTTGATAAACACCATATTGCCAACGGAGATGTAACGACCCGATTTTTTCGACTTTTGAAAGTCGACATCAATACGTCCACTATATCAAATGCCGGACAATCGAATGCCGAAAAACCGAACCGTTAGGGTTAGAGAAGAAGAAGATAGAAGAAGAAACATAAATAATATCAGAATCTCACATTTCGCAGCGGAATAATATATAATAGATAAATGAATAATCTTCAAATAAAAGAACTATATCAGCTTATACATACATTATCATAGTATTACAACAACAAAACGCGACACTAGGCAGTTATAATAACTGAATTTTTGTAGCAAAACAAACGCAACAGATACTGCAATATATAAGTGATACGTCTCACCATCCAGTTTGCCTCCTGATCTCCACAGCATATCTTCCTGATTTCGCTCCAAAAAAACTGATAACCTGACTCTAGGCTGTCCGTGTGGAAAATTATGGGCACTAGAGTTTAGAAAGGGAACATTAAACTCCAGGTCTGTCATGCGACTGGTGTGAGATCTTAAAACAGTTATTTTCCCAAAATAAAAGGAAAAGAAATCCATTGATGCTTTTGGAAAATGAAACTACCATAAAGCCTCTCGCCACACACACAACACAATCACATAATTGGGGAAGATTTCTCCTTATGATAGTCAAACATGCTTGATATGCGAAAATCCTTTTGATATTATTATTAGTGCATAGTATGGAAAACATTTTGAAAGTATAATATAAATCTTAGCCAGCACACGTACCATTATAATATGCCTACTGTAACTGCCATGTTAAATGACAGGTTCTACAACTAAAACCATATAGGGCTTGTATATGGAGATTGGATTTCCAACCAGTGGTCAAAGCTAAGGAACTTCCTTCACTGAATGGGTAGGCCTGTGGAGGGACTCTCCGAGAACTTAACCAGCTCTCCTCCAACATAAGGCCGGGTTACCTCTGTAACTAGGTAACTAACCACCACGAGTATGCCATCCCCCTGTCTAGACCGACCTTTTTCGAGGCGCCTCACAACCAACAACCACATAAGTAAATAATATGGGCTCCATACCAAAATACCTCTTTTTATCCACACAAGTTAAATATCCAAGCTCCATACCAGATACCAATTTTTATCCAGAAGGAAATGTACATACCCTGAGGGGCGCGACCCCATAACCTTGCTGCATCTTTTCCTGTTTCAACCATTTCCGAGGTATGAGGTCCGACGAAGTATCGTCCACAAATCTACGCTTTTCACAAAAGCCATGCTTCGATCAACAAATGATCAACACTTAGCATGCCACATTACAAAATTGGGAATATATCACTAGTAACCATCAACTACATAACCTCTGAGCCCGTACGTCTCAGAGAAGGCCGTTAAGCTAAGAGAATAAATTCTTCGCCACCAACAGAAATGTATTTGATAGAAACCAACTTTATATCTCAAAGTGTAACGTCAGACATAAATCCATACAAGTCCGTTTCCAGGTTCGAACGGAACCAAAGGCACTCCTCCAATTAAGGAAAGAAGACACTGCAAATCCGGATATCGTCTAATCACATCCGGACTCCCCATCACATGGGGTGATATAAATCTCTATATCGGAGCAACTCAGTGCAGAGACATTTGACAGATAATCCTTTTGTTTTCGAAAATACCCAGACTTCAACCACCATCTTCAAATGCAATCCCATTTCGTCGTATCATTATTCGGAATGTGTTTTATGACATAAAGTCCTCCCCCGACTTAACCGAATAATGAGAGCTTATTTTGAAAACAAATGCAAGCGGCGTTTCAATGGCCAATATTGGTAGTCGGTTATTTAAATATCGAACAATATTCACACAATTACCATATTTAAATAATATCCCCAATTTTTTTTTAAAATATCTTCGCAAGATATATCTTCACACTACAACCCTTTGAAAACAAATTTTCAAATCACTTTCCTTTTGCGGAATAAATGTCCAAATATTATTTATTTTCACCGAAAATTTTGCCTAGTCCGAATACTTCAAAATAATTTAAATCACTTATCCAAAATACATACATAGAAACACTTAAACTGAAAACTATTTTTAAACTCTTTATTTTAAAATATTGGTTAAGAGATTTTTATACTAATATCTCATATAAAACTTAAGTCCAAAACAAATTTTTAAAATAGAATTATTAAATCGAGTGTAATTATTTAAATAACAAATTTCTAAATCAAATACCAATTAAATATTTAAAATAATCACTTTTACAATTAACTTAATAAATATTTACTTTGAAGATTTAAAGACAATTTAAGAAAATGTTTTCTCCAAAACATTCCTTTTTTTGAAAACCAATTTTAGAATTTTTAATTTATATTTAAAAGCTACTTTGAAAACATACTCGACTTTCAGGGAAAATACACTTTCCTTTTCAAAATTTTCCATTTAAATCAATTAATAAATCCTTCTTGATTTATTTCAATTTACATTCCAAATCCGTAAATTTCTTCCCATGCTTTTAAAAATAAACCAATATTTATATTTAAAACAAATTACCCATCTCTTTATAAATTTCTCATTGTGAATTTAAATTTTCAAATATCCATTGATATACGTTTTTTCAAATCGATTTCCAAATATTCATTTTCAAACACCAAATCAAATTCCAAATTGATTTTCAAAATTTATTTTCAAACACCAAATCAAATTCCGAGTTGATTTCTAAAAATTAACTACCTTTTAAAAATAAATTCCTTTATTTCTTCCAAATTATTTAAGATTCGAATTTTTAAATAAATTCTTCAACTTTTGAATAATATTACTCAAATCCATTTATTAAAATTTTTTCCCCATATTTTGGAATTAAATCAATAGGATTACAAAAATCAACTTTTATACTTTTAAATTTCTTTTTTAAAATTTTTCCAATTCTCAAAAATTATTTTACTTAAAATTCACTACTTTAATTTCCTTTCAAAAATTCAAATCTTTATATTTCTGGTATTTTAAAAATACCAAAATATATTCGGCCAAACCATAGCTTTCGAAAATTTCAATCCTCAATATAATCATTCACAGATATCAATAATCACATCACAACATATGAAATAAATTCAATAATTTGAGGAATGCAGTTGGATCCCTCCAACCTGTTTCTCTACATCCACAGATGTTAGCACAACAATTAAATACCAATTCCACTTTGAGGTGGAATATCATGGTGTATGGGATTATATCATATCATCCGCTATTATGCGGCGCATAGGGTCTCATCCCTATATAATATGGGAAATCAATCACTCCAATATATAGACACACACATACACACTACTATATCTAATATAACCAATAGATAAATTATCAAATTAATCCAAGCACATCCAGAATTTAAATTTAACTATTTAAATTAAAAAAGGAATTTCAATTTAGTGAGAAGATCTCACCTTTGATTATGCATGCAACCCATTTCAAATTCGGCGTGATCCTCTATGATTTTTTAGACCTTGTATAACAATTATATAAAATTTCATTAATATTCGAACAATTCGAATAATCAATTACCGTTTAATAGTTTAATTAACCGATAGTTTTATTTAAACCAATTTCTCGTTTAAGAAATTCATTTAACTAAAAATTAAATTTAAAACTAAGTTCCTTTTTAAACAATCTTTGGTAACTAAAATAAATTAAACAAGTTAATAAGACGAAGTAAGCACCATAAACTATTATTCAAAACAACTTAAACAAATAAATTCAAAAATATGTATACGTATATTTATTCTTATCTTTATTATTTTTATTTTGAAAATAGATATCCATTTGAAAATAGTGTGTGTATGTGTGTGTATATATGATTCCAAAATCTATAAAATATATATCTGTAAAATAATCTCTATTAAAATTTCTATAATTTTTTTTAAACCTTATCTATAAATTTTTTTTGAATATATATATATAAAATATATGCATACATATGTATAATTATACATACAAACTTTCAATCATTTTAAAACTTCATTTTCTCTTTCAACTTTGTCTATATATAACAACTTTCTGTTTACTGTATATTTATATATACACAGATATATAAAATTAAATAAAATTGGAAAATATCTCTGCTTATAATTTAAACTGAAAAGGAAGAAGATGATATACCCACTGCCTCCTGCGTCGCGAATCCATAAAACTCGATGCGAAACCCTATCTTCGAGCCTTCCCCTATATCGCTGCTGCCAAACCCTAAGTCGATCGAGTTCGACTTCAACCGCACTGTAGCGACGAGTCGCCACTGCCCATGCCCTAAACTCCGATTGCGACATCGTCGCTGATGTCCTAATCAAGCCTCTCGCCACCCCGTACCTTCTCCCATGCGCGTGCACTCATCGAACTCCAGAAAAAAAATCGCGAGAAGGTTGCGATTTCGATTGGATTTTTCGAAACCTAAGAAGCTTTGGGAATGAACACGAGATCGTTCAATCGCGATTTATTGATTTTCAAATGAATTTATTTTGAATCGATGAGGTAGAGTGGATTACAGGCACGATTGAGAGTTGATTACCTTCGTTTTGTCATTATATTGATTTTGAACAAAGAAAATGTTTTCGTTTGTTGTTTTTTTCCTCAACGAGACATATATATTTTTTCTTTTAATTTTAAACGAACGCGTGTAAAAATATTCAGAAGGAAGAAAACACGTGGTTAAACATTTCTCAACGCGTCGATGCCTGGTACAGTGGTTTAATTATATTATTTACATTCAAATTTAAATTCAAATGTGAATCGTCTCGATATCTGCAACCCGCAAACTCGATCTCCAGTTGAGGCATGCTGCCTGGCGTTCATAATGTTAAACCTCTATTCCAAACGCAATGGAAAAGGTTTCAAGGACAAACTCGATCGTATGGAGAAGATGGCTTTTTTGGACCAGTTATCAAATTGAATTTTCAATATAAATTCAGTGTGTTTCCGTACGGTCACATGACAACTCCAAATGCTACGAAAATTGGAATCCAATAATAATACAATATTACGGATCCATTGGAACTTGTTTCGTCGAATTCCGAGACTGTGCCCCGTAAGGCTATTTTTTAAATATCAATTTAAACGATATATATCCAAAATTAAATAAATCATTTTCAAATTCAATTCTGACGCTTTCATTATCTTCAGTATTATCAATATAAATTTTCCAAGCCTTTGAAATATTTTTAATCAGCTTAAAATCCAAGATTCACTATTTAAACCAATTCCGAATTATTAAATTCAATAATTTAATTGCTAAACAACAGTAATATTTGAAATTCAAGTTAGAAACTAAATTTTAAATATTTACAATCAATCAAATATTCCAATTTCAAATGTCTAAAATTCTAGTTCATCAAATTCTTCCCCTCTTAAAAGAATTTCGTCCCAAAGTTACTAGTTAAGAAGAATGATCCTTAACATGTTTATTATTTTCCCAATCCAAATAGTTTTATCAACTTGCTAAACAAATCTTTTAATTAAAGACCCATTATTACATCAACTAACTTTCCAAAATCTTCCATAGTTTCCAAACAATATTTGTTTCTTAACAATACAAATTTAAATTTTTCTCGAAATTTTTCTAACTCCTTAAATTTTCGAAATTTTTTGCCAGCGTCTCCTTTGCGCGGCTAGCTCGGTACGACTACAAAATGCCACAACGGGCCCCCAGATTTCCAAAAGAAAACAAAAGGCCAAGTGGCTAAATAAGAAAATCATCAAATTTCATATTGAAATTCGAATACATACCTTTTGTCGAGCAATTAAATTTATCTTCTGAAATCAAAAATCCAATTTCCTTTTCCTTTATAACGCCTGTATATCCTACTTAGCAATAATGCCCAATTACAACATTAAATATCGTTTTTCACATTTATTTACAAAAGTTTGAATATTTATTTCATTCAAATCCGTAAGATGTACTTATATCATTCGTACGCAATATCAAATCTGATCGCTCACTCGATCATACAATTTCACTTCCGAACTAGTATCGTCCACTCGACTTCCTAGTGTGGACTCAGATCTAGTTTCTTGATCAGAAATCGTCATTCTCCTCGCATAGCCTCAAACTATGATAGAGAATTTCTAGAATCAACTAAAAATCCATATGCAGATCCGTCGTTGAAAATCGAGCGAAAAATTCCAACTCGATTGATATAATTATCTCGAATTTCTGTGCTCGAATTCTGGATTGAACCACTATGCGAATAAAGTAATATAGGTACATCCCACTTATTTATTTCAAAATTGATTATTAGCTATATCAGTTTCCTTTTCTTTTATTCACATTGATTTCATTCACTTATTCACAATCACCATTTTACAACTTTCAGTTAAACCTTCACTCAATTATTAACTTTGTATATTTCCAGTACCAAATTTACTTAAGAATTTTTGCCATTTCTCCTTAAGTTCAATTATTTTATTTCAATCCTATGTTTTGTTTTAGTCCGCTTGACTAGTTTCCATTTATTTACAAATTCGAAATGAATTTCAACATTCAGTTTCAATTTCATTTACTTGCATTTCAATTTCATTTGAATCCATATTATCGTTTTATTTGACTCAAATTTTCAATCTCATTCTAAGTTCAATTCCAATGTTTTGCTTGAACTCCATTTACTTTATTTAACTCAATTCAATTACGCTCTATTTCCATAGAAATTTCTAAACTTATATAAGTTTTTAAACTTATAAATATTCCATAAACATTTTTTAAATAAGAATCCAACGTTTAAATAATCACTTAAGTATTTCAAAATCATTTTTGAAATCAATTATATCCAAAATCAAACTATTTCAAATCAAACTCAATATCGCAAATATTCCCAATTCAAAACATTTAGGTAGCAATACCTCCCTTGGAAACTCGAAAATGAACACAGATGATGTCGTGATCAATATCAGAATTATTTTCCAGCAACCGAAAAGAGTTTAGTGCTTTTATCCCTTTAAAAAAATGTCCAAATATTTTTAAATCCAAATTCCACCAGATTTCAAATCCAATTCAAAGATATTTATGAAATAATTTCGCCATTATTTTTCCAAAACCTTTGAGAATCATTTCCAAATTCATTGAAATTTAAAATTTTCACCAAAATTTCAAATTTCAAATCCTTTCAATCCACTTTCAAATATTTCTCTGTAATTCCATTTCAAATTATAAATCACATTTACAATTTATATTTATAAACCCCATTTGTATACAAAATTTATTTCTCAGCTTTTTGTTATGATTTCAATTTCTTATTTAATAATCAATGATAACAATTTAATATTATCACTTCGTAACAAACAAACAACCATATATACTATAATAATTTACGGAAAATTATTTCTTTTAAATACAAAATAATTTGGGTAAAATTATTTCATTTACCCTATTTTAAAACAATATCGTATTGAATTGTTCTGTATAAGTGTTTAGAGATCTCTATCAATAACGTTAATTACTCGTATTGACCATTATCCATATCCCACTCAACAAACCAATCAACATAATATAAAACAATTTTTATATTCGCTAACAAATACACGCTCATATCTATTAATACACTCAAACTCATTCTAGAGAACTACCGACTCTATCTCTAATGAGTAATCTCCACCAGAGCAAAGTTCCCGCTTAACCAATTGCTCTGATGCCAAATTTGTAACGATCCAATTTTTTTCGACTTTCGAAAGTCGACATCAGCACGTCCACTGTATCAAATGCCGAACAATCGAATGCCGGAAAACCAAACAGTTAGTATTAAAAAAGAAGAAGATAGAAGAAGAAGAAAAAATATCAGAATCTCACATTTCGCAGCGGAAAAATATATAATAGATAAATGAATAATCATTAAACAAAAGAACTATATCAGTTTATGCATACATCGTCACAGTATTACAACAACAAAACACGACACTAGGTAGTTATAATAACTGAATTTTTACAGCAAAACAAACGCAGCAGTTACTACAATATATAAGTGATACGTCTCGCCATCCAGTTTTCCTCTTGATCTCCACAGCATATCTTCCTGACTTCGCTCCAGAACAACTGATAACCTGACTCTAGGCTGCGAGTGTGGAAAATTATGGGCACCCAGAGTTTAGAATGGGAATAATCCAGGTCAGTCATGAGACTGGGGTGAGATCTTAAAACAGTTATTTTCACAAAAGAAAAGGAAAAGAAATCCGTTGATGCTTTTGGAAAATGAAACTACCATAAGGCCTCCCGCCACACACACAATGCAATCGCACAATTGGGGAAGATTTCTCCTTATGATAGTCAAACATGCTTGATACTTGAAAATCCTTTTGATATTATTATTTGTGCAAAGTGTTGAAAACATTTCGAAAGTATAATATAAATCTTAGCCAGCATACGTACCATTATAGTACGCCTGCTATAGCTACCATGTTAAATGGAAGGTTCTACAACTAAAACCGTACAGGGCTCGTATTTGGAGATTGGATTTCCAACAAATGGTCAACGCTAAGGAACTTCCTTCACCTAATGGGTATGCCTTTGGAAGGACGTCCCGAGAACTTAACCAGCTCTCTGCCAACACAAGGTCGGGTTATCTTTGTAACTAGGTAACTAGCTGTCACGAGTATGCCACCCCCCGGTCTAGACTGACCATTTCCGTGGTGCCTCACATCCAACATCCACATAAGTAAATAATCAGGGCTCCATACCAAAGTACCACTTTTTATCCACACAAGTTAAATATCTGGGATCCATACCAGATACCACTTTTTATCCAAAAAGAAATGTACATACCCTGAGGGGTGCGACCCCCATAACTTTGCAGCATCTTTTCTTGTTTCAACCATTTCCGGGGTATGAGGTCCGACGAAGTTTTGTCCACAAAGCTACGCTTTTCACAAAATCCATGCTTTGATCAACAAATGATCAACACTTAGCATGCCATATTACCAAATTGGGAATATATCACTAGTAACCATTAACGACATCACCTTTGAGCTCGTACGTCTTAGGGAAGGGTGTTAAGCTAAGAGAATAAATTCTACGCCACAAACAAAAATGTATTTGATAGAAACCAGCTTTACATCTCATAGTGTAATGTCAGACATACATCCATATAAGTCCGTTCCGAGTTCGAAAGGAACAGAAGGCACTTCCTCCAATTAAGGAAAGAAGCCCTTGTAAATCTGGATATCCTCTAATCATGTCCGAACTCCCCATCACATAGGGTGATATAAATCTCTATATCGGAGCAACTCAGTGTAGAGACATTCGACAGGTAATCCTTTCGTTTTCGAAAATACCCGGTCTTCAACCACCAACTTTAAATGCAATCCCATTTCATTGTATCATTATTCAGATTGGGTTTTATGACATAAATTCCTCTCCCGGCTTAACCGAATAATGAGCGGTTAAACAAATTCAAGTTTTGTTTCAAAGGCCAATATTGATAGTCGGTTATTTAACTATCAAATAATATTCACAACAATCACCGGATTAAATAATTTACCCAAATTTTTTTTAAATATCTATGCAAGATATATTTTCACACTACAACCCTTTGAATACAAATTTTCAAATCACTTTCCTTTTGAGGAATAAATTTCCAAATATTATTTATTTTCACTGAAAATTTTACCGAGTTCGAATGCTTTGAAATAATTTAAATCACTTATCCAAAATACATACTTGAAACACTTAAACTGAAAACTATTTTTGAACACTTTATTTTAAAATATTGGCTATGAGATTTTTATACTAACATCTCAAATAAAACTTAAGCCCATTTTTTTAAAAATAGAACTATCAAATAGAATGTAATTATTTAAATAACAAATTTATAAGTCAAATACCAATTAAATCTTTAAAATAATCACTTCTATAATTAACTTAATAAATATTTACTTTACAGATTTAAAAAAAATTTAAGAAAATATTTTCTCCAAAACATTCCCTTTTTTTAAAACCAATTTTAGAATTTTTAATTTATATTTAAAAGCTACTATGAAAACATACTTAGCTTTCAGGGAAAATATACTTTCCTTTTCAAAATGGTCCATTTAAATCAATTATAAATCGTTCTTGATTTATTTCAATTTACATTCCAAATCCGTAAATTTCTTCCCACACTTTTAAAAATGAACGAATATTTATTTTTAAAACATCCATCTCTTTATAAATTTATCATTGTGAATTTAAATTTCCAAATATCTTTTGATATACGATTTTTCAAATCGATTTCCGAATATCCACTTTCAAACACCAAATCAAATTCCAAATTGATTTCCAAAATTTATTTTCAAACACCAAATCAAATTCCAAATTGATTTCCAAAAATTTACTAACTTTTAAAAATAAATTCATTTATTTCTCCCAAACTATTTAAGATTCGAATTTTAAATAAAATTTTCAAACTTTTGAACAATATTACTCAAATCTATTTATTAAAATCTTTTCCCCATATTGTTGGAATTAATTCGATAGGATTAAAAAAATCAACTTATATACGTTTAAATTTCTTCTTTTAAATTTATCCAATTCTCAAAAATTAATTTACTTAAAATTCTCTACTTTAATTTCTTTTCAAAAATCCAAATCTTTACATTTCTTGTATTTTATAAATAGCAGAATATATTCGGCCAAACCATAGCCTTCAAAAATTTCAATCACCAGTATAATCATTCACAGATTATCAATAATCACATCACAACTTATGAAATAAATTCAACAATTTGAGGAATCCAGTTGGATCCCTCCAACCTGTTTCCCTGCATCCATAGATGTTAGCACAACAATTAAATACCAATTCCACTTCGAGGTGGAATATCATGGTATATGGGATTATATCATATCATCCGCTATTATACGACGCATTGGGTCTCATCCGCTATATAATGCGGGGAATCAACCACTCCAATATATATACACACTATTATATATAATGTCACCGATAGATAAATTATCAAATTCATCCAAGCATATTCAGAATTTAAATTTAACTGTTTAAATTAAATAAGGAATTTCAATTGAGTGAGATGATCTCACCTTTGATTACGCATGAAACCCATTTCAAATCCGGCTTGATCCTCTATGATTTTTTAGACCTTGTATAACAATTAAATAACATTTCATTAATATTCGAACAAATCCAATAATCAATTACCGTTTTATATTTTAATTAACTGACAGTTTTATTTAAACCAATTTCTCCTATAATAAATTTATTTAACTAAAAATTAAATTTAAAACTAAATTTCCTTTTTAAACAATCTTTGGTAGCTAAAATAAATTAAACAAGTTAATAAGATAAATTATTCACCTTAAACTATTATTTAAAACAACTTAAACAAATAAATTTAAATATATATATATATATATACGTATATTTATTCTTATCTTTATTATATTTATTCTGAAAATAGATATCCATTTGAAAAATAGTGTGTATTTATATATATATATATATGTGTGTGTGTATATATATATATGTATATATATGTATATATATATATATATATAGATTCCAAAAACTATAAAATATATCTATAAAATAATCTCTATTAAAATTTCTATATATTTTTCTTTAAACCTTATCCATAAATTTTTTCTGAAAATAGATATTTATAAAAAATCTGCATACATATGTATAATTATATATATAAACTTTCAGTCATTTTAAAACTTCATTTTCTTTTTCAACTTTGTCTATATATAACAACTTTCTATTTACTGTATATTTATATATAAACAGATATATACAAATTAAATAAAAAACGGAAAATATCTCTACTTATAATTTAAACTGAAAAGGAAGAAGATGATATACCCACTCCTCCTACGTCGCGAATCCCCAAAACTCGATGCGAAACCCTATCTTCGAGCCTCCCCCCGTATCGCTGCTGCCAAACCCTAAGTCAATTGAGTTCGACTTCACGTCGCACTGTAGTGACGAGTCACCACTACCCATGCCCTAAACTTCGATCGCGACATCGTCGCTGATGTCCTAATCGAGCCTCTCGCCACCCCGTACCTTCTCCTATGTGCGCACAACTCATCCAACTCCAGAAAAATCATGACAAAAGTTGCGATTTTAATTGGATTTCACAAACCCTCAGAAGCTTTGGGAATGAACACGAGATCAATCAATCGTAATTTATTAATTTTCAAATGAATTGATTTTGAATCGAAGTGGAAGAGTGGATTACAGGCGCGATTGAGAGTTTATTAGCTTTGTCCTGTCATTATATTGATTTTGAACGAAGAAAATGTTTTCGTTTGTTGTTTTTTCTGAATGAGATATATATATTTTTTCATTTAATTTTAAACGAACGCATGTAAAAATATTCTAAAGGAATAAAACACGTGGTTAAACATTTCTCAACGTGTCAATGCCCGGTACAGTGGTTCAATTATATTATTTACATTCAAATTTAAATTCAAATGTGAATCGTCTCGATATCCGCAACCCGCAATCTCGATCTCCAATCAAAGCATGCCGCTAGGTGTTCATAATATTAAACCCTTATTTCGAATGCAATGGAAAATGTTTTGAGGACAAATTCGATCGTATGGAGAAGATAGCTTTTTTGGACCAGTTATTAAATTGAATTTTTAATATAAATTCAACCCGTTTATCTACCGTACGGTCACATGACAACTCCGAATGCTACGAAAATTGAAATCCACTAATAATACAATATTATGGATCCAATGGAACTGATTTCGTCGAATTCTGAGACTGTGCCCTGGAAAGCTATTTTTTGAATATCGATTTAAACGATATATATTCAAAACTGAATAAATCACTTTCAAATTCAATTCTGAAGCTTTCATTATTTGCAGTATTATCAATATAAATTTCCCAAGCCTTTGTAATATTTTCAGTCAGCTTAAAATCCAAGATTCACTATTTATACCAATTCCGGATTATTAAATACAATAATTTAACTACCAAACAACAGTAATATTTGGAATTCATGTTAGAAACTAACTTTTAAATATTTACAATAAATTAAATATTCCAATTTTAAATGTCTAAAATTCTGGGTCATCATAGGAGAACTTTGAGTCACGTGTTCTGTTATTAGCGTTGCTTTTCTGTCGATCCGGAGCAACTTTGATCACAATCGTCCACCATTTTTCCTTTGGTCATTTTTGCATCGAACAACTTCTTCATAGGCTTATACCCTACAGAATGTCACTGTTCACCAAACAAGATCTTGAGTCAAGTATTTCATGGATAGAGATGTTTTTATGCTGTCTCTACAATGGCTTTTCTAACGTAGACTGCACAAAACTTGGACAATCTCAAGGTCTAAAATTCATTTCTCATAATCAAGTCTAAATTTAGGGTCCGCATCATCAGTGAGTTGTTCTTTAGGTTTGCATGTAATAGACGATCAAAGATGCTTGTAAGTCAACGCTATCTTAATCGCTCTTAGCCAATCGATATTGTTTAGTCTGGTACGCTTGTCATTTTTAGAAAACAGTTTTGGAATTGACTTTTTTTTACAAGTTTAATTGGTAGATTATTAAGATAATTAACATAGAAAATGTTCTTATAATATTAGCAAGGTTAAACTTTATGTTTCATTTTACTAATAAACTCCCACTAGCCTTTTATATTTTGTCAAATCCTAAGTCAAAACATAGAAATCTTTCAACTTCACTAGTAGCCACTAGGACCCGTCCGTCTTAGAATTTTGACCTTGAGTTTTCTCAACAAGTCATAGCTCCATGGATAATGGATAACACCATAGTGGTTGTATCATTTACAACTCCTAACCCATGGTACCTTGTCCTAATTTCACTTCGACCTGAGTTTGCACGACGAATCGAAATGAAATTATTCACTCGTACATACCATACCGCGATGGTCTAAGCATAGTATATGTACCTTGTGTTTGCTCAACAAATACGTATAGTTATTACCTTGTCTACAAAAGATTTTAATAATATTACATGTAACATCCCTAGCTTGAGTTGCTTAACAATAAGGAGTATGCAAGTAACTTATATATATATAGTAGAGGACAACGTTTAAATACATAATCTTTAATATATTATATTGAGTGATATTGACTTATAGAATAATGTATTTCTTATGCAAGACACTCATGGTTCAAGTGCCGGTGTACCTACATTTACATATGTATTTATTTCTTAAGTCTATTTAGGGTTTCTTAATGTTCCATCTTTAGTTTATACATTCATATTATTTAAGTTTTATTATTATATAACAATTATATTTTAATTAGTTTATATAATAATCTTATGTATAACATTATATTAATTAAATATTATTTAATCAGTTTTCAATTAGCAACTCTTTAATTAATTATTTATTATTCAGCCTTAACATAATATATTGAATATTTTTATATACTATAACTTTTATTGTGATACATATGTATAATTAATTTATTTAATTAAACTATTTTAAATAAATTTATCAATTTCAAAAAATAATTTATATATACATACATGTATACTTATATTGCCTTAAACATTTCATGACAATATAAAATATGTCATTATATACTATACATGCACACACACATATATTATTTAATTAACTTAATTAATTAATTAATTAAATTCTTCAATTAATCTTATTAATAAACTTAATTTCAAAATTAATTTATATTTACTTTCAAATATTTTGAAAAATTTATTATATTTTGAATTTTATAATATGTATATATAATTTTAAATTTAACTTCTAAATTTAAAATCTATATTTTTTATTTTCAAACAATTTTGAAAATTACCATAACGCCCAATTCAAATTGGGTCATTTATATTAGGTTAAACTTTAGGCTCACATATCTGTTTGGTCAGGTAGGACAGTACCCAAACTCATTTCTTCGACACTAACTTTCAAAACACCCTACTATTTAGGCTATAAGCTTAATTAGTTAACTGTAATATGACTAATTTAGACCACATATGCTATTAAGCTCCAAAATCATTGTTGGAACTGTACCAGCCCGAAGTGGAGGAATTGGTGAATTTCAAAAACAAGGAACGACTACCAACTCTCCAGAATTGAAAGATTATGGAAGAAAAATCCCTCTCGAGAAAGTTATGAAAATTAGTTTCCTATTTTTAGTTTTTGGCTAATTTATGCTACTCTTGCCCCTGATTTAAACGCTGGGTCGATTTTCTGGGAGGGGACAGTTTGGTAAAAAATAAAAAAGGGGCCTAATTTACATGGGTTTATGAGTAGGGACTTTTTGTGCGTGGGCTTTGAGAATAGAGACCTTTGGTCGAAAACTCCTTTTAAAAAATTTTCATCATTGGATCTTTAATGGGACCATGTAGTTTAATTCATTTAGAACTTTTTTAAATTTTTTATTAAATAAAAGCAATATTTTATTTGAATTTATAAATAAAATTTATTTTGTATAATTTGTATATATTTCACACACACACACATATATATATCTGCACATACGTGCAATAGGATTATGTGTAAATGTTTGATATGCCCATGTATAGATGTTGGAATTTACACCGCAATGGAATATTAGCCCACGTGTATACTAATGTATTGTTTGAATATACATACATACATACATACATACATATATCTTATATATAAAGCAAATACTTAAGGAAGTGAAGCCTTTTTCGAACTTCCAAAATTGTCCTTTTTAAAATCATTTAATTATATATGGCAGTAAGGATGTATTTGGTTTTTCCAATCCCCACTATGCTTCAGTTCGTATATACGTTTTCTCATCACGCCTCCGTTTCCTCCTTACGCACCAAAACAGAAAACAAATTAGGTCAAAAACTAAAAATCTCCTCCTTTAACCCTAACATAATCCTTCAATCTGCAACCAATCTCTCTCCTCTACTACCACCTACATCGGATTGTTCTGATCGTACCGACGTTCGATTTATTAATTTACAGGAAATTCCACGACATCGTGTTTGAAATTCGGGTTAGGGTTTATTAATCGATTGATGAGCTAGAAGATGGCAGCGACGAGTTTGGAAAATGAGAGGGCTTGGACTACGAGAAGTTGGAAAGATAGAGGATTCATTCCGATAATTGAACAGCGGAGGGATGAAGGTAATGTTTATTCATAAATTATGTATTTTTTCATGGACTTTTAACCAAAATTTAATCGACAAGACTGAACTTTCAAATCGGAGAAACTAGAGTAGCAATATATTGATGGAAAGTAATACTACTTTATTTCCATTGATGTTTGATGGTATGATAACTTTGTAAACAATTTTCTTATTTATTGTGCCAAATTTGACATCAATTGTTTTTTCATCTAATGCTAATATTGCTTTTGTAAATTTCTTTTCGCTGCTAAAATTATTCACAATAGAGCAGTAGTAAACAACTGGGATTCGTCTTTTTATTTACCTAATGCAAATTTGCTAACCATAATCAATTTTCACAGAAGCCTCATGTTAAAACCCAAACCCATCAAATGCCTAAACCAAATAAACCTAAAAACCTTAACTGGCAAGAAAGAAGAAAGTTGGAGAGAGAAATAAAGCAAAAGGAAGAAGATGAGCGAACATTGGCTGGGAAATAGTCTGTTATACTTGAATCAAATATCGGTTTCAAAATGCTAAAAAACATGGGATATAGTCCTGGATCATCACTTGGGAAGAATAGTATTGGGAGGGCAGAACCTGTAGGGCTTGAAATCAGATGGTCGAGAGAAGGGCTAGGAACACAGGAAGAGAAAAAAAAGGACAGAGAGTTGTTAAGGTGGAAAGAAAAAGAAAAGGTGAAAATGAATTGTTAGAAGACTTTGGTCTGAGAAAGAAAAGTGAATGGAAGTGCAAAAGAATTACATGGGAATATAAGAAGGCAGAAGCAACATTAGCTCAATTAGAAAGTAGGGAAATGGTTGAGCTAAAGAAAGAAGATGGGGATGGAGAAAAGGAAGAGGAAGAAGAAGTGATTACTTAAGAGGTATAAACTTAATTTTGTTTATTTTTACTATGATTAGATATTTAATTAGAATTATATTTTACAATTTTTGTGTGGAGTAACACACCATTCCCAGTACAAAATTTATGCCACCCTTTTCACTCAGCTTGATACACAACTTACATCCAAATTAGATCTATTTTCAAGATCACAGTTTGAAGGATGCCATGTGGGCTCAAAATTATTCTTAGGATTGTTTAGCACATGAATATCCCTCCTACTCAAATCTGATGATTGTTTTGTACTTTTGTGCAGAAGCATCATGAGAACGTATCCTGGGAAGAATGTGAGCTTATTCCTCAAAAGCTATTTATATTCACAGGTATTAGCATTTCCTTTTTAAACAATTCATTATGTTATAAATAGTTCAAATGCATACAGTCTGCAGTTATACATAGATGGTTAACATATTGAATGGTAGTTCAGATGAATAAGAGACTTATGTTTCCATCGAGGTGCACTACCCTTTTACCGGTATTTTGCGTTTTAAACATCCATCCATTTGCATCAAGTTTAGCTTTCCTTTGACTAGCTGCAGTCTCCATTATCTGTACCGATTATCACCTGCCACATTAGTTATATGTAACTGTAAGTGCATCTTTTTATTTACTTCTCAGTAGATTTTTGTCATTAGTTCTTAAAGAATAGTTATAGTGAATACATTTTGAGTAATACTTCAAAATTCTCAGTACCTCTTCATGCTTCACCGGTTCTATGACTCCTATTACTAATTTATATAAGTCAAGCAATATCCATATTTTTCAATTCCAAATACATAAGAAATCCAAATTTTAAATTATTTTCGTTCAATATTTCATGAAATCTCACCAACAAATTCCGGAAATGAAGCTCAAGATGTTACATAAATGTTTCTAACTTATTAAAATATTGATTTGGCTCCCTTTAAAAATGTATGCTTTAATTCATTGATTGAAGAGAAATAAGTTTCATTAATTGTGTGCAAAATGTATTCTCTTCACCTTTCAATTTTAAAATTAATGAAAATTGAATTTGGATACTTTGGTAAATGAAATCGCGTATATTATGGAATTAATTGGATATTTGCTTATTGCAGTTGTCCCTAAAATCTTTCTACTTGAATCGTGTAAAAGCAATTTACGGATGATTTTCACATATTGGAAGAAGAGGAATGGCAAGTAAACAGTGATGAGTAACAATTTTGTTGCGCTAAGTGGAAGTAGATTCAGACGAGACCCGACGACAAGGGAAGAAAGGTAGTTTCCATTTTGATGGTTGCAGCTTTTTTCTTCTAATGTAGCTGTTTCTAAGTTGAATACATATTTGGTCATCATCTATGTCTCTTACATTTGGGTGAATGATGATGTGCTAGATGGTTTAGATATATGGTCAGAAAAATCAAAGCCTTTTTTGAATTGCCAACATTGTCCTTCTTTAAATCACTTCATTATACATCACAACAAGGATATATTCGGTCTTGCCAATCCCTACTACTCCAAAATCCAAAATCAGTTCGTATACACGTTTTCTGTCACTCCCCCATTTCTTCCCCATGTACCAAAAAAGGAAACAAATTAGGTAAAAAAACCAAGCGTTTTACAATTTCAGTACATTTATTGGACAGGCATGCTAATTAGGGTAATCTGAGAATGATAGCTTAACATGATGGACTTGAACGATGGTAGCAGCGGGTCTCCTCAGCATGATGGACTTGAAAGATGGTAGCAACGGGTCTCCTCAACATAATTGACTAAATGATGGAAACAGTGGGTCTCCTCAGCGACTTGAATGGCGGACGCAGTGGGTCTCCTCAACACGATGGGCTTGAACGATGACAGCAGTGGGTCTTCCTAAGGTTTTACTCTCCTTTTCTTCTTTTCTATTTATCAATTCACGCTTTATCTTTTTTATTGAGAAAATTATGCTTCATCTTAATGTTGAACATGATTGTCTTGATTCCAGTTCATTTTGATGTTTAGGAGTTGAAATTTGATCCATCCATCCTTCTCCGAAATGTATTACTCTGCTGTTACTACTCATATTTCATTTTCAAACGAATCTTCCTTTTGTGCATTTTTCTATTTTTATTTATTTTTTGATGGCGACCACCAACCACTTTCATTGTACGTGCCTGAAGCTATGAAACATAATGTTAGTTTTTTGTAGACCAAATGTTTGATGAAATGACTAATAGTTGTAGACAGTCATTGTATTACAATGAATTATTAGATGTCTTAGGGAGTATTAACGAGGTTACAAAATATATCAGAGCTAAATGGTTTTTATTTGCAATGACTTAGGGATTATTAATGAAGTAACATATGGGTGATGGATAAATTGAGAAGATTGAGAAATTGAGAGGTTTCGGTGGAGACTGAAGGGATGCAAAAGTTTAAAGCCAATTGTTGACGTTGATTGAATTGAAGAACAACCAGAGTACATAAAAAATCAAATAATCTGGACTTACCTTTATCAATCTTTACGGTTGTTTTCTTGGTCTTCTAATCTTCTATAGATGTTTTCATAAGTGAAATTTATCAATACATATTGTATAGGAGCTCATCTTGAACAATTATGTCATAATTTCATTGATCGGCATGTGTGTTTTTTTAGGATATTTTAGGAAAAAAAATCAACAGTATTGTTTGCACTAAATTGATGCCTTTATTTATTTGTATGTATATTTGACAGGCTATAATTGACATATGACATAGATAGGAAAACCGCAAGCGTATCTAAACTTGAGATTTATGCATGTATATATTTAGATTATATAGTAGTTGTGCTTTTTCTTTGGGTTTTTTTAAATAATAGAGAAATTTAATGTATATATAGTAGTTATGCTTAATATATCATTGTATTTTGAACACAATTGGTCATTACTAGGGTATGAGTCTAAATAATGAGATTTAATAGCTACGTGCCCAAGTACAGTATACCATTGATGCCATTATAAATGCTACGCCATCTAAATATAGCATTTTGCAAAAATTTAGGCATTATTTTTAAAAGAAAAGATGCCCTAAGTGTTAAGTGTTTACTTTATATTTCTATTATTTGGTATTTGGAAATCAACAAACATCAAAGTTGTGTGCAGCTGAGTTTATTTTTAGATGTAAATCATCGCTAATCTATTATCATGCTACAATGGATCTGGAAATTTTGACACGTGCCAACTTTGAAATTTGAGTTCTGATTATATTGTGTGAAATTATAATAAAATTATATAATTCCTTATATATTTCTATTATCTGCAATGGCTACCACTTGATGATTAACAAATTTATGTTTTTTCCTTTGTTGTACAAAACGCATTTGTTGTGTGATCTGGATATAGTGATTTAAAACTGTACCGAGCTTAATGGAATCAGGGTATGCAAATGTTATTATAATAAATGGTCTTCTTAGTTATTTCAGCATGTTTTGTATGTTTTTATTATTATTAGTGGATGGTACATGTACCAGTAGATGAATATTGGTTTGAGGATGAGGCTATTGGTCTATGGAAACCGAGAATATGAATGCGTTTGCTAATGGATAAATATGACTTGATAATATTCTCTGCACACTCTGTTTACAGAGCTGTATACGATTTCTTATGATGATTTGCGCTTGAAGTTTTCACATCCGATGTTAATGAATTTGTGAACTTTCTTTCCTTTTTCTTCGTTTTATGACTCTGTTATAATAGGGAAGCTAATATAGGAATATTAGGCTGGCTCTTTTCTTCTTCTCACTATTGATCATGTGTACATACAATAATAATATTGCATAACAAAATATTTTTTCTTACTGCTCTGTAAGCGTTCATCTCTGTCCTTCATTGCCATCTCAAAGACGCTGTGGGACCCTTCAAATTTAGATATGAACTAAACTTTATACGGTACAACCTTCCTGCAGTTCAGATCATAAACCGTGAATTTCTTAATTTTAACATAACTGTAAACAAAAATGGTCCACCTCACTGCCATTTCTACCTTATTTTCCTAAGCACGTGATCCGCTTTTGCTGTCCATGTTTCCTATTACTAATGCTTCAACTTTTCCTGCATACTAGGCTGCTACATACTTTTCCACCCAAACATTTTAACACTTCCACCGCTATATATTATATATACATCTTCGTTAGCAGCCTCCACACACCACTGTGTATCCTCAGCAGCTCATCTCCATAAATTCTTCCGCCTACGTGAATTCCATTCCTGCTTCCTAAACCTTCACATTACTTTTTATTCAAAATGACAAAGGTACTTCTATGCTATCTTTTATTGACACACTTACTCTATTCTATCCTATGTCGGATTTGTCACAAGTTACCATTTGTTTTTACTACAGAACAAATGCATACAAAAAGGCAAAGAGCCTGCATTATCCCCTTCCGTAGACAAATTCAAATGTAAAAGTACATGTTTAACAAAGCACCTTCAATCCACTACCGAAGAAAAAGTTAATGCTTCATCCAACGTCTCACAGATTAATCTTTCCCATATTGAATTAGACAATGTTAACAAACCAACCAACTCTGTTCACCTTCCTCCGGTTACGACAAAATTTTTGGAAACCAACGACACCTAATCAAAATCTTCCAACTGTGAAGGACAAACGACACAATCTGATGAACTCCAGTCTTTTCCACAATTTTGTCAGCATGACAAATGAGACGATTTTTTTACTCTTGAAGTGGTATGCCAAAATTTATTCATTTGATAGACACACGGACACACACACACATATATGTGTGCGTGTGTGTCTACAATGCATGCTAATCATCATTTTTTATTCCTTCTACAGATTGCCCAATGTGATGCAGCTGTTGAGCATTTTCTCAAGAACCGTACTTAATACAGCTTCAACTCTATGACATCCAATAAATTGTTCATTTCAGTGCTTCCGTACTTTTTCCTTTCGTCGCTGTTAACGAAAATTTATTTGTTTCCGATGTATTCGTTGATGTTACATTAAATTTGTCATGTACTCCATGCTTTCGTCATTGCCTAAATAAATTTCATGTTCTTTTCACATGCACGTAAGGTCTGTTAAAAACTTATATGTCGTCTGTATATATTCCGTACACAGATATAAGCCTATTAAACTACCCGCCACTATGAATATGTATAAAAAATATTTTCCTTTTTCACGTCGTACACTTATTAAATCCATCCCCGTCGGACACTTTAATACTTCCTACAAATAATAAGTTACAGATCTGAAGTGTTAAAAAACAAGGGCAGTATCACATGGCAGTTGAACTGTCACATGGCATTAGCATATATATGTTGTCTAAATTGGATCATTCACTTAGTCAATAGTGTGCACACTTCTCTTCCTCCCTTATTTTTTTGTTCTCTAATTGAGCAGAAAGTTCAACCTGCAAAAATAATTCATATATATATATATATTAAATTTTGTATTTCAAACGTTTTCTAGAATATACTAAATTTTAAACTAACGAAGATTTGTATCATCAAAAGGCATAATTCCACAAATGGAATTTTATTGCAATTTGAAAACTTACAAATGAGTGATTGATTGGTGGGTGATGTTAAATCAGAAAAATGGTATGTAATGAGTTTTAAATGATCATGAATTATCTATTTATAAAGTGTCATGAATTAGTTCTGAAAAACTTACAAGCTAGCTATCTACGAAAATCATATGATAACTTGCACCGTATGTAACTTTATCGATATCATAATATAATGTATACTTCCTCATGTTCATAAATTAGCCCTGATGACTATGAACTGATATGGCAAGAAATCATTATGAACTATGGACTGTTTGATACATGCATGCATGCATGGAACGATACTATTTTTTTATGTGTGTGTACACACACAAAGAAAGCAAAATGATGACCCCATGATTATGAACTTTAAATCCAAAACCATAATGTTGCCCCCCTATTCAATTCAGTGCAAATGCTAGACCTAAGGAATCATGATTTCAAATCAAATATTAGTAAATCTTTGCTTTAATATACCTGCAACACATAATCATTTTGAATTTATATATATATATATAAACTAATTCTGTTCTGAAAAATAAATTCAAATTAAGACTTGCCTACTGCTAACAAAAAAAGCCTACATATATATATTTGAAAATACAGCCGCATAATATAAAATAGCAAGAGCAGCTAAAAATTATAAAACCTGTTACTATTGCCAACGTAGCCAACGTACAAGCACTTTCCTGATGTCCTACATTTTGTCCTCTACTGCTATTTTATTTACTACATATTCTATCTTAACTTAAAGTAGACTCATTCCACTCTTTAAACGCAATGGTATACAATAAACTTCCAACGTGTTACTAAAAATCTCCACCTCACATCCGCATCTTTACCACTTCGACAACGGTTACTACTCTTTTTCAGCATTTATAGAAACTTACCTAACCGTTAGTTTACGTACATATATATACATACTTGCCAATAGATTGTCCTTCACTTACTACTGTACTACTGTTTCTACTACTGCCATATATCTCTGCAAATCAGTCGTAAATAAAAAGCTTTACTTCTATTTATTACCTCTTCAGTGTATCTTCAACATTTAATGGAACAGCAACAGAGAGAAAGACGTAGAATTAGTCAACGTGCTAGACATGCATTCGCAAGAGAAATAGCTATTGCAAATAGACGAACTCGGTTGACTGTAGGATTCCACAGTCCAGCTTTATCAGGTAATTAATTCTTTCCCCCACGATATGACAGAAAAGATGGATCACACATCAAACCCTTAACACAGTACGGTGCACACATATAGCTGTAATTGAAACACATAATATTTTTACCCTTGCGATTAAGAAGATACAACTATCTTCAATATTTGTCTTCCATACTATTATACATACACATAAAAGGACGTACGGTTCATAAAACTTGGATCCTAAACTTGACTTTTCTCTTGCGTAAGCTTTTTGGAATATAATATAGGTCATGTCATATGTTATGTTCACACGCAATTATCAGCAACCACATAATTTTTAAAAATATATACTGTACGTCACATTATAGCTTTCTAGGCCTCAAATCTAAAGTATTCACGGTAGTACTAGAAGCCTCAAATGCAAAGTATTCACGGTAGTACTAGAAGCATGTAGTGCTACAAGCTTCTAATCTAAAGTATTCACGGTAGTTTATAAATCACAGCCAACGCATACTGTTTGCCATACCTATTTCTACATTTGTAAACACACACCTATTAGTTAGTTATAGTGCCCAAAAAAATAAATGACACACTGGCAACCGTACGCACAGTATGCTATTGCTATCTATAGGTAATAAATTATCAAATATGAAAATGTGGAACGTTGAACTGCTACTCTGTTCTAACTTGACATGCACGATGCATACAAAATGAAATGTTCTTAACCGTGTTTTGCGGTAATGAATAGGAAATTTTTAAAAAAAATGACACACTTGCAACCGTACGCACAATACACTAATACTACCTATAACTAATAAATTATCAAATATGAAAATGTGGAACGTTGAACCTACTACTTGGTTCTGAGTTGACGATGCAGGCTGCATACATTATGCCACTACCCAAATTTAGTAACCTCTTACTTTTAATCATATATAAAATTTTCGACTTTCTTTATTAATGCAACCGTGTAAGAACAACCCCTTCTTTTGGTTAGAATTATAAGTCCACAATGATGTTTAACATATTATATTTATTTCTAATTAATAAACTTATTTGCTTACAGAGCACACCATTTAGTCCATATATATTTTTCCAAAACAAAAGTAAACTTTTAAATACAGTGGGTCAAATTTTACATCATCTAAGGAGAAACTAATGCTTACTACTTATTGTAGTTTACTACATATTTATTCATAATAGTCTATGTAAGCAAATGCATTTTTTTTAGGGTAGAATTGCAATTGCAAAATAGTTAAACCTCAACATTAATTATTCTGTGACTTTTTTTTATGTATTTGAATTTTGGTGGTAGTACAGAAGCTTGAAAGATAACCTATTTCATAACCTGTTTCATACAAACAAAACAGTGCACATCCATTTTACTGTTCACGTAATAACGTACAAACATATTATAACTTTACTTATGATTTACTATTTTTATTACGTACTTTGACTTTTACAACTTTATTTCACATACAACACTCCACTGCCATTGCACGGACTCCACGCCTCTGTCCCTGTACTCGGCTACTTAATTGTGTACCACATTTAAATATTTCGTACATATTTTTTAACTTATCAGCTCTTGGTCCACTTCGTAGTACTATTTACTTTACCGTGTACCGATAATGGGTTATTACATTGCTTATAACAATTCTCTCAATCCATTCAAGTTTCCTTTCCAAACATAATTACATCACTGAATTCTGGACTGAACTAGATTTAAACTCAAATGAGTAAGAGAAGAAGCCAATGCCAGTAAATATTTTGTTTGGTGATTATCACCAGAACCATCGTTTGATTCTTTTCATTTAATGCATCAACTACTGTATTCCCTTGCCTCGGTGCATACTCGATCTTGGAACCAAGGCAGCTAACAAACTAAGCCATCTTTGTGAGTGCATGTTCATCTCCTTTCCTAAGAATATGGATATAACACTTGAAATCTATAAAGATCTCTCTAATAGACAATGCTTTTGAACTAGGAAGCTAACGGACATCCACTCGGGTACTAGAGAAAAACCATATAGATTCTTTACATTTTTTTAGAAGATAAAAGATAAAATTTTGGAAAGTAATTTTCTTTATTTCACTTTCTGCACGGTCATTATTTGACTTAAACTGATGATATGTTTACAATAATCAACGTTTCAAGTACAATGACAGTGATGTGAAGTTGTAAAAGTATGACTACTACACTGAATAATAACCTTATTTTTTTAGGTTCTTCAATAACATGGGATGGCGAAGAAACGATACTGCGGACTGTATTAAGCAATAGTCATAACTGTGGTCGAAATTTTAGCAAAACCATTCCCTACGACAAACATCGACTTCCTCAGCCAACTTACCGTGATTTCTGCAATGCTAAAATATTTTTCCACGAAAGCTTACATAACTGTTGCTCTTGAGGTTCCATCGACATTCATCGTCCTACCACAACGCCACAACAGTTACTGAGCTTATTCCAAGATCAAGGTGAAATGGGTACCCATTTTCGTACAAACATCCGATCCTATAATAATGCATTTTCATTCACGTCTATGGGTGCATCAATTGATAATAACCTGGCCAATGCTAGAGAAGGAGTTTACACATATCGCGCAAGGTTCAATATATCATAGTATTGGAAGTCTTTTACTTTTGGCTGGAAGTAGACCAAGATATTTACAATTGTACATATATGACACTGACCATGAGATTGAAAACTGACTTCAAGATAGTGGAGCAATGAGACCGGAGATAATTATGATTTTGAAACAAATTTTAGATACTCATAACCCATATGTCTCCATACTTCGATAGTTGGGGCAACAACCTGACGTGCAAAAATGTAGGATCAAAATCAAAGAAATCACAATAGATAGACATCTTCATGAGATGCCAACCACATCCCAAGTAGCAGGAATAATAATTGGAGATGAACCAGACAATTTTCAAAGTCGAGATATCATTGTTGAGACAATAAGTGGAAATCTACAAAGAATAGCAAATACTGCAGGGTTTTACGACCCGCTAAAATATCCACTATTGTTGCCTTACGGTCAACATGGATGGGATTTAAGCATTCACGAAAATGGAAATACACCTATTAGTTGTACATCTTACTACTCTCATATTTTACAGGTACGTATAGCGTAATTGATATCCAATATTATCTGTTCGTAAATAGCACAAAATTCATTTATATCAACATCAGTACTAACGTTACTTGCATTTTGTCTATCGCCTACACACAAAGATACGACCAATAGAGACATCACTTATACTGCTTGGTGGTCGTCTATTTCAACAATATGTCGTTGATATGTATGTAAAAATAGAAACAATGCGGCTAAGGTTTCTTCGCAACAATCAGACTACTATCAGAGCGGAGTTATACCAAAATTTACAAGATGCCTTAGCCACTGGAGAAACATCTGCCAGTAAGTTTCTTTATCTCCTTCAATCAACCATTTGTTGTTCCCAATAATTACTAACCACTTAATTAACTACTACTCAATCCTATGCCTTTTAAGACATTAGGAAGTGTTGGTGTCAAGAAGATTCTTCCTTCCTCCTATATTGGTAGTCCACGAGATATGCATCAAAGATACCAAGATGCAATGGAATTAGTGCGAAGGTATGAAAAGCCTAACTTATTTATTACTATAACATGTAATACTAACTGGGTAGAAATTGCACAAGAATTGCTTCCCGGTCAACAATCACAAGATAGACCGGATTTAACAACTAGGATTTTTCGATCAAAACTAGAGCAACTTAAAACTGACGTATTTGACATGTTTGTTTTAGGTAAAGTCATTGCCCATGTCCACGTTATTGAATTCCAAAAAAGAGGACTACCACATTCTCACATTCTACTTATTCTAGATGAAAACGATAAAATTAGCAATCCTGATGATTATGATGCTTTAGTTCGCGCTGAAATTCCATGTACACATTTAGAACCCGAACTACACAACGCTGTAGTGAAACATATGATTCATTATCCATGCGGGCATTTTAACCCAAGAGCTGTCTGCATGAAAAATAACCGCTGTAAGAAGGGTTTTCCAAAAGCTTTTTCTCCATTTACTTTACAAGGAACTGACTCTTACCCTATTTATAAAAGACGCGATAACGGAATACAATATCAAATTGGAAGCCACATAATCGATAACCGTTGGATAGTACCATATAATCCTTACTTACTTTTGAAATATTATTGTCATATAAATGTTGAGATTTGTTCAAGTATTAAATCTGTGAAATATCTCTACAAATATGTTTACAAAGGTTCAGACCGCGTTTCTGTAGGATTATCCATTACATCTGACGATAACGATGAGATTTCAAAATTTGTTAATGCTAGATGGATTTGTGCTCCAGAAGCTTTATGGAGAATATTTAAATTTTCCCTAAGTAATATTCTTCCATCTGTTACCGGCTTACAAATACATTTACCAAATAGACAACAATTATTATTTCGTGCAGAAGAGCACATACACACTATTTTGGATGATCAACATAGATGTAAAACAATGCTTTCTGAATTTTTTTGTAAAAATGTTTTTGATGAACAAGCACGTCAATATTTATACTACGAGTTTCCAAAAAAATATTGGTGGGATTCTACAAGTAAGAAATGGAACCGTAGGCGAAATAACCGTAGGGCAATTGGTAGAATTTACACTGTATCTCCCACTGAAGGAGATCGTTACTATTTGTGCCTACTATTAACACATGTTAGAGGTCCTCTATCTTTTACTGACTTACTAACAGTTAATCAAATAGAATATAACATATTTAAAGAAGCAGCTGAACATAGAGGTTTACTTGAAAACGATGATAGTATAAACGACTGTTTAACAGATGCTTCACACACACATATGCCTAATGCTTTAAGAAGATTATTTGTTACAATTTTGGTATACTGTGACCCATGCCATGTGCGTGAATTATGGGAAGAGTTTTCACCTTTCTTACTTGAAGACTATCCCACTACATCTGCTACTACTGTGACCAATTCATTTTCAGTAATTCAATGTCTGTCTGACCTTGACAACCTTCTCAAACAATATAACAAAACAATTTTTGACTATGACATTCCACATACTAATTTCAACCACTTTACCCACACAAACACATCCACTCTTATTTCAGAAGAGCAATGCATAGAAATACCCAATAATGACATCAACTCTGTAGATAACTTGAAATTCAAACAAAAGAAGGCATTTGACACGATAATGTCTTCTGTTGAAAGTGGAGCTAATGCTATATATTTCATCGACGGTCCTGGAGGTACAGGAAAAACTTATTTATATAGAGCAATCTTAGCACATTTACGAATTCAAGGTCATATTGCAATTGCAGTCGCTACTTTGGAATTGCTTCTCTTGCTCTTCCAGGAGGTCGAACTGCACATTCTCGATTTAAAATACCAATTAATTTAGACTCTTCCTCTACATGTCATATTCCCAAGCAATCTGAACTCTCACAACTTTTATTGACTGCTACTGTTTTCCTATGGGATGAAGCTACGATGGCTCATCGCCATGCATTTGAGGCCGTAGACAGAACATTACGAGATTTAACTAATTTCGACGCACCATTTGGAGGAAAGATTGTTATTTTAGGCGGTGATTTTCGTCAAGTTCTACCAATAGTCGTAAACGGTACTAGAGCTCAAATCGCCGATGCATGTATAGTATGATCATATTTAAGGCAAAATGTTCACGTAATTCATTTAACACAAAATACGCGCGCAAAAGATGATCAATCATATGCACAATTTCTTTTACGTATTGGAAATGGAGATGAAGTCTATGTTCAAGACGACATTATACAGCTCCCAAATGATATCGTTGAACCTTGGACCGATAGTTCGTCACTCTATGCTCTGATTAATGAAGTCTTTGCTGAACTCAATGACATATTAGGTGATCCTAATTTTATAATGGATAGAGCAATATTAGCCCCTACAAACGAAACAGTGGATGACATTAATAACAAAGTTATAGAACTATTTCCAGGTAGTGAGCGCATTTACTAGTCCTTCGATAAAGTCGAAGAAGATACACATAATCTATACCAATATGAATTCTTAAACTCACTTGCTCCGGGAGGTCTACCCCCACATAAATTAAGACTAAAAGTAGGTGCACCAATCATGTTTCTTAGAAATATTGATCCACGAATTGGATTATGTAATGGCACCAGATTACTATGTCGTGTCTTTCACAGAAATGTCATAGATGCAGAAATAACTGTTGGAAATTTTCGTAGTACAAGAGTATTTATTCCACGTATACCACTAAAGCCTTCTGAGAATACTAACATGCCTTTCAACCTAATACGTAAACAATTTCCAATTAAATTAGCTTTTTCCTTGACAATTAATAAATCATAAGGACAAACCATCCCTCGGGTTGGTATTTATCTTCCCGAACATGTTTTCAGTCATGGTCAGCTATATGTTGCGTTATCAAGAGGCGTTTCACGAAAAACAACAAAAGTTTTGGTGAAAAATGGAAAGATTCGAATAGAAATGGCACAAATACTAGAAATGTTGTGTACAAGGATGTGTTATTACAATGTACCCACGAACTTAATTAACAATACTTCATTTTTCCACTTCACATGCTGTCGTTTTCCTATAATTATCACTATACAACATTGGGTACAAATATACATTCCTCACCATTATTTTATTACTCTACGTAAATCATTAAGGGAATTTTTGTACGACCATGAGTGACTAATATCTGCACTTATAATCTTTTTCCTCGTTTTATTGTTTTTCGGTCATATATTTAGCCACAGCTTATACAAGATACAAAACTGGGTTAACAAAAATTTTCTCATTTACTACTCTAACTCACTTTCGGTTCACATAAAAATTCCCTTAAAAAACGATTTTAACTCCGCCATCAACTTACCACTGATGCCGGTCTCAAGCCCGGAACAAGGAGGAGAGAAAACGGTTACGACAACTACACTTACTACCTACAATTTACTATCAAATAGTTTCTTATCTGCAACAACTCATTTTGTTTCCCTATCCCCACAAAATGCAATCATATCTATCTCTGATCACCTGCTATATGTAAAGAAGAACCTATTCTATTTCCATTACAAATCAAATTTATTCTCCACGGTTTGCACGAACATGCGTTAATAATTGGTTACACCATATGGATATGTATTACTTTTCTTGGCTGATATAACGCTTCTTCCCATGTTCGATATAAATTTTCTACGTCCACGTCCATCTGCTATACATTCATTGGACATGTCAATATCCAAAACATTCAACATTACGTGTACGTCACACTCATTTTATCACATTAACAACTCTCATACACATTGTTTCTTAACACTAATTCCTTCTGCGCACATGCATCGCACATACCAAACTACTCGTATATATACATGCATCAAGTTATTGTATATATAAATATACACATACACACACACACACACACACACTAATGCATTGGGTTCCACCTTTATAAATATGTGTGTGTATGTATAAATTTAATTGTATATTTTCCTAAAATTTTGGTTATAAATTATCTATATAAATGATTTATGAAATATGCATGTGCACATGTATATTTATAATTAAAGTTAACATTATTTTAAATATTAATTTGTATAATAATTTAATTTTTTTATCGTATTATGAGATTATTTTTTTAGTGTATATATATAGATATATTATATATAAACACACACACACACACATATATATATATATAATTTTTATTAAATACATATTTGTTACTGCTCACGACTAGGTAAATATTTCTTCGGCTTAAATTAGTTTTAAGTAAAATATACTTTAAAAATTAAAATCCATGCGGATTTAATAATAAGAAATATTTTAAAATCATTTCTAAATTCAAAACACACATTTAATATTATACAATTTTTTTCTAGAATACCATATTATTTATAAATGTAATATAAATATATTTTATCTGTTTCACTAGTTTTCAATCAAATAATTAATTTAAAATGTTTATATATATAGTAGATAATTTTTACTAAACAGTTTTCAGGTGCGTACAATTTTTTTTTAAAATTAAACAAGAAAACAGGCACAAGGACAAACTTAGCAAAAAATTTAGGCCGAAGGATAATAAGTTTGTTTTTAGGTTGAAGGACAATGCTAGTTATAACCAGCATTTTGTATAGTGCAAAATTGATTATAATGTATTTTGTATAGCGTAAAATTTGAATATAATGCTAATTATAACTTGCATTTATCATTCAGCCTAAAAATGAAACTTGGTGTCCTTCAACCTAATTTTTTTTCCAAGTTTGTCCTTTTTCCTAATTCCCTCAAAATTATATATATATATATATATATATATATATATCATATGAACCAATATTTTGTATATTTTAATACAAAAATTTTAAAAAGCCATTCTGCAATGGAGGTTTAGGAAATAAACATATTAAAGTTTGGAATTTAGCTGCATTTTCCAAACACTTTGACAATTTTATAAATAACAAGCCTAACCAATGGGTTCAATGGCTAGAAAACAACACCCAGGTAATAATAACTTTTGGATCGCGGTGATATCTCTACTATGTTGGTGGTTTTGAAGATCTATACATCAGCTTAGACTGACCTTGAAAACTCATGTACAATTGCAAATCTCGCCTACCAGTGCAACGAGGTTCTGGTACATGCCTTGGCTCTAAAAGGTCTTATACTGGATGAACAGCTCACTTATGATGAAAAATGTCAATCTGGGATTCCTTTGAATGCTAGAGCTTGTGATTATTTGACCAATGGCTTCATTTCACTTCCATGCTCAAGTAATGTCCAGATCCATGCTTTCTTGCAATTAATTCAATGCTCTAAGGTTTTGGAAGGCTTTAAAGAGTATGTTTTTGGTCTACTAAGAAATGCCACACTCCGTTTCTGTTGTATACAATGTAATATCAACCACTAACTCTTAGTTCTGGTGGCATGGGAGGGTTTGGAATATGTTCAGCCTTGAAAATCCAGTTTTCTCTTCTGGTAAGTGCATAGGAATGGTATATGCACTATGTCTAACTTGTAAGCCAGAGGTTTATTAGTGGAGAACTGCTGTGTTTTCTATTATGACCATGTGAAGGACAATGTGCACATTTTTTATGAATGTCTAATAACGTTTTCCATATGGTGTAATGTCCTTAGCAAAGGAATTTTTCATGCTCTCCTTTAAGAGATAGCCTTGTTGAATGGAATAGGCTCTTTAATGCGACTAGGTGGAGGGATAGTCAATCTTTGCTTCTGTTGCTTAATTTTAAAATTTTTAAAGTTGTTATATGGAAAGAGAGAAACTCTAGTGTTTTTGATAAAAAGAATTTGAGTGAAGTGGTTATTAAAACCATGGTTCTCAACAGTATCAAGCATAGTGCTCCTATGCATGGATTTATGAGCACCGAGAATGCTGCTTTTGGTTGGAACTAAGTTTATAAGATTTTGTGCCTATCTGTCTTTTTGGTTGTTACTTTATTTGTTAACTCTGTTCATTTTCCTATGGGGTTAAGCTTGTTTAATCCCATATTTTTGTGTGTTGAATAAATCTGGAAAGGGCCAGTCAACCCTTCTAGCTTAGCTAATTTTTTTATAACTAGGTTTAATTGATAAAATCATTTAACAATAATATTTTAATAATAAATAATAATAATTTTTTCAAGCCATGAGCAATAGGAAGACATCTAAATATTAAAACTTATTTATGCACATACGTAGATATGTGTGTGTATATATATATCCATCGACATATGACAATACAATAATATACTGATTCGTGACAAAGTCTATCTAGCTAACATATGGTCAATTTCTTAAATAGTCAGTTAAGAATATTAATAAATCAAAATTATACCTCTTACAAAGGCCTAGAGATCACACTTTGAAATGATGAAGTGATTCCATGAATCGAATTCCAAATTCTAGAGTTATTGGCTCTCAAACTATTTTACTATTGATGATTGAAACGAGGTGTTTTGATGTGATTTGTGCTTAAATATTATGGGGTTTGGAAGAGGGAATTTCTAGTCGAAAATTACAGGTAGGAGGAGGAGAATAAATTCTTATTTGAATGAATAGAGAGTGGCTTATTTAATGGGAGACATGAGTGTGAAAATGGATCACAATTCCTAATATCCATCTTACCATTTCCACTTCTCTTTTCATTCAAAATCACCAAGCCACATCATATATGATCGAACTCCCTATGCAAGCATCATGGCCAAATTTTCCAAGCCCCTTTTAGACCTCAAAATCAATTCCAAGCCTAAACAATGCCCGTTGTATTTAAACCTAAATTTAAATGCGTACCAATATCGTATATCGATCAATATATGTATAAATATAATAAATACACTGTTGACATTGTTCAACACATCACATATAATATTTTTAATTAATATTTCAAAAATATTGGTTAATTTAATTAGTATATAAAAATCACAAACTAATTAAATAAGGTGGTAAAAGGAGTATTCATCGTTTTGGTTGTGTGACTCTTAATTGTAAATTTGGTTAGTGATTAATATTGAATAATTTGAATATTAATGTTCACACATTACTCAGCATACCATGTGACATTATGATCAAATTTATCACTTACTTAGTTTCGATAAAATCCAATTTTATTTTATTAAGTTTTACTCGGTAGTGATAATTATTTACACCAATTATCTTTGTCAAAAATATATCACTTTGGACATATGGAATTTTGTAATGGTTCAAATTCCAATACCGTCCATATTTAACTCTATAGTCCAAACAAAAAGTCCTTGATTCAATGATAACAATCATTATTAATCGAACTACTTTGGCCAGATATTTTGACTTTGGATTGACTATAGTTCACCGTGATGCTAACCCTATACAACTACGAAGACGAATCCTCTCTTGAATAACGTTTCACTTCCATTACCTCCACTCAACCCAATTGTAGTCACTCAATGGATGTCATTCCACGATTTGACTATAGTCAAAGTGGAGCTTTCATATTGAAGATCGATGGTAGTCTCAAGTCAAGAGAACTGTGTAAATTAGTTACATCGATATTTTCTGTTTGACCTCAGTTATACTGACCAATAAAAATCTATTGAGTGTGTCATTCTATAGTTATCAAATAACTATCAATATGTAACCCCTTGATACCCCCAATTGTCAAGAGTGATATACTATCTAACATTTAGAGAGCTTCATGTAATCTAATCCTAAAGGATGCATCGATCAGTCTCGATACAACTTGATTAGGAGTATTTAAAACGATATGCTTATTATAAATTGTAATATAATACTCGTGATTACAAGTAATTCTATTTACTATCAAAGATATACCATTTACGATTTTCTATTAAATATATTTTAATTAAACATTTAATTATTTATAACACATTATAAAAAATATATAATTGAAATAAAATACCTTTATTAGAACGAGAATAGATTGTAGAGTTGATTGATTTATAGTAAATTATAGAATTTCCCCAAGGGCATATCCCTAACTCTATTAATATGTAGATGATACATCCATTGACCATGGTTCTGAAGTGGAAGTGGTCCTGGTAACTCCAAAAGGTCAAAGGGTATGCTGTGGTTTGAAGCTTGAGTTTCGCGTCACTAATAAAAAAGTGGAATATGTAGTGTTAACCATGGGACTAAAACATCAAAGGAGTTAGGAGTTTGAACATACACATATTTAACAACACCCAGTTAGTGGTTTTCCAAGTTAAGAAAGAATTTCAGCGATGGGAGCATGACTTGGCCCTTACTTGCCCCTTACTTGTCAAATGTGTTAGAACTATTGGACGAGATTGAACACTACACAATTACATACATCCCTAACGAGGAAAAAAGAATGCAAATCTTTCAGCCAAGGAGCCTGGGAGATGCATAACCATTAGGTATCGTTTTGGTAGAGGTTTTGAGGAATTCGAGCATAGATAAGATGGATGTTCGAACTAGCTTGTATATAGCGAGTGATATAGGTGAATTTAAAATATTTCCCCAATTGGATCTTAGTGGACTTATGAAGTCTAATATATACACCAGATTCAATCAAGTTATTTTAAGTAAAATCAAATTTGTTTTATTTTATTAATCTATATTAATTAAATTAATTTTGTTTATGTTTGAATGTATCGACATATATATATATATATATATATATATATATATATATATTCGATGATGTATTATTAATCTATATTAATTAAACTAATTTTGTTTATGTTTGAATGTATCAACATATATATTCAATGATGTACAATATGTTACATGTGTTTGTAATGTGCAACATTTTAAATGTGTACATGGTCAAATATACACATATATAGATATTATGATTTATATCTACTATGTATATATTTGGCACTAATATATATGTCATTTGACATATTTAAACTAAAATATTTATTATATCATATATATAATTTGAAAATTTTATTAAACAATATATTAGATATCAATTTGAAAATATTATATAAATTTTTGGCTAAGTGTATTTTTTAGACTAGAATTTCAAATAATATCTGATTTAACTTGGTAAACAAAATCAAAATTCAAAATCAAATCAAAGATCCAAATTCAAAGTTTGTTAAATACCTTGAATTTGAGTATGTATTATTTTATAAAATAAATATATAAATTAAATATATATAATTTATGCCGAAAATAATTTTGGTAATAGTTAAATTATATATGCGTGCATTATGTTAAACATTTAATATAAATATAAATTATATATGTATGTAAGCATGTATATCAGCATAATTTTTTATATAATAAAATTTCCATAAGCATTTTTATATTTATGTATATTAAAATTAAACGTATCTGCATTTAAATTTGAAATTATATAATATAAAATATTAAAATTAATTCTACATATATTTTTCAAATAATTTAATTTATTTTTTAAAATTAAATTAGTAAATCAGAATTAATATTTATCAAATTACATATATATTATCATACTTGAATTAAATATATATATATATACACACATATAAGTGGATTAATTAATAAACGATTTTTTAAATTTAGTACAACTTATGTTTTGTGATTGAAAAATTGATTTATATATTTAAAATATTATTAAGGTAAAAATATTATATATATATTAGAATTAATAAAACAATCAATTAGCTACTAAATAATAAAACAGCACATGGATTAATATAGCATTGAGATATGTATGAGTTTGTGTGTGTATATATAAAAAAATCATATAATAAATATCATATAAAATGTAAAAAAGGATATATCTGAAGATACGTTGCCTTATACTCACATGTCGATCTACACAGTCTCCTGGATATCTCATATCTGTACTTATAGTTGCAAGCGAATGGCAGCCAACATCAGACCTAACTGTACCGTGAATGGATTTGAATGGGTTTTGGGTGATGTTTTTTCGGCTAAGGCAAGGTAGAGGATAAAAAAACGTTAAAAGAAAAAATGGAGGCTAAAGCGTGATTTATACGGAGAACTAGAGAAAATATTTGCAAGTTTCTCTCATACCACTTCAAATCTAAATGCCTCCTCCCTTTCTCCTTATTTGGCAGACCAGATAATAGGTCCTTGATGGACCAAATAACCCAAAACTCCACTAGTAATTTATATATTATAAATCCAGTTTAAGTATATATTGATATCGTATATCAATACATGCACATATGATTTATACACACGACCAATTAATTACTAACATAACGCTGAATACTTTCTAAATGCTAATACATATTACTAAATACACCCTATATAAGAAATATAACAATAACTATCATTTCTTAAATATTAACTAATTTAATTAATTTATAACTATAGTGAATCAATTAAACCAAGCAATGTTTCAAAGACTGATTTGATTTGATTGTGAGACTCATAAGTGCAAGTTCAACTAAGATTAATATTCGAACAATTCAAATATTAACGTTCACACGTTATCTTAGCTAGTGGTATGATAGTTTGACTAAATTCATCACTTAGAGATCTTATTGGTAAAATCAAATTTTACAATTTAAGCAGTACCTTTTAGTAATAGCTATTTTACATTTGTTCTCTTCGTCAACACTATATCACTTTAGGATGTATGAAATATGGTTTTGGTCAAAATTCTTATTTGTCCATATTTAACCATGATAGTGCATAAATAAAGTCTTTGGTCCAATAATAACATTTATTACTAAACATGCTACTCTGGCCAGAGATTTTGACTTTGGGACGACTAAAGTTGACCACAATATTAATATCATTCAACTAACGAGACAAATTCTCTATTAAATAGTATTTCACTTCCAACGGTTCAAATCAGATCCAACTATAGTCGCTCAATTGTCACTATGCCATGATTTAACTATAATCAAAGTGGAATGTCCGCATTGAAGTTCAACATTATTCTCAAGTCAAGGGAACTGCATCACTACTCTTAGGATTCCTATTTGACCAAGTTGTTATTAATCATCATGTTCCTCGAATACAATTCGATCCTTTTACAACCAAATCGATCCTTTTACAACCAAATCTAAAACTTTAAGATGATTCATCCATAATTATCAAATAATTATGAGTACTTAACCCATTATGCACCTAGCAGTCATGAGTATTGCACTACCCAACATTAGAGAGCGATACATACTTAGGTCTTAGCGGATGTATTGGTGTCCTTTCTTGAAACTTCTTGACTAGGTGCATTTAAAACAAAATATTATTTATATTGCGATTAATTACTCATGGTTGCCACTCTTTGCAAGTTTTGAATCCATTGAATTCGGATCGGGAAAGTTTTTAGATTTCATCATGAACTATAGGGTAATAGAAGCTAACATGGAGCAGATTAAAATGTTGAATCAAGTTATATTCCTGAGAACAAGGTGGTAAATGCATAGCTTGAATGGTAAGGTTGTCACTATGAATAGGTTTATCTTGAAAGCAACCAATAAGTGTATACCTCTCTTTGATGCACTCAAAAAGGAAAAAGAAAGGTCCAGTAATGGATTAATGTGAAGCTACATTTCAGAAATTATCTGAACATCTTCAAAAACCATCAATATTATCTAAGATTTTAGATAGAGAAGATTCGTACGCATTGAGTGTGGCATTGGCAAGTGTGGAGGCGAAAGTCCAAAAGATCATCACTAAGCAGTTTACAGATATGGAAAAGTCCTATCCTATATTGAAGAAGCTAGCCTATTTCATACTGATAGCACTAAGGAAGTTACAACTTTATTTTCAGGCTTATCCAATAAGAGTGTTGACTTATCAACCTCTTGATAGGTCTTGCACGTCCCCAAGATGTCCAAATGACCGTTGAAGTGGAACATTAAGACGAGTCGGAATGAAATCCTTCTTGGAATTTACTGACCAAAATGAAAAAATGAAGTAAATGGTTGATCTTTCATAATGGAAATTATATATGGATGGTGCATCCAGTGACCATGGTTCTAGTGCAGGAGTAGTCTTGGTAACCCCAAAAGGTCAAAGGGTGTGATATGCATTGAAACTTGAATTCCATGCTATAAATAATTAAGTGGAAGTTCACACTTCATTACAAGTGAAAATAAGATTTTTCTTAGTAAGGCGAGTTAGGGGTGTGGAAAACTTCTCATAGCCCTTAATGAACTTTTAACAAAAACCCATCAAACTAAAAAAGCTCCTAACTTCGATGGCATTTTTAGTACCTTCGAGCCTTGTACCATGACAACTTTGATTGGATGAAATACTAATCCATGCTTTGACATGACATATCCAAGAAATTATACCTCCTTTCTCCAAAAATAGCACATGGAGAATTTCACCTTCAGTTCTCAAGGTATTAAGCACCTCTTCCAAATAATTTGTGCTCCTCTTTGATCTTGGAATAAAAGAAGACATCATCCATAAACACCATTATAAAATGATTCAGCTATTTTCGAAAAACATGACATATAGGATGCACAAAATATGTTGGAGCGTTGGTTAGTCTGAAAGGCGTGAATAAGCACTCATAATAACCCACTGGCATGTGAAAAGCAGTTTTTGTTATGCTCACATTTCCACCCTTAGTTGATGGAAGCCTCTAGGAGATCCAACTATAAGAATACTCTCGCTCCAACCAATTGGTCAAACAAATCATTGACGTGGGATAATGGGAATTTGTTCTTCTTTGTCTAGTTAATTAGCTCGCGGTAGTTGACACGCAACCGTACAGATTTATCTGCCTTAGTAGCAAATACAACTAGTGCTCCCCAATCAGATGTGCTTCTTCTATAAGCCTACCCTGTAAGAGTTTCAAAACCATACTTCCAACTCCTTTGTTTCTCAAGGCGCCATTCACCTAATGGGCAGTACAACGGGCTTCGCACCAAATCAATACGAAACCCTATTTCACGTTGGGGAGGAAGAGACTAGTAATCTCCGCAAATATATCATACAATTTCTTTATGATAGGAATGGATGCTAGCTCATCTTAGGACATACTCAACGAATATAGGTTCTCAACATCATTGACTCATTAGGATCACAATAAACATCTAGATTACACCCCGTGTCACTCCTTTTATGAATCACCCTCCTATCACAATCTAGTACTTCCCCATAGCACAATATTCAATCCATTCTTAGCATCAATCCATACCTCGAGAATCCAAGCACAAAAGCATTACATATAAATTCCATACCATAAATCAATAATTTCAATTCTTTTGAAACGATAGATAAGTGGCTGATCCCCAAACGGGATTCGACACCACTATGGAGTTTGGCACAAATGAGTCGCTAATCTTAATCTACCGACCATATTTCTAGAAATAAAAGAATGTGATGCTCCCATGTCAAATAAATTTCAAATAGGAAAGCCAGAGATAAGTGACAAACCTTCCATAGTGGATGTAGAAGCTACGTTCCCGTTTCCTCCGATTCGTGGTGCACTAGCACTTGGAACTGCTTCTAATACATAGGCCTTCACAATTTGACTATTTGTAATACCCTGTCCTCCTCTTCCCAAAGCTGGGCATGCCATCTTTGAATGTCCAAATTGATTACAGTTGTAGCACTTCACCTTAGTTAAATCTTTTTTGCACTCCTTAGCCATGTGACCTTTCCTTTGTCAACAGTTGCAAATGATAACCTACCTCTTCCCTTTTCCATGTCCATTTTTTCCTACCTCCATTCTTAAGCTTTCCCTTTGAATGTGCTTGTTGAATCTCCTTCTTGGCTTCTCCTTAATTCCTCATTTATAATGGTGTTAAGCAAATCTATCTTTACTAACTTCTTATATGTGGCCTCCATCGAAATATGACTCGGTGATTGTTACTTCGGTGGTTGGTTTAAGCTATTTACAAACCTCATGGCCTTCTTTATCGACGTATTAGTTAGCTCCATCCCAAATGCTACAAGCCCATTGAATTTTTTCACGTACTCCTTCACCATCATGTTACCTTGTTGTAGATGAATGAACTTCTCTATCTGAACTCCCTTCCCTACCTTTGAGATAAACTTGGCCTCGAACCTCTGCTTGAATTCTTCCCAAGTGATGTCCTCTCATTTGTCTTAGCCACTACGATCTCCTACCACTTTAAGGCCTCTTCCTTAGGTGTGCCATATTGTAGCTTCCCTAAGACCCAACTCCAAAGGTACACTCACATGTCAAAGCCATGCCCTTATATCCACAAGGGACTCGGCTCCCACAAAAGTCTTACCACCCATGCTCATAAAATCTTTGCACAACTTCAAAAAGCTAGCGGAGGGTGGGTGATTGGGAACCACTGTAGATGTATGGGATACAGTTGTAGAGTGGTTAACATGGGATTGACCAATAGCTTGTAAAAACCTATGGAACTATACAGGTACGTTCACTCCAAGTACCTTTGGCAATACATACTCAGAGCCCTCTCTAGTTTGGTTGTTCATTTGTACTATTTGTAAAAAGGATTATTAGCAACCATTCCTTAATGGTAGCGGGCTAGGATGGAATAAATGTAGTGTATGTTTTGTGCTATATTGTATATACATGCGCTTTCTCAATACGTCCTATATAGTAGGAACCGCCTAACCTACGCTCTGATACCAAATGTAACAACCCGCTATTTTCAACATCCTGACCCATATCTAAAAGTGGAACTAGCATTGCAGACCACGTAGACAACATATTATTTTTAGACAAATTATACAAGGATCATAAGGCTGTAATTTTTTTACACTTTTTGAAACTCACAACGAAAGGATCCAATATAATACCGAAAATAAAATACTATAAAATCTAAATAAATAAAATAAGCTTTACCCATTTACAAAATATCTGTAGATGCTAAAAATAAACAAATAGTCTAAACGTCTAGGGAAAAAAATCAAATAAGCAGTAAATAGCTTATAGTAGATGCGCATCTCTATCGTACCTCCATGTCTCTGAAATCACTACCGGTCCTCTCTACCTACCTATTAGAGTAAAAAAAGAGAAAGGAATGGAAGGGGTCAGACATACGCCTGGTGAGTGATACACATAATATAAGTGTATAATATCAATAAGCTAGTAAAATAACACTTATATATACTCAAAAACATACCTTACCATGTGTCACCTGCACTCAACAAGTCAGTCAAATGCCATATAATACAATAGTGACATCATATGTAAGATCTCATGTAAATTTACCCCCAGTCTAACCATAATAAAACTATTAAGTTAAAGGCACAACTCGTATGATGAAACAACTAAAACACTGTTGGACTCAAAATTCCAAATCATCATCGCATAAATGTATGTGCACTATTAAGCTTAAAGTGCCAACTCATGTACCACCAACTATAACACCATTGGGCTCAAAGTCCCAACTCGTTGTTGCTACCATCACTGGCCCCATCGAAGTACACTTAACATATACCATATACCACACTATTGAGCTCAAGGTCTCAACACATGTGGCCCGTACGCGACATTGTCATGGAAATCGCATTTGACTATTGAGGTTAAGTCCAAGTTAGACAGTCGTTTAGCGGTCGACGACACTATTTGGATCAATCCCAAAACTCATGTTTGCCCCAATATTTACGAAGCTACTAGATCAAGCCCCAACCCATAAGTACAAAACCGTATAACGAACATATCTAACTAATATAATTTTCTAAAGTACCTCAAAACAAAACAAACAATATACCAAAACCTTCCTCATCTTACCACAATCCCAATGCAATGAATCGCACATGAAACATAAGTCGTAAGTGTTAGCTTTAAGATTTTGACATTGAGGGGAAATATGGTAATTTATAATTTAATCATTTTTAATATTATCCTAAAATGCTTTACTACAATACCCTAAAATTCTCGATCCATCATTCTCTTAGCTCCAGCGCCCATGTTTTTGGTTCGTCGCCACCGCCATGGCTGCTAAAACTTAGATCTGATGCTAGGAAAGGATTTCCTATGCCAAAACGCTCCCACCGCCACTAGTACCATCACCTCCAACGACCCCAGATACCTCTTGCTGCCGCCACTTCCGTAAGGAATTTTGGCCTCTTGACATTGATCTGGGTCGATCGTAGACCACTGAGAAGACTAGCTTAACTTCCTCTATGTGCATGTAATTCGCAATTGTAGTATGATTGCTTTTTTACCGTTGGATCGAAATGAATGTTTTACTTTTTCAAACTTCCAACGCATTTTCTGATCAATCAATATACCCAATCAATGAATGAACACCACCAACTGATTCATATTGTCGAGAACTATAATTATGATATATAATATGTATGGTTTGAAAACTTTTATATTTCGCACTTTTTAAATTAAAAGATTAACATTTACTGATTATAATCGATAAATATTTGATCTCTAATCCAGCCATGGCATGTTAGATTTTAATCAGGTGTATATACAAAAATAATAAATTTTGACTGTCAATTTCATCATATATATTTATGAATATAAGAGGTGATTTACTATAACTTATCAGTATATACAGAGATATGAAGAGTCCCGCTCACCGATTAGCCTTACCTCATTTCCCATTTTATTGGAATTGACTTCCTTCCTTGCTGGCGTAATGAGTTACCCCCCCAATTTGCTCTTGACTTACTTTGTAATTCCTTATTTTATAATGTCTAATTATTCCTTTTTGATTTGACGCGGTATTAGTTTGATTTTATTAAGAGATTAAATAATGGAAAAGATAGGGATTAGTGATAAGATATTTAGGATAAATTGTGTTTAGAGAATAGGATTTTGGTTTCTATTTATAGGCTGAAATGACTCATGGTTAGAATTTCGAAATCAATATATTATGAAATTGTCACCAGGTAACTTCTTCTAATTTCTAACCCATTTAACCAAAATCAACAAGTCACATATGTTTTTTGACTGTAAATGACATACTGAATGCAATGAAATAGGTCCCATGACATATTCTAGCTCTTATAAAAATTTATTATTTTATCGTTTATGTGAAATTATGATTTTTCCCTTTTAGTTTATTATTTAGTTTCGAAAAATTAGAAGGTGTTGTTACAAACATGTATAACATAATTGAAAACCATTATTGACACATATACATATATTCATATATACATATATATATAACTATTTCTTAGATAGTAAACGTAGGATAGTAAACTAAGTAATAGGAAAAGACATAATTGACCGTAATTTATCTTTATTATTTACTTTGCTTTTTTACAACTTGGTAGCTATTCTTACAAAAAAATAATGGAATAAAAAAGCCAAATGCAAAATACAAGAAACTAAGTTGATAATTTCTTAAGCTGATATTTAGGAGGGAGCTTCTTGGACGATTCCATGGACTTCCTCCTTCGAGTGAAGCTTATTCTTATAAAAGGGAACTCTCTAAAGTATATATATTATATAGTTCTTCCTCTTCCTTTTCCCTTTCTCTCCAGTTGGGATCTTCAATGGTAGAGGGAGGTGTAGGATCTTTAGCAGTGGTAGGAGGAGTGATTGAATACTAGGCATGAAGTCCAACTTCGCTTCCTTGACTTTATTAGTTTTATCTCCCAGGCAGTTAAAGAGCTTGGAACTTTAGGTTCTTCACCGAAAGCGTGAGAAGTGATGATCTATACCTCTCCCTCGAAGTCAATGACAGGATTTTCCCATTTGAAAGAGCTTCGATCCTTTCAACATTGCATCTAGGAATGGATCCTGGTACTTCAACAAATAAAGCAAATGATAGTAGGATCACTAGTGGAGGTTCGCACCACAAGAAAGGTTGATTGTAGTGGAAGAAGTGGGTAATAGCCATCGATCACTTGTCGCACATGTGGCGACGATTAGTATCGGCTAGCCATTTTATTATTTCCGCATTAAGTAATTAACTTATTTAATTCCCATTACATTCTTATAAAAATGTTAAAAAATACAAATTTAATCCCTAAAAAATAAACAAGATATTTTAACACTACCATTCAACATAACGATTATTGTGATCGGTTAATGTAGTATTTTTGATGATCTGTCTTCACGTTATTTGAATATTTAACGTTACTAAAAATCTAACTTTCAAGACCAATCAATGCGATGTTTAAACGAATTAAGATATTTATTTAAACCATTGGGTAATTAATTTTGAATTTTTAACTGTATTTAGCATGATAAAATTATATAAAATAAAATAATCGGCAAAAAATTAAATTTATTAGATATATGTTGATCTAAATTATAGTTAACCTATTTCCAGATGATGAAAAAATAAACAGCTTTAGGCTGTCGATCTTGAATTATAAATTTATAGCTGTTTGTCGATATTCGGACTAAAAACTGTGATGACCCGCCTTTCATTCCATAGAAAGAGCATCGTCATTAAGAAAGAAAGGGATAGAAAAGAGAATAGATAGGAAAGAAAGAACTAAACAATATCATAATCTCACAGCGGAACGAATAAAATATATTAATCACCTAGTTATTACATAATATATAACATCTATTAGAGTTACACAACTTATACATCACATATTAGACAGCCTTAAAGACCTGTCCATCATATAACATAGAAATCATTACAATTCATCAACACAGCGGAAACACTATATATCCACATACGTTGTAGCCTCCTGCTCTATATCTCCTCCAGAATCCATCAAAGCTAACCTGAATCCTTTGGCTACTCATAAAAAATTTGAGTACCCAAGGGTTTATGAAAACAGAAAATAAACTTTGGGCCAGACATGGGTCTGCTGTGAGTAAACAGGTTAAAGTTACTTAACTTTGAAAATCATTTGAAATCAAATGTATCTCATAAGACCACGCCACAAATAAACGTGTCGGGTTTTTACCTTACGATATCCAAAACATTTGATAGGAAATCCAGTGATATTATAATAGTGTCTAGGGTTTTCAAGTAAAATACAGAAATAGTTGGAATGCTTACATCTCACGTTCCAATATAGTTGGGCATAATCAAAACATACAGCACTTATTGGAGATTGGATTCCATACAATGGCAAGGCTACTGGGGTACCGTCCGTCATAATACATAGTCTAGATTAGAGTACCGAGGATCCACCCTGCTCCCTTGCAACACATGGTCGGAACCATCCCTTATAGGATAATCCTGAATAAGACAACCCCGCAGTTGGCGCGACCAACCGCCCACACAGTCGAATAAAAGGGACCTCTAAACAGGGGAAATCTTATCCTACTTGGGTGCTACCCACTTAGCCTTGCTGAACCTCCCTTATTCTAGCCATTCCCATTTGATGAGGCTTGAGGCTACGAGTACCTTTTTAGAACACATATCTTGGAATGCTCATCTTCCTCCAGTGACGATGGTCAGATAGCATTCAATCCATACAAGTTCGTTCCAAGTTCGAACGAAACCGAAGGCACTATCTCGTTACACTCATTTTGGGATCATCCTTAGAGTTAACAACAATAGCCCTTGCATTCTGAATCTTCATCTCGAAACTAAAAGCACTATCTCCGTTACACTCATTTTGGAATCATCCTTGGAGTTAACGACAAATAGACCTTACACTTCGAGTCTTCGTCTTGATCTTCCCTTGAGATTTCACGACCTATCGTTTAATTTTGATCGATGTGGTTTTCGGATATCCAATTTCAAAATCCGATCCCGGTTTCATCGAAATCCAAAACGCCGCCTTTTAATATCCAAGTTGTATTAAGTTTTAACAAATCAATTTATTATTTAGAATAACATATTCACACAGATAGATAATTCACATTATCGCACATAGATAATCCATATTGTCACAATTCAACCAAAGCATCTCATATCATAGAGCATCACATATCATCCATCAGAGATATCAAATAAATCCAAGGCATTCAATATTATTCAATCATCCATAAGCAAGATTAGTTAGTCACACCATTTCTAATTAATTTAAATAAATTAAATTAATTACTTCCATTACTATAAATCCTGCTTACTTAACCATTAATTAATTAAAAATCAATAATTAATCATCCCTTTTATGTCCATCTTAATTAATTATCCTTAATTAATTATTCTTTAATTACATTAAGTAATTAGCCTTTAATTAATCACATAGATTAATTATCCTTTAACCATTCACATTAATTATCCTTTAATTACCCTCATTAATTAATTTACTATAATTAATTACAATGATCATTAATTTATTACATTAATTAATTATGCTATAATCACTTACATTGATTAATTATCTTTTAAGCAATCACATTCATTAATTAAGTAACCCTTTAATTAATTACCTTAATTAATCCTTTAAATAATTGCACTAAGTAATTAATCCTTAATTACTAATTTCCCTTTGATTAATTACATCCAGTAATTATGCATTAATTACTTACACTAAGTAATTAAAATTTATTAATTACATTAAGTAATTATACTTAATCAATTTCATAAGTGATTATCCTTAATTAATTAAATTAATTACATATCTTAAATTAATCACATTAATTAATTTAATTAATTACATCGAGTAATTAATCCTTTTAATTACTTCCATTGAGTAATTACCCTTAATAATCCTTTTAATTTTAAGTAATTAACCTCTAATTGCTTCCATTAATTAATTATTCTTTAATTAATTGATCTTTAATTACTTAGATTAATTAACCCTTAATTAATTAAGTAATTAACTATCCTTAATTAATTAAACAAATTAATTTATCTTAATTTAATTACATTAATTAATCGTCTTAGTTAATTAAGTAATTATACTTTAATTACTTTTGTTAATAAGACTTAATTAATTAAGATAAACCATTTACTTAATTAAACTCTTACTTATCATTTAAATGAAATTAAATTAAAAGCTTGAAATTGGTTTATACAATAATCACTTTTGAGAACTCTTTGATTTATTAAAGTTAAATACTTATTACTTTAATCATATCTTAGTTTCGTTATTAAATCACAATTGAAAAACATTTTGAAATTAATTACCAAATTTACCTACTATATAATTACCTTTAAACAACAATTTAAAACATTTAGAATCTTTGAAAACTTTTTAAAAACTTGTTAATATTTTGCTTTGGAAACTTGGTGACATTTCTTTTCAAAACTTTATTTTTTAATAAACTTTAGAAACTTGTTCACTTTAGTATATTTAAAAACTTGGTTTTAAAAAAAATTGTTTAAAAACTTATTTATTTTAATAGGCTTAAAAACCTATTCAAAATCTTGTTCATGCTTCAAATTTTAAAACTTGGTAACCATATTTTCTTCACAATATAAAACACTAGACGACCCTAAAGATTCCCGAGCTTAAACCCGTGCACTCACGAACAATACATGCGAACACCCTACTTCGAGACAAACACGAAAAAAACTCTAGCCTGTCCCGAGCACACCCTTCTTCCCCAAACCTCAAACAAACCCAGACACATAAATTCTTGCATGCACGTGCACATCAGGTCCGACCACCAACGATCAATACCACCGTCAGGTCGCGACCACCTTGCCGACTAGCACGACCACTTAGATCGATGAATTTGATAGCAAATCAAAATTGAGCACTTAGATTATCACTGGAACCCAAACATCTCGACAGAACACCTTGCCGACGGCGAACTCCACTACCAGAAATTCAACCACCTCGTCCAAAGCCGCGCCTCGAACCCCAGCATCGACCCTCCTCCTGGTGATCAACTCCGATAATCCTATAACGCCGCAATCACCTCGACTGTCTTCTCGTCCAAAACCAAGCATCGAACCCTAGTTCGACGTCCCTGCCACCATCGTCATCTAAACATCCTTCGTTCAATTTTCCATCAATCTCCATCCTCCGCACTACCACCAGCTTTGATCACGGGAACTATCATTTCGCCGTTCATCGATTATCGACGAATATCCAAATTTTGATCAACTCACAATATCAAAACAATTACAATGCTAAAAATCATGATATTAATGTCAAAAATCATCATTTCACAACATGATTCAGTTTAGATAATCGAAGCATGAAATTAAGAATATTGATTTTCAACATATATATTTTTGTTACTGTAATTTTCAATTCTTGAAATAATTACTATATTTAAATACCTAAAACTATTTTTAGAATTAATTTTACATTGTTATAAACATTTTTCATTTTGGAATCAAAGCCAAAAATCGAATACATGAGAAGATATGGATTTTCTAAAGGCTGTTCTTAAGCTTGTGAAAACAACAGAGGCTTATATATAAATATATATAGATATTCCCAGACATATCACAATCTATATATATACATACATCCACATTCATTTCACACATGCAAACTTCATTCACTACACTACCACAAAATTCTACCACATGAATCAAAGATAAATCAGATTAAGTTTAAAAGTTTACTTACCATTTCAGAAAGAAAACAAATAGCAGGCTCTATTCTTTGATCTAGAAATTGATTTGAGAAAATCTGGAACTTGATTGCCTGAGTTTGAAGTTTTCTTGACTTTGTTTTACTAGTTTAGTTGAATTCTACGTTATGTTGAGTTGAACTTAGCTTGATTTTCTGCTTGATGTTGAACGACTCTTTGAAATTTGATTTTCTTTTGATTTTAGTTTTCAGGTTTTGTTTTAATTTTGAAAAGATGAAGAGAAAAGAGTTGAGAAGATTTTGAACTAAAATAAAAATGGTCAAGTTTCTCTAATACTTATTATTTATGTTTTAATTTTAAGAGAAAATAAATGTTGCCGCGTGTTAACTACAAGTGATCCTTAGCATACAAATGTATTTTGCATGTTATAATGGTCTTACAAATGTCTTAATTCCTTTATCAAATATTTACTTACGTTTTATTATTAATACATGTTATGTTTCCTTTATATATATGTATATATATATACTAAATTCATGTGTATTTTAAAAAGAAAAACATTAATCTTTAGTTTAAATCTTTTCTTATATTTTATATTTTTTAAATGTTTGAAATAAATTATGTTTTAAACTTTTATATACATTTACAAACCATATTTAAATCAAGCAATATTTAAAAAGCAAGTAAAACAAACCTTTTGTTCATATTATTTAAACTTAAGTTAAAATACTTTTTAATTGAATAAATATTTACCTTAGTTGTTTTGAAAATGCATGATTAACTTTTAAATAGCCTTCGAAAGGTATTAGATTGAATTTAAAACAAGGCTTCCAATCACAACACACACACACACACATATTATAATTAGAAAATATTTTTATGAAATTCAAACCAAAGTTTTCCTATTCACAATGTTTATACATATATATACACATTATATATAGAATACATTTTTATTAGCTTTGAAAGATAAATTTTACCAATTAAATATTATTAGCTTTTGAAAAGATAAATTTTTCCAAACTAAATATTTATAAAAGAAAATTATTAAACCAGTATTTCCAAATTTAAATTATTATAAATGAAGATTATCAAATTGTTATTGCCCAAAATTCCCGCTCATCACATTCCTTCCCCCTTAAAAGAATTTCCTCCCTGAAATTTAAAAGCAAAGATAATTTAATAATTCAACCAAAAATTTTTATATTCAAACATCAAAGCATACATATCAGCCATAACAATCAATTTATTCAAACAAATAAACCTAACTATCCAGATAAAATTCTAAATAGGACTTCCTAATACTATCTAGAGTTTTCTAGGTACAAATGCTGGAATCCTTGCTCCATAGTATCCTTACTAGACTCACGATCTAAAAACTGAATAGGATGTCTGACCATAAACATGTCCGACTCAACTTCCAAATCCTTCTGAACTGCTGGTTCTACAACCAGTGATGGATCATGCACCTACTCCCTCAGATGAGATACGTGAAATATAATGTGAATCCCAGTCATCTAAATTGGCAATTCAATCTTGTAGGTCAAAGTACTTATTCTTTCGAGAACATGGAAAGATCCAATATACCTCGGAGCTAGCCTCCCAGTCTTACCAAATCTTAATGCTCCTTTGACTGGAGAACCCTTAATAAAAACCAAATCTCCAACTTCGAATTCCAAATTCCTACGTCTCCTATCCGCATAACTCTTCTGCCGATCCTGGACTGCCTTCATCCTTTCTGAACAACCCAACCTTCGCATAAGCCTCTTGAAACGAATTTGGACCAAGAATAAGATGATCTTCAGATTCTTCCTAACAAAATGGTCCTCTCAAGATCTACCGAAAACCCAAAACACAAACTCTACTACACAAACATCAGTAGACTTCGAACTTACCTCTCTAATCCATAGTATCCAGAACAGTGCACTAGACAACCCAGCCTTCATATCCGAATGAACATCATGTAGAAATCCTCTAATCCATGGAAACTGTGAACTTTCGAGGAGTCTGAGGTTGCTTCCACTCTTGCACAGCTGCTATCTTGCTACCACTGCTCAACTCTGATCTAGAGTAGATGAGAATACCATTGATGAACATGAGCACAAACTTGATTAACACATCCCGGAAAACACAGCTCAACAGATCCATAAAACAGCTGGAGCATTGGTTAACCCAAAAAACATAACCAACCACTCAAAGAAACAGTTGAGTCCTCTAAATGTAGTCAAGGGTACTGTCTTCAGCTACCCTTAGCTGGAGAAAATCCAAAACTAGTTCCAAAAGATAAACACAGAAGCTCCAAGAAGAAGATCAAAAAGATTACCAATACGAGGCAAGAGATACATATTCCAAATGGTTACCTTATCCAACTCTCGATGCGGGGCAAACCTTTGACTTCTTCGAAGATATCCAGGAAAAAAATATCTGACAACTTCTATAGTTCCTATTTCCTCAAAAGATGCCTCAATTCCAAGCAAAAGATTACCTAAGAGAACACTCAAACTATCGCAAGTCAGTTTTGTGATCCTACCCAGTTCAATTTCCAAAGATACTGTTCTCTCTTCGTAAATCAGAACAGTCAAAGCTTGTCTAACCAATCCAGCAAAATTCCAAAATAGGATCAAATCCTTCAAGAGTACCCTCGCATATCAGAAGAAGTTGGTGGTCCACTTTGCTGACCTCTAGGATAATGCTTAGCCAAAAGATCTTCCTGTTGGCACATAAAATACTTTCGAGCTGTACTGATGCCTCTTGATTGGAAAAATTCCCACTTGGTGCTGACACAGATGGCACGAGACTTCTAATCCATAAGCTCTTCGAATCCTCAAAGCCATATCAACTAATTTCACAAAAAAACCTTTGAGATGGGCCGTCATCCTTTCAAGAAACTCAGGCCTCAAACCAAACACAAACACCTCGTTGAACTTAGTCTCATCTCCAATATAGACAAACTCCCTTACTAGAGATCTAAAAATTCCTATACAACCGAGTCTTCCCTGCGGTAGGTATAAACTGTTCCTCAAATACTTCCTTAAACTTTATCCAAAAGAAAACATCTTCGAAAACATCCATGGCCACTGCGTCTCACCACGCAGCTGCTCCTTCCTGAAGTTGCCAAGATGCCAACACTCTCTTCTACTCATCCAACGAATCCAAACTCTAGAAAATCCACTCACAAGAGTGCATCCAAACTTGTACTTCAAAGATGGACTCCATACCTTTAAAAGGCTTCCCTCTGAGATTGATGAAATCCTTACACTATGCCGCAAAGCTCACTTGAGGCAGTATTGGGTCTACAGCCTCAGTAGATACTCTTCCACCTTCAACACTTGGACCTCTTCCATTAATGGTAGTCATGCTACTCACACCACTACCCATCCTACCTCTAGAAATCAACCTGTCAGCCTATCCCATGTAGGTGACCCGGACAGGCAACCCAACAAATTAGGTAGAAATATAGATATATAATAAAATGCAAGTACGCTCTCTCAAGATAGATATCACTCTAACGCTTAGGTATTATCTCAACCTAGCGCTCTGATACCAAAATTTGACGACCCGACGTTCATTCCATAGAAAGATGCATCATCATTAAGAAAGAAAGGGATAGAAAAGGGAATAGATAGGAAAGAAAGAACTAAACAATATCAGAATCTCACAGCGGAATGAATAAGGTATATTAATCACATAGTTATTACATAATATATAACATCTATCAGAGTTACACAACTTATACATCACATATTATACAGTCTTGAAGACCTGTCCATCATACAACTCAGAAATCATTGCAATTCATCAACACAGCGGAAACACTATATATCTACATACGTTGAAGCCTCCTGCTCCATATCTCCTCCAGAATCTGTCAAAGCTAACCTAAATCCCCTGGCTACTCGTAAAAAATTTGAGTACCCAAGAGTCTAAAAAAATAGAAAAAAAACTCTGGGTCAGACATAGGTCTGGTGTGAGTAAACGGGTTAAAGTTGCTTAAGTTTGAAAATCATTTTAAATCAAAGGTATCTCGTAAGACCGTGCCACAAATAAACATGTCGGGTTTTTACCTTACGATAACCAAAACATTTGATAGGAAATCCAGTGATATTATAATAGTGTCTAGGGTTTTAAAGTAAAATACAGAAATTGCTAGAATGCTTATATCTCACGTTCCAACATAGTTGGGTACAATCAAAACGTACGACACTTATTGGAGATTGGATTTCATATAATAGTAGGGATACTGGGGTATCGCCCGTCACAGTACCTGGTCTAGATCAAAATACCAAGGATCCATCCTGATCCTCTGTAACACAAGCCCGAAACCATCCCTTACTGGATAATCCCGAATAAGACAACCCCATAATTGGTGTGACCAACCGTCCACACAGCCGAATAAAAGGAACCTCTAGACAGGGGAAAATCTTATCCTACTTGGGTGCTACCCACTTAGCCTTGCTGCACCTACCCTGTTTTAGCCATTCCAGGTTGATGAGGCTTAAGGCTACCATTACCTTTTTAGAACACATATCTTGGATTGCTCATCGTCCTCCAGTGATGATGGTCTGATAGCATTCAATCCATACAATTCTGTTCCGGGTTTGAACGAAACCGAAGGCACTATCTCGTTACACTCATTTTGGGATCACCCTCAGACTTAACGATAATTGCCCTTGCGCTCTGAATCTTCATCTAGAAACTGAAAGCACAATCTGTGTTACATTCGTTTCGGAATCACCCTCAGAATTAATGACAAATAGCCCTTACACTTCGAGTCTTCATCTTGGTCTTCACTTGAGATTTCATGACCTATCATTTAATTTGGATCGATGTGGTTTTCGGATATCCAATTTGGAAATCCGATCCCGGTCTCACCAAAATCCAAAATGCCGTCTTTTAATGTCCAAGTTGTATTAAGTTTTAACAAATCAATTTATTATTTAGAATAACATATTCACACTGATAGATAATTCACATTATCACAGATAGATAATCCATATTGTCACAATTCAACCAAAGCATCTCATATCACATAGCAGCACATATCATCCATCAGAGATATCAAATAAATCCATGACATTCAATATTATTCAATCATCCATAAGCAAGATTAATTAGTCACACCATTTCTAATTAATATAAATAAATTAAACAAATTACTTCCATTACTATAAATCCTACTTACTTAACCATTAATTAATCACAAATCAATTAATTAATCATCCCTTAATTGTCCATCTTAATTAGTTATCCTTATTTAATTATTCCTTAATTACATTAAGTAATTAGCCTTTAATTATTCACATAGATTAATTATCCTTTAACCATTCACATTAATTATCCTTTAATTACTCTCATTAATTAATTAACTGTAGTTAATAACATTGATCATTAATTTATTACATTAATTAATTATGCTATAATCACTTACATTGATTAATTATCTTTTAATCAATCACATTCATTAATTAACTAACCATTTAATTAATTACCTTAATTAATCCTTTAATTTATTGCACTAAGTAATTAATCCTTAGTTACCTTCATTAAGTAATTATCCTTAATTACTAATTTCCCTTTGATTAATTACATCCGTCAATTATCCATTAATTACTTACACTAAGTAATTACACTTTATTGATTACATTAAGTAATTATACTTAATCCATTTCATAAGTGATTATCCTTAATTAATTAAATTAATTATCTTAAATTAATCGCATTGATTTATTTGATTAATTACATCGAGTAATTAATCCCTTTAATTACTTCCATTAAGTAATTACCCTTGATAATCCTTTTAATTTAAAGTAATTAACCTCTACTTACTTCCATTAATTAATTATTCTTTAATTAGTTGACCTTTAATTACTTAGATTAATTAACCCTTAAGTCCAAAGCTCGCAGGAAAAAAATGCACGTGCACATCAGGTCCGACCACCAACGATCAACGCCGCGACTACCCTCAAGTCGACGACCACCTTGCCGACTAGCACGACCACCCAAATCGACAAATTTGACAGCAAATCAAAATTAAGCACTTAGATTACCACTGGAACCCAAACATCTCGACAAAACACCTCGCCGATGATGAACTCCACCACCAGAAATTCAACCGCCTCGTCTAAAGCCGCGTCTCGAACCCCTGCATCGGTCCCCCTCCTCGCGATCAACTCCGATACTCCTATGACGCTGCAGTCACCTCGACTGTCTTCTCGTCCAATACCAAGCGTCGAACCCTAGTTCAACGTCCCCTGGCCACCACAGTCATCTAAAAATCCTTCTTCCAATTTTCCATCAATCTCCATCCTCCACACTACCTCCAGCCTTGGTCACAACCACTATCATTTCGCCGTTCGTCGACAATCGATGAATACCCAAATTCTGATCAACTCAAAATATCACAACAATTACAATGCTAAAAATCATGATATTAATATCAAAAATCATCATTTCACAACACGATTCAGTTTAGATAATTGAAGCATGAAATTGAGAATATTGATTTTCGACATATATATGTTTATTACTGTAATTTTCAATTCTTGAAATAATTACAATATTTAAATACTTGAAACTATTTTTAGAATTGATTTTACATTGTTTTAAACATTTTTCATTTAGGAATCAAAGCCTAAAATTGAATACATGAGAAGATATGGATTTTCTAAAGGTTGTTCTTAAACCTGTGAAAACAACAGAGCTTATATATTAATATATACAAATATTCCCAGACTTGTCACATTATACACACACACACACACACACACATATATATATTCACATTCATTTCACACATGCAAGCTTCATTCACTACATTACTATAAGATTCTACCACATGAATCAAAGATAAATTAGATTAAGTTTAAAAGTTTACTCACCATTTCAGAAAGAAAACAGAGAGCAGGCTCTGTTCTTTGATCTGGAAATTGATTTGAGAAAATCTGGAACTTGATTGCCTGAGTTTGAATTGTTCTTGACTTTGGTTTACTAGTTGAGTTGAATTCTATTTTATGTTGAGTTGAACTTAGCTTGATTTTCTACTTGATGTTGAATAGCTCTTTGAAATTTGACTTTCTTTTGATTTTAGTTTTCAGATTTTGTTTTAATTTTGAAAAATGAAGAGAAAAGAGTTGAGAAGATTTTGAACTAAAATAAAAATGGTCAAGTTTCTCTAATACTTATTATTTATATTTTAATTTTAAGAGAAAATAAATGTTGCCACGTGTTAACTACAAGTGATCCTGAGCTTACAAATGTGTTTTGCATGTTATAATGGTCTTACAAATGTCTTAGTTCCTTTATTAAATATTTATTTATGTTTTATTATTAATATATGTTATGTTTCCTTTATATATATACACACACTAAATTCATGTGTATTTTAAAGGGTAAAAGCATTAATATTTAATTTAAATCTTTTCTTATGTTTTGTATGTTTTAAATGTTTTGAAATAAATTATGTTTTAAACTTTGATATACATTTAAAAATCATATTTAAATCAAGCATTATTTAAAATGAAAGTAAAAAACCTTTTGTTAATCTTATTTAAAGTTAAGCTAAAATACTTTTTAATTAAATAAATATTTACCTTAGTTGTTCTGAAAATAAATGATTAACTTTTAAATAGTCTTTGAAAGGTATTATATTGAATTTAAAAGAAGGCTTCCAATCACAATATGTACATATATATATTATAATTAGAAAATATTTTTATTAAATTCAAACCAAAGTTTTCCTATTCACAATGTCCATATGTATATATGTTGACAGCTCCAATCTTGGAAGGGGAACTGAGGGATGCTGTCTCCTCCATCCACAGCGACTCCTCCCCGGGACCTGATGGAATGGGGGAAACCTTCTCAAACTGTATTGGATAAACCTGAAAGAATACATGTTAACGGCATATAATGAAGTATTTGAAACTGGCGAGTTCATTCAAGAAATCAATCATACTTTCATATCTCTCATTCCTAAAACTAAGAAACCAGAGAGAATTGAAGAGTACATGCCTATAGCTTGCTATAATGTCACCTACAAAATTCTTAGTAAAATTATCTGCAAAAGATTGAACAAAGTACTACCAGACTTAATATCACAATGTCAAAGTGCATTCATCAAGGGTAGACTCATTTTAGAAAATTCTCTAATGGCTCATGAATTGATCAGAAATTTCAATAAACAAGAAGCTGACAAAATCTGCATCAAAGTGGATTTACAAAAGGCCTATGATAAGGTTAACAGAAGCTTCAACATACATATGCTAGAATTCATGGGGGTCCCAATGAAGCTGTTAAAATTGATAAAATTCTACCTAGACACTCCAACCTTTTCTATAATGATTAATGGTACTCCTACATGATACATACAGGGCAATCATGGAATTAGACAGGGTGACCCTCTTTCCCCATACTTATTTGCAGTAGCTATGGAATGGTTTACTTTACAAATGGAATTAGCAAATATACAGGGACTCATTCAGCCACTATATAATAACCCCCCATGTGTTACACATATAATGTATGCAGATGACCTACTGGTGGTGGTCAAAGGCAACTTGAAGTCAATAGGAAAAATCAAATCAATTTTTAAAGAACTGGAATACTATGCGAGGCTTAAACTGAATGAATTAAAGACTAAATGTGACTTTAACAAACACTACTTAAACAAGAAGGTTTTGCTAGACAGGCTGGGTTTTACTGAGGGGCATCTCCCAGTCAAGTATTTGGGGGTACCCCTGTCTAATAACAATATCACTGGTACAGAATGTGGCAAACTTATATATGACATCAGAGACAAATTACAAGGGTGGAGGTCAAAGCTTTCATCTTTTGCAGGCAGAGTGGAGTTAGTACACACAGTTGTAGCTTCTAAAGTCAGATTCTGGCTACAATCTTTTCAAATCCCAGATTGTTCTATTGCAAAAATTAACTCAGTATGTGCTGCTTTTATTTGGAGAGGGCGGATGCATAAAGTTAAATATTCAGACTTATGTAGGAAAAAGGAAGAGGGTGGAGTTGGACTGAAAAATCTTTACGAACTCAAAAAAGTGTACTGCCTTAAATTATCTTGGAATGTGCTAACCTCAAATAACTTGTGGGCAACTTGGATGAGATCTGGATATCTGAAAGAAAATTTTTGGACTATTAAAACAAACAACAATGCCTTAGTTACTTGGAAAAATATCCTTAAGATCGGAGATGAATTCCAAAGGTATTTAGATAGAATGATTGCTAATGGAAGAAATACTGATATCTGGAGGGACCCATGGCTCAATTCTAAAAGTTTTATAGACAGGCTAGACTGGGATGCTTTCTCGGCTTATGGATCACCTAATTGGAAGGTGGCCGACATTGTGGAGAATGGAGAATGGAAATGCACCAACAATTTATTAACCCTCAATTATCAGGAAGAAGTTCGACATAAATATATACATAGAGAAGAATCTAAAGATAAATGGATATGGAAGGCAAGTTCAAGCAATCAACTCAAGTTTAAGGAAATTTGGGAAGAATCAAGAAGAAAATGCTCATAGGTAAAATGGTTTAAAGTAGTCTGGAGCAAATCAAATAACCCCAAAATGGCGCATGCACTTTACAAGGCGATTCTGGGTACACTAACCACCAAAGATAGACTAAAAAAAGGGAATATTTTGGAGGACACAACATGTTATATTTGCTGCAGGATGAAGAAACACACGACCATTTATTTTTTAACTGTGATTACTCAAAAACAATATGGAGCACACAAAAAATTAGACTTCAGCTCAACAATTCTGGGAGAAGCTTAATAGAAGAAGTGGAATACCTGCACGATAGGAGTAACCTCTCGAAGTTGATGAACGGGGTTGGCAAAATGGGACTCACAACTACCCTATGGTTCATCTGGAAGGAGCGAAACTATAGGGCTTTCAAAAACAAACAGCAAAATACGTTAGCTCTCAAAAATCAAATCAACAGAGAGATCAGTATTATCATCGGAAGAATCTCCAAGAACATACTTACCACTGCATCGAAATAAGAAAAACAACTATTGGCGAAGTTGAGGAAGATGGAGTCGAGCAAACGAATTCAATCAAGGAACTGGCAGCCGCCATAGAAGAAACCTAAAAATGAAATGTTTGAGTTGTGGGAGATAGGTTGCCTTGATGTTTGTCGGCCTAACTTTAATTGTAAATTTAAGCTAAAGCTGTGTATTTTGCTATGGGCCGCAAAGCCCAATTAGTAATAAATTAACCCATTTTCGAAAAAAATAGAATACATTTTTCTTAGCTTTGAAAGACAAATTTTACCAATTAAATATTATTAGCTTTTGAAAAGATAAATTTTGTGAAATTAAATATTTATAAAAGAAATTTATTAAACCAATATTACCAAATTTAAATTATTATAAATGAAGATTATAAAATTTCTATTGCCCATAATTTCGGGTCATCACAAAATCCCTTCATTCGAAAGCCAAACGACCTTGGAACGATACCAATTCGAACCATCAATGCTTGGTAACACGTTAGTGCAATCTTTACGGTTGGATTCATAAAAAATGATCAAAAAAATCTAATCTCAAAATAATTCATTTCACTAAGAGTTGTTTAACAATTGTATGATAAGTGTTAAACAACTCTTGGTGAAATGATATGTTTAGAGGTTAGATTTAATTTCAGTCATTTTTTACAGATCCAGCCATATGATTAGATTAACACATTAGTACGCACTGGTGGTTCAAATTTGCTCTCATTCCTAGATTTCTTGCCTTTGAACGAAGAGTTTTAGTCCGAATATCGACGAACAACTACAAATTTAAAATTCAAGATTAACAGCCTAAAATAGTTTATTTTTTGATCACCTTCTGAAAATAGGTTATTATACTTTAGGTCGATATAATATCCAATAAATTTAAATTTTTGCTAATTATTTTATTCTGTATAATTTTATCATGCTAAATACAGCTAAAAATTCAAAATTAATTATCCAATGGTTTAAAAAATAATTTAATTTATAAAAACGTTACAATAAATCAACTCCATCAAAATTAATGATGGACCGACCAAAAGTTGCATTGATTAGTCATGGGAGTTGGATTTCAGTAATGTTAAATATTCAAATGACGTGAAGACGGATCATCGAAAATACTAATTTAATCAATCAGAACAGTCGTTACATTGAATAGTTGTGCTAAAATATCTTATTTATATTTTTGGGATTAAATTAGTATTTTTAAATATTTTTAAAAATGTGATAAATTAGGAAAAGTAAAAGTGCAAAATACAAAATTCACCTTTCGTCGTAAGCTATCGCAAACCGACGACATATCAAGTATGTAGGTCAAAACCACGCTACTTTCCATATTCTTCCTTGCTTTTCCAAAGCTTGCAAGAAAAAAAATTTACCCCCAACCCGTCGCAGCAATTGCTCTTCCTCGACCGCCACCTCCTGCCAATGCCTTCCTCTAAGGCCTCCAAAGCTCACTAAAATCCCCATTCTCTCCAATTTCAGCTTAGTTGAGGTATAATTAAATCCTTAATTTCGAAAATAAGTTGATTATGGGATTGAAATTAATGATTGTTGCGTATTAGTTGATGATAATAGCGTATTAGTTTATTTGGAGATATTAATTAGTGGTTTGATTGTTTAATTTATAATTAAAAATTAGGGTTGATTTAAAATTTGAAAATTAGTGTGCAATTATTGATTAATATGCATATTTATTAGTTTATGCGACTATTTGTTATCGTTTAGAACAACGTTTGTTATAGTTTACATGAAAACTAATTATAATTATTGATTAATATGCTGCTAGATTGGTACAGTTAAATAAAATTAATCTATTTTAATTAATTAGTGTTTATTTATTATAAGTGTTAGTGGTTAGTATAAAATAAAGTTATTTTAATTTATTACAAGTGCAAACTTCTAATTTTAGTTTACAAAGCGGTTAAATTAAAAATTCAAATGGTTATAAGAATTTTAAAATGTGTTTGAAAATTTCAAATTTAGTTTTCAAAATAGTTAAATAGTCGAATGAATTATAAAATATGGTTTAAATTTTATTTTATAGTTATTAGAATAGTAATTTGTGTATATTTGGAAGTAGTTTGGAATAATAAATTTTCTTTTGAAACAAATATTCTATTAAAATTAATTTTCTAAAAAATTAAGAAATGAATATAATGTTTATTTGAAAATAACCATTAAGTATTATTTTAGCCAATAAAATAACAACAAGTTAAAGCCTTTAGTCCCAAAAGGCTTTAATTCATTTTAGAAAATACAATAACACACTACTTGGATGCAAAGTTTTGTGTAGAAGAGAAAGAAGTGAAGCGCTATAAAAGTTAGACAGAGGTGAGGTGTATGAAGTCTTTAGTCTCGAAAGGCTTTAATTTTTTTAGAAAATACAACAACAATACACCATTTGATGCAAAGTGTGCATATAAAAGAGAGAATCGAAGTGCCGTCGAAATTAGACAGAAATGAGGTGTATGAAGTCCTTAGTCCCAAAAGGCTTTAATTCGTTTAAGATAGAAGTGAGCTATTATCGAAATTACTAACTTATATTTTTAAATTAGAAACAATTTTCCATTATGTTTTCAATTTTACATAGATGTATGGAGTCAGAACTGGTATGAAAAGTTCGATGAAGGAACATTTCTATAATAATGTACATGAATTTAATAGATTAGCTATATCTAATAATCGAAATTACAAAGAAATTCGTTACCCTTGTAGTAAGTACAAATATTTGAAGCACTGGAAACCAGATATAGTTAAAGTACATTTGTATAAAGCTAGTTTTGTACTAAATTATTATTTATGGGATCATGGAGAACTAGTTGCACCTACACCTAATCTTGTCGTGTCAAAGGACGATTATGTCATGTCGAATCTAGTAGAAGATATGGTGGAAGACGCAGCATGATCAATGTTCCCTACCATTAAAGTTTACGATGAAGACATAACTAATAAAGAAGAACCGACTATGGGAGCAAAAAAAATCTATGAGTTATTGGATGCTACTAAGAGGCCATTATAGGATGGTTGTAAAAGAGAAACTGAATTGTCAGTAACGCTGAATACATCACTATGAAATCAAAATTCAGCTTTATAGAAGCTAGATTTACGGCAGTTGTAAAAGATGCAAAATTACACATGCCATCTAATAATTTGTGCGATAGTCATAATAAAGTGAAAATACTTATGTTTGTTTTTGGTCTACCATACCAAAAGATAAATACATATATGAAAGGTTGCATGTTGTATTGGAAATATGACATTAACCTTAGGAAATGCAAAATATGTAATGAGGAAAGATAAAAACCATGAAAAAAGAAAGAAAGGAAGTTTCACACAAGAGAATGCATTATTTATACATCACTCCTAGAGTTCAAATGTAATGATCCCAATTTTGAATCAAATTTAATTTGGTAATTAAATTTATTTTGGAATTAAATTGTGGATAAATTTTAAAATATGGGAATAAATATATATATATATATATATAAGATTTTTAAATAAAGAACTTGATTTGGAAATCTAAATATTTTATAAATAGATTATAATTAGGAATTTGAATAAATAAAATATATATTTATAAAAAAATATTGTTTGTTATTCATTTATAAATACAAATTGATTGTATATTAATTTTTGAATTTAAATTTAAAAATTAATGTTTTGAATAATATATTTGAAAAGCACTATTTCAAATTAATAGAAATTTATTTTCTTATTTATAATATACACATGTAATATATATTTTGAAAGTTGTATTGGAATTCAATATAGTAAATTTTAAAAAGATATTTGAAGGTTAAATTTTAATTTGATATAAATAATTAAAAAAAAGTTTAAAGTTAACATTTATATTTTTAAAGACTTATATAAATATATACAAATAAAGGAAAATGTATATAAATAAATATTTATTAGATTTGATAAAAAGATTTAATACATTTTCTTTTGAAATTTAACTAGAGATAAATAAAAAATTTGCTTAAATAATTTAAATTTAAGAACAAAGGTAATTTATAAAATAAAAAGGTATTTATTAATTAGGAAAATTAATATAAAAGCTTTTAAAATCATTTAAAAATAATACAAAAATGAATTACTACAAGTGTTAGCTTCTTAATCATGTTAAATACATGTGTATGTTAATTAAAAAAATGGGTAATGACAAATGTTAACATTTGAACAAGTGTCCTAATTAGATTTATTTTCCTTAATTTTGAATAAATCATAATTTACACTACATAAACTTATATCTCCTCTTTCCCATCTCTTTTCTATCTTCATTTCCAAAAAAAGAAAACACAAAACCATGTTAAACTATTCTACAAACTAGGAATCCACATGAAACAAAAACCTATAATTCATTTCCACAAAGAATCAAAGCCCTGTAAAATTCTCAAACTCAAAAAAATCAAAACAAAGAAGTTCAAAACCCTGTAATCTTTTCAAAGCCTGTAACATCTTCAGAATGCAATCTGGAATCAAGATCTTAAAGCATTCCAGTTTCAAAGTATGTTCTACAGCAAATTCAGTTTTCAACCAAACCTTTCGAGTTTCCAGTGTTGAAATCAAAAGCAATAACAAAGCTTTTCAAGTTTCAAAAGAAATCAGTAATTCAGTTTTCAAATTCCAGTTTTTCAAGCCTCTGCCTTTTAAAAACTGTTAGTAAACCAAACTTTCTAAAGCCTAGATCTGGTTGTATAATTCAATGCATGTGATGAATCTTTATAGAAAGTTAATAAATAATGCTAGCATGAGTATATAGATGTGAATGTTTGAATATAAGTATGATATGCCTGTGCCTAGCTGTGAATATGTACATATATAAGCCTCTGTTTATATTCATAGGCTCAAACTCACTAGGAAAAAGATTCATACCTTCCCATCCAATCGAATTCAAGTTATGATCTCTAAAGAAGATATGTTTGTATCAATGTAATATCATTTTTAAAAATAGATTCAGGTGTGTTTATCAAATAAATATATTGAAAATTTAATATTACAGTGAAATCTTTTTAAAAATAGAAAAATTTATGAACACTATCTCAAGTTTGGATTGTATAAACCGATTCGCATGAGTAAATAAATAATTATGATTTGAAAATCATGATTTCTAGTGTTGGGTATGTCGAGATTCCTCGAGTTAAATGGATTTGTTTAAAACGTTGAATTCTGGTGATCGACGATGGTTTTGGGTGTCGAGTTGATCATGGTGAAAGCTGGCATGATGGGGACCTTGGGAAAATTGAGTGATGAATTTTCTGATCACCAAGGTGGCGATGTGATGTCGCAGTAGGGTTTTAGGACTATTTTGGGTTGATTGGGTTTGCAAGGCTTGAACGTCGTTGATGGAAGACTAGAGTCTATCGATATGGAGGGAATCATAGTGTGGGCGAGAGATGGAATTCTGGACAGAGTCGCATGGTCTCTGACGACCTAAGGCGGCGACACGAGGAGTATTGGTGGTTTCTGGGTTCTGTGTTGTCATCGACTTATTCAGTTTTGATTTCCAGCATGTATCATTGATCTTGGAGGTTAGGTGAATCGGGGAGGTGATTGTCGACGTAGTGATGATCGCGACATTGGTCGTAGTAGATCGGAGCAAGGGTGCAAGTGCACGCGTGCATAGTGGTGCCTGGAACTGTTGAGCTTGGGGAAGAAGGGTATAACCCGAAGTCGTACTAGGGAATTTGGGGTAGATATCTCGGGGTGTTCCTCGGGTTGAATCTGGGTTGGTATGTATCTTAATAATAGTTAATTTTTTTTCCAAGATTAAAAAAAAAGAAAGTTGGGAGACTCGAAGGATTGCTCGGGAATTTGAAACTAGCTCGGATGAAGACCCGAAGTATCTCGGGTTTGGACATATGTAAATTTTGAAATTTTAAATTTAAAAAGTTTTTATTAAATCGAGTTTAAATAATTTCTTTTTTAATTATTTTAATATAATAGATTTTTTGTTTTGGTTTGGAATTTGTTAAAGATTTAAAACAAATATTTTAAATTGATCAAATTTCAGGTATTTTATTGTATACCTATTAATTAAATTTAAGTTCTTTTAAATAAGTTTAAACGATTCAATGTGTTACCTGGAGATTTGACCAAGCAACTAGGCACTCGGCATTTGCGTACCGTTCGACATCCTGAGCATTCGGCATAACTAGAGCACTCGGCATTAAGAGCCATTCGGTATCGTATATTGTTCGACATTAAGGGCCGTTCGGCGTCTATGGTCGTTCGGCATTAAGGGTCGTTCGGCATCTATGGTCGTTCGGCATTGAGGATCGTTAGGCATGGCAGATTCGTTCGGTATTCCACATTGCTCGACATCCAGACCTCATTCGGCACTCAACACCGTTCGGCATAAAGCCCGTTCGGCATCCAGGGATGTTCGGCGTCAGACCTCGTTCGGCATCTAAGGTCGTTCGGCATATGCCGTTCGATATTTATGGATCGGCACATAGGAGTTACTTGTTTTGGTCCAAGGTATCTTACTGCTAGGCCAAACAGAGAAGTTCAACCCATCTACGTCTATAAATAGAGAGGCAGAGGCACAGTGAAAGGGACCTTTTTTAGAGAACACTGGGGAGACTCTGCTGCATTCGAGACTCATTCAAGACTTATCTTTTCTTCTTAGCAATTGTATTCAAGTAATTGGTATACGGATTGTATCTGTAATCGATTATCGAGAAAAACAATAAAGATTAACCTCAAAGTGGACGTAGGCAATTATGCCGAACCACTATAAATCTGGTGTTCGTATTTTCTGCATTTAAATTTGCGTATTGTTCTCTGCTTAACTTTACTTTCTTCATTAATCTCTCTACACAATCTCTCTTAAGGGTGTTAGTGACCAATTCCGTTGCTAACATTTTGGTGCTTTCACTGAGAGTCGAATTCTCAGGTCTATAGGATCTACTTTGTAGCTACTGGATTGAAAAATCCCCCGAAGGAGATCCGACTTATTCATTGGATGCCTGTGGAATCTATTTAAAATTCCAACCGACAACTCTACCATGGGAAGACCACACACCCAATCAGTCTCTCACAATACGGACGTTCATGAGACTGCTACTGTGCAACAAGTTGGACCTAGCAACCCACAAGCAATTCAAGGCACAGGGACCTCCACCCAAAATCAAACGGAAGTCGTTTCCCGAACAGAGTTCAACGACTTGATAAGAGAACTCAGGGAAAGTAGAAGGCAACTGGCTGAGCAGATTCAAGCCAACACTGATCTCATGACTTAGCTTGCCCAACAACAGCATCAGAATGCTGGGAGTAGTCCTACTCCTTATTCTTCATCTGACAGCTCGACCTCAGCTGATAAACCTCCTAGGCGTAGACGCCGTAAGATAGAAGCTGCACAAGAAGGTACCACTGATCGATCCGCTAGGGATCATGCACATGAGGGGACCGGACACCAGGTTCACCAAGACCCAAATCAAGCTGGCCTTTAGGACGCACGTTTAGCCGACCGCCAGTAGGCGGGACATCAACCCGCACGGTCCCGTGGAACGGAACCTAATCTCCCGTCCTTCATACAAACTCCGGACTTAACAGCCATGGTCAAGCAGTCAGTGAGAGAGAACCAAGGCTTGACCAATGAAGATTGGGGTGTGTCCAGGAGTCATACTCCCTTCACAGATACTGTTCTACAAGCATAGTATCCCAAGAAATTCAGTATGTCGACTATCCCAGCCTACGAAGGAAAGAACAACCCTAGGAAATATGTGATGAGGTACGAATGAATGATGGATTCTGCAAGGGCGAATGACACGACTAAGTGTAGGTGCTTCCCAATCACTTTGTCCGGAATTGCCACTATGTGGTTTACTTGACTTCCTCCGTGGTCTATATCCAGCTTCGACGAGTTGGCGGTGAAATTTGTTGAACAATTCAGGATACATGCTACTCGTCCAAAGGACGTGATGTCCTTATCAAGTGTGATCCAGGCTCCGGGAGAGTCTTTGAAAGCGTAATTATAGAGGTTCCATGTAGCCACCACTGAAGTTAGCAACCCTAACGATCACGCAATCTTGATGGCGGTAATGCGAGGTGTAGATCCGGACTCGGAGTTTGGAGACTGGTTGGAAGGAAAGCCTCCAACTACGTTGGAACGATTCTATTCCAAAGCTCACCAGTTCATACGGAGGGAGGAAGCTCAACGGACAAGATGAGATAAGGCACCAGGGCCTGTTCAGGAAACTGTGAAAAGTAACATCGCCGAGAAACAATCCAGCGACAGTTCGGGAAAAGTTCAAGTTAACGTCTAGAACAAGCCTGGGTAATCTAAAGCATCCGGAGGTGAAAATCCCGAAAAGAAAAAAGAGACAGGGAGATGGAAGTCGAGGATTCCGACCTACAACGAATACACCCCCCTGAATACTTCTCTTGAAAACATTTATCTATCTACCTGTAACACCTTTGAATACAGAAAGCCATGCCCAAAGGAGTCAACTAAAGAACAGAAACAGATAAGGAAGTACTGTAGTGTAGACACCTCCATGACGCCATAGAAAGGTTGATCAGGCAGAAAAAGCTGCAGGAGTTTGTTAAGAACCCACCAGAGGGTAGGCAAGGAACGACAGACCCCGGACGCGGGCCGGCTCCACGCCACCCAAAGGAACCTGCCCAGACCATAGGTAGGTTGATCATATACACTATAGTCATAGGACCTCATCCTGTAGATAAGAATTAGCACGAGATGGAATGATATGCTACCTCCCTGAGGCATGTGAATTATGAACGTTGTTCGAATGTGGAAGATGGAACCCCCGCAAAACAACAACGCTTGATGACAGACGATATAGTGTTTAGGAGTCGAGATGCAGACAAGGTGGAGGCTCCTACTATCGACCTGATGGTTATATCTGCAATGATCAGGCCAACTTACGCAAAAAGAATTTTGATTGATTGTGGAAGTTCTATCAACATCATCTTCAAGAAGGCTTATGACCCAATGAAGATGGAGACAAAAGATTTGAAACCATGCAAAGCCCGCATCCACGGCTTTAATGGTGCTGCAACCGATGCAATGAGGTATATTGAGTTACCAGTTGAAGTGGGGGAAGGTAAGCGTAGGAGAGTGCGAGTCCTACCGTTCATAGTGATGGATGTTGACTCTCCATACAATGCATTTCTAGGTCATCCGGCCCTGGCGGAGTTTAGGGCAGCCTTGGCCCCCTGGTGTTTAACGTTGAAATTTCCGACTGACAAGGGAGTTGGAGTGATACATGGCGATCAGGCGACTGGTCGTGCATGTTATGTGGCAGAGCTGAGAGAAGCTCAACGAAGAGAAAAGGGGAAGGTTGCGGATAGCACCGTCCGCATCCTAAATACTGTTGATTGACATGTAGTGCCCGAGCCCTGGGTCGGGCAACATTCTCGGATCCTTAGAGACATAGATCCGAGAGATGATGATGGGGAAACCAGGGAAACGAATGCAGCACCGGCTGAGCTGACGATCGACGTTCCAATCAGTCGGGATGACTCATCACGAGTCCTTAAGATTGGATCACAACTCGACCCTTCAGGAGCCGAGGACCTTACTGATTTCCTCTGAGTGAATCTGGATGTTTTCTCTTGGACACACTCTAATATGTGTCGGATATCTCCCATTATCGTGAGTCATATGTTGAACATAGACCCAAAATATGTTCCTGCGAAACAAAAAAGGAGTGGCATAAATCAGGAGAGGTCCGCTGCCCTCAAAGAGAAGGTGGACAAACTCAAAGCCAATGGGTTCGTCCGCAATGCCCTCTACCCCGAATGAGTATCTAACCCTATGCTGGTGAGAAAAGCGAATGGGAAGTGGAGAACTTGTATTGATTACTCCGATCTGAATAAAGCATACTCAAAGGATAGTTTCCCTTTACCAATAATCAGCTCATCGACTCTACCGCCGGACACGAATTATTGTCATCTATGGATGCGTATTCGGGATATAATCAGATCCCGATGCACATTCCAGACTAAGATCACACCAGCTTTGTCACAGATATGGGGCTATATTGCTATTTAGTAATGCCTTTTGGATTGAAAAACATGGGAGCAACTTATCAACGTCTGGTGAATCGAATGTTTAAAGACCAGATTGGTAGAACGATGGAAGTCTATGTGGATTACATGCTCGTAAAGTCACGGTAGTCAAACGACCACATCCGAGACTTAGCAGAGATGTTTGATATACTCAGGCATTATGGAATGAGGATCAACCCATTAAAGTGTTCTTTTGGCGTTGCATCCGGGAAGTTCTTGGGTTTCATTATGAACGCACGTGGAATTGAAGCTAACCCGAAAAAGATTCAGGCTATTCGAGACATACAAGTGCCCAGAACTATAAAGCAAGTGCAAAGCTTGAACGAAAAGGTGGATGTGCTGAGTCGATTCATATCCAAAGCCATGGATAGGTGCATTCCTTTCTTTGATGTGATAAAGAAAGGAAAGAGGAATTTTGAGTGGACATCTGACCGCGAGGAAGCATTTCGAGCTCTGGTTAGACATCTAGAAAGTCCCCCGGTGCTACCAAAACAAATTGACCATGCAATGTTGTATGTATACTTGGTAGTATCCCAGCATGCTATCAGTACGGCTCTGGTTAGTGATGAGAACCGAGTCCAAAAGCCAATATATTATGTCAGTAAACGTTTGACGGGGGCAGAAAGAAATTATTCCAGAATTGAGAAACTGGCTTATTGCTTGGTGATTACATCATGCAAGCTTCTCCTATACTTCCAGGCACACTCGACCAGTGTTTACACCGATCAACCCTTGCGATAGGTACTCCAACGACCGAAAACTTCTAGAAGGATGTTAAAATGGAATATCGAGTTGATTCAGTTCGATATTACTTACCTACTGCGAAGGGCCATACAGGGGCAAGCGCTAGCGGATTTCATTACCGAATTAGCCGTGACAAACGAATCAAACGGCCGCAATGTCATACCTCTCGTTCGATGGAAGATGTACACCGATGGGGAATCTAACGACCATTGTTCGGGGGTTGGCATAGTTCTTGTCACTCCTGATAATCGATTAGTTTGCTACGTTTTGAAGCTCGAATTCACAACAACGAATAACGAAGCCGGGTATGAATCATTGATTGCCGGCTTAAGACTTATCAAAAAAGTGGGAGTAAGATCGGTTGAAATCCTTTGCGACTCGCAACTAGTGGTGTACCAAGTGCGGGGAGACTACCAAGCAAAGGGGTAGAGACTTGCCCCGTAATTGGTCCGAGTTTAGGGCTGCTAGCGAATCTTGAGTATTATGATATTTCACATGTCCCGCGTGAGCAAAACAGAGCAGCCGATTCTTGGCAAAATTTGTAAGCACTGGCGATGCGCAACAGATGGGATTGTTTCCCGTTGTAACCTTACATGTTCCGAGCATAAATACGATAGAGGTAGATTTCATGTTAGAAACGTAAATCGAGAAGGAGTCATGGATGGCCCCATTCAAGCTGTACTTGTTACACGGGGTCGTGCCAGAAAGGAGCGAAAGACGACAAGTCATTCGTAAGGCTTCGCATTATGTAATGCAAGATGGGGTAATGTATCGGAGGGGATTCTCGACCCCCTTACTCCGGTGCATTGCCCATGATGAGATAAAACGAGTCCTGAAGGAAGTCTGTGAAGGTGAATGTGGCGACCATACCGGAGGGCAGAAGTTAGCAAAGAAAATCCTCCGCTAGGATACTATTGGGCAACTGTAAATCGGGATGCCGCAGACTATGTGAGAAGATGAGACAAATATTAGAAATATGCGAAAATCCCGAGAGCTCTGTCGACGGAACTCACACAAATGGTTAGTCCCTGGCCATTTGCAATGTGGGGGATCGATATAGTCGGTTCCTTACCCCTATCCAAAGGTGGTTCAAAATACGCGATAGTTGCGGTCGATTACTTTACCAAGTGGGCAGAAGCGGAGCCTTTGGCCACTATCACCACCAAGAAGGTCATTAATTTCGTTGTACAAAATATTATATGCCATTTTGGCCTTCCATGAACCATCGTTACAGACAACGGAACTCGGTTTGAAAGCAAAGAGTTTAAGGAATTTTGCCAAAAATATGGTACTGATAAAAAGTTTGCAGTAGTTGCTCACCCGAAAGCCAATGGACAAGTGGAAGCCGTAAACAAAATAATCAAATCCATATTGAAAAAACGTTTGGAAAAGGCTAGAGGCAAGTGGATGGATGAGCTTCCAACAACGCTTTAGGCTTATAGAACCACCCACAAGTCCGCAACTGGCCACACTCCATTCGCATTGCCATATGGCATGGAAGCTGTCATACCCGTAGAACTTGAAGCTCCGTCACATCGGGCAACTTATTATGACCCTAAGTCAAATCAAGATCTTTTGCTGGAATCATTGGACTTCATTGATGAAAAGTGCGAAGAAGCTAATTTGAAAGCGGCCGCATACAGGCACCGAGTCACTCGATATTATAATGAAAAAGTCTGACCGAGAATCTTTGGTGTAGGTGATCTTGTTTTGAAACGAGTTTTCCCAGTTCCATCACATATAAGCCCCGTATGGGAAGGTCCATACGTCATTGAACGGAAGCATGGAGAAGGAACTTTCAAGCTAGCGACCGTTGATGGCGCAACACTCCCTCGAGCATGGAATAGCGAACATTTGCGTCATTATAACACTTAGTTCATTTCTTTCATATTTTAGTTACATTTATTTCTAGCAAGTTTTTATTCCTAATTTACGGCATGTAATGAGACAATTCAGCTTGTTTGCAGTAATAAAGGCTTGAAGCCATTTTCTCTATGAATTGTCGATGCTTCTGTGTATAATAACGATGTGACAAATAACTAAGAAATACATTATTCTGCCTTACGTACGAATGCGCACGAGCACTCAAAATCTCCAAGTCCCCGAAGCGTGGACTGGAATATCTGAGTCCCCGAAGTGCGGACCAGAGTATAAACGACTCAAAATCTCCAAGACCCCTGAGTATGGACTAGAGTACTCTAAGTCCCCAGAGTGTGGACTCGAGTATAAACAACTCAAATCTCCAAGTCCTCAGAGTGCGGACTGGAGTACTCTAAGTCCCTAGAGTGCGGACTCGAGTACAAACGACTCAAATCTCCAAGTCCCCAGAGTGTAGACGGGAGTACTCTAAGTCCCCGGAGTGCGGACTCGAGTATAAACGACTCAAATATCCAAGTCCCCGAAGTGCGGACTGAAGTACTCTATGTCGTCGGAGTGCGGACCAGAGTATAAACGGCTCAAAATCTCCAAGTCCTCGGAGTACGGACTGGAGTACTCTAAGTCCTCAGAGTGCGGACTCGAGTATAAATGATTAAAACCTCCTAGTCCCCTGAGTGTGGACTGGAGTACTCTAACTCCCTAGAGTGCGGACTCGAGTATAAACGACTCAAATCTCCCAGTCCCCTGAGTGCGGACTGGAGTATGCTAAGTCCCCAGAGTGCGAACCAGAGTATAAATGACTCAAAATCTACAAGTCCCTGGAGTGCGGACTGGAGTACTCTAAGTCCCCAAAGTGCGGACTCGAGTATAAAAGATTAAAACCTCCAAGTCCCCTGAGTGCGGATTGGAGTACTCTAAGTCCCCAGAGTGCAGACTCGAGTATAAACGACTCAAAATCACAAAGTCCCCGGAGTGCGGACTGGAGTACTCTAAGTATCTAGAGTGCGGACTCGAGTATAAACGATTAAAACCTCCAAGTCCCCTGAGTGCGGATTGGAGTACTCTAAGTCCCCAGAGTACGGACTCGAGTATAAACGACTCGAATCTCCCAGTACCCTGAGTGCGGACTGGAGTACTCTAAGTCCCCAGAGTGCGGACTCGAGTATAAACGACTCAAATCTCCCAGTCCCCTTAGTGCGGACTGGATTACTCTAAGTCCCCAGAGTGCGGATTCGAGTATAAGCGATTCAAATCTCCAAGTTCCCTGAGTGCGAACTAGGACACAAATGACTTGAATTTGTCAAGTCCCCGACATATGGACTAAAAAATATTCTAAGTGCTTGAATCATGGAATGAAAAATGAACAATCCCAAAGAATTTTCGAGCTATATGAAGATAAATTGAGAAGTTTATGTTATTCACAACAGCTTGGATTTCAATCACGATCACGTAGAAAACTAAACGACAAGTGTCTTTTGAAAGACAAAAGAACTAAACTTTATTCAAAAGTAAGTTCCTACTACAACTCCTCCAAAATTCAGAGTCAACAGTCTATTACAAGGACTACGAAAATAGATAGAAATAATTACATAACCTAAACTAACTCTCGTTGAATGAAAGTAATAATCACTTCTTGGATTTCTTCGACTTCTTCACCTCCTTTGTCTTCTCAGACGACTTCTCTCCCAAGCGTTTACCTTTGGTGATTTTCTTGAATGGGGAGGTGACAACTGAAGATGTACGGGGAACTTCCATGGGCTTGGACCCGCCAGGAAGGATGACCTTCAACGGCTTATTCAAAGGATCGTCCAGGTCCACAGCTTGAGGCTCGATTTTGATCTCGATTGTCTCTTTCTTCTCCTTCTCAAGCCGCTCCTTCATCCTCAGTTTAGATGTGTGTTCAGAGACGCCCGTAATTTCAATTTCATAACTCCCATTGATGGGAGAGGAAGTCTCGGATTTATCCTCATCAAGCACTCCGATCACCTGAGCATCTGGACCGGGAGCATCTCCTGCGTGAGTGGCCTCACTTGTCTTTTCCTTCACCTCCTTGGCGACATCGCTCCTCAGAGTGGGCTCGGGATCAGAACAGCCTGCACAAAATCATGAAAAACAAGCACTAGAATATGGTAGCTCTTGGTGGAAAACGACGACTCTTGGAATGTAAAGTGAAATAGTCATCTACCAGGTTCCGGCTGGCTCTCAGCCGTCAGAGGGGTCTTACCCTCTGGAATAGGAGACAAAATGTGAACGCCAAGGCTAGGGTCCTTCGGGTCATAACCGATGTGCTACTCAAAGGGGTCAAGTATCGGCCGATCGGCCGGCTGAGTAGGCGCATGAGCTTGAGACTCGATCCGGATGGACAGGCAATAACCTCTTTCCCTTTCGTTGAGGGAGAGCCTTTGCAGTAAAGAGCTTTTGCTGCTGACAGGTCCGAAGGCTCATTTCCCCTAAGAAATTCTTTTATCAAAGCTCCTTCATCAACCTCCTCGGTACCATGTTTGGCCTTCCAGATATCTATTAAGGTCTCCCACGCCTCGGCTAAAGATTCGAGATAGCCCTTGCCTAGAAAAGTTAAGTCTCGGTGCATGAGAACGCTGGCATTGAATTCTGCAATTAGCGGGTCGAACATGCTTTCGACCTCTTCCCTACCTTTTTCTTTGGCCGCTTCAAGACGGGAGTCGATCTCCGTAGATGCTATCTTTTTTCCCTCTTCATGGGGTTCATTCTTTACCGCCTCAACTTTAGAAGGCTCTTCCTCAAGTTTCGCCTTTAGGAGTCGCGTAGCAACAATCACGTCGCAATACCGTTGCGACTCTTCTTGGGCAGCAGTCTTCTCTTCTTTCTCTTGGCGGAGTCGCTCCTGAAGTTCTTTGACTCGAAGTCTGAATGCATCCCTCTCCTTTTGCATCGAGTCTTTCTCCAAAGCTAAGGCCCCACAGCTTTGGACAGCCTTGTCGATTTCTTTTTTATGGGTTGATTCCAGACGATTTACGGCTTCAGCAGTATCTTGGGCGCTCTGTTGGACGGCTTCAAGCTGAGATTTGTAAGACACAAGCTCTTCGTCCTGAGCTTTGATGTTGTCTTTTTATGGATAGCCTCAAGCTTCAGGCGATCAATCTCATGCTGGCGCACTATGGAGTCTTCTGGCACTTTCTCAACAAGATGAACGTATGCGTCATGTTGAACATAGACGTCGTTGGTGCAGGCGATAGTGCTCTGCTTGACATGTCCCGTAATAGGATGAATCATTGGGAGAAATTTCAGGCCATCAAAGAAGATTTTTGGGAATTTATCCTTGAGCTCATTCAGTCTCTTCGATATTGTTGGATCTGTTGCAGAAATAGGAGGAGATGGCTTTGAAAGTTCAGTTCTCTTGTAAGAATCCTGAGACTGTCGTGTGGAAGAAGAATCAAAGTGTTGATCGCGAGGGACATCTGATTGTGACCCCTTATGGCTGTGCTTATCTTTGCCTTGCCCCGAGTGAGAAGGGGGATTATGATGGTATTTGGGCTGATAATAAGATTTCTTTTGAGATGATGAATCTCGGGAATGATAATCCCTATCGCCGTCGTCATCCCTATCTCGGCGTTTTTCAAAACTTGAGTCCTGTCCTGGTTGATGGAAAATCGATGAACCGCAAAGGAGGTTAAGTCCATGTGTGTGCCCCATGTCACCTGCACAGAGATTAAGTAACGACGATTTAGTAAAAAGTAAAGTAATGACGGAAAGTTCAAGTGCAAAGTGAAGTGCGTGTGTTTGTGTATGTCCTAGTGTTTCCCCCCGACAGACCAGTTTCTTTACTAACGCAGCGGATTTAACTTTGACATGCTAATAATGTTTCGATACAAATTGACGCAACTTTCTTCCTCACCAAATGATGATTTCGTGTCAATTAAACTTGATAGAACGATAAATGCCCAAATCCGTTGATCTCTCGAGATACCGAATTCTAGTTATCTTCAACACGTTGATCGCGCACGATTCTGCGTTAGAAGATCTACGATTCTTCGACGTTGGTCTATCACACGAGATTCCATGAATTAGCTTCAAATTCATTGATTCGAGCGCACTCGAATATCCGAATATGGAAGAAGAAGGAGATCACACTCAACTTCAACAAAAGTGGCAAAAGCACACAAACATTTTTTTTTCAAAATCAACTCCCTTTACAAGTGACACCATACCCCTATTTATAGTAATTTACAACTCACACAGCTGACTCCATAGACGACTTACGACCTAACAATCACGACCTAAAATCACACGACCTAACAACAGCGACTCACGACTTACACAATACAACATACAAGCGACATAACAATACACATGCGACTTAATCAACTTCGGCATCCAGTAGCGAGTCAAAGGCAACACGGCAGCGACATAAGAACAATGCGGCATAGATGCAAGAACGACTTTAGCTTCGAACAACTTAAGGAAATGTGCGACTTAAGAAATGAGCGCAGAAGTGAACGGTTTATAGACATAACTTGTTATGTCGCGGGCGACTTAAGCATAACCCGCTGGTGCGCTGCATCTTCCTCCACTGCATCATCTGTCTCGTTAGGTCGCGTGCGACTTAAGGCAAGCGAACGACTTAAGACAACCGAAGATCTAAAGCAAGCGGCTTGTCATGGTGCGCTGCATCATCCTCCCCTGGTTGAAAAGAATTCAGCCCTGAATTCACACTTTCCTCTTCTTCGACATGTTTATTCTCATATGGAATCAAGTGTTTGACGTTGAAAACGTCGGCAGTATGGATATGATCCGGCAATCTTAACTGATAAGCATTCTCATTGATCTTCTTTACGATCTCCAAAGGACCAATCTTTCTAGCAGCTAGCTTGTTGTAAGCACCCATAGGAAATCGATCCTTAGTCAATACTGCATATACAAAATCTCCTTCTTTGAATTCAACATGTCGTCGTTTGATATCTGCGGACTGCTTATATTTCTCATTCGCCTTAAGCAATCGTTCCTTCACAACCTTGTGGCATTCTTGCAACTCATTCACCAAATCACTAGCTCGTTTGATCACTCCTTTCTGCTGCGGTACTGTAGATAAATCCAATGGTCCCTTCGGAATTGTTGAATAAATAACCTGGAATGGACTGAAACCAGTGTTATGATTAACTGCACGGTTGTGTGCAAACTCAGCTTGACACAGCTTGGAATCCCAACTCTTCAAATTGTCATTCACGAGGCATCTCAATAGTTACCTAGGGATCTATCCACCACTTCTGTCTGTCCATCCGTCTGTGGATGATAAGCACTACTAAATTTCAGCTTTGTCCCAACCATTCTCCATAGACTCATCCAAAAATGACTCAGAAAACGAGTGTCTCTATCAGATACAATAGATTCAGGCAACCCATGAAGACGATAGATCTCTCTGAAGTATAACTGTGCGACATTAACTGCATCTGCCGTCTTTTTGCATGCGATAAAATGTACCATTTTTGAAAAACGATCAACCACCATATAGACAGAATCATTGCCACGTTGCGTTCTTGGCAAACCCAATACAAAGTCCATACTAACATCCACCCATGGCTTAGTAGGTATAGGCAACGGCAAATATAAACCTGCATTTGTCGTGGTCCCTTTTGAAACTTGACAAATATGGCACCTCTGAACAAAATTTTCAACCTCCTTCCTCACTGACGGCCAAAAATAAGACTTTGTGATCAACTGCATAGTACGGTTGCGGCCCACGTGTCCTTCTTCATGTAATTCTTTGATAATCTTCATTCGTAGATTGCAATCCGGAATACACAACTGATTTCCTTTGAACAGAAAACCATCAACTAGCATATATCCATCCATGCTTCCTTGCTTGACTTTGTCTAAGATCTTGGAAAAATAAGAATCTGATGTAAGCAAATCTGGAAGTAAGTCAAAACCCATCACCTCTACTCGCATGGTTGTTAGTAAAGTACTCCTCCGACTCAATGCATCTGCGACGCGATTAGTTACTCCATACTTATGCTTGACGACGAATGTAAATTGTTGCAAATAAGCCATCCACGATGCATGCCTAGCTACAGTTTTGTTCTGCCCTTGTAAATGCTTCAACGCTTCATGGTCCGTATACAAAACAAATTCTTTGTGGAACAAGTAATGTCTCCAATGCTTTACAGCCTGCACAATAGCATAAAACTCCACATCATAAGTATTGTATCTCATCTTTGCTCCAGAAAGTTGTTCACTGAAATAAGCAATTGGACGACCCTTCTTACTCAACACTCCTCCAATTCCAACTTGCGATGCATTCGTACGTAACTCAAATAGTAACTGAAAATCTGGCAACACTAGAATCGGTGCTGAGGTTAAAAGTTCCTTGATTTGTTCAAAAGAAAATCCGGCCTCTTCCGTTTGTGAAAACTTCTTTCCCTTCATACAATCAGTAACAGGAGCCATCACACTACTAAAGTGGTATAAATCTTCGATAGAATGAAGCTAACCCATGAAAACTTCTGACTTCTGTTATAGTTTTTGGCTGTGGCCAATTTCTGATTGCGGCTATTTACTCTGATCCACCTGTATCCCTTCCTCAGACGCAACATAACCCAAAAATAAAACACTTGGCGTCATGAACACGCATTTCTTCATCGCCGCATAGAACTGTTCTTTACAAAGAATAGTTAACACCTTTCGCAAGTGTTGATTGTGCTCCTCTGTGCTTACACTATAGATCAAGATATCATCAAAGTATACTACCACAAACTTCCCGATGTAAGGTTTGAAAATTTGATTCATCACCCTCATAAATGTACTTGGTGCATTAGATAGACCAAACGGCATAACCAACCATTCATATAATCCTTCCCGAGTCTTGAATGTAGTCTTCCATTCATTGGTCTAATGCGAATCTGATGATAACCACTCTTGAGATCGATCTTCGAAAAGATTACAGACCCACTAAGTTGATCCAATATATCATCAAGTCATGGCATAGGAAATCTGTATCTGACAGTTATTTTGTTGAGTGCCCTGCTATCTGTACACATTCTCCATGAACCATCTTTCTTCAACACTAACAAAGCTGGTACAACACAAGGACCGAGACTTTCTCGAACACGCCCTTGATCAAGCAACTCCTCAACCTGTCTCCTCAACTCTTCATGCTCCTTTGGACTCATCCGGTAATGTGGCCTATGCGGTAGCACCTGGGACTAGATCAGTCTGATGTTGTATATCTCTCAGCGGCGGTAATTCCTTGGGCAATTCCACAGGAAAAACATCTTCAAATTCATCCAACACCGGTCTAACCTCCTCAGGAATTTCAACATCTTCACTTGCTTCACACCTGATCAACATAAACAATTCAGCACTATCATTCACTTCTTCAACAAACTCTCTCGAAGATAATAGACTAGTTGATTCCACTTTCTTCTCTGCCTTGCTTTCACTTTGTTCACGCTTCTTAGGAACCAAAGTAATTTGAGTACCGTCGAACATGAAACTGTAACTGTTGGTGCGACCATTATATTGTATAGCTCTATCATATTGCCATGGTCTTCTCAATAGTAAATGACATACATCCATGTCAACAACATCACACCATATATCATCTTTGTACTTCTTCCCAATAGAAAATGTAACAAATGCACGTCTTCCCACTGTCAGTTATCCACCATTCTTTAACCATGCCAGTTTGTAAGATCTAGGATGCTTTTCAGTCTTCAACCCTAACTTCGTGACGGTTTCTTCATAAATAATGTTATCACAGCTTCCCGCATCAATAACAAATCGACAAACCTTCCCCAAGATAGTACATGTAGACTGAAAGATATTGCTTATCAGCCAACTAGAATCATTGTCATGCTTTGGAACCAAACAAGACCTTCTTATCATCAAATTACTTCCTTCACTCCTGACACAACTTCTTCATCTTCATCAAACTTCGATGGTTGAGAATAGTCAACTTCAGCTTCCACATCCTCATACTCACATTCCTCTGCAACCAATGCTCTCTTCTTTGGCTTTGTACATTCATTGCTTTTATGGCAAAACTCCTGACAATTATAGCACTTGATACTGTTGTTGACCTTTGCTTTAGCGGCTTCATTGACAATTGGTTTATTGACTGCTTTGGGAACATTAGCACTGCTACTAGTACCCTTACTCTGGTTGTTTGAACTCACAAACACACCACCTCCTCGTCTCCCTTGTTTCTCCCAAGCTAAGGCTTTCTGATGTGCTTCAGCAACAGACATTGGATTAAACATATTCACCATGTCTTGAATTTGCTTTCGTAACCCTCCAATATATCTTGCCATTAGCTGTTCCTCTGTTTCCATAATATCATTCCTTGCAATCAATTGATAGAATTCATCTGCATAATCACTCACCGTCCTCGTCCCTTGTCTCGAATTCTGCAAACGTTGATACATAAGAGATTGATAATTGTACGGCAAGAAAGTTTCTTTCATCATCTTTCTCATCTTCTCCCAAGTGACAACTTTTGACTTTCCCATTCTCTCCCGAGTTAGTTTAGTTTGCTGCCACCAAGTCATAGCTCTCCCACTTAGCCTTGTAGCAACTAATTGGACTCTGCGATTCTTAGGAACTTCCTTGAATTCCAAAAGCTCTTCAACATTAGACAACCAATCAAGAAATTCTTCTGCTTGCATACCACCTTCGAATTCTGGAATTTTCATCCTCATACCTGATTCCTATTTACGATCATTGTCTGAATCCAGATAGTGATTTCGTTCTTGGCCTCGATTTCGATAATGCATACTACCTCTGTCACCGTCCTCTTCAAAATCATATGTATGTCGATATCGATCCCGTCCATCTACATCTCTATGACCATACATGTCCCTTCTACCCTGTCTTTCAACATCACGATATGGATCATCTTCAAACTCATATGGGGTTCTTCTTTCTTCATTTCGATACTCATGGTGTTCTCGTCTCATTGAAACCGAAGATTCTCTCCTCTCCCGATAAGACTTGGGTGACATCCTCCTTTCTTCCGAAACCGATGGTGAAACCCTGTTTCTACTATGGTTCGAAACTGGTGAAGTTCTCATTTGACTTAGATTCATGTCATTCATCATCTTTTCTAACTTTGTAATGCCTTCATTGAAATTTTCATTGATACGCTGCTCCGTCTGCTCAGCTTCTTGTCTTCTATACAAATCTTCAACATTCTGAAAGCGATTAGCACGTTTCGGAGGCATGATCTTCAAAAAATCTCGGTTCTTTGACTTAGCTCCGATCTAACTTCTTTTAACTCGGCTTTGATTTAGCTCGGTTCTGACTTGGATGGACTTGGATCTTACTCGGCCTTGATCTTACTTAGCTCTGATACCAAACTAGTGACGTAGCGGATTTAACTTTGACGTGTTTAATAATGTTTCGATACAAATTGCCGCAACTTTCTTCCTCACGAAATGATGATTTCGTGTCAATTAAACCTGATAGAACGATAAATGCCCAAATCTGTTGATCTCTTGAGATACCGGATTCTAGCTATCTTCAATACGTTGATCGTGCACGATTCCGCGTTAGAAGATCTACGATTCTTCGACGTTGATCTCGCGCACGAGATTCCGTGAATCGGCTTCAAATTTGTTGATTCGAGCGCACTCGAATATCCGAATATGGAAGAAGAAGGAGATCACACTCAACTTCAACAAAAGTGGCAAAAGCACACAAACAATTTTTTTTCAAAATCAACTCCCTTTACAAGTGACACCACACCCCTATTTATAGTAATTTACAACTCACACAGCCGACTCAAAGACGACTTACGACCTAACAATCACGACCTAAAATCACATGACTTAACAACAGCTACTCACGACTTACACAATACAACATACAGGCGACATAACAATACACATGCGACTTAATCAACTTCGGCATCTAGTAGCGACTCAAAGGCAACACGGCAGCGACATAAGAACAATGCGGCATAGATGCAGGAACGACTTAAGCTTTAAACGACTTAAGGAAATGCGCGACTTAAGGAATGAGCGCATAAGTGAATGGTTTATAGACATAACTTGTTATGTCGCGGGCGACTTAAGCATAACCCGCTGGTGCGCTACATCTTCCTCCACTGCATCATCTATATCGTTAGGTCGTGTGCGACTTAAGGCAAGCGAACGACTTAAGGCAACCGAACGACCTAAAGCATGCGGCTTATCATGGTGTGCTGCATCATTTACTAATAGGAGTTTGTTCTCCGTCGCTTTAGGCTTGAGCGTTGGAATCGCCTCTCGCGGGCGAGTGGAGCTTAGGGGCCTCAGGATCGTCGAAACCATAGTTGAGCATATCGTCAGGTATGATAAGGGTCGACAGACCTTTTAGAGAACTTTCCAAGTGCTGCGGGGAAGCTTCTTTCTCCGTTGGAATAAGGGTAACTTTAGAAGTTCCTCCCACTTTCTCCTTCCTCATCTTATACGTTAGTTTCTTCTTCCTTTTTGAAGGGGAAGACGACATTTCAATGTCGTGAACTTCAACTATTGGATCTCGAGGTGGACTAACAGTTTTGCCTTGTAATTCGGGCGTTTCGGTTTTCTTAATCTCTCCCTCTTCTAGTGTGTCAGGGGCGTTACGTGTCGAAGACTCGGCCTGCTTTTTCCTTTTGCCAGCGGCAGGCCTAGGTATGGTATCGCCCTAAAGGAGGCTTATCCGACGACCTTCCGCCGACAGCCCAAACCTTGAAAGCGAATCATTTGAAATGAGAGTTATGATGTCCCGTTCTTCGGTGGGAATGGCTCGAATAGCCTCGACGGCTTCAGAATATCCGGGTCCCTCAGGACGTGGGTTAATGCCTGAAAAGATGGAAAAGAGTTAGAAAAGGTACAGCTTCGACCAAGCATAAGTATCGGTCCAGAGAGAAGACTTACTTCCTTCCACCCATCTCCTCGCGAAACCAGGAGGGCAACGTACATAAAACCATTCCTGTTTATACAGGGAAAACTTGCTCCATGCCCTAGTTAAGATTTGACATTTGTTGGCAGCTCGAGAAACCTGAAAGAGGGGCTATCCCTCCTCTTCTTGATGCAATATATATATCTGATATCGCCCGGGGTTGGAAGCCTGGAAAGGACATTCATGAAGAGGATCCAGGTGCCGTAGATGAATGCGTGGCTATTCGGGTGCAGTTGCGATGGGGCAGTGCCGATATACTGCAGCACGTCTCGAAGAAACGAGTTGAGCGGTGGCACACTACCAACCCAGCACATGAATTTATTACAAGCTGTGTATCCAACTAGGGGCAAGTGCGGACGATCGTGGCCCGATGGAACTAGCACGTCGTCGAAAGGGATTCTATGGACAGAGCATATCCGACGGAGCGTATTTTCATTAATCTTCAAAGCCTGTGAATCGACTAGGTTTTCCAAGAGAATTGCTACCTCCAGTGCATCGGGGGCCAAGTTATGAGCAGGGGAAGTTGACAGATTTGAAATGTCTGCGACTTCTTGCTGAGAGGATGGCCCAGGTCTGTCTGAGATCGTAGCAGAGCTAGATTTCCTAAACATCTCTAATAAGGATTGAATCTATCAGAGCACCTATTTCAACTATACTTGAAAACTAATCGACGTTAGACTTAACAATATAAATATTTCCCTCGTGTGGTGTGTGAACTTGTGCGATCATTCAAATATAAGTGTTGAGAAGTTAAAAGTCACAGAGTTGGTGATACAAAGTTGAACTTCGAACTGTCGCCTTCGAAGATCGTCATCGTTGACCGTCTCCGAAAGCCTGCCCTATGATGCTCTCGATTTTGGACTCGGACATTGGCACTATATGTTAAATGCAATTATCCATTTTTATCGATTTAAGTTCAGGCTTTTAATTATCAAAACTAGGGAGTTTTCAGTCCAGATTAGTTCGATATGCGGGTTTTCTTAAATCCTTGTCCATGTTTTTTGTCATGTGATTAGGCATGGGGAATAAGTAAATTCGACGAGGGTTATGTTCAAGTTGGAATGGTTTCGACTGTTTTTATCTATTCATCAAAAAGTCAAGGCCGAGCGACACTTGAAACACACGTCCTAAAAGATGATCGGCCAAAATGCGGTTTGGCCTAAATGTTGTTCGACCTAGATGTCGCTTGGCCTCCATTCTGTTCGGCCTAAATGTAAATGCCATTCAGCTTAAGTATCACTCTTCCAATCCTTCCTCTTCGTCGTTTGGCACGCGGAAAATCATGCCGAACCATGCTTGTGCCGAGCCATATCGCTCGGCATTCTGCCCTTAACGCTATTTGTCCCCTTTCCCTCCATCTCTCCCAACCGGCATGGCCGAGTCTTTTGGCAAGTCATGCTGAGCCATGTCGATCGGCATCCCATCCCATTCCTACTTCCTTTCTGTTTTTTCCACTCCACTGCTCGGCATGTGGCGAATCGTGCTGAACCGAAGTAACGCCGAGCCCCAACGCTCGGCACTCCACCCTTAACAACAGTTTTATCCTTTTCCTCCATCCATACGGAACGACATGGCCGAGTCGTTCGGCAAGTCATACCGGGCCGTGTTTTTTGGCATTCTAGCCAATTCCTGCTCCTCCTATACTCTTTCCTCCAATCTCGTTCGGCATGAGAGAACCTTACCGAACCACAGCATATCTTCCACCAACTCCCTCATGTGCTTGCCTCTGACCACTTCTTCTTTCCTCCACATCATCTAGCCTAGAACATATCCTAATCGCAGTTCGATTCTTTTATCCACACAATACCTATTGGTCATGGATCTACCAAAATTTACGAACTTGAGCCTTGTATTAAACCTTTTAGTCAGGGGAAAGCATCTAAAAAGAGGGATCAATACCTAGTAAATGGATCAAAACTTGGGAGAATTCTAGAGTTAAGGGCGTGGTTTTAATTAATTCCGAGTGATTTGGGAAAGGAGCGAGGCAATGTATGATGCTAGAGGTGGGAAGGGTAGTTAAATTTTTGGAGTTTGTTAAAAAGCGAGTTTCATGAGTACATGATAGCGGAGGTGAAAGTGAAAAAGAGAAGAAGAAGGAAAATGCCGACCTTTATAGGAGAAGAGAGGAAGTTGAAGGGACAATGACCAGCAGAACCGGTTAAGACGACCTCGTTCGGCATCCAAGGCGCTTGGCTTCGGCTATGCTGATTGGCATTTTCATGTCATTCGGTGCGCATCGCCTCACCTGGTATTCAAGAGAAGATACTATCGAGGAAACTAAGCCAAGGCTCGAAGCAAAGCACGGAGGACTCATGATTCAAAGCGCATCACGTTCGACCACATGATGCACTTTGGGGGGCAAGTGTTACCTGGAGATATGACCAAGCAACTAGGCACTCGGCATTTGCATACCGTTCGGTATCCTGAGCATTCGGCACAACTAGAGCATTCGGCATTACGAGCCGCTCGATATTGTATGTCGTTTGACATTAAGGGTCGTTCGACCATGGTCGTTCGGCATTAAAAGTCGTTCGGTATTGTACATCGTTCGGCATTAAGGGCCGTTCGGCATCTATGGCCGTTCGGCATAACGGCTATTCGGCATCTATGTCGTTCGGCATTGAGGATCGTGTGGCATGGCAGAGTCATTCGACATTACACACTGCTCGGCATCCAGACCTCGTTCGGCACTCAACCCCGTTCGGCATAAAGCCCGTTCGACATCAAGGGATGTTCGGCGTCCAGACCTCGTTCGGCATCTAAGGACGTTCGGCATATGCCGTTCGGTATTTATGGATCGGCATACATGAGTTACTTGTTTTGGGCCTAGGTATCTTACTGCTAGGCCCACCAGAGAAGTCCAACCCATCTACGTCTATAAATAGAGAGGCGAGGCACAATGAAAGGGACCTTTTTTGGGAAACACCGGGGAGACTCTGCCGCACTCAAGACTCATTCAAGACTTATCAGTTTTGCTTAGCAATTATATTCAAGTAATTGGTATATGGATTGTATCTGTAATCGATTATCGAGAAAAGCAATAAAGATTAACCTTAAAGTGGACGTAGGCAATTACGCCAAAGCACTATAAATCCGGTGTTCGTATTTTCTGCATTTAAATTTGCGTATTGTTCTCTGTTTAACTTTACTTTCTTCATAAATATCTCTACACATCTCTCTTAAGGGTGTTAGTGACCAATTCTGTTGCTAACATAATGTAATAGGTTTAAGTAACTTAAAGGGTTTAAGTTGAATTGTGTGATATGAAGATTTATTGCAAAGGTTTATCAAATAAACTTGAATGAAATTAATTGATGAATAAAGACAAATAGTTTATCTTTTAAATTAATTAAGGTCTTGAGTAATTTCTTAATGAAATTTAAAAATGATGTTAAATTATTTAACGTAACTAATCAATGGTTGATTAATTGATGTGATTAATTTATAAATTAATTTTAGCATAATTACCTACGTAAAAGGATGATTAATTAATGATGAGTAAGTAAAGGTTAATTACTTAATGAAATAATAAAATATAATTACTTAATGTAATAAATAAAGGATAATTGCTTAACCAAAAGTAATTAATTAATGATTAAAGTTGATTAATCAAGTGATTAATTAAAGCATAATTAATTAACGTGGTTAATTAATTAAAGTAATTATTTTGAGGATAAAATTAATTAATGAAATAGATTAGGGATAATCACTTATTGTAATTAATTAGGGATAATTAATTAAATGGTAATTAATTAAGGGTTAATAAATAAATAAATTAAAGATAATTAATTAAAGGGTAATTAAATAATTAAAGGATAATTATTTAATGATTAAAGATTAATTGATTAAGGTTGATTAATTAATAATTAAAGGTTAATTAATTTATAATTAATTAAAATGGTTTGTAATTAATTAATGATTAATTAACCAGGATTTTTAATTTATTCATAAGTAATTAATCTGGTCAGATGTTAATTGATCTTACTTATGAATGTTTGGATTCTATTGAATGTTGAATTGTTTGATATCCTTGATGTGTGTTGCTCTTTTTTGATTTGAGCCGTGATGAATGTAATTTATTTCTCTGTGATAAATGTTATTTATTTATCTGTGATAAATTAATATTATTTATCTGTGAATCTATGAATGAAGATAAGCGTTATGGATTATACCGCTTATCGATATTGCAGTGTTTGGATTGTGATGATTGAATAATGTTGCACTATTATGTAAAACCCCTAGACTACACCATAAATACACAGATATGGATTGCATGAGGAAATTGGTTGAGTCATAGATTTTTAAAATGGTTTTAAAAGTTGAATTTTAAATCCAAATAGTTTTGGAAATGGAATTGGGTTAAATATGAAAAGTTTTTGAAAAGGAGTTTTAAAAGATAAAAGTTATTTTGAATAACATGATAGAGTTGTGAAATTTAAATAATTTGATTTGAATTTGAATTTAAGATTTGAAATTGAATTCTATGTTTGGAAATTGTGATTTAAAAAGGTTAACAAGTCATAAATGTGTTTATATGGGTTTTAAACCATTTTAAAAGTATTGTTTTGGGAATTTGAATTTAACCCAAGTTTTATACTTGAAGGGCTTTAACTCGTGCAAATGTAATCACATTTTTTTTCGAAATGAAAACTATTTGTTTCAAATAATAACAGCTTCATGTAAAGAAAGGATTTTCAATTTTTGTTGAAAGATTTCAAGTTTGAAATGGAATTGAAATAGTTTTAAAAGCTATGAATGAATCTTTGTGAAAGATGGTTGAACCTTGTTTTGAAATTGAAGAGGATCTAAAAGCTGTATCTTTTATATAAAAGATTTTGGAAATGGTTTTGAAAGCTATGAATTGAGTCTTTGATTTAATGATTGGATGAGTTAATCCAATTTGAAAAGGAAATTGTTTTGAAAGCTGTGAATGAATTTTTATGGAAGATTGGTGAACTTTGTGAAGTGAATCTTTTTGTTTAAATATTTGAAAATGGTAACTTCTTTAAACCATTTGAAAGAAAAGTTTTAGGGCAATAAGTTGTGACTTAACGAGATCCCATTATCCATATGGTTTTAAAATATTGCGCTCATCATTCGATTTAGCCAGAAGAGGACTTTGTGTCATATAACCCATTCCGAATAAAGATACGTCGTAAATGGATAGCATTTGAAGACAGGTGGTGAAGACCGGGTATTTTTGAGAACGAAAGGATTACCCATCGATTGTCTCTGCACTGAGTCACGCCGGTAGTGAGATCTCCATATATGATGGAGAGTCCGATCGGGATTGGGAATTCTTAGAGTGCAAGGGCTTCTTTGGAAGTGACTTCGGTTCTGTTCGAACCCGGAACAGACTTGTATGGATGTGTGTCTGACATTGCACCTTGAGATGTAAAACTGGTTTCTATCAAATACATTTCTGTTTGGTGGCGGAGAATTTATTCTCTTAGCTTAACACCTTTCTCTGAGACGTACGAGCTCAGAGGTTATGTTGTTGATGGTTACTAGTGATACATTCCCAATTTGGTAATGTGGCATACGAAGTGGTGCCAATCATTTGTTGATCGAAGCATGGTTTTTGTGAAAAGCGTAGCTTTATGAACCAGACTGCATCAGGACTTCACAGCCCGGAATGGTCGAAACAGGAAATATGCAGCAAGGTTATTTCGGGGTAGTGCCCCCTGAGGGTATGTCCATTTCCTTCTAGATAGAGGTGGTATCATGGTATGTAGCCCAGATATTTAACCTATTTGGTTATTGCAAATTTATTACTTTGTGGTTGTTGGTATCGAGGCCTCAGATAAAGGTTAGTTACGACCGGGGGGTGGCATACGCATGTAGTAGTTACCTAGTTACAGAGGTAACCCGACCTTGTGTTGGCAGAGATCCGGTTAGGTTCTCGGGGCGTTCCTTCAGAGGCGTTCCCATGTGACCCAAGAAGTTCCTTTGCCTGACCATTTGTCGAAAATCCAATCATCAATATGCGTCTTGTACGGTTTTAGTTGTAGAACCTGCCATTTAACATGGTAGCTATAATAGGCATACTATAATGGTATGCATGCTGGCTAAGATTAATATTATACTTTCGAAAGGTTTTCTACACTATGCACTAATAATAATATCAAATGAATTTTCGCGTAGTAAGCATGTTTGACTATCATAAGGAGAAATCTCTCTCATGTGTGAGATTGCATTGTGTGTGTGCCGGGAGACCTTATGGCAGTTTCATTTTCCAAAAAGCATTGTGGATTTCAATTATTAAATGCTTTTGTTGTTTCAAAGATAGTTTTTTTTGTTTGCTAATACCAGTCCCATGATTGACCCGAAGTTTATTGTTCCTTTCCTAAACTCTGGGTGGCCATAGTTTTCCACACGGGTAGCCTGGAATTGGGTTTTTTAGATAATCAAATAGTAGGTGTAGATTCGGTAGCCTTTAGTCTCTGAAAATCTTCTTCATTCTTTGGATGACTGACCTTGCTTAAGTCCAACTTGATGGGGGTTCGAGTTAGCTTTGGATTGGAGATAGACTTGCAGATATTGGAGTTCTCACTTGGTGATTGAAGTTCAAGTTATTTATTCTGCTATAGCATTGTATTTGTGCTCTGATATATGTTGGGCAATGTTGTGTCATGTTTGGATATTGTATTTATTGGTGATATACGATATTATTCATTTTCTTCCGCTGTGTTGTTGTAATTAATGTGTTATAAGCTCCTGCACGAATCGGATTTCAACGGTTGAATCTACGACATTCGAGTACAAGTGAAGTACGGGTGTCGATATTCGAACGCTGAAATTCGGTCGTGACATCTTGGTATCAGAGCTGAAGGTTGAAACTTTAGCTCAGGAGCATAACACATTATGTAACTCATTAGAGATAGGGTGAAGTGTACCCTAGAATGAGTATTCCCTAAGATATCCGTCTGTATGCCTCTGTAAATTCTCTTACAATCCATTGATAGTAAGTATGAATGCAAGAAGAGGACGAGGTAGGGGACGGGAAATACACTATGGTCAATACCCTGTAACAACATGAAAACAATCCTTTTCTATCAATCTCTTTGATCGTCAATTCTTTGATGGCTTTGTGGCAGCTCCAAGGAGAAGCTTTGGCGTGGTGGCTCTGCAAATCGTTATAGATAGGTTCCTAATTTCTATTCTCGTTATCAGTTTTCATTTTTAAATTTAAGATTCTATATAAAATGAATCGATAAATAAAATATGAAGATTTGTATTGATAAAACGATTATGATTAAAATCAAATTTGAGAAAATTTTGTTGATCAAAGTCCAAAAGGGGGCAAGCTGGTGTATATTTTGGGGTATTCCTACCTGAGTTTGTAATCCCTACCTAGTGATTTAGAATTGTGGAAAATTGAATCCATTTATCTGTTCTTTTGGGTCCAGATTTATTCTACGAGTGGTTAGTTATCCTTCGGAGTAACCAATGACTCTGCATATTTCGTAGACTGGATGACCCGAGTATCTTGTGAATTATTGAATGAGTTTGTTCTCATAATTATTGGTGATATTCTGATTTGGTGATCTGAATGTAGAACCGATTTTCAGTTTAATCTGGAAAGATATTTCACTATCTTTCATCTGTTCTTTGTTGTCTCCCTAGCAAATTTCAGGGACGAAATTTTCTTAAGGGGGGAATCTATAACGATCCCGGTATTGAATCAAATTTAATTTGATAATTAAATTTATTTTGGAATTAAATTGTGGATAAATTTGAAAATGTGGGAATATATATATATATATATATATAAGATTTTTAAATAAAGGACTTGATTTGGAAATCTAAATATTTTATAAATAGATTAAAATTTGGAATTTGAATAAATAAAATATATATTTATAAAAAAAATATTGTTTGTTATTCATTTATAAATACAAATTGATTGTATATTAATTTTTGAATTTGAAAATTGAAAATTAATGTTTTGAATAATATATTTGAAAAGCTCTATTTCAAAATTAATAGAATTTTTTTATTTATAATGTACATATGTAATATATATTTTGAAAGTTGTATTGGAATTAAATATAGCAAATTTTTAAAAAGATATTTGAAGGTTAAATTTTAATTGATATAAATAATTACAAAAAAGTTGTTTAAAGTTAAAATTTATATTTATAAAGACTGATATAAATATATATATATATATATATAAATAAAGGAAAATGTATATAAATAAATATTTATTAGATTTGATAAAAAGATTCAATACATTTTCTTTTGAAATTTTACTAGAGATAAATAAAAATTTGTTTGAATAATCTAAATTTAAGAAAAAAGGTAATTTATAAAATAAAAAGGTATTTATTAATTAGGAAAATTAATATAAAAGCTTTTAAAATCATTTAAAAGTAATATAAAAATGAATTATTACAAGTGTTAGCTTCTTAATCATGTTAAATACATGTGTAAGTTAATTAAACAATGGGTAATGACAAATGTTAACATTTTAACAAGTGTCATAATTAGATTTTATTTTCCTTAATTTTAAATACAGGTAAATAGGCACAAGGAAAAACTTGCAAAAAAAATTAGTCTCAGGGACGACTAGTTTGTTTTTTAGTCTGAAGGACATTTTTTAGTATAGATTGAAAATGATAGATACAACTATCATTCTGTGATTTACACTAAAAAATGTCCTTCGGCCTAAAAAACAAACTTCTTGTCCTTGAGACTAAATTTTTCTCTAACTTTCTCCTTGAGCCTAAAAACCCCTTTTAAATAAATCATAATTTACACCATATAAACTTATATCTCCTCTTTCCCATCTCTTTTCTATCTTCATTTCTAAAAAAAGAAAACTCAAAACCATGTTAAACTATTCTACAAACCAGAAATCCACATGAAACAAGAACCTGTAATTCATTTCCATAAAGATTCAAAGCCCTGTAAAATTCTCAAAAAAAAAAATCAAAACAAAGAATTTCAAAACCCTGTAATCTTTTCGAAACCCGTAACATCTTCAAAATGCAACCTGGAATCAAGATCTTAAAGCATTCCAGTTTCAAAGTATGTTCTTCAGCAAATTCAGTTTTCAATCAAAGCTTTCAAGTTTCCAGTGTTGAAATCAAAAGTAGTAACTAAGCTTTTCAGGTTTCGAAAGAAATCAACAATCCAGTTTTCAAATTCCAGTTTTTCAAACCTCTGCCTTTTAAAAACTATGAGTAAACCAAACTTTCTAAAGCCTGGATCTAGTTGTATAATTCAATGCATGTGATGAATCTTTATAGAAAGTTAGTAAATAATGCTAGCATGAATATATATATGTGAATGTTTGAATATAAGTATGATATGCCTGTGCAGCTGTGAATATGTACATATATAAGCCTCTGTTTATATTCACAGGCTCAAACTTACTAGGAAAAAGATTCATACCTTCCCATCCAATCGAATTCAATTTATGATCTCTAAAGAAGATATGTTTGTATCAATGTAATATCATTTTTAAAAATAGATTCAGGTGTGTTTTCGAATAAATATCCCAAAAATTTAATATTACAGTGAAATCTTTTTAAAAACAGGAAAATGTATGAACACTATTTCAAGTTTGGATTGAATAAACTGATTCACATTAGTAAATAATGAATTATGATATGAAAATCATGATTTCTAGTGTTGGGTATGTCGAGATTCCTCGAGTTGAATGAATTTGTTTAAAACATCGAATTCTGGTGATCGACGATGGTTTTGGGTGTCGAGTTGATCGTGGTGAAAGCTGGCTGATGGGGACCTCGAGAAAATTGACTGATGAATTTTCTGATCACCAAGGCGGCGGCGTGATGTCATAGTAGGGTTTTAGCACTGCTTTGGGTCAACTTGGTTTGCAAGGCTTGTCGTCGTTGATGGAAGACCAGAGTCTATCGATGTGGGGGGAATCATAGTGTGGGCGAGAGACGGAGCTCTGGACAGAGTCACATGGTCTCTAGCGACCTGAGGCGGCGACAAGCGGAGTATTGGTGGTTCGTTTTGGGCTTTATGTTGCCATCGACTTGTTCGATTTTGATTTCCAGCATGTATCGTTGATCTTGGAGGTCAGGTGAATCGGGGAGGTGATTGTCGACGTAGTGATGATCGCGGCATTGGTCGTAATTGATCAAAGCAAGGGTGCAAGTGCACGCGTGCATAGTGGTGCCTGGAACTGGTGAGCTTGGGGAAGAAGGGTATAACCCGAAGTCGTACTATGGAATTTGGGGTAGAATACTTGGGGCGTTCCTCGGGTTGAATCTGGGTTGGTATGTATCTTAATAACAGTTAATTTTTTTTTCAAGTTTAGAAAAAGAAAGGTGGGAGACTTGAAGGTTTGCTCGGGAATTTTGAAACTAGCTCGGATGAAGACCCAAAGTATCCCGGGCTTGGATATATGCCAGTTTTGAAAATTTAAATTTAATAATTTTTTATTAAATCGAGTGTAAATAATTTCTTGTTTAACTATTTTAATATAATAGATGTTTTATTTTGGTTTTGGAATTTGTTAAAGATTTAAAACAATATTTTAAATTTATTAAATTTAAGGTATTTTATTATATACCTATTAGTTAAATTTAAGTTCTCTTAAATAAGTTTAAATGATGTAATGTAATAGCTTTAAGTAACTTAAAGGGTTTAAGTTGAATTGTGTGATATATTGCAAAGGTTTATCAAATAAACTTAAATAAAATTAATTGATGAATAAAGATAAATAGTTTATCTTTTAAATTAACTAAGTTCTTGAGTAATTTATTAATGAAATTTAAAAATGATGTTAAATTATTTAAAGTAATTAATCAATGGTTGATTAATTGATGTGATTAATTTATCAGTTAATTTTAGCATAATTACCTAAGTAAAAGGATGATTAATTAATGATGAGTAAGTAAAAGTAAATTACTTAATGAAATAATTAAATATAACTAGTTAAAGTAATAAATAAAGAAAAATTACTTAATCAACAATAATTAATTAATGATTAGAGTTGATTAATCAAGTGATTAATTAAAGGATAATTAATTAATGTGGTTAATTAATTAAAGTAATTATTTTGAGGATAATTAATTAATTAAAGTTAATTACTGAAATTGATTAGGGATAATCACTTATTGTAATTAATTAGGGATAATTAATTAAATGGTAATTAATTAAGGGTTAACAAATAAATAAATTAAAGATAATTAATTAAAGGGTAATTAAATAATTAAAGGATAATTATTTAATGATTAAAGATTAATTGATTAAGGTTGATTAATTAATAATTAAAGGTTAATTAATTTATAATTAATCAAAATGGTTTGTAATTAATTAATGATTAATTAACCAGGATTTGTAATTTATTCATAAGTAATTAATCTGGTTTAAATTAATCAGATGTTAATTGATCTTACTTATGAATGTTTGGATTCGATTGAATGTTGAATTGTTTGATATACTTGATGTGTGATGCTCTGTTTTGATTTGAGCCGCGATGAATGTAATTTATTTATCTATGATGAATTTTATTTATTTATCTGTGATAAAATTATATTTTTTATCTGTGAATCTATGAATGAAGATAAGCGTTATGGATTATACCGCTTATCGATATTGCTGTGTTTGGATTGTGATGATTGAATGATGTTACAATATTGTGTAAAACCCCTGGACTACACCATATACACAAAAATATGGATTGCACGAGGAAATTGGTCAAGTCATATATTTTTGAAATGGTTTTAAAAATTGAATTTTGAATCCAAATAGTTTTAGAAATGGAATTGGGTTAAATATGAAAAGTTTTTGAAAAGGAGTTTTAAAAGATAAAAGTTATTTTGAATAACTTGATAAAGTTTTGAAATTTAAATAATTTGATTGAATTTGAATTCAAGATTTGAAATTGAATTCTATGTTTGGAAATTATGGTTTAAAAAGGTTATAAATGTGTTTATATGAGTTTTAAACCATTTTAAAAGTATTGTTTTAGGAATTTAAATTTAACCCAAGTTTTATACTTGAAGGCCTTTAACTTGTGCATATGTAATCAGATACTTTTCGAAACGAGAACTATTTGTTTCAAATAATTATAGCTTTCATATAAAGAAAGGATTTCCAATTTGTGTTGAAAAAATTTAAGTTTGAAATAGAATTGAAATAGTTTTGAAAGCTATGAATGAATCTTTGTGAAAGATGGTTGAACCTTGTTCTGAAATTTAAGAGGATCTAAAAGGTGTATCTTTTATATAAAAGATTCGAAATGAAAATGGTTTTGAAAGCTATGAATTGGGTCTTTGATTTAATGATTGGATGAGTTAATCCAATTTGAAAAGGAAATTGTTTTGAAAGCCGTGAATGAATCTTTGTGCAAGATTGGTGAACTTTGTGAAGTGAATCTTTTTGTTTAAAGATTTGAAAATGGTAATTTGTTTAAACCATTTGAATGAAAAGTTTTGGGGTAATAAGTTTTAACTTAACTGAGACCCCATTATCCATATGGTTTTAAAATATTGCGCTCATTATTCAGTTTAGTTGGGAGAGGACTTTGTGTCATATAACCCATTTCGAATAATGATACGTCGTAAATGGATAGCATTTGAAGACCGATGGTGAAGACCGGTATTTTCGAGAACGAAAGGATTACCCGTCGAATGTCTCTGCACTGAGTCGCTCCGGTATAGAGATCTCCATATGTGATGGGGTGTCCGATCGAGATTGGGAATTCCTAGAGTGCAAGGGCTTCTTTGGAAGTGCCTTCGATTCTTTTCGAACCCATAACAGACTTGTATGGATGTGTGTATGACATTACACTTTGAGATGTAAAGATGGTTTCTATCAAATACATTTCTGTTTGGTGGCGGAAAATTTATTCTTTTAGCCTAACGCCCTTCTTTGAGACGTATGAGCTCAATGGTTATGTAGTTGATGGTTACTAGTGATACATTCCCAATTTCGTAATGTGACATACGAAGTGCTGCTGATCATTTGTTTGAAGCATGACTTTTGTAAAAATCGTAGCTTTGTGAACGAGACTGCATCAGAACCTCACAACCCGAAATGGTCGAAATAGGAAAGATGAAGCAATGTTATTTGGGGGTAGCGCCCACTGAGGATATGTCCATTTCCTTCTGGATAGAGGTGGTATCATGGTATGGATCCCAGATATTTAACCTATATGGTTACTGAAAATTTATTACTTTGTGGTTGTTGGTATCGAGGCCTCGGGTAAAGGTTGGTTACCACCGAAGGGGTGGCTTACTCATGTAGTAGTTACCTAGTTACAGAGGTAACCCGGCCTTGTGTTGGCAAAGATCTGGTTAGGTTCTCGGGGAGTACCTCCAAAGGCGTACCCATGTGGCTCAGGAAGTTCCTTTACCTGACCATTTGTTGGAAATCCAATCATCAATATGCGCCTTATACGGTTTTAGTTGTAGAACCTGCAATTTAACATGGTAGCTATAGTAGGCATATTATAATGGTACATATGCTAGCTAAGATTAATATTATACTTTCGAAAGGTTTTCTGCACTATGCACTAATAATAATATCAAATGAATTTTGACGTAGTAAGCTTGTTTGACTATCATAAGGAGAAATCTCCCCCAAGTGTGCGATTGTAGTGTGTGTGTGTCGGGAGGCCTTATGGTAGTTTCATTTTTCAAAAAGCATTGCGGATTTCAATTATTAAATGCTTTTGTTGTTATTTCAAAGATAAATTTTTTTGTTTGCTCATATCAGTCCCATGACTGACCCGGAGTTTATTGTTCCTTTCCTAAACTTTGGGTGCCCACAATTTTCCACACGGGCAGTCTAGAATTGGGTTTTTCAGATAATCAAATAGTAGGTGTAGATTCGGTAGCTTTCTATCTTTGGAAATCTTCTTCAGTCTTTGGATGACTGACCTTGCTTAAGTCCAACTTGATGGGGGTTCGAGCTAGCTTTGGATTGGAGATGGAGTTGCAGATATTGGAGTTCTCACTTGGTGACTCAAGTTCAAGTTATTTATTCCGCTATAACGTTGTATTTGTGCTCTGATATATGTTGGGCAATGTTGTATCATATTTGGATATTGTATTCATTGGTGATATACGATATTATTCATTTTCTCCGCTGTGTTGTTGTAATCAATGTGTTATAAGCTCCGGCACGAATCGGATTTCAACGGTTGAATCTGCGGCATTCGAGTACAAGTGAAGTATGGGTGTCGATTTTCGAACGCTGAAATTCGGGTCGTGACATCAAAGGTTATGTGCATCTTCTACTACGACATGTCATACGCGATGGCACAATGTGAGAACACAGAAAGATGGAACTTTGACACATCCATCTGATGGAGTAGTATGGAAACATTTCGATAAGACTTATCCCATGTTTGCTCGAGAGAGCCATAATGTCAAACTTGGCCTATGTATAGATGGATTTTCGCCATTCTCTCAATTTGGTAGTAAATATTCATTTTGGCCTATTATCATTACACCTTATAATTTATCTCCATAGATATGTATGAAAAATCCATATATATTTTTCACTTTTGTCGTCCCTAGCCCTAATGATCCGACTTAAGGAATCGATGTTTATTTACAACCATTCATTGAAGATTTGAAAACACTATGGCATGAAGGAGCTAAAACATGCGATATTTCAAAAAAAAAATTTTTTTGCATGTTTGCTTCTCTGTTAGGGACTATTAGTGATTTTTCTGCATATGCAATGCTTTTAAGTTAGAGTATGGCTAGTCGTCTTGCTTGTCTTTATTGCATGATAGAAACACGAGCATTTTCTTTACCGTACGGGAAGAAAATTTCATGGTTTCATTGTCATCGGTGTTTTCTCCATCTCAATCATACTTTAAAAAAGAGATAAAAAAACTTTACATCTAATAGGGAAGAGACTATGCAACCACCAAAGATTTGGTCATGTGAAGGAATATATGAAATTGTAAAGGACAATACAAAGATACATGAAACTGGAGTACAGACTGAAATTCCAAGTAAATCACATATTCATGATTGGTGCAAACAAATTATATTTTGGGAGTTACCTTATTGAAAAGATATCTTACTTCGACGTAATATTGACATGATACACAACAAGTTAACATGTTCGATACAATTTTGAATATTAAGGGGAAAACTAAGAAAGATGTGAATTCAAGACGTGATATAGAACACTTTTGTGAACGTCCTGAACTTCATATGATGTCCAATTATAGTAAAAAAACATAAAGCATGCTATCTGCTAGACAGCAAGCAAGTTAAACTCTTGCTAAAGTGGATAAAGGACTAAGATGTCCTAATGGGATTTCTTCTAATCTCCGTAGATGCATGATTTAAAAAAAATTGAGTTGAATGAAAAGTCATAATTACCATATCATGATGGAAATTTATTGGTTTTCAAAGAACTGTTGCCCGTAAAAGTATGTAGTGTTATAACAGAATTAAGTTTGTTTTATAAACAGCTTTGTTTGATGGCGTTAAAAGTCGACCATGTACGTAAACTTGAAGTAGAAATCCCTATACCGCTTGCAAACAGGAGAAAATATTGTTGCTAGGTTTCTTTAGTGCAATGAAGCATTTACCTATTCATTTTCCATCCGAAGCACTTCTTCGAGGTCCTATGTAATATGGATGGATGTATCAATTTGAGAGATAATATTGAATATCCATAATATTAATTTTAGTCTAAAATTTGGATTTACATAACTATACTTAAATTAAGTTAATTTTTTAATTGGTACTTGAATCATGTGAAGAAAAAAATTAGACAAAAAATACGAGTTGAAGGTTCGATTTGCGAATCATAGCTTGAAGAAGAAGCTTTATTCTTTTTCTCTCATCGCTTCGCAAATCATGTGAACTTATCATTTGTAGGTGTTCCTCGTAATGATGAAGTCGTTGAACAAGATCCTCCTCAAATAATGTTATCTTATTTTAGACAACATAGTCGACCAGTTGGAAAATGTGTGGAAATATGATTAGACGATAGTGATCACCATGTATCACGCATATATGTTCTTCTTAATTGTGCTGAAGTTGCACCATTTGTTAGGTAATAATAAATTCATATTTATTTCAATTATACTTCATGTTTAATTATAACGGAACATATTATATATATTTTTTAGTATTTACGAATCATAACATCCACTTGGCGATCTCAGTAAAGAATTTGCTAAATGATTTTTGAACTACGTTTATCATCTAAGAAAATATATTATTGATGAAGGATTACAACATCTTGCTCTCGGACCAGATTGAAATGTCAAGACTTATCCAATATTTTTCATTAATGAATTTAAATTCTACATGACAGCGGTGTATTTATCAAAGGTAGTGACGGTCCAGATGAGCATATAAAAGATTTTTACGGCATCTTAACATATGTTTAGAATCTACATATTATATACAACCTGTAGAAAATGTTTTTTTATTTAAATGTAATTGGTTTAACAAAGTTCCTGGTTCTGGAATCAATGTGCACAAAGATTATAAGCTTATTGAAATAGAACAAACCTCACATTATTATAAGTATGATCCTTTCATATTAGCCAAGCAAGAATTACAAGTTTATTTTACTCCATATTTATTTTTAAAAGGAGATAAAGCGGTTTGATCAGCTGTTTTTAAAACAAAGACAAGATTTATGTTTGACGGAAATAATATTCCAAACGAAGCAGTTTGCAAGCGGATCTTGAGCCAAATAATGAAATAATAATAACTGATGATATTGATTTAGGGTCATTGAATGATGAATCAAATATTTTAATAGTAGCATTTGAGAGTACAGAGGAAAACGACATAGAGTACAAAGCAGAAAACGACGAAGACTGATAATTCTAAAAATTATCTTTTGTTGTATAATGTATATCATGAGTTTCCACTGTTATTAATAATGATGACTATGTTGTGTATTATTCTATGTTGTTAATTCTATATATGTATTCAGTAAATCTTGTTCCAATTATGATGTTTTAGTGAAAGTTTTATGTGATGATTAGTCAGATACGTTTTCCAATAGTAAAATGATATGTTTTATCATTATATGAAATGATATATTTGTAGCAGATATGTCTTACAGGAGAAATTCCAGTAGATCTCAGGCTTCTCCTTCTTCTGGCGCGGGTGCCAATGGCATGGCACCGGATTTACATCCAAAGGCAGAGATAGTTTTGAAGAGTATAGGATAAGTATCAAATTTATTGCACGTATATTTAAAATTTATTAAATGTCTACATTAAAATTAATATAGGGGTTTCGACGTGCAGACTTCAGACTACATTCTTCAAGTCTCGAGGAATGCATTCAATAGTTTGATGTTGGGCTCATTGGAGTGACATCCTTGACCATGTTATGAATGCTATATGGGCAGATTTGATGATAAGTATACATTTATAATTCATTTAAAAATTAATATAATGTATATAGTTCAATTTAATTTTGATACGCAGGCCACGGTACATGTTGATCCAAAAGACATAGATGTTTTTACGAATCACTAGAACCAACGGGTGAGAAAAAAATCACTAGGACACCCTCTCAAAAGCAAAAAAAGGCGAATAAAAAACCCGCTTGGATTAGCGCTGATATTTGGACTGAATTTCTACAGCTCTGGGATACTCCTGAAATGAAAGTAAGCGATCTAATTTCATATTGTTATTATAATTTGTTTAAAGTTCATATAGCAGTTGCATTAATTTAGTCATTAATATATTTAAATTTACAGGAAATTTCCATGTGGAACATAGCGAACATGAAAATCCTGTTGTATACTGCGCGGCTCTAAATCCTTCCAAGAATTTCGAAGGGACTTGGAAATTTTATAAATTGCAATTATTAATAGTTGTATTATTTAATCATATTGGCAACATTGTTTATTCATATATATAATTTCAAGCCAAGGAGAAGGGCCGTAAACCAACATTGGCAGAGGATTTCACATGGACTCATGCTGTCGAGTAAACAAATATGGACGACTCAGTTATATATACTTTGATGGACAATAAATTCCAAGCTGTAATGGTAAATATGCTTAAAATTTTCTTTTACTTCACGTTTTATATGTTGTAAACAAAATATCTATGATGACATACTTCTGTTCCTAATCGCAAGAAGGATATGAAGCAGAGCGTGCTCGAGTGGCGCAGTTCACCAGTCAAGAGCAATCGACCTTTGAGGAGGAGAACCATATAAGGGTTGCTATGATTGACCTGTACACATGAAATATGCGATATGGCTATGTTAATCGAAAGGTGACGTTTATCGAGTTCAACTGCTACATTAACTAATATATAAATTTTATCTAATATTTATCGTAAAATATAACTAGCTATTAATTAATTTACAAGCGATGATTCCTAGGCCAATTATAGGAAATTGCAGTCCGAGGAGGAGATAGCTTAGCTCAAACAACAGATAGTCGAGTTGAATGAGCGGATTCCTGCTGGAGGATTGGCTACGCTGTTAGATGAGCGAATTGTGAAATATTTTGTAGAGCACCAACATATATTTGGGACGCGTCAGGAAATAATGACGATGAGTAATATGCTTGTGTTGGTGATGGATTTTGATTGTTTTATTTTGTACTTATTTGGCATGTGTTGATGGATTTGATACTTGTTTGATGGTTGTGTTTTTTGTGGATGTTGGATGGATTTATGGGTGTTTTGTTTGATGAACACAAGCATTTTTAGTTTTGGTTGTGATGTTTGATGGAAGATTTATGTTATTTGATGGAATGTTGATGCAAATATTGATTTTTATGTTATATGCTTGCTTATATATGACATGTATAAGATTATGTGATAGTTGTAGTTATGAATTAGGTTTATATATGTTGTAAATGAGGTGGATAGAGATATAAATATATTTGTGTGTTTGGATGGCCTATACGGTAGTTGTTATTCAAAATAGAACTTTCAGTTTTCACCCTCTTATGTCGTCTCGGGTCCACCAATTTGCATAAGGTTGTATCAGTTTGCGTTGGCTTGCGACGGATAATTTGCATAGGTTTGCATTGGCCAGCGACAACCCACAAGTTCATTTTTTCTTGCAACTTGTCCAATTTAGTGTCTCTAACCAATGCAAAAGTGGCATCGACACCAATGCTAAAGCCGATGCTAGATCTAGTTGTGTCGACTTGGGGGTGTTGGATTTTACCGTCTCATTGGAACGACTTGCATCGGTTTATTCCCAACACTAAAGACCAAGTTTCCTGTAGTGTCAGGAAGCCTTGAAACATGAAACATGGATTGATTTAAATTATAAGCTTTAAGGGGTGATAATTGAAGCTTTTAGCTTAAGGATGAATGAGTCAGAATACTTTCTAATGATGGTAGGTTAGCACTCATAGGAGTACCTTTAGCTAGAGACGGAGTTTTTGTCTTAATAGCCCACACCTCCTCAATGATTGCTGAAAATTGAACATCAGAAGGAGTGGTAGTAAGAAGTACAAGCATATATTGCTCGATGAAAAATGTGGAGGAGTCCTAGAAAGGTTGAGAAGGCAACGAGGAGACACCGATGGCTACATAGCTAGTTGCTAGAGCAGTAGATAGTGCTGAAGCACAATCAACATGGATTTGATCAATAAGAGTTACTAAGGACTTCTTAGTTTAGAGGTTTATGGAGCTTCGTTCTACAGTATGCATTGCCTCCTCCTTTGCCTTGTGCTTGTAGCCTCACTTTACACGGTCCAGGCATTCCAATTCAAAAAAATTAGTAACGACAACAGACTCTACAAAGGAATGTCCCTTTCTATCAACTTCCACTCATCTTTCATGATTTTGTTGAGGATCTCTACAAGGATACGAGGGTAACCATTTTTGAGCCGTCAAAGATTTTCTTTCTAAAACCAGTTAATAAAATTCGAAAACCAAAGAGTAAAAATCATCAATAGTGGTTTCTTTGTCAGTTTAGGATTGAGCCATTTTGTCATGAGCTTGACAAGCCTAGACTTGATTTTTTCGACCTAAGCTTCAAGTCCAACATTTTTTTTAGCCTTTTCTTTCATTAGCTCAATCTCCAACATACTTGAGCTATCTCTTTTTTCAGTTCCAGCTTGGCAAAGTATTTCTATGTAGTTATTTGACATGTTCTATTTCCTTAACTAGATTATCATTACGAGCACGTGCTTGCTCCAACCGTCCTTCCATTATTTCAATTTTAATTTCAGCATCTAGGACTCCATAACATGGGTTTCCTATTCATCGGCCTAGTATTTGCCTATTATCCACTCTTTAGAGATCTGTTATCATTCATCTAGGATGTTGAGTTGTTATTCATTTTTATTTAATCTAGCCCTTTTTCATCGAGGGGTCCTTTTAGTAGTATTAATTTGACTTAGATGTCTTTCCGCCCTTGGGAATTATATGTAGTGATCATTAAGGAAGTCGTTCACCTCATGGGAGCTCTTTACTATTTCCTCGGGGACCTCGTCCAAACTAAAAAATAATTTTAAGCAAATCAGGCTCAGTATAGGTATCTAGGAAAACTAGAGAAAACATATGTAGAAGAAAATGGTCTGACACAAGTGAAATGAGCAACGATGGCCCCATTACCATATTCTGTAGGAAGCTGGGAAGAAGTGCTAGTAATAGGGGACATAGAGGTTGTCAATTGAGGTAGGGAGTAGGGGGACGAAATGTTTATCCTTGTGGATGGAGACTATGGTGGGAGAATGAATGCATACCAAATTCACCGAGTGATTGCAAGTAGGATCTTTGAGGCATTGAGGAGGATGCTATGATCCTTTCAGATTGGGAGTCACACTGCTGCAAAGAAGAACATGGATGTTGTGAATGACAAAAACTTAAGCTCTGGGGTATATTAGCATCAAGTATAATTATTAGAGTATGATTCATGGCTATGCTTCTCCTATCTATCTCTTTGGTACTTAGCCCTTACAATCTTGCATGATCTTCCTCATGATAGTAAGATGGAACTTGGGCGGACAAATGGATCGACTTTAGCCTAGATTTCTATGGAGCACACGAGAATCTACATTGACTCATCTCGCTTGTAAGTGGAGATAAAAGACAAAATTACGAAGGATATTGGAAATATGGAAGAATGTAGCACGATTATTTGAAAATGTAGATGTAATCGTAAATGATGTATATGTATTATTATTCTATCTAACCTCCAAACCAGGCACGTCAGTCTGAGAGGATTGAGTAGGCTCACCCTATATGGGAGTGAGCTCGATGAGACCCATTCTTATTAGTAGCTTGTTACCTCCTACTAACTCGACGAAATCAAAGTTCAAGTCAGCTAAATCTTTGAGTGTGTGGTGATTTAAAGATCTGACGGCTTCATTAGCACCTTGAGCTACATGAGTGGTAGTATCAGTCCTACTCAATAAAAGACCAACGGCAACATCAGAGAAGCATTTTTATAGAGGTTTGAATTGCGGAGCCAGTATAGTATCTTCTAGAGCGTTTGCATTCTCCCTAGTACACTCCTTTTCAGATTCTTCTTCTTCTTCGTATTCTTATTGATCATTTATCACTTCTTCATTCTCCTTTTCCTTTTCTTATTTGGTCATTCTTATCCGACCTAGAGCTTGCCTAGTTTGACCAGCACCAGCCAGTGTATGTTGTAGTAGTTGGGCTCTATTCCTTTTTTGGTTTTTAGTCATTGGGTGTTCATATAAGATTGAACGCTCATTATGGAGAACGTGAAATGTGAGGAGGTTCAAGTCAGTAAGGAGGAAGTACGATGCTCTAGTTTTGAGATTGCTTTCGAGTCATTAACCATGCATCGAAGAGTGTCATTAATGACTCTACTTAGGAAACCTACAAAAATTGAAGACAACTGAAAATATTGAAAGGAAATGAATAACATGAAATTAGGATGTGAGGTGAATGACTTATATCCAAGGAACCATCTTTAAGCAACTAATGGGGCGGACCATGAAGAAATACTTATCTTTAAATTTGTTTATCTAGTTGTGTAAATTGACAATAATGTGGTTGGAGCAATGCACATGGAAGAAAATATACGAGTTGCCTAGAGATCTTCGCTTCAAGTTATGTAAATATCAAATCGCTACCAATCATGGTTCTTTCCTAAGACAGTTAATGAAAAGCATGTAAAAGCTTTGTAAGATTACTTATGCATTTAGATGTAGATGATAAGAAGCAAATCGTAGAGATTGAAGGATGTAATGTGAGAAAGGATTGAAAAGTGTAACTACGCCACAATGGCACATGAATCTAGTACAAGCTATGTAGCCAATTGGTGGATAGTGAGCACGTTCAAACGACTACAGTAATTTAACCTCGTCCTCTGGGATCACGTCTCTTGTAGATTATATGGAGTGCCTCAGTGGTTAAGCAAGAAGAAGGAGAGCCCGATGGATCGTCGAGGATCACTATTCCACCTAAGGAAATGTTTGGAGCTATGTTGTTAGGAGGATTCTCGAAAATCACTAGTGAAACAACATAGTTCTCTATGTACATTAGATGCCTCGCCAGCATCCCTCAAGGACGATGTTGACATATAGCTAAAAGGGATAACCAAAGAAGTATAAGTGGAAGCGGTTGCAGTAGTAATCGGTTTGGAAGAGCGATGGTTTGCCATATCCACACTGGAAAAAAGATTTAATCAAAAAGTGTTATTATTATGATTTATTTGATCTAGTTTCCTATTTATATGTACTTAGTGTATATAGCCTTAGCACACTCGAAGTATATTGCCTAACGAATGTTGATGTGTGTCAATCTATCATATTTTGCATATCAACTAGGGATAATTAATATTCTATATGTACGTGTATGTTATGCTCTTTGCATGGTAGGAAGAATAACGCTATGTGATGTGAATGCTCGTCTAGGCTTACAAACGAGTTCCTAACATAAGATGGAACTATGCATTAGATAGAAATAATTAACATAATCACTACATTAATAGTCATGAATTAATTTACATGGAGATATATTCTGGCTCTTAATCAGTTTTTCCCCAAAGAAGTGATGCATTTTTCTAGAAATTGAAGATTTGGAATCATTGAAAGTGAATATAAATGGAATGTGTATTCCTTGACATTTCGACAAAGGGAATTGGCAAAATCTTTGAATCCATGATGTCCTACCTGCATATATCGACTAGTACCAATCAATGTAGGGTTTATGCAGTCAACTCAAATTATTATAAAGTGGTTTGAAATCTATCGAACAAGGAATTATTCACCATGTTTTCACGATCCAACCTCAAGATCACCAAAATCTTCCTTCCTCTCCTCCAACCTAATCAATGCATGAAAATTTGATGAGAAGAGGGTTAGTTGGAGGAAAAGAGGCTAGGGGAAGCATGGTGATGTCGAGCAAGGTTGTGCTTAGTGGTAGAGAGGGGTGTCATACCTAGATGGTTGGTGAAGAGCGATCAGGAATGGATTGCTAAAATTTAAAGAACTTGTAGAAGCCCTAGGTTGAAATGCCTAGGAGCAAGGTTAAGAAGGGTTGTGGCAATGGAAGAAATGAAGCAAGTGGGAAAAACTTCTAAGTAAAGAGTACTTATACAAAAGTTGATCGATACCAATCTATTTATGGATCGTTGCTGATCCATAAAGTCCATAAAAGGAAGGTAGAAAAATATCTCTCACCATATATGCAACAACCCGCATATTTATCGAGTTTGTATTTAAATATTTTATTTAAATATTAACTCGTTAATCGGATTTTGGTCCGAAAAGCTACTTTTTGCAAACGGTCAAATTAGGACTCGAGACCACTTCCATTGAGTTCGAAATGTCGTTTACAACTTTTTAAGTATAAACATCGATAGGTTTGGAGTTAGTGAAATTTCACTAACTTTTCCCGCTTTGGACTTTGGGTTAGTTTAGCCTATTAAGCCCAAGCTCCAACCCTCTTCTCCTCACTCTTCATAAATTTCCTAACTAATCAAGCTTTGGCATTAATGGTGGAGGGAATGAGAAATTAAAACTCCAAGCACAAATTCAATTGCAAATCCAACATTCAACTCCAAATTCAAGTAGAAGATATTGGATTCAAGCTTTGGATTGCTTCTCCTTGCTTTCAAGCTTCATCTTCATAAACTTTAGTGCAAAGGTGAGATTTTTATCTCACAAATCTAGTCTATAACTATATTGGGTTGTTGGGAACGATTCCCTATCACTTTAGCATGCACATTTTCTTTTGGTTTGGATTGGATTGGCGAAAAACTCCGATTTTTGGCGTTTTGGCGAAATTTCTGCATTTAGGTCGTTCTGGCCATTTTTAGGTCGTTCGGAGTTAGGTCGTGTGGGTCTTAGGTCGTAGGTCGCGTACGAGATAGCTCCTAGATCGTTCTGACCATTTTTCGCGTGTTCGGAGTTAGGTCGTTCACGACCTAGTACTTAGGTCATTCGCGTGTTATCGCGCTAAGTCGCACTGCCTTGAATCTTCACTTCGGAGTTCGGTCGTTTCACGTTAGGTCGTATGGCTTTTAGGTCGTAGGTCGTATGGCTTTTAGGTCGTAGGTCGTATGGCTTTTAGGTCGTAGGTCGCTGGCCTTTTGACCGTTAGGTCGCATGCCTTTCTACTTCGATAGGTCGTTCGGCCATGCTTTCTATTTTTAGGTCGCGACATCTTTAGGCCGTGTTACCTATATACCCCTAGGTCGAAAGACCTTAGGTCGTGCACCTTTAGGTCGCGAACCCTATTAGGTCGCGAACCTCTTTAGATCGCCTGTCCCTTAAGAAGTTAGGTCGTTCGTCCTGTAAGGCCTTAGGTCGTTTGACCCGTGTTACGTTAGGTCGCGTAACCCCTTAGGTCGCTTGACCTTGTTTCCTGTTAGGTCGCGTGACCTTGTTTTCGCCCTTAGGTCGTTTCACTTTTAGGTCGCATGACCTCGTCTCCGTTAGGTCGTGAACCTTGTTAGGTCGCTCATCCTTAGCCCGCGAACTTTCTTAGGTCGCGTACCTTTAGGTCGCGTGTCCCCTCTACCTCGTTAGGTCGCAAAGAACATTAGGTCGCTCGACCTCCTTACCCACCAGGTCGCGCACTTAGTTAGGTCGCTCAGCCATTGTGTTAGGTCGCGAAAACCCTTAGGTCGTTAGACCTCATTTTTCTTTAGGTTGTAGGCCTCTTGCCTTCACTTAGGTCGTACCGTTTTGTCGGGGCGCTGCCCCCTGGACCCCCGCGACCTGACCGGGCAGGTCGAACCCCGTAAGCGGTGGCGTTGCCCCTGCACCCCCACCTTGGGGGGTTGCCACCCCCCTGGACCCCCCCTCCGTAGGGGATCTTATCTGAAAAACATTGAGCTGATTTCCTTGGATTTTATTCACATCTCCGTATGCGATTTTTGTGACTGATTGTTTCTACAATTGCTTCTGTGTTTTGTCACTTTATAATATAAAGGTTTCAATACTAGTAGTAAATATCAAAACTCTTTTAACAAACAATTTCAACTCTATTTTTAATAACAAAGCTCTTTTCTTAAACCGTTTTCCAATCTATTAGTATATACAAGCCTTTACCTCACTCGGATGAGAAATCTAATTAAACGACTTCGTAAAACAAGTGGTATGAAACGCTTGCGTTCACTTCGTCGGTTAATTCTTGGACTTGTTCGATTGAACCTCTTGTGACAATTTTATTAGTGAAGATTTACAGTTTGTTCGTAAATATTTAAGTTAAGCAAGTGGTTATGGGACATGAAGCTAAACTTCTATATTTACTAGCTTAGTGTAATTGACACTTCTCGTTGATCTTGATGATCGCTTTATGAATTAGACTAGCAATTGCGCGATGTCTCTTTCATTGCAAGGTTAGACTAGACACCACTTGTGTGATTCCATTCACACATACCTTTCTGCTTTTTGGTTAGTCTTGACCTCAATCTGTGTGATTCCACTCACACATGTGGGGTAGCTCCCCATGGTCTTCGGACCGTCATGTGATAGGCCTCTTTCCCTTTTTATGATTTCTGGATTTCTTTTGTTGATTTCTGGAATTTATCTCTTTGACTTGTCTTGAGTACAAGTTTAGGGTATGATGCCCTCTTTGGATCTTTGAGAAGATTCTTGTGATATTGATTTATCTCTTATCGGTTGATCTCCTGTTGATCATTATTTGCATACTTATAGTAGTATGTCAGTATGGATATTTTATGTTTATGCCATATCTTTTATTTTATATCATGTCATCTGATATTTATAGCTAGACTGATCCGTTTATTATTTTCTTATAAATAATACTCGGGTCAGACCGAGATGTTACAGGTGCTACTGCTTGACTCCTTCCCCAGTGATTCACTACTCAGACTTTTGGCTACTTGTTTAGATTAGCAGCTTTTGTTGTTTACACTTGAGATATAGACTCATAGTTGTATTCTTTTGTATAGCACGCGTTGCTATTCTTTTGTATTATCGTGGATCTTTTTAGACCACTACTCTGATATACACTTTCATGTGTTAGTTATATATTCATATCTTCTTCCGCCTTTGTGATATGGATATCTGTGAATGATTTGTGATATGGATATCTGTGATTGATTCGCATGTTATGCTTACTTCTATATTTGTTTCCGAAGATTATTTTATAACCACCGTGTGATAAGAAATTACATGGATGGTCGCTCCTCAACAGCCTTATTCTCCGCGCTAGTTGACAGCACTACACTGTAGTGTTCTTGGCTAGCGTGGGTATAGAGGTGGGGCGTCACAGCTTGGTATCAAAGCCCAACTTCGGAACAATGTAGAATAACTTAACAAGGATCATCGTCCTAAGTCTATCTTAGGAGTCATACCATAGGATTAATTCGAGTCTTCGTATCGATTCATCCTATTTCCTTTATGATTTCTTATTTTATCTATCAAGATTGCTTGATGTTCATTGGTGAATAACCTTCTTCTTTCTCTTCTTTCTTTCTTAAAGGAAGAGAATGTCTAGACCAGGCCGTCCCAGAACTGGATCATCTGGTGCTGCTCCCCCGGATGGAGTTTTTATGACTGCTCAACAGCTTCTTGATTTAGTAACTAATGCTCAAGCAGCTGGAGCTAACCTGGAACCTACTCACCCAAAGTCGGGATTTGCACGTTTGTGCAGCGATTACACCAACTTGGGTGGGAAGCCCTTCAAAGGTTCAGAAAATATCATCGAGGTCCAAGCTTGGTTAAAATCATGCGATCGAATCTTTTCTCGCATGAACCTTATCGATCTCCACCGCGTTCAGGTGGCTTCCAGCATGCTCCAGGAGAGAGCATTGGACTGGTACGAACTCCTTACTTCAGAAGTTAATGAAGCGGATCTCACCTGGGAGCAATTTCAGGGACGCTTCGAGTTAAAGTTTGTACCAGAAGCTGGGAAAGTAACCTTGGCTCGACGTTTTATAGACCTTGTTCAAGGTCAATCCTCCGTGACCGATTACGTCGCAGCCTTCGAGTCGCTTTCCAAATATGGGGTTGAATACATCAACACCCCATTGAAGAAGAACCAGAGGTTCGTTTATGGCTTAAATAAGAATCTTAAGAAGCCACTGCTCCTGAAACTAGAAGTCGCATTTGATCAACTCGTCGATATCGCTCTTCGTCTTGAAGAGGCTGATAGAGAGAGTGATGTTGAAGTGGAAGGCGCTAAACCAAACTTCAACAACAAGAAGAGGCCAAACAAATTCAAGGGTCCTTGTCCCAACAAAAAGGGTAAGCAGGCTACCCTTGCGGCAAAGTCTCCTTCTCCTAGTGGTGCGAGTTGCTTCAACTGTGGGTCTGGGGATCATTATGCGAATAAGTGCTCTAAGCCCAAATCTTGTCGCTATTGTAAGAGCCCAGATCACTTTATACATCAATGCCTCAAACGTAAAAGCAGGAATGAGGGAAAGTTAAATGTGGCTCAAGCCCCTGGCAACACATCTCGTGGCCAAGGTATTTCTCATTCCATTCTTGATGGTATTATTTTATTTCATGATCAACCTATTAGAGTTCTCTTTGATACAGGTGCATCCCATTCTTTTATATCAAAGGAACTGGTAGACACTTTTTCCTTAAGTGTTACTGCATTGATGACATCTTTAAAAATTACGAATCCTGTTGGTGGATCCGCAACTCTTAGTTTGCTTTGTAAAGATGTGGAGATTATTTTTTGCGATTTTTCTTTCCTAGCCGATTTGCATGTCATGCGTTACTTAGGCTTTGGAATAATTTTGGGAATGGATTGGCTTAACCGTTATCAAGCCCATATCCTATGTCCTGAGCGGACTATTCATCTCCGACATCCACAATTTGTTAAACAGATTTCTGTTAATCTTAAAGATTCAGAATCATGTTTGGTGGCATCTTTATATTCTTTAAATCCTCGTGATAACGATGATGATGATGAAGATGATATTATTTCTCGTATTCATGTTGTTCGTGAATTTTCCGACATATTCGAGCCCGTTTTAGGTTTACCACCTAAACGAGCAATTGAGTTCAGAATTAATCTTGTTTCTGGAGCTCAACCTATTACTCGTCCTCCTTATCGCATGTCCAATAAGGAAAGTGAGGAGATGCGTAAACAATTATCTGAGTTGGAGACGAGGCAATTTATTCGCTCTAGTTCCTCGCCTTGGGGAGCTTCGGCTATTTTCGTAAAGAAATCCGATGGTACTCTGAGGCTCTGCGTTGATTATCGCAAGCTTAACGATCTTACTATTAAAAATAAATATCCTTTACCTCGGATTGATGATCTATTCGATCAGCTTAGTGGTGCTAAGGTCTTTTCACAATTGGACTTGGCTATCGGTTTCCATCAGCTTCGTATCGCTGAGGATAGCATTCCTTTGACATCATTCCGTACTCGATATGGATCTTATGAATGGCTTGTTATGCCATTTGGGTTAACGAATGCTCCAGCTTATTTCGTTGACCTTATGAATCGAGTTTTCAAAGATTTCCTCGATCGGTTTGTTCTCATATTCATTGATGATATTCTTGTGTATTCAAAAACCGAGGAGGAACATGAGAAACATCTTCGGATTGTATTGGAAACACTTAGGAGTAATCAATTAAAGGCGAAATTTTCTAAATGCCACTTTTGGCAATCTCGTGTGAAGTTTCTCGGTCATATTATTTTCGAATCCGGGATATCCATGGATCCTTCAAAGATTGAAGCGATTCAAGATTGGAAGAGACCGGAGAGTGTGACAGAGGTTCGTAGTTTTCTCGGATTGGCGGGCTATTACCGTCGTTTTATTAAAGACTTTTCTAAGATTGTCGTGCCTCTTACTGGCTTGACTAAGAAGGGAGTTAAATACATTTGGTCGGACAAATGTGAAGCCTCTTTTCAGAAATTGAAAGAACTCCTTTCCGATGCTCCTATTCTTGTTATTCCTGAGGGGAATCAAGATTTTGTTGTTTATACCGATGCTAGTCACGTTGGTTTGGGTGCCGTTCTTATGCAAAAAGAACGTGTTGTTGCTTATGCTTCTAGGCAATTGAAGCCGGCCGAGACTAGATATGCCACACATGATCTAGAGCTCGCGGCTATTGTTTTCGCCCTTCGAATGTGGCATCATTATCTATTGGGAGAGAAATTTATTCTTTACACGGATCATAAGTCTTTGAAATATTTATTTTCTCAAAAAGAACTTAATTTACGTCAACAGCGTTGGCTCGAGTTCCTTGCACCTTATGATCTTGATATTCTTTATACCCCCGGTAAGGGTAATCGTGTCGCCGATGCTCTTAGCCGTAAGCAACAAGCAGTTGTTTCTATGATGATATCCGAATGGAACGATCTCGAGATCTTATCCACGTGTGAGATTCGAGAGCGCGTATCCGATTTATGCTCATCGCTTGTTTTATGTAGCCTTGAGGCTCATCCTTCTCTTTTAGACCGCATTCTTGAAGCTCAAGGGCTAGATTCTGAATTGGCTCTTCTTGGCAAAAATGTTAAGGATAAAATTGATATTGAAGGTTTGAAAGACTTTGATATTGATTCTCGTGGCGGCATTCGAAAATTTGGTAGACTTATCGTACCAAATATTGGAGATCTTCGTAAAGATATTTTAGAAGATTCCCACCATTCTAAATTCACCATTCATCCCGGTAGTAGTAAAATGTACGCTGATATGAAGCGACTTTATTATTGGGAGGGAATGAAATCTGATATTGCTAACTTCGTTAAGTGTTGCATGACTTGCCAACTTGTCAAGGCCGAACATCAAAGGCCTGGTGGGTTATTGCAACCCTTAGAAATTCCAATTTGGAAGTGGGATCAAATTTCCATGGACTTTATAGATGGCCTTCCCCGTTCTCGTTCGGGTCATGATAGCTTATGGGTGATTGTTGATAGACTTACTAAATCCGCCCATTTTATTCCGGTTCGGTCTAACCGAACCGTTCCTCTTTTGGCCAAACTATTTGTCAAGGAAATTGTAAAATTGCATGGGGTTCCTACTTCTATTGTTAGCGATCGTGATCCATTGTTTACTAGTGGATTTTGGAAGAGTCTTCAAAAAGCTTTAGGAACGAAGCTTAATTTTAGCACCGCTTATCATCCCCAGTCCGATGGACAAACCGAGCGTGTGAATCAAACTCTTGAAGATCTTCTTCGTGCTTGTGTGCTTGATTTTGGTGGAAGTTGGGAAGATTATATTTCACTTGTTGAATTTTCCTATAATAATAGCTTCCAATCTAGTATTGGTATGGCACCTTTCGAGGCACTCTATGGAAGGCCATGCCGATCTCCTTCTTGTTGGCTTGAGGCCGGTGAGAAGCTGGTTTTAGGTCCAGACTTTATTCGTGATTCCACGGAAAAGATTGAACTTATTCGACATAGGATGAAAGAAGCCCAGAGTAGACAAAAATCCTATGCCGATAATCGAAGAAGGAAATTAGAATTTTCTGTTGGGGATCCTGTTTTTATTCGAGTTTCACCTATGAAGGGTGTTGTACGTTTCAGTCGATCGGGGAAGTTAGCGCCTCGATATATTGGGCCATTTCCTATCACTGAACGTATTGGTTCCATGGCTTATCGCCTTGCATTGCCGGCTCAGTTTTCTGCTATGCATGATGTATTTCACGTTTCTCAATTACGGAAATGCCTTCGGGATCCCAATTCTATTCTTGAGCCTGCTGTTGTGGAAGAAATTGAAGTTTCGCCGAATTTAACTTATGAACAACATCCTATTCGAGTTGTAGCTTCTGAGGTTAAACGACTTCGAAATAAAGATGTTCCGCTTGTGAAGGTTCAATGGTCCTCAAATCCTAAGGATTGTTCTTGGGAATCCAGAGAATTCATCGAGCGTACACATCCGGACTTGCTTACTCCTTCTCCTAGAGGTGAACTTCTTATTTCAAAATTCCTCTTGTGTTAATATGCTTTTATGGTTGTTACTTTTTATTTCCATCTTATATATATTGCGAGGACGCAATTTCTTTAAGGAGGGGAGTCTGTAACAACCCGCATATTTATCGAGTTTGTATTTAAATATTAACTCGTTAATCGGATTTTGGTCCGAAAAGCTACTTTTTGCAAACGGTCAAATTAGGACTCGAGACCACTTCCATTGAGTTCGAAATGTCGTTTACAACCTTTTAAGTATAAACATCGATAGGTTTGGAGTTAGTGAAATTTCACTAACTTTTCCCGCTTTGGACTTTGGGTTAGTTTAGCCTATTAAGCCCAAGCTCCAACCCTCTTCTCCTCACTCTTCATAAATTTCCTAACTAATCAAGCTTTGGCATTAATGGTGGAGGGAATGGGAAATTAAAACTCCAAGCACAAATTCAATTGCAAATCCAACATTCAACTCCAAATTCAAGTAGAAGATATTGGATTCAAGCTTTGGATTGCTTCTCCTTGCTTTCAAGCTTCATCTTCATAAACTTTAGTGCAAAGGTGAGATTTTTATCTCACAAATCTAGTCTATAACTATATTGGATTGTTGGGAACGATTCCCTATCACTTTAGCATGCACATTTTCTTTTGGTTTGGATTGGATTGGCGAAAAACTCCGATTTTTGGCGTTTTGGCGAAATTTTTGCATTTAGGTCGTTCTGGCCATTTTTAGGTCGTTCGGAGTTAGGTCGTGTGGGTCTTAGGTCGTAGGTCGCGTACGAGATAGCTCCTAGATCGTTCTGACCATTTTTCGCGTGTTCGGAGTTAGGTCGTTCACGACCTAGTACTTAGGTCGCTCGCGACCTAACCCTTAGGTCATTCGCGTGTTATCGCACTAAGTCGCACTGCCTTGAATCTTCACTTCGGAGTTCGGTCGTTTCACGTTAGGTCGTATGGCTTTTAGGTCGTAGGTCGAATGGCTTTTAGGTCGTAGGTCGCTGGCCTTTTGACCGTTAGGTCGCATGCCTTTCTACTTCGATAGGTCGTTCGGCCATGCTTTCTATTTTTAGGTCGCGACATCTTTAGGTCGTGTTACCTATATACCCCTAGGTCGAAAGACCTTAGGTCGTGCACCTTTAGGTCGCGAACCCTATTAGGTCGCCTATCCCTTAAGAAGTTAGGTCGTTCGTCCTGTGAGGCCTTAGGTCGTTTGACCCGTGTTACGTTAGGTCGCGTAACCCCTTAGGTCGCTTGACCTTGTTTCCTGTTAGGTCGCGTGACCTTGTTTTCGCCCTTAGGTCGTTTCACTTTTAGGTCGCATGACCTCGTCTCCGTTAGGTCGTGAACCTTGTTAGGTCGCTCATCCTTAGCCCGCGAACTTTCTTAGGTCGCGTACCTTTAGGTCGCGTGTCCCCTCTACCTCGTTAGGTCGCAAAGAACATTAGGTCGCTCGACCTCCTTACCCACCAGGTCGCGCACTTAGTTAGGTCGCTCAGCCATTGTGTTAGGTCGCAAAAACCCTTAGGTCGTTAGACCTCATTTTTCTTTAGGTTGTAGGCCTCTTGCCTTCACTTAGGTCGTACCGTTTTGTCGGGGGCGCTGCCCCCTGGACCCCCGCGACCTGACCGGGCAGGTCGAACCCCGTAAGCGGTGGCGTTGCCCCTGCACCCCCACCTTGGGGGGTTGCCACCCCCCTGGACCCCCCCTCCGTAGGGGATCTTATCTGAAAAACATTGAGCTGATTTCCTTGGATTTTATTCACATCTCCGTATGCGATTTTTGTGACTGATTGTTTCTACAATTGCTTCTGTGTTTTGTCACTTTATAATATAAAGGTTTCAATACTAGTAGTAAATATCAAAACTCTTTTAACAAACAATTTCAACTCTATTTTTAATAACAAAGCTCTTTTCTTAAACCGTTTTCCAATCTATTAGTATATACAAGCCTTTACCTCACTCGGATGAGAAATCTAATTAAACGACTTAGTAAAACAAGTGGTATGAAACGCTTGCGTTCACTTCGTCGGTTAATTCTTGGACTTGTTCGATTGAACCTCTTGTGACAATTTTATTAGTGAAGATTTACAGTTTGTTCGTAAATATTTAAGTTAAGCAAGTGGTTATGGGACATGAAGCTAAACTTCTATATTTACTAGCTTAGTGTAATTGACACTTCTCGTTGATCTTGATGATCGCTTTATGAATTAGACTAGCAATTGCGCGATGTCTCTTTCATTGCAAGGTTAGACTAGACACCACTTGTGTGATTCCATTCACACATACCTTTCTGCTTTTTGGTTAGTCTTGACCTCAATCAGTGTGATTCCACTCACACATGTGGGGTAGCTCCCCATGGTCTTCGGACCGTCATGTGATAGGCCTCTTTCCCTTTTTATGATTTCTGGATTTCTTTTGTTGATTTCTGGAATTTATCTCTTTGACTTGTCTTGAGTACAAGTTTAGGGTATGATGCCCTCTTTGGATCTTTGAGAAGATTCTTGTGATATTGATTTATCTCTTATCGGTTGATCTCCTGTTGATCATTATTTGCATACTTATAGTAGTATGTCAGTATGGATATTTTATGTTTATGCCATATCTTTTATTTTATATCATGTCATCTGATATTTATAGCTAGACTGATCCGTTTATTATTTTCTTATAAATAATACTCGGGTCAGACCGAGATGTTACAGGTGCTACTGCTTGAATCCTTCCCCAGTGATTCACTACTCAGACTTTTGGCTACTTGTTTAGATTAGCAGCTTTTGTTGTTTACACTTGAGATATAGACTCATAGTTGTATTCTTTTGTATAGCACGCGTTGCTATTCTTTTGTATTATCGTGGATCTTTTTAGACCACTACTCTGATATACACTTTCATGTGTTAGTTATATATTCATATCTTCTTCCGCCTTTGTGATATGGATATCTGTGACTGATTTGTGATATGGATATCTGTAATTGATTCGCATGTTATGCTTACTTCTATATTTGTTTTCGAAGATTATTTTATAGCCACCGTGTGATAAGAAATTACATGGATGGTCGCTCCTCAACAGCCTTATTCTCCGCGCTAGTTGACAGCACTACACCGTAGTGTTCTTGGCTAGCGTGGGTATAGAGGTGGGGCGTCACAATATATTAAGATTATTCTCAGTGTTGAATGGAACATGAAGATCTATGGACATTGAATTGTAGATGGATCAATGAAATGTTTGTTGGAAATGATGACTTTCTAGATTGTGAAACTCTAGAATTTATATTGCTGAGAAGAGATGACTTAATGACTATGGAGATGAAGTGTTTTGAAAGCACAATGTTTAATGGAAACGGTAAAGGTAATTGAAGTATCATTATATCAAGATTTAGTTGCTTGTCTTCAATCACATCGTGATCTATAATCACAGAAGCATACTTTGAAAAGCAAGTGTTATCTATGATTTTTCACAATCGACAATTTGATGGTGTTGGACTATTAAATGGTTAAGGAATGAGTTCCATACTCAAGGATGATCGACTAAGCATATTAAAACGAAAGAAATAGATATTTTTCTTAAGTCCACGGTAATGATCCATCAAATCATCTTAAAGCTCATCATTCTTAGTGAATATATTGAAGAACTTTACTTTGAAGTATCAAGGAAGTACTAATACTTAAAGCAATAAAGATATATTGAAGAATCAAAGAAAGAGTATCAAAATTCATAGATCGATACTGATTCATAGACTTAATTATTATCGGCATATTCTTCATTCTATTCTCCAAGATCTTGATCTATTATGTGTTTTAATGAATTAACGAAGATGATTGACGATTCTAAGGCCCAATAACAGCCAACTATAACTGTAAAAATGGATCTACATGCAACAAAATGACGGTCATGGCATTTTGTTGTTCATATCTAAGGGGAAGTCTTGTCATTTTAATTCTCGATTGAATTTCAGGATTGTAATTATATTTTCTTCTGGATCTGATATAAAAATAGCAATAAAACATCTTCAAAATGGACATAAATGTAGTAAAACCATCATAAATTGTGTCTTGCTTTTCCTCTCTTGCTCTTCTTATTTTTGCATATTTCTACTTGTTTGAACTAAATCGCTGAATTAAAATGACGACGATCCAAGAACCAAAGACTAGAATCTCATATAAATTATATATAGCCAAAAACTACATCTTTGATTTTGACTTTACAAAGTATTTAGGGGTGTTAGATCATTTTTTCGGCTACAATACGTAAATCTCTAATCATTGGATTGTTAAATAACACAATCGAGCTTCTAAATTTCCAACCAAAAGACCAAAAAATGAGTTGAGTTCCAAACAGATTGATAATAGTATTACCGATCAACTTAGACTTTTTGGTTGGTTGGCCAGTTAAACTGGTCATCATTTCTCATTTCAAATCATTTTGTTTCTTAGTCATCGTCTATGACTTCCACATATGATCTACGTATTGCAAATCATTTCAAACGTTGGATGCCTATGGTCTCCTTTTCCATTTGATATATAATATATTTTAACATGAGGGGAAGAAAGTAGATTTCTGAAAACATGGATTAGTTCTCCATTACAAAATTTAATCAAGTTATGAGCATTTTTAGTATATTTTCACACGTATTATACATATGTCTGCAGATTTATGCTTGATTAAAATATAAGTTAGCCCCATACTGTAGAATCAAACTAAATGCATCAACATATTTATAGTTAATTATGCATCAAAGATAAAATGTAGTGGATCCATGAACCCACACTAGATCCGTTGAATTCTCTATGGAATTAAAACTACCCGTGATGACATGTATCTGAGGGCATCAAACATTCAAATATATATTAACTACTAAATTTTGTCATTACATGAAAGTGGAAACTAGAAGAACTAATGGTTAAGATCGCGTGTCAGATTTTGTGTCACCGTTTGTGTCCAATTAGAACTTTTATTAGCAATTGACATGTAATGCTCAAGAAAATCTTGTGTGGTATGTACGCTATTGTATCACTATTTGTTCTAGTTTCTTACAATTTACAATATTTAATATTATACTTATGATATATACAAGGTTTTAACAGGTGCAGACCTAAAAGGAAGAACAATAAAACTCTACATTTCTATTATAGACAATTGACTGTACTTCATACCATTTAATATTAAAACATCCTTATTTAATTTTGATTTCAATGCACAAGTAAATGGTAATTATGAACAATTTACCTTACAACACAAGTAAAAAATCCTTTCTCTAAAAGGAAATCTTGAATAAGTTCTTGTAAAGAAAGACTTTCAAGGCCATGATGTTATAGAAAAATGCTTAGAACTTATGAATGGAGATGAAGATTCCATATCAGGACACATTATAAAAGTAAGTATGAAAGTAAACAAGAAAGAAGCATATAAAAACATACAAAAATTATTAATCTAGAAAATGGATCAACATCCAAAAGTCAGATGAAAGCACCAGTTCTTTATAATAGATGTAAAAGCAGTAGAAATCTCATATTAAGCAAGTAAGAAAAGCAGAAAAGTAAAGAACACACAAGAATTTTTATAATGGTTTGGCGTATTCTTTGGCCGACATCCACTTCAATCTTTGTATCATTTGTTCTCTCTCTAGATTATAACTAATTATATTAAATCCGACTATAATCTTATGGATCCTAGATTTACAATAATGTTTCTAAAGAGTTTGAGATATAGAGGATATGAGTGAAAAAGAGAGAGAAGTATCCAACTGTAGAGAGATCGAATCCAGCGTGAAGAGCTAAATGTCAAGGAAGAGATATCAAGAAGAAATATCCCTACTTGGTTGTAGATAGGTGATATTTGTAGGGAAATAGTTGTGCTGGATCAGAAGTCCACTAGAAATAGAGTCCAGAGATTGGTCCAAAGTCACGTGCCAAATTGCAGAATTCCCCAAACTAAAAAAACATGTCGGTACCGACTTAAACATGTCTATGCCGACATGTTTCCTTAGTTCGAAACACTTTTAACTTTCTTGCATCCATCTTCCTACTTCATTTTATGACGTCCTATGTTGTTTTCTTTGATGGTTGGATGATTTTGGTGATTGTTCCTACATCACTTGATTTATTCTGCCATTCTAGCTGTCATCTCTTCAACACTTGAATAGGTCGTTCAAAACTCTTGAAAACCACTTGATCATTTGTGAAAGGAGTAGATAATAACTCGTATGAAGTTGGAGTAGAATAATATGAAGCAAAAACGACTCTTCATCGACATTAAAAAGTCGGTGGTGACTTGTGTACTTCGTGTATCTTGGGGTGAAATTTCTCCAAGCTATTCCTTTGCTCCATCTAAAAGTACCTTCAAGATTTCAAGTCATTTTATCTTTATTTTAACTTCTAAGTTCAGTTGAATTCTACTTTGGTTCTAAAGTGGGTTAGCATTCCCCCCCCCCCCCTCCCCAAGTATGTATTTCGAATGTAAGGTGTGCTTTGCTTAAAAATAAGTTCTAGTAATAAGTCTTCGATAGTTAAGCTCTCTGGCTATCCCAAGATCTTATTAAATCATCCAGTTTTTTTGGATTCTTTTGCAAATCACATGTCATTCCAAAAACATTATAGCTAAGGAATCTAGCACTTGCTTAGTTATTGTTTGTATATCATAATCATTACAATTTCATTTAGAGTTATTACATTACATATAAAAATCATCCCGTATTCATTCAAGATTTATCTATTTTACTCTAATTACAAGGTGTTCAAATCCTTTTATTTAATACGTTTTTGTTCTAAGGTTTGATCTCTTCGGACCATTTTACATATAGTTTAACATGCGATCTCTCCGAATCATTTATAATCCAACCTAGGATTCGATTTCTTATAACCATTTAATTTCCAATCTAGGATTCAATCTTTCTAGATCATTCATCATTTAAGCTAAGGGGATGATCTCTCCAGATTATTTAGCTTTCTAGTTAGGAGGCGATCTCTGTGGATTGCTTGGCATTCTATTTAGGGTTTCGATCTCTCCGGATCGTTTATCTCCAAATCTAAGATTTTGACCTCTCTGGATCCATGTTGGGTCCACTCGCTCTCTAACAAAAGAACTCATTTACCAAGAAAGTCCATCCACTCGCTTTCCAGTGGGAGGACTTACTTTTGTACAAGCCCATCCACTCGCTCTCCAACAAGGAAGCTTTCACCTTGCACTCTAGCCCCATCTCTCTGGATAGGACTTAAAGCAATCAATATTGTGCAAACTATAAACTCGCTCTCCAACAAGGGGACTTGCACCCTGCACTTCAGTCTTGTTTCTCTAGACCGGACGTAAAGTGATCAAAATTGGTCATCACATTCAATGGATTTTTCAAAAATCAAATATTCAAATCAAAGCAGACAAGTAGCAGTCCTAATTATCCATCTCAGACATCTGACTCAAAGTGTGCCTAGAGACTAATCTAGTTCTCATACATATGTAAGCAGTCCGAGGTTATTATCGTCCTAAATAGTCCTTCTAGACATCCGACTCAAAGCATGCCTAGAGACTAATTAGGCCTCATACACATATAAGTGGTATGAGGTTACTATTGTCCTAATTATTTAAAGAAAAAAAAGTGAAGCAAAGGAGTGAAACCTAACTACCAACAATCTTGATTATGAGATTTCGTATCTCGGGCTAGATTCGTGGTCGTTCCTTGATGCATTTGCTAGAGATGGTGGTTGCTCCAGCTGCACTATTGTAGTTCGGTTCGTCACACATTATTATAGCTGGTTGCTTCGAACCAGTACTTCTATCATATCACGAAGGTATCAGTACTTGTTTATTTCATGTCCCTCCAACTCACGAAAGATGTAAAACTTTCGATAGGGGATCTGCCCCCTAGTGTCCAGATATATCATCTTCTAGATCTTTGTTTAATCAGTGTAGGAGGAGAATTTTGGTTCCCTCCTTTACCATTTTGGTTTCCCGATGTCATCATCAGCTCTTCTATTTCCTTTATCTTTTCTGTTTCCCGTTTCAAACAGTCCCCTGTCGTCCACAACATTAATTTCAGCATTCTTATCTTTTCTTGGCCCAAATATCTCTCAACTTCGTGATGGAATTAGGCAGCATCCATCGGTGGATCCCCTCTCCAGTGCAATTTTGAAGTCGGTCTTGGTCATGACTCCGAACACAACCTCCATTATGGTTATTAATGGATCCGGCTTATCGACTACAACTGCAGCTGCATTATATCTTATCAAATAGCTTCTCAAGGTCTCTTCGGGCTTTTATTTCACGTTTGATAATGTTGTCACATTCTTCGGTTGCTAAATGTGTACTCTGAACTGTATCAAGAACTTACTCACTAAGTTAGTCTACGTGCTAATAGATCCATTCTCCAACTGTCTGAATCACATTGACACCAAGTACGTTAAGTATAATAGGAAGCATAGCCCTATTACCTCCTTAGAACTGTGTAGTTAAAGCCCCGCTAAATACCTGCTAAATCCCCTCTATAGCATGAAATGCATTTCGACCGCTACGCTAAATCAATGTAGCGTTATAGAATATGTATCCGCTTTAAGGACCGCTATTTTCCACTACCTCTCCTAAATCAAGGGTTTTTAGTACCTGCTATAGTAACGTTAATATACAAAGATTAAGTTGACTAGTTCTCTTTTAAAATAAATCAATAAAGTTAGAGTAAAGATCTAATTTCAAGGCTTAAGTACTTGATATAAGTTAGAAAACAATTGTAGTCACCAAATCCAGTCTTTCAAATCATGGTATTCTTCGGTTTTGTTATATAAAATTAAAAAAAAATTCATTTTCATATAAAAATGATGTGAGAATGAAATAAATTAGCTTTAAATTTTGATTTTATTTTTAGCGATGCTTTTTGTATCTCCGCTATTTTTCGCTATATCCCCGCTATAACTTTTTGCGCATTCACTGTTATAGAACAGCTAAGCATTTTAACTTACACAGCCTCAGAAGCACCCAACACCTCCATATATCAGATATATCTCATCGGATGAACAGTCGGATTCGACTATCTGTCGTACATTTCCAACGTCAGAAGCTTGAAATCGAGAGGATTTCTCTCATTCCGGATATTAGAAGTGAACAGATTCATATTTACATCCTCCAAGCTTTGGTCTAGGGGTCCACCTCTAACGATACTTCTTACTTACTCAACAATCCGGTTTCCACCATCCATTGAAGGTCTTCGTCCAAAAGCAATATTATGCCCCCCGCTCCTATACAGGTATTTAGGCACATACTCTGGCATGTACTCCTCTTGCAGCATGTTAACGTTCTAACCTGCTCCTTTGGTTTCATTCAGCCCTTCGATCCAACAGAGGAGTTCTGGTACATACTATTCTGGATCCTGCATGTTCCAAGTTAACACTAGCGTTGCCCTCGGGTATAATTATCTCGGGTATAATTATCTCGGTACCAAGTTGATTTGGGTCAGTTTCGAGTTATTCTGTCTGTGGGGGCATCGTTCCAGTTTGCTCCGTTCCAACTCTAGATGTTCCTGCAATAGCTTCTAGCACTTGATTCTAGATGCCTACGCTTTAGCTTCCTTGTTTTCTCATTCTTTGAAAAAATCCTTCAAACATTTTCTGTTGTCGAGTCACTAATCCATCTTGCATCTCTCCTCTGGTTACATAGATGGATTGATAGGAATTTAATGACATTTCCTGCCCGCCTCCATACTCTGGTTGGCTTACTCCAAACTTAGATCCAGTGTCAGGTCTCTTCATTTTCTCTATATCTCAGATTCAAGCTTTAGGTTTGTAGATCTGGTTCTTTTTTCCTCGGTGAAAACACCAAAATGTTAACCCAAAAAATAGATCAATACCAAAAAATTAGATAAAAGCACCAATTCTTTTATAATAGATGTAAACGCAGTAGAAATCGCAGATCAAACAAGTAAGGAAAGTAGAAAAGTAAAGAATACACCTGAATTTTTATAATGGTTCGGCGTAATCTCCAGCCTACGTCCACTTCAATCTTTTTGTTTGTTGTTCTCTCTCTGTATTACAACTATTTATATCATATTTGACCACAATCTCGTGGGTCTTAGATTGACAATGATGTTTCTAAAGGGTTTGAGATGTAGAGGATAGAAGTGAAGAAGAGAGAGAAGTCTGCAATGACAGAGAGATCAGATCCAACGCGAAGAGCTGAATGTCAGGGCAAAGATATCAAGCAGAAAGATCCCTCATTGGTTGTAGATAGGCTGGTATTTATATAGAAACAATCACGCTAGGTTAGAAGTTCACTTGGAGCAGAATCCAGAGATTGGTTCGAAGTCACGTGCAAAATTGCAAAATCCCTCGAATTAATCAAACATGTCCGTATAGACTTAAACATGTCGGTGTCGACATGTTTTCTTAGTTCGAAACACTTTGAACTTTCTTGCATCCATTTTCTTACTTCATTTTACGATATTCCATGTTGTTTTCTTTGACGATTGGTTGATTTTGATGATTGTTCTTTCATCACTTGATTTATTCTGCTGTTCTAGCTATCATCTCTTCAACTCTTGAATAGGTCTTCCAAAACTCTTGAAATTCACTCGATCACATGTGAAAGGAGAAGACAATAACTCGTACGAAGTTGGAGTGGAAGAATATAGGGTCGAAAAACAACTCGTCACCGATATGAACAAGTCGATGCCGACTTGCATACTTCATGTATCATGGGATGAAATTTCTCCAACCTATTCCTTTGCTCCATCTAAATACGCCTCCAAGATTTCAAGTCGTTTCGTTCTCGTTTTGATTTTCTAAGTCCAGTTGAAATCTACTATGACTCAGAAGCGGGTTAACACTTTGGGTCAAAAGCGGATTAAAACAAATCAATTTCAACAAGAATATGTTATAAGAACTTCACAACCTCCTCGAACCTAAGTTGACGAGGAACCTCAAACTTGTTCGAAATTTCAACAAAAAAGGAAAACTCGCCAAGAAAAGAATATTAAAAGATTAGATGGATTGTTCACTGCTGTTTGGTTTTTGTTTTGTTATATGTTTGAAATGATTAGCAAAACAAACGCAATAATGGTTATGTTTGTTCTCCTTTTGCTGCATTTCAAATCAGATGGAATACGTAACCGAAACACAAGTACAATTGTAGCTAACTATAGGTGTTGCATAAAAGAACAAAGAAACGTTCCATTTTAATCAAATTCTATAAATTCAAAAAACAAGTCTCGTCATCCATCCAATTTCTCAAAACAAAATGATAGTCCACATAACGAATCATAAAAAGATAAAGCGGCAAACTTACCAAAAGGATGATAGTTGTATAGCGAAGAAAGTTCAGAAGGTGGAATCAAAAGAACAGCAAGACCCAAAAGACGATCCTTCTTTATGAACAAAGGGTCCAAGAGAAGCAGCAGCATTAAAAGCAGAATCAGAAACATCAAAGCAAGGAGCATGATGAGTAGTAGTAATAAGGCTTTGAAGAGAAGCAGCCTCAGTCTCCTGCATATACTTGAAGTAGAAGTCGTCATCAACAGGAGGAGCAGCAGCATTAATAAAGTCGCATCCAAGCATGGTACTATCTTCCTGCATGCCATCGAGTAACCCATCATCATCGAACATCGTGCTCGTATCAGTGACAGAAAAATCAGATATGGTTTCTGTAAGGTCAGGAAGGATGGTTTGCTGCTGGTTCACAGTAGGCATCATAGCATTCGACGTCGGTACAGTTTCTGATGGTTGACTCTGAAGTGGGAAGGGGTAAATCTGAGAATGGTTCAGCTCCCTCTCAGATGATGATTCACTACCATACTCGCTTATGTCAAAGTTGGTCACTGCATTTGCACCCCTGTACTGTATTACTGCTTTGTCATATGCTATTGCCGCTTCTTCCTGTGTGTCTGAACAAAATATAAAGTACCTTTTTCAAATATTAGGATGACATAATACCATGAGTGATTATTATTATGTGAAAATGGTCTAAATGTAGCATCCAACTATCACTACGTGTTTCATATTTTTACTAATCACGTGAACCAGATGATTTATATAGTACACCTAGGCACCAAAATATTATTACTGACATGAAATTAATGCGAAAGAACAGTTTTACAATCACACAAATTAGAGTATAATCTTAAAACTAATGCATTTGGCATCAGACTGAGGGAAAGTGCATACCGTAGGTTCCCAAGTAGAGGTACTTGTTATTATAAACCCGTCCAATCCTCGCCTCCCACCTTCCATTTCTGTGGTGCCTGTATATATGGTTGTTTTAGCATTAGACATGCCTATGGTTAAATTAGTAATAATAGCAATAACGTCGAACTAGAATAGTAGGGTATTGCAGATGCAATAATGTCGTTATTCGCGTGCACGTGTGCGTGTAGGATCGTGTGTGTAAAGCTAGGATCAATATAGCACATTTGCATCTCAATCTAGTCAACTATTAATGATCACTAACTAAATTGACATGATGATAAATGACAATGAAAATGAATGATACAGTCAACAATAATAATAACCACAAATTATAAAAATCCAACGGATTAAACTAAAATTAAAATGAGGTATTATATATTAGGGTGATGCTGAACCTAGCTCATATGAGGGTTTGTAAACTTCATTTTCTTATCATCCTTTTGTCATCCCTCATTTTTGGAGCAAAACAATACTTAAATGATTTAATATATTTATTAGGAGATAATCTTAAGTGTTTCAAGAAAATATCTTGAAAATTTTGTAGCATTTGAAGATAGCTCAAAAATTAAGGAATGTTTCTAAAAGAGAATCTTAGAACCCTAGACCCGGTTGCAGTTAGAAATTTTATTTTTGCAAAATACACAGGTTCCAGATTTTTTTCAAAATTGAAATATGGAATTTTCTCCCTCTTCTCTTTCTTCATGTCGAGCAACATAAAAAAAAAATAGTATACATAAAGGTAGCCATGTCAATTCGTCTGGGTTAGATTCAGATCCATCCAAGACCCGTAACAACCAACGGATCCAGATAGCATTGGAAAGACACTCATACAGCCCCAATGCAAAATCATTTAAACTTTCAGTGGAGTGATTCATTTACCCATTCATATGTCCATACACTTTATTTGCCACGAATGCTTATTTGCTTGTTGTCTACTATACAACATAAAACCTTACAAAATAAGCCTAAACAATTTGTTACTATTTTAAAACTTATAATTATATATGATTTTTGTTTTCAAGATCACCATATGTTTTTTTCCCATATTTTTTTGGGTAAGTTGAACATATGGCTAAATGGGGATTAACTTGTTTGCAAAATCAGTGTGGGCTTGGCTTGATCTAGTCTGGCTCACTGGACTCAATTCAACCCATTAACAAACTGATAAATAAGCAAAATTTGGTTTTATGCACAATGAAATACATATAGGAATGATTACCATTTCTGCTATCAATTCCAGAAAAAGAAAATAAACAAATTACATTATTGATTCACATGTAAATAAACATAAATTATTTCTTCATGGGCGTGAAGGCATTGATAATCTAATATTACTAAATAATACGCAGGTTTAAATTTTAATATGCATAATCAATGAAAAGAAAAGGATATACTTAGCCACTCCACGGTACTTCGATTCTCCTCTAGAGAATCCACTGCTTTTGCGGCGTAGGCTAGCGATATACATGTCCCTTGGCACACTCTGCATACTCACATACTCTTTAACGTATGTAGATACCTGAATTTATTTTTGTTTCAGTAAACAAAAATACAAAGATGATAGCATTCTTGAGTGGGAAAGGGGGAAAAGATAAAAACACATACAGGAAAATTTAGTACACAGTCCACACCCCAATACTTCAAAGCCGCAAGATCATAGGTGTGTGCAGCAGTCTCCTCGTCATCATATGCACCTACAGATTCTCATAATGCAATTATATCCATTATTTCGACATTCAAAATTGCAATAATATTCCCATCAATAATCCCAATAAAATATGATTTGCAACAGAACAGGTGTAGCAACATACCCAAATAAACTAGGCAGCAGATACAATAGCATCGAACAGTAAGTGAAGAGTACCCACATAACAAGGAAAAAGAAAATCACATAAATATATATCTAGTTAGCAACATAAATAAATAACTTTAACATAACTTTGGTTGATGCAACAAATGTACTTGTTTTTGTTACCTTGCCTTCCTTTTTTATTTTGCTTAGGGCTCCAGCCATGTTTGTCCCACAGATGAGCTTCATACCGTCCTGTCCATCTGTGCCTGTAGCATGCATTAAGATTCCACACGATAAAACTTAAATGTATCAACTACAAAACAATAATGTACCAACTTAAATATATAAATGATGTATATGAAAAATTACTTGGTGACTCCTTTATAGATGGAACTTCTAATCCGTTGGCCAGTTTGCTGACCATCTTCACATTTTCGAACTCGTCGAACTCCTCTTGGTTTTGCAGCAGGAATGGAAGGAGGAGACAGTTGCTCCATTTGAAGGTTTTGGTAAGCAAAGGCTGGTTGGTTTATTGATTGAAAGCAAGGAGTAGGGTCCATAATTTATTTATTTATTTCAATAAATAGTTAAATTTATTTTCTTATTGCCTGCAACACTGAATGGTGAAGTGGTTTACCAATGTAGGGAATTTATAGGCGGTGAATTAATTGCAGGGATATGTATATTCGTGGGGTTAGTTTTGAAATTTTGTAAAGTTTAGGGTATTCTGAGGAAATGACTATTTGAGTTTGTAAATCAGTAAATGTAACACTTGGCTTGTGATTTCTACATGCTACCAATGGGATTTGTGGTCACCACAGCAAACTCAGTTGGCAAAGTGCATGCATACAAAAATGATCAATTATTACATAGGAAAATGTTTGAGCTTATTAAGAGTAGATGGCTTATAATGTTCTTGTAACAGATTGTAGCATGTCTGGTAATATTTTTTCTTTCAAATAACCGGGTAATATTCTTTTACAAAAATATATTTTAGCAGTGCCTAAAATCAATATATTATGCATATTGCTTAATTAATTCAACAGTTGCAAGTGCATATTACATGAATGGATTAGCTAGCATTTATGCTTAATATTTCAAAAGCATACACTTAAGGTGGGAGCTTCGTGCATTGGGTTGCATGCACTTGAAGCCAATTTCTAGATGCGTTGTTTTCTCCAACGGGTAATGCATAGTGTTAATGACTGCAAAGATTTGGACAATTAGTACTCAACGGTTTCTTATACATGTACTGTAATTGGTCATTTTTATTGTCTTGTGGCTCATTATGATTATTTTTTTCAATTTAAAATTTTTCATGCGTTACAAGTAATGAGTACACTGCTAATTTATGTATATAATCTTTTGCTTATCACGTGAATAGTTTTCCTTTAACAAATTGTAAATGTAATGGATTATAGTTACTATTATTAATACTCTGACACGTGTGATTCATGAACATATAAAGTATCATAGAAAGTAATTATATTATGAATTTACATCCGTAAATTTTAATTTTACATACAGTTTTCTTACGAAAGATTATTTTACCCTTAAAAAAGAGAGCAAAATAAACAGTCAGTGTATGAATGTAAGACAAAACGGTGATGAATGCTTATTTTTTTTGTAGAAGTGTGTATTGATATTGGAAATATAATTCGCTGGTAATTTTTCGGCGGTCTTGAAATTGATTCAGATCAGAAAAACTAGAGTATGAAACGATGAAGTAATAGATCACGAAGCTCGAATAGAATTTGGCTAAGTATACAGCACTTCAAATCGATCGGTACTGATCGATTATATGGTTATGTGGGACCTACTCTACTCTATCTCTATGCTTGAAGTTGGAAAAATAGTACAAGTGCTCTAATGTGACATCGATCGATGGATCGATGCAGATTGGTACCGAATAATTGTGATTCCTAGGTTATCGCTAAAGCTAGAGGACTTGTACTAAAGAAAAGAAAAGGACAAAAGAAGAGTCAAAGCTATCAGCTGACACCTATTGATATAGATCGATATAGAACGATATCGATTATTTGTTAGATATGACTTGGTCTCCTAACTGGAACTTTGGATCTAGAGATATTTGCTTGTTCGAACCGGATCTAGTGATTTTCATGCTAGAATTCGCATATAAATTGAGAATCTTCATCAACTAGAAAATGACCCTTTGTCAATTCGAGATCCGACTTTGATGCTTTGAGATTCCATTGTAAATTAAGTGTTCTAGATAGAAGTGATTAATAAAAACAACTAAGTGGACATATATCAAAAATTTTGTCGAACAACTATATAAATAGTCCCTCTTCTCTTTTTCTCTTTGATTTCTTTTTTATTCATTTATTTACTGCGTTTTTATCAATTTAATGTATTAGCCTAGGAAAAAGGCTAATTTTTTTTTTTTGCTTTTACTGAAAACTGAACTCATGTCTAATCTATTGAGGATGAAGAATCCAATTACAAGGAAAATGTTAGCATGATTTATTTTCATATGCTGACACCCCAAGGTCCAAAAATTATTTCTAGAGTTCACAGTTTGAAAATAAGATTGAGTCTAAAGCGAATTGCGTAAGCTGGAAGTAGCAAGAGAATAAGTACCGAATTAGTAAAGAACACTGGGAAATTATAGTGGTTCGAAAGAGCTATTAATAGTTGTAGAGTATCTAGTTAAGTCTTTTCGAATTTATTAACTTCTTAAGAAATTACAACGACCCGCTATTTTGGACTATTCGCATCCGCACATGTCGGACTTGAATAATTCAAAATACCGAATTGTTAATTTAAATTTGACAAAACTGAGATATACAGTAAATAAATAATCACAGAATCACAGACACAGAGTAATAATATGCAGCGGAAGTAAAAGAGATAGTAGTTCATGAAGCTACTATATAATATATGAGATACATCAGAGTTAAACAAGTTACAACAGAAATCTCTAATACAATAGTCGAATACAATAATCAGAATACATCACTGGAATCAACTGAATGTCTGAAAGCTGGAAAGATAGTTGGATCTCCAAGCGAAGCTCCAACTTCAAAGGTGAGCCTCGAAAGCTGGTACTCTCAGTCTGACCCGAGCGTAAAGCAAAACACAAAACACTCGAGTCAGGATTAACATTCTTATATCAATAAATCCAACTCAAGTGAAATAACAATTGAAATACAGGTAACTCAAAGGACGTTGGAATAGCCGTCCTCTAAGGATCCGTTAAACTATCTACTATGTAGTAATATACGCTAAATAGATAATGTCTATCAGTGATATATAATAGTATCAAAACAGTGTTACAGCGTTACCATTATCCCCCTTAACACATTTTATATAAGCGTTATAGTCTATATACAGCAATGTAAACTCCACCGTAAACTGGTGGGATATCAGGGAGTACTCCATAGGTATAACACAAAGCAAATTCGTAGTGGTCGCGTATATAGGGATACAAGTATGACAAGGCACATGAGGCAATACCCAAGGTAGTGAAACTACCGTTCGCCTGATTCGGACCGGTGAGAACGCATCGCCGCAACGATCGCAACACCGCGAAACAACACTCTCGAAATTCCGAGGGTGCACCAATCAATCACAAGTAATGAGTAGTAGTTACAAAGAAGTGTGTTCGCTCGAGGTGGCTAACCCCATTTGGCCCGGCATGGCTCCTGTTTTAGTCATTTCCAATTTGACACAAGTGTCAAGGCTATCCATTATCGTTCTCTTTCTTCAGTCATCACGTACATCATTCCAACCACTTCATTCTGGATCATCACTCCGCTTATAGTTATTAAAGTGGTTTCGGTTTAGATAGAGAGTATATCCATAACCGATTCTGGTTTCTTTAATAACTTCGTAATTATTACACCGATTGGTCGTTTAATAGATTTCAAAACTAAATCAATTTCAATTTCAAATAGAATTCGAAAATCAACATTCCGTTTGTCTTTCTAAATCAATTTCCAAAATTTACGTTTCAAAACTTCCAAATTACCATTTCAAAATCTTATAATTCGATTTCAACTTTTATTTAAACAATTCAAATATTGATTCAAGTTCGTATATAAGTTTCATTGAAATCATTTAAAATGGTTTAATTTTCATTAAAATCAATTTAAATTCATTTATCGATTTTATTCAATATTCATTAAGTAAATTTGTCCTTCAAAACAACTTTTATTTAAATTCCAATTCATTTAAATCAATTACTTACGTTCAGCTTCATTATATCAAAACATCAAATTGAAATAAATTAAATTCGTCAAATCAACTCTTTAAATTACAAGTCTTACGTTAATTTCACTAATCCCATTCATTTCAATAAATCATATTTTATTTCTTGTTAAAGGAATTAAATTTTCACTTATTTATTGATTTCGTTACAATTTCAAACTCAATTAACAAAGAACTAAATTTCACATAATCGAGAAGTTTCAATTTCACTTATTAACTTACTTAAATAATTTTTCCAAAACTTTAATAAATAAAGAAACTCAATTTCATTTATTAACAAAGTTCACATTCACTTAATTTAAAGTTCAATTTCTCTTATCAAAGAATTCGAATTTTATTCAATTATCACATAATTCAATCTTATTCAATTATTAAATAATTTCAATCTTAATTATTGATAATTTCAAAAATTAATGATTACAAACTTGATTATCAATTTAGCTTAATTATTAAATCATTTCCACTTAATTATGAATTCAAACTTAATCATCAAATTATTTCAACTTAATTATAAATTCAACCTAATAATTTCAAACTTAATTATAATTCCAAACTTAATTTATAATTTCAAATCTAATTATTAAATGATTTCAAACTTAATAATTTCAAAACTCAATTATTACTAATTTCAAATTATTTATTAATAATTCCAAATTTAATTATTAGATAATTAAATTTCAAACAACGTTCTTTCATCAATTACTACGTAAATATTTGTTTCAGATTTCAATATCTACATTTTCCTTTCATAAAAATTCAAATTCCAACTTCATTTCAAACCTTATTATTTATTCAAATAAAATCTTCATTTTATCAAGTTATTGACCAATTGGTTTTTATTTAATTCTCTATCCTAGGTCAAATTCATTTGGGTATTTATCATTTCAACCCGAATCCATTCCAGTTCAAAATCAAGCATAACAAAGGGAACTTGCAGTGTGATAACTGGGATGGTGTCAAAGTAAATAAACAAGCAATAACAACAATCAAAACAATCCAATAATTAATTCAGATAATCCCGAAATAATCGTATTAATTCACATTGTTGTTTGTGCAAATTAATATAATTATTTCTAGAATCTACACTATCATTTCATGTAGATTAAAGATTATTACATTACTGTTCTACACTTGTCATTTATTATTCAATTTCATACTATATCAATTAATAAATTCAAATGTTTCAAGGTAATTAACTATTTTTCTACGTGTCAAATAATTAAACATTTAAGGGGTCATAATTTACAAATTTAACCAATCAAATTCAATGCATATGTCGATTCAAATTTTTTAACTATCCTACGTCAAATTCAATTGCATAATATTTATCACTTTATACATTACAATTTAACACCCAATATAAACAACAAACAATCAATCAATTATCAACCATATGGGATTATCATTTTATAACTAGCAGATAGTGGTGTCAGATATCACAGGTGAACTAATACAGGTAATAACATATATATAACAGTGTAAATATCTAACAGTTGCATATTTCAATTGTCGTTCCAATTGAAATCAAATTTAATAAATAAAAGAACATTAATCGTGAGCGATTGCTCACCTTTCGAGGCTGGAGAATACAGAGGATGACACTGATACGCACACTGATGCGGACATTGAAATTTGAATGATGAATCGAAACAAGCGAAATCGGCACGAATTCAACAATCATAGCTGATAAATTGAAAATCAAGAACTACGATCAGCTTAATTTAGATAGAACGGAATAAATATATAATTTTATTATTATTATTATTATAACATATATCCAAAATAAGATATACATACATACGAAAATTTCAGATTAAAATTTAGTTTTGCATCCTATACAATAAAATCTATATGCGTGCTTTAGAACCCAACTCATGTAACTTATATGCATAAAACTGTTATAGTACATACACATTAATATATTATACAAACCAATGGACGAAACACTCTCCCTCTGCTTATCAAAATCATATTATACACACATACGTACAACAGATTTTTGTAAACATAAACATCACTGGGTGGCTAGATCTAATTAAAATATTACTATAAATTTGCAAAGTCTAACACATATTAAACCAAACAAGGGTCAGAATAAACGAAAGCAGGGTCATGCAAAATTTTTGATATACCTCACTTGCAAATAAATGTAAATATACTTATGTATATAAGTGGATAAATATAAACATGTAATAATAAACAACTTAAACTATGCAAACTAGTAAACAACTAAGATTTTATGCACGAAAACCTGACCAGTATGTACGCAATACAACATCAACACCTTGCTCTATAAACAATAAATAAACTAATATATACAAAGCATGGTATTCATTACTATTACAAAACCTGTAAGCCAATATGTCAAAATTTCTCAAACAACATACCATATTGTAACAGTAAGCAGTCTACATCACAGTTACAAATTTATACAAATATCTATTATAATAAAAAAAAAAATATACACTATATATATAATCGAATCTATATACTGTAATAGAAAAACAAAAACAAGTATAAATGAATGTACTCACGAGTCAAGCTAAGGGTAGGCACGAGAAAGCGGGCGAAGGCCTGGTGGTGATGCTTGGCTTCGGCGCAAGCTTAAAGCAAAGGGGATGTGGCTGCTAACAAAAGAAGAGGCTGCCTCTAAGTGAAGTGCTCGGTTGCGCATGATTTCGTGGCTGCGACGATACAGGCGGAGGAAGGTGGAGTTTGGGTGGCTGCGGAAGAGTGCGTGATGGTGGAGGTAGTGGGTGGGTCTGCGTGGGTGGGCATGGCCGAAAGTGAGAAGGGGGGATGGGTTTAGATAAGCTACAGGACAATGACAATATTTGCATGCATAATTTTTTCTTATCAGAGAACACTTTCATTTTGCACAGGATAAATCAAATTATGTATACGCAACCTGCATGTTGAATGATGCATGCGAGCACCGTGTTTTGAAATTCTTTTTTTTTTTAGGTACAAGCAAAATTTTGAGAAGAGAAGGAAACATGGGAAGAGAAATAATGTTTACGTGAAATCAAAGAAAGAAGGGAAGAAGTAAAGATAAACGTGCACTGAAATTCTTGTGTCAATTCATATTTTGACCTTTGGTTGTCCACACTGAAGAATGAAAAGGAAACAAAATATATTGGTGATTAACACAGCAAGCTGAACCAGATGGAGGACACAGAATTGCAAATGGACCCAATTTAGCGAATCGTCACTCTTTGCATTCTATCGATTACGTCGTGCACCAGACTCCAAAGTACACCAATGAATATATCACGGTGATCAACGCGATTAGACGGACAAGAGGAAGTCAAAATATCTGTGTCAGGATCTTCCTATCAAAAGCCAATACGGACACTGATATACGTTGCTTTCTCGTACGAAAAAATCCAAACGGAGCTAGAAAAGTCCGAATTTTGAGAAACGGATTACGCAGTCTTATTCAGAGCGTTCTAAATAAATTTTCTCATGTTGACACATTTAGATTTCGGAAAACTTTTGAATTCAGCTGTTATTTCGTCGAAAATAAGATCGACGGAGCAATAACAGTCAAAATTTTGAGAACGAACTATGACGTTTTGCTCAGAAGATGGTTTAGAATTTTTCTATGTATAAATATTTAGGTTCCGAAAATATTTTATTTTCATCGCTTTTTAACTGATTAAATTGAAGTAAATTTACGCACGAAATAAACTTTCATATTTTCGGACGAAAATTTACCAGTTGCTATGTTTAGCTAGACCCATTCCAAATATCAAATTTTTATTTCAAATTTTTATCGTTTAAAATCCCACAAAATTCAATTAATTACATAAATAAACGGCTAAAATTTACGGGTCGTTACAGAAATCTTAAGTGTGGAAAAATCGCGTCAATTACAAATGATCTCAATGATATGCGGTCGGGCTTTCGGAATTCCAATTCTTCTACTATAGGTATACGTCTTGTATTTATAGACGATTTGTAGCTCTGTCATTAGTGTAGAGCATTTCTCTTGAATTGTCAACTTGGCCCGCTTGTAGGGCTAAGATTTGGACGATGTCATTATCTGGCTTGTTGCATATTGACGTGAATTGCTAGTGTGGCATTTCTATATATAGCTTTAGATGTTGCAATTCATATACTTTATGTAAACGTAAGGCTGTTTGAGTCGTTGATCTTATGTTGGTTAGGCGCCCTTGGTTTGTACACTCCGTCGTGGCTGGCTGAAGTCATTTCTTTAGGCAATGGCCAAAGGAAGGTCTCAGAATATTTGCTAAAAGTGATTTATAGCTCCAGACCTTTAGCTTGCTCGGATGCTTTTAGCCTTTTGATCGAGGACCCCCCCTTTAAGCTTTCAGTTTATAGGCTATTATCCTTTGAACATTAGCTAGATATTTAATTCTTATAAAGATCCATGTACATAACAGAGATTTTAATTTTGAGCCGAGTCACTTCTTTCGGCATATAGGATGAGTAAAAATCATAATATAACACATACATCCAAAGTTTATTTTGTATGATGAATACAAAGTGGACTTTGGATTGAGAAAAGTTAGATCATGGTTTGTTCTCTCGCTCTTTCTCTATTATGTATTAGGTTCTCATTGTTCTTAAATTAATCCATATATGTTAGGAACCTGAACTAAATCTTATGTCAAGGGAAGGCAATAATTTGAATTTTTATCCTCATCTTTTAGCGAGTGTTTGAAAGTTTAACCTTGTTATGAGGGTTTTGAAAATCTAACATTACTATGAGGATTTTGAAAAATCTAACAACCTTTATTGAGAGTTTGAAAATCTAACATTGTCACGGGGGTTTTGAGAAACCTAACATTGTCCTTTAGTCGGGGTTTGAAAATCTAACCTTGTTATGAGGGTTTAGAAAATCTAACCTCGTTATGAGGGTTTTATAAAATCAAACATTGTCCTTTGACGAGGTTTAAAGGTTTGAACCTCATAATTTGTTTCATTTTTAGTGAGGACTTGAAGGTTTGATCCTCTAGATTTGCCTCGTCGTATAGGGAGGACTTGAAGGTTCGAGCCTCTAAACTTGCCTTATTGTTTAGTGAGGACTTGAAGGTCCAAGCCTTTAGATTTTCCTCATTGTTTAATGAGGATTTAAAGGTCTATGTCTCTGTATTTGAATGCTGAAGGCTGTGTATAGAAGATTGCCGTAATATGCGAAAGTAATTATAAGCCGAAGCCTATGTATAGTTAGTCTATGTACATAGTTGAGTGCTATAATAAGAAAAGTTATTGTAAGTCGAAGGCTATGTATAGTAGAGTGTCATTATAGGAGAAAGTAATTGTAATTCATAGTAGTTTGAGGTAATAGGTGAAAGTAACCGGAAGCCAAAGGCTACGTATAGTAGGGTGTTGTAATATATGAAAGTAATTATATGCCGAAGGCTGCATATAGTATGGTGTTGTAATAGAAGAAAATAATTATAAGCCAAAGGCTCTGTATGGTAGAATGTCGTAATATGCTGTAGAGACCTGTAATTTTATACCCTCGAAAATCGACATCAATACATTCACTATATAGCACATCGAAATTCAAGTGCCGGAAATACCGATTTCTAGGGGTAAAGAAGAAGAAGAGATAGAAAAAACAATATAGAATCTCACAATCGCAGTGGAACAAAATATATAATAACAGATCTTTATAGAAAGAAAGTTTAACTATAATATACATACAATCATCAAAGTACAACAACTAATAATCAATCTGGACAATTATAATAACTTGTCCTTACAAATACTGAATATACAACATGACTCACACAGCGAAAATAACCAAGTACGTATAATATGCCTGAGAATCCTCCAGCTCGTCTCCAGAGCTCTAAGCATCCTAACCTGAATCTATAATACTCAGTCTGACCTGACCATTATAATAAAATAACACCCGAGTCAGTCTGGAAAACCAGTGTGAGAAAACACGCTCAATTTGAATTATTACTGTTATCAAAAATCCTTTGAAAACAAAGGTATCTCGTAAGATTGCATCACACATAAACACGACGGGTATTTACCTTACGATGATCAAAATAATTTTATATCAAATCATCTGTTATTATAATAGTATCTATAGAAAATAAACTATAAAATAGCTGAAATGTTTGCGTTTCACGTTTCAGCATAATTGGGCATAATCAAAACCATATAGCGCTTATTGGAGAATGGATTCCATACTATGACATGGTAAGGAACTACCTTCCGATAGTGATCTTTAAATAAAATGCACCGGGGTCTGACAAGAATATCTTGTACCCCTGCCACACAAGACTGGCCTAGCACTTGACTATTAATACTTAATATGATCACCACTAATGGGGCCCGAAACGCATACGAATGAAAGATAGTGATGATTATAAATGTCCACTCTAGATGAGTAATGATCATACCCTAATGGGAGCGACCCACTTGGCCTTGCTGCATGTCCTGTTTTTGTCATTTTTCGGTTGATGAGGCTTGAGGCTACGTTTACCTTAAGAATAGCATTCATACTTAGAATGCTAACACTGCCTTCCAAGCAACGATGCAATGATAGAATTCATCCATACAAGTTGTTCTGGGTCTTAACAAACTAAATCTCCAAAATCAAAATCTTCATTATCTTCACGATATCAAATTCATGATGCACAAATCAGATCGAAATGGTTTTTGGATAATTAAATCCGATACCGGTCTCTTCGACACGATCAACGAATTTTTGGCCAGATTTGATAGTCGGTTATTTAACTATCAAATTTCACGCATAAGCAGTCACTACGCCCATATTTAAAATTTTCAAAATATTCATTTCAAATTTTTTTAGAAAGATATATATTCAAATCTCTTCCCGTATTCCAATACTTGAAAACCATTTCAAAACTTATATCTATAATAGGATATTTTTCCAAGCCATACCTTGTTTCAACTCTTAGTAAAATATTTCTACATACCCATTCCGTGGTCAACATTTCCAAAATGTATTTTTCTTCAATGCTTAGGAAAATATTTATAAATATTTTTTTTTCCAAAATCACTTCTCAACACTTAGGAAATATTCATAAACTTATCAATTTTATGGTTATATTTCCAAACAAGGAATTTTCCCTTATTACCAACTTATAAAATCATTTACAACCACTTTTGTAAATTCTCAACTCATTATAGCTCGTTCCATAAATCTCTGGAATTTTTAATAAATCCCGTTTTCAATTTCCAAAATCGGTTTTACTTATTTAAAATCCCATCCAACAATTTATAACTTCTTTATGAATTCTGATTCATTTTTCGAAGTTCACGTATCGAACACTTGGGAAATTTTCTTAAGTTCCCAGAATTCATTTTAAGATTCCTCATAGAAATCATTTGCATTATATAACATTGTTTACAAATCTCGAGAGTATTTTTAAACACATTTCAATCATTTCCATAACACTATATATATATATATATATATATATATGATAAGTACTTTTTGTAGTATATTAATTTATTTTCAAACAAGTTTAGATAATTATTTAAAATATCAATCACTTCTAAAATAATGAACGATAACTCGTTCCAATTCATTTTTAAATAGACACTAATCGATTTTAAGAAGCTTTTTAATTAAATTAGAATTTATTTCAAGTGATATTAAATATTTGAAAAACCAACTTTTGAAATATTTTAATACTAAACAGTTTTAACTACATAGTTTAATAAATAACAATTCCTTTTTAAAACAACTTAACTTCTCAATAAAAATATATTTTTAGAATTGCAATATATCTAATTTTATATTTATAAATCTCTCTCGATTCATCACAAATCAATTTACCTTTCCTATTTCTCAACTATTTCCACAATCCAAAATGGCTTTCACTATTTCTTTCTAAACCGATTCTATATCTCATTATAAATTTGCACCATGAATTTATATTTCCAATTTATCAAATGATAATCACTTCACTTTATTTACAAACATCATTTATAAATTTTATATACTTATTCCCAGTTTATAACAGATTTATATTGCTGAAATCCATTTCTAAATCGATTTTTATTTAAAATTTCATTTAGAAATCTATTTCTTAAATAATTCAAACTATATTTCAAATTCTTTTAAAAAAAATCTCGATTTCGACTTCCATTTCCTCGTTAAAAAAATTCCTCATTTAAAACTCATTCTTAAAAAAATTTCTCGATTTCGACTTCCATTACCTCGTTATTATGATTTGTACCTCGTTGCAAGGATTTTGACCTATAGGGTTAAAAGCATGAGGGACATCAATTACAGTCATAGGGAGGATAATTATGGCATTGCCATAGTGCAGTCCGCACTAACTGGACAAGAATTAGGAGATATCCAAACCACTTTAAGGTTTTAATCTGGAGATTGTTTACCGGAATCCATAAGGATTTTACGTGGATGACTCCTTCGCATTCTAGCGGATACTCTAGGAAAGCGCGAATTGTTGCGAAGATTTACAGTCTTGGATCTTTTGGTCAATTAATCATCCCGACTTTTGTAAGTACTTACTTTTATTTTGAAATATTATAATAAAATTCTACTTGAGATGTATAATTAATCATAAACATAAATTTTTATTTATTATGTACAGATTCGTCTTTTGGGTTTACTATGATGTTCCATCATAGTGGAACTCATCAGCTTACTACGCAAGCTGTAGAGTCAAAATGCAACCTTTTAGAATTTTCTTATTTATGGTTAGGCCAATGATTAGATTTTTCGAGAAACCATTAACATTGAAAGACTCAAAGCTGTTGTTTAAAGACATCATAACTTTAGTAATGTTGCACTGATCAAAAGCATTGTTATTTAGGGTTTCAGTTCTTACTTATGCAAATTGTAAAACAGATTGAAAATTATGTAGAAAATAACAGGTCTAGTGGCGAGAATTGGTTTTGAGAAGTTCTAACATCATGCTCTAGGGTTTGAGACCGAGTCTTACATGTATGTCAACTAAAAAAGCTATAGCTTTGTGCCTATATGGCATGACAGTACTCAACCATAGCATACTCATTCTTTGTATGACACTACTTGATCATGGCTAACATTTTCTTTGCATGACACTACTTGATCATGGCTAAAACACTTGATGTGATTTTTAAAGTTGCATGATGCTACTTGATCATAGCTAAAAAAATTTATATGATTTTGAAAGAACTTGGAATCTATGATTGATTTGAAAATTTTATTTTGATTACAACCTGATGCCATGGTAATTTTTCAGATGCTTGGCATTGCATGTCCAATGTATAATGTTGTCATCTGGCCTTTTTAGTCGATAAGCTCCAGAAGGAATTATGTCATGATGATTAGAAGCCCAGAGGTCCATCTACTGGCAATTTAGTATTTATCATGATCTTTCTAAGGACTATATCTCCTATTTCAAATTTTCGGGTCTAGACACGTTAATTATAATATTTGATCATTCGGTGAATATACTCTGTCGTTCTTAATGCTGCTGAGTCTCGAAGTTTGGGTAAGAAATCTAAGGCTCATTTCATAGTTCTATATTCTAATGGGTGTTGCAATAAAGTGTTCGGTGGGAGATTATGTTGAGTTCTACCAAAAGCATGGCTTAATAATCATAAACTAAAGAGAAGGTAGTATGTCACGTCGATATTTTAGAGTTTGTTCTATAAGCCCAAAAGACAAAAGGTAGTTAATCCATCTAATTGCCTTTAGCTCAATTTAAGCATTTCTTTAGGCAATCTTTAATTGTTTTTTTATTTGCTTTTACATCACCATTGGCCTGCGGATGGTTTACCGAGGAGAAGTTTTTGATTATGCAATGGTCTCAGCAATATTCTATAAATTCTTAACTCTCAAGTTGGGTGTCGTTATCTGTGATAATTTTGCATAGGAGCATATCTCGTTACAATATTCTTCATGACAAAGTTAACGACTTGATGCGCTGTAATTATTGATAAGGGTTCTGCTTCTATCCATTTTGTGAAGTACTCAATTGCAACTATGGCAAACCTTACTACTCCTTTAGCGGTAAGAAGAGGGTCGATGAGATTGATGCCCCAAACATCAAATGTCCATGGTCTCATCATTGGGGTAAGTTCACTATGTGGTTTTACCATATAACTGGCACTTATTACATCATTTAGCATAATCCAGTGCATCTTGGTTTAACATTGGCCAATAAAAACCTTATCCGGGTATTTTCTTAGCTAACTTTTGGCCTTTAGATGGTCTCCACATACGCCGTCGTTGGTTTCTTCTAGTAGTTTTTGGCCTTCATTGATGGTTACACTTAGGGATTTGCGTAGCCTCTTTTGTATAGTATGATATAGTTAGGGGTTTGCCCTAGGGGCAATTATATAATTTGTTACATATATCTAACTCGACAACTAATCTTTTTTGAATAAAAGGTGTTTTCTTTCTATTATATACATGATATAATGTGTTATATTAATTAACTAATTTAATTAAAAGAATATTTAAAAGAAAAACTATAAATGGTACATTTTTGCAATAGTAGTTACAAAGTGTTGTAATTGTGAGTAATTTATCACAATAAAAATAAATATACCATTTTAGATGTTCCTAGTCAAGATGTAACAAGATTGGATATCGATGTGTCAGTGAGACTAGAGTACGTAACACTCTCCAAATGTTGGGTAGTGTATTACTCATGGCTATTGGGAGCACCTAGAGGTTATGTACTAATAGTTCTTGGAAAACTAAGGAACGACTCACTCGATAGTTTTCTGTCGCTTAATATAACTTAGGTCAAACATAAAATATTAATGTGACAGATTTACACAGTTCTCTCGACATAGAATACCCTGGATCTTCAATATGAAAGCTCCACTTTGATTATTGTCAATCATGGCATACCGTTCCATCGAGTGATATAGTTGGGTCGAGTGGAAGTTGAAACACCTCATACCCCTTAGTATACCCAAAAGGATACACTAGAAGGCGTGGTGCGTTGTAGGTATAAATTAAACTAGCAGAGAATAAGATTCACGAGACAGAAATAGGTAAAAATAGCGGAAACAATTTAAATAACAACTTATTTAAATCCGAACTTCATAATTGCTTTACAAACTAAACAAGTCACCAAAATATTAAATGCATCACGTGTCAAAATACCATATATATGTCTTATGAAATCAAAGAAAACCATAGTCTCAAAAATCAGTGTACAACTAATCCTCAACATGTGCCTGTACAAATAAAGAACAAAGAGCTGAAATAAAAGAAGTGGAAGTACATAGTGGAATCTCCATTAAAGAAACCTCCAAGCAACTGCAACCTATTGTCCTCTTCCTTGATTGCCTATGGGGGGAAAAGGGAGAAAATAGAGGAGTGGGTCGGACTAAAAGCATGGTGAATAATAGTAATTACTAGAATCTTTAAGCAAAGTAAAAGTAATGGACCTTACAGCAATTCTTGTATATAAAAGGAAACAAAGCACATAGAGAGAAGGAATAAGCTAAAAATAAATATGAATTAACTAGATTAACATAATTGATTAACTTTGATTGTTTACACTTGTATTTGTTAGTTTCTTTGATTAGGATGAATTCCTAATCCTATAATTAGGCTGAAATCCTAATTCTACTCTTTGATCGGCCTTCTATCTCTATTGTGTCATTGTGAGCTAGTCCCATTCTATGAGTCCCATAGCAAAAAGACACCTGCTAGCGCTTTAGAACTCAATAGAGAATTATATCCCTACACCGAGGCTGCATGTATGGCCACCGTTAGGCTCACATAATTTGTTGTTCTGTCTTACCCTAAACATCATAACCGTACCCAGCCTCAGCTCCTCCATTGTGAGATCATCAGTCCTAGTCTGAAAGGGTCCTGTCCAGCCTCACCTAAGAGTATTGTGGGCCATCAGTTCTAGTCTGAAAGGGAATGCTGCCAATTTGGGTCCTACTAAACAAAATCTAGTTGCACCCCGTGTCCAAATCTGCTGATTTGAACTTCTATCTATTGGCCCCTTAGTTACTTTAGTTAGCATAAGCGTGTCCCGGCCTCACCTAACCTACCACGAGACCATCAGTCCTAGTCTGAAAAGGTTATGCCCAGGCTCACCTACTGTGAGACCATCGGTCTTAGTCTGAAAGGGAATGCTATTGGTTATGGGCCCTACTTCTATCTTTGCTTATTAACTTAATATAAGTCTTTTAAACAAGCCTCTTCTATTCATTCTGCTCTATTGCTTATTGATGTTCACATAAATGTCCATATTTTTACCACCATATTTAATCTAATTAAATAAATAATCAAATCGGATATTTGAACATATTTAAACCAAAGTTCATATTATTCTCAAATCGTTATATATTCATCTTCATATAGGAGAAAATGGTCATTTTTGTGTATATATATATATATATATATATATATATATTAATTTATGAAAATTTACTTGGAAATTTCTATATTATTTTGCAGGACATTGGCTTCAAATGAAAGAGGGTTTCATAGAAAATATGCATGCACAAATGAATACAAAGAAACGAAGATGGAAATTATTCAAACTCATGGTAATGGAGACCCCCACCTACCCACCTATCTTAATGTACAAATTAGAGGCTAATGCATATGCTAAAAGAGTTTAAAGCTTCATGTATACTTAAATGATGATTATTTGATGCTAATGATTACTTGGCTTCCACATTTCGTAGAAAGGTATTTTGGGCATTCCCCAAAAAAGTGGATTAAGATTTCATACATGTATAAATATCCTTATTCTTCATGTAACCTCTCTTCCTCTTAGTTAGTTTTTTGGCTTAGATTAAAATAAAAGAAAGTTCTCTTTCACATTTCATAGCTACTTAGCCATTTTTACCTTATGTAATTTTTTAGGCAATGTTATTATTGTTCTCTTTTATTTTCTTGTTTACTTCCTTTCATGCTAGTAGTGTAGTTTATTTTCCATGCAAGTAGATTAGTTTTATTTCTTGTTAATTAGATCTTCTTTCATTTAGCTCTATTTTTCCTCTTTTTTTGTTTCATGTTGCAAGCTACATTTGTTGATTTGATAGCAAATATGAGAGGCTAAATCCCTTCAATTTAGGGGTAATGAAGCTCTCTAACTATGTAAGTTCAACATTTTGATGATTATTGCTCTCTTTTTGTGCTTAATGATAATGATTGAAGTGGTTTAACTTGTTGTTTTTCCTTTGAATTTGATAGCCTATGTTGTTGACACCAAATAGGCTATGCTTAAACAATCACTAAACACAAATTACCTCTTCATCTACATATGATTATGGTAATCAAGTGAATGTTGAAATCAAAATTTGATGGTCTATATTTCTAATCAATAGCTAATGGGTCATGCTTAAAATAGATTTCATTTTCAACTTGTTGTCGTTTTTCATGAGAATTAGTAAGTGGTTCAAGGGGTGTGTTATAATTTAACGGCTTTTGTTGGGCTAATTAATAACACAAATATGTCATATTTATGATAAGCACATTGATTAAATTCACTAATGACTAAAAAAGAGATCGTAATTTCATGTTTTTGTTCAACTATGTGATCTAGAGAGTGGGTTTATCTCTAAATTGCCTTTCTACTCTCATATTTTTATCTATTTTTCTTTTTCTAGTTTGTTAGTTCTCACATTTTCTAGCTTAAACATTCTCAAACTCTTGGTTAATTTGATTGAATAGAGATTTAAAGCCTAACAATTCCCTATAGATCGACATGTACTCCCTACGTGCTAACAATTTTACGCCATGCACTTGTGGTTAATTTTATTATAAATTCGCTCGACGGATTTTTAAACCGATAGAATTCCCATCGACGAAGACTTATTAACTTATTATGAGTCTTTTAAATAAGCCTCTTCTATTATCTCTACTATATTTTATAATTAACTTAGTGTAAGTCTTTAAAATAAGCCTCTTTCTATTCTTTCTATTTAATTATAACCTATGTTATAACTTCTCTTTTTTCTTATCTTTCAAGTTATAATCTACTAGTTATAATTGTGCTTATTAACTTAACCAAAGGTCTAAGTATAAAAATAAGCTTCTTTCTTTCTAAACTCTTCTTAATCATAATTATACGTCATAATTAGGCTTAAATTCAGTCTGAGTCCAATTTATTAAAGTCTTCACATTTTACATCTTATTTTCTGTAATTTCAGTGTTCTTATTATTTAATCCATATTCACAGTTTAATCTATTCTATTCCATTCACGTAAAAAGGAAAAATAATAGAAAGAAACAGACAATTACAGAAGGAAATCCCAATGTGGAAAAGATGTAACTAATAATAAATAATTATAAATATTGTAAATAACTGTAAATAAATGGAAAAGCTATAATTGATAGTAATTAGCCACAATTAACAGAAAAGAATAGCTAAAAGAAAATAGATAGAAAATAAATTTAAAAATAAAAGTAAACTGGTAAATAGCTTATTCCAAAATCGTAGAAAAACTACAACAATTGGAAACCCTATTATTTTAAGTTACTTAAAAATATAAAATAATTACTTATCACTCACATGTCCTTTTAGGGTCCTTCCTGAAAAGGTGAACCCAAGCGGAGAATATCTAGAATGAGAAAAAGTGTTAGATCTGAGATCTTATTTATAGGGGTAGTAGTGGATCTCAGACCATTGGATTTGGGGATTGAATAAGATTCAACCATGTTATAGGCTGAATAGGAGCTATCGGATGTAAGAGTAGAAGGACCAGATTGAAATCAAGAATGAAAAATACGTCATAGGAAGCCTTTGGAATGAAGAAATTTTTTCTTCATTCCTGAACACAAGCGGGTCGACAGCCCTTGTGCCCAGGTCGACTGGCCGGTCGACCTGGTCTATATATACATATACATATATATATATATATATATATATATATATATATATCCTTTTTTCTGGTTATTTTGTTTAATTCATATCTTGTTCATTTTAGCTCAGATTCTGATGTTCTATATATGGAAATTGACCAGAAAATTACCACAGACACAATGGTGCAACTCCCGTAGCTCAATTCTTTTAATTTCTCAAAGTTATTTTATTATTTAATTAATTAACGAATTAATTATCATGGGTTAAAATTTTGGGTTGTTACATTCTCCCATCCTTAAATGATTTCATCCCCGAAATCTCTAAGGATAGAAGAACGAAATAAAAGTATTCATCTAAGTTCTACAACCAACTACTCAGCCATCAACCATTCATCCATTGTCCTTAAATTTTTCTAATGCAATTTATGATGCTTGTGCAATTAGTGTAGTGTCAATGTCCCTAACTAATACAAAAGATTAGGCAGTCCACTGATTCAGTTGACCTCCTTTTATGCAATCATTTCTGTGCTATGTATCCAAATGAATGCAAAAATTCCTAATGATAACTGATTGTTCTATATGCATGCTACAAACACCATCCAAATGCGACAATCATGTGAAACTCATCCATTCTTAGCAACTATGGAAAATAGGATAAAAATAAGCACACAACCATATGCATATGCTCTAGTGTCCTAGTTAGGCCGATCCCTAAGAGATAATAGTGCCTAGTGTAAGTATATGCGTCCATAGCATCTACGAGCAAACCCTTGCAACCACTTGCATCCATCATTCATAGCACGTTCTAGTAACATGTTTACATCAAATCCTACCATCCATAGGTTAAATTCTAAGTTCTACCCTCCCGAAAGATAATAAAGGAAGTAACCTATTCAAAATTAAAGATGGAAATAGAAAATTCAAAAACTTATTATTAAAGAAATGTGGATATAAGATACGAATTTTCTCCTAATCAAACTAATCTTCTCCGAAGTCTCCCTAACCGTGTCGAAACCAAGGCAGTCCCCCTATAGACTCTATCCAACATGAAAGAAACTGCGCGGTCTTCCATAAAGAGATTCGGAAGGTGTCATTCCAATTCTAGCTTAGAAACTACTATCATATGGGAATTCCACTAAAGAAAGATGCTTCTTCCAAGTTCTTCCAAAATCAAGGATACTCATTTTCGGCCATGCATGACTTACTATTTTTCTTTAGCCTGCTCACATGAATCAACATTCCTAAGTTCTCAATAGGGTCCTATATACTTTATGAAAACTCTATTATTACTTCCAAAAGTAATTACTACTGTCCTTTACATAGCCTTACCCTTTCTCCTTCACATCTAGGAAATAATTCCTATCTACTCCACATTTTAAAGTTTGGTTTGGCATTTATCAATTTATTTCAAAAACCAAGGCTTTTAAATTTCAAACATCAAATCCTAAAATCTTTGTCTTTAAAAGGATTATCTTTAAGTTTTTATTAAATTCAAAAATACTTGGTTACTTAACATTTTATTTTTCTGGACTTGTATTCCTACATCTTTTTGAATTTACATTATTCCCCAAATCTAGGTAGGAAAAACTTACAAATTCTAAGTTCAAAACTTATTACTCGTTTCCTTTTAAAGACCTTTACAGTTTCCTATAAAAATTGGGATTTTTAAATTTAACCATTACTAAGTTTTTTTCTTTCAAAAACTTATTTACTTTTTCACCAAACCATTTCCTTTTAAAATATTTTTAAAATATCCTAATGTGATTTCAAAACGTCTTCTTATTAGACCTAACAATCTCATATCTTAATGTATTGGAACTACTTTCTCCTATGAGAAATTATTAACGCTAAAATCTTCTATGAACCTTTTAAAAGAGGACTTCATGTTTATGTGAAATTACTAGGAACTTATTTTATATTTTTTCGAAATAGGATATACAAAATATGGTGCTTCCCATACCTTGTATATCTCTTTCACATGCTCCTTATAGCTTCACAAAACATTTTATTGGTTCCATAGAAAATTATACCATTATTATTTTCATTCCAATAGATTAAAGTATATTTAAATTATATTTTCTTAAGATAAACATCTTCTAATATCTAACTTTTTCTTTTCAGAAAAACTCATCTTCAAAATTATTTTAGTATATCCACAAATATAACATTTTCTTATACCTATTTAATTAATAGGTGTATTCACAAGTCACTTTTATTTCTATTCTTAGAAATTATCTTTTCAAAATACATTTTTATTTGGGTTTAAAAAAGATGTTGCATAAAACACTGTTACTACAACCCAAAAATACTACTGTATGGATTCAATTAAAATAAATACCAATAAACCCTCATATATTACGTAAATACATTTCCTTTGGAAGTCACCTACTATAACAATAGTGCTATAGTCTATGCTCCCTTTACTTTTCACCAAAACATCTATTACAACAATAAATGTTGTAATGTACGTTTATGATACTTAATACTTTTTAGGTTTGTATTTCTAAATTTTTTTTTTACTTACAAAGAAACTAGTGAACTATACACGTTCTATAATTCTTCAAAAAGAAGTTCACTTTTAACAAAATTAATATCACATAAAAACCAATTTAAATTTCATATTATTGGGTTAGACATAAAGTGGATTTTCCTACTTACTACCGTAGGAGTATCCTTTCTAAACCTTGGAAATCTCGTTTTCGTACTTAAAGTCTTTTGTTTCGATACTCATATTTATTCTAAGGTGCTACCGTTAAATCCACTTATATGAAACAATTATACTTTCTGCAATTATCTACCTATGATCTTTCTTCTTTCCTTATCACCTGAATCTATTGTACATCTCCAAATCTTTGCCTACCTCTATTTGGATTTTCACAATCCAAACCTCAATATACAAAATTGTTTCTCAAACTCTTTCCATGTGTGGATTCTCTATGCCCCAAGAAACACGCTTCCTTATGCCAAAAGTGATACTTTAAGAACTTTGATTTTAAGTGAAGAATGCGAGGTGTACAAAGATCCTCCTTTAGGTGAACAACATGCTCCTCCATACTCTTGGAAATCACCAAAACGTTGTCCATGAATGCCACCACAACTTATTTAGGACGCCTCTAAAAATACGGCTCATCAAATCAACAAAATAGGCTGGGCATTGGTTAGCCCAAAAGGCATAACCAACCACTCAAAGAATCCATCGAGTGTCCATAATGCGGTCCTATTAATGCTGTCATCAGCGACCTAAAGCTAATGAAATCCTGTGGCTAAATCAAGCTGGGAGAATACCAAAGAGCCAACCAACTGATCCAAAAGATCGCCTATCCTAGGAAATGGATATTAGTTCTTCTTCATGAGCTTATTTAATACCCTATAGTCTACATAAAGTCAAAAGGAACCATTCGACTTAGTAGCGAAGACGACTGCCGCTCCCTACTCTGATATGCTTTTTCTTATGAAACCTTTCTCCAAAAGCTCATGAATCTTTCTTTCTTATGGGTAATGCTACTAGCTTAGCATTATCAACCAAATAAATCCTGAAGTCAATCTCTCTCTTAGGGGGTAGTCCCCTAACCTCCTTAAGGATGTCTGGTAAATCTCCGACGACAGGGACCGAATCTAACTCCGATGATGATGAATCGAGGGAATAAAGGAATCTCAACATAACTGACCCTTGCAGTTGCAAGAAACCTCGAGTGTCCTACCACTGCATGTTTCTAGTCTAAAGACTCTCCTCTTGTAGTCTAATATAGCTCCATATGTGGATAGCCAATCCATTTTCAAAAATCATCGCATACCCCGAAAATCCTAAAGTATAGGCGTCGTAGTCAAATTCTACGCCTAGGATAAAAATTTTCAAACCCCTACTAACCATAGACAAGTATGCCGATCCACCTACAGGGTTTGAATCAATAATGGATTTTACTACTAAAGAGATGTCAAAGTGCAAACAATTTACCAAAGAATTCGTAATAAAAGAATGCGATGCTCTAGAATTAAAAAGAGTCCGAATAGGAAAATCTGAAATAGACATCAAAACTTTCAATAGAGACTTTCCTACCTCTATCTTTTCCACTACTAGTAGGTGCTGCATACAAAGCCTGTAATCGCATTGTAGGTGCGCCTGCTCTCTGCCCCGTCCTCTGAGGACAAGCTCTACTACGATGACCAGGCTGCCCATAGTTGAAACACCTTTCCTTCATCATTTTATTCTTACAGTCCTTTGCATAATGACCAGTCATTCTAGAACGCTAACATCTCCCGATTTTCTTGATTTGCTTCTAAGGTCCTCTCTCCTTCCTCTTGTCCTTATCTTTATCCATCTTGTCCTTCCACCACTACTTCTTAGAACTTGTAAGAACCTTCTCAAGCTCTCCCTTCAGTTGAAGAGGTGGGTTGACCACTCTATCGGTCCCCCAAACCTAACCGACTAAACCTTTGCTCCATATTCTCCAACTTAGCTTGTGTTACATCTGAATTCTTCGTGCCAAAAAAAGTTCTGCTTCCTATAGTAGCAAAATCCTTGCATAGCTTAGAAAAATCAGCTAGTATAGGTGGATTAAAGGGATTTCCACCTACCGGTGTTGTATTGGGCACTTTCCCATGCACCTCTGGTACGGAGCTCTGTGGAACCAGTCAACCACACTATATAAAGAGAAAGGAAACTTAGGCTTGAAAGAATCGAAAGAAGGTTGAACTGGACTTTGAAGGTATTTTTATAAAAACTCTTTTATGCTTGAAAACTATCTATAAGAGTTCCTTTTTAAATACTTTTAAAACAAGTTATTTTGAAAAATACTTTACATAAATTTTTAGAAATCCTGTAACCTTAGGCTCTGATACCAAATGAAACTCCCCACACCCCTTAGTATAGCCAAAAGGATACACTAGAAGGCGTGACACAATGTAGGTATAAACTAAAACTAGTAGAGACTAAGATTCATAAGACAAAAATAGGTAAAAATAGCGGAATCAATTTAAATAATAATTTATTTAGAACAGAACTTCATAATTGCTTTAAAAAATAGTCACCAAATACATCACGTGCCAAAATACCATATATATGTCCTTTGAAATCAAAGAAAACCATAGTCTCAAAAATCAGAGTACAACTATTCTCCAACATGTGCCATTACAAATAAAGAACAAAGAGCTGAAATAAAAGAAGTGGAAGTACATAGTGGAATCTCCTTTAAAGAAACCTCCAAGCAACTGTAACCTACTGTCCTCTTCCTTGATTGCCTATGGGTCCCACGGCAAAAAGACACTTGCTAGCGCTTTGGAACTCAATAGCGAATTATATCCCTGCACCGAGGCTACACCCATGGCCATCGTTAGGCTCACACTATCTATTGCTCCCTCTTACCTTAAACAGCAAAAGCGTGCTCATCCTCACCTCCTTCGTTGTGAGACCCTTAGTCCTAGTCTGAAAGGGTCCGGCCCAGCCTCACCTAAGTGTGTTGTGAGACCATTAGTCCTAGTCTGAAAAGGAATGCTGCCAATTCGGGTCCTACCAAACAAAATCCAGTTGCACCCCTTACCCAAATCCCCTAATTTGAACTTCTACCTATTGGCCACTTAGTTACTTTAGTTAGCATAAGCGTGTTCCAACCTCACCTAACCTACTGTGAGACCATCAGTCCTAATCTGAAAAGGTTATGCATAGTCTCATCTATTGTGAAACCATTAGTCCTAGTCTGAAAGGAATGCTATTGGTTATGGGCCCTGCTTCTATCTTTGCTTATTAACTTAATATAGGTCATTTTCTGTTCATTCTTCTCTATTGCTTATTAACTTATCCTAAGTCTTTTACATAAGTCTCTTTTATTATCTCTCTATATTTGCTTATTAACTTAATGTAAGTCTTTAGAATAAGCCTTATTATGTTCTTTCTATTTAATTATAACCTATGTTATAACTTCTCTCTTATCTTGTCAATCTACTAGATGTAATTGTGCTTATTAACTTGACCCAAGGTCTAAGTATAAAAATAAGCTTCTTTCTCTTTTTACACTTCTTAATTATAATTATACGTCATAATTGGGCTTAAATTCAGTCCAAGTCCAATTTATTACAGTCTTTACATTTTATGTAACGATCCAGAATTTTGGCTATTTGAAATTGGAATATTTAATTGATTTTAAAAATTAATTTTCAACATGAATTTCAAATATAACTATTTATTTGACAATTTAATTATTGAATTTAATAATTGAAAATTTGGTAAAATATTGAATTTTGAGTTTTTAGCTTGATAAAAATAATTTAAAGGCTTTAAAATTTATATTAATAATACTGAAGATAATAAAACTGTTTAAATTGAATTTAAAAGTGATTTGTTCAATTTTAAAAATATGTCGTTTGAAATAGCATTTAAAAATAGCCATCCGTGGCACAGTCTCGGATTTTGATGAAACTACTTCCATTGGATCCATAATAGTGTATTATGAGCGATTTTTAAAATTCGCAATGTTTGGTCATACGGGATAGAAATGCGATGAATTTTATATCCTAAATTCAGTATAATAATTGGGTCCAAAAAGCTATCTTCTTCATACGATCGAATTTGAAATCAAAACATTTTCCATTGCGTTTGGAATAGAGGCATAATATTATAAACGCCTAGCTGCACGCCTCGGTAGGAGTCCAGAATTTTAATCTGGTTTAAACAAATTATTTGAAATTAAATAATAATATTTTAAATTTTAGTCTTAAGTCAATCAGCCATATTCTTCTTTCAACAAGACATTTGAGCATGCTTCTCCCCCTCCAACATGCTAACATCTCATCCCCTTTCTCTTTTATATACGCAATCTACAGAACAGTTAAAGAAAGAAGGCAAGCTTTAAAATTTCAAAATCAAAATAAATAAAATCATCCATTTCCTCTACCTCTTTCAAAAAAAAAATCAAAAATCACGAGCTATCTCCTCTCTCTTTAGTTTAAATCAACAAATAAAAGAAGTCACACACGTATTAATTTGCGAATGGAAGCTAGGTTGCAAGGTGAGGAAGCGGTTCGGAATTTAAATCGCGATTTGATGTGGCGGCAATATAAAGGCAAGCTCGAACATGGGGTGGTGGAGTTCTCTAATGGGTTGCGATGAGAGAGGTGGCGACGTGGGATTGAGCGACTTCGAGATTAGTATAGGCATGGTGACTTTTCTTGATGACCGCGATAGTGGAGTGTCGCGTGCGAGGCTGGTGGCCAAAGGATGGAGATTGAGCATGGAGGCTGAGCTATTTGGGTTGCTAGTTGGAACGATCGAGAAAGGGCATTTAATTGATTAAGCTATGTCAGAGTTCAGGTAAACAACTTTCTCTCCAGGTGCTATATGCTTGATTTCATGAATTCATCAATCGACTCGAAGATTTTGATTAAAAAAATTAAACCACAAACCCGAAACTAATAGCCAAAGAAAATTATATATGTTAGGAACTGAGATGTTGGTTTTGATGACAACAACCTTTTTAACTTATCTTATTATAAAATATATACTAACACTGTTGTCAAGATAGGGATTTATATATAGGTATTGATTACTGAAGACTGATCAGTATAAAGACTCAAGACTCAAGATTGAAGACTCTAGTGTATCAAGATCAAGATTTCAAGATATGTGTCTAGATTTTGTTAAAACTTCATAATACATGGAAATCTTCAGTTCGAATTTCATTTGGGATCGAACGCATTTCTACCTTCTTAGCGGCATACAAACCCACGACAAGTAGCTTACAAACCTACGACAAGTGGATTACAAACTCACGAACATCCTGGTTTCGTACAAGTTCTCGAGTCCTGATGTGATGAGATATTCTGCAAGAAGACGCTTGCAAAAATACTTTAAAATGGTTTTTCAAAATGATTTTCAAAACTGCTTTTCAAAATATTTTAGCCTTAAAATTATCTTTTCAAATGATTTTCAAAAAGGTGTTTTAGCCTTAAAATATTCTTTGTTTTTCTGTTTTAAAACATAGTAAAATTAGTTTATTTTACTCCAGAATCATTTCATCTTGTTTTCATTTCAATACCGTTTCCAAAACAAATTTTACATTATTTTTTAACAAGGAGATGTCAGCATCATGGGATACCCCATGTCGACATGGCGGCCGTTGAATTCAAAAATTCAATTTTCAGAAGAAGTGTCTATTCGTTTAAATCTCTTCACGAATGGTTACGACAGTTGGTACTCTAAAAATAGCCTTCTCAAATGAATTTTTTATATACAATACTCATATTTTGTTCACTTCTACTTCTCCACAAATCCATGTTCTATAATTATCATATTTTAAGATCATGCCAAAATTCTGTCAAATTCTCTAGTGAATCAAATTAGAATTTCATTCTTGTTTGATTCTCTGTTCTCTCTCGAAGATCAAAGTGCTATTCAGAGTTATATGATCAATTCATAATTAAAATTTTATCGAGTCACTCTATAAGGTGTGATTGTGCCTAAAAATCAATTGGGTAATCTTGTGGCCGTAAATCAAGAGAGTTTACCCTGGACTCGTGAGACAGGAGGGCACCTCAAGGCCTTTATAAATTGAGGAGTGTAATCTCGACACTGGTTTAATAAAAATATATATGAGGTGGTTTGCCTGGTATATGACTGGATGTAGGGTAACTCCGAATCAGTATAAAATCCGGTGTGTTCTTCCCCTTTACTGCTTTTTATTTACTTTGTGCATCTGTATTTGATTCTGCGATTGCTCTGTGATTAAATTCTGCATTTATTTGTGTCATAATTTCAATTTAGTTCATATAATTCTTAGAATTCATTAAACACTATTCACCCCCCTCTAGTGTTAAATTGGCCTTAAGATCCTTAATCTGCTGTCCCTTTCAATTGGTATCAGAGCATTGGTTTTCATAGTTTTCATAATCTGAAACTTGAAAATTGTTCTAATGGCTACCAACACTGGTAATGTCAACTCTGGCGCTAGTTCTATTATCCCTAACACTAGTTCATTTGTAGAAGGCCAGACTACTATCAGACCACCATTTTTCAATGGCAGTAATTATGCATATTGGGCTTGTAGAATGAATATTTATTTACGGTCAGTAGGATTAAACACTTAATATATCACACAAACTGAGTACGTTGAACCGACTACCAATTTTGCCCAGTGGAATGCTGAGAAAAAGGGTGTTGCACAAAATAATTCAAAGGCCATGAATATATTATTTTGTTTATTAGATAGGAATGAGTTTAATAGAGTGTCTGGTTGTAAGTTTGCATTTGAAATCTGGAAAACTTTGCAAGTTACTCATGAAGGAACAAGCAAAGTTAAACAGACTAAAATTTCCATATTAAATAATCAATTTGAATTGTTTGAAATGCATGCAAATGAGTCCATTTTCGACATGTACAGTCGATTTCAAGATATTGTTCATTCACTAATAGCACTGGGAAAAAGCTTTTCGGAGGAAGACCAAGTCAGAAAAATTCTAAATTCACTTACTCCAGAATGGGATCAAAAGACACTTGCAATCGAAAAAGAAAATGATACCAGCCTTATGAAAATAGAAGAATTGATTGGTAATCTGATGTCTTATGAAGTTCAACTACAAGGAAGAAGAGAAAACAAAGCTACAGAAAAGAAGTCATTAGCATTCAATGCAACAATTAAAGATTCAGAACTAGATAGCTATGAGGAGATTGCTTTCATGACAAGAAACTTTCGAAAAATTCCTAAAATATAGAAAAATGAATAATTACAAAAGAAACGATCAAAGGAATTCAAGAAATAATGCAGAGAATGTCAATAATAATAGATGCTACAACTGCAACAAAGTCGGACATTATAGGAAAGACTGTCCGTATCCAGATGAACAGTTATTCCCTCCAAACATTGATTCGTCAAGGAAAAGAAAGAAAGCATACACAATAACTCTTGATGACTCATACTCATCATCCAGTAACGATGAAAAGAAGATGGAAGATTCAAATTCGTGTTTCACTGCTATTCATGAATCAGATGATGATGGGAGTATGGATCTAAAAATAGGTACGCATTTACATGATTTTTAATTTCTCTTGGTTGAATGGATGCCTGTTTGTTTGCTTGATTTTATTAAGTTCCTTGAATTTTAAGTTCAAATTTATCCCTTGAAATTTGAATTTTAAATTCAAAAATAATATTATTTTAATAATATTTTAAATATTAAATTATTAATATTTAAGTATTATTATATTTAGTGTTATCATAGGAATTATATAATTAGCATATAGGATGTAATATATATAGTTATTAGAAATTAGGATTAGATACTTTCCTTTGAATCAATATGCACATGTCGACATACCCGGATACCCCATGTCGACGTGCCCCTCAGAATTTGATTTCAAAATTTGAATTCAAACTTTTGAATTTCCCACCACCTTTGCACCAACTTCAATGCTCTGGAAAGATGCCTCTTGACCAGAGAACATGACCATAGAATCTCTATTAATCTCACTCTCTTTATCATCACTTTTCACTTTCATTTCAAATTTCGAGCTTATCTTCATTATCTTCAACTCCTCTCAAACTTCTTCAATTGTCTCTTCAAGAACTCCTAACACTATTAGGCTTCCAAAATCTATCAAAAACTTTCTTTTTAATGACCCGGAAGCTATCAAAGCTTACATCAACTATGTAAATTTTGGTAAAATTCATAGGGGAAAATTTGCTATTTTTGAAGATTTCCCTTCTTATGAAATTAAAAATCTTTTTTCAACAATGTTCTATTCTTAGTTTAGTTGATAACAAACAAAATGATTTTGAATGTTATCCAAACCTTGTTAAGATGTTTTATGCGAATTTGAATCGCGGTTTTTATGATGGGAAAGAAGGACAAATTTGGAGAAGTGTTAAAGGAACACAAATTGTTTTGGATTGTGAAATTTTAGGAAATATTTTGGGATGCAAGTATATCGGAATGAATCTCTTGGAATTTCAAATCAATGAAAATGATCGAGAGACATTTCATCATATTTTTGAAGGGGGCGACAATTTTGAATTCAAAAATCGTTATTTTCGTTCAAAAGCAAGAATTGTTAATCTTCTTATCCAACACTCTTATACCAAGATCAGGAAACTACAACAACCTGACTTTGAAAGTTTGCAAAGCTCTTTTTGCAAGTTTTGGAAATTATGGTATTAATTGGGCTCAAGTTATTTTGGATAAGCTAAGGCCCAAGAACTTTACCATGGGTGAAAACACATTATACCATGGAATTTATCTTACATGAATTTTCAATTACTTTGAAGTTGATTTTAAAAGGAAAGAATTTACAACTAGAAAAGTGTTCAACCACGGAAACATTTCCCTTATGCAAATTCCATTAGTGTTTCAACCATATGAAACACTTATGGAAAAGGAAGAAAGGCTTGCTCATGAAGAAATGGAAGAAATGGAGGAAAAAGAAGAAGAGGAAGTGGAAGGAATGGAAATTGAGGAGGATGAGGAAGATCAAGAAACCTCCTTAGAAAGTATAGAATATCCTACTAATCCCGCTAATCCATCCAATAAGACCATTCTCAATAATCAAAGTATTATAGTGGAAAATCAAAAGACACTTAAAAGATTAATGAGTAAGAAAATGGATAAAATTTCCACTAAAATCGACAAGTTCTTTGGGAAAATTAGTAGAAAGCTTGGACTATCATCTTCTTCATCATCATCTAACTAGTTTTAAGTTCATGTTATCTTAAGTTCTATCTTTGTAGTTTCTTTATTTTAGTTAATATTATATTATCTTATGTAATGCTAACTAGAATTATTAAAGAAATCGTTCCTTTCCTGTTATTATTGTTCACTTGTCTTTGTAATTGCTTGTTTTTATATTATACAAATTTTAGTTTAATAGATTTGTTAATAATATTCAAAACAAAGAAAAATGTCACTTTAGGCAGAGGCATGCCGACATACACCATCCCTCCTGTCGACATCCATAGAAACTAGTTACATTTTCAAATTTTAATTCATGTAACTAACTTATGTCTATTCATTTCAAACGACTTTCTATCCCTATTTATATCCGTTTCTTCCAGAATAAATTGTCAAACTTCATCTCTATTCACTCTCTTTCATAGTTCTTTCTATTTCTTGAATTATGGCTTCTCTGATTAAGAATCTAAGTGATAATATTGAAGAAACTCTCACTTCCTTCAAGAGTATTCTTACATTCATACTTTATAATCAATGCCACTTAGAATTAAGTCAAATATAGATGATCAAGGAGCAAGAGAGACATTTCGACGCCCTTCAATGGATGATCCCAACCCTTAACAAGGACGATCTCAAAGGAATTCCACCAGTCACTCTTGATAAAGATAAAGAAGAATGGGATGCCATTAAAGAAGACCCTATCTTTGGAGAAGATGGATGGGTGGAAGTACCAAGAAATGTCTAGTTATTCTGTATGATATTTATTTGATTTGACTGGTGTGGTTTAAACTTGATTAACTTAACTTATTTGGTATGGTTTTTATATATGTTTAAATAACTACTGTAAATATATGATTGGATGATTATTGGTTTACTTCTGGATTACACCCATGATCACATTTCACATTTATGATCACACTTAGCACTTATTACAATTATACATGGATTACTCTATTTTATTATGGTTGATTATCCTCTAACGAGTTTAGGTAATTTATTGGTTAAATGTTTTTGGTTGATGAAAAGAGGGAGAATTTATAAAATAGTAGTTGGCTTGGAGTAAGGGGGAGTCTTGGAGTAAAGGGGAGTCATGGAGAAAGGAGGAGTGATGATAGAAGTTATGGTAAAGTAAGTATATTTAATAAATACAGGTTGTCATCATCAAAAAGGGGAGATTGTTAGGAACTGAGATGTTGGTTTTGATGATAACAACCTTTTTAACTTATCTTATTATAAAATATATACTAACACTGTTGTCTAGATAGATATGTACATGCAGGATATATAGATATGTATATGCAGGTGTTGATTACTGAAGACTGATCAGTATAATAACTCAAGACTCAAGATTGAAGACTCTAGAGTATCGAGATCAAGATTTCAAGATATGTATCTAGTTTTTGTTAAAACTTCATAATAGCATGGAAATCTTCATTCTGAATTTCATTTGGGATGGAACCCATTTCTACCTTCTTAGTGGCTTACAAACCCACGATAAGTAGCTTACAAACCTACGACAAGTGGCTTACAAACCCACGAACATCCTGGTTTTGTACAAGTTCTCGAGTCCTAATGTGATGAGATATTCTGTAGGAAGACGCTTGCAAAACTAAATGGTTTTTCAAAATGATTTCAAAACGATTTTCAAAATATTTTAGCCTTAAAATTATCTTTTCAAATGATTTTCAAAGAGATGTTTTAGCCTTAAAATATTCTTTTTTTTGTGTTTTAAAACATAGTAAAATTATTTTATTTTACTCCATAATCATTTCATCTTTTTTTCATTTCAATATCATTTTCAAAAAAAAATTTACATTATTTTTAACAAGGGGATGTCGACATCATGGGATACCCCATGTCGACATGGTGGCCGTTGAATTCAAAAGTTTTAATTTCAAAAAGAAGTGTCTATTCGTTCAAATCTCTTCACGAATGGTTATGGCAGTTGGTACTCTATAAATAGTCTTCTTAACGAATTTTTTATATACAATTCTTATATTTTCTTCACTTCTTCTTCTCCACAAATCCATGTTCTATAATTATCATATTTTTAAGATGGTGCCGAAATTCTGCCAAATTCTCAGGTGAATCAAATTAGAATTTCATTCTTGTTTGATTCTCTGTTCTCTCTCTCTCAGATCAAAGTGCTATTCAGAGTTATAGGATTAATTTGTAATCAAAAATTTATCGAGTCTCTCTATAAGGTGTGGTTGTGCCTGGAAATCAATTGGGTAATCATGTGGCCCATAAATCAAGAGAGTTTTCCCCGGACTCGTGAGACAGGAGGGTACCTCAAGGCCTTTATAAATTGAGGAGTGTAATCTCGACACTGGTTTAGTAAAAATCTATATGAGGTTGTTTGCCTTGGTACAGGACTGGATGTAGGGTAACTCTGAACCAGTATAAAATCCGGTGTGTTCTTTCTCTTTACTGCTTTTTATTTACTTTCTACATCCGTGTTTGATTCAGTGATTAAGTTCTGCATTTGTTTGTGTCATAATTTCAATTTAGTTCGTATAAGTCTTAGAATTCATTAAACACTATTCATCCCCCCTCTAGTGTTAAATAAGCCATAAGATCCTTAATCCGCTGTCCCTTTCAATATATACTACATTCTTTCCGAGGAAAAAATTTGTAGACGTATCAACGAGCAGTTGCTTTAAAAAAAATCATTAGTTAGTGTTATGCAAACAAAAATGCATACATAGACAACACAATAAAGGGCTAGTTGCTGAGATTTAGGAATCTGTACCTACATTATTAACTTAAGCAGTAATTCCTAAAATTAACATAATTTTAAAATAGAAATCTTGTAAGTTTATAACTATTCTTATGAGGCCTGATTGCAACCAAACTGGTGGTGTTGGAAAAAAGCGTAGGCTTAATCAAAAATTGGTTAGGAGATTTTAAAGTCAGATGGAATTATAAATTAAGTTGAACACCTATTCAATTTAATTTGAAATTAGGGCGAGTAACATATTTGAAAATCACGGTGAGTTAATCTCATTCAGTTTTGGATTTACTGTAACTAATTTTAAATAGTTAAAATTAGTAATTGGTTGAGTTTGATAATTTTTATTAGTTGAATGTGATATTATATATAGTACTGTATATATTGGAGTGATTGATGTTCCCGCATATATATAGCGGATGAGACCCTATGCGCCCCGCATAATAGCGGATGACCCTATATACTGCGATATCCCTCTCAAAGTGGGATTGGTATTTTTATATTGTACTAATATCTGTGGATGCATGAAAATAGGTTGGACGGATCCAACTTGATTCCTCAAAATGTTGGAATTTATTTTCATATATAGTGATATATGATTTGTTTGAATAATATGTGATGATTATAGTGGAATTTGAATTTACTGGATACTATGGTATTACTTGTTTATAATTTGTTATTTTAAAATGCCATAAATATGTATATTTAATTTAGAAAGAAAATAAAAAGGGAAACTGAAAGTAAAATATTTATAGTGAAATTTGGATTATCTAAAGGAAATGAATTTGGGGAAAATAAATAGCTTGATTTTTAAATTTGACTTGATAATTTTGGAATATGGAGAAATAGATATTTTTGGAATAATGTAATAAAAGGGTTTTAAAGTAATAATAATTAACGTAAGCTATATTTTTTTAAGTGAAAAGGGATTTTGAAATCGAGATTTAAAATAGTTTGGGAAAAAAAAAGGGAAATTTGAAGATAAAATATGAAATTGTTATACTAGATCTTAAATAAGGTTTTAAATTATGAAAAGGAAGTGAAATCTAAATTTATTTAGGTTTTGGAATATTTGGATTATATAAGAAATTAATTTAAAAATGGAATTTAATTTAGATTTCGGTTTAAAATCGATTAAGTATTATGTAACCGTTATAAACAAGAAGTGAGACTATGGAATTTATAAACAAGGTTTATAAATAAGAAAGTGATTATCGGTGGATAAATGGAAGTTATAAATTCACGGTGAGATTGTATAAGGAGATGGGCAAATTAGTTTAAAAATAAGTGGTAGATTTATATTTTTAGAAATGTGAAAAGGGATTTAAGGAATTGGGACGTAGATTAAAGTTGGAAATAAATCGAGAGATATTTATAATTGTTAGACTGGTTATATTGGATTTGGAAAATATATTTTATCGAGAAATTGTGTTTCTTTTAAAAAGATTTTTTTATAATTAACTGGTTAATTCAGAAAGGTTTTTAAAGAATATTTCAAAAAATTAATTATTTAGTTATTTTAAATTTGTTTTAAAGTATATTTAAATATGAAAAAGTCAGTTTATATTAAGTTAATTATTATTTATAATTAATCAGTATTATTATTTTAAAAGGATAAACTATTCAATATTGATATTTTATATAATAACTTTTATTTTAAAAGTAGTTTGCCTAAAGTTTAACTTGGAAAACTATTATAGAAATTTCATAAGTATTATTTTGAAAATTATTAAATAAAGTTTTCGGGAAGTAATGGTATACTCGCATGGCGAAATCGGAGGTATTAAGGGCTACGGTTAAGTTTTGGATTTCTCTGGGATAGAGACGTAACCATTGAGCTGTGAATCCATGGTTTGATATCGCAGTGATACTTTCCAAATTATTTCAAAGGTTTCTAAATATCTTTGAAAAAAATAGTTATGAGTATACTAAATTCGGTAAGGAAGTACATATTTTGGTAAAGGAGATTTAAGTGATAGAAATTTAAATTGAATAAGGCGTGGCGTTTTTCAATGGAAAAATGGAATCTTTAGTTGTATGATTGTTTATTTGATAGTTAAAGAACCAACTATCAAATCTGGACCCAAAATATAACTTTAGAAATATTTGGGAGAAACATGAGAATTATATGGTACAGTTACCATTCGAGGTGCTACATTGTACGTATAAACTCATTTCATTCTTTTGGGACATTTATAAGCAAATCCGTCCATAAATGGTTAGGAGGTGATCTTCGATCTTATTTTTGTCAGTTTATTTCCTAAAGAACCGGGGTTGAGTTTACCGAAAAATATCGAACAGTGTTTCGAAGTGACCGGGATTGGATAAGTTATTCAAAAACCACTTCAATCACGTTTTCGAAGGGAAAACAAGAGCATGGAGTCAAAGATGGAGCATTGAAGTGCAAGGGCTAATCGCTACTAATCCTGAGGATGATTCCAAAATAGATGTAGTAGGAATAGTGCCTTTGGTTCCGTTCGGACCTAGAACGGACTTGTATGGACGAATATTATCAGTACGTTATCATTGGAGGACAATGAGCATTCTAAGTGGAAATTCCTTTGAAAAGGTAATCGTAGCCTCATCAACCGGGAATGACTGAAAAACAAGGGGAATGCAGCACGGCTAAGTGGTTCGCACCCAATTAGGGTATGTTTATCACCTTTCTAGATACCCTCGGATATTATATATTATGGAACGGTTGCGTGTAAAAGAGCTCTCGGAAAGGGTGGGAGCACCCAGGGTGATAGCATATTGGTCTATCCAGGTTAGGGGTAGTCCAGTCTTGTGTTGTAGGGGAACCCAACGAGGACTACACCATTTAAGCTATTAACAACGGGTAAAAACCGTTGTTAAGTCCAAAAGCAACGGGTAAAAACCGTCTTTAATACAGGAGTGGTTGACTTTAGCGACGGGAAAAAACCGTTGCTTTATTTCCAAAAGGCAACGAGTATAAACCGTTGCAAAATGGGCCAAAGGCAACGGGTACTAACCGTTGCAAATTCGTCAAAAGGCAACGGTTATAAACCGTTGCAAACTTGACAATAGGCAACGGGTATAAACCGTTGCTTAATGTACAAAAGGCAACGGTTACTAACCGTTGCTTAATAGGCAAAAAATCAACGGATATAAACCGTTGCTTTATGTCCAAAAAGCAACGGGTGCAAGCGTTGCTTTATGTGCAGTAAAAAACGGTTAAAAACCGTTGCTTTATACCCAAAGTCACACATAAAGCAATGGTTAACACCCGTTGCACATAGTGTTTGCTCCTGCCCCTACAAAATCACATCTGTAACTCACTACTGCGTTACACGCATATCTCGGTATATATACCAGAATATCAATATATATCAAAATATTGGTACACAAGCACTATAAACATATCGCACATATACCATACATATAAAATTATCAAACTTATAATTACACTTATTGTTTTGCAAACACAATGCTATCGTGCCGGAATATCATACTCATTACACTGCATTGTTTATTACACTACAGTACAAAGATTTCATTAATTACAGATCCAGTACAAAGATAAGTACAAAACTTTCGTAAGAAACAGATCCAGTTTTCAGCTTCAACCTGAGAGGAAAATAAAATCAAAAGGGCAAAGCATTCCAATTTTCAGACTTCAATGTTCAATCTGGTTCATGTGCAACTCGAAGATTAAATTCAGAGGCAGTTCAACTTCATAAATCTGGAAAGAATATTCCAGTTCAAAAACAAAAAGCATCACCTGATTCAAAAAGTCTGAAACAGTTTAAAACAAAGTAGAACCCAAGAAAAGAGAAAATCAAATAATGCAAAGCAATTCAAAGCAAACAACGGTTAGGATAAAGCAAATTTGATCAAGCCTCAATTTCCAGATTTTGAAATCTTTTTCAGGTTCTCTTTCCTCTCTGTCAAACTATCCAGGTGAGCAAACCACCCTTATAAATTCTTAAAACTTGATATATCTATTTTGCATGTGATAAGTCTTGAATGTAAATTGTGAAAGGTGCTTGCATGCTTGTATTTATGTATGGATGACTGTGTGTACGATTGTGTACAGGCAACATGCCTATGTTTATACATGACAGGTTTGATAAACCTGTCTAAAAATTCATAACACCCAAAAGAATGAATGTTAGGCTTTGATCATTAAAAGGAAATTGTTTGAAATAATGTAATTTCATATATGAAAATAATTTCAGATAAAAACAGGTGCATTGCTATTCTTATATCACAGTTATGTACACAGGCTGCTAATGTTGTTACTTATCTTCTTGTTTAATCAAGAAAAGCATTAGATCTTGGGGTGCATGTTATCATTTGAACCTCATTGATGTGGCTGAATTCAATTAGACTATCAACCCTCTTGTTTTTGGTCAGTCTTGAATAAACACTTTATGTAATCTGACTCAGTCCGTGTGACATAAGTATTAATTACCACTAATAGAAGTTGCATTGAATCTTGAATGCAATTCATTATCCAACTTTGAACTATTTCTATTCTATTATTTCGAATATCAAAATAAAATTGGTGAATGTTTGATTATCTTTCTAGCTCAGACTTTGAAATGCAAAGTCAATATAATGTTTTATGCTTTGTACGAGTTGGCAACACTTCTTTCAAGTTGCAAATATATAATGTTATAATAATTTTTAAACACGGTTTTTTTTAGTTTGAGAGGCATTGAAGGAGAATATAATGGGCTTCAACCTTTTTTTTGGAAGGTAAAAGCTTTACTTCCTAGTATTTGATAAATTGTCGATTATCTTGTAAACAAGACAGACCAAGACAAAATACACATGCATTTGCATATGCAAATTTCATATACAGCAAACAAAAGAAAATCAGCAATATATGCAAAGAACAAGTCAGAAATATCAATACCTCCGACTAAAGGTATCGTATCAAACCTTTTTGATGGCTCACATAACCTCCGGCTCCAACATCCCAAAGGTCTCGGTAAATTGTCGACATATTTTGGCGGTTAGCTCATTCGGCAATAAAATAATCCCAACAACATTATGACGTACATTTCTTCCCCTTCCAGCCCGTCCCTGTATTGCTCCAAGCGATCACTGTTAAGCTGTTGTACATATGATATAGTAAACAACGTCCCCGTTCTGATTTGTCCGATCCCACCAACTTCTCACCACATTTCGAGGCGAGAAACTGGTGGGATCAGACAAATCAAAAGGGCACGTTGTTTACTATATCAGATATACAACATCTTAACAGCAATCGGGCATCACAGGTATGGGCGGGAAGGGGAACATTCACTTTTATGCGGCAGTGATAAAGTCTTCCTGCATCACCAGAATTTTAAACTTAAGCGGATTCAAAACAATATCTAAAATACCGACTGAAATAAAGGATGCAAATACAAAAATATATTACCTTAGCACTGCTGAACTAAAGGGTGCAAATACAATATCTTGAACTGCCTTTCTACCTACAAACACAAAGAAAGAAAGAATAGTTAAGCTGATCATATGTATGTATGTGTACATATGTGTATGTATGTGATCATATGTAAGTACCTACAACTACAAACACAAAATGAACACTTGCAATATATCCATCCTTATTTTGTTAAGGTACAATAACTGCTCCGAAATACAAACACAAAATATAATGCATCTATTACTATCATATAACACACCATTCTACATTTTACACCATTTTAAATAAATACTTTGTTAAGGTACAATAACTGCTATAAAATACAAAGTTAACATATGCATTTGATAAGATCTTCTAATTTTTCATTATCTTCAAAAGCTGATTGATAAACGGTGGGAAACTCAGTGTCATCCACATTTATGGTTCAGATTAGAAGGTGCATCTCTACTTTGGCAAACTGTTAAAGAGTAGTAGATATTGACTATAATCAATCCCCAAAAACTTAATGAAACATCAATCCTAAAAGCAAGGGCGGCCCAAAGAATCGGTTGACCAAGCCCAATGTGAATTTTTTTGCCCCTTACTATATAACATGTCAATTTTTTTTATTTTCTTTTTCATATATAAGCATAAAATCACATATAAAACTATAACATAACAAAATACCAACTTTTTAGACAAAAGTTGCCACATTAATTGGACTGCAATACTTATAGTCTCAAATAGTTTACAAAACAGTGTATTTAATTTTTAACGAAATGTATCAAGTTTACAAACTAGTGTATCTAGTTAAGTGTACAGGCAAATCACATTGGGTTCTGCCTAAATGTTTGCGGGTAGACATACACACACTGCAGGAAAAATAGTACATCAATGAAAGTATCAGTTCCTAAATAATTACTAGCCTTTTAGCTTCAGCTTTCAAATTTCGATTCCTAAACGATTAGTTACAGAAAACTAGTTGTTTATAACAACATACTAATAAGTTATTAGCTTCAGGCGTTTTCAAGGTTAATGAAATCTAAAGCAGTAAAAGGGCGACTCAATTTTAGAAAATTAGACAACTCAAAACAAGAAATTCGCTTACTTAATTAGCAGTGGCAGTATAGAGACTGTAGCAGGACTTCAAATCAGCAGTAGAAAATATCGCGAAGGAGGCAAGCATGAGCCGACGATGGCTGATGGAATAGCCGAGTATGCAGCGATGATTATTTGGAAAGCGTTGATTTTTGAAACCCTAGTTTATTTGGGTTCGAGCATCGCCAACATGAAGATTGCTTTTGAGCTGTAACTTTGAAGTAAAACAGATTTTTGGTGTTGCCCGGCTCAGTTGGTTGCCCCATCCCAGGGGCTTGGTGGGCTTGCCCCTGGGCCGGCCCTGCCTAAAATATTTACGACGGTTACAAACCGTTGCTAATTAGCCACGGTTGAAAACCGTTGCTAATTGGAACGAAGCGCACCAAAAATTATGGCTTGAAAGGATGAAATTCACCGCCATCATTTGTCTCCAAAGAAGCTACGGTTAATAACCGTTCCCAATTAGCAACGATAATAAACCATTGCTAACCGAACCAAGACGGTGATTAACCGTTGCTAAATGGCAACGGTTATTAACCGTTGCCAAATGCGCAAATGGTTAGTTGCAAATCTCAGTATTTGGTGTAGTGGAGGTCCTCGGTACATTGTTTCTAGACGTGTACTGTGACAGGTTGTACCCAAGTGCCTAGTTATTCGTATGTAATCCATTATCCAATACGTACCTTTACGATTTTGGTTGTACAGTCTAGTATGCTGGAATTTAATTAATGTAACAATTTCAGCTATTTGAATAAGTATTTGTACTTAGACACTATTATAATATCAGATGACTTTGATAAAAAGTGTTTTAGTTATCGTAAAGTAAAAACTCATCGTGTTTATGTGTGGCATGGTCTTACGAAATACCCGTACTTTTCAAAGGATTTTGATAACTTTAACAATTTAAATTAAGTGTGTTTACTCAAGCTGGTTCTCCAAACTGACAAGGGTATTATTTTATTATATTGCTTGGGTCAGAATGAGTATTATAGGTCCAAGATAGGAAGCTATGGAGCTCAGGAGGCGAGTTAGATGAAGAGATGTATCACACATACTTGGTTTTTATTCCACTATGTATTGTAGGCTGTATATTCAGCATTTGAGAGGACAAGTTATTATAACTGTTCGATATTGGGTTATTGATGTGTTGTACTCTGATGATGTAATGTATAAATAACATTATTGTTATTTTTGTATAAGGACCAGTTGTTATCTATTTTATGTTGTTTCACTGTGATTGCGACACTCTGTGTTGTTTTTTCTATTTTCTTCTTCTACCTCCTTCTTCTTTTCCCTAATGATCTGGTATTTCCGGCATTCGATTGCTCGACATGTAATACAGTGGATGTATTGATGTCAATTTTCGAAGTTCGAAATTCTGGGCCATCACACTTGGTATCAGAGCTAATGTCTAAGCGAGAATCTTGGCTCTGGTGGGGATCACTCGTTAGAGATAGGATCACTAGAACCCTAGAATGAGTTTGAGTGTATTAATAGTTATGAGCATTTATTTGTTAGTGAATATAAAATCATTTTATATTGTGTCGATTGGTTGTTGAGTGGATTATGGATTCTAGTCAATATGAGTAATTAACGTTATTGGTAGGGATCTCTAAACACTTGAACAGAGCAATTCGACATAGTATTGTTTTAAATGGGTAAATGAAAGTTTTACCCAAAATTATTTTTATATAAGAAAGAAATAATTTTACACAAATTATTATAGTTATATATGGTTTGCTTGGTTGTTAGGACATGATAATATTAAACTATTATCATTGGTGTGTGTGGCAATTGAAATAAAAGTTAATATATTAGTCAGCAGTTAAGAAATAATTCATATAACAAAATGGAATTTGTAAATATGAGTTTATAAATGTGATTTACTATTTGATATAAAATGAAATTTCAAAGTATATTTGAATATAGATTTAAAAGGATTTAAAAGTCGGAAATTTGGGAATTTAAACCCCGTTGGTTTTGAAAATGTTTTTCAAAATTATAAAAATAATAATTGTATTATTTGGAGAATATTTGTGAATTGAAATATTCAAAAAGGCTTTCAAAGAAACAGAGAATAAAAACACCGAACTCACTTCGGTCGCTAGAAAATAATTTCGGTGATGACTGCAGCATCATCGACATTCATTTTCGAGTCTCCAAGACAGGGTTTGCTACCTCAATGATTTGAATTTGAGTTTGTTTGCAAACCTAGTTTGATTTTTGAAATACAAAGGAATAATTTGATATACCAAAGGATTTTGGGTATATATGATTTCAAAAATGATTTTTGAAATATTAAGTAATTGTTTAAAATTCTAGGGTCTAATCTAAAATGTTTTATGGAATATAATAAGTTTGATAGGTTATAAAAGTTTGAAATTTGAATTGGAATGGAAATTAACTTGAGTTAAGGTAGATAAAGAGGATTTGAGAATTTAGCCTAAGTAGGCTAAATGGAAAAAAAGAATTACTGAAAATGAAATTTAGTGAGATTTGAAATAAAATTAGTAGATGGAACTAATTTAAAATAATTAGTGGATTAAACATGGTTCGAGTGATGGTTGATAAAATTCAATATTAAATTTGGGTGGAAATAAATTAGTAAATGGAAGGTAAATTGAGTTTAAATGGAACGAAAAATTTAATTTGAATGGAATGGATATAAACCAAAGTGATGAAGTGGAAATAAACATAAGATCTTTGTATACAATGTTTATAATAGACTTAAGAAATTGATGGTGAAGTTTGTAAGTAAAATTGGTATTAGGAAATATACTGAGTAAGTATTTGAATGAAGATTAAATAAAAGTTGTGTAAAAGGATAATTGTGAATAGGTGAATGGAAATTAAAATAAATATAAATAGAAAGAATTTGATGTAGAAAAGAATTAATTGGAAATAAAAAAGTAAGTTGTATGTATATTATCTTGTTCGCATAATAATTTGATCCATATTCGAGCACATAATTTAGAGATAATTTATATCGATCCGAGTAAGCATTTTTTGCTCGACTTTCGACGGCGAACCCTGGATATGGATTTTTGATTGATTCTAGAATTCTCTATCATATAATATGGCTATGCAAGGAGGATGACAGTTTCTAATCAAGAGATCTGAGTCCGCACAAGAGAACCGTGTGTTCGATACTAGTTCGAAAGTGAAACTATGTGATCGAGTGAGCAATCAGAGTTGATATTGCATACGAATGGTATGTGTACATCGTACGGGTTTTAGTAAAATAAATATTGGAAATTGTTGAACAAAATGATTTTGAATTGTATGATTTGGATATTACAGGTAAGTAAGATGCAGGAATTTAAAAGCAAAAGCTAAATTGATGTCTTCGATTAAGTAAAACTTGATTGCCCGACAAAAAGGTATGTGCTTAAACTGTGTTTGAAATTGATGGTTTTCTGATTGAGCCACTTGGTTTTTGTTTTCTTTTGATGATCTGGGCATGTAGTGGCTGTTTTGTACTTGTTCCAATCTAGCCGCGCAAAGGAGACGTCGGCGATTTTTTTTTAAATTTAAGGAGTTAGAAAAATTTTGAAGAAAATTTTGACAATTTAAAATCTGGTTTGAAATTATAATTTGAAATGATTGAGGGGATAATATTGGGTGTAATCTATGGATGAATTTGGAAATTAGTAAATGTGGTATTGTGTTTACAATAAATTGATTTGGAAAATTGTTTAAACTGATTGGTTTTGGAAAAAATAGTTAACGGGTTTTAGACCATTCTTCTAGCCTAGCAATTTTGGGGACGGAATTCTTATAAGGGGGAAGGAATGTGATGACCTAGAATTTTGGCTATTTGAAATTGAAATATTTAATTTATTTAAATATTTTTAAAGTTAATTTTTAACTTGAATTTCAAATATAACTACTTGTTTGACAATTTAAATATTGAATTTAATAATTGAAAATTTGATAAATTATTGAATCTTGATTTTTTAGCTTGATAAAAATAATTTAAAGGCTTATAAAATTTATATTAATAATACCGAAGATAAAAAATCTTTTAGATTGAATTTAAAAGTGATTTGTTCAGTTTAAAAATATATCGTTTGAAATAACATTTAAAAATAGCCTTTCGGGGCACAGTCTTAGATTTCGACGGAAACAATTCCATTGGATCCGTAATAGTCTATTATTACCGAATTTCAAATTTTGTAATGTTTGGTCGTACGACATAGAAACGCGTTGAATTTTATATTGTAAATTCAATATAATAATTGGGTCCAAAAAGCTATCTTCTCCATACGATCGAATTAGGACTTGAAATCTTTTCCATTGCATTTTGAATATGGGTATAACATTATATACACCTAGCGGCACATCTCGGTAGGAGTTTAGAATTTTAAGTTGGTTTAAACAAGATATTTGAAATTGAATAATAATATTTTAAATTTTAGCCATATGTCAATCAGCCGTATTCTTCTTTCTACAAGACATTTGAGCGTGCTTGTCCCTCTCCTACACGCTAACGTCTCTTCCCCTTTCTCTTTTATATATGAAATCCTCATAACAGGGAAAGAAAGGAGGCAAGCATTAAAATTTCAAAATCAAAGTAAATAAAATCATCCATTTTCCTCTGCCACTTTCAAAAAAAATCACGCGCTATCTCCTCTCCCTCTTTAGTCTAAATCAACGAACAAAGGAAATCATGCACGTATTAATTCGTGAATGGAAGCTAGGTCGCGAGGCGAGGAAGCGGTTCACGATTTAAATCACGATTTGATAGGGTGGTGATGTAAAGGCGAGCCCGAACCTAGGGGTGGTGGAGTTCTACGATGGGTCGCGACGGGAGAGGAGGCGACGTGGGATTGAGCGACTTCAAGATACGTATAGGCATGGTGACTTATCTTGATGACCGCGATAGTGGAGTGTCGCATGCAAGGCTGATGGCCAGAGAATGGAGATTGTTGATGGAGGCCGACCTATTTGGGTTGCTAGCTGGAACGATCGAGAAAGGGCATTTCATTGATTATGCTTTTTCAGAGTTTAGGTAAATAACTTTCTTTCCTAGTTCTATATGCTTGATTTCACTAATTCATCGATTCATTCGATGGATTTTATTAAAAAAATTGAACCGCAAACCCAAAACAGATAGCCAAAGAAAATTATATATACTCCATTCTGTCCATGGAAAAAATTTGTAGAGAATCATCGAACAGTTGCTTTGAAAAAAAATCATTAGTTATTGTTATGTATACAAAAATGCACACATAGTTATACCAACACAATAAAGGGCTAGTTGCTGAGATTTAGGAATCTGTACCTGCATTATTAACTTAAGTGGTAACTCATAAAATTAATTATAATTTTAAATAGAAATCTTGTAAATTTGTATCTGTTCTTATGAGGCCCTATTGCAACGAAACATCTATTCAGTTTAATTTAAAATTGGAACCAGTAATAGATTCGAAAATCAAGGTGAATTAATCTCACTCGATTTTGGATTACTATAATTAATTTTAAACAGTTAAAATTGGTTGATTGATTGAATTTGATAATTTTTATCAGTTGAATATGATATTATATATAGTAGTATATATATTGGAGTGATTGATATTCCCGCATATATATAGCGGATGAGACCCTATGCGCCCCGCATAATGGCGAGTGACCCTATATACCGCGATATCCCCCTCAAAGTGGGATTGGTATTTTTATATAGAGCTAACATATGTGGATGCAAAAAAATAGGTTGGAGAGATCCAACTGGATTTCTCAAAATGTTGGAATTCATTTTCATATATAGTGATATATGATTTGTTTGAATAATCTATGATGATTATACCGGAATTTGAATTTAGTGGATACTTTTGTATTACCGGTTTAGAATTTGGTATTTTAAAATACCATAAATATGTATATTTAATTTAAAAAGAAAATAAAAAGTGAAATAAAAAGTAAAATATTTATAGTGAAATTTGGATTATTTAAAGGAAATGAATGTGGGAAAAATAAATAGCTTGATTATTAAATTTGTGCTTGATAATTTTAGAATATGGAGAAATATAGATTTTTGGAATAATGTAATAAAAGGATTTTAAAATAACAATAAACTTAAGCAATACTTTTTTAAGTGAAAAGTGATTTTGAAATCGAGATTTAAAATAGTTTGGGAAAAATAAAAGGGAAATTTGAAGATAAAATATGAAATTGTTATACTAGATCTTAAATAAGGTTTTAAATTATAAAAAGGAAGTGAATTATGAATTTAGTTGGGTTTTGGAATATAGTTGGGTTATTTGAGAAATTAATTTAAAAATGGAATTTAATTTAGAAATCGGTTTAAAATCTATTAAGTATTGTGAAACCGTTATAAACGAGAGAATATATAAACAAGGTTTATAAATAAAGAAAGTGATTATCAGTGGATAAATGGAAGTTATAAATTCACGGTGAGAATGCATAAGGAGATGGGTAAATCAGTTTAAAAAAAATGGTAAATTTATTTTTTTAGATATTTGAAAAGGAGACTTACGGAATTGGGACGTAAATCAAAATTGGAAATAAATCGAGTGAGATTTATAAATGTTAGACTGGTTATATTGGATTTGGAAAATATATTTTACCTAGAAATTGGGTTTGTTTTAAAAAGAATTTTTTAATAATTAACTGGTTAATTCAAAAAGGTGTTTAAAGAATATTTCAGAAAATTAATTATTTAGTTATTTTCAATTTATTTTAAATTATATTTAATTATGAATTAAGTCAGTTTATATTAAGTTAATTATTAAATAATAATCAATCAATATTATTATTTTAAAAGGATAAACTATTCAATATTGATTTTTTATATAATAACTTTTATTTAAAAAGTAGTTTGCCTAAAGTTAACTATGGAAATTATTATAGAAATTTCATAAGTATTATTTTGAAAATTATTATATAAATTTTTTGGGAAATAATGGTATACTTGCATGGCGAAATCGGAGGCAGTGAGTGCCTACAGTTAAGTTTTGGTTTTCTTTGGGATAGAGACGTAACCATTGAGCTATGAATCCATGGTTTGATACCACAGTAGTATGTTCCAAATTATTTTAAGGTTTCCAAATAACTTTGAAAGAAATAGTTATCATTGTACTAAATTCGGTAAGAAAGTATATATTTTGGGAAAAGAGATTTAAGCGAGAGAAATTTAAATTGAATAAGATTTGGTGTTTTCAGTGGAAGAATGTAATGTTTTCAATGGAAGAATGTAATCTTTGGATGTATGATTGTTTATTTGATAGTTAAAGAACCGACTATCAAATCTGGACCTAAAATATAACTTTGGAAATATCTGGAAGAAACATTAGAATTATATCGTACAATTACCTTTCGAGGTGCTATACTATACCTATAAACTCATTTCGTTCTTCTAGGACGTTTATAAGGAAAATCATCCACAAACAGTTAGGAGGTGATCTCCGATCTTATTTTTGTCTGTTTATTTCCTAAAGAACCGGTGTTGAGTTTACCGAAAAACATCGAACATCGTTTCGAAGAGACCTGGATCAGATAAGTTATTCAAAAACCACTTCGATCCAACGAGTACATTTTCGAAGGGAAAACAAGAGCATGGAGTTGAAGATGGAGCAGTGAAGTGCAAGGGCTAATCGCTACTAACCCTAAGGATGATTCCAAAATGGATGTAGTAGGAATAGTGCCTTTGGTTCTGTTCGGACCCAGCACGAATTTGTTGGATGAATGCCATTAGTACATTGTTATTGGAGGACAATGAGCATTCTAAGTGGAAAATCCTTTGAAAAAGTAATCATAGACTTTAGCCTCATCAACCGGCAATGATTGAAAAGCAAGGTGAATCAAGCAAGGCTAAGTGGGTCGCAACCAATTAGGGTATGTTTATCACCTTTCTAAATACCTTCCGATATTATATATTATGGATATGGTTGCATGCAGTAGAGCTATCGTAAAGGGCGGGAACACCCTTGGGTGATGGCATATTCAGTCTATCTAGGTTAGGGGTAGTCTAGTCTTGTGTTGCCAGGGATCCCGGCGTAGTCCTCGGTACACTATTTCTAGACGTGTACTGTGACAGGTGGTACCCCAGTGCCTAGTCATTCGTATGGAATCCATTCTTAAGTACGTACCTTTACGGTTTTGGTTGTAGAGCCTAGTATGCTGGAATTTAATTAATGTTACAATTTCAGCTATTTGAATAAGTATTTGTACTTAGACACTGCTATAATATCAGATGATTTTGATAAAAAGTGTTTTGGTTATCGTAAGTTAAAAACCCGTCGTGTTTATGTGTGGCTTGGTCTTGTTTTTCAAAGGATTTTGATAACTTTGATAATTAAAATTAAGTGTGTTTTCTCACGCTGGTTTTTCAGACTAACTCAGGTGTAATTTTATTATACTGCTCGAGTCAGACTGTAACAACCAGCATATTTTACGATTGAATATTTAAATATTTTATTTAGAATAATTCATCGTTAGTCGGATTAGTGTCCGAAAAGCTACTTTTTGCAAACAGTCGAATTAGGACTCGAAACCACCCCCATTGAGTTCAAAATGACGTTTGCGACCTTTTTGAGTATAAACTTTGATATGTTTGGAGTTAGTGGAATTTTGCTAACTTTTCACTTAGGGCTTTGGTTTTGTTTCGGCCCATTAGACCCAAGCTTCACCCCTCTTCTCTTCATTACTTCATTTCTATTTTCTAATACTCAAGCTTTGGCAACAATGGAGAGAGGAATGGGAAATTAAAACTCCAAGCCCTAGTTTCCATTTTCAAATCAAGTTCTAGCTCCAAATTTATAGAAGAAGCTTTGGTAAGCCTCCTCCTCTTCTTCTCCAACTCATTCTCTTACCAATTTTAGAAATTCCTAAACCTAATTTAGGAGGTGTTTCTCTTTTAAGCTTAGATTCAAGCTCTTTGGGTTAGAATTGAAGAGTGATTGTCCTTACCATTGCTTTATAGCTTCTTCTTCATTGTTTTGAGTAAAAGGTGAGATTTTTATCTCACATCTATGTCTATATTATCTTTGATTGTTAGGTATGAATTCTTAACTCTTATTCATGTGCATTTGATTTGGTTTGGATTGATTTGGTATTTATATTCCAACTTTTGGTGTTTTGAAAGCAAATTCTATGAAAATGCTTTTATGGATGTTTGAACATGTTTTTGGCGACGCATCGAAGAGCCTATAGGGCCGGGTTGCCGATTGGCATAAATCCCTAGCGCCATTGCTCATTCGATCGCGAATTGGATGTGATTGCACATCAATTATATAGGCTAGAAAACTGCCTAAGCACCAGTCAGTCGACTGACCTTTGCAATCAGTCGACTGGCTGTAGCTAATAAGCATTCCGAGGGCTGTCTGCAGAGGCTTGGGGGCTTTGTTTCCTGCAGTCAGTCGATTGAACTCAGTGAGCCAGTCGACTGACCTGCTCCTATTTCCCTATTATGCCTATTTTTGCCTATTTTGTTTGTGATTCCAATTTTTATCGATTCGTTTTGATCCCTAGTTGACGCTATCAATTATTCGACTTTGATGACTTCTATTTTGGGATTTTGGAAATATCCATTTTGATGGATTTGATATCGATTTCTTTGGAATTAATTCACGTCTTCGTATGTGAATTTTAGTGATTGATTGGTTCTACAATCATTTTTGTGATTTGTCACTTTAAAAATATAAAGGTTTTCTATACTAGTAGTAAATATCAAAACTCTTCCATTAAAACGATTTCAACACTATTTTATTACAAAGATCGTTTCTTAAACCGTTTTCCAATCTATTAGTATTTACAAACCTTTACCTCACTCGTATGAGAAATCTAATTAAACGACTTAGTAAAACAAGTGGTATGAAATGCTTGCATTTACTTCGTCGGTTAATTCTTGGACTTATTTGATTGAATTTCTTGTGACAATTTTTGAGTGGAGACTTACAGTTTGTTCGTAAATATTTAAGTTAAGCTAGTGGTTATGGGACATGAGGCTAAGCTCATATATTTACTAGCTTAGTGTAATTGACACTTCTTGATGATCGATGATGATCATTTTGTGATTTAGACTAGCGATATGCTATGTTTCTTTGTCCACGTAAGGGACGGTACCTCGTTTTATTGAGTTTCGTCTCATTTCTTTTATAGGCTAACGACCTATGTATTATTTGGAGTTTCGACTCAATTTTTGTGGGCCAGCGACCCGTGTTCTTTTATGGAGTTCGGTCCATCGGACGTACCTTTGTACTACGTTGTTGCACCAGCTTATCCGGATCATCGGGCGTACCGTTGTACTACGTCGTTGTTCCGAATTATTCGAATTTCAGGTTCCTCGGGCGTACCGATATTGTACTACGTCGTTGCACCGGCTCTATGGTTAGCGACCATGGGATAGCGTCCCGTTTGTGATACACGTGTTGGTGAGTTTTCATGCTCCCGTTTTGTGATAGGCCTCCCCCTTTTTGTGATTTCTGGATTTCTATTGATGATTTCTAGAATTTGTGTTCCACCAGCTTTTATGATTGGCATAGCTATGATGTCAATATTTGTGACTTGGTGAATAAAACTAAAGAGTATGACATTCTTTTGATCTTTGAGAAATTCTTGTGTATTGATTAATCTCTGGTTGATTTTCAATTACATACTTATCATAGTATGGCTTTATTGTTATCTTACGTTTTTGTCATATCTCTTATTCTATATCATTTTATATGTTATTTACAGTTAGACTGATCCGTTTATTATTTTCTTATTAAATAATACTCGGGTCAGACCGAGATGTTACAGGTGCTTCTGCTTGACTTCTCATCAGGGATTATTATCCTGACTTTTGGCTAACTACTTAGATTAGTAGTTTCTGGTTGTATACATTTGAGATATAGACTCATTGATGTATACTTATTCTTTTGTGTTGCGCTTGTAGCTATTCTTTTGTGATATTATGGATCTTGTTTGACCACTACTCTGATATACACTTTCATGTGTAATATTCATATATGTTTCCTCCTTTGAGATATGAACTTCTGTGACTGATTTGTGTTATGATATTTCTATATTTGTTTCCGAAGATATTATAGCCACTGTGTAGTAGCTTTGAGTTTGCATCGGTATGTTGGATTCCCTCTTGAAATGAAAGTTATATTTTTATCTGGCATATCGGTACTCGCACAAAGCAATTACACGGATGGTCGCTCCAAAACAGCCTTATTCTCCGTGCTAGTTGACGGCATTACCCTGTCCTTGGCTAGCGTGGGTATAGAGGTGGGGCGTCACAGCTTGGTATCAAAGCCAAACTTCGGAACAATGTAGAATAATTTAACAAGGATCATCGTCCTAAGTCCATCTTAGGAGTCGTGCCTTAGGATTTTATTCGGGTCTTCGAACCGTTCTATCCTATTTTCTTTGTGACGCCTTGTTTTATCAATCACGATTGTTTGATAATTATTTTGTGAATAACCCTTTTCTTCTTTCTTTCTTTCTTAAAGAAGAGAAATGGTTAGACCTGGCCGTCCCAGCGCCGGTCAATCTAGTGCTACTCCCCAGGATGGAGTATTTATGTCTGCCCAGCTGCTTTTAGATCTCGTGAAGAATGCTCAAGCTGCTGGACCCAATCCAGAGCCTACTCACCCTAAGTCCAGATTTGCACATTTGTGCAGTGACTATACCAACTTGGGTGGGAAGCCATTTAAGGGTTCCGAAAGCGTCATTCAAGTCCAAGCTTGGCTCAAAACATGCGATCGCATCTTTACTCGCATGAATGTAATTGATCTTCGCCATGTCCAAGTGGCTTCAAGTATGCTCCAAGAAAGAGCATTAGATTGGTATGAGTTTCTTATTTCTGAAATTATTGAAGCGGGTCTTACTTGGGAGAAATTCCGGGAATGATTCGAGTTAAAATTTGTGCCAGAAGCTAAGAAGGTGACATTGGCTCGTCGTTTCATAGACCTTGTTCAAGGTGAATCCTCTGTGGCAGACTATGTCGCATCATTCGAGTCACTTTCAAAAGACGGGGTCGAATATATAAACACCCCATTGAAGAAGAACCAAAGATTTGTCTATGGTTTGAACAAAAATCTCAAGATGCAATTACTTCTAAAGTTAGAAGTTTCTTTTGATCAACTTGTTGATATCGCTCTTCGACTTGAAGAGGCAGATAAAGAAAGTAATGTTGAAGTTGTGGGTGCCAAACCAAACTTCAACAAAAATAAGAAAAGGCCTATTAAATTCAAAGGTCCTTATCCCAATAAGAAAGGGAAGCAAGCAACTCCGGTGGCAAAGACTTCTGCCCCTAGTAGTGGGCAATGCTACAATTGTGGTTCTAAAGACCATTATGCCAATAGATGTCCGAAACCTCTCTTTTGTCGCTATTGCAAAAGTTTGGGTCATCTTTTATCTTCATGTCCCAAACTTCAAGGCAAGAAGGAGGGAAAGTTAAATTTTGCACAAGCCCCTAGCAACACTTCTCGTGGTCAAGGTATTTCTCATTCTTTCCTTGATGGCATTATTTTATTTCGTGATCAACCTATTCGAGTTCTTTTTGATACGGATGCGTCCCATTCTTTTATATCAAAGGAACTTGTTGATACTTTTTCTTTAAGTGTTGTTGCTTTAATGACTTCTTTGAGAATTGCGAATCCAGTTGGTGGATCCGTAACAATTAGTTTACTTTGTAAAGATGTCGAGATTATTTTGTGTGATTTTTCTTTCAGAGCCGATTTGCATGTCGTGCGTTATTTAGGCTTTGGAATGATTTTGGGAATGGATTGGCTTAACCGCTATGAAGCTCAAATCCTATGTCCTGAGCGGACTATTCATCTTCGACATCCTCAATCTGTTAAGCAGATTTCTGTTGATCTTAAAGATTCGGATTCCAACTTGGTTGCATCTTTATATTTTTTAAATCCTCATGATGACGATAATGATGACGAGGAATATGTCATTTCTCTTATTCACGTTGTTCGTGAATTTTCCGACATATTTGAGCCCGTTTTAGGATTACTACCTAAGCGAGCAATTGAATTCAGAATTAATCTAATTCCTGGAGCTTTACCTATTACTCGTCCTCCTTATCGTATGTCCAATAAAGAAAGCGAGGAGATGTGCAAACAATTATCCGAATTGGAGACGAAGCAATTTATTCGTTCTAGTTCCTCTCCTTGGGGAGCTTCTGCTATTTTTGTGAAAAAATCTGATGGTACACTTAGGCTTTGCGTTGACTACCGCAAGCTTAATGATCTTACTATTAATAATAAATATCCTTTACCTCGAATTGACGATCTATTCGATCAACTTAGTGGTGCTAGAGTCTTTTCACAATTAGGCTTAGCAACCGGTTTTCATCAGCTTCGTATTACAGAGGATAGTATTCCTTTGACATCGTTCCGTACTCGTTATGGATCTTATGAATAGCTTGTTATGCCATTTGGTTTGATGAATGCTCCGGCTTATTTCGTTGACCTTATGAATAGAGTTTTCAAAGACTTCCTCGATCGCTTTGTTCTCATCTTTATTGATGATATTCTTGTATATTCTAAAACCGAGGAGGAGCATGAAAAGCATCTTCAGATTGTGTTGGAAACTCTTAGGAGAAATCAATTGAAAGCAAAATTTTCTAAATGCCATTTCTGGCAATCTCGTGTGAAGTTTCTTGGTCATATTATTTCCGAATCCGGAATTTCCGTAGATCCTTCAAAGATTGAAGCGATTCAAAATTGGAAGAGACCGGAGAGTGTGACGGTGATCCGTAGTTTTTTTGGATTGGCAGGTTATTACCTCCGTTTCATAAAAGACTTTTCCAAAATTTCTGGGCCTCTTACTAGTTTGACAAAGAAGGGAGTTAAATACATTTGGTCAGACAAATGTGAAGCTTCTTTTCAGAAATTAAAAGAACTCCTTTCTGATGCTCCTATTCTTGTTATTCCCGAAGGGAATCAGGATTTTATTGTTTATACCGATTCTAGTCGCGTTGGTTTGGGTGCCGTTCTTATGCAAAGAGAACGTGTTATTGCTTATGCTTCTAGGCAATTGAGGCTAAATATGCCACTCATGATTTAGAGGTCGCGACTATTGTTTTCGCCCTTAAAATTTGGCGTCATTATCTTTTGGGAGAGAAATTTGTTCTGTATACCGATCATAAATCTTTGAAGTATTTATTTTCCCAAAAGGAACTTAATTTGCGTCAATAACGTTGGCTCGAGTTTCTTGCATCTTATGATCTTGACATTCTTTATACTCCCGGAAAGGGAAATCGCGTTGCCGATGCACTTAGTCGTAAGCAACAAGCGGTTGTTTCTATGATGATATCCGAGTGGAATGATCTCGAGACTTTATCCACTTGTGAGATTCGAGATCGTGTATATGATTTATGTTCATCTCTTTTTTTATATAGCCTTGAGGCTCATCCTTCTCTTTTAGGCTGCATTCTTGAAGCTCAAAAGCTAGATCCCGAATTGGCTCTTCTTGCCCAAAATTTTAGGGATAAAATTGATATTGAAGGTTTGAAAGACTTTGATATTGATTCTCGTGGCGGCATTCGGAAATTTGGTAGACTTGTCGTGCCAAATATTAGTGAACTTCGTAAAGATATTTTAGAAGATTCTCATCGTTCTAAATTTACCATTCATCCCGGTAACAGTAAAAAGTACGCGGATATGAAGCGACTTTATTATTGGGGATGGAATGAAATCTGATATTGCTAACTTTGTTAAGCGTTGCATGACTTGCCAACTTGTCAAGGCCGAGCATCAAAGGCCGGGTGGGTTATAACAACCTTTAGAAATTCCAATTTGGAAGTGGGATCAAATTTCCATGGACTTTATTGTCGGCCTTCCCCGTTCTCGTTCGGGTCATGATAGCTTATGGGTGATTGTTGATAGACTATTAAATCCGTCCATTTTATTCCCGTTCGGTCTAACCGAACCGTTCCTCTTTTGGCCATGCTCTTTATTAAAGAAATTTTTAAATTACATGGAGTTCCTACTTCTATTATTAGTGATCGTGATCCATTGTTTACTAGTGGATTTTGAAAGAGTGTTCAAAAAGCTTTAGGAACGAAGCTTAATTTTAGCACTGCTTATCATCCTCAGTCCGATGGACAAACCGAGCGTGTGAATCAAACTCTTGAAGATCTTCTTCGTGCATGTGTTCTTGATTTTGGTGGAAGTTGGGAAGATCATATTTCTCTTGTTGAGTTTTCCTATAATAAAAGCTTCCAATCTAGTATTAGTATGGAACCTTTCGAGGCACTCTATGGAAGGCCATGCCGATCTCCGTCTTGTTGGCTTAAGGCCAGTGAAAAGCTGGTTTTTGGTCTAGATTTTATTCGTGATTCCACAGAAAAGATTGACCTTATTCGTCATAGGATGAAAGAAGCTCAAAGTAGGCAAAAAACCTATGCCGATAACCGAAGAAGGAAATTAGAATTTTCTGTGGGAGATATTGTGTTTGTTCGTGTTTCACCTATGAAGGGCGTTGTACGTTTCAGTCGATCGGGAAAGTTAGCACCTCGATATATTGGTCCATTTCCCATCACTGAACGTATTGGTTCCGTGGCTTATCGCCTTTCATTACTGGCTCAGTTTTCTGCTATTCATGACATGTTTCACGTTTCTCAACTACGAAAATGCCTTTGAGATTCTGATTCTATTCTTGAGCCCGGTGTTGTGGAAGAAATTGAAGTTTCTCCTAATTTAACTTATGAGCAACATCCTATTCGTATTATTGCTTCGGAGGTCAAACGCCTTCGAAATAAAGATGTCCCGCTTGTGAAAGTTCAATGGTCCTCAAATCCTAAGGATTGCTCTTGGTAATCTACAGAATTCATCGAGCGAACACATCCGGACTTGCTTTCTCGTGCTCTTTGAGGTGAGCTTCTTATTCCAAATTTCTTCTTTTGTGTTGAATATGCTTTTATGGTTGTTACTTTATATTTTCTTCTTAAATATTGCGAGGACGCAATTACTTTAAGGAGGGGAGTCTGTAACAACCCACATATTTTACGATTGAATATTTAAATATTTTATTTAAAATAATTCATCGTTAGTCGGATTAGTGTCCGAAAAGCTACTTTTTGCAAACAATCAAATTAGGACTCGAGACCACCCCCATTGAGTTCAAAATGACGTTTGCGACCTTTTTGAGTATAAAATTTGATATGTTTGGATTTAGTGGAATTTTGCTACTTTTTCACTTAGGGCTTTGGTTTTGTTTCAGCCCATTAGACCCAAGCTTCACCCCTCTTCTCTTCATTACTTCATTTCTATTTCCTAATACTCGAGCTTTGGCAACAGTGGAGAGAGGAATGGGAAATTAAAACTCCAAGCCGTAGTTTCCATTTGCAAATCAAGTTCTAGCTCCAAATTTATAGAAGAAGCTTTGGTAAGCCTCCTCCTCTTCTTCTCCAACTCATTCTCTTACCAATTTCAGAAATTCCTAAACCTAATTTAGGAGGTGTTTCTCTTTTAAGCTTAGATTCAAGCTCTTTGGGTTAGAATTGAAGAGTGATTGTCCTTACCATTGCTCTATAGCTTCTTCTTCATTGTTTTGAGTAAAAGGTGAGATTTTTATCTCACATCTATGTCTATGATTATCTTTGATTGTTAGGTATGAATTCTTAACTCTTATTCATGTGCATTTGATTTGGTTTGGATTGATTTGGTATATATATTCCAACTTTTGGTGTTTTGAAAGCAAGTTCTATGAAAATGCTTTTATGGATGTTTGAACATTTTTTTAGCGACGCATCGAAGAGCCTATAGGGCCGGGTTGCCGATTGGCATAAATCTCTAGCGCCATTGCTCGTTCAGTCGCGAATTGGATGTGATTTCACATCAATTATATAGGCTAGAAAACTGCCTAAGCACCAGTCAGTCGACTGACCTTTGCAGTCAGTCGACTGGCTGTAGCTAATAAGCATTCCGAGGGCTGTCTGCAGAGGCTAGGGGGCTTTGTTTCCTGCAGTCAGTCGATTGAACTCAGTGAGCCAGTCGACTGACCTGCTCCTATTTCCCTATTATGCCTATTTTTGCCTATTTTGTTTGTGATTCCAATTTTTATCAATTCGTTTTGATCCCTAGTTGACGCTATCAATTATTCGACTTTGATGACTTCTATTTTGGGATTTTTGGAAATATCCATTTTGATGGATTTGATATCGATTTCTTGGGAATTAATTCACGTCTTCGTATGTGAATTTTAGTGTTTGATTGTTTCTACAGTCATTTTTGTGATTTGTCACTTTAAAAATATAAAGGTTTTCTATACTAATAGTAAATATCAAAACTCTTCCATTAAACGATTTCAACACTATTTTATTACAAAGCTCGTTTCTTAAACTGTTTTCCAATCTATTAGTATATACAAACCTTTACCTCACTCGTATGAGAAATCTAATTAAACGGCTTAGTAAAACAAGTGGTATGAAACGCTTGCATTTACTTCGTCGGTTAATTCTTGGACTTGTTCGATTGAATTTCTTGTGACAATTTTCGAGTGGAGACTTACAGTTTGTTCGTAAATATTTAAGTTAAGCTAGTGGTTATGGGACATGAGGCTAAGCTCATATATTTACTAGCTTAGTGTAATTGACACTTCTTGATGATCGATGATGATCATTTTGTGATTTAGACTAGCGATATGCTATGTTTCTTTGTCCACGTAGGGGACGGTACCTCGTTTTATTGAGTTTCGTCTCATTTCTTTTATAGGCTAACGACCTATGTATTATTTGGAGTTTCGACTCAATTTTTGTGGGCTAGCGACCCATGATCTTTTATGGAGTTCGGTCCATCGGACGTACCTTTGTACTACGTTGTTGCACCAGCTTATCCGGATCATCGGGCGTATCGTTGTACTACGTCGTTGTTCCGAATTATTCGAGTTTCAGGTTCCTCGGGCGTACCGATATTGTACTACGTCATTGCACCGGCTCTATGGTTAGCGACCATGGGATAGCGTCCCGTTTGTGATACATGTATTGGTGAGTTTTCATGCTTCCGTTTTGTGATAAGCCTCCCCCTTTTTGTGATTTTTGGATTTCTATTGATGATTTCTAGAATTTGTGTTCCACCAGCTTTTATGATTAGCATCGATATGATGTCGATATTTGTTACTTGGTGAATAAAACTAAAGAGTAAGACATTCTTTTGATCTTTGAGAAGATTCTTGTGATATTGATTAATCTTTGGTTGATTTTCAATTACATACTTATCATAGTATGGCTTTATGGTTATCTTACGTTTTTTTCATATCTCTTATTCTATATCATTTTATCTGATATTTATAGTTAGACTGATCTGTTTATTATTTTCTTATTAAATAATACTCGGGTCAGACCGAGATGTTACAGGTGCTTCTGCTTGACTTCTCATCAGGGATTATTATCATGACTTTTAGCTAACTACTTAGATTAGTATTTTTTGGTTCTATACATTTGAGATATAGACTTATTGATGTATACTTATTCTTTTGTGTTGCACTTGTAACTATTCTTTTGTGATATTGTGGATCTTGTTTGACCACTACTCTGATATACACTTTCATGTGTAATATTCATATCTGTTTCCGCCTTTGAGATATTAACTTCTGTGACTGATTTGTGTTATGATATTTCTATATTTGTTTCCGAAGATATTATGGCCACTGTGTAGTGGCTTTGAGTTTGCATCGGTATGTCAGATTCCCTCTTGAAATGCAAGCTATATTTTTATCTGGCATATCGGTACTTGCACAAAGCAATTACACGGATGGTCGCTCCAAAACAGCCTTATTCTCCGTGCTAGTTGACGGCATTACCCTGTAGTGTCCTTGGCTAGCGAGGGTATAGAGGTGGGGCGTCACACAGACCGAGTACTATAGGTCCAGGATAGAAAGCTATGGAGCTTAGGTGGCGAGTTGGATGACGAGACGTATCACACGTGCATGTTTTTTTATTTCGCTGTGTATTGTAGGCTGTATATTCGGCATTTGAGAGGACAAGTTATTATAACTGTCTGGTATGGGTTATTGATGTGTTATACTCTGATAATGTAATGTATAAATAGCAGTTATTGTTCCTTTTGTATAAATACCAGTTATTATCTATTTTATATTGTTCTGATGCGATTTGTGAGACTCTATGTTATTATTTCTATTTTCTTCTTCTACATCCTTCTTCTTTTCCCTAATGATCTGGTATTTTCGGCATTCGATTGCTCGACATGTAATACATGGATGTATTGATGTCGATTTTCGAGGGTCGAAAATCCAGAATGTCACATTTTACATCTTATTTTCTATAATTTCATTCTTATTATGTAGTACATATTCGCGTTTTAATCTATTCTATTCCATTCGCATGAAAAGGAAAAATAATAGAAAGAAACCGACAATTACAGAAGAAAATCCCAACATAGAAAAGATGCAATTAATAGTAAATAATCATAAATACTGTAAATAACTGTAAATAAATAGAAAAGCTATAATTGACAGTTATTAACTACAATTATCAAAAATAATAGCTAAAAGGAAATAGACTGAAAATAAATCTAAAACTAAAAATAAACCGGTAAAAAGGTTATTCCAAAGTCATATAAAACTACAATTATTGGAAACCCTATTATTTTAAATTACTCAAAAATATAAATAATTACTAATCACTCACATGTGGCCCTTAGCTCTTTCCCTTGGCCTTCGTGGATCCACTTGTAAGGTATAAAATATTTTAATTAAAAAGATCTTCTCCTTGGAAAAATATTCCTTTTAGGGTCCTTCCTGAAAAGGTGAACCCAAGCGGAGAAAATATAGAATGAGAAAAAGCGTTTGGCCTTATTTATAGGGGTAGAAGTGGATCTCAGACCAACGAATTTAGGGATTGAATAGGATGAAACCACGTCATTGGCTGAATAGGAGCCATCAGATGTAAGAACAGATGGACCAGATTGAAATAAAGAATGCAAAACACATCGTAGGAACCTTTGGAACTAAGAAAAAAATTCTTCATTCCTGAATATAAGAAGGTCGATCTGGCAGTCGACCGCCCTTGTGCCCAGGTCGACCGGCCTATATTCTTTCTTTTTTCTATTTATTTTGTTTAATTCTCGGATTCTGATGTTCTATATATGAAAATTGACCAAAAAATTACCATGGACACAATGGTGCAACTTCCGTGGCTCAATTTTGATAATTTCACAAAGTTACTTTATTATTTAATTAATTAACGAATTAATTATCATGGGTTAAAATTTTGGGTCATTGCAGAAGTATTGGAAGTGAAACACAATTCAAGAGAGGATTCGACTCCTCGGTTATATGGGGTTAGCAGGTCAACTCAAATCAACTCAACGTCAAGGTCTCTGGCCAGAGCATTTCGGCTAATAATAATTGTTATTATTGAACCAAGGACTTTGTATTTGGACAATAGAATTGAATATGAATGATATTGGAATTCTAACCATTACCTAATTCCATAAGTCTAAAGTGATATAGTTTTGACGAAGAGAATTGGTGTATATAAATGTCACAATCGGGTAATGCTTAATAAAGTGAAATTGGATTTTACCAAAACTAAGTAAGCAATAAATTTGGCCAAAATGTCACACTACCTACTACATGATGTGTGAACATTAACACTCGAATAGTTTGATGTTAACCACTGACTGAATTTACATCCATGAGTCACACAACTGAAATGATGAATTCTCTTTAGACCAAACGATTTAATTATTTTATAATTTTTATATATTAATTAATATTTGTGAAATATTAATTATGAAATTTGAATATGATTTAAGGAATAAATATCGTTGTATATATTTATAATAGTTATAAATATATCGATCGATTTGAGATATCGATAAAGGAATTAAATTAGATTTAATTAAATATATTTATTTAGGCTTAAATAGGCCATTAACCCATGATGTTTGAGGCAAATTTGGCAAAAACCATGTGATATAGAGGGCGGCAAAAATCGAGTATTAGGGTATGTGATGGACGGCTAAGATCTGGTGAAAAAAGGTAAGTGATGTGATCTACTTTTATTTCTGATTCAATCACCACAAAACGAATCATACCCCTAACTTTCAAGATACTTTTTGGCTGCCTCCTCTATCCATACCATGGCCAAACCATACCTCTCTACACCCTATCAAATCTCAAATCAAAAGCTATTCGATAGCAAAGGCTCTACGATTCAATGACCAACAATTCGACGAATCGGGAAAGTTTCAAGAGGAAGGGAACTCATCATTACAAGGTGTACTTAAGAATATTAGTTTACGTAAATATTTTGTTTTATATATTGTCATTGTATAACTCTGTCTTCTTTATACATACATTATCATAAATGTATATACTATTATTATTGAAGAGTCAGTTAGGTGAGATTACTTTAGGTATTGTTGTTGTCACATATATTGATTGGTTACATATATAAAAAACCAATTTTTATAATACATTTGATACACACAACCGAAATTATTTTATTTCACTTATTATTTTATTAATTTATTTATACGAATATTAATATATCAACAGATTTATTTATATGATTAATACTAAACTATATGACTGTATCAAACTATATAACTATATCATATAAAAATTAAACTAATATTTTTCAAACATATTTTTATATCAATTATAATTTAATAATTATAAATAAATTTTTTGTAATTATTTAATCATCATACGAATTAAAATTTTATATAAAATAAATTATGCTTAAAAAATTAGATTTTAAGATCAATTTATCTTTATAAAAAGCTATTGATTGAAAATTAGATTTTTTTTAAATCATTATTAATATTTTTAAAAATCATTTTTAATTAGATCGAAAGTAATTAATTAGAAAAAAAATAATTTGACTTCTCAAAATTTTCGGTAAACTAAAAAATTTGATTCTTTCTTTTTTAGAAATTTAAAATTCAATATATATATATATATATATTATGTAGTTTTTGTTATTTATTTATTGTTTTTTAACTAATTAATTCATGATATTTATATATTAGTATGATAAAATTATAATTAAAATTGTACATGTTGTGTATTCGATCTAGAACATTTTGAAATAGGATTTTTATTTTATTTTATAAAACACACACACAAACTATTCTAAATTATATTTACATTAAAATAATACATGTGTATATATAATACATATAATTATGCTATTTCAGTACGTACATACATACATACATATATACATACACACACATCGATATATATATATATATTAATATATATATATATATATATATTAATATATATATATATATTAATATATATATATATATTAATATATAAAAATGAAGATAAAAATAATTTTGAACTTATATCTTATGCATATATATGTTTGTGTGTATGTATTTATGTATATATTATATACCACTATAAAATTATGTATAAATATATCTACAATATTTTCTCATAATATACTTATATACATATACATATACATATGCATATACATATATACACTCTTTATTTTATATATAATATGTATAAATATATACATATATTTAGATAACATACAATATATATAGGATGATCTAACATGTCCGTTGCAATGTAAATCCCAATATGGGCATGTTATACCCTTGCATGGAATATCATGTTAAATATGCACACATATATACATACGTATATGATACATATGTATATTTATATATAAATTGAAAATAAATTAAACAAATTTTCATCAACAATTTTTAAATATGAATGAATTATATGATTTTTTAAATTAAATTTAGAAATTTTCTAAATAAATTAGACTTCATAAGCCCAATAAAGATCCTATAGGGTAAATTATTTTGAAACTCACCCATAACTTCCACTACGGGATGATCCAGTTCCAATGATGGTATCAAAGCCCAATAGCATATGCAGTCTAATTAGTCATGTTAGGGTTATCTAATAAAAACCTACCCATATAATAGGGTATCTAAAAAAGTAGCGTGTAAGTTGGGTTTGGGTAATTAAGCATTCTACCCAACCGAGCTACTAGTCTGGCTCGAAATGATGAGGTAAGCCTAAAATATTATCTCTAATAGAAAAAGCCTAATTTGAATCGGGCCTCGGACTAATTTTTAAAAAAAATTAAAATTCAAAAAATAAGATTTTAAATTTAATAGTTAAATTTAAAATTAGATATACAAATATTATAAAAGTTATAATCTAATATTTTTTTAAATTGTTTGAAAAATAATAGAAATTGATTTAAAATTTTATTAGTAAGATTAATAAATAAATTAATTAATTTAATATATTATGATATATGTTATTTTGTTTTAAAATGTTTGAAATAACATTAGTATACATGTATGTATATCAAATAAATTTTGAAATTAATATAATATAGTGAAAGTAGTTTAATTAAATTAATTAATTAAAGGGTTAATTAATTAAATAATATACACATGTATATGATATATGTGTTATACTATAAATGTCATAGTATATAATAAATAATGGGTAGAAATGTTATATTAATATGAAATTAATTAAACGTTAGTTAATAAAAATTAATTAAACAAAAATTTAATTAATATAATGTTATACATAAGACTATTATATAAGTAATATAAAACATAAGAGTTATATAATAATGAAACATATATAATAAAAATGTAAATATTAAAGGTGGAATAGTAAAGAAACCCTAACAAGACTTAAGGATAAATACATATGTAAATGTACGTATATCATGATTTTTGGTGTGTTCGACACTTGAATTATGAGAGTAGTTCATAAGAAATAGATTATTCCATAAGTCGATATCACTCAATATAATATATTAAAGATTATTAATCTTCAATATAATGTTGTCCTATATCTTATATATATTGATAAATTACTTGAATACTCCTTAGTTATTGAGCAAACTTAAGCAAGGGATGTTATGTGTAGTATTATTAATATATTGAATAAACGAGATAAGATAACTTTATGTATTTGTTATGCAAACTCAAGGTACATATACCATACTTAGGCCGTCTCGTTATGATAGGCACTAGCGAATAATCTCTTTTGATTCGTTGAGCAAATCAAGGTCAAAAAGATATTAGGACTGTGATATAATCGATAAGGATTTATCCATCGTCCATGGAGCTCTGATTTATGGAGCAAACTCTAGGCCAGAATTCCAAGATAGACAAGTCCTAACACCAGCCAGAGAAGTCGAAAGACTTCTACATTTCGGTTAAGATTGGGTGAAAGATAAAAGACTAGTAGGAGCCTTATTAGAAAAATGAAATGATAAAATTTAACATTTTCAATATTGTAAGAACATATGCTATATAATATTAATAATAATAATCTACGTTGATAAATTTATACATTTAAAATTATTGATAAAATGTTTATCAATTAAGAATATAATTAAACTAAATTGAATATTGAAAAATAGAATATAAAATATAAAATATACTTACTAATGAATGACTATTGCATGTGAATGTTTACATACCCATGCAAGTGCCTAACTTTACAACTACTTCATACGTTCATACTTTGGTCGCTTATGTGTTTATTTGGTCTAGATCATGTATTGCATTCTATAAGTTTCATACTCTAAAAGAAATATTAGACTATGAATATTTGATTCACATACTATCGCATATAAATGTTATATGAGGAACGATCACAGTTCGTAATGTAAGATACTTCGATGAAGTTAATTCATTCGAAATAAGCCAATAACAATATTGTGAGATCCAATATTCAATTTGATTGATAAAAAAGGATCACATCATGTTAATTGTAACACAAGACCAAAACTACAATGTAAATCTAAGAACTCGATCGCTAAAATAATAGTTTAATCAGTTTACATAAAGTGCGACATATTTGATGTCCTTAAATGGTAAGGATAATTGAAAGCTCTTTTATAGAGAGTTCATTATGATATTGTAGTAAGGGTTTCCTTTTGAATGTTTTGACCATTTAGAATGGAAAAAGAATGTATAAGAGCAAACATGTTTAAAGGTACAGATGGGATAAAGAGAGCGAACGGTCACTTTTCTTCATAAAGAAATATCGAAAACGAGAATTATAATAATATTGAATGATACTTAATATTGGATAAGAAATATTATTTATATTCCAAAATGTATTTCCGTATAGAAAATTGTTTTCTATGAGATTTATTTCTTTATGTTTAAGATATTTGAAAACTCTCTGTTATAAATTAGTTGCAGTATATAAAATAAATAATTTACATTAAGTAAATAATGGACCTCCAAATTCAGTACATTATTATAGCAATGGCGAAAATAGTGGGCGTATGTCATATAACACTTAGTGATTGTATCATATTACGAAAATTGTTTTTGTAAAACGTATCGAGAATTATTTATGAAATAATGACTATTTTTTTGTATCGACTGAAAGATAGAAATAGCTATTTTCAATATGCAATTATGAATATTCATAATGAAATACAACTATAATATGGTATTTTTTTGATAATAAAAGTGATGCATTGGAAAATACAGAATTATTTAACATTATTTACAATTTTTTTAGAATTATAAACTAAGCTGTATTTTTGAGAAATAATTTTATTATATGATTATGAATCATATGTTGCTGGTTAATCATATCCCAAACAATTAAGGGCTATGCACCCATTTAGTGAGAGCATCATAAGAGTTGATGAACTTTTTAAATTGATACATGTAAATGTATGCAATCTTAGGTCTATTAATATCTAAATGGTTCCACATACTTCGTCATATTCACTGATGAGCTATCACCGACATGGACATGTGTATTCGATACATATGTATTCTGTTTATGCAAACTCATAAAATATACAGTAGAAGTAAATAATGTAACATGCAATAGGAATATTCGATTTGACCCATTTAGTTAGTATATTGGAAAAGGTTCTGTACGTACCTAAAAATGAATAAAGATTCAATCCCAAAAGTCACTCCTTCTTATAATACCTAATAGTGTATCGATAAGGAGTAATCGAATTTTGTTGGAAAAGTACGATTAATTGTGAGTGAAGTTGAGTTAATTTCTTTCTATATGGTTATGTACTTAAGAGTAGTACAAAGGGTTAAAATTATTTCATGAAAATAACGATTTACAAAATCATATAAGATAAGGGTTTATAAGAAACCAAACATATCCTAGGCTAGTGTGTTGGCAGTTTATGCAAGTCAAAAATCTGTAGATAATAATTGTTCATAAGGGATTGTGTACGAATCATCCCAAAAGGAATTTAGAATGGATTATCATTGGATGACATATTCATGTTTTAAACATGTTTTGTAAAATAAAACCGAATCAGTTTTATATAAGGGAATTCATAAAATGTTTATGAATGCCCGTTCCATAACATTGAGAAACAATTGTTGTTTTAAGAAATACAACTTCACAATGAAGGAATTTCTCTTAAAAATTATTGGTAGTAAAATGGAAGTGGATATGAACCAAATATAAAGCTGATTACATGGGATGAAATGAGATTAACCTAACCTAATTGAACACATAGTATTACAGCATTTGATAAGTATTCTCGCATACTAAAGAGAAACCATGAGCTTCTTATCAATGTCAAGAATAGATAATTCTTAATTGTCAATTAAGCCATTAAGAGCATTGACTCTATGATATGGCATGATACGCAAATCCAAAGAGATTTCAAGTACATTATCAAAATATGATTTTAGTAGTCATATCCAAAGGGATGTGATCCATCAACTGCAATTGTGTCTTTAAGATACTAATAGAGTTGGAATTTAATGAGTAACGTTAATAAGAATAACCTCGTAAATCTCAATTATTGAAATTAGTGAAATAGATTCGTTATTCAACGTACTCAAGTTATTTCATATTTACTCACAAGATTATCACTTGATAATACTTAGTGTTTTGGTACATATGTGTTGAAATAGAAATTTCTAAATAATGATTTAGAGTATACTATTTGCACATAACAACCAAAGTGTCTCGAAATCAGTGGGAGCGATATAGAGTTTGTTAGTTTTTAAATATGATCCAAGAAATGATACAAAAGTATCACTTTATAAGCATTAAAGTTAAATAAGTACTTTGATGGAATATCAAATAATTTTATTTTCAATAAAAGTGTCAAGGAAGCGTGTGTTTCATTAGAAAGAAAGTTAAAAGATACATTGATATTTCTAAACAATAAGTAAACTATACATTGCTAATTTTTAACAATGTACTTGTGTTGAAATCATTTTAAGTTGTTTTAATACTTATTATGGATTTGTAAATGATGTCTTTTATAGAAAGTATAAAAGATATAGAGAATATCCCAAAAATGATATGCAAGGACACCTTATTAAAAGGGGATTTTCACTCAAAGGGCTTCTGTGGGCAGTGTAATAAGTTTTAAGGATGTCAATTTTGAAAAATTAGTTTTAAGGACAGTTTATGGTAAAAAATAAATGAAGTTATCATTTTTAGTTATACAGAAATAATGATAAATGAATTTATCATTTTTTTGTAAAACGTAAAGGATAAATGAATTTCTCATTTTCCTGCAAATTATCCTTAAAACTAATTATTCATAATTGTGTTCCTTAAAATTTATTAGCCTAGAATGAGAAGCCCTCCAACCTAATTTCCACTTATTAAAATGTTTAATAGGGAATATGTAAGATGGATTCCTTATGCATGGGAAAGAGGAATTATCACACATATTATGAAGTTTATGGTTTCATAATTTGTTTGTGTATTTGATATATGAAGTAAATATCAAATCTCAATTGATACCGCTAAATGGTAGTTTGGAGTGTTCTCATGTATTTATGATGCACTAGAGAATTGTTTACAGAAACAACGAACTTCTTTTGAAGTAGTGTTCAGATTCAGATTTCATAAATGATATTGACTATAATATGTCAATAATAAATTCATACTAAGAATCTTTAAGTTGGAAATGTACCAAATAGAAGAGATTGTGGCTGATTCATTGACTTGAATAGTCCCATAATAAAACAATATGTGTGTGTGTGTGTCTATTAGATGCGCACATTTATATTGAGCCGAAGGTGATTCCAAATGTTGAGAATGCCGCAACATTGTAGGTGATAACAATGTTATGATATAGTTCATAACAAAACTTAGAGCTCACTGCAAGTTGAGAGACATACTTCGAGTTGTTCCACATGATAAAAGTAGTTTATCAACATCGTAGAGAGATTATTGACAGAGTAGATAATTGAAACATGATAGCATACTCGTTCACTAAGAGACTGGCTCAATTAGTTTTGATAAAACTGATTGGAGAAGTTAGAATTAGATTCTATAATTGACTCCAAGTGAAAATGGAAGATTGATAGAGTTAGGGGTGTGCCCTAGAGGCAATTATGTAATTTGTTACATATATTTGATTCGATAACCAATCTTGTTCAAAATAAAATGTGTTTTCTTTCTATTATATACTTAATATAGTGTGTTATATTAATTAATTTAATTTAAAGTATTTTAATAGAAAATCTATAAATGGTACATTTTGTGATAGTAGTTACAATGTGTTGTAATCATGAGTAATTTGTCACAATAAAAATAAATATATCATTTTAAATGTTCCTAGTCAAGCTGAATCAAGGATGGATATCGATGTGTCCGTGAGATTAAAGTACGTTACGCTCTCCAAATGTTGGGTAGAGTATTAATCATGATTGTTGGGGGAACATAGAGGTTACAAACTGATAGTTATTGGGTAAATATGAAACGATTCACTCGATAGTTTTCTATTTTAATATAACTAAGGTCAAACAGAAAATATCGATATGACTTATTTACATAGTTCTCTCGACTTCAAAATACTATGGATCTTCAATATGAAAGCTCTGCTTTGATTATAGTCAAATCATGGCATGACGTTCCATCGAGTGACTATAGTTGGGTCTAGTGGAAGTATTGGAAGTGGAGCACTATTTAAGAGAGGATTCGTCTCCTCGGTTATATAGGGTTAGCATCATGGTTAACTCAAGTAAACCCAAAGTTAAAGTCTCTAACCAGAGCATTTTAGTTTATAATAATTGTTATTATTGAACCAAAGACTTTTTTTGGACTATAGAGATGAATATGGATGATATTGGAATTTTGACTATTATCAAATTCCATTAAGTCCAAAGAGATAAAGTTTTAACAACGAGAATTGGTGTAAATAAATATCACAACTGGGTAATGCTTAATAAAGTGAAATTGAATTTTACCGAAACTAAGTGATATATTTGGCTAAAATGTCACACATCTGCTAAGTGGTGTGTGAACGTTAAGATTCGAATAGTTCAATGTTAATCTACTAACAAAAAATAATAATTTGACTTAGAAAATTTCAAACTGTAAACTATAAACTATGATAACAGATTTTTTGGATACTTAAAATTCAGAAAATATATAAGTAATATATTTTCTATAATTTATTTGTTGTTATTTAACTAATTAATTCATAATATTTTTATATTATAAATAAATTATAATTAAAATTGTACCTGCCATGTATTCAGTCTAGAAAATTAAAAAATAAACATTTTTTTATTTTGTAATGTATATATATAAACTATTCTAAATCATATTTACATTTAAATAATATATATATCATACATATAATTATGCTGCTTTAGTATATACATACATACATATGTATGTATATCTTAATATATGAAAATAAAAATAAAAACAATTTTGACCTTATACTTGAATGTGTGCGTGTATATGTAAATATGTATGTTATGTATATTTATTTATATATTATTTAATACAATAAAATTTACGTATACATATGTCTTTAATATATTATCGTAATATACACTCATATATGTTCTTGGTTTTATATTTAATAATCATAAATATATACACATATTTGGACAACATACAATACATATAGGACGAGCTAACATTTCCATTGTGATGTAAATCCCGACATATAAATACGGGTATGTTATACCCTTGCATGGAATATCATGTTACATTTGCACACATATATACATATGTATATGATACATAATTGAAAATGAATTGCATAAATTTCAATCAACGATTTATAAATTTAAATGAAATATATGGTTTTTATTTAAATTAAATCTAGAAATGTTCTAAATAAATTAGACTTCATATGCCAAATAAAGATCCTATGGGGTAATTTTTTTTTTTTGAAATTCACCCGCTGTGGGATGGCCAAGTTCTAACATAGTATTCCGTAAATTATGGAAAAATTTGGGGCATTGTACTCAATTCGCCTTGCTTTATCTACATCCGATGGTAAGATGCTTTCAGATAGATTTCATATGTATAGAGTCATCAATTTTTTTAGTAATAGTTGGTTATGTGGCTTTATGTCCCACCACTTGAGCTTGAATTACAATTAGAACATTTTTAGCACATGTATACTCGGCTTTCCGAGGATCTCTATAGGAATGAACTTATATTCTTGTACATCTCGAGAACTTGCATACTTAGCTAAGGCACTAGCTCTCGTATTTCGATTTTGTGGGATGCTATCAATATCATAATTTTGAAGACTTCGAGAAGTTGTTTGACCTACTTTGCATATAAAGACAGAATCAGATATCCGACTTGATAGTTATAGAGCATTTGGTTGACAATTAGTTGAGAATCACTATATACTTAGATTTTCGAGACATTAATGGACTTGTCACTTTAATTCAACTATTAAAGACACATAATTGGCCAAATTGTTTGTGGTTGGAACAAGTTTGATGGCACTAGAAATTTGACGGTTGTCTAAGGTGACTAAAACATAACATGCATCTACCCTATGTTCATTTGAGGCACCATCGATATAAAGCTGACAAGATAGTTGCTTAGCTTATCACCTTTTATGGCTTCAACACTGAACATGTACATTTAGAAATAAAGTCAGCTAATATCTATCGTTTCATAGCAATTCTAGGTACATATAAGGTGTCATATTGACTAAGCTCTATAGCACATTTGATGAGTCTCCTTAAAGTCTCATGTTTATTAAACACTAGCTGCTAAGGTTGGTTTGTGAGAACTTTAATGTGATGGGCTTAGATATAAGGCCAAAAAATTTTGGCAGTGGAAATCAAACAATAAGCAAGCTTCTCAACTGTTGGATATTGATTTTCGGATGAACTTAACATTTTACTCACATAATAGACGGGATGTTAAACCCCAGTGTCATTTTGGTCTAATGCTTAGCTTATAGCGTGTTCCAAAACTACTAAGTAGAGAGAGAATTCACCTCTATCAGTTTTGATAGTATTAGAGGCATACTAAGATGTTGTTGTGAATCTTTGTATTAAAATACGAAACATGGTTTTCAGCTTGTTTTGACTTCACTAGCATATCGCCTATGTATAACCCTATGTTTCGGCCTATTTGCTTTATGAACATTCGATTTACCAACCTTTGATAAGTTGCTCCCGCATTTTTGAGACTAAATGGCATTACTTTGTTCAAAACAATCCCCTATTTGTTAGGAAACTTGTATGCTTGCCGTCCGGCTTGAACATGCATATTTGATTATTACCCAAATAGACAGTTATAAACGAAAGCAACTAATGCCCACTTGTGGCATCAACAAGTTGGTCAATTCTTGGAAAAGGAAAACAATCCTTTGGATGGGCTTTAAATAAGTCAGTGAAGTCCATGCAAGTCTTCCATTTACCATTCGACTTTTTCACTAATACTGGATTGGCAATCCATTTTTGATAGTGGATGTCTCTTATGCAATTGTTCTTAAGCAATTTCTCTGCTTCTTCTTGCAATATAGCATATCAAACCTTATCAAGTGGTCGTTTCCTTTGTCTTTAGGACAGTACTTAGGATTAATATTCAGACAGTGACACACGACTGAAGGGTCAATCCCCATCATATCATCATGGGAGCAAGGAAATACATCCAAAATGTGTTGAAGAAATGATATTAGCTCCTCTCGAGTTGTAGGATGAAGGTAAGTTTCAACCTTTATAGTATTGGATTGGTCTTTTGAGTCAACACAAACTTCTTCAAGGGCTTCGGTAGTCGTTGCTTTTTCGATTTTGGTTCTCAAATCTAGATCAAGTTCAATGCATTCTCCTTTTAAAATCTCTTGTGCTAAGTAAACCAACTTCCTTTTTGGTTGAAAGGCTTATTAGTTTGGCTTAATTGTATTTTGATGAGTTGCTTTTGGTCACTTGATAGCAAAATTACTCTTCATGTGGTTGTATTCTCTCAACTTGGCATAATTTTAAAAAAAAAATTCAACCACTCCTTACAATTTCAGAGCTGGTGCAGTTAACAGTCCTTTCATCTTTTTCATTGTTTTTAAAGGACATGGTATGTCTTTCAATTTAACACCATTCACATAAGCCGAATTCTTCTCTTTATTGATCATATTTAAGTTGGCGTAATACAATTTCCTAGAGACTTAATTATCTCCTTGTACACATTGCTCACTGCATTCGATGGGGAATTTAAGCAAAAAATATTTTGTTATTGCATATCCATCAAAAGCATCAAGTGTTGGCCTCCCTAAGAAGGCATTATAGAGAGACGATACATCCATGATTATAAACATGATCTCGAAAACATAATGCACTCTAGTTCCCACTTTTACCATGAGGCTGCATTCTCCAAAGGGATGGCTACTTTGTCGTATATTGAGGTCTGACTTTGCTTAAGGATTGTTTCAGAAAGTCTCTTTTGGTCAAAGGCATGCTTAATAATAATATTTATAGCAGCTCTAGTGTCTACCATAATCTTCAAAAACTTTCGCGAACCCGCTCTTGGTTGTAAGCATTAGGGGATCATTGTAAGGGTGGCAGACACTCTACTAATCAATTCCATCTCGATTCCAATCTTCTAACCTTCTTAGACATTCCAATCTCAAACATTGTGTCTTTACCATCTTTGGCTCAATCTATATACTTCTTCTTGGTACTGTTGCAGGATTCGGCCATATGTGTACCGTATATAATAACATTTATAAAAAATTTAAGTGCCAATAGTGATCTAAGCAATTGGGCTATTTGATGTCCAGTCTCTAGCTCAATCGAAAGAGTGCCCCCAACACATTATTATTTCTTAAAAACTCTTCGAGTTTTCCATCTTTCATAAGCCTATTAATTAAATTCTCCAAAAATGGATAATTTTCTATGTTGTGACTATTTTGCTAAGGGAAAGAACAACATCTGCCTTCTCGATTTGATTTTGGGTCATTTGACTTCCTGGTCGAGGCATATGGAATTCGATTAGTTAGTAAAGACCTGCATTTAACTTTATCAGATGGTTAAATAGCATGCATTTGAATTTCATATAAAATGATATGAAATTCTAGATTAGATAGCCCTTTAATGAGAGTTTTAGGATGCGAAAACCCATAAGCAACGGAGCCCTCATCACATCTACCAAAAATGGCTTAAATTTAACCTTTGGTTCTATATAAGAAACTAGCTTTTCTGCTTAGAGTTTTAACTTGCTCAGACAATCTCAACAGTAACTTTTTTCACGTTTCATTCACACCGAGATTTAGTAGTTCAGCTGATTCAACTTTAACATTTATGCTTTTTGGCAGAAGCCTGGTTGGCCTACCGAGGCTTATCCTTTTGGAGCTCAATGTTGGTGACCATTCAGTGTTAACTCCTTTAGCTGTCTAGAGTGTCACTACCTTGGCTTTATTATCATTGCATCTAATAAACTCATCTTTGAGTTCCTCCCTGGACATCTATTGGTAACTTGGATTTCAACCAACTGCCGAAGGTTGGTTCTCATTATCAATAGTAGTGATAACCCTTCTATTCATGTCCTTGAGTGTCTTTTTCATTTCAGCTTGGTAATAATCCAAGCATTCAGTTTTATTTTCAATAAAGGCCATCGTCATCTTTCGAAAATGATCATTAGCAAAAAGCAAAGGGACAGATCCTCCAGAAGTATTTCGACTTACATTCTTTGCAGGTGTTTCAAGAACATCTTCTTCAAGAATCATGGATTGTGGATTCTTCCTGGTAGTGGACTTAGGTTTCATCTTTAAATAGCAAATCAATATGAATCAAGAAACAAACAGTAGTATGCTAGATTAGAAGTTAAGAGCCCTCCTTCCAGCACTAAAAATATCAACATAATTTTTCATTACATGCTAACACCCTAAAGTTCGAATATTTTTTCACAAGTAGCAATTTGAAAAAAAGATTTAGACAAGGGTGAAGTGCCTGAGCCGAAAGTAGGAAGAAAATAAGTATTGAATAGTAAAGAACAGAAAGAACATAGAAATTGTAGTTGTTCGAAAAGAAATCCCCATGTCCACTGTAGCTAATTCTTTGTTTCATGGTTGAAGAAGTTGTTAACAACTGTATAGTATCAAGTTAACTCTTTCCACCAAAGTATTGGAAAATTATGACAATTAGAAATGAATTCAATGATAAGCAGTCGTGCTTTTGATATTCCAATCCTTTTACTATAGGTATATGTCTTTTATTTATAAATAATTTGTAGCTATGTGATTGGTATAGAGTGTTTCTCTTGGATTGTCGAATTGGCCCATTTATGGGGCTATGATATAGACATGTGTCGTTATCCGGCTTCTTGCAGATTGATGTGGATTGTTGATGTGTTATTTCTACATATAGCTTTGGATGCTGCAATTCATGTTCCTGTAAATATAGAGCTATTTTGAGCCATTGATCTTGATTTCTTACATTGGGCTTGGTTCCCTTGGCATGTACACTTGGTTATGGCTGATTGAAGTCATTTCTTTAGGTAAAGAACATAGAAAGGTCTCAGAATATTTGCTGAAGGTGGTTTTTAGCTTCAGACCTATAGCTTTCTCGAATGCTTTTGGGCTCAATCTTTCGATTGATAGACTATTATCCTTTAGACATTAACTAAATATTTAAATCTTATGAAGATCTAAGTATATAATAGAGTTCTTAATTTCGAGTCGAGAGTCACTTCTTTCAGTATTTAGAATAAATAAAAATCATAGTGTAACAGAAAGCTAAAACTGAAGGAAATCAATCGAAGCATAAGGAAACTTAAAGGTGTCCTCCGGTTCAAATCCATCTTCCATCTTTGCAACTAGAGAGGAGATGGAATGAATGATGAAGAACATGCAAACGATGTTGTTGGCCCAACGAAAAAGGATGTTGAATAGTTTTTTCCAATGCATGGAGCAGCAAACAACAGTATGAGTTATTGGAAATCAAGAAAAAAGGTCGATAAATAGAGAAGATGGAATATAAGCACGAAGGCATGAGATTGGACAAGTTCAACTTGGTACTCGGATTCCACAATCGATTGGTACCTATCGATATCCAGAACGATTGGTACCAATCCATTTGGATAACCAGGAAGAATTAGTTTGTATCCCAAACAGGTAGGAGGGCGTCAGTGGAATGAATTTGAGCCTAGGAACCAAGTCCTAATGTATACGATTGCATGAGGGGTCCTCACAGAAACAGAGTCACGTGTAAGCGTGGATCAAAGACATGCTAAGCCTCAAAGATTTCAACTAAGCAAGAAGATCATATATCAAAGATGATACAACAACAACATCGACGTTGAGCCCTAGATCGAAGTTTAGAGGATATGAATTAAAACATTTTCACCCTAAAGATTCGATATGCTACCAGTCCACCCGACACCATACTGCCTATTGGAACTGTATGAATGATGAACTGATCCTACAGTTCATTTGGTGAGAAACATCCAATACATGGCAGTGTTGGAAGCTTCAGAGAAAGTGATGGGATGTTATTTTCTAATGTACTTAACTAATTTGGCTATCAAGTGATTTCACTAACTTGATAATAGATCCATAAGCACATAGACCGAATTAGTTAAGAGATTCATGAGCCAGTTCAGGGTTTATATTGTTTGACCAAGGAATTTGACGACCCTTTCAAATTTCAAGCAAAGAGAGAAGGAATATTTATGAAGATATTTAACCAGGTTTAAACCAGCAGCCGCCGTAGTTAAAAAACTAGATTTGTTAATAGTTCTTATGGTGGTGGTTGCAGGAGCCGCCATTAAGACCGAATTTAAATGGACACTGAAAAAGGATCCGCTAATAAATTTATCATATTTCTATTATCAAGCTAAAAGATATTTACATCAGGAAAATTGCAAAGTCGAGAATATAGAAGTTAATACTGTATAAGATGGAGGATCATCCATGGAAGGACTTTGGAAGGACAAAAGGAAATAGACTGATGATAGTTTCAAAGCACCAAAGCATCCAAAGAGGAAATTGAAGTTTGCCTTTTAGAACGACTTAATTGAAACCTCGAAGAGGATTATCTAGATACTAGGGCCGAATTCAATATAGAAAACTTTCCTTAAAGAGAGCCCACAGAATAATCAAGAAAGTCTAGGAAATACTATCTATTTCATGAGCTTGATGGACACGAAGTGTAGACACTTGAGAGATCGAATAGAGGAGCATGTTCAGAGCAATAGACTGCAGAAATATTTAAGGAACTCGATAACCATAGGTGCAACCACCAATTGTTGCGAGCGACCTTAGTTGCACCGAGGATATGGACAACATGGTTATCCCATGATCGGGATGGATTGGAATTAGGTTTATTTTCCACTTTATTTTACTTTTACTTTGGATAAACAACAAAGGTTAACTATCGAGCTACTTACACATGCGCATGACCTTGATTGATCCCATAAATAAATTTTGAGTTAAACCCTAGGAGTAATCCTTGATTGGTCTATTTGCGTAGATTCCTACATGCACTTTGGTTTAGATTCTACGAACAATTTTCAATTGATATCTGGCCGTGAGATCATTTCAACATGATATTTGATTTTAAGATTACTGCGGGATGCTAATGGAACTTGTTATCCCTTATATTTGATACATAAACTGGTAGATTATGGCCCCCCCAACTGAAGGGATAGAGTAATAAACTATGAAATACAAGTACCCATGCTGGAGAGCAAGTGGATGGGCTTATATAAGATAGTGATCCCCTTACCGGAGAGTGAGTCGATAGACTAGCCTTAAACTTTAAGCCCTCTTGTCGGAGAGTGAGCGGATAGGCTCAATATAGATTTGCAATTATTTAATCCAAAGAGATTAAAATTTTACTCTAAAATATAAACACCTTTTGGTTTAGAATGACTTGGCTGTGATTATTAAATGATTGACAAATATTACTATTTGACCCAATTGGACTTATTTATAATGGGATGTTGGGATACCATATGATTTGTAAGTAATACTTCAACTAAGGGTAATATATCAACTTGATACATTGATAATTGTTATAAGTTAACTGCCTGGTTAAACTTTGATCTGGTCGGACTTGCTTGTAATGAGATGTTGAGAGATGCCAATCGATTTATAAGCAATGCTCTGACCATAATTGCATGATAGTGTGTTATATAATCTGCTCATGGTATATGAATCATGAGAGAATGTTAGATATTGATTCATGATTGACATTTAGGCAAGGATGTGAATCCTTGACTTTGATGGGTTTGTAATGACTTTTGATTTGAAGATGAGCCCAAGAGAACCTGATGATTCACCATGATTGATTTGGTTGATAACCTAACGACAACTAACAATTTACAAGCATCAATAAATGTTGTTAATCAAAGCACGCATTGTATTCGAACAGAATATTTTAGAGGAGCAAGTGTTATGGTCAATGTGACGACCCGAAATTTTTGAGCATTTAAAATCGGAATATTTAGTTGATTTTAAATATTCAATAGAGTAATTTTAACTTAAATTACAAATATCACAATTTATTTGTTAATTGAATTATTAAATTAAATAAGTGAAGTTGGGAAAATGTTGAATCTGGAGTTGTAAGCCGGTTAAAAATAATTTGAAGGCTTATAAAATTTATATTGATGATATTGAAGATGGTAAAAGAGTTAAAACTGAATTTGGAAGTGGTTTGTTCTATTTTGAAATTTTATCATTTTAAATTGAATTTAAAAATAGCCTTCCGAGGCACAGTCTCGGAATTCGACGAAACTAGTTCTATTGGATCCGTAATAGTGTTTTATTATCGTATTTCAATTTTGGTAGTGATCACAGTTGTTTTGTGAGCGTACGATATACAAACTCGCTTAAATCTATATCAAAATTTAATATTATAACTGAACCCAAAAAGCTATCTTCTCCATACAATCAAATTAGGACTCGGAATCTTTTCCAGTGAGTGCTGGATAGGGGTATAACATTACGAACGCCTAGCGGCATGTTTCGATAGGAGGTCAATATTTTTAGCTGCGATTCAGGGCGGTTTAAACCTAAAATTTAAATTTAAAACGTATTATTTAACCAGTCAAAAACTAGTCACATCAAAACTTTTTCACTTCATTCCAAGAATACTGTTCACCTGTTCAAATCACGTGAATATCAAATCGTGTTCCCTTTATTTCCGTTTTCTTTTTTTCTGTCAATTTCATTTGAGAAACAATAACCACAGTCGATCCTCCTTTAAAATAAATCATGGTCGAACTCATCAAAATTCCTCGTCCTTTTTCCTCCTCTTTTCCAGTTCAAACGCATCGTGTCCTCTCCCATTTAAACAATTCGTTCGAAGAAAAAAAAATATTAAAATTTAAACTTAATCGCGAGCTCCGTCCTTGCTCCAGATTTCCATCTTCGATTTGGGGAGATTCGACTCGAGTCAGGGGATTAGTGGAGCGAATCGAACTCGGCGATCGAGTAAGGTTCGAGCTCGATCGCCGTAAAGGCTGATGGTCGAATGAAGGCTTGCGTGCTCGAGCGAGGCCTGGGTTCTTATGGTAGGCGGTTCGTGGGATCGTGATGAGATATTGAGTGTCGATTTCGGTGATTGGGGGTCGGCAAGTTCGATCGATCACGTGCTTCGTGAGGCGCGAGGTGATAAGTTTAGCGAGGATGAGGGTGGATCTCGACAGTGAGCGTTTCATGGGAGGGTCGTCGTTCGTCGCCAGAGTTTTTCTGACGTGTTCGAGTTGTTTTTCTTTTTAGTTTCCTAAATTTTCTCAGTACTTAACTCCTGTTTTTTTTTAAAATAGAGATATGAAATTTAAATAGCTAAATTATTAATTTAAAATTGGTTAATTAAATCTATTAACTGATAATATTAAATTGTTAAACAGCTAAATGGATTTGTCAGAATAATAACATTTATCAGTTTATGTATTGTTCATAAAAGTAGTTTTGGATTTCTGGCATATTACAGTATTGTTGTAAATATACACACACACACACACACACACACACACACACACACACATTTTTGTTATAAACGATTCAAAGGGAAAATATGTATATATCTTAGGAAAATTTCATCTTTCACATTTTTTTATGTAGGTTAAGTAAGTTAAAACTTTTAATTTAATCTGTTTATCAAAATTTTAACAGTAAAGTTTATAATTTTATTAACCTGGTAGATTTAAATTTAAAATGGAAATAGTAATGGTAGTTTAAAATCATGGTAAAATGTTAATGAATGGAAATTTATTTTCGATAAGTTCGAATATTTATAAACCGTATATTGTTTGTTCAAGGTCCAAATCATGAGGGAACTAATCGGGATAGATCAGGTTGCAATCAATATCAAAGGTGAGTTAATCTCACTCAGCCGAATTATAATTTAAAATTAAAATGATTAAATTTAAATAATTATTTGAATGATTAAATTGATTGATGTATTATAGTATGGTATATTTGGGAATTGATATTTATGTTGTGCTAACGTCTGTGGATGCAGGGAAAACAGGTTGGAGGGATCCAACTGGACCCCTCAACTTTTATTTAAATTATTTAATATTCTATGTTCTGATTATTTGATATTCTATAATGAATTATGTGGAAATATAGAATGCTATGGCTTGGTTGTAATAATTGGGTACAATGAATTACCAAAAATATATATTTGATTTCGGAAATGAAAATAAAAGAAGTGAAATTGCAAGTAAAATAATTATAGAATAAATTTAAGAATGACTTGGAAAAGAAATAAAGTGACTTTAAAATTTTAATAAATAAATCTTGAGTATGGGAAGGATAATTTGAATAAACAGAAAGTTAATGAATTTTAAATGCAGTATTATTATTTAAAAAGAACAAAACATCTATTTAGAATTTAAGATTTGAATTATTGAAAGAGTAAAGAAGAAATTGGGAAATAATAATAATAATAAAGTCCATAACTACTGAATTTGGAAATGAACTGATAAGTAAAGAAATTTATTTCAGAATGAAATAAATTGGAAATCGGTTTGGGAAATTGATTTAAGTGATTGAAGTTGGAAATTCTCTCTGGATAACCAAGTACGTTTAAGTATAAGTTAAAAGTTTTAAAGTTGTTTTAAAAAGTAAGTTTTGGAAAATTTATTATTTCTAATATTTATATTCTAAAGTAAGTATTTCCTTTAATCTATTATGATAGAAATTATTTAAAGAGCGACTTAGTATTTTGTTTTAAAGGTAAAAAATATATATAGATTTTATATTTTATAAAGTAACCTTATTTTCAAATATTCATATAGTATAGATTTTTAACCAATTATTGAAGTAGTTTTAACTTAAATGTTTTAAAGTAAATTCCAAAACAAGCAATTTGTTTAATCTATTTTCGTAATAATTGTTTAAAGAATGATTTGGTATTTTGATTAAAGAAGAAATCTAATGTATAGCTATAAGGTAACCTTATTTTAGTTATTTCTAAAGTATTATTATAAATTAAGTATTAAAGTAAATTTTTCTAAATTAAATGTTAAATATATTTTACAATAAAGTGTTTTTGAATTATTTTAAAAATCTAAGTTTTGTGCTTGGTGATTCCAGTGGAAATGGAAATACTCGAAATTTATTCTGAGAAAAGGAAGATAGTTTGAAAACTGTTTCAAAAGGGTTTGAAAGTGAAAATATATCTTGTAAAGATATTTTGAGATAAACAAATAATTTGGAAAATTATTTATTGGTTGATGGTTATTTGTGAATATTAATTGATAGTTAAATCACCGACTATCAATATTGGACAAAATACGTTGATCGTTTCGAAGAGACCGGGATCGAGATTTATTTCTCGAAAACCACTTCGATCCGGTTTGTACGTTTCGTGGAAAACGATTTTGGATTCGAAGATGGAGCAGTAAAGTGCAAGGGCTAGTCGCTACTAATCCTGAGGATATTTCCAAAATGGATGTAGTAGGAGCAGTGCCTTCGGTTCCGTTCGAACCCAGGATGGACTTGTATGGATGAATGCTTGCGAAACATCGTCAGGTGGACGATGGGCATTCTAAGGGATATGTTCTAAAAAGTAACGCTTAGCCTCAAGCCTCATCAAATGGGAATGACTGAAAATCAGGGGTTATGCAGCAAGGCTAGATGGGTAGCACCCAAGCAGGGTGGGGTCATCTCTGTCTAGATGTCCCTTTTTATTTCGGCTTAATGGCGGTTGCTGATCCCAACCGCGGGGTGATCTCACTCGGGATTATCCAGTAAGGGGTAGTCCCGGTCTTGTGTTGCGGGGGAGCGGGCGTACTCCTCGGTATGGTGATCTAGGCCACGTACTGTGACAGGTGGTACCCCAGTGCCTAGTCTTTAGTTGGAAATCCATTCTCCCTACGAGCCTTGTACGAGTTTTGTTTGTATTACCCACTCTGTGGCTAGTATCTGGAATTTAATCATGTAACAATTTCGGCTATTTTATAGGTATTTGTATATAGACCCTATGATAATATCAGAGGATTTCTATAAAAAGTGTTTTAGCTATCGTAAGGTAAAAACTCGACATGTTTATTTGTGGCATGGTCTTACGAGATGCTTTTGTTTTCAAAAGGATTTTTGAAACTTTAAATAATCAATTAGGTGTGGTTTTCTCACGCTGGTATTCCAGACTGACTCGGGTGTTATTTAACTATGATGCTCGGGTCAGACCGAGTATTATAGAATATCCTGTTCAGGAGACGAGCAGGATGACGATACGTACTCCTGTACTTGTTTATATATATTCCGCTGTGTTGAGTTGTTGTGTATCCATTTGTATGTTATCGATGTTGATGTTGAGCTGTGAATGATGTACTCGGATGATGTAATATATAAATAGAGATATTTGATTTTTGAGTAAAGATCATTATTATCTATTATATTTTATTCCGCTGCGATGGTTAGATTCTGTTGTTGTTTTCTATTTTCTTCTTCTACCTCTTCTTCTTTAACCCAAATGGTTCGTATTTCCGTACCACTTGAGTTGAATTAGGTAGAATAGTGGTAACTCAACGGGTACAGATTTGCGGGCCGTTACACTTGGTATCAGAGCTTAGGTTGGTGATAACCTTGGCTCTGGTGGGAATTACTCATTTAAAATAGAGTCCGTAGTACTCTATAATGAGTTTGAGCGTATTAATAGATATGAGCGCGTATTTGTTAGTGAATATAAATTTTTTTAATATTGTGTTGATTAGTTTATTGAGTGGCATATGAACCTTCGTCGGCACAGTCTGGACAACTGTATCGAAGGGGTTTCTAAACACTTGAATAGAAAAATCGGCACGGTATTGTTTTGAATGTGGGTAAATAAAATAATTTTACCCAAAATATATTTTTGATATAAAGAAAGTTTTTGTAAACTATTTTAGCTAATATATGGTTTCTTGGATGTTAGGAAGGATAATATTAAAGTATTATCATTGTTAAGTGAAAATCTAACTAGAAATTGGAAATATAACCAAAGTTTAAGAGAATTAATTCATTATAAAATGAAATTTATAAATATAAATTATAAATGTAATTTATAAATTGAAATATAATTAAATGGGAATTTTTATAAGCATAAACTATACAAATATATTGTAGTTCAAATTTAAATTAAAAACAGAATTTGAAACTTTAAAACCCCAGAGATTTTGAGAGTATTTTGAGGATAAATAGTAGCATTGTTGTTTTTGGGTTATTTCTGAAAGGAAATTTGTTTTAAAATGGATTTTGAAAGTGATATAGCATTGAATTCACTTCAGTCGCTGGAAAATAACTTCGGTGATGACTGCAGCATCATCGATGTTCATTTTCGAGTTTCTAAGTGATGAATTGCTGCCGAATTGATTTGTTCAGGAAAACATGTTTATTTTTGAAATTTCAAAGGAAATTTGTTGGGAATAAAAACCAGGATTGGTTTAAAATTTTTGAGAAGTGTGATTTTGAGATGTTGGAGATTTCAAAATGATTTAAACCAAAAGCCGGGTGTTTGAAAATCCTGAGGAGATAGATGATAAGCTTATAAATTGAGATGATTTTTAAATCAGGAAAGGAATATAAGCTTTGAATGTTGGAATTTAAATTCAAGGTGAAAAGTTAAAAATGAAATTAACTTGGATTGGGGAATAAAATTTAACTGGATTGAAATAAATTGGATAGGCTGAAAATAATATCCAGTTGTATTCGAATTAAGTTGAAATCGAATTGAGTTAGATAAGTCCGATTTAAAATAAAATTGAATTGGAATAAAAATTCAATTGAGTTATTGAATGAAATTAGATTCTTACCTGAACAAATGGAAAATAGACTGGATAAGGATTGGATTGAAATAAATAAATTAGAATAACTTATAAAAGAATTAAAATGCATGGAATAAAATATGCTTGGGTTATAAATAAGCATAAGGCTTGAGTTAAAAATAAAAGATGAATACATTCAAGCCTATAATGAATGGAAATGTGTAAAATAATAAGTTGTGACTTATAAAATTGGGAAATGGAATACAAAATCCCAAAATAAATATTGTTTGATGTTTTGGATAATGAAATGAAAACCCAAACTTGAATTATAAAATAAATTAAACTTGAGAAAATTAAATGAAGTGATATTTGAGATTAAAATTCAAGTATTGAACTATAAATGGTGGAGAACTAATTTGTTAATAAATTAGATAATGAAATATGTAATGAGAACCCAATGTAGTTAAATAAAAGCTGAATTGTGAGTTAATAATGAAGTTTGAAAATAAAACTCAAGATATAAATTAAATTCGACTTAAATTGTTGATGAAGTAAATGTAATTGAATTGTGAGTTCATAAAATGGGATGGTAAATTAAAAGTGAATGGTAGAATCAGAACTTGAGTTACTAATTAAAATTTAACTTGAGGCGTAACAAATTAAATATAATTGGAATGTATCGAATAAAAATGAAAATGGATTAAAATAGCAATGGTTTGAATGTGCAATCAATTGAATGAGTCAAATCTTAAAAGTTAAATTTTATAATAGCTAATCAAATGAAATTATAAATTTAAAATGAGATTTAATTGAGAGAGAATTAAGTTGAATTGAAAAGCAAATTCACTCGTAAGATGAAATGAGCTTAAGTATAAATTGAAGTAAATTAACTTAAGCTAAAAAGATGGAAAGGAGTTGATTTGAATTCAACTTAAAACTAAGTTCAATAATGTTCTGTTGGATATAAATGAAGTGAAAATAAATTTTAAATTGAAATAAAATTTGCTAAGTTATAGGTAATATTTAATGGAATGAAATTCTTAATTAAGTAATTGTAAACCATTTAAATTGTTAAGGAATCCAAATAACTTGAGACAAGAAGAAAAATAGAATATTTCAAGTTTACTAGAATGGTTTTATGTGAATGTGAATAAGAAATGAAACGCAAATGAATGGGTTGTGAATAAAATTGAAATGGAATGTGTCAAGTTAAGTAAATGGTCATGAATGAATTAAAATAAAAGGGAAATTTAATTGGTAATGAAGATGAAACTAAGTTGTCAATGGTTTTGAATGAACCTGTTCGTTGGGTCGTAGCTCGGTTATGTCGTAACGACCTAAGGGAAAACAGGCACTTTGAAGCATCGCTGCATCTTTCTTCCCTCTTATCTCGTTATTCTTTACTCCGTTAGGTCGTTGGCGACTTATTAACTTGTTAGGTCGCTCGCGACCTAAGGCAACATTAGATTGCGCTGCATCATCCTCCCCCGGTTGCAAAGAATTCGTCCCCGAATTCGCACTTTCCTTTCTTCATCACGCTCCTCCTTATGGTATGGAATCAAGTGTTTGACGTTGAAAACGTCTGCAGTGTGAATATGATCTGGTAACCTCAACCGATATGCATTATCATTGATCTTCTTCAAGATCTCTACCGGACCAATCTTTCGAGCTTTCAATTTATTGTAAGTTCCAACTGGAAAACGATCTTTCGTCAATACTGCGTAAAAAAATCACCTTCTCTGAAGTCCGCACTCCTTCGCCTTTTATCTGCCACTTGCTTATACTTCTCATTTGACTTAAGCAATCGTTCATGAACAATCCTGTGACACTCCTGCAACTCATTCACAAAATCACAAGCTCATTTAACAACACCTTTCTGACGTGGAACTATCGACAAATCCAACGGTCCTTTCGAAATTGCTGAATATACTACTTGAAATGGACTGAATCCAGTACTTCGATTAACAACATAATTATGTGCGAATTCTGCCTGAAACAATTTCACATCCCAGCCCTTCAAATTATCCTTCACAAGACATCTCAACAAGTTTTCCAATGATCTGTTCACAACTTCCATTTGCCCATCTGTTTGTGGATGATAGGCGCTACTAAAATTCAGCTTAGTCCCAACCATCTTCCACAGACTCAACCAAAAATGACTTAGAAATTGAGTATCCCGGTCAGAAACAATGGTCTCAGGTAGCCCATGTAGTTGATACACCTCTTTAAAGAACAATTGAGAAACACGGACTGCATCGGCGGTCTTTTTACAAGCTATGAAATGTGTCATCTTCGAAAATCTATCCACCGCAACATATACAGCATCGTTCCCTCGTTGAGTTCTTGGCAAAACCAAAACAAAGTCCATGCTAATATCAACCCATGGTCTAGTAGGCACGGGCAATGGCATATACAATCCTGCATTCGTAGCTGTCCCTTTGGAAATTTGATATATGTGGAATCTCTGCACAAATCTTTCAACTTCTTTTCTCATGGAAGGCCAAAAATATGATTGAGAAATCAACTGCAAGGTACGATCTCTTCCCACATGACCTTCTTCATGCAATTCCTTCACAATCTTCATTCGCAAACTGCATTCTGGTATACATAATCGATTTCCTTTGAATAGAAAACCATCTACCAACACATACTCATCCATCTTCCCTTTCTCGACTTCATCTACAATCTTAGCAAAGTAAGGATCCTCAACAAACAATTCTGGAAATACATCAAACCCCGTCACTTCAACTCTCATCGTAGTCAACAAATGATTTCTTCTACACAATGCCTCTGCCACCCGGTTTGCAACTCCCGACTTATGCTTTACGACAAATGTAAACTGTTGCAAGTACGCAATCCATGAAGCATGCCTGGCTGCAATCTTATCCTATCCCTGCAAATGCTTCGACGCTTCATGATCAGTATAAAACACAAACTCCTTATAAAACAAGTAGTGTCTCCGGTGCTTTATGGCTTGGATAATAGCATAGAACTCCAAGTCATAGGTACTGTATCTTATCTTGGCTCCAGAGAGTTTCTCGCTAAAATAAGCAATTGGATGTCCCATTTGACTTAACACTCCTCCAATTCCAACTTTAGATGCATCAGTATCCAACTCAAAGAGCAACTGAAAATCAGGGTATCTAAGAATCAGTGTCGTAGTCAAAAGTGTCTTGATCTGTTGGAAAGCAGAATCAGCCTCTTCAGTCCACACAAATTGCTTTCCTTTCATACAATCTGTTACTGGTGCCATCACGCTACTGAAATGTGGAATAAACCTTCGGTAGAATGACGCTAACCCATGGAAACTTCTTACTTCAGTTATAGTCCTGGGTTGTGGCCAATCCTTGATTGCTTCAACTTTACCTTGATCCACATGGATACCTTCCTTGGACAACACATGCCCCAAAAACAAAACACTGTGTGTCATGAATATACACTTCTTTGTTGCCGCGTAAAATTGCTCCTGACGAAGTATCATCAACACTTCCCGCAGGTATTGTAGATGTTCTTCTGCGCTTCCACTGTATATCAATATATTATCAAAGTATACCACTACGAACTTTCCAATAAATTGTCGAAAGATCTGATTCATCACTCGCATAAAAGTACTAGGTGCATTCGAAAGACCAAATGGCATGACCAGCCATTCATACAACCCCTCCTGTGTCCTAAAGGTTGTCTTCCATTCATCCTCTGGTCGAATTCGAATCTGATGATACCCACTCTTCATATCAATCTTTGAAAAGATAGTAGCTCCGTTCAACTGATCTAACAAGTCATCCAATCTCGGCATTGGAAATTTGTACCTCACTGTAATCTTGTTTAGTGCTCGACTATCTACACTCATTCTCCAAGTTCCATCCTTCTTTGGCACTAACAAAGCTGGTACTGCACAAGGACTTAAACTTTCTTGTACGCGCCCTTGTTCAAGTAACTCCTCCACCTGCCTTCTCAACTCTTCGTGCTCCTTTGGACTCATTCTATAATGTGGTTTATGTGGTAACAAAGCTCCCGGAACAAGATCAATCTAGTGTTGTATGTCTCTCAATGGTGGTAACCCTTTCGGTAATTTTCAGGGAATACATCTTCAAATTCCTTCAACACTGGCTTAACTCCCTCAGGAATTTCAACCGCTTCACTACTTTCACGTCCAATCAATAGAAATACTTCAGGTCCATCCTCTACTTCCTTGACAAACTCCTTCAAAGATAACAGAGTTTTTAGTTCCTCGATTTCCTCCAACTTGCTTTCGTTTTGTTGTCGCTTTTTAGGAACTAAAGTGATTCTAGTGCCCTCGAACATGAAACTATAGCAGTTAGTCCTTCCATCGTGTTGGACGGCTCTATCGAATTGCCACGGTCTCCCCAACAACAAATGTCATACGTCCATATCTACCACGTCACACCAAATTTCATCCTTATACTTCTTTCGAATGGAAAAAGTTACACAAGCTCTTCGACTAACTCTCACTTCCCCACCTTTCCTCAACCAAGCTAACTTGTAGGGTTTGGGATGCTTCTCTGTTTTTAACGCCCAACTTCTTTACAGCTTCTGTAGAGATGATGTTATCACAACTTCCCACATCAATAACAAACTTACAAACCCTACCCAAAATAGTGCACGTCGACTGAAAAATATTACTCCTCAACCAGCTAGTCTCCTCATCCTGCTTTGGCGTCAAGCAAGATCTCCTCATCATTAAAGAATATCCCTCGTCTCCTGCCAATAATTCTTCTTCCTCTTCAACTTGTGGTGAATTGGAGCATTCTATTTCTGCATCCTCATCCTCAACCTCAGCAACCATCGCTCGCTTCTTAGGCTTCGGGCATTCATTGCTCTTATGACCAAAATCCTGACAGTTATAACACTTGAAATTGTTGTTGACCTTGGTCTTAGCAACTTCATTGACATCCGGTTTACTAACAGCCTTAGAAACATTAGTATTGCTACTAGCATCCTTGTTCTGGTTGTTAGAATTCGTAAGCACACCACCTCTTCTTCTACCTTGCTTCTCCCAAGCTAGAGCCTTCTGATGTGCTTCAACAACGGATCTTGGATCAAACATATTCACCATATCCTGAATTTGCATTCTCAACCCTCCAACAAATCTAGCTGTCAACTGTTCCTCCGTCTCCATGATATCGTTTCTAGCAATCAGTTGATAGAACTCATCTGCATAATCATTTACCGACTTCGCCCCTTGTCTCAAATTCTGTAAGCGCTGATACATAAGAGACTGATAATTATAAGGCAAGAAAGTAGCCTTCATCAACTTCTTCATCTTCTCCCATGAAACAATCTTCGACTTCCCATTCTCTCCCGTGTAAGTTTAGTTTTCTGCCACCATGCCATAGCTCTTCCCCTCAATCATGTAGAAACCAACTTAACTCTACGATGCTCAGGTACTTCCTTGAAGTCAAAAATTTCCTCAACATTTGACAACCAATCCAGAAACTCTTCAGCTATCATTCCTCCTTTGAATTCTGGAATCTCTGTTTTCATCCCCGACTCCCATCGTCGATCATCTTCTACATTCCGATATTGACTTCGTACTTGGTCTCGATCTCGATAATGAATACTACCTTTATCGCCATCTTCATCATAATCAAATGTACTTCGATATCGATCTCGACCATCAACGTCTCTATGATTATACATGTCTCTTCTACTATGTCTTTCAGCATCATGACATGGCTCATCTCCAAACTCATGTGGAGTTCTTCTCTCTTCATTTCTGTACTCATGGTGTTCTCGTCTCATTGAAACTGATGATTCTCTTCTTTCTCGACAAGATTGTGGTGACACCCTCCTCGCTTCCGAAACCGATGGAGAAACCCTGCTTCCTCCATGGTTCGAGATTGGTGACCTTCTCCTTTGACTTTGATTCATGTCATTCATCAATTTCTCTAACTTCCCAATACCTTCATCGAACTTTTCATTGATACGTTGTTCCATTTGCTCGGCTTCTTGTCTTCTATACACATCTTCAACATTTTGAAATCGATCAGCATGTCTCGGAGGCATTGTTAAATCTTCAACAATTCCAAACACACACTTCAACTAGCACAACTTCAACTCAAATCTGAACTTGACTTCTCTCGGCCTGCACTTAGCTTGGCTCGGCTGTAGTTGTAACTCTCGGCCTTGATCCAACTTCTATGATCGGATCAAACTCCAACACTTCAAATCGGCTCCCAATAGGCTTGGCTTAGCTATAATTGGCTAAGTCTAGCTCTGATACCAAACTTGACGCAGCGGATAACAACTTTGATCACGAGATGATGCTTCGTGTCAAATAAATCGATAAAACAATGGAATGATACAATGATGAATCGATGGATTGATAATACCCAAGATAAATGCCCAAATCCGTTGATCTCGCGAGATACCGGATTCTAGCTATTTTTAACACGTTGATCGCGCGCGATACCGTGTTAGAAGATCCACGATTCTTCGACGTTGATCTCGCGCACGAGATTCCGTAAACCGGCTTCAAAATCATTGATTCGAGCGCACTCGAATAACCGAAAATGGAGAAAGGAGATAACACTCAACTTCCAATTAAAAGAGGCACAAAGCACTCAAACAAAAGTTTATTCAAAATCAACCATCTCAAATGATACAACTCACCCGCTATTTATAGGATTTACGCACAGCAGCACACGACCTAATACAGGTCGTTAACGACCTAACAAACAGAGCACAACACAATACAGGTCGTTCACGACCTAACAATCACGACACACGACTTAACATGTACAAGTTATACATCACACGACTTACGACTTATAGTATACCAGTGACATAACAGAGTTACAACACAACAACAACGACTTAACATATACAACATGACGCGATTTAACGGCATAAGAGATCAGCGGCTCAAGAAGATAGCGGCATCAGTGAACTAAGCTTCTGGAAATCTTCACGTTACCTAACCTTGAGCAATATAAGGAACTGCGGCTTAAAAGATTGTTCGCGACTTAACTTCTCACAACCTAAAGAATTCTGGAGCGACCTAGGCTTCGCGTCATATGGATCTGCTCGCTAGATCGTAGCTCGTAGCTCGGTTATGTCGTAACGACCTAAGGGAAAACATGCACTTTGAAGCATCGCTGCATCTTTCTTCTCTCTTATCTCGTTATTCTTTACTCCGTTAGGTCGCTGGCGACTTATTAACTCGTTAGGTCGCTCGCGACCTAAGGCAACATTAGATTGCACTGCATCAGAATGGTTCAAAATACCGGTGAAACGACCTGACTTTCTCTCCATAGAAAGATGCATCGTTTTTAAGAAAGAAAGGGATAGAAAAGAGAAAAGACAGAGAAGAAAGAAAGAAACAACATCAGAATCTAAACAGCGGACGAATAAATTATATTAATCACATAATATATTACATAGTATCATATAAATCAGAGATACACAGCTAAAACAACACATACTAGATAGTTATAAACACCTGTCTAGTTATACAACTCAATATACAACACAGACAAACGACTCAGAGAACAAACAACGGAATACTATATATCTATATGCATAAGCCTCCTGCTTCATTGCTCCTCTAGAATTTGTCAAGCCAACCTGAATCCCCTGGCTACTCGTAAAAATTTGAGTACCCAAGAGTTCAAGAAAAACAAAATAAATTCTGGGTTAGACATGGGTCTGGTATGAGTAAACGGTTAAGGTTGCTTACCTTTCAAAAACCTTTTGAAAAGAAAAGTATCACGTAAGACTTCCCACACATAAACATGGAAAAGTTTTTACCTTACGCTAACCAAAACATTTGATAGGAAATCCAGTGATATTATAATAGGTCTAGGGTTTTCAAATAAATATGAAATAGCTTAAATTGTTACATTTATTAAATTCCAGCTACTAGCCACAAAAGTGGGTAATACAATCAAATCTGAGGGTGCTTATTGGATTTTGGATTCCATACAATGGCAGGGCTACCGGTGTACCGTCCATCATAGTACGTGGCCTAGATCACCGTACCGAGGATCACTCCCAATCCCCTGCAACACAAGGCCGGAACCATTCCTTACTGAACAGTTCCGAACAAGACAACCCCGCGGTTGTAGCTAGCAACCACCCACACAGCCGAATAAAAAGGGACCTCTAGACAGGGGGAAATCTCGTCCTACTTGGGCATGCCCCACTTAACCTTGCTGCACCTACCCTGTTGTAGCCATTCCCGGTTGATGAGGCTTGAGGCTACGATTACCTTTAGTGAACACATCACATAGAATGCTCCACCTGACGATGTTCTAAAAACATTCAATCCATACAAGTTCGTTCCGTGTTCGAACGAAACCGAAGGCATTATCTCGTTACACTCATTTTGGAATCACCCTCAGAGTTAATGACGATAACCCTTGCACTCTGAATCTTCATCTTCACTTGAGATTCACGACCTACCATTAATTTGGATCGATGTGGTTTTCGGATATCCAAATATGGAAACCCGATCCCGGTCTCATCGAAATCCAAAACGTATCTTTTAGGTCCAAGTTGTTTAAGGTTAAACAATTCAATTCATCTATCTATATACACACAGATGGATAATTCACAATATCACAATAGACAATCTACATTATCATCACAATAGATAATTCAAGTTAGCATCACAAATAGATAACTTATACTATCATCTCAATGCAACCAAAGCATCCATATCATATATCACACATATCTCATCAGAGATATCAAGCAACTAAGCCATTCAATATAAATCAGCCATCCATAAGCAATGATCTATAAATCACACCATTTATAATTAATTTAAAATGAATTAATTTAATTATTTCATCTCTTAATTAATTTAAAATTAATTAAATTAATTAATTACCTTCATCACAATAAATCTTGCTTACTTATCCATTAATTAAACCAATTAATTAATCATCATCTTAATTAATCAACCTTGATTAATTATCTCTTAATTAAGTAATTAATCCTTAATTATTCTTATTAATCATATTAATTAATGAACCTTAATTAATTACTTTCATTAATTAATTAACTATAATTAATTACATTATTGCTTAATTAATTATATTAATCAATCATGCTTAAATTAATTAAATTAACTTTAATAATTATAAACAGTAATAAATTATTCTTAATTACTTTTAATTACATTTATGAATCCTTTGATTTATTGCACCAAGTAATAAATCCTTAATTACTTTATCAAGTAATTTTCCATTTAAAGTTACTTCCCACTAAGTAACTTCCCTTATCTCAATTACCTCTAGTAATTTATTCATCAATTACTTATCTTAAGCAATTACTCTTATCAAAACTCATTAAGTAAGCATACTTAATCATTTATCATGTGACTGTCTTTAATTAATTAACAAATTAATTAACTTAACTTGATCACAATCACCTCATAAATCATAATCGAGTAATTCATCCCTTAGTTACTCTTTAACCAAATTAATCATTAATTACAGATTAATTATCCTTCAACTATTAATTAATAAACCTTAATTATTAATCAATCCTTTAATACTAAGTAATCAATCCCTAATTACTTTTATAATTAATTAAATAATCCTTAATTAACTAATTAATTATCTCTTAATCATTAATTAATAAAACTTAATTATTAATTAATAACCTTAATTACTAATTAATTAATCCATAATTATAATTAATCAATCCTTAATTGAAATTAATTAACCTTTAATAATAGTTAATTAATTCTAAATTAACTTGCATTATAGATTAATAACCTCTTAATTGTTAATCAAGAAAACCCTAATTTGAACTTTATTAAGCATTTCTTAATTACTAGTTTTTAATTAACCCTTAATTAATTAATTAATAATTACAATTTAATTAATCATTAGTCATTAATTAAATTATCATAATTATTAGTTAATTAAATTAATAATTATCCTTAATTAATTACTTAATTAACCCTTTAAAACTAAATAATTAAACTTAAAATTTCTTAATTAACTTAATTAATTATTATTCATTAAAACTTAATTATTCTTAAGATAAAACATTATCTTTAATTATCCTTGAAAACTTTACTTAACTTAATTCATTAATTAGTTTAAAATATAAAGAAATCATTAATTACTTACCTTTAATTATTAATTAACAATCCTTAGTTTTAATTAAATAAATTGCTTAAAAACTTTAATTGTTAATTTATAAATCATTATTCATTAACTAATTCAATAAAACATTTCCTTATAAATTTCCTTTTATATTTCAAAATAAGTTTGAAAATAACATTAAGGTTTTAACTTAAAACATTTAAAAACATTCATACAAATTTATTTATATAAACAGTTCAATTCAAAGAATATGAATTTCAAGAAATTAATTTAGCTTAATTATTTAAAATTTAAAACTTACTTTATTTTAAATTAAAAATCTGGTTAAACATTTCGCTTTGGGTTAACCTATGTGTACTTGAACCAAGAACAAGTACATCACCTTTTCTTTTAAAACAATTTGACTTGAAAATTTTAAAAACTATTTTAGTTAAATATTTAAAACTGTTAAACTCAACAATTTAACCGGGCTTGCAAAAGACCCCAAAAACAACCCGAGACAAAACAAAAATTACGCGAGTTTTCCTCGAGTCAACTACCCTATACCCCGAGACCCTACTCGAGAAAAACAACAATCCCCAAAGCAAACAATGGTGCACCGATCGCCTTGTGCACCTGCACCTAACACTGGCGAATTTTTGGCATCAACGACGATCGTTGACAAGATCCATTCGACTTCCTCCCACCACTCGACCCTTCAGATAACCACAACAATCCCAAAAACAAGATCGAGCTACCTCGATTGAACTGTCCAGTTGAAACTGGAATTAACCACTGCCAGAAAACTCATCACCCACACGCCTCTGACCACCGGAGGATGAACCCCTTCGTCCACACCTTGCCGAACACCTACGCAACCACATCCTTCAACCACGACCCACTCGATCGATCATAGGTGACGAAACAATACCCAAAACAGACCCTGAACCAATTAGGTGTTAAACCCTACATCAACCCTTTACCATCGCCATGGCGATCATAAAATCCAGCCAGCATTTTTCCCATGCGCATCTACCTTCTCGCCATCTCCTAAAACATTCCCATCCATTCCGATCTCCTTGATCGTTAGAAAGAACCAAAAAACTCACTTTCAGTTATTCCCATAATTCACCCTCAATACTTTATTAAAAATTGAGATTTCCTTTTTAAAATTCATATTTTCCAGTGATAATTTAGTTTATATAATTATTTTATCCAATTTCAACATTCGATTTCAATCATTGATGTTAAATTGTTACTGCATTGTTTGTTTTCCAGATAATTTTAAAATACCAAATACTTAGTTCTATTTTTAGTTCTTAGTTTATAATTAAACTAACCTATTTTGTTTGAATCTAAGTCCTAACAGCTATTTATATAGAAATAGCTTGAAGTTATGATTATAACTTAAATTCTGCAGTAAGGAAAAACAGAGAAGATCAATGAAATCAGACATGCACAGTTTCAAAGCATAACAAAACATATTGCATATTTATATCTACACAGAGGCAAACTTTTATATATATAAAATAAATATCATCACAAACTCATATGCAACAGATAATTAACTACTTTAGTTTTAGTAAAAAAAATGTTTACTCACCTTTTTAATGAAGTGCAGAGGTTTTAATGTTGTTGATAACACTGGAAAACTTGCAAAACACTTGAACTTGAAACTGAAGCTTTTTGAAACAGAAAAGCTTTATTTCTTTGATTTGCTTTTAAACTGAAATGCTTCAGGTTTGCATTTCGAAAACCGGCAAATGCTTGAATTTTTGAAATGGCTGTGATTTATAAAACTGGAGTACTTGCTTTGAAAATTTGTTACAGGTTGACTTGCTTTAAAAAATTTGAAATGCTTTGAATTTTTTTTGCCTTGACCTAGATTCACTTGCATGCACTTGAAAGATGGTTACATACTTGATTTGTAAATAGAGATTGATGTTTTGAGGAGTGTTTATAGGCTTGGCAGATTTGGTATAAGGAGGTTACAGGGAAACAAATTTTGCAGATTTGATTTGCACATTTGTTTTAGATTTGAACTTGAGGAAAATTCCAGGTTTTGGTTTGAGGATTTTCTGGTTTTTGAAGAGTGAAGATTGCATGGATAATTCTAGTTTTCTTTTAGAAATGAACATAGATTTTAAAGAAAAAAGAAAATGAAGAGAAGATAGGGTTTATATAGGCTAATTTCAGTTTTTATTAAAATTAAAGAAAATTTAAAATAATGTGACACTTGTCTCTAACTTATATTAATGTGTTAACACTTGTTATCTAAGAGATTTATAACTTAACACTTGCCAATATTTATTTATATTTATCCTAAAAGAATTTTAAAAGCTTTTTAAATAAAATTTTCTAATTAACTAATATGTTTTTCTTAATTTATAAATACTTTTCTAATTAAATTCCTTATTAACAGATATATTTAATAAATTATAAACACTTTTCTAAATTTATATAAATACAATCTTTAAAAGAAAATAAAATAAAACCAATTATAATTTAAATAAAATTATATATAATATTGCAAACTCATTTTTAAATGCTATTTCAAAAAGCCTTTGTATTTATTCTTATTAAATAAATACTTTTCCAATATTCCTATAGATAAATTTCTATAAAGAAAATAATATAAAACAAATCTTATTTTTAACTAAAAACATTATCTATATATTTTAAAATCAAACTACATTTTTATTTTTATTTTAAGATGTATGTATATCCCTTTAAATTCAAATTTATATTCAATTCCAAGTCAATTTAAAAATCCAAACCTAAAATCAATTCAAATAAACATAATATCTATTTTTTAAATAAGCTCATTCTTATTTATAAATAATTTATCCTATTTTAAAAATCAATTTTAAATACATACATACATACATACATACATACATACATACATATATATATATATATATTTAAACACACTTATTAACTTTGAAAGCAATAAGTCAATTTAGAATTTATTTACACAAACAAAATAATTATTCTTATTTTAAAACCAATCTATAACCATAATTAAGACATTATATTATTATTACTTGGTTATATATTTTTGAAAATAACAATTTTATCAATTTCAAACAGTTCAAATTAAGAGATTATCACATTTTAAATTTCTGGAAATTCCGAGATATTACAACCGGGTCATTACAAGTGGTATCAAAGCTCTGGTTTAGGCTAACTTAGCATACAGAGTAAATTTAATTACAGAATCACCTTCGTTTGAGCTTGAGTTTCTTCCTTTTGACTCGGGTTTCCTTTGAAGTTTGGAACTTTCCTCTTTGTTCTGAAACCCATTCTGGTCTCATTCTGTTCATGTTCTGCTTGATTCTGGAGCATCCCATAGCTCCATTTCGGTTGATCTCTATAACGAATTTGTGAACATCTTGCCACCTCAACTGATAACTTTGTTCTTTTGTGTGACTAATCCATCGGCGGTTCTACCAACCTTAGTTTGATCTGTAAAGGGGTGAAGCTCCTTTACAACTGGCATCAATTCACCAGTGATTTCTACGTCATCGGTTTAGATGCTATTATTTCTTGCAAACCTGAACCGTCTCTAGTAGACGACCAGGGTAATTCCCTTGTAATCTTGACACCACTTCGATAATCAGAGATTATCCTTATATTGGGTGAAGTCACTTCTCTTCCCTCCTCAGCAAGATATTTGAATTCCGCATCGATCTTATCCTTGGAGCTTGACATGTTGTCTAGGTTCTCGTTGATGATATTCTCGCTTTTCTAAGTCTCGGTTGACCCGATTTTGGTCGCCATGATTTATATAAGTCTATCCTTCTTTCCTCTTTTATAACTTCATTTTATTATCTTCCTTCCGAGTCTACCTACTTAGTTAAAATTCTCTTTACTTAGAATCCCTCTAAATTTGAGTCTCTATCCTTGTTTTGAAATCAATCCTTGAATCATCCTGTAAGGGAGTGTTTTTGAGACTAATATAATTTTTTTTTATATTGTGTTGTTTGAGCTGTTAAGTTTGAATATTGGGTTTCGATCGATTCGTCTTGCTAACACTTTCGGTAGTAATTCTAAAACACTTGACGCAAACTGACACAATATTGTTTTCGAAATTAAATTAAAATAGTTGTTAAAAATGATAATGCTAAGTTTTTATTTATTGTTATGTCAACATTTCTAAACCTTAACTACTATTGAAATTTAAAATATGGTTTAAAAAAACTTGATTTGGAAGTGTAATGAATTTAAATTAAAGATTTAAGAATTAAAATTCCGGTGCCTTTTAAAAATTTGGTTTTCAAAGTTTTGAAATTATATTATTTGAAAGTATTTTCGAATGAGTTTTTTTTCCATAGAAATTTAAAAGGAATTAAATTAGGACTCTCCTCTTTTGTCGTTAGAAAATAATTTCGATGATGACTACAACATTATCGACATTCATTTTCGAGTCTTAGAGTAGGGAGGCCACTTAGTAGCTTTGCTACACTTATGCTTTGAAAAAATGGATTTGACTTGAATTTCTCAAGTATGATTTGAGGTATAATATATATTTATATGTATACGTATAGTATATGTATATATAGTATGATTTGAATCTCTTACATATGTTTATATTGATTTCAAATGGTTTGAAGTAACACTGAAAAAATCTAACTTTTAAGTTTTATATTAAGAAATGGTTTCAATTATTGAAATAAAGTGAAAATTTTAAATAATTAGAATATCTAAAATGATAAATGAAATTAAATCAATTTGAAATAGTTGAATTTGAATAAAACATACTTGTATGATACTAAATTTCATTCTAATATATATGACTTACCTAAAATATTCAAAAGTTAAAATGTTAGGGTGGACATGTAAAATTTAAGGTTATACAAGAGTAAACTTAAAATGCTAAATTGTTCAAGCTAAAATATTGCTTAATAGAAATGTTGAAATTAAAGAAAAATTTGTAGAGTATTTAATTACATTGGAATCATTAATAACACTTACCTGGAAAGGATTTGAATGTAATTGAATAATATACATTAATAAATAATATGTCCAAAAATTATATTTGGTTAAGGGAATTTATAAATAATAAATTGGATAATAAATTGAATAAAAAATAATAATTTGTTTGAATAATATAGGGCTATAATAAATGTTTATACACATATTATATGTTGTAAAATATATATTAAGTGATATGAATTAAATAAATAGAGGAGAAAGCTAGTTAAGCAAATAAATATGAACTGAAGAACAGTTATAATTAAATTTTAGTGAAATCAACTTAATTGAAGGTAAATGGAGTAAATAAATAAGTTTAATATTATATTTTTTGTTTGGAAGAATATTTTTGTAACAAATTTACTAAATTGAAATTTAATAAATTGAATGGAAATTTATTAATTAAATAAAAGGATTGAAACCTAAAATTTGCATATAAATCAATTTAAACTAATAAAATTATATGGTTTTGAATTAACAATTTTGAATTAACTATTGAATTGGATATGTGTATTTTAAATCTATCTTTCTTTTGGGTTGTTTCTATTCTCCTATCTCGTTCCTTTCCGGGGACAAAACGTTTTGATTGGGGGAGAGTGTAAAGACCCGTAAATTTTAAGGGTTTTTATAATGTAGTTAACTGAAATTTTGCTTGAAATTTAATTATAAATTTTAGCAATGAAAATTTGATATTTGAAAAGCACCTTTTTTAACATAGCAACTGTTAAAATTTTATTGGAAAATATGAAAGTAAATTCTATTCTAAAATTTTCAGTTTAAATGCGGTTATTTGATGAAAATAAAATATTTTCGGAATCCGAATATTTTTATATAATAAAAATGTTTATCATTTTTTGAGTGAGTTGTCGTAATTCGTTTCATGAAATTTGGATTTTTCTAGCCCCGTTTATCCTATTTTCGATGAATTTGCAGTAGTTTAGTAGCAAAATGTCGACTTTTTATAGGATAGTTGTATCGCTGATATTTGTATACTATTCTACTCGTATCGTCGTGCTAGTCTCCATAGTATATTCATTTGTGCATTTCGAGGTCCATTACGCGAGTAAATCGACGAAACAATTTATCGTATCGGTTCTATATGTGTGACTGTTTGGTTTCATCTGTCCATTCATATCTACCAGTTGAAAATCAATCGTCATTGCTTTTATTATTTTTGAAATTCAACATATGACTATTACAATTCCACCTAGTCAATATATTGGCGGTGTCCCTTCATTTTTTCCTTCCTCTCCTCTTTGTTTGGTCACTTAAAAAAATAAAAAAAATAAAATCACTATACAATTCAAGTTGTCTTGAAGCCATTTCCTCCCTCTCCTCTCTTTAGTCTGCGATTGTTATAAAAGGAAATTTTATAAAACGAATTCGTACATATATATTTTGGTTAAACTTTTCGTGCTTCTCCCTATCACTGTCAAGACAACCCTGCTCTTGCTTTTCGACCTCAATTTGCAATCATTCGCTTCCATTCTCTCACCACACAGCCTCTCTCCCTCCATCATCCTCTGTGCAAGACCCGAGCACCTCTCTAGCCAACTATAACACCACCACAACAACCATTCCCACCACCTAAACGCCTCTAGCACCTATAGCTTTGTTGACCCGCTTGCATACCAACCACAGCCGTGACTCCAGACCCACCTCCGCCTTCACCTTCGCCTACCACCGCTTCACATCTGACCATATTTGCCTCTTCACCCAACACGTCAATAGCACCTTCTCGACGTGAACACAGCCTCTCTCCTTCTCGCCTTGGCAACCGAACTTTGCCTCCGCCTATAGCCTCCGCCGATCTGCCGACTGTACAAACCTGCCACACCTAGATCCTTACCGAACATCCCATTTAAACCCATCATCATCTCCAAGTCACCGCTGCCAAACATAAACCCACGTCGACAGCACGCCATCAGCTCCACTCGCTCCCTCCCGCTCAGTCAATTCGAGCAGCCTACCGAGAATCAGCTTCCCTTTGTTTGCTTGCTCTGATTTGGTTATTTATATTGCATATAATATAAAATATTTTGCCTATAGTACTGTTCTATGTGTAATAGAATATGTATTTGTATATATAAGTTTTGGCTTTAAGAATTGATTTTCATATATTCTATTTACAGTATGATTTTATATGCACATATTTGTTTTTAAATATGATTTACGTACATATTTTGTTTACACTATGATTTTCTATATTAGTTATATATATAAGTATACATTTGGTTGCAGTTTATATATTAGCTTTTTATATTTTATAAGTATATACATCTGGGCTGTGGGGTTCGTATATATAAGCTTTTATAAATGGATATACATAAGCTTTTATAAAAATATATAAGTTTTACTCTGGAGTATATATTATATATAATATGTGTATATCTGAGCTGTTGGATATAGATAAGCTTTTACAAGTATTGGTTTGCTAGTACATATTATATATAAAGTTACAGTAGTATATACATTGACTATTATTATTTGTTTACTGAAGTATTGACTTGATTATAGCATGTACTATATAATACGTGTAATATATTTCATTGGATTTTTGAACAGATATATGTACTAAGTTTGTAATATATATATATATATATATATTATACTAATGTGCCTATTGATTTCTAGTTATACACACACACACACACACACACACACACATATATATATATATATATATATATATATATATTTGTGGTAACTATGATTTTAAAATAGTGATATATAGATATTTGATTTTATATATATGTTTAATAATCATTGATTTTAAATATATATATATATATATAATTTATTTTTATTTGTGTTTCAAATTGGATATTGATTTTCAAAGGAAAATTATATAATACAAATATTTTATATGAGTAAATAATAGTTTTTTAAAGTTATATATATATATATATATATATATATATTTCATTTTCATCGATTTCCGAATACCAGCCCAGCTTTGCTTCATTTGTCGAATCCGTGCTCAACTTGCCCTTCTTTGAGATTTGTTGTTTCGAGTGGCCAATCGGTTAGTTTGTGATTCAATTCGTAGCTTGTCGTGTTGTCAAAATTTCTCTAGCTTCGAAAGGTGAGCAATCACTCACGATTAACATTCTTATAGTTAGTAAATTTGATTTCACTTGAAACGACAATTTAAATATGGTGTTCAATTTAAATTGCTATTTATTTAATTTTTAAATATGGTATGTCGTTATCTGCAATTGTTCACATGTGATACATTGCACCATATCATCTTGTGTATATTTTATTTAATTTGTCATTGGTGATATATGCATGTTGTTGATATATTATATTATTATCATATTTGTTCTCACTTTGCATGTTTCCTGTTAGTTTAGAATTCCCTATGGGTTGAAATGATACATACTTGAACGATATTCTATAACATGGGAAAATCGTTATGGGCTGAAATGATAGACCCAAGAGGTTTTCATTTGTTTTGAAATTTTAGGATTGCGAGTTGAATGGTATATACCCGTAGATATTTAAAGCTGCGGATTGATAAATATCTGTATCACTTGACCATAGGATAGAAAATTATAAATGGACACCGTTGGTCTATATTTTGATAAAAAAATGATTTTATAGTTTTGAAAGAAAATATATGGGTTTTGATAAATATTTTTTTTTTTAAATAATATATATATGTTATTTTATTTAAGTCTAAATTTTAGATTTTTAAATTTTATGTTTTGGAAATATAATTTTATAAGTTAGTTTTGAAAATTAAATTTTTAAGATTTTACTTATAATTTTACTATTTAAATATATATATACATATATATATATATATATAGATTTTATATAAAATAAATTAATAATAAGTTTTAAGTTAATAATATTTAATTTAATTAGTGTATAATATGTTTAAGTATTTATTTAAATTTATATTAATATTTTTAAAATAAATTTTTATAACCATAATAATAAAGGTTGGGAAGATATGTTAGTCCGTGAGATGATTGTTTTGATGACAACAACCTTAGAATAGATTATAAAATATAAATACTGACATTATAAGTTTAGATGTATATGTATATGCAGGATTTAACCATGCAGGTACCAAGAATGAAGACTGTACAGTATAGAGATTCAAGATATCAAGATAGAAGACTCATGAGTATCAAGATTATCAAGAGTTCAAGATTTCAAAGTTAAGTATTTTTTAGGAATTTTGTTAAAACTCATAGAAAAGCACTGGCATCTTAAAATCCAATTTATTCACGGAACGGAAACCACTTAGAGCCTGTTAAAGGGATGGAACCTACGAAAAATCTAGTGGAACATTGTTTTGTATCCACTAACTTTTTATTCAAAATGATTTTTCAAAATTACATCCTATTTTCAAAATGTTTTTAAAACTTTCCTTTTAAAAGATTCAAAACCCTCTATCCTGATTTTAAATAATTTTAGCCTCAAAATTATCTTTAATTTCAAAGTCAAATTACTCCTGATTTTAAACTATCTTTTAAAATAATATATTTAACTTTTAAATATTTATACTTAGATTTAAAATATAAAATTAGAGTTAAATTCTATATATATTATTCTCTATATTTACTTATGAATTTTAACTATATTCAAGTATATTTATAAAATTTAAATTAGTTTTAAATATAAGATAAAGGTTATTTTAAAAGAAAATCAAAACATCAAAAAATGCTTTGGGATGTCGACATGCCTATATACCCCATGTCGACATAGTGTCAGTTGAGTTCAAAATTTAAATTTCAAAATAAGTATCTATTCGCCATAACTCTTCACGAATGGACATGGCTGTTGTTCTTCTATAAATAGGGGTTAGTTTCAATAAATTTGTCATCAGATTTTCTGGTTTTTCACTCCTCTTCTTCTTCCACTTTTCTTAATACACATTCTTATCATTACTCTGCCGAAATCAACATTGAATCGAACTCGATTACTTCTAGTTTAATTCTCCATCACTCTCTCTACAAGATTCTCAGTGCTATTCAGAGTTATGGACTTCTTTGTAATCTATTAAGCGAGAAAAGGTGTGATTGTAGCCCAGGAGGTCCGAACCAGTATAAAAACCCTGGTGTGACTATTCGTATTTACGTTCTTTACTAATTATTACATTATAGTTTAATTTAGTTATATACTTGTCATTTGTATAATCGATCCACCATACGTTAGACTTTCAGTTACTGTCAAGTCAAAGGGTACAAAAAAAGGTGCCATTACATTTTGTATTATAGAGCAAGGTTATGCGAGTACCTTGGCTTTGGTGGGGTAAAATACCATTAGAGATAGGGTTAGTAACACCTTAGGATGAGCAACTCATTAGAGATAGGGTTAGTAACACCCTAGAATGAGTCTGAGAGTATTATATATGAGTGTGTATTTGTTAATATTATATACAAATGATTTTGGTTTTCAAAATTGGTAAATGAAATAATTTCATCTAAGTTATTTTTCAAGTAATATAGTTATTTTATTAAGAAAATGATAATACTCAATTATTATCATTGATTGATTGGTTGTTTAGTTAAAAGTTTAAATACAAACACCTCGTGAATTTAGTTTCACAATTTGACTATATGGTATTCGATAAATAAGAATGTTGGTTTAAGATTAAAGGAATTTATTTAAGATAAATAAATCATATGAATATGTTTTATATAAGTGATTATAAAATGGATTTATAAGACGTTCTTTATAAAGGAATTTTTAGAATTTAAATTTCGGTATATTTGAAAGGAATTTCAAATGATTTTTGGATAAGGAATAATAATAGTATTATTTCAAAAATGGGATTTTGAAAAAAAGAACTATCTTATGATTAATTAATTCGAGTGCCTCGAAAGTAACTAAGAATGGGCAAGAGAGGTGTTTGGATGGAAAATGATTCTCCTAAGTATTCCCATTCTTGTTAAGGAAATAAGCGATACTATTAGTAGTACCCAGTTTCTTGATATCATTTTTTAGTAACTCGATCAATGTGATTTTCTAATGTTAAAAAGGATAATGTGAATCATTAGTTGATAAATTAATTAATGATTGTCAATTTTTATCAAAGTGTATTATCTTAATTGATAAGCATGGGTATGCTTTGATCTTTAAAATTAATATTTAAAGTAATTAATGAATGGTTTTGAGTTTGTAGTAAACGATGCTTTAGCAACATTTGTTTTAGACCTTTGAATGACGCTTTGGAAGAAATCTTATGGGTGTATTTAGATATTTAATACGGGATTTAAAAGATGATAACAAGTATTGGAGTCTTTTAAAATTTTTGAAACATTATCACATACATATGAAGTCTGTGGATTATTTCATCGCATAATTTGATCTAAGATTCGAGTACAGAGCTTAGAGGTGTTTACACCGATCCAAAAAAGAATTTATCACTCGACTCTTGATGACGAACATTGATGAGGGTTTGTGGTTGGATACTTGAATTTTCTATCATAGTTGAGAGCTATTCAAGGAAAACCAAAGTTCTGATGAGAAAGCCTGCTCGGAGTCCGCACTAGAGGATTGGGGGATCAATACTAGTTCGGAAGTAAAATTATGAATTCGAATAGAAGAAAGAATCAGATATTGTGTACGGATGATCAACGTACATCGTATGGGTGTAAGTTTAAAAATATATATTTTGGGAAAAACCATTAGGTTTTTGTTTTGAGTTATTTTGGGGACAAAATCCTTTTAAGGGAGAAAGTCTGTAACGACCCACAAATTTATCGCTTTGATAAATTATATTTATTTTTAAGTAAAAGGTTGATAATACAAATAATATTGATTTGAGTAATAATAATAATAGTAATCTTAAATTGAATAAATATTTGCAAAAATAATTCCCTCAGAAATATAAATCGATAAAATGGCCGAAAACTGTTTTATCAATAACTAGCTCTATAATCGTAAAACGTCACGCATGGAGCTAGATACATACACTAATTTTTATAATAGAATGAAAATAAGAAATAAAATTAATTATTTTAATTTTGAAAATTAAATATATTTATGACATCGTTGGTAATTCCCTTAAATATAATAATTGATTTATTATATTAAATTGAGATTTAAATGGTTTAATAATTATTTTAAGTACTCAAATAATTATTTGAAATGATGATAATTCATTTTAAATAAGTTATAATGTGATAATAAATCATTTACAATAGTTCTATAAAGATATTTATTTGATTTGAAAATATAAGAAAATTGATGTTGCTTTATCGATATAATAGCAATATTATAAATAATTGTTAATGTTAATTTATATGATTTTATAAATAAAATGTGATTATTTTAATTATTTACAAATGATAAGAAATTTATTTCCAATTTTTTTACAAATATTTGTACATTAACTAAGAAGTGAAAATGTGACCGGTAATCGGTTTCCCAATTTTCAACGGTTTGACATCGAGAAGTTGTTTAAATCATTGCAACCTTGTTTTTGTGTTATGTGTACATTCACAACATACACATACATATCCTGACATTCAAATTAACACACATTCGCACACATATTTAAGTAAATAAATATTATATCAATTATATAAGATATTTAATAAATTCCTTAACTCTTAAGCAAACCAAAAGTCAACACTAACCATCAAAGTATAAGCACATGGCCTTGTCCATGATGGAGGTGACTTGTGCCATGCATTGTAGGGTGGAGGATGATGGTGGCAGTGCATGTGATAGTGATGCAAAATATGATGTACATATAGATATTTTCTTTTCCTTCTTTACCTATAAATACAACACACTATCCACTTCATTTTCATTCATCTTCTTCTTCATTTCCAAAGCTCTCTCTCTCTGCATATTTTAATGGCTTCTCATGTTAACAAAGTAATGCTAAAATATTTATCAAAATAAATTTAATTTTAATATATATACATTTAAGCACCTCAAAACTATTTCAAAACTCCATTCTTCCTCTCTACACTCCACGGCCACCCCCATATAAGCCAAAGGCCGAGCCTTCCACCTTCCTGGCCGTGGGCTCCTCTAGCCATCCCAAAGCAAGGCCGAGACGTCTAGGAGCTTAAGTCCTAAGGATCGTGAACTTTAAAATCCAAATAGCGGAGCTATAGCCAATTTTTAGTTAGTCATTTAAACCCAAGGTGAGAAACTCTTACTTATATTATATTCTTGGATGATGATATGCTGTTTGCAATGGATGTTTAATATGCTTTGATCATCAATTTTGGTTGTTTAATATGAATGTTAAATGTGTGTGTGTCTATATATATATATATATATATGTATGTATGTATATATATGTATGTATATATATATGTATGTATGTATGTATGTATGTATGTATGTATGTATGTATATGCAAGTCATTGAAATACACGTCGATATGCGAAAAGGAAATCACTTTCCTCTCTTTAATGAATTGGTGTATATTAAATGTTAAACCTCTTGAAAAAAGGTTTAAAAATGAGTTTGAAATGTTTTATAAACATTTGAAAGTGTTTTGGTGAAATTTGAAAAAATGAAAATTTAGTCAAAAAATAGGCGCGTCACGTAACTGCAGTTTGCGATTTCGTGCCATAATAGCCAAACGAGCGTATATAATGGAATATAGCTTGGAATTCTTCGAGATAAAAATTTTCCAAGCTATTATATCCCTAGTTTTCCAATGAAGAAAGAAAATTGAGATTTCGATAAGTAGATTTTGAAATATGAGTAAAACAAGTTTTTGGAAAAATCGCGGTTTTGCAATTCGGAATCCGTAATAGGATTTCTTTGAGAATGATATTTCAAAATTGTTTAAAAACATGAACTAAACTATAATATGCTTTTTGAAAAAGTTTTAAAAGTGATTTGAGTTATAAAAATGAATTTCCAAATGATAAGAAGGTCGTTTTGATCAATATAGCTTTAAAAACACTTTTTTCAGCACTTTCCGTAGCACTTTTTTATAACCTTTGAAATATAGCATTAAACTTAACAATTCTTTTTTAAATCTTTTATAAATATTTTCAAATGAAAGGTAAGTGTTTTAATGATAATTTGGAAGTTTTAAAGTTTATTTAAAAGAGTTTAAATAAATGAAGTAAACAAATGCTATTACAAATTAAGTGGTTTAATTTTGGCTCTAAAAGCAGACGAGTAGATTGGATATTTCTATTCATGAGATCTGGATGTGATGTTCTTAAACTAAGGACATGTTCAGGAGCAACCAGTGCCCTGGATCACCTGGCCTCTTCCCTAGGTGACGCAGCGGATATTACGAATTGACGATGGAATGAAGATTTCGTGTCAAACTAATCGAAACGATTAGATGAATCAATATGAATCGATGGATTTATGGAATACCGGATGCCCAAATTCGTTGATCTACGAAAGATACCGAACTATAGCTATCTTCGACACGTTGATCGCGCACGATACCGTGAAAGAATATCTACAATTCTTCGAACGTTGATCAAGCGCACTTGATACCGTGAATTGGCTTCAACAATCGTTGATTCGAGCGCACTCGAATAACCGAAAGTGGAGATAGGAGATCACACTCAACTACCAATTTCCAAAGAGGCACAAAGCACTCAAACATAGTTTCATTCAAAAATCAACCACCTTACAAATGACCCCACATCCCTATTTATAGGGTTACAGCTCACACGACTCAACACGACCCAACTTAGGTCGCTCACGACCTAACAGTATGCGACTTAACTTATTACAACACAACATACACACGGCCGACCTAACCACTTGCCGACCTACGAGTTACAACAAACAAACAACCTACGACTTAAAGGACACACGCCAAACCCCTATATATCTCACAACACATCCACGCGACCTAAACAGAACACACGAGCTAACATCGAGCGACATACGACCTACGACCTTGCGACTTAACTCAAACAGCTGCTTGTTTCATGCGACTTAACACAGGTCGCTGGTCCTTCTCACCGCAACCCCTCTCTCCAATGCATTCTCTAACTCCTTAGGTTGTGGACGATGTAAGACCTGGTAAGGTCGCTGGCGACTTACATTAGTAGTATACCGCGCTGCATCATCCTTCTCTCTTATCTCGTCTTCTTTTATCTCGTCTTTCCTTACACTATTAGGTCGCACGCGACCTTTTAGTTCGTTAGGTCGCTCGCGACCTATGACTTCAACGAGCTGGGCTGCATCATCCTCCCTTGGTTGGGAAAAATTCGTCCCCGAATTTAAAAGTTCTTCCCCATTGGATTGTCCATCTCCATAATAAGGTATAAGATGTTTAACATTAAACACGTCAGAAGTGTACACATCCTCCGGCAGTTTCAACCTATAAGTGTTTTCATTGATCTGTTTCACAATCCTTACAGGACCAATCTTTCGAGCTTTAAGCTTATTGTATGCTCCCACTGGAAAACGATCCTTCGTTAGTACAGCATATACTAAATCTCCTTCATTAAATTCAACACTTCTTCGCTTCAGATCCGCAGATCGTTTATACTTCTCATTCGTCTTCTCCAATCGTTCCTGAACGATTCTATGGTATTCTGTCAACCCATCAACGAAATCAACAGCTCGGTTAAATGTCCCCTTCGGTTGTGGCACTATCGTTAAATCTGAAATGGATTGAACCCCGTACTACGGTTGATAGCATGATTATGAGCAAACTCTGCTTGACATAACTTCACATCCCAGCTCTTCAGATTATCCTTCACGAGACACCGCAATAAATTTCCCAGGGATCTGTTCACAACTTCACTCTGTCCATCTGTCTGTGGATGATACGCACTACTGAATTTCAGCTTCGTTCCCACCATCTTCCACAAACTCAGCCAAAAATGACTCAGAAATCTGGTATCCCTGTCGAAAACTATAGATTCTGGTAAACCATGCAAGCGATAGACTTCTCTAAAGAACAATTGCGCCACATGGACCGCGTCTGTCATCTTCTTACAAGCAACAAAATGTACCATCTTCGAGAAACGGTCCACCACAACATATATAGAGTCATTTCCCCGTTGAGTCCTCGGTAAACCCAACACGAAATCCATGCTTATATCTACCCACGGCTTTGTAGGAACAGGTAAAGGCAAATACAATCCCGCATTTGTAGTTGTCCCTTTCGAAACCTGACAAACATGACATCTACGCACAAACTTTTCAACTTCCCGCCTCATCGATGGCCAATAGTAAGACTGAGAAATCAACTGCATTGTGCGGTCCCGTCCAACATGTCCCTCTTCATGCAACTCTTTCACAATTTTCATTCTCAAGCTGCAATCCGGTATGCACAATCGATTCCCCTTGAATAAGAATCCATCTACCAACACAAACTCATCAGTACTCCCATCCTTGACTTTCTCAACAATCTTCGTAAAGTAAAGATCTTCTTCAAACAACTCTGGCAATAGTTCAAATCCTGTCACTTCAACCTTCATCGTTGTCAACAAATGATTCCTCCTGCTCAAGGCATCAGCTACACGATTCGTCACTCCTGATTTGTGCTTCACAACAAAAGTAAACTGTTGTAGATACGCGACCCATGAAGCGTGTCTAGCTGAAATTTTGTCCTGCCCTTGCAAATGCTTCAAAGCTTCGTGATCCGTATAAAGAACAGACTCTTTCTGAAACAGATAATGTCTCTAGTGTTTCACAGCTTGAACAATTGCGTAAAATTCCACGTCATAAGTGCTATATCTCAACTTGGCTCCAGACAACTTCTCACTGAAATAAGCAACTGGTCTTCCCTTCTGACTCAATACTCTACCAATCCCAACCTTCGATGCGCCGGTATGTAACTCAAACAACAACTGAAAATCCGGTAAAACTAGAATTGGCGCTGACGTCAATAGTGTTTTGATCTTCTCAAAAGCAACCCCTGCTTCCTCTGACCGTGCAAACTTCTTTCCTTTCATGCAATCGGTTACAGGTGTCATTGCACTGCTAAAATGTGGAATGAATTTTCGATAAAAAGATACCAACCCATGAAAACTCCTCACTTCAGTAATTGTCTTGGGTTGTGGCCAACTCCTGATAGCTTCCACTTTGCTTTCATCCACTTGAATACCCTCCTTCGACAGAACATATCCCAGAAACAAAATACTATGCGTCATGAATACACACTTCTTGGTTGCAGCATAAAATTGCTCCTGTCGTAGAATAAACAATACTTCTCGCAAATGTTGGATATGCTCTTCCATACTCCCACTATAGATCAAAATATCATCAAAGTAAACTACTACGAACTTCCCAATGAATGGTTTGAAAATCTGGTTCATCGCTCCCATAAAAGTACTAGGAGCATTTGATAAGCCAAACGGTATAACCAGCCATTCGTATAGACCTTTCCTAGTTTTAAAGGCAGTCTTCCACTCATCACCCGGTCTAATACGAACCTGATGGTATCCACTCTTCAAGTCAATCTTTGAGAAAACAACAGCCCCACTCAACTGATCAATCAAATCATCAAACCTCGGCATAGGAAATTTGTATCTCACAGTGATCTTGTTTAGAGCCCGACTATCCGTACACATCCTCCACGAACCATCCTTCTTCGGTACCAATAAAGCTGGTACAACACATGGACTCAAGCTCTCCTGAACACGCCCTTGTTCTAACAACTCCTCAACCTGCCTTCTTAGTTCCTCATGCTCTTTAGGACTCATCCTGTAATGTGGTCTGTGTGGTAATACTGCCCCAGGCACAAGATCAATCTGATGTTGAATATCCCTCAACGGTGGCAAAGCTGTTGGCAACTCTTCAGGAAACACATCGCTGAATTCTTCCAATACCGGCTTTACTTCCTCTGGGACTTTAAAAGATTCAGTAGCTTCATGTCCAATCAACAAAAATACCTCTAGACTCTCCTCTATTTCTTCAACAAATTCTTTCAAAGTCAACAAAGTCTTTAGTTCCTCAATCTCTTCTGACTTGCTCTCTCCTTGTTGTCTCTTCTTCGGAACCAAATGATCTTAACGCCTTCAAATATAAAACTGTAGTTGTTGGTTCGACCACCATGCTGCACTGCTCGATCATACTGCCATGGTCTTCCCAAAAGCAAGTGACAAACATCCATCTCCACCACATCACACCAAATCTCGTCTTTATACTTCTTCCCAATGGAAAATGGAACTTGAACTCGCCTGTCCACCTTCACCTCTCCTCCCTTTCTTAACCATGCTAACCTGTAAGGATTTGGATGTTTCTCTGTTTTCAACTTCAACTTTCTCACGGCTTCAGTAGAAATGATATTGTCACAACTTCCCGCGTCAATCACAAATTTACACACCTTCCCCAGTATAGTGCATGTCGACTGAAAGATATTACTCCTCAACCAACTAGCCTCTTCTTCCTACTTCAGTGTCAAACATAATCTCCTCATCATAAGATTACATCCTTCATCTCCCAATGCGATATCCTGTCCATTCTCTTCAACTGGACTAGAATAATCCTCGCCAACATCCTCACCCTCAACCTCAGCAATCATCGTTCGCTTCTTCGGCTTCGGACATTTATTACTTTTGTGGCCCACTTCCTGGCAATTATAGCATTTGAAACTGTTGTTAACCTTTGCCTTCTCAACCTCTTTCACAACTGGTTTACTGATGACTTTAGGAACATTGGAACTCCCACTAGCACTCTTGTTCTAAGAATTGTAACTTGGAAACACACCACCTCCTCGTCTCCCTTGTTTCTCCCAAGCAAGTGCTTTCTGGTGTGCTTCTGCAACAGATCTCGGATCAAACATATTCACCATATCTTGAATTTGCACTCTCAACCTCCCAACAAACCTAGCAGTCAATTGTTCCTCCGTCTCCATAATGTCATTTCGAGCAATCAGTTGATAAAATTCATCAGCATAATCATTAACAGTCTTCGTCCCCTGCCTCAGATTCTGCAACCTCTGATACATAAGTGATTGATAATTGTAAGGTAAAAATGTAGCTTTCATCAGTTTCTTCATCTTCTCCCATGATTCAATTTTCGACTTCCCCATCCGTTCTCGTGTAAGTCTGATTTGCTGCCACCACGCCATAGCTCTCCCCTTCAACCTAGTAGCAACCAACTTCACTCGACGATTTTATGGAATTTCTTTGAAATCAAAGATCTCTTCAACATTAGACAACCAATCAAGAAATTCTTCTGCTACCATTCCACCCTTGAATTCTGGAATTTCCATCTTCATACCCGATTCCCAACGTCGATCATCATCTATATCCCGATACTGACGTCGTACTTGATCTCGATCTCGGTAATGAACACTTCCTCTATCACCATCAAGCACCTCATCAAAATCTGATGTATATCGATGTCGATCACGTCCCCCAACATCTCTACTACAACCACTTCTACCACCAACGTCCCTTTGATTTACATTCCTCCGACCACGATCATCCACATTTACTCCGGTTTCGATCATCAACATTCCTATCACGATTGTCAACACTTCTACGATCATGATCTTCTCTTCTCTCCCGATCTGAATGTGGTGAAACTCTACTTCCCCCATGGCTCGATTCAGGTGAAACCCTTCTTCTACTTTGATTCATTTCAAGTATCATTCTCTCAATTCGCCCAATTCCTTCATCAATCTTCTCATTGAACTTTTCACTAATTCGTTGCTCTAATTGTTCAGCATCTTCTCTTCTGTACATATCAGCATAGTTTTGATGACGGTTATCTCTTTTTGGAGGCATGATTATCTTCAACAAATCAAACACAAATACTTCAACAACTTCACAAATCTTCAAATTAGAACTCTCGGCCTTGAACTTAGCTCGCACGGCTACTACTAGCTCGCACAAGATTGAAACGACTTAACTTGGCTTAGCTTTCTCAACACTTCAAACTCTTCTCCTCTCGGCCTTCACTTCGCACAAAGTGATGCACGGCTCAAACTCAACTCCTTGGCGCGCAAAATCCCAATGAGCAAAATTCAAACACTTTCCGGACTTTGATCCAAAATGATATGGATCGAAAACTCCCAACTTGTTGCAACTTCACGATGAACACAATTAACACCAATCTTCAAACTCCTTGGCTCCAAGACTCGGCTTAGCTATGATTGGCTAAGTATAGCTTTGATACCAAAAATAACGCAGCGGATATTACGGATTGACGACGAAATGAGGATTTCGTGTCAAACTAATCGAAACGATTAGATGAATCAATATGAATTGATGGATTTATGGAATACCGGATGCCTAAATTCGTTGATCTACGACAGATACCGAATTCTAGCTATCTTCACACGTTGATCGTGCACGATACCGTGAAAGAAGATCTATAATTCTTCGAATGTTGATCAAGCGCACTTGATACCATGAATTGGCTTCAACAATCGTTGATTCGAGCGCACTCGAATAATCGAAAGTGGAGATAGGAGATTACACTCAACTACCAATTTCAAAAGAGGCACAAAGCACTCAAACAAAGTTTCATTCAAAAATCAACCACCTTACAAATGACCCCACATCCCATTTATAGGGTTACAACTCACACGACTCAACACGACCCAACTTAGGTTGCTCACGACCTAACAGTATGTGACTCAACTTATTACAACACAACATGCACACGGCCGACCTAACCACTTGCCGACCTACGAGTTACAACAAACAAACAACCCACGACTTAAAGGACACACGCCATACCCCTATATACATCACAACACATCCACGCGACCTAAACAGAACACACGAGCTAACATCGAGCGACATACGACCTACGACCTTGCAACTTAACCCAAACAGCTGCTTGTTTCATGCGACTTAACACAGGTCGCTGGTCCTTCTCACCGCAACCCCTCTCTCCAATGCATTCTCCAACTCCTTAGGTCGTGGACGATGTAAGACCTGGTTAGGTCGTTGGCAACTTACGTTAGTAGTATACCGCGCTGCATCATCCTTCTCTCTTATCTCGTCTTCTTTTATCTCGTCTTTCCTTACACCGTTAGGTCGCACGCGACCTTTTAGTTTGTTAGGTCGCTCGCGACCTATGACTTCAATGAGCTGGGCTGCATCACTAGGTGAGGGATAGCTAAGGTCGAAATGTCAAAATAAGTTAAGTATAAAAAGATTAAAATATCCGAATTTGAATTCAATACAACTTTTATTATATGGAGATGATCTTCTTATACTTAGTGTTAAAGTCGGAAGAGGGAATTTGTACTATTCATGGAATTTAAAAGATGATTTCACCGTTATTTCGACCATAGTATTTGCTGAATAAGGGAATTGATATTGAGTAGAATTAGCTGATTTCTATAGATTCTTCTCACTTAATATTTACTGATTTTGAATTAACATCCTAGATAACATGGTTTTAGCTCGATTAAAATTATGAGTTTTGAATTAAAAAATCTTTATTAAGATTTAAATGAAGTAATTTGGAAATGTTTTCCTAAGTGAAAAAATGAAATGATTTCCACTTATTCCAAGTAAAAAGGTTTTGAGAAATCAAAAGATTTGATAAGAGAGGTTTACTGATTTTGTATATACCGAAAAGAAGGGTTTTGAAGTTGATATATCTCTAAAAAATATTTTTGATAAAAAGAACTTAATCAATTATAGAATGATTCCCTATTCACAGAACATCTTTTTATCGATGATTGGTTCGAAGGAAACAGGGTCGGTTTGGGTAATTCCTATTCGAAGACCAATTCAAACCAATTTACGTATTCGAAGTAAAATCAAGGATATGATATTTTGGATTTTTGTAATGAAGGACTACTTGTTGGTCATTTGGGGAAAAACTCCCAATATGCATATAGTAGTGGTCTCTTCGTTATGAAGTATCCAATGCAAGGACTAATCGCTAATAATCCTAGGAATAACCCCGATAGGATGTGGTACGAGAGTTCCTTTGGTCTGTCCTGTTCCTGGACAACTTGTACGGACGAGTGTATGACATTTCATTTCTAGTTACATAAATTTAACTCTATGAATGTATTATCTGTTTGGTGGCAAAGAATGCTTCTCTAAGCTTAACACCCTTTCCTGAGACGTACAAGCTCAGGAGTTATACATTTGTAGAAATCAATTGTGTGATTATGGAATGGCAATGTGGCATTCAAAGAGGAAATATGATGTGATATGTGAAAGATAATCGTTACCTCAGGCCCCATACCAGAAATGACCAAAATAGGTTAGATGTGGCAAGGCTATTTGGTTTGTAACCATTAGGGAATGATCATCCCTTTCTAGATATATTTGTTCCCGCTATGATGTCGAGTACTAAATTAATGTGGTGTATGAAAAGAGAACCCTTAGATAGGTCGGTGACAACCGTGGTTATGACATATTTGATACTATCTAGTGAGAAAGGTAGTGTGACGCCCCACCACTATACCCACGCTAGCCAAGAACACTACGGGGTAATACTGTCAACTAGCACGGAGAATAAGGCCGTTGAGGAGCGACCATCCGTGTAATTGCTTTGAGCGAGCACTGATATGTCGGATAGTACTACAAACATAAGTCCGACATACCGATACAAACCCAAAGCTACTACACAGTGGCTATAATGTCTTCGGAAACAAATATAGAAATAAGCATAACATAAATCAGTCACAGACATCCATATCACAAGGGCGGAAAAAGATATGTATATAACAAACGAAAGTGTACATCAGAGTAGTGGTCAAACAAGATCCACAATATCACAAAAGAATGGTTACAAGTGCTAGACAAAAGAATATGTATACATCAAGGAGTCTATATCTCAAAGGTATACAACAAAAACTACTAATCTAAGTAGTTAGCCAAAAGTCAGGATGATAATCCCAGAAGTGAAGTCAAGCAGAAGCACCTGTAACATCTCGGTCTAACCCGAGTATTATTTAATAAGAAAATAATAAACCGATCAGTCTAGCTATAAATATAAGTCAAAATGATATAGAATAAGGGATACGACATAAATATATGACAATCCATAAAGCCATACTGTGATAAGTATGTAATTGAAAATCAACAAGGGATTAATCAATATCACAAGAATCTTCTTAAAGGTCAAAAATAATGTCATACTCTATATTATTATTCACCAAAATCATAAGTATTGACAACAATATCAACGCCAATCACAAAAGTCAATGACACACAAAATTCACCAATGCACAAATATTGATAAAACTTATCAATACAAATCACGGAAATTGGTGAAACACAAACACTAGAAATCATCAATGGAAATCCAGAAATCACAAAAAGGGGGAGGCCTATCACAAAACGGGAGCATGAAAGCTCACCAACACGTGTATCACAAATGGGACGCTATCCCATGGTCGCTAACCATAGAGCTGGTGCAACGACGTAGTACAATGGTACGCCCGAAGGACCAGAAACTCGAATAGTTCGGAACAACGACGTAGTACAACGGTACGCCCGATGGACCGAACTCCATAAAAGAACATGGGTCGCTATCCCACAAAAGTTGAGTCGAAAATTCAAATAATACATAGGTCATTAACCTATAAAAGGAATGAGACGAAACTCAATAAGACGAGGTATTGTCCCCTACGTGGACAAAGAAACATAGCATATCGCTAGTCATAATCACAAAAATGATCGTCATCGATCATCAAGGAGTGTCAATTACAGTAAGCTAGTAAATATATAAACTTAGCCTCATGTCCCATTACCACTAGCTTAACTTAAATATTTGCGAACAAATTGTAGATCTCCACTAGAAAATTGTCACAAGAGATTCGGTCGAACAAGTCCAAGAATTAACCGGTGAAGTAAACGCAAGCGTTTCATACCACTAGTTATACTAAGCCGTTTAATTAGATTTCTCGTACGAATGAGGTAAAGGTTTGTATATTTTTAAAATGACAAATCACAAAAATGATCGTAGAAACGATCAATCACAAAAATTCACATACGAAGATGTAAATAAATATCCAAAGAATTTGATTCCAAATTCATCAAAATGGAAATAGCCTAGCGACTCAAGATGGCGCGACCTAACAGAGAAGCGACCTAAGGTAGAAGCGGCTTGGGGAAGTGGTACAACCTAGCAGCTGAGCGACCTAACAAGGTATGACCCAAAAGTGTGGCGCGACCTAACAATGCACGTGCCGAGCGACCTAAGGAGGTCAGCGACCTAAGGGATAAGGAGGCCGAGCGACTTAACAACTTAAGGGGATGGGCGACCTAAAACGAAATGACTTAAGTGGGTTGGATAGGCCGAGTGACGCGCGACCTAAGTGAGAAGGTGGCCGAACGACCTATCGGCATACAAGACCGAGCGACCTATCGGCATACAAGACCGAGCGACCATCGGCATACAAGACCGAGCGACCTAACGTACCGCGACCTAACGACCTATGGGGGGAGGAACGACCTAAATGCAGGCCGACCTAAAGGAGACAAGGCCGAGCGACCCAATTAGGAGACGACCTAACTTGCCGCAACCTAAGGTTACGACCAAAAGCCGAGCGACCTAGTGGTGTAACGACCTAAAGGGGTGCGACCTAAAGGTATAGCACGACCTAATGGTGGAACGACCTATGCACAGAAGGCCGAGGTCTTTGGGGTTGCAGGCCGAGCGACCTAGTACCAGGTCGAAAACGACCTAAGCAATGCAAGTGCAAACTCTCTCAATTTGCAACCGGACGAGCACGAATGCTAGGGGATTACGCCTATCGGCTACCCGGTCCTATTGGCTCCTCTATTCATCACCAAAAACGTGTTCAAACATCAAAGATTGGATTTTTAAAGATTTGAACCCAAAACACTAAAAATTGGGATTTTCACCAATTCAATCCAAATCAATAGCAAATGCGCATGAATAAGTGTTAGGAATTCATACCTGGTAATCAAGGATAGTTATAGACAAAGATGTGAGATAAAAATCTCACCTTTACACAAAATCAATGAAGGAGAAGCCTAAAAGCAGAGGAGGAATCAACAGCACTTGAATCTCTAGACAAGAAGCTTGAATCAATGGCTTCTCTTTGAATTTGGAGTTGGATGATGAATTTGCAAATGAACTAGGGCTTGGAGTTTTAATTTCCCATTCCTTCCTCCATTTTTGATGAAGCTTGAGTGTTAGGAAATGAAAGTAAAGTTATGAAGAGAAGGGGGTTGAGTTAGAATTAATAGTTTAGGCCAATGGGCTAAACCAAACCCAAAACCCAAAGCGAAAAAGTAACAATATTCCACTAACTCCAAACATATCAAAGTTTACACTCAAAAAGATCACAAACGGTGTTTTGAACTTAATGGAAGTGATTCCGAGTCCAAATTCGACCATATGCAAAAAGTAACTTTTCGGACTATAATCCAACTAAGGATAAAATATTTAAACAAAATATTTAAATATTCAATCATAAAATATGCGGGTCGTTACAGACTCCCCTCCTTAAAGAAATTGCGTCCTCGCAATATTTAAGAAGAAAATATAAGGTAACAACTATAAAAGCATATCAACACAAAAGAAATTTGAAGCAAGAAATTCACCTCAAAGAGCACGAGAAAGTAAGTCTGGATGTGTTCGTTCGATGAACTCTCTTGATTCCCAAGAGAAATCCTTAGGATTTGAGGACCATTGGACTTTAACAAGCGGAACATCTTTATTTTGAAGGCGCTTGACCTCCGAAGCAATAATGCGAATAGGATGTTGCTCATAAGTTAAATTAGGTGAAACTTCAATTTCTTCCACAACATCGGGCTCAATAATAGAATCGGAATCTCGAAGACATTTCCGCAATTGAGAAACGTGAAACACGTCATGAATAGCAGAAAACTGAGCCGGTAATAAAAGGCGATAAGCCATGGGACCAATACGTTCGGTGATGGGAAATGGACCAATATATCGAGGTGCTAACTTTCCCGATCGACTGAAACATACAACACCCTTCATAGGTGAAACACGAATAAACACAAGATCTCCCATAAAAAATTCTAATTTCCTTCTCCGTTTGTCGGCATAGGATTTTTGTCTGCTCTGGGCTTCTTTCATCCTATGATGAATAAGGTCAATCTTTTCTGTGGAATCACGAATAAAATCTGGACCTAAAACCGGCCTCTCACCGGCCTCAAGCCAAAAAGAAGGAGAACGGCATGGCCTTCTATAGAGTGCCTCAAAAGGTGCCATACCAATACTAGATTGGAAGCTATTATTATAGAAAACTCAACAAGAGAAATATGATCTTCCCAACATCCACCAAAATCAAGAACACATGCACGAAGAAGATCTTCAAGAGTTTGATTCACACGCTCAGTTTGTCCATCGGACTGGGGATGATAAGCGGTGCTAAAATTAAGCTACGTTCCCAAAGCTTTTTGAAGACTCTTCCAAAATCCACTAGTAAACAATGGATCACGATCACTAACAATAGAAGAAGGAACTCCATGCAATTTTACATTTTCTTTAATAAAGAGTTTGGCCAAGAAAGGAACGGTTCGATTGGACCGGACGGGAATAAAATGGACGGATTTAGTAAGTCTATCGACTATCACCCGTAAGCTAACATGACCCGAACGAGAACGGGGAAGGCCGTTTATAAAATCCATGGAAATTTGATCCCACTTCCAAATTGGAATTTCTAAAGGTTGTAATAACCCTCCAGGCCTTTGACGTTCGGCCTTGACAAGTTGGCAAGTCATGCAACACTTAACAAAGTTAGCAATATCAGATTTCATTCCCTCCCAATAATAAAGTCGCTTCATGTCCGCATACATTTTACTACTACCGGGATGAATGGTAAATTTAGAACGATGTGAATCTCATAAAATATCTTTACGAAGATTACTAATATTTGGCACGATAAGTCGACCAAATTTTCGAATACCGCCACGAGAATCAATATCAAAGTCTTTCAAACCTTCAATATCAATTTTATCCCTAAGATTTTGGCCAAGAAGAGCCAATTCGGGATCTAGCTTTTGAGCTTCAATAATGCGGTCTAAAAGAGAAGGATGAGCCTCAAGGCTACATAAAACAAGGGATGAACACAAATCGGAAACACGATCTCGAATCTCACAAGTGGATAGAATTCCGAGATCATTCCATTCGGATATCATCATAGAAACAACTGCTTGTTGCTTATGACTAAGTGCATCGGCAACCCGATTTCCCTTTCTGCGGGTATAAAGAATATCAAGATCATAAGCTGCAAGAAATTCGAGGCAATGTTGTTGACGCAGATTAAGTTCCTTTTGGAAAAACAGATACTTCAAAGATTTATGATCGGTATAAAGAACAAATTTCTCTCCCAAAAGATAATGACGCCAAATACGAAGGGCGAAGACTATAGCCACGAGCTCTAAATCATGAGTGGCATATCTAGTCTCGGCTGGCTTCAATTGCCTAGAAGCATAAGCAATAACACGTTCTCTTTGCATAAGAACGACACCCAAACCAACGTGACTAGCATTGGTATAAACAACAAAATCTTGATTCCCCTCGGTAATAACATGAATAGGAGCATCAGAAAGGAATTCTTTTAATTTCTAAAAAGAAGTTTCACATTTGTCCGACCAACTGTATTTAACACCTTTCTTTGTCAAGCTAGTAAGAGGCACGGCAATTTTGGAAAAGTCTTTAATGAAACGGCGGTAATAACCTGCCAATCTAAGAAAACTACGGATCTCCGTCACACTCTCCGGTCTCTTCCAATTTTGAATCGCTTCAATCTTTGAAGGATCCACGGAAATTCCGGATTCGGAAATAATATGACCGAGAAACTTCACACGAGATGCCCAAAAGTGGCATTTAGAAAATTTTGCTTTCAATTGATTGCTCCTAAGAGTTTCCAACACAATCCGAAGATGTTTTTCATGCTCCTCCTCGGTTTTAGAATACACAAGAATATCATCGATAAAGATGAGAACAAACCGATCGAGGAAGTCTTTGAAAACTCTATTCATAAGGTCAACGAAATAAGCCGGAGCATTCGTTAACCCAAATGGCATAACAAGCCATTCATAAGATCCATAACGACTACGGAACGATGTCAAAGGAATGCTATGCTCTGTAATACGAAGCTGATGGAAATCGGTAGCTAAGTCTAGTTGTGAAAAGACTCTAGCACCACTAAGTTGATCGAATAGATCATCAATCCGAGGTAAAGGATATTTATTCTTGATAGTAAGATCATTAAGCTTGCGGTAGTCTACGCAAATCCTAAGTGTTCCATCGGATTTCTTCACGAAAATAGCTGAAGCTCCCCAAGGCGAGGAACTAAAGCGAATAAATTGCTTCGTCTCCAATTCGGATAATTGTTTGCGCATCTCCTCATTTTCTTTATTGGACATACGATAAGGAGGACGAGTAATAGGTTGAGCTCCAGGGATGAGATTAATTTTGAATTCAATTGCTCGCTTAGGTGGTAATCCTAAAACGGGCTCAAATATATCGGAAAATTCACGAACAACGTGAATAAGAGAAATAATATCCTCTTCATCATCATTATCGTCATCATGAGGATTTCATGAATATAAAGATGCAACCAAGCTGGAATCCGGATCTTTAAGATCAATAGAAATATGCTTAACAGATTGAGGATGTCAAAGATGAATAGTCCGCTCAGGACATAGGATTTGGGCTTCATAACGATTAAGCCAATCCATTCCCAAAATCATTCCACAGCCTAAGTAGCGCATAACGTGCAAATCGGCTCGGAAAGAAAAATCACACAAAATAACCTCGACATCTTTACAAAGCAAACTGATTGTTGCGGATCCACCAAACGGATTCGCAATTCTCAAAGAAGTCATTAAAGCAACAACACTTAAAGAAAAAGTATCAACAAGTTCTTTTGATATAAAAGAATGGGATGCACGCGTATCAAAAAGAACCCGAATAGGTTGATTATGAAAACATAATAATGCCATCAAGGATAGAATGAAGAGTACCTTGACCACGAGATGTGTTTCCAGGGGATTTAGCAACATTAAGCTTTCCCTCCTTCTTGCCCTGAAGTTTGGGACATGAAGATAAAAAATGACCCGAACTTTTGCAATAGCGACAAAAGAGAGGTTTCGGACGTCTATTGGCATAATGGTCTTTAGAACCACAATTGTAGCATTTCCCACTACTAGGGGCAGAAGCCTTTGCTATCGGAATTGCTTGCTTCCCTTTCTTGTTGGGATAAGACCCTTTGAACTTAATAGGCCTTTTCTTGTTGTTGTTGAATTTTGGTTTGGCACCCACAACATCAGCATCACTCTCTTTATCTGCCTCTTCAAGTCGAAGAGCGATATCAACAAGTTGATCAAAAGAAACTTCTATCTTTAGAAGTAATGGCTTCTTTAGATTTTTATTCAAGCCATAGACGAAACTCTGATTTTTCTTCAATGGGGTATTAATGTATTCAACCCCGTATTTAGAGAGAGATTCAAAAGACGCGACATAGTCTGCCACGGAGGATTCACCTTGAACAAGGTCTATGAAACGACGAGTTAATGTCACCTTCTCAGCTTCTGGTACAAATTTTAACTCGAATCGTTCTCGAAATTTCTCCCAAGTAAGATCTGCTTCAACTATTTCAGAAATAAGAAGCTCATGCCAATCTAATGCTTGGAGAGGTCAATAAGATTCATGCGAGAAAAGATTCGATCGCACGTTCTTAGCCAAGACTGGACTTCAATAATGGTTTCAGAACCTTTGAATGGCTTCCCAACCAAATAGGTATAATCGCTGCACAAACGTGCAAATCCAGACCTAGGGTGAGTAGACTCTGGATTAGATCCAGCTGCTTGAGCATTCCTTACTAGATCAAGAAGCTGTTGGGCAGACATAAATACTCCATCCTGGGGAGTAGCACGAGATTGACTGGCGCTGGGATGGCAAGGTCTAACCATTTTTCTTCCTTTTTGAAAGAAATAAAGAAGAAGGATAAGGTTATTTACCGAATGAATATCAAGCAATCTTGATAGATAAACAAGGAATCATAAAGAAAATAGGATGAATCGGTACGAAGACTCGAATTAAATCCTAATGCACGATTCCTAAGATGGACTTAGGACGATGATCCTTGCTAGATTATTCTACATTGTTCCAAAGATTGGCTCTGATACCAAGTTGTGATGCCCCACCTCTATACCCACGCTAGACAAGGACTCTACGGGGTAATACCGTCGACTAGCACGGAGAATAAGGCTGTTGAGGAGCGACCATCCGTGTAATTGCTTTGAGCGAGCACTGATATGTCAGATAGTACTACAAACATAAGTCCGACATACTGATACAAACCCAAAGCAACTACACGGTGGCTATAATGTCTTCGAAAACAAATATAGAAATAAGCATAACACAAATCAGTCACAGACATCCATATCACAAGGGCGGAAAACGATATGTATATAACACATGAAAGTGTACATCAGAGTAGTGGTCAAACAAGATCCACAATATCACAAAAGAATGGTTACAAGTGCTAGACAAAAGAATATGTATACATCAAGGAGTCTATATCTCAAAGGTATACAACAAAAACTACTAATCTAAGTAGTTAGCCAAAAGTCAGGATGATAATCCCAGAAGTGAAGTCAAGCAGAAGCACCTGTAACATCTCGGTCTGACCCGAGTATTATTTAACAAGAAAATAATAAATGGATCAGTCTAGCTATAAATATCAGTCAAAATGATATAGATTAAGGGATACGACATAAATATATGACAATCCATAAAGCCATACTGTGATAAGTATGTAATTGAAAATAACAAGGCATTAATCAATATCACAAGAATCTTCTCAAAGGTCAAAAGGAATGTCATACTCTATATTATTATTCACCAAAATCATAAGTATTGACAATAATATCAATGCCAATCACAAAAGTCAGTGACACACAAAATTCACCAATGCACAAATATTGATAAAACTTATCAATACAAATCACGAAAATTGGTGAAACACAAACTCTAGAAATCTTCAATGGAAATCCAAAAATCACAAAAAGGGGGAGGCCTATCACAAAACGGGAGCATGAAAGCTCACCAACACGTGTATCACAAACGGGACGCTATCCCATGGTCGCTAACCATAGAGCCGGTGCAACGACGTAGTACAACGGTACGCCCGAAGGACCAGAAACTCGAATAGTTCGGAACAATGACGTAGTACAACGGTACGCCCGATGGACCAAACTCCATAAAAGAACATGGGTCGCTAGCCCACAAAAGTTGAGTCGAGAATTCAAATAATACATAGGTCGTTAACCTATAAAAGGAATGAGATGAAACTCAATAAGACGAGGTACTGTCCCCTACGTGGACAAAGAAACATAGCATATCGCTAGTCATAATCACAAAAATGATCGTCATCGATCATCAAGGAGTGTCAATTACAGTAAGCTAGTAAATATATAAGCTTTGCCTCATGTCCCATAACCAGTAGCTTAACTTAAATATTTACGAACAAATTGTAGATCTCCACTAGAAAATTGTCACAAGAGATTCAGTCGAACAAGTCCAAGAATTAACCGGCGAAGTAAACGCAAGCATTTCATACCACTAGTTTTACTAAGCCGTTTAATTAGATTTCTCGTACGAATGAGGTAAAGGTTTGTATATTTTTAAAATGACAAATCACAAAAATGATCGTAGAAACGATCAATCACAAAAATTCACATACGAAGATGTAAATAAAAATCCAAAGAATTTGATTCCAAATTCATCAAAATGGAAATAGCCTAGCGACTCAAGACGGCACGACCTAACAGAGGAGTGACCTAAGGTAGAAGCGGCTTAGGGAAGTGGTACGACCTAGCAGCTGAGCGACCTAACAAGGTACGACCCAAAAGTGTGGCGCGACCTAACAATGCACATGCCGAGCGGCCTAAGGAGGTCAGCGACTTAAGGGATAAGGAGGCTGAGCGACTTAACAACTTAAGGGGATGGGCGACCTAACACGAAACGACTTAAGTGGGTTGGATAGGCCGAGTGACGCGTGACCTAAGTGAGAAGGTGGCCGAACGACCTATCGGCATACAAGACCGAGCGACCTAACGTACCGCGACCTAACGACCTATGGGGGGAGGAACGACCTAAATGCAGGCCGACCTAAAGGAGACAAGGCCGAGCGACCCAATTAAGAGACGACCTAACTTGCCGCGACCTAAGGTTAGGACCAAAAGCCGAGTGACCTAGTGGTGTAACGACCTAAAAGGGTGCGACCTAAAGGTATAGCGCAACCTAATGGTGGAAGGAGCTATGCGCAGAAGGCCGAGGTCTTTGGGGTTGCAGGCCGAGCGACCTAGTAGCAGGCCGAAAACGACCTAAGCAATACAAGTGCAAACTCTCTCAATTTGCAACCGGACGAGCCCGAACGCTAGGGGATTATGCCTATCGGCTACTCGGTCCTATTGGCTCCTCGATTCATCACCAAAAACGTGTTCAAACATCAAAGATTGGATTTTTAAAGATTTGAACCCAAAACACTAAAAATTAGGATTTTCACCAATTCAATCCAAATCAATAGCAATTGCACATGAATAAGTGTTAGGAATTCATACCTAGCAATCAAGGATAGTTATAGATAAAGATGTGAGATAAAAATCTCACCTTTACACAAAATCAATGAAGGAGAAGCCTAAAAGCAAAGGAGGAATCAACCACACTTGAATCTCTACACAAGAAGCTTGAATCAATGGCTTCTCTTTGAATTTGGAGTTGGATGATGAATTTGCAAATGAACTCGGGCTTGGGGTTTTAATTTCCCATTCCTAGGAAATGAAAGTAAAGTTATGAAGAGAAGGGGGTTGAGCTAGAATTAATAGTTTAGGCAAATGGGCAAAACCAAACCCAAAACCCAAAGTGAAAAAGTAACAATATTCCACTAACTCCAAACATATCAAAGTTTACACTCAAAAAGATCACAAACGGTGTTTTGAACTCAATGGAAGTGGTTCCGAGTCCAAATTCGACCGTATGCAAAAATTAACTTTTCGGACTATAATCCAACTAAAGATAAAATATTTAAACAAAATATTTAAATATTCAATCATAAAATATGCGGGTTGTTACAGTTAGGCTGGTCTTGTGTTGGTAGAGGTGCAGATGTTCTGTTGACCTAGGTACATTCCTTTAGATATGTACTATCAAAAGGAAGTCCCTTCACAATCATTTATATGGAAATCCATTCTCCAATAAGTGCTTGCCATTTTGTTTGTAAACCCACGTTTGTGGCTAGTATGCTAGAATTAAATCAATGCAACAATTTCGGCTAAGATTAATAAGTTTACTCGCAAATGTTTTGAAAGAAATGTCATTAAAAATAATATCCCTTATTTTTACGCAATAAAGATTTGGTTATCATAAGGTAAGAACACGTTCCGTGTTTATGTGCGTTGTGGTCTTATGAGATACCTTTTTTTTCAAAATGCATATTTTTGAGTTCTCGCACCAGTCCCATGACTGACCTGGAGTTTATTTTTCTTTCCCTCAAACTCTAGGTGCCCTAATTTTTCCAGGCAGCCTAATAGCTAGGTATAGTTTAGAAGAAACCTACATGGAGCTCAAAGCATGGAGTTAGAATATTTTCCTAAAGATTGCTATCTATTTCCACCACACTTAAGTAGTATTGTATTCCACATTTGTAAAGACCGAAATTTATAACTGTCCATGTTTAACTCTGATAAATGTATTTAAATTTCCGCTGTAAAGTTTGTGTTGAAATAATATATGTTTTTCCATTCATATAAGATTCTATTCTGTCTTTATTTTCGTTTCTACCCTTAATGATCCACCTTTTCGTTCAAGTCGAGTTAGACATGTGTGGTTTATTGTCAACTCAAAGGGTACGAAAAAACAGGCCATTATAATCGATTTATCATTTCGACTTGAAACCAATTTTGATGAATTGAAATTTTGAATGTCTAAATTTTTTATGTTTTGTGCTAAATCAAATTACGGACTTAAAGCTTTCAAGCAGTGGTTTCAAATGAACTGAATTTTCAAAACTGACATTTTCAATTGCTTTGGTAGAATGATTAACTTCTATTATCTTGGTCATAACTAACAAATAAATGGTGCGAGAAATGTGTGTGCTTTTACTTGTTAGAAATGCTTTTTCATCTATTTGATATTAAATGACCTCGCTGAAAATTTTCGAAACCAATTCGAGTGGTGTTGAATAGTACACAATTGCTTAGTTAATAATACACAATTTTTAGACAACTAGGGTATAAGTAGTATTAGACATCGCTTCATTTGAAATCATATATGCATTTTCAGCTGACATTAAAATTAGTATACATCATTTTTCACAAAATCCCTTGCAAAAAAATAGAATTTCGTTTTTGGATTTATATTTTTTTTTTGAAATAATTCAGAATTTTTACTTTATGGAAACATTCGTGTTTATTTTGGTAAGGGATTTTTTTGAAAAGATGGTCATTAACTGCTTGAACCTTTTGAAACTTATCAAAATATTAATAGCATTTGAGAAATTGATGAGTAATAATTAAATTATACTTCATAGCTAGAGGAAGTATATGTTAAAATTTTCATTAAAATTAAAAAAAAATATAATATATTTTTAATTAGTACATATTCCATGATCATTTCTATCACTATCGTCATTCTTCCAATCTATATACCACAAATTTAATATAGTGTACAAAAGTTGGTATTTCAAAAAAGGAGCTATATTCATTTTTTTTTGTAATATGATTCTATTCCAAGGTATTCACTCTCATTCAAAAGTCCTTACGGTTAAGAATGTACAGTGACTCTGAAATTTGAACACTTCGTTGTCTTCAAATATTAAAACCTTTTGAAATATACTTAAGTGTTATAAATATGATTTTATAACCTTGTTAAACACCATTTAATTAATAAATAATGATAAGAAATTTGTTTTTTAAATTTAAAGAAAAAATATTCTTCAAAGAAAAAATCAATAATGCGACCGAAAATCGGTTTATCGATATACTGATTTTCTATCATATAAGTTCTTCGAACTCTTGTACACTTGACTGATGATCAATAAACACATTAGCAACTAATTAACATGCAGATCTCTGTATAAAGCTAAATAGTTTCTAGAAGCTTCTATTAGGATAAGAGATATTATCGTGAGAGGGGTAAAGTTATAATTTTCATAAAGGAGAGGTGACTTAAAGAAGAGATGGTGGGAGTTGACTCTTCCATGACATGAAGAGATGTGAAAGAAAGCTTAAAGGGTACCATTATTAGCCTATATAAGAAGGGGTATACCCTTATTTATCATTCTCAAATTCACAAAGCTTTGAGTTGGTAAACCGATGTCTTCTTCTTCCTCTTCATAATTTCCTAAAGCAAAATATTTGCAAATTGAATCCAAATCACTTCAAACATGGAGTGAAGACTTAATACCACATAACAAAACCTTCTATCTAGTTAAAAATTGAAAAAGCCAAGCCATCCCCCTCCACCACTTGAAGGCTATAAGCAACCTAGGTGGTTTGGTGGCAAGGCAAAGGAAAGCAAAAGAGAAGGGGAAAGATGTTGCTAGGATGAGGTTGGACTTAGACGCTTGGATATTGGTTGTTTATTAGGTTAAAGGTGAGCTAACACACCATTTTGATTGGAAAATATCACATATACATGATGATGCTTGATTGTATTAATGTTGTTGACTTAATATGACATATGCGAAAACATTGATTTTGATTCTTGCTTTGAAAGCAAGTGGCATATGTATGGACTTGAACGAAATTGAATGGACTTGAGTGGACTTGTATGACATGTAGCAAGGCCTTGGAATAAAGCACAAAGGTTGTAGCTGAAATAGGTTTGAATTTAACTCGGATTTTAAAGTGCACTTATAGCGATAGTCGATATAGATGCAATTTGGAATTGCCTTGTTTTTGGCAATGCTTATGGAATTTTGTAGACAAATCACCATATTTATAATTTTCTATATGTATGCTTGTTTCTATTAAAATCTTAGATAGTTGGAAGTTAAGCAATATCTCAAAAATGACCAAAACTGTAGTTGTGCAATACTGTCCCATTTAGACTCGATTTTTGGCCTTAAATGGTTTGAAAAAATATTTAGATTTAAGTATTTTATTTCATTCTTTTTATAAGTGTTTACTAACTCACAGTAGAGTATTTCAAAAGTGGTTTGAGATATTTATAAATCTTTAAGAATTAATTGTAGATTTAAAAAAAGATGTTTATGATAAAACATATTCTTTTCCAAGTTTTATAGATTTTACAGACTTGCTATTTTAAAGTAATATTTTGGATAAATGTTTTAAAACCAATTATGAGTATTTTCAAGTATTTTTAAGGGTATATACAAATGTTTTTAAAATGGGGTTAAGTATTGCTTAGCGGCTAAATGGTTAATTATTTGATTACTTGTTTGAAAAGTAATTAACTATACTTAACACTAAAAGCCGATGAAGTAAGGCTTATCTATTTATGAGACTTAAGACAGATGTCAAGTATGGATGGAGCAATAGGCTTAACCTACTAGTTTCCCTCTTAGCCGAGGAATAGTAAGTCAAAAAATGTCAAAAACGTGTTAATCATGTTGATTTCTTCTTGTTTATGGAAACCATTAACGTTATGCTTAACCTAAAAGTCGATGAGGTAGACTTATCTATTTTTGAGATTCAAGAATGAAGTGTTAGGCAAGGGTTTGATGCAACCAGTGCTCTAACTTACTTGACTTCACTCTTGAATGAGGAATAGTTAAGTTGGAATGTCGGAAACGAGTTAACCCTACGAATATTTATTTGTGTAAGCAAGTGTTTTGGCTAGATAATCGATTAGTCGATTATCGAACTTGACCTATAATTAACTTAAGAAGTAATTGAAAGGATTCGCTATTTTATACCAATAAGAACCCCCGGCGAGGAGTATTGGTACGAAATATCTCTACCTTTTGCTTACTTTTTAAAGAACAAGAATTGAGTTAATGGGAAACTCATTGATTGGTTTTGAAGAGTTCGAGATTAGTAAGTTTTTTACTTAATAAATACCATTTCAAAAATAGTATACGGATTCTATGTTTTGGAAGTAGTTGAGAAAGGGAATCTATATGGATATTTGGGATATGTTCTTGATGCTCGAATCCATTTGTGATTCATAATCTGTTCGAGATACAGAATCCATTTAGAGATTCATGTTCTATTCAAGTGAAGAAGACTCGTGTGAAGGATGCCGAATGTAACCTTTATCGAAAATGATTAAGAATAGAGTAGGCCTCATAGCCAAGGGTTTGGTTACTCATGATAGGACATATCAATTTCACATCTAGAGTATGTTTATCGTTTGTTACTAGCGGTAATTTATGATATTTGGGATCATGTGTTAGGGCATGAACCAGCTATGTGTACCTAAAGGTATATGTTATCTAGAGATACATGTCGGTTGGAGGTAGTTTCTGACCTTTGTGTAGGAGATTGGATTCGGCATCGATTGAAGAGATTTCCATGAAAAAACCCAATATGTGAACGAACTTAGCAGTTTTGATTATACCCTAAATATGTTGTGGTATGATGAATGTAAGAACTACAGCTATTTAATATGATTTATATTCTACACTCTAAATATTATCTATCATATCACTATATTAAGATTACTAAATGGTTGGTTTCTTTTGAGGGGAAAATTGTTATAGGAATCCTTACTATCTTAATAGTTACTGTTATATGTATTAATGTATTTCGAGTCAGCTCATACTAGACTTATGCCTGACGCTTAGTTTATGTTTCCTTAAATTCCTCACATACTCTTTCGAGTCGGCTGGGTATGGACGGTTTTAACTTGGATGCTTTAGAGTTCAGAATACGAGCCGAAGGTTTCCATTTCTATTTCTATTGTTCCATATTAGCTACGTATATATCAGCATTGTAACAACAGATGATTATAACTATTTAGGCTGATGACAGTACATAGGTTTTTTAACTCCGAATTTATTGTACTTAGAGTAACCCTTTATGTTGTTTATTGATTTTATATATTACCATTCGCTATGAGATTCTGATGTTGTGTTCTTCCTTTCCTATTCTATTCATTTTATTTTATCCTAACTTTCTGTCTTTTCGACACTTAGATGTTCGGCACATGAATATCGGGGATGTATTAGTGTCGACATTCAAGGGTCGAAAAGTAGGGTTGTTACATTTGGTGTCAGAGCTAAAGGTCGAGCGAACACCTTGACTTTGGTTGGGTATGAATCATTAGAAATTAAGTAAGCGACACCCTAGAATGAGTCAAGTGTATACGAGAGCATATTTGTATTTTCCATAAACCTATAAACCCCGTTTCCAGCTTTCCTTAGGAATAATCTCTTTCTTTGAAATAACTCTACCCTTTCATATCCTAAATATATTTCTCTACATTCAAGTTGTACATCATAAGTACTAGAGCTGCCAATGTTCAAGGAGTTAGAGGTAGAGATGATCAGGGTAGTACTATCACAAATTGTGAAAATCGAGCATTAAAGAATGTTGCTCTAGTCGGGGAACTAATGGTAGATATTATAGAGGAGGGCATGCAGGCCAGGCCTTAGGTGAATTTTTCTTTGCTCTATCACGATTATGAGAGTCTAGGAGGTAGAAGGTTTGGTGGATTGGAGATGATCATAGAATTCTGGACATGGACCCATTTTCGTGATCGAATATTTAAGGGAATGGAACTAGATGACATGATGAAGCGTCGATTGGCGTCATGGCATCTGACGGACGCAGCCATGGATTAGTGGAGTTCTATCACAATTGTTGTCCAAGAGAATGGAATCTCTTACGCCCAATTCAAGGAGGGATTCGAGATGAAGTTTGTCCCAGAAGTTGGGAAGACTTTGTTGTTAAGGAGCTTTCTCGACTTGAAGTTAGAGGCCATGACAATGGCGGAGTATGATAACCGATTCACTGTCTTATCTCGATTCTGGCCTGGTTTGGTAGACACACCATTGAAGATCAATGAGATGTTCACCGTAGAGATGTGCCCATAATTCAAGGGTAATATGAAAAATCATATCTTGGGGCCTTATGTGAATTTGGTGAACATGGGGTTGAGATTTGAGAGCTTAGCACCGATGCCATCTATTGATGCACTAGGTGGGGATAATAAGTGGAAGTTCCAGCTGCCTAGGGATATTTTTGGTTTAGCTTGTCATAAGTGTAGGAAGAAGGGGCATTTCGCTAGGAACTATACATCGGTTGGGAGATGACAAGTAGAAAAAGCACCGTTGGTTAAGGCACCTATTGCTAAGGTATATAAGCTAGAGCCTCAAGCAGCCAAGGCAAAGTGTGCACCCAAGACCTTCTATAACAGCCATCAGCAGGGCTATTTTGCTAGAGAGTGTCTATTGCTCCAGAATGGAAACAACCTTGAGCTTTTGCACTAGCTTCAGCACCTTCCACTTCTGCAGCTGCAAAGAGGAAGCAGGTTTTGGAACGTATTCTATGTATTTTAGGCATTCCTATTCATGTCTTATTTGACACTGATGCTTCTCTTAGTTTCATTTCTCATACTCTGGTTGATAGATTAGAACTCGAGCAAGTTATGGCTTTAGATTCTATTTGTGTGTCGAACCTTGTCAAGGGCTCGACCAATCTTAGCACGGTTTATTTAAGAGTTCCAATTTCTTTCTTTGACCAACTCTTCTCTGCTGTAATTTATGTTCTAGGCATTACAGGTTTTGATGTTCTGCAGAGAACGGATAGGTCGTAGAATAATGTTGTTCTAGATTGTGTTGAGCGAACTGCGTCATCAATGAAGAAGGGAAGGAAGGAGGTGGCAATATTTTATGAAGGGCCTAACTCACTTATAACTATTTTCTTTATTCTTTGGATATGAAAAAAGAGGAGTTGGGTTTGATCATGGTTGTTTAGGAGTTTGGAGATGTTTTTGAAGATGTATCGAGTTTACCACCTCACCAGAGATAGAATTTCGAATTGATTTAGTGAAGAATTCAAAACCTATCATGTTGCATGTTCATAGACTTGCTTTAAAGGAGAGGTTGGAGCTGATAAATCAAGTTAGTGATTTGTTATAGAAGGGCTTAATCCGACCAAGTCGTTTGAGTTGGGAAGCGCCCGTCGTCTTTGCTAGGAAGGCAGGCGGTTCCCTGAGACTATATGCAGATTATCACAAGCTCAACAAACAAACTATTAGGTATATGTATCCTTTGTCTAGGATAGATGGCTTATTCGATAAACTTCATGGAGCTCGAGCGTTTTCTCAGCTTGATCTTGCTACAGGGTTCATTAATTGAGAGTGGTAGAGAAGAGTGTACTCTTGACTGCTTTTAGATCTGACCAATTTTACAAGTGGTTAGTTATGCACTTCATCCTAACTAATGCTTCAACATATTTCATAGAATTAATGAACTGAATTTTTTGAGATATGCAGAAAAAGTTTGTTCTTGTTTTTATTGATGATATTCTAGTCTACTCCAAGATTGAGGGCGAATAATTATGATATCTAAGGATTGTTTTAGAAACACTAAGAGAGCTTGTGTTAAAGGCTAAGTTCTCAAAGTGTCATTTTTGTCGTACAGAACTTAGATTCTTAGGTTATATTATTTCAGCGGAAGGTATTTCAGTTGATCCCGCTAAGGTTGTGGCTGTTCTGGACTGGAAGGTGCCGGAAAGCGCAACTGATATTAGGAGCTTTCTAGGTATAACAGGTTATTATTGGACATTCATACAAGATTTCTCAAAGATTGCCTCTCATTTAACGAATTTGACGAAGAAAGATGTCAAATTTGTATGGATCAATAAATGTGAGTAAGCATCATAGAGTTAAAGGAAAAATTAACTAGTGCTCATTTTCTTACTGTGCCAGATAGTGGTGATGTTTTGACTGTTTACACTAATGCATATGGAATAGGCTTAGGTGTTGTGTTAATGCAGCATGGGAGGGTTATCGCTTATGCGAGTCAACGACTCAAACCATATGAAGCGAGGTATGCAACTCATGATTTGGAGTTGTTAGCAGTATTATTTGTGTTAAAGATGTGGGGACATCATTTTCCAAATAAAAAGTTCGAGTTATATACTGACCATAAATCTTTGAAGTATCTTTTTACGCAAAAAGACTTAACATGAGGCGGGAAAGGTGGTTGGAGTTTCTTGCTACCTATGATATGGATATATTATACACATCAGAGAAAGCAAATGTTGTAACAGATGCCTTAAGTAGGAAGTATGATGTTATAGCTAGAATTGAGGTTCGTCTAACCTTGATCAGCCGTATAAAAAAGAATTAGCTTAGAGATCCTCTTATTACACAAATAGCCTAAGCGATAAGTGGAATGAGGCACTGGAGAGGGGGACAGGATTTTAAGTAGATAACCATGGTTTAATGAGGATGAATATTAGGTTGTATGTACCTAAGTTTGATGGGATTAGGTAGGAGCATCTGAAGGAGAGTCCTCATTTACGGTTAACGATACATCTAGGGATCACTAAGATGTATCAAGATATGAGTTATACTTTCTAGTGGAAATGAAAAGAGATGTTTCTATCTTTATGATTGGGTATGCTAACTGCTAGTAAGTAAAAGGTAGTCACCATAAGGCAGCTGGACTTCTTCAGCCACTTAAGATTCCTAAGTGAAAATGGGAGCAGATTTCCATGGACTTCATCGATGGATTGCCCAGGTCAAGAAGGGGTAAAGAAGGTGTATTGGTTATCATAGATCGATTAAACAAGAGCATGCACTTATTATCTGTTAAGCTACGAGAACAGCTTCTAGTTTTTTGAAGTTATATGTTAAGGAAATCGTCAGATTGCACAGTACCCCTTATGATATCCTGAGTGATAGAGATTCAATATTAACAAGCCAGTTCTAGAAGGGTTCGCATAAGGCCTTAGGGACCGAGCTTATTTGAGTACCGCTTACTATCTCCAGACTGATGGGCAAATGGAATTGGTGAACCGAGTGTTGGAAGACTTTCTTCGAGTATGCACTTTAGATTATGGGGGTTCATAGGAAGAACACTTACAAATTTTGAGTTTTCATACAGTAATAGTTATTAGGCCAGTATCAGAATGGCATCATTTAAAGCATTGTATGGAAGGCCTTGCAAATTTCCATTGTGTTCGGTAGAACTTGACATCATCATGTACTTAGACCAAACATGATTCGGGAGGCGACAAATAAGGTTATAGAGAGTCGAAAGTGAATCAAGGAAGCGTAGAATCGACAAAAGAGCTATGTAAAAGAGAGGCACATAGACGTGGAGTTCTCATTTGGAGAAACTTGTGTGTTTGTAAAGGTTTCTCTAATGTGAAGTGTAGTTCGGTTTGGAAGGGCGAGGAAGTTAGCTTTTCGATATATAGGACCATTCCCGATTTTAGAGAGGGTTGGTACACTTGCGTATAGAGTTGAGTTACCAATTAGGTTATCAACTATGCACAATCTATTTCATATGTCATATTTGCGTAAGTTTGTACATGATCCTTTGATGATATTGGAAGGTTCGCAGCAAAAGGAGTTGGAGATTGAGCCAATTTTGACTGTATTGAGATAGCTTTTTCATATTGTTGATAGAGATACGAAGTGACCGAGGACTACGGTTGTGAAGTTAGTCAAGGTACAATGGAGCGAGGATGCTTGGGATTGCACGTAGGAAACAGAGGATGGTTTGAGGGAGTCTTATCCGGATTTGTTCCTAAACTAGAGATTTCATATATTACTATCATACATCTTTTATAGTGTACCAACCGCTTGCTGTAGGGTCACTTAGTATGCATTTTGGATTGCAGTAAGTTTATGTAGTTTTAGCAGTATGCTACATATATATACCTTATTCTCCGATCTCCTTTGATTATCGTTCTTGTTTGAATTTCGAGGACGAAATGGTTTAAGTGGGGGAGAACGTAGCGACCTTGAAATTCAAACATTTCGTCTTCGAATATCAAAATGTTTTGAAATATAATTAAGTGTTATAAATATGATTTTATAACCTTGTTAAACATAATTCAATTCATAAATAATGATAGGAAACTTGTTTTTGAAATTTATTTACAAAAATATATTCTTCGAAGAAAAAATCGATAATGTGATGGAAAACCAATTTATCGGTAAACAGCTTTTCAATCGATATAAGTTGTACGAACTCTTCTGCACTTGACTAATGATCAAAAGAACATGTAAGCAAGTAGTTAACACACACACACCTCTTTAAAAAGCTTGGAATATTCTAGAAGCCTCTATTAGGATAAGAGATATTATCACGAGAGGGTTAAAATGGTAATTAGCATAAAGGAGAAGTGATGGGAGGTAACACTTCCATTGCATGAAGCGGGGTGAAGGCAAGCTTATATAGCACCATTATTAGCCTATATAAGGAGGGTAATACCCTTAGTTATCATTCGCAAATTCACAAAGCTTTAAGTTGAAAAATCCATATCTTCTTCTTCTTTCTCTTCATAATTTCCTAAAGTAAAATATTTGCAAATCATATTCAAATCACTTAAAACTTGGAGTGAAGCCTTACCACCATATAACAAAACCATGTACATAATTAGAAGTTGAAAAGGCAAACACATCCCCCCCACGACTTGAAGGGCGTGAGCAACCTGGATGGTATGGAGGCAAGGCAAGGCAAAGGCAAACAAAAGAGAAGAAGGGAAAATAGTTTCTAGGTTGAGTTTGGACTTAGATGCTTGGTTAGTTGTTAGGTTAAAGATGAGATTACTCCCCATTTTGATTGAAAAATACCACACACACACACACACACACACACATATATATATATATATGATGTTTGATTGTATTAATGCTATTGAAATAATATTGACATATGTGAAAACATTGATTTTGATTCTTGCTTTGAAAGCAATTGGCATATATATGGACTTGAAAAAATTTGAACGGACTTAAATGGACTTGTATGACATGTAGAAAGACCTTATAACAAAGTAAATAGGTTTTAGTTGAACATAGGTTTGAATATAACTTGGATTTAAAGTGCATATATAGCGATAGTCGTTATAGATTAAGTTCGGAATTGCCTTGTTTTTGGCAATGTTATGGAATTTTGTAGAGAGATCCTTAAGGGTTTCTCACCATTTTTTAATATTTTATTTGTATGTTTGTTGCTATTAAAAGCTTTGATAGTAAAAAGTTAAGTAACATCCCAAAACGACAAAAATTGCACTTGTGCAAAAACTGTTCCATTTCGACTCGATTTTTGAACTTAAAGGTTTGAAAAGATATTTAGATTTAAGTATGTTGTTTCATTCTTTTTAAAAGTGTTTACTAACTCATACTAGAGTATTTCAAAAGTAGTTTGAGAAATTTATGAATCTTTAAGAATTAATTGTAAATTTTGAAGAAGAAGTTTTTATGATGAAACATGTTCTTTGCCAAGTTTTATAGATTTTACAAACTTATTATTTCAGAGTTATATTTTGCATAAATGCTTTAAAACCTATTATAACTATTTTCAAGTATTTTTAGGAGTATATATAGATGTTTTCAGAAAAGGGTTATACATTGCTTAGTGGCTAAATGGTTAATTATTTGATTACTTATTAGGAAGTAATTAACTATTCTTAATAGTAAAAGCCGACGAAGTAATTCTCATCTATTTGTGATAGTTAAGATTGATGTCGAGTAGGGACGAAGTAATAAAGCTCTAACCTATCGTTTCCCTCTTGATCGAAGAATAGTAGGTCAGAAAATGTCTGAAACGTGTTAATTATGTTTATTTCTTCTGGTTATATAGAAATAATTAACACTATACTCAACATAAAAAGATTAAGTAGACTTATTTATTCATAAGATTAAAGAATGAAGTGTCTAGGCAAGGCTTTGATGCGACCAATGCTCTAATTAACCTGGTTTCACTCTTGAATAAGGAATAGTTAAGTTGGAATGTTGAAAATGAGTTAAGCGTATGAATATTGATTTGTATAAACAAGTGTTTTGACAAGATAATCGATTAGTCGATTATCAAACTTGACCTAATATTAACTTAAGAAGTAATCAAAAGGATTCACGATTTTATACCAATAAGAACCCCCGAGGAGGAGGATTGGTACTAAACATCTCTAGCTTTCGCTTACTTTTGAAAGAACCGGAATTTAGTTAATCGAAAATTTATCGATTGGTTTGGAGGATTCAGAGATTAGTAAGTGTTTTACTTACCGAATACCACCTTAAAACTAATATACGGATTCTATGTTTTAGAAGCGACTCAGAAAGAGAATCTATTTGGGGATTCAAGATCCGTTCTAGATGCTTTAATTCATGTAGTAACTTGTGATCTGTTCGGCATATGGAAATCCATTTAGTGGTTTGTGCTAGCAAGTTTTGAAGTCTTGTGTAAATGATGCCGAACGTAACCTCGACATTGGAAATGACTAAAAATTAAGTAGGACTCATAGCCTAGGATTTGGTTGACTAACGATAGGATATATCAACTCCATGTCAAGAGTATGCTTATCATTTGTTGCTAGTAGGAGTTGATGATATTTAGGATCAGATGTTAGGATGTAGACTAATGTTTATCGAAAGGTGTATTTTATCTAGAGATATACATCGCTCGGAGGTAGTTTTTGATCCTTGTGTAGGAGACTGGATTCGACGTCAAACGAAGAGATCACTATGGAAAAACCCAACATGCGAACAAACTTTAGTAGTTTTGATTGTACCCTAAATATGTTGTGGTGTGATGAAAGTAAGCACCATAGCTATTTGATATGATTTATATTCTATATTTTAGACATTATCTATCATATCACTATGTTAAGCTTAATTAATGGTAGGTTTATTTTGAGGGAAAAACTGTTATGAGAATCCACATGTATCCATGTATCACGAGTTTTATCTTGCCAGGCTTATGTCTGATGTTTGGTTTTTGCTTCTCTAAATTCCTTACATACTCTTTTAGTGGGCTGAGTATGGTAGGGTTTAACTTGGATGCTTCTGAGTTTAGTAGACGACTTGGAGGCTTCCATTATCTACTTATTTCTCTTTTTGTTGTTCCATATTAGCGATGTATATATCATTGTTTCGAGGATAGACAGTTATAACTATCTAAGTTAATGTTAGTACTTAGGTTTTGTAACTCTGAATTTCCTGTATTAAGAGTAACTCTTTGTCCTATTCTATTAATATTACATATTATCGTTCTACTATGAGGTTCTGATGTTGTGTTCTTACTTCTTGTTCTGGTCCTTTTATTTTACCCTAAATTTCTATATTTTTGGCACTTGGGTGTTCATCACATGAATACCGTGAATGTATTAGTTCCGACATTCGAGGGTAAAAAAGTTGGCCCGTTACAGCATGGGTGAATTACCTTAATCTCTATATATGTGCTTCTATATTCATTTAAAAGTCCTCACGGTTATGCATGGATGGGACTCGTATGCAAGAGAAGGATAAATATTCATGTAGTTTCTAATCTCATTTAAAAGTCTTCATGGTTATACATGCTTAGAAAATACATGACATTCTTTTTTAAGTAACTACTAGCCTCATTTAAAAATCCTAACAGTTAGGCATGGTTTGAAAGTGGTTAACATTTTTTATAATATTTAAAAGGTTTATTTACAAAAAAATCCTTTATTAAAAATATCACATTGCCGTCACTGTATAAATTTCTCCTTAACTATAATCATATCTTCACTCTAAAGTGAAATTTGTCTCTAGTAAATAAAATGTTATGATTTTTGTTTGATTAATTGGAATTTGCATTATAAATTCATCCCTACTTCAATTATTATTATTACTTTTGATGATAACAAAAGGGAAGAGAGGTTAAGATTTTGGTGTTTGAGTAATGACCTTACTGATATTCGAGAGCGTTCTTAATATTTAAGAGTTGTTTTAACAGTTGTTCTTTCAATTATTCGACAAATTAAATTTTCGTTTTTAAATTGCGTGCATCTGTGTAGGGAGAATTCAGTTGTAGGGTGAGTATACAAATAAGGGGAGCTTGATCATAACACATCAAACACATTTGCTAGGCATAAAACCTTAATTTATGTTTGTTATCATCAAAAGGGGAGATTGTAAAATATAACAATTTATGGTTTTTATTTGATATTTTTTTTTAAATGTGTTTGTTATAGTACTATTGCAATATCACAGAATGAAACAAATCAGAATTTCATTAAACAAATATTTTATTTAGAATTTCATTTAAACAAATATTTTATTATAATTTCAATAGTACACATTTACAACACAACTTCCACTATATTTTCAAATACAACACTATTTTACTGTAACAACCCTGTATTTTGTGATTATTTTAATTGTATATTTTAATTATTTTAATTGAATTTCTAATTTAAAAGCTTTATTTTATTTATTTTAAATGGATAAATTTTGTTATTTTAAAATATAAACTTTGATTTTGATATTAATTATCATTCCAAAACATGACTAAATATAATATTTTACAAAAAAGTGTATTTTGGTCAATATGGTTAAACTTTGACTCTTAAATTTAAAATTTTAAAGTTTGAAAATTTGAATTTTATCTTTTATTATGAAAGTAAATAAAATTTTAGGAACACTGCTTTTCGTTTCGTTGAAATCTGATTTATAATGTGAAAGTTATGCATTTTTAACTATTGTGTGAAATTTGATGTATTTAACAAAATTATTTATTTTAAATTATACAAACAATATTTTATTTGGTCTTGTAATGTTCTAATTTATGTTTATATGGGTAAATAACATGTATTGTATATAATTTGGTTTTAAAACATTTTTGAATGTTTAATTGACATTTTCCAGTGTAAGTTGTATTTTTTTACAATTTCTAATTTCCAACTTCAATTAATTTAAGGAATTCTTTATTTATTTTTCTATTTTCTCAATATCTTATTTTATTCTCATTCCCGCTTTATTTTGTTCCTCATTTATTTTATTTATTTGACAATTTATTTGTTTTAAAGTGAAAAAGAATTTTTTTCCAAAGTTAATGGTATTTTATTTGTAATTTTCATGTCATGTTTCCAATTTTTAAACAATTTCTTTAATTATTTTTCAAATTCTCCAAATTTAATTATTTATTTCACTTTTAATATGTTTAAATAAATTATTTTATTTCAAAATTTTGCTTTAGAATATTTTTAAAATGAAGTAAATATTTTTCCAAAGCCAATGATGATTTAATTGTAATTTTTGAACCCTGTTTTGAATTTTAAGCAATTTCTTTAATTCTTTTTCCATTTTCTTTAAAATTTATTATTTATTTTTATTTTATATTACTTTGTTTCAGTTTTTAAAGTCAAATTACTGAAATTTTATTTGTTTTTATTTAATTAGAAGAAAGTGGAAATTTGAAAGGACTTAAGCTTTAAATATGTAACTTTTCATTAACTAGACTCTTCATTTTCCTTGACCTTTCACTTGCTCATGTTTGGCCGTACACTTCAATACCATAGCCGTGAGTTTCTTAGTCATAATTCACGTGAAAATACTCCATCTAATTTTATTTTCCACGGCATGGAATAATGGGTGATGGCCTCCTCTTCTTTTCTATCTTTTCCTTCTTCTTTTCATGTGTTTTGCCATGTTTTCCTCTTGTATTTTCTCTTCACCATCCTAGCTAGCCATGGCCACCACCTCCAAAACCTCCTCCTCTTCACCATCCACCGCCTAACATCATCTCCTCCTCTGACTTGACCAGGCCGGACCCTTCTCCTTGACAAAACTCCACACAAAAGCCTTGAAAACCCCTTAAAAACATGTAAGCCTAGCTTAGTTGCTTCACCACCTTCATACATCACCTTGGCCATCACCTAGAGCCGCCATCACCACCATGATATGACCACCACCCATCACCTTAGCTACTGTCCAGATCTGAAACATGAAAGGCCAAGCCAAACACCCATGTAGCCGAGCCCAAAACATTGACCAAAACTCCACTATCAAGCCTAGCCTCTTCACATACTCATGCCTTGTAACCTCTACATGTTCATGCCTTGTAGCCATGACTTCTTAGGTCCAAACCTGAGCCAAAAGCATGTCTTAGCTGAGCCATATAGCACCCTAGGCTGAGAACATGAGTGCTGAAAGCATGGCAAATCATTGTGTTCATATTGCTTTTTATTTCAAAGTTAATCCAATTCAATGTTGTATTGAATTTATATTAATATTTGGTTTTGTTTATGGGTTGTGTACAAGATCAATAAGCTTGGTTCTCATCCACTTGAATCCATCGTTGTGTTATCGTGCTTTATAGTATCCGTTGTATCATTTGAATTGATATCTCCAGCACAAGAGGTGAGTAAATCTCACACGACATTTTATACCTACGCAATTGTGAAGCGACAACAACTGAATGTGTAGGATTATATGTGATGTTATAACTGTGTGTGATTATTTATATATGATGTTACACCTGTTAGTTTATATGTCATCTCATCTATTACTGTTATATGTTATTAACTATTCATTTATATCTGTTTATCACACTGCAAGTTCCCTATAGATTAGGTTCACTATGGGTTGAAATGATACATACCCGCTTTAGAATAGGGAAAAATCGTTATGGGCTGAAATGATAGGCTTGAACGGTTTTTATTTATTTTGTTTAAATTTGGGATTGCGGGTTTGAAATGATAGAACCCGTATTTTTCTTTTTAAACTGCGGATTGAAATGATATATATCTGTATCACTTGACCTAGGTTAGAAAACTATATACGGGCACGTGGTTATTATATAAAGTGTTTTGGATATTTTTAAGTATTTTAAAATATAAATTTATGAAATTTGATTTAAATATATTTTGAAATGTTTTAATATAAAGAAATTATGATTTTTCTATGAGTTAAAAATGTAATTAATGAATGGTTAAATTGGATTATTGAAATATAACTTAAGTTTGGAAATTTGGTATTTTGGTTAAAAATGATATTTAAGTTATATAAATAAAATGGAAATTTAATTATATTTGGAAAATGTTAAATATGATAATTTGATTTAAATTTGAATTTAAGTGATTTATTAAAGTATTATTGATTTTTCTATGAATTTAAATGGTTAAATAAATGAATGCTTAAATGTGTAATTTTAAAATACAACTTGACTTGGAAGTGTGAAATTTGGTTTAATTAAAGGTTTTAGTTAAATGAAATCAACTGGAAATTTAGTTTAATTTGTGAAATGGAAATTTAAAAGTGTAAGTGTTAATAAATTGCATATGTGAAGGAAAGGAAATTATACACTTGAATTTGTTAAGTAAATTTATTGAAAAATTTGATTTATTTATAAGAAATTTATTTTATAAAAATCATATGTTAAAGGGATGTTAATAAACATTTTTGAATGTTAAAATATGATTTTTATAATGTTTAAAGGGTTTAAATTGAAGTTTATTATTTGCTGGAAATACACTAAAATCTGGAAAATACTTTTAAAGCATTCAGAAATGCTATGGTTTCTGTAAATATACTAAAAACCTAATAAAAAGGCTATTACAACAGTTTTGAAATGCTGTAGTTGCTGAAGTAAACTAAAAGGCTAAAAACTTAATAAATGTCTATTACAGCAGTTCTGTAAATGCTGTAGAGGTCTGTTGTCTTTGCTGAAATTAATAAAAACCTTTGATTTGAAACCTGAGCTATTACAACATTTCTGAAAATGCTGTCTTTGTTGTTTTAAACTAAAAATATTCAACTAAAATGAGATTTAACAGCAGTTTTAAATGTCGTCTTTGCTGAATTAAAAATGTTTTCAAGTATAACTTATAATAGCTATTTCTAAATGCTGCGTAAGGCTGAAATTTTCAATGTTTATGGTTTTTAACTAAGTAAGTGAGCTCGGAATGGTTTGAAACTTTGGGAATTGAATACTTAATTTGAAAGTATAACAACTCCACTTTTAAATGGTTTAAATGAATTAATTTGATGGAAGATAAATCATTTTAAAAGGTAATTTGAAAGGATAATAAATGAATGTTATCTTGAATTTAGAAGGTATTCAAAGTTGAATATTTGGATTTGAACTTATATAATGATTTGAAAATAAAGTTCTGAAAGATATGATTTTTTGATATTAAAATAATTTGAAAATGAAGTTCTGAAAGATATGATATATATGTGTTAAAATGATTTGAAAGGAAGTTTTGAAAGGATATGATAATTTAATATATTGAAATGGTTGGAAATGACTTGATATTTTTTTTGATAAATATTTGAATTGAAAGATATGGTATGTTGATATATTGAAATGGTTTGGAAATGATTTAATCTTTATTTTGATAAAGATTTGGATTGAAATGACATTTTAGTTTGAAGTATAAAATATTATTTTAAATTATAACCATATGTTATAATAACGATTGGTTGGCAAAGAGACCGGGATCGGATATGGGCATACTCTCTGTCGATACTGAAAACCAATTTGACAACCGTGCACACGTGGAGATTTCAGAATGAAGTAGGATGGTGGCGACGTTCTTAAGGTATGTTACGTGGACCCAACTCCCGTGAGTTGGCATAAGGTGGCTAAAATAGGAGCAATCTCGGGCCAAAAGGGATAACTCCTCTGGTCGGACACATTTCTTCGATACCATTCCATTGCTTTTGTGATTATTTGGGCGCCCCTCCGATTTTGGGAATGTGTTCCGAGGTGGGCGTATGTGGCTGCTGCGTTACCACCAGCCCATGTGTGTAATTGGTATATCTACCCTGGCATTGCCTTGTGTGTCGTGTCACCTACCCTATCGAGCCTTTACTATGAGTTTGGTTTTCTCCCATAGCCCATGTGTATCTTCTCGTAGTCTCCCAATCAGGAGATATGCAGATATTGGATGGACTATTGGGACTATTACTTGTCTGGAGCTATATGGGTAACCCCATGATGCTATTTTAAAGTAAGTTTATTTTACTATAGACATTATTATAATAGCGCAATATTACTACGTAGTAAATAATTTGACGGATCCTTAGAGGATGGGCGGTCCCAAACACCCTTTAAGTTACTTGTACCTTTACTACAGTTCACTTGAGTTGGTTTACATTGTATAAGTATGTATGTCCTGACTCGAGTGTTCGTATTTTTTATTTACACTCGGGTCAGCCTGAATATTCACAAATTGGGATTCCACTTTCTGAAGATTTGGAATCGCTGAAGATTATCTGCTTGTCTAGTTTTATCTATTTCACTTCCAGTTATCCTATTGATCTCAGTGTTGTATTCATTTTGTTCTTGGTTATCATCTTGAGACAAGTATTCATTTTGTACTTTATTTCTTCTATTTTATCTTATGTAACCCTGATATGTTTACATAGTAGCTTCATGAACTACTATTTCTTTTACTTCCGCTGCACTATTATTACTCTGTGTCTGTGATCTATGATTTTTATTTACTGTATATTCTGAGATTTTCCAAATTTTATTTACAACACGGTATTTTGAGCAATTCAAGTCCGACATGTGTCGATGCGAATGGTTGAAAATACTGGTCATTACATTGGTATTAGAGCTTTGGCTTTGAGGCAAAACTTAGAATATAAGGTATATTATTTGCAGAATCACTTTCATTCAAGTTTAAATCTTTCCTCTTTGATTTGAATTTCCTTTGAATTTTGGAACGTTCCCTACGGTTCCAAAATCCATTCGTGCTCCTCACTATTCATCTTCTTTCGATTCTGGAGTATCCCATAACTCCGCTTCGAATGATCTTTTTAGTGAGTCGGTGGTCTCGTCAATTTCAAATTGAATTGTAAAAGGGGGAAACTCCTTTACAATTAGCATCGATTCACCAGAGATTTGTATCTATCCTTGGTTTGGATGCTAATATCTTTTGTTATTCCAAACTCTATCTCATGAGATCGAAGGTAGATTTACCCCAGAAAAATCCACATCGATCTTATTCTTTAAGTCACGGTTGACCCAGTTAAGGTTGCCCACGATTTATTTAAGCTTACCCATGTCCCTATTTTGTTAGTTAATCGTCTTGTCTTTTGTTTCCAATCTATTCTTCCAAATATTTTGAATTGTGCTAGTAAATCTATGTTTTGTTTTATATATTGTGTTGTTTGAGTTGTTGATTTGGGTTTTCGATCGATTCTTCTAATCAACGCTATCGATAGGATTTCTAAAACACTTTGATAGAAGAAACTAACACATATTATTTTAAAATTTGGTTGATATATAAGTAAATTTATGGAACTTAATAAATTGATTTAAATTGATTATTTGAAATTATAATACTTGATTTATCATTTATTGTTCTATAAATGAATTTATATATAGTTGTTATAAATTGATTTGGGAACTGAAATGAATTTAAAACAAGAAATTTGAGAATTTAATTTCTGATGGTTTCAAACCTCGTGTTTAAGTTTTAAAGTATATTATTTAAAGTATTTTCGAATAAGAATATGTTTCCAAAGAATTTTAAAGTTTAAAAATCAGTGCTCTTCTCTTTGTCGCTGGGAAATAATTTCGGTGACGACTACAACATCATCGACATTCATTTTCGAGTTTCGAAGTGAAGAGACCGCTCTGTAGTCTTGCTATAGCTTTGTTTTGGGAAATTAAATTGATTTGAATTTCTAAAATATGACTTGATTTATAATATATATATATATATATGATTTAAATTTGATTTGATAAATTATGTACATACATTTATTTATCTATAAATGGTTTGAAAAAATCGAAAATTTAATTCTTAAATTTTATTTTAAAGAACAATTTCAATTACAAAATGAAAATCAAAATTTTGGATGAATATTCAAGCATGAAATGATTTAATTGGAAAGTTTTATTTGTATAATATAATTGTATTCAAATATAACTTACCTTAATTTCAGAAGTTAACAATGTAATTGGATAATATACAATATAAAATGATTTTATCAATAAAACTTGAGTGGTTATAACAAATGTTATACACTTAAATTTTAGTTATAAAATTAATAACATAAGTAAAACAATAAAGAGTAATTGAATAACTTACAATAAAATAATATTAAAAGAACTAAAAATAAAATAAAGCAGTTATAATAAGTGTAAGTATATTTAACATAAGTGATAAATATATTGAGAGGAATAAATTTAATTTTAATTAGGAATAAAGAAGAATTAAATTTATTAAGTACATTATGAGTATAATAAATGATTATTTTTCAAACCCATGGTTTTAAAATTGTTAATTTAAGGTAATTGGATGATAAGGTAATGAAATTTGAGATAGTTAAAATTTATTTAACTTGTGTAAAAATTTATTTTCTGTTTAAGTTGAAATTTCCATGGTTTCAAACTTATTTCTTTATTTTGTTTTTCAAACTATCTTTTGGTTGTCCTTATTATCCTTATCTTGCTACAGACTGGTATAGGCATCTTTCTATAATCTTTCTGTTTAGAAATCTTTCTATAATCTTTGATAATCTTTGGTACTCATTTTGAATCCACCTTTTTCGTGCTTGTGTTCTTGATTCTGGAGAATCTGGGAAATATCATCTTCACCATGTTAAACTTACCTATAACAACAGTTATCAGGTATAATCTCAATCTTATTATCACCTTGTCTTAATCTTATTTCATTTCTATCTTTTTTGTGCTTTCCCGTACCTCATTCCTTTTCGGGGATGAAAAGTTTTGAGTGGGGGAGAATGTAACAACCCTGTATTTTGTGATTATTTTAATAGTATATTTTAATTATTTTAATTGAATTTCTGATTTAAAAGCTTTATTTTATTTATTTGAAATGGATAGATTTTGTTATTTTAAAATATAAACTTTGATTTTGACATGAATTATCATTCCAAAACATGACTAAATAGAATATTTTACAAAAAAGTGTATTTTGGTCAATATGGTCAAACTTTGACTTTTAAATTTAAAATTTGAAAGATTGAAAATTTGAATTTTATCTTTTATTATGATAGTTTGCTTTTCATTTCGTTGAAATCTGATTTATAATGTGAAAGTTATGTCTTTTTAACTATTGTGTGAAATTTGCTGTATTTAACAAAATTGTTTATTTTAAATTATAGAAATAATATTTTATTTGGTCTTGTAATGTTCTAATTTATGTTTATATGGGTAAATAACATGTATTGTATATTATTTGGTTTTAAAACATTTTTGAAAGTGTAATTGACATTTTCCAGTGTCAGTTGTATTTTTTTTACAATTTCTAATTTCCAGCTTCAATTAATTTAAGGAATTCTATATTTATTTTTCTATTTTCTTAAGATCTTATTTTATTCTCATTCCCGCTTTATTTTGTTCCTTATTTATTTTATTTATTTGGCATTTTATTTGGTTTAAAGCGAAATAGAAATTTTTCCAAAGTTAATGGTATTTTATTTGTGATTTTCATGTCCTGTTTCCAATTTATAAACAATTTCTTTAATTATTTTTTCTAATTTCTCCAAATTTAATTATTTATTTCACTTTGAATATGTTTAAATAAATTATTTTATTTCAAAATTTTGCTTTAGAATATTTTTAAAATGAAGTAGATATTTTTCCTAAGCCAATGACGATTTAATAGTAATTTTTGAACCCTATTTTTAATTTTAAGCAATTTCTTTAATTCTTTTTTCCATTTTATTTAAAATTTATTACTTATTTTTATTTTATATTACTTTTTTTCGGTTTTAAAGTAAAATTAATGAAATTTTATTTTTTTATTTAATTAAAAGAAAGTTGAAATTTGAAAGGACTTAAGCTTTAAATTTGTAACTTTTCATCTACTAGACTGTTCATTTTCCTTGACCTTTCACTTGCTCATGTTTGGTAGTACACTTCAATACCGTAGCCGTGAGTTTCTCAGTCATAATTCACATGAAAATACTCCATCTCATTTTATTTTTCACGGCATGGAATAATGGGTAATGGCCTCCTCTTCTTTTCTATCGTTTTCTTCTTCTTTTCATGTGTTTAGCCATGTTTTCCTCTTGTATTTGCTCTTCACCATCCTAGCTAGCCTTGGCCACCACCTCCACCACCTTCTCCTCTTCACAATCCACCTCCTAACATTATCTTCTCCTCTGACTTGACCAGGCCGCACCCTTCTCCTTGACAAAACTCCACACAAAAGCCTTGAAAGCCCCTTAAAAAAATGTTAGCCTAGCTTAGTTGCTTCACCACCTTCATACATCACCTTGGCCATCACCTAGAGCCACCACCACCACCTTGATATGACCACCACCCATCATCTTAGCTACTGTCTAGATCTGAAACATGAAAGGCCAAGCCAAGGACCCATGTAGCCGAGCCCAAAACAATGACCAAAACTCCACTATCAAGCCTAGCCTCTTCACATACTCATGCCTTGTAACCTCTACATGTTCATGCCTTGTAGCCATGACTTTTTAGGTCCAAACCTGTAACGACCCGGGATTTTAGCAATAATATTTTAATAAATATTTAATCCAATTAAAATAAAATGTAAACTTATCATTTTAAAATGAATAAATCTTTTGAAATATTTGCCATTTGTTTATGTGGATTTGTATTTTGAAAAGGAAAATTTGATTTGAAAATTTAAAATAAAATCTCTTAAAAATATTTATAATAGAATCTATCTTATATAATTGAATTAAAATACTTTGCCTTGTTAACATTTGATCAAAAAATATGGATAATAATGTTTAAAATAAAATTTAATTCTATCAATATAAAATATAAGTATAAAATGTAAGTCAAACATATGAATATAATTTAAGTATTGTTAGTTAAAATATAAAATAGAAATAAAAATGAAAACAAGAATTAAGTAGTTAAGGTATGCATACAACATAAATTTAAATTTGTAAGCAAAGTAGAAAATGAAATCAGACACAAACATATGTATATGAATTATTCAAGCTAGGAGTTAACAAAACAAATGTTTTTATACAAAATATCTTATATACATAACCCATGTCTGCCTGCAAATGTATAATTACAAACAAAATATCTATATACAACCAAAACATAATAATAATATGTAAACATAATAGGAAACCAGTGCATTTATTGCCATCATCTCAGCCTAAAATTAAGTCGATTCAAAATGTTTACAAATCTTTACTTTTCAGTAATAAAAATTTGTTCTTAACAAAGGAAGAAAGCTGACCAGATAATGCCTTCCTTATTACACAATCTACTTTCTTCTATTTATATATGTGTCCATCTTTTTGTTTTAGTTCCTTCAGTAACATAAGAAAACCAGACAATAAAAAAACAAAGCTCAAATTTAAATTCAAAACGGAAAAAAAAAGAATTCAGGCAGATTCAAACTGCAGCTTTCATAATACAGAAATTGTTCTCTGTTCAACAGTATTTTTCAGGTGAGTAAACAAGAAATTTTAAAGCTTTAAGTTTATTTAAAAATAGTTCAAGATTCATCGATAATCTGGTTTGTATATGTAATGACCCGCCATCCGTCTCCACAGAATGACGCATCATTAATAAGAAAGAAAGGGATAGAAAAGAGAAAAGAAAGAAGAGAAAGAAGAAACAACACAGAATCTAAACAGCGGAACGAATAAATTATATTAATAACATTAATGTTACATAGTTTACAACCATTATCAGAGTTACACAGATTACACAAACACATACTAGGCAGTTATAAACACTTGTCTAGTTATACAACTCAATACGGTACACAAGAAACAACTCAGAGAAATCTACACAGCGGAATACTATATATATCTACACGCAAAAGCCTCCTGCTCCATTTTCTCTTCCACAATTCGTCAAAGCTAACCTGAATCCCTTGGCTACTCGTAAAAATTTGAGTACCCAAGAGTTTAAGAAAACAGAAGATAAACTCTGAGTCAGACATGGGTCTGGTGTGAGTAATAGGTTAAGGTTGCTTAATTTTCAAAACCTTTTGAAAAGAAAGGTATCACGTAAGAATTCCCACACATAAACATGGAAAAGTTTTTACCTTACGCTAACAAAAACATTGGATAGGAAATCCGATGATATTATAATAGGTCTAGGGTTTTCAAAAATAAATATGATATAGCCGAAATTGTTACATCTATTAAATTCCAGCTACTAGCCACAAATTTGGGTAATACAATCAAAACCGTTGGCACTCATTGGATTTTGGATTCCATACAATGGCAGGGCTACCGGGGTACCGCCCATCACAGTACGTGGCCTAGATCAACGTACCGAGGAGTACGCCCGCTCCCCTGCAACACAAGGCCGGAACCATTCCTTACTGAACAGTTCCGAACAAGACAACCCCGACGGTTGGAGCTCACAACCGTCCACACAGCCGAAATAAAAAGGACCTCTAGACAGGGGTAAATCTCACTCTCAAGTGGGGGCTACCCACGAAGCCTTGCTGCACCTCCCCTGTTTTAGCCATTCCCGGTTGATGAGGCTTGAGGCTACGATTACCTTTAGTGAACACATCACTTAGATGCTCATCGTCCCCCTGACGATGTTCTGAAAGCATTCGATCCATACAAGTTCGTTCCGGGTTCGAATGAAACCGAAGGCATTATCTCGTTGCACTCATTATTGGAATCACCCTCAGAGTCAACGACCATAGCCCATGCACTCTAAATCACCATCTCGAACCTGTAAGTACTATTTCCGTCAAACTCATCACGGAATCACCCCCAGAGTTATACTGACGGATAGTCCTTACACCTCGAGTCTTCACTCTTCACAAAAGATTTCACGACCCATCGTTAATTTTGATCGATGTGGTTTTAGGATATCCAAATATGGAAACCCGATCCCGGTCTCATCGAAATCCAAAGCGTGTCTTTTAGGTCCAAGTTGTTTTAAGATTTAAAACAAATTCAATTATCAATATACACACAGATAGAAAACTCACAATTCACTATTGATAATCAACATTATCAAAATAAACAGATGATCCACATTATCAATATCAAAATAGATAATCCATATATCACCATCACAATAGATAATCTATGTTATCATCACAATGCAACCAAGCATTCATACCACACTACACTACTTGTCTCATTTCTGAGATCACAAAGCATCCAAGACAATCAATGCCATCCATTCATACGTAAGAAATGATTTATTTCATCACAATATAATTAATTTAAAATGAATTAAATTAACTATCTCTATTCTAATTAATTTAAAATGAATTAAATTAATTGCTTCATCTTTAATTAATTTAAAATAAATTAAATTAATTACTTCACCAATATAAATCTTGCTTACTTAACCATTTAATTGATTACAATCAATTAATCATTCATTATTAATCACCTTAATTAATCACCTTGATTAATTGCCCTTAATTACTTTATGTAATTACCCTTAATTAATTTCACAAATTAATTTTTCTCAACCAAACTGTAATTAACATTTAATTACTTCAGTTAATTAATTAACTATAATCAATTATATTAATCCTTAATTAGTTACATTAATTAATTACCTTTAATTACTTATTATTGATTAATTAGTCTTAATTAATCAACTTTTAATTACATCATTAATTATAATAATTAATGATCCTTAATTATATTAAAATAAATTATCTTCCTAAATTAATTACCTTGAGAAATTAACTCATAATTATTAATCATCCCAGATTAATTACATTCAGCAATTAATTATCTTAATTACTTTATTGAACCAATCAATTATCCTTTAATTAATTTCTTAATTAATCCCTTGATTAATTATTAAGTAATTTAAATACAAATCACTTCATTCTTAAATATCTTCAATTAATTACAACCTGTAATTATCAAATCAATTACTTCACCAAGTAATTTCCAAATCATTAATTACATTAAGCAATCATTTTTAAAACTTCAAGTGTTTAAAATTAATTAAACTTAATTAATTAAATTAAACAATCACATAAAACTAAATTAATTACATAAAGTAATTATACTCAGCAATTCATCAATGATTATTATTAAATTAATTAATCTAATTAATTGTAAAAATTAATCACATTAATTAATTATTAAAAAAATCCTGGTTAATGACCTTCATTAACCATTCTTTAATTATTTTTATTAAGTAATTAACTGAGATTAATTACAAATTTAATTATCTTTAATCATCCATTAATTAAAGTCTAATTATTTAATTAATTAACCTTGATTAAAACTTAATTACATAATTAAAAATTCATTAATCATTAGTTAAAAATCAAATTAATGATCTTAATTATAAATTGATTAACCATTAATCAATATTTATAAATCCCAAATTATTAATTAATTAAATTAATTGACCCTTCCTTAATTACTCCGTTAATTAAATTAAATTTCAAAATATTAATCTTAATTAATTTTAAGATAAAACATTTCTAAATTATGTTTAAAAACAAATTTTATTTTAAACAAAGTACTTTTGAACTCACTTTTAAATTCTATTTCAAATACAAGATTTACAATTAATAAAATTCAAATTAAAACCATGTTTAAACAATTTGAAACTTTTTAAATTCACAAGACAAACAAGTGCTTGTCAAATATAAGAAATTCATACGGTTTGAAATTAAATTCATTTTTAAATTTAATAATTTAAATTTAAACTTTACATACAAATTTGTTTAAACCTTCAAATCTTAAAATTCTTTTTATTTCAAAAACTGAAGTTCTTATTAACTTTTGATTTCCATATTAAATCTTACTTTAAAAACTTACTCATATTTAAAAACTTCAGATTTAGAATTTGAAAACTACCCACCATTATAAAGTAGTTGAACATTCAAGTTAAAACTTATTATTTATATTATTTTTTTAAAACTGAGATTTAGAATTTAAACTTAAATTCAAAAATCCAAACTTGAATTTTTAAAACCAGGTTTAAAATTTCTGAACATTAAAAAGTTTCAGAGTTAATTTTTTTTTAAAACACAGAAATTACAGGTTTCTATAAAACCTGTATACACTGACCTGCCCGAGAAACCCACAAATCTCTTCGAGTCCAAAACCTATCTTCCCCGAGCTATCTGCCCAACTGCTTCGAGAAATTCAAGCAACTTCCTATGTTAAAGAAAACTGCTCACCACTGAAAGTCCACCTAAACTTCAACTACACGGCGCACGTGCACCGTGGCTCTGGCCATCACCGGCCATCCACCAGCACCCCTACCAATCAACGATCATCCCCTGACGACACCACAACTCTCTAAAGCCATCCCGCTTGCTTGAATTAAAACCGAGCATCAATTTTAAAACCTGGAAACAGAAAAACAGTTTTCTGCTTCAAACCTGACATCGGCAATAACACACCTCTCCGACCATCTGACCACAAGCCCCTCTGGCCTCAACTTTATCCACGGCCAATCCACCAATCCCCAAAACATCTTATCACTCGATCACTTATACAGGTCGAAATGACCAAATCTTTAAAACCCATCAAAACTAGGGTTAAAAAAATTTAATCCCAAATTAATTCTGCCTTAATGCATAATCCCTCCTCCCTATATTTTTTTTCTGCATCATAGATCATCACTCCACCACCAGGAAAAACAATGGCCACCCTGACCTCTCAAATTGACAGAACTACCCCACAACTTCATTTCCAGACAAACCAGAATTTCTCTTTCAATTTTAAACTAAATTTTCTGATTTTAGTTTTAGAATTCAAGTTTCAGTTCAGGTAACTTGTTTATATTTTTAAATCAAAGAATCTGAATAATCAAATTCTTATTTTTCAAAAGTTGTTTCGTTGTTCTTTGTTTTTCCCAGAGTCGGTACATTTTTCATTTTATTTTTCATGTTTAATAAAATTAAACCTTTAACTTATGTTACATACCATATATTTTTTAAATCTTAAACTATAATAAAGGTTTGAATATGATATCATGATTTTTTTCTATCATGATTTAAACCTGGAATGCTAGAACAGGCAGAAATAAATCAAAAATAAACATGCATTCTGTCATACATATATACAGGGAATTTAATCATAGTTAACCACACACAATTCATATTTATCTCAAGAAAAAAAATCAACAATTATATATTTACTTAAATTAGCATTAAAATAAAATGTTACTCACAGATTGTATGAGCAGAGTATCCATGCTTTGACAAGCCTAAACTTGAATTGCTTGAAACTGAATTGTGTTTTCTATTTCCAAAACTTTGAGTTGGTTCCAGTTTTGCTTCTTTAAAAACTTTAGTTTGCTCTTGCTTTTTAAAAGACTTAAATCTTGATTTATTTCTTTGCTCCCTGATGCATGCATGATTGTTTCCAGGAGAAAATGCAGATTTGGTTGATTTTTAAACAGAAAAGCAGAGACCTTCAATTGCATGTAGGCATGATTAAGTTTAAAACAGAAATGCAGAAAAAAAATTCAGGCATTTGAATGGAGGTTGCAGTAGCATGTAATTCTTTTGAGTTGCAGAATGATTTGCATTTCAGACATGAGGAAAATTATCAGACAGTTTTGGGTTTTGAGTGGAAAACAAATTTGTTATAACAGATTCTGATTTGATTAAAATTTCTGTTTGAAGAAAGATGTAGATTTTTGTTTTGAACATTAAATTTTGAATCTGAAAATGGGTTTCAGGTTTGAGGGATAAACAAGTTGAAGATTCTTTTGATTTAGAAAAATGAGAAAAAGAATGGAAATGAATGATTGTATACTTATATAGGTTAATTCCAGATTTTACTAAATAAATGAAAAATAGATTTGAAAGAGGCCACTTGTAAATAATCTCAACATTTGTCATTTTGAAATTGTTATCCTTTAACACTTGTCCTTTTATTTAAAAGTACTTTGTATATAATTCATTAGTTAATATATATTAAGTCAAATTAATTTGTAAGTTAATATTTAAATATGTATATAAACTTTTAAAAGAACTAAAAACAATTTGAACTTATAAATAAAGCTTATACATATGGAAAATTAAAACAATTTTTAATTTATACTTTGGAATTTAAATTCAAATTAAATTCAAAATCAATTATTTAAAAATCAAGTTATAAATATAAATTTAATTTGAAATTACAATTGCAAATTTATTCAAAATCTATTTATAAATCAATACACTATTAATATTACTTTTATAAATATCTTATTATTAAATTAAAATAATTATAAAAGGAATTGTTCTTTTATAAAAAAAATTACTTATTTAATTAAGCTATAAAACTCTTTTGTCAATTTAATTAAATTTAAAACTCAAGCTAAAACTATTTTAAAACATTTAAACATTTTCTTAACAATTTAAAAATCATATATTTATTTATTAAAAAGCTTTGAAAACTTTATAGATAATTAAAATCAAAATTTCCAAATTATTAATGTATATATTAGAATTTTAAATCATGATTCATTTATTAAATTTTAAACCAAGATCATTTATTTTATAACCTTGAAAAGCTATTATTAAATAAAAACTAATTTCCAAATTACTAAAATATTGGAATAAGAAAATATGCTTTATTTATTAAATTTAAAACAGTGCCGATCTATTTAAAATATAAACCATACATTTATATTATAAATAGAAACCAATTTATTATTTTTAAAAGATAAAATAACCAATTTAAATAATTATTGAAGAAGATTATTAAATCTATTTGAATTATTATTAACAAAATATCAATATCAATTTAATTTTTTATACAGATTATTAAATTGACATTGTTAAAAATTCCGGGATATTACAGTATATGTTTCGGTTTGATTATAATTCTGTGTATATTTATAGGTTGCTCTGTGGTTCACTATTATTTGTTACAGGATTCATATTTCTGTTCAAACTCAAATTATTCTCACCAAAACATTGTTAAGCTTTAAGTTTTTAACTAAATCAAGATGTTTAAACTTAATTAAGATTTTTAAAGCTGATTTAAAACTATGTTTGTAAAATATACCATTGTAACTTGTTTTACAGGAAATCAAATAATAGTTTGATATATTCAATTGTTATGAAAAGCTATTTCAAGTATATAACTTGGATTCTTACTGCAAGTTATGATTTTTAAAACTAAAACGAAGATTTATAGTTTGGTATTTTAAGAGCAGTTTTTATTTGAAATAAATTTGCATTTTTCTTATTTTCAAACAATCGAATCAATAATAAATGTTGAAATTTGTTTTGAAGCTAGTATGAACATCTATGATATTGGAAAAATTGTTGAATAATTTTTCAAATACAAGAATTGGTCGAACGAATTCATTTTAGGGTTTAAGGGTTGTTTTTGTTGGTGTTAAGAATCATGGCATGTTTGTCTTCTATGCGTGATCGAGTGTCACGAGAATTTGGAGAATGGAAGATTAACGTGTTGTCGTGGTGTGGCCGAAGCTTGGGCGTATCCGGTGGTCTGTGCGGCGGTGGCGAGGTGTTTTAGTTGGTGGATGGTGTTGTAGTTTTTTCGAGTAGTATGCAAAAATTTCGATTTCGAATTTTCGAAGGCGAATTGGATTTGGATTTGGATTTCGAGTATTTAGGGGTTTTGTGACTTGCCGATGATCGTAGGGTTCGCTGAAGTTGAGCCGCGCCGCCGTGCACGTGTACGGCATAAAGATAGTGTCAGCATCGTTGATTGGTGATCGATTTCGAGTCATTGCTCGAGTTATCTAGGTGGTTGCTTTGGGTTAGTGTTCGAGTGCGAGAGTGAGCCTCCTGATGCTTTGATTTATACTTAAGTTTAGAACTTAACTTACTGGAAACAAAATAAAAAAAGGAGAAGAAGAAGAGTACGAGAGGGAGAGTGGTGACATGGGGAAAAGCTGGTGAGACTCTAAGTGCTACTCGAGTGAATTAAGGAAAGTCTCGGGTTTTCAAACTGCAGTATTAAAATAAAAAAATAAAAAAGAAGTTAAGCAAATTGTTTCAACCAGTTTAAGCACTGTAAACTAAATAAAAGGTTTAACAGTTTAAGTTAAGATTTTAATTCAAGTTTTATTTATTTTAGTTAATTCTTAACGATGTTTTTAACTCTTAATTATTATTTTAATTAAGTAATTAATTTAAGTTAAGTATAAAGAATTTAATTAACATTTAAGTTTTGTAGTTAGTAATAAATTGATTTTCAAAGTTTAAAGAAAAGATTTCTTTTAAATGTTAATTAAGATAAATAATTAATATTAATTAATTATTTTTGGAAAGCAATTAAGAATAATTAATTTATAATTGTAATTAGTGATGGATTAATTAATGGTTATGTGATAAATAAAATTTGTAATTAACTACTTCAAGTTAATTAACGTATGATTAGTAGTTAATTAATTAAGTAATTTGATTAAGAATTAATAATTGATTAATAAGTAATTAGTGGTTAATAAATGGATAATTAAGTTTTATTAATTAATAATTAAGGTTATTGATTAATAATTAAGGTAATTGATTAAGTAATTAAGATTTAATAATCGATTAAGAAATGATTAATTAATTAAATGATTTGAAATGGAATAGTTAATTAATTGATGATTAAATAGGATTTAGTGATTAACTCTTAAGTAATTTATTGAATTAATTATAACAAGAATTAAAGATGCTTGCTTATGAATGTTGTATAAGTAGGATATCTGATTTGTGATATTTATTTGGTGATATTCTGTGCTGTACTGTGATATGCTTTGATATATCTATGATGATTGTGTATGATTTATCTGTGATAAATGCTATGTGAATTCAAATGTTGAATTAAACTGTTTAAACTGTTAAATAACTTGACCTTTAAAATGGCGTTTGGATTTTGATGAGATCGGGATCGGGTGTCATTTATGATTACCCGAAAACCACATCGATCCAAATTAAACGTTGGGTCGTAAATTCTCAAGTGAAGATCGAGATGGTGTTTTTCAGAATGCAAGGATTATTGTCGTTAACTCTGAGGGTGATTCCAAAATGAGTGTAACGAGATAATGCCTTCGGTTTCGTTCGAACCCGGAACGAACTTGTATGGATTGAATGCTTTCAGAACATCGTCAGGCGGACGATGAGCATTCTAAGAGATATAGTCTATAAAGGTAATCGTAGCCTCAAGCCTCATCAACCGGGAATGGCTAAAACAGGGGATGTGCAGCAAGGTTAGGTGGGTCATGCCCAAGCAGGATGAGATATACCCCTGTCTAGATGTCCCTTTTTATTTCGGCTGTGTGGGCGGTTTCTAGCTACAACCACGGGTTTATCTTGTTCGAGGCTGTTCGGTAAGGAATGGTTCCAGCCTTGTGTTGTGGGGGGTCAAGAGTGATCCTCGATACGGTGATCTAGGCCCCATACTGTGACGGGCGGTACCCTAGTAGCCCTGCCATTGTATGGAATCCAATTTCCAATAAGAGCCGTATGTTTTGATTGTGCCCAACTATGTTGGAATGTGAGATGTAAGCATTTCAGTTATTTCTATATTTTACTTGAAATCCCAAGACACTATTATGATATCACTGGATTTCTTATTAAATTGTTTCGGTTAGCGTAAGGTAAAAACTTACCCGTATTTATTTATGAGGAGTCTTACGTGATACCTTTATTTTCAAATGTTTTCAAAGTTAAACAACTTTAAACCGTTTACTCATACCATACCCATGTCTGACCCGGAGTTTATTTTTGTTTTTCATAAACTCTTGGGTACTCAAATTTTTATGAGTAGCCAAGTGATAGGTTTTGGATTGTTGAGTTCTGGAGGAGCTTGGAGCAGGAGTCTAGACGTATCTATACATCTATCTAGTTCCGCCGTGTTAGTTGATGTATTTTGTATGTTGGGATGTATGTAGTGACTTATATATATATATATATATATATATTTGACTGTCATGTGTATGATATTGTGTAACTCTGATATATGTAAACTATGTAATAGTTATGTGATGTATTATATTTTGTTCTGTTCCGCTTTGAGATTCTGATGTTGTTATTCTTTCTTTCTATTCTTTTCTATTTCAATCCCTTTCTTTTCTTATTGATGATACATTTTTCTGTGAGTAGAAAGGCGGGTCGTCACAGGTGGTATCAGAGTGCTAGATTGAGCGAATACCTAGGCTCTTGAGTGATTTCTTTCATGAGAGAGCGTATTTGTAATTTTGATATATATATATATACACACACACCTATTTGTTGGGTTACCGTTATGGTTTTCCAATATAAGTTATAAAGGTAGATAGGGTAGTGGTGTGTGTAACACGACTATCAATGGTTGGAGTTTGAATGGTTGAGGTTGGAAGTGTATGTGTCGAGACTGTAGACCTATTACCGTCTTGAGTGAGCTTTGGGTGGTGTAAGGATTTCATCGATCTCTGAAGGAAACCTGTTAAGGTTCGGAGTTCATCTTTGAAGTGTAAGTTTGGATAAGCTAGGGTTTGGATCTGTTGGTTGGACGGAAGCAAGTCATGATATCTTAATGCCTCAGGATGTAATAGCTGTGTGATGAAACACGGTGACTATGGATGTCTCCGAAGATGTTTCTTTGAAACAAGTTAAGAAGTATGTATGCTTTGGTGTTGTGGCTAAGTTCAGTGGGGTGTTTCTGTTTGGTTTGAGGTCCGAGTTTCTCGAAGAGCTTTGGATAGGAACTCTTTGGCATCTGAGTCAGCAGTGTAGATCGAAGTGTTCTGTGTGACGTTAATTAGATTTTTTGGTTAGCGGTTTTTCTTGAGGTAATTTCAGGAGTAGCCGAGTGGATCCATTTCTTTGATGGATTGGCTCGATAAGTATAAAGCTGTTCTGAATTATGATGAGAGAATAGTTTCGTTGGAAACCGATTTGGGTAGGATTTCCAGAGTGTCGTGTGATAATTCTGGAATTCACTTAAGTAGTCTTTTACATGGAGTTGATACTTCTCAAGAGAAGGTTGAAGATTTCGATGTGGTCCAATATTTCCTTGATGTATTCAAGGAAGTTAAGTGTCTGCCTCCGCATCGAGAGATAGATTTTCGAATTGATTTGATTCCAGGAGCAGTGTCGGTGATTCAGACTAGTAAGAGGATGGCTCGTAGAGAGAGGGAAGAGTTAGTTAAGAAGACTCGGGATCTTTTGGGGAAGGGGTTGATTAGGCCCAGTTTTTCTTGTTGGGGTTCTGCTGCGGTGTTTGTTACTAAATCGGATGGATCGCTAAGGTTCTGTGTGGATTATAAAGAATTGAAAAAAGTGAGTATTCGAAATAAATATCCTCTTCCTCGTATTGATGATCTTTTTGACCAGTTGCATGGAGCTTCTATCTTTTCTCAACTGGATTTAGCTTCAGGTTTCCATCAGTTGAGGGTAGCTGAGGACAGTATTCCGTTGACTGCATTTAGGGGACCGAATTGTTTCTATGAATGGTTGGTCATGCCTTTCGGGTTAACCAACGCTCCTGCTTACTTCGTTGACCAGATGAACCGAGTCTTTGGGGATGTATTGAGTAAGTTTGTTCTGGTATTCGTCGACGATATTCTGGTCTATTCTAAGTCTAAAGAAGAGCACATGCAGCATTTGAGAATAGTGTTGGAGACACTAAGGAGACATGTTTTGAAGGCAAAGTTCTCTTAGTGCCATTTCTGGAAATCGAAAGTTAAATTTTTAGGGCACATTATTTCTGGAGAAGGTATCTCTGTAGATCTAGCAAAGGTTGAGACTATTCTGGAATGGAAGAAAACGAAGTCACCGATGGAAGTTCGTAGTTTTCTGGGATTAGCTGGCTACTACTGGAAGTTTATCAAGGATTATTCCAAGATTTCTTCGCATCTGATTAAGTTGACAAGGAAAGGAGCTAAGTTCAAGTGGACACCCCAGTGTGAAAAAGCTTTCCAGGAATTGAAGACGAGGCTTACCAGTGCACCAGTGCTAGCTATTCCGGATGGGAAAAGCAAATTTGAAGTTCATACAGATGCTTATATAGTTGGACTGGGAGCAGTGTTGACGCAGAATGGAAGAGTAATTGCGTATGCGAGTCGGCAATTAATGCCACATGAAAAGAACTACACTATGCACGATCTTGAGTTGTTCGCCATTGTTTTTGCTTTGAAGATTTGGAGACACTATCTCTTGGGAGAGAAGTTCGAGTTATTCACGGATCACAAACCGTTGAAGTATCTTTTCTTTCAAAAAGATCTTAATCTGAGGTAGCAGCGATGGGTTGAGTTTCTGGCATCATATGATTTGGATATTCTGTATACTCCGGGAAAGGCGAATGTTGTGGCTGATGCTCTTAGCAGGAATGCAGTTTTGTCTCTTTTGGAAATTGTTCCATCTCTCCAGAAAAGAATCATTAGTAAGCAAATGGAGGATATTTTTTTTTTGAGGAACTGATTCTTGGAACTAAGTATGGTCGATATTCGGATTTCAAGGTGGACGATCAAGGTGTTTTGAGGATTAATGGTCGTTTGTGTGTGCCTAATATAGATGGACTGAGGCAAGAAGTCTTAGCTGAGTGTCATCGCTCCAGACTGAATATTAACCCAGGAATTTCTAAGATGTATAAGGATATGAGAAGAGTTTTCTGGTGGCCGAGCATGAAGAGGGATGTAGCTGCTTTCGTTAACAGTTGTGCTATATGTCGGCAAGTTAAAGGAGATCAACAGAAGTCAACCGGTTTGTTGCAGCCTTTGGAAATCCCAGAACGAAAATGGGAGATGATTTCGATGGATTTCATCGACGGTTTTCCAAGAACCAAGAAAGGAAACGATGGAGTATGGGTAATTGTGGATCGGTTAACTAAGAGCGCCCATTTTATACCAATTATGGCAACTCGTACTGCAGTTTCTCTGGCAGAGATTTTGTTGAGGGAGATAGTCAGATTGCATGATGTTCCTGTTAGCACAGTAAGTGTTCATGATTCTATCTTTACCAGCAAATTCTGGGAGGCTCTGCAATCAGCTATGGGAACGAGTTTGAGATTGAGTACAACCTAACATCCTCAGATAGATAGACAGATGGAAAGGCTGAACCGAATTCTAGAGGATATGCTGCGGGCTTGTGTTTTGGATTTTGGTGGATCGTGGGAAGACCATCTTCATTTGATAGAATTCTCCTATAATAATAGTTACCAAGCGAGTATCAAGATGGCACCTTATGAAGCTCTTTATATGGAAGACCGCGTAGATCCCCATCCTGTTGAATAGAATCGAAAGATCGTCTTGTGTTTGGGTCAGATTTGATTCGTGAAGCCTCTGCTAAAGTTGAGATTATCAAGAAAAGGATGAGAGCTGCTCAAGACCGTCAGAAGAAGTACGCAGATGAGAGAAGGAGACATTTGGAATTTTAGATTGGTGATTTAGCTTTTGTCAAAGTTTCCCCGATTAAAGGAGCTATTAGATTCGGAAAGACGGGAAAACTTGCCCCAAGATATATTGGACCATTTCGGATATTGGAAAGAGTTGGTACTGTAGCTTACAGAGTTGAATTGAACGGATGTCTGGAATTCATAATGTATTCCGTGTATCCCATCTAAGGAAATTTGTTCATGATCCATCATTAGTTGTGGAACCAGTAGTCCAGGAAGATTTGGAAGTCGAGCCGAATTTGACTGTGGTCGGGAATTCAGTTCGGATTGTTGATCAAGACGAGAGGCAACTCAGGAGCAAGGTAGTGAAGCTCGTCAAAGTGCAGTGGAGCGAGGATCCCAAAGATTGCACCTAGGAAACTCTGGATAGTTTTAGGAAAGCTTATCTGAATTTGTGTCCGGATAGCTAGTGATGTTTGTTAGAATAAATTGTTTGGTCATTTGCTAATGTATAAATGATATGTATGTTTGAATGGTTGATATAAAAGCCTTTGAATTATTTTTTGTTTTAAATTTCGGGGACGAAATTCTTTTAAGGAGGGAGGAATGTAACGACCTGGGATTTTATTAATCAATATTTAATCCAATTAAAATAAAATGTAAACATATCATTTTAAAATGAATAAATCTTTTGAAATATTTGCCATTTGTTTATATGGATTTGTATTTTGAAAAGGAAAATTTGATTTGAAAATTTAAAATAAAATCTCTTAAAAATATTTATAATAGAATCTATCTTATATAATTGAATTAAAATACTTTGCCTTGTTAACATTTGATAAAAAAATATGGATAATAATGTTTAAAATAAAATTTAATTCTAATAATATAAAATATAAGTATAAAATGTAAGTCAAACTTATGAATATAATTTAAGCATTGGTAGTTAAAATATAAAATAGAAATAAAAATGAAAACAAGAATTAAGGTATGCATACAACATAAATTTAAATTTGTAAGTAAAGTAGAAAATGAAATCAGACACAAACATATGTATATGAATTATTCAAGCAAGGAGTTAACAAAAAAATTGTTTTTATACAAAATATCTTCATATACATAACCTATGTCTACCTACAGGTGTATAATTACAAACAAAATATCTATATACAACCAAAACATAATAATAATATGTAAACATATTAGGAAACCAGTGCATTTATTGCCATCATCTCAGCCTAAAATTAAGTCAATTCAAAATGTTTACAAATCTTTACTTTTCAGTAATAAAAATCTATTCTTAACAAAGGAAGAAAGCTGACCAAATAATGCCTTCCTTATTACACAATGTACTTTCTTCTATTTATATATGTGTCCATCTTTTTGTTTTAGTTCGTTCAGTAACATAAGAAAACCAGACAATAAAAAAAAGAAACAAAGCTCAAATTTAAATTCAAAATAGAAAAAAAAGAATTCAGGCAGATTCAAACTGCAGCTTTCATAAAACAGAAATTGTTCTCTGTTCAACAGTATTTTCAGGTGAGTAAACAAGAAATTTTAAAGCTTTAAGTTTATTTAAAAACAGTTCAAGATTCATTGATAATCTGCTTTGTATATGTTTCAGTTTGAATATAATTCTGTGTATATTTATAGGTTGCTCTGTAGTTCTCTGTTATTTGTTACAGGATTCATATTTCTGTTCAAACTCAAATTATTCTCACTAAAACATTGGTAAGCTTTAAGTTTTTAACTGAATCAAGATGTTTAAACTTAAATTTTTAAAAGCTGATTTAAAACTATGTTTGTAAAATATACGACTATAATTTGTTTTACAGGAAATCAAATAATAGTTTGATAAATTCAATTGTTATGAAAAGCTATTTCAAGTTTATAACTTGGATTCTTACTGCAAGTTATGATTTTTAAAACTAAAACGAAGATTTATAGTTTGGTATTTTAAGAGCAGTTTGTATTTGAAACAAATTTGCATTTTTCTCATTTTCAGACAATCGAATCAATAATAAATGTTGAAATTTGTTTTGAAGCTAGTATGAACATCTGTGATGTTGGAAAAAATTTTGAATAATTTTTCAAATACAATAATTGGTCGAACGAATTCATTTTAGGGTTTAAGGGTTGTTTTTGTTGGGGTTAAGGATCGTGGCGTGTTTGTCTTCTATGCGTGATCGAGTGTCACGAGAATTTGGAGAATGGAAGATCAACGTGTTGTCGTGGTGTGGCCGAAGCTTGGGCGTATCCGGTGGTCTGTGCGGCGGTGGCGAGGCGTTTTAGTTGGTGGATGGTGATGTAGTGTTTTCGAGCAGTGTGCAAAAATTTCGATTTCGAATTTTCAAAGGCGAATTGGATTTGGATTTCGAGTATTTGGGGATTTTGTGACTTGCCGATGATCGTTGGGTTCGTTGGAGTTGAGCCGCGCTGCCATGCATGTGTATGGCATGAAGATGGTGTCAGCGTCGTTGATGGGTGATCGATCTCGAGTCGTTGCTCAAGTTATCTAGGTGGTTGCTTCGGGTTAGTGTTCGAGTGCGAGAGTGAGTCTCCTAATGCTTTAATTTATACTTAAGTTTAGAACTTAACTTGCTGGAAAAAAATTAAAAAATGAGAAGAAGAAGAGTACGAGAGGGAGAGAGGTGACTTGGGGAAAAGCTAGTGAGACTCGAAGTGCTACTCGAATGAATTAAAGGAAGTCTCGGGTTTTCAAACTGCGGTATTAAAATAAAAATAAAAATAAAAGAAGTTAAGCAAATTATTTCAACCAGTTTAAGCACTGTAAAAGGTTTAACAGTTTAAGTTAAGATTTTAATTGAAGTTTTAATTATTTTAGTTAATGCTTAACGATGTTTTTAACTCTTAGTTATTATTTTAATTAAGTAATTAATTTAAGTTAAGTATAAAGAATTTAATTAACATTTCAGTTTTGTAGTTAGTAATAAATTGATTTTCAAAGTTTAAAGAAAAGATTTATTTTAAATGTTAATTAAGATGAATAATTAATATTAATTAATTATTTTTGGAAAGAAATTAAGAATAATTAATTTATAATTGTAATTAGTGATGGATTAATTAATGGTTATGTGATAAATAAAATTTGTAATTAACTACTTCAAGTTAATTAACGTATGATTAGTAGTTAATTAATTAAGTAATTATATTAATAATTAATAATTGATTAATTAAGTAATTAGTGGTTAATAAATGGATAATTAAATTTTATTAATTAATAATTAAGGTTATTAATTAATAATTAAGGTAATTGATTAAGTAATTAAGATTTAATAATCGATTAAGAAATAATTAATTAATTAAATGATTTGAAATGGAATAGTTAATTAATTGATGATTAAACAGGATTTAGTGATTAACTCTTAAGTAATTTATTGAACTAATTATAACAAGAATTAAAGATGCTTGCTTATGAATGTTGTATAAGTAGGATATCTGATTTGTGTTATTTATTTGGTGATATTCCATGTTGTATTGTGATATGCTTTGATATATCTATGATGATTGTGTATGATTTATCTCTGATAAATGCTATGTGAATTCAAAGTGTTGAATTAAACCGTTTAAACTGTTAAACAACTTGACCTTTAAGATGGCGTTTGGATTTCGATGAGACCGGGATCGGGTGTCATTTATGATTATCCGAAAACCACATCGATCCAAATTAAACGTTAGGTCTTAAATTCTCAAGTGAAGATCGAGATGGTGTTTTTCAGAATGCAATGATTATTGTCGTTAACTCTGAGGGTGATTCCAAAATGAGTGTAATGAGATAATGCCTTCGGTTTCGTTTGAACCTGAAACGAACTTATATGGATTGAATGCTTTTAGAACATCGTCAAGCGGACGATGAGCATTCTAAGAGATATGTTCTATAAAGGTAATCGTAGCTTCAAGCCTCATCAACCGGGAATAGCTAAACCAGAGGATGTGCAGCAAGGTTAGGTGGGTCATGCCCAAGCAGGATGAGATATACCACTGTCTAGATGTCCCTTTTTATTTCGGCTGTGTGGGCGGTTGCTAGCTACAACCACGGGGTTATCTTGTTCGGGACTGTTCAGTAAGGAATGGTTCCGGCCTTGTGTTGTAGGCGGTCGGGAGTGATCCTCGGTACGGTGATCTAGGCCGCGTACTGTGACGGGCGGTACCCCAGTAGCCCTGCCATTGTATGGAATCCAATTTCCATTAAGAGCCATACGTTTTGATTATGCCCAACTATGTTGGAATGTGAGATGTAAGCATTTCATCTATTTTTATATTTTACTTGAAAACCCTGGACACTATTATGATATCACTATATTTCCTATTAAATTGTTTTGGTTAGGTAAGGTAAAAACTTACTCGTATTTATTTGTGGGTAGCTGTAACGACCCAAAATTTTAGTGATTTTATTTATTAAATTAATTGAATTTTGTGAAATTTTAATTTATTTCCTCTATTCACCAACATTCAATCTTTATACATATTTTACATTATTTCCTCTATTCACCAGCATTCAATCTTTATAAATATTTTAATTTATTTCCTCTTTCACCAACATTCAATCTTTATACATATTTGTTTTAATTTATTTCCTCTACGCACCAGCATTCAATCTTTATACATATTTGTTTTAATTTATTTCCTCTATTCACCAACATTCAATCTTTATACATATTTGTTTTAATTTATTTCCTCTATTCACCAACATTCGATCTTTATACATATTTTAATTTGTTTCCTCTATTCATCAGCATTCAATCTTTATACATATTTTAATTTATTTCCTCTATTCACCAGCATTCAATCTTTATACATATTTTAATTTATTTCCTCTAATCACTAGCATTCAAACTTTATACATATTTTAATTTATTTCCTCTATTCACCAGCATTCGATCTTTATACATATTTGTTTTAATTTATTTCCTCTATTCCCCAGCTTTCAAACTTTATACATATTTGTTTTAATTTATTTCCTCTATTCACCAGCATTAAATCTTTATACATATTTATTTTAATTTATTCCTCTATTCACTAGCATTCAATCTTTATACATATTAGTTTTAATTTATTTCCTCTGTTCACCAACATTCAATCTTTATATATATTTGTTTTAATTTATTTCCTCTGTTCACCAGCATTCAATCTTTCAAAAAAAATATAAGAACAACGCATATATATTGCCCATGATAAGCATATCTCTCGTTCTTCTTTTCATTCTTTGGAAAAAGTCTTCCCCTCATTCCTCATTGCTCCACGCCTTCACCGCATGCTCGACCACCCACAACCATTTCCTCTCTTCTTTCATTCTTTATATGTAAGTATTTCTTTATATATTATATCTGTTTCTTATACTTACAACTTTATATATATTCAAGCATACGAAAGGTTTGTTAAAACATAGATTTATATGTATATTTTATTTTATACAAGATTTCAAGTATCTTGGTGAGTTGGTTTTTGAGCGTATATATATAATCTGCTTGGTTATTTTAAGTTTTTATTAATAAGTTTGAAATAGGTTTTCATAACACATATTTATTATTCGGTATGTATATATCATTTCTGCATATTTGGATAAGTTTATGTTGTACAAATTATTATATATATTAGTTGTTTGTGTTAGGTATATGCAGGCTATATGGTTTCTGCATATAAAATATATAGCTTTTATAGTATTATTATATATTTTGTCAGAGTATATATTTATACAAAATATGTTTTGTTAACATCTTGGTATGTTATGTTTATAAAATATGTTGTGTAAAAAAAACGATTTTTGGTATAAATGATTTATGTCAGTTTTCCAATGTAAAATGTTAGTAATATATGAGTTTGACAGTGTATATATGTTAGTAGAAATGACATTTTGTGTATATATAAAGTTTACATGAGTTTGATATGTTATTCTTTAATATGTCTGTTTATATAAAGGTACAAATGCTAGTTATGTATTTTATATACTGTGTACAGTATTGTATATACATAGATTTTAATATGTACATGTTTTAAAAAAAATTACTGACTTTTATATAGATTTGCATAGAATGGCTATATAGGTTGTTTACGTATTTGATTATAAGTATATATATTCATTTATTTCAATTTATACTACGCAGATACGTGACTTATATGTGGTTTTATTTAAAAACAAAGATTTATAAATACATATATGTATATGTATAATTTAATTTAATTTGTGTTTGAATTTGATATAAATTTGAAATATATGTTCTAATGGATTTTTGAAAGTTTATATATATATGTATTTCATTTATATCGAGCTAATTTATTCATTCTCATCGATTCATATCTATCAGCTTTGCTCGTCAAACTGTACAAATCCTGATTTACTTTGGAATTCGTGCTTGGTTTCGTAACTCCTCTCATTCTCGTTCATCTCTAACCTCGAAGGTGAGCAATCACTCATGATTAACGTTCTTTTATTTATTAAATTTTATTTCAATTGAAACGACAATTGAAATATGAGGCTGTGGTTATTTAAATTGTTATATACGCTATTATCTATAACTGTTCACTTATGGGATATGACACCATATCCTATTGTTTAAATTTATTTTGATGATATATGCTTGTTGTTATTATTATTTTCATATCTGTTATCACTCCGCAAGTTCCCTGTTAGTATAGAAATCATTATGGGTTGAAATGATACATACCCGAACGGACTTTAGAATAGGAGAAAATCGTTATGGGTCGAAATGATAAACCCAAGCGATTTTCATTTAATTGAATTTGGGATTACGGGCTGAAATGATATCCACCCATATATATTTAGTGTACGGGTTGAAATGATAAATATCTGTAGCACTTGACTATATGATAGGAAATATATACAGACACCGTTGGTCGATATAAATATTTTGTAAATAAATTTCTACAGTTGAAAAGAAATATATGGGATTTAATAAATATTGGTTCTTAAAATATTATATATATAAATGGAAATTTTATATATAGATTTAATAATATTATTATTGAGATTGATTTCATCCATATAATATGTTTGAGTATTATTTAAGATTTATATTTCAAAATTTACCGTTGTAAAAAGTTGAATAATTAAGATTGGGAGATAAATTTGGGTTTATTAAAAATGGTAGTTTAAATAAGGATTTATTTAATTAAATCGGTTTGAAATTATTGAATGGAAAATTTAAAGGCATGATTTTGTAACTGGATTTTTGATTTAAGTGATTTAATGAATATTTCATGTTTAATAAAATTAAAGAAAATATTGAGTAAAATGTAATTTAAGGTTACTTAAATGATATTGAATCTAATAAGGGAGTATTTCATGACTAAATAATAATGAGGTTAAATCAAGATCTATATGAAACTGTTATATAGAACATTTAAATATTAAAGCCTTGAACTATATTGGAATTTAAATGGTTTATGTTGAGATTCGAATCTGTATTTGAAATCAACGTAGTTGAATTTGTTATTTAGCAACTAAAATGAATTAAAGTGAAATTTATGTTGAACCAAATTTGAATTTATTATTTAGAAAACTAAATTGAATAAAAATTTAGTTGAAACGTTGAATAATTAAAGTTTTGAAATATATTGAAATATAAAGGGGTATTTTTGTGATTACAAATCCGAATTTGAGATCGATAAATTGAAGTGTTTATTTTAGGAATTGAGTTGAATTTAAATTAATAAATTGAGATTGAATTTAATTTAAATGGGAAGGTCGGGTTGATGTTGAAACGATTTGTTAAGTTGAGGGAATTGAAAATACTTTATTGTATAAATTATTTAATATATATAAATACTATTTTGGGAAATATAGAGATATTTGAAGTGAAATGATATTTGGTTTTGAAGTATAAATTAAGCTGAAATGACCACGGTGTTATAGTGTATATTTCTACCTTGTAGATAGTTCCATGGACCCTTAGAGGATGGTTATCCCAAACATCCTTTAAGTTATTTGTATTTCAGTTGACATTTCACTTGAGTTGGATTTATCGATATAAGAATGTTAATCCTGACTCGAGTGTTTTGTGTTTTGCTTTACGCTCGGGTCAGACTGAGTGATACAGCATTAGAGACTCACCTTTGGAGTTCGGAGTTTCATTTGGAGATCCAACTTTCGATTCAAATTCCAGCCTTTCCAGTTGATTGGTTCAGAGAAGTCATCGGTTGCATTGGAGACTTCACTGCATTTGAACTATTCGGTTGTATTTTATTTCTAACTCAGATGTATATAGTAGCTTCATGAACTACTATTCTTTATCTATTCCACTGCATTATATTACTCTGTGATCTGTGATTGATTTATTTATTGTATATTTTAAGTTTTGCCAAATTTTAATCAACAATTCGGTATTTTGAATTATTCAAGTCGGATATGTATGGTTTTATTGTCGATTTGAATGGTCCAAAATAGCGGGTCGTTACAGTAGTCTTACGTGATACCTTTGTTTTCAAATGTTTTCAAAGTTAAACAACTTTAAACCGTTTACTCATACCAGACCCATGTCTGACCCGAAGTTTATTTTTGTTTTTCATAAACTCTTGGGTACTCAAATTTTTATGAGTAGCCAAGTGATAGGTTTTGGATTGTTGAGTTCTGGAGGAGCTTGGAGTAGGAGTCCAGACATATCTATACATCTATCTAGTTCCGCTGTGTTAGTTGATGTATTTTGTATGTTGGGATGTATGTAGTGACAGATATATATATATATATATATATATATATATATATATATGATTGTCATGAGTATGATATTGTGTAACTCTGATATATGTAAACTATGTAATAGTTATGTGATGTATTATATTTTGTTCCGTTCCGCTGTGAGATTCTGATGTTGTTATTCTTTCTTTCTATTCTTTTCTATTTCTGTCCCTTTCTTTTCTTATTGATGATACGTCTTTCTGTGAGTAGAAAGGCGGGTCGTCACAAAACCTGAGCCAAAAGCATGTCTTGGCTGAGCCATATAGCACCCTAGGCCGAGCACATGAGTGTTGAAAGCATGGAAAATCATTGTGTTCATTTTACTTTTTATTTCAAAGTTAATCCAATTCAATGTTGTATTGAATTTATATTAATATTTGGTTTTGTTTATGGGTTGTGTACAAGATCAATAAGCTTGGTTCTCATCCACTTGAATCCATCGTTGTGTCATCGAGCTTTCAGGTATCCGTTGTGTCATTTGAATTAATATCTCCACCACAAGTGGCACTACGCCATAGATGGCCTATTGCAACGAAAATACAAGATGTTGCTTGCTACAATGTAACGATGGCTTTGCTGATTTTTGTCTATTACAACATTAGCTTCAGGATGTTAGCATAGATATCAACACTATGTTGTAGTAGCTATAGACTTATAAAAATATTATAAAAAATGAGTGCGGGCTGAAAAAAAGCGGGATGAAATAATTTTTAACGTGGCGGCAAACAAAAAACAAAGCGGCAAAAGTTAAATTAGAAGCCGCCGACTTCTATTGCTCGAGAAAATATGGCCGCTTTCTTTATCGTTCCTTCCTCTTTCATTTTTTAGGGCTTTGTTAAATTAGAAGCCACCGACTTCAATTGCTCGATTGAATGAAGATTCCACGTTACTTTTTTGCTCTATCGATCGATCGTAGTCGATGTCGATTCCATCTAATCCGTACGCTTTGATGATTGGTGTTAGGGTTGTGACTGTGTTCTTCACCCAAGTGATTATGGAGGTTGGTTGAAAGTAGGCGTATTGATTTTCTGCTACTGTGTCTCCTTCTAGACTTACTGCGAGTCTTACGTTCTTACTTTGGTTTTTGATTGTGGATACTTGTTCTGGATCGAGGCTTTTAGGGTTGCAAAATGTGTTGAATTTGCCGTTGGTTGGGGTTGGGTTTGGGCCTTTTGTGTAGTCGATTGTGAAGGAGAGGATGAAGTGGAATTCCACAGATGGATTTATTGGGACATCTGTGAATTTGGTGTCATTTGAATCTGCGCCTATGTACTCACGAAAAAGATTTGTTGTTGCCCCTGTATTACAACATCAGTATGATGACTAAATTTTTTATTATTAACTCAGAATTTATTAGAAATTTGCAGGCAATGTCCAACTTCTTTGGGTATTCAACTAAACTAAAACAGAATATTGAAAATATTGAAGTTTACTCACCATGGCTAATAGACAAGAGAAGCATGAAGATTGGCAGTCAGAAGGTGTTAATGTATGTACCCATATTTTATCTGTTGATATGTGGTAAGCATCAATAGAGCTAATAAGGTTTATATAAGAACTGAATTTTCTTTTTATATTTGGATATGATTGATATACAAGCTTTGTCCAGTTCATCTCTTCTTTCGGGGGTTATATAGTATAGAATTCAATGCTACGGTGATCTTTATGACTTAGAGTTGTTATGGTAATTTTTTGTAATTGTTAGCTTTGTTCATGCTCATTTAAAACGCATTTTAATCTAGAATAAGATTAGATCAACAATTACTAGCCGGCAACATGATCCTGACACTCATAGCATTACAAGCACATACACCAAATACAGCAGTTGCTAAGTACTAGCTAATTGCATAGGTGCAATGTTACGATCGCTATCATGTTCCATTAATGAAAAGATAGTTTTATTACAACAATGTTTCATTCAAAATCTACAAAAGATGCACAAACACTGGGCAGAATAAGAACACAACACATTCACTCATTTGGAAAGAAAACCATATGCAATATACATATATAGCCTGTATATTAGTAGGTAAACTAGATCATGTAACTAAGTTGATGCCTGCAACAATCAAATAATCTGCAATGACTTGATTTGCAGCTTCAGTTGGATGTACACTATCCCAAAACACGTAACTACTTGCATTCACGCATGTTCCAACTGATTTTGGATTGCACAGAACAGCAGTCTCAACAACTCCAGTCCCGCAGCACCCTTTCCTTGCCTCCGAAAATCCTATTCAGGTATGCTAAAATGATCGTAAATAGAGTTTTAAATCCATAATTTTATATAACAAAGAATTTTGATATACACACGCCATTTTTGGATGGATGGACCACAATATCGTAAAAAGGGTGTAGATGTCCAAGATGGCGATTTTGAGATCGTGGTACTTCTTCCCTATTGAGTTTGCAGCTGCAATGATTTTCTTGTTAAATCCTTTTGCATCTTCGTTGAGTCTTGACACACATTATTGCTTCCATATCCAAATAGGGTGATTGCAGCTGGCACACAACCTAATGGAGGTAATGAAGTGACCCCTATTCTTCTTGCTCCTAATCCATATAATTCCTGTGACATAATTGATAAATTCTTGTTTATAACAGTCCCAAATATGAAATTTTGATTATTTGATTTTCAGCTTCTAGCTCGGGTTTGACCTTGTGCTGATATCGTGACTTAACTTGAGTTGAACCCGGCTTTTGATTTGGGTTTGACATTGTGCTCACCTGTCCTTGTAACTCTATCGAGTGTATATCGGTGTGCACGGCCTTGTGGCATATACAGTGATGCACTGTGTATGTCACAAGCTGTTCGTGTTTGATGAATTCAAAATTAAATGATGACGAACAACCCAAATAACTGAGGAAAATAATATTTTCAAAATCATATTTTATTTTACACTGCAATAATATTTTCTTTTCAATTTTACTGCGTCAGTGTGTACTTTTGCAGATTGCTCAGACGTTGGATTCAATCTGGAATGAAGTTGAAGATAAATTATGAGTGAACGAGCGATATGTAGTGAGGACATTTGTAAATGAAAGATTCTGATGTAATTGAATTTGTATTGTAATCAAAATTGTGCATGTATAGTGAGAGCTCGAATTTGTACTATTCAAAATTGTAATAAATATTTTTTTGAATAAAATATCTGTTTGAATTTAAACTCTGTGTTATTTATTTTATTCAGCAAATATTTATTTAATTCTGTGAAAATCATATACTCGCATATTCAACAGTTGTGGGGCCCACTTTTTAGTAAATTTGGTACCTGTGGCAACAACAGAACCGATGTTGCCCTAGGGCCGCAAAGATGTTGCCTTTGACTCTAGGGCAACGCGGCAAAATGCATCACCGAGAAAGTGTTGCCTATGCCCGTTTTTGGCCTACAACAACATTTTTTGGCACTTCCTGCATCACTTCCGGGTGTTGCAGTATGCAATCTATGGCGTAGTGAGGTGAGTAAATCTCACACGACATTTTATACTTATGCAATTGTGAAGCGACAACAATTGAATGTGTAGAATTATATGTGATGTTATAACTGCCTGTGATTATTTATATATGATGTTACGCCTGTTATTTTACATGTCATCTCATCTGTTACTGTTATACGTTGTTAACTATTCTTGATATCTATTTATCACACTGCAAGTTCCCTGTAGATTAGGTTCACTATGGGTTGAAATAATACATAACCGAACGGATTTTAGAATAGGGAAAAATCATTATGGGATGAAATGATAGGCCTGAACGGTTTTTATTTATTTTGTTTTAACTTGGGATTGTGGGTTTGAAATGATAGAACCCGTATTTTTCTTTTCAAACTGCGGATTGAAATGATATATATCTGTATCACTTGACCTAGGTTAGAAAACTATATACAGGCCCGTGGTTATTTTATAAAGTGTTTTGGATATTTTTAAGTATTTTAAAATATAAATTTATGAAATTTGATTTAAATATATTTTGAAATGTTTTAAAATAAAGAAATTATGATTTTTCTATGAGTTAAAAATGTAATTAATGAATGGTTAAATTGGATTATTGACATATAACTTAAGTTTGGAAATTTGGTATTTTGGTTAAAAATGATATTTAAGTTATATAGATAAAATGGAAATTTAATTATATTTGGAAAATTTTAAATATGATAATTTGATTTAAATTTGAATTTAAGTGATTTATTAAAGTATTATTGATTTTTCTATGAATTTAAATGGTTAAATAAATGAATGCTTAAATGTGTAATTTTAAAATACAACTTGACTTAGAAGTGTGAAATTTGGTTTAATTAAAGGTTTTAGTTAAATGAAATCAATTGGAAATTTAATTTAATTGGTGAAATGGAAATTTAAAAGTGTAAGTGTTAATAAATTGCATATGTGAAGGAAAGGAAATTATACACTTGAATTTTGTTAAGTAAATTTATTGAAAAATTTGATTTATTTATAAGTAATTTATTTTATAAAAATCATATGTTAAAGGGATGTTAATAAACATTTTTGAATGTTAAAATATGATTTTTATAACATTTAAAGGGTTTAAATTAATGTTTATTATTAGTTGGAAATACACTAAAATCTGAAAAATACTTTTAATAGCTTTCAGAAATGCTATGGTTTCTGTAAATGAACTAAAAACCTAATAAAAAGGCTATTGCAGCAGTTCTGAAATGCTATAGTTGCTGAAGTAAACTAAAAGGCTAAAAACTTAATAAAGGCCTATTACAGCAGTCCTGTAAATGCTGTAGTGGTCTGCTGTCTTTGCTGAAATTAGTAAAAACCTTTAATTTGAAACCTGAGCATTACAGCATTTCTGAAAATGCTGTCTTTGCTGTTTTAAACTAAAAATTCAACTAAAATGAGATTTAACAGCAGTTTTAAATGCTATCTTTGCTGAATTAAAATGTTTTCAAGTATAACTTATAAAGCTTTTTCTAAATGCTGCGTAAGGCTGAAATTTTTAATGTTTATGGTTTTTAACTAAGTGAGCTCAGAAAGGTTTGAAATTTTGGGAATTTAATACTTAATTTGAAAGTATAATAACTCCACTTTTAAATGGTTTAAATAAATTAATTTGATGGATGATAAATTATTTTAAAAGGTGATTTGAAAGGATAATAAATGAATGTTATCTTGAATTTAGAAGGTATTCAAAATTGAATATTTGGATTTGAACTTATATAATGATTTGAAAATGAAGTTCTGAAAGATATGATTTTTTGATATTAAAATGATTTGAAAATGAAGTTCTGAAAGATATGATATTTATGTATTAAAATGATTTGAAAGGAAGTTTTGAAAGGATATGATAATTTAATATATTGAAATGGTTGGAAATGACTTGATATTTTTTGATAAATATTTGAATTTGAAAGATATGGTATGTTGATATATTGAAATGGTTTGGAAATGATTTAATATTTATTTTGATAAAGATTTGGATTGAAATGATATTTTATTTTGAAGCATAATATATTATTTTAAAGTTATAACCATTGGTTATAATAACGATTGGTTGGCAAAGAGACTGGGATCGGATATGGGCATACTCTCTGTCGATACCGAAAACCACTTTGACAACCGTGTACGCGGTGGAGATTCCAGAATGAAGTAGGATGGTGGCGACGTTCTTGAGGTATGTTGCGTGGGCACAACTCCCGTGAGTTGGCATAAGGTAGCTAAAACAGGAGCGATCTCGGGCCAAAAGGGGTAGCTCCTCTGGTCGGACACATTTCTTCGATACCATTCTATTGCTTTTGTGATTGTTTGGACGCCCCTCCGATTTTGGGAATGTGTTCCAAGGTGGGCGTATGTGGCTGCTACGTTACGACCGGCCCGTGTGCGTAATTGGTATATCTACCGTAGCATTGCCTTGTGTGCCTTGTCACCTACCCTATCGAGCCTTTACTACGAGTTTGGTTTTCTCCCATAGCCCATGCGTATCTTCTCGTAGTCTCCCGATCAGGAGATATGCAGATATTGGATGGACTACTAGGACTATTATGTGTCTGAGGCTATATGGGTAACCCCATGATGCTATTTTAAAGTAAGTTTATTTTACCATAGACATTATTATAATAGCGCCATATTACTACATAGTAAATAGTTTGACGGATCCTTAGAGGATGGGCGGTCCCAAGCATCTTTTAAGTTACTTATACCTTTACTACAGTTTACTTGAGTTGGTTTACATTGTATAATTATGTATGCCCTGACTCGAGTGTTTGTATTTTTTATTTACGCTCGGGTCAGCCTGAGCATTCACAGATTGGGATTCCACTTTCTGGAGATTTGGAATCGCTGGAGATTATCTGCTTGTCTAGTTTTATCTATTTCACTTCCAATTATCCTATTGATCCCAGTGTTGTATTCATTTTGTTCTTGGTTATCATCTTGAGACAAATATTCATTTTGTACTTTATTTCTTCTGTTGTATCTTATGTAACTCTGATATATTTACATAGTAGCTTCATGAACTACTATTTCTTTTACTTCCGCTGCACTATTATTACTCTATGTCTGTGATCTATGATTTTTATTTACTGTATATTTTGAGATTTGCCAAATTTTGTTTACAATACGGTATTTTGAGCAATTCAAGTCCGACATGTGTGTATGCGAATGGTTGAAATACTGGTCGTTACATTCACTCTCACATGCAACATTATTTCACTCAATCACTCACTCACTAAGATTTGATTTGCTATCTTCTTGCTATAGCTTGTATCCAGTCATCTGCTTTGCATATTAAAGAAATAACATAACAAAAAGGAAAAGACAAACTGAAATTACAAAACTAAGAATATAATTAAATAGGATATTGCCTTTGTTAATTAGGTTGTTTGTTTTTATATTTTAAACTGGAACAAAAAATAAATATGCACGAGCAAATAAACATTAACATTATATCACTGTACAATCCATAAGTACGAGCACATACATCAATTCAATTTTTGAGACAAATGCAAGGTCAAGCCAAATAGCTCAACGCAACGCCAATGCACGAGGTCAAGTCCAAAGAATTTCAGACTCAACTCAACGCGATGAGTAAAGCAGCAAGTCATGTGCACCGAAACAAAAGCAAAAAATAAATATATAAGTTCATATGAATAAGTACAGTTTGAATGGAAGTGCATTCACACAAGTGCAGCAATCAAGAACAAGATCAAATGCACACATGAGAAACTAGTTCAGAAATAAGCACAAAGATGCAATTGAGAAAACGGTCAGTCAGGAGTAATGGAAGGGCACTACTAAACCAATTCAAGCATGGACACACACATACACACAAGAATTTGCAAAAGATGTGTAAATGCATACACAAGTAAATAAAGCGCATGTGTACAAAATGAAGACATTCAGACAAACAAACAAGGCCATGCAACAAAGATCGGTTCATCGGTATTCACATCAACAAAGTATCAACTATGACCTCATAATCAAAGAGAAAATTCGATACAACACTTAAAATGTTTATTTTGTCTCCTCATACACAAAACTCAAACATTATAGTTCATAAGCACAAAACCATCAACAACTATGTTTAGCATATTCAAGATCTAGTCATCAAGCAAGTTTCCCAAGTGAAGAATGTGACTGTCTCCATTTCAAGTTTTCAAACATAGAAGCACGATATACACAACATAAAAGAAGAATTCCTCATTACATGAGTTATCGACAGCCAAACTCAAATTTGTCGACAGTCAAAATAGTACACAAAAGTTAAAGAAAAGAAATCTAATGGTAGAAAATGATATATATGAATATATATATATATATATATATATATATAAATCATAGCTGAACTATTCAGAAGTCGAAACACCATCGATCAAAAAATCAACATTAAGCACATCAAGTAAAAAAATACAAACCGAAAAAATCAAAGCTAAAAAAAATTCAGAATATGTGGAATCATCCACTATAAAGACCCATTATCATCTTCGATCATAAAGGAAGTCGAGTTCGAACATATAAATCAAAAGAGGAATATAGTTCATAAAATCGGCAGCACTCAAATCGATGTCAAAGCAACCGAGAGAAAATCAAAGCAAGGAAAATGATCGGCAAGGAAATCGGGGTGCATAAATTATTTCAATCAATTGAATATTGGAATCGGCGGCTTCGGAACAAATTGTAACTCTAATTTCAAATTGCAAGCAAAAAGAGTATCGGCATTGACTAAATTTATGTAGGCTAAAGAATAAAAAAAAAGGGTACATTATTTTTGGGTTGTATTTTATAATTTTGGGTTGCCTTTAATTTTTTTTATCTAAAGTGTATTTGTATTTTATATGTTTTGAACTCAAAAATCTCTAGTTTATCTAGGTTATGAACTATAGGGCATAGTTTGAGAATTCTCTACTCGGAATTTGAGTTGTGGCACGATTTTTAGCGTAGGGTTAGAACCATCGGGTTAGCTAGGGTAGCGAGTTTATAGGGTCTGTAAGCATTTGATTATTTAATTCTATTAGAAACCTTGAGGGCAGCAGTAGGCAGATTTTGCCAAAGCAGGGAAAAATTGTGTCACTTTCATTTTTGTATTTACCCTGTTATTATCTATGCTGCAACTTTATTATTATTCTATGAATTTATTATAAATCATATTCACTCCCCTCTAGTGTTAATTCGATCCTACAATTGGAATGACCTTTAACTAGGCTAAAGGGTATAAAACAAAAGGGTTATCAATAATATACGTATACTTAGAAAAAAAATATGGATGTAATTTTTTTTTCAATTTTGTGGAGGCTACTCATTAACTATTCAGGTTCTTTTATATCTATATGCTCGACTTAGCTTATGAGCCTATATGTATTATTTTGATAGGGTATGATATGTTGATCTTGTTAGTATCTAACGTATTGATTTTGATGATAACAACTGTAGACATTATACAAAATATAAATGCTAATATTTTATCAAGTTATATATAGTATATAGTGCAGGATGTTAAACAGGTGTTGATTAAGAAGACTGTACAGTATCAAGAGTAGATCCAAGATGTTCATATAGAGTTTAAAGATTTATAGAATGAAGACTCATGAGTATTGAAAAGATTAAGATTTCAAGATATTCCAAATAAGTTAAAAATTCATAAAATTTATGTTAAAACCTTGATAGCACTTTCCTGATCTCTTCTCCTTCTCTAGTTTTGTTTTAAATTGTTTTTCAAATATATTGGTTTTAAAATAATCTTTAAAAATATTTCTCAAAATGATTTCCAATCTCTTATACTTGAAAAGATATTAGCTTAGTGTTTTAAGTTTATGTATATTGAATTTTTGCCTATACTTTAATAAATTATAACTTAATTAATTGTGTATATATAAATATATATTATTTACATTATATAAAAAAATTCAAAATTATTATATAACGTTGTATTAAGTTTTATTATGACTAAAATATGTATAAACTATGCTTAAATGATTTTACAAAGTATCAAACTATTGTACAAAATAACGAGTTTTCAAAATAATGTTTTAAAGTATTTTTAAATTTTAAAAAGAGTATGTTGGCATACTCTATGTATGTATGTTGACATACTCTATGTATGTATGTCGACATAGTGGACGATTTTTTCAAAATTTAAAATTCGAAAGAAGTGTCTTTTCGTCATATCTCTTCATGAATGGATATAACCATTGTTCCACTATAAATACTAGATTTCTAAATGAATTTTCAAATATAATTTTCTTATGCATCTCTCCTCCTTCCACTCTCTCATTTTCTAAATCAAAATATACCCAAATTCTACCGGAATTCAACCGGAATCAAATTTAATAATCGCTAGTTTGATTCTCCTTCATCTACTCTTTGATTTCTCTCATCTCTCTCACTCAAACCAAGATCAAAGTGCTATTAAAGATTTATACGAACAATTGTAATCAAGATCGAAGATCTGAGTCTATAAGACTCTATCAAATCATATTGTCATACTTATGGGTGTGACTGTAGCCCGTAAAATAAATTGGGTATGCTTAGTAGCCCAAAAATCTAGTGGATGCGCTTGTAGCCTAGAAATCAAGTGACTCTACCCAGACGTCAGGATTCTGGAGGATGTGTTTTGTAGCCTTGAAATCGACATTGTATTTGCATTTACAAGTTTAAAAGAAATTTGTACAAGGAATCGTGCGGGGCTGGATGTAGGGTAACTCCGAACCAGTATAAAATTTTAGTGTGTTCTTTCTTTTTTTACTTTAATGCATTTTCTTTTATCTTCACTTTGATTCCGTGATTGTTTCTGTGATTGTTAATTACATCATTCCAAGTAGAATCTTAGGGAATTTGAAAAATACTCATATAATCCATTAAACACTATTCATCCCCCTCCCTAGTGTTAATTTAGCTTTAAGATCCCTATTTCGTTGACTCGCGTTTGGTACCAGAGCATTGGTTTTCAAAGTATTCATAATCTGATTTTTGAAAAAGTTCCAATGGCAATTTTTTATAAAAATTTTGACGCTATTTTGAAAAAGGATAATTTGCAAAATCTTCATAATGTAGTACCATAAATTTGTATCTATTCGTTATAAAAAATCACGTGATCTTTTGAAAAGGTATGAATTGTAGGAATAAATGTATTACATTGCTTTTGATGAACAGACACCTGATGATAAAACTCTATAGATAAAAAAGACAAATACATATTGGATAGTGGATGCTCAAGACATATAATTAGAAATCCGAAGATTTTGAAAAGATATAGTTTTAAAATATGGTGGATAGGTAAATTTTGGAGACAACTTTGAAGGATATGTGATTGGCATCTGTAATGTTGGTATTTCTAATACTCATACTATTTCTAATGTTTTGTTAGTTAGGAATTTAAAGCATAATCTGTTGAGTAATAATCAGTTGTATGATAAGGGTTTCAAAATTAAATTCGTAAAAGATAAATGTCACATTAAAGATAATGAGTCAAACATTATCTTTGAAGGTGTTAGGAAACGAAACATTAATATGTTAAGTATGAAAATCTCAAATAATAATTTGTACCTTTTGGCGAAATCGAATAATCCTTAAATTTGGCATAAAGGATTTGGTCATTTGAATTTAAACTAATATTTAAAATTGCTAAAAGGATCTAGTTATAGTTCTCACAAAATGAATTTAAAGTTAAAAATTTATGCGATGCATGTCAATTAGGAAAATTTAGAAAAATTTCTTTTAAATCAAAAGATATGATTTCTACCTCTCAACCCTTTGAACTTCTTCAATTAGATCTTTTCGGTCCCTCACAAATACAATCTATAAATCACAATAGATATGTATTTGTAAACGTAGATGATTATTCTAGATTTACCTAGACGTTTTTCTTGAAACATAAAAGTGATGCTTTGGAAATGTTTAAAGTCTTTATTAAACGAATTCAAAATCAACTAACTAGTAAAATTAAAATTATTTGAAGTGATTGCGATGGCAAATTCGAAAATGAAAGTTTTGAAAATTTCTGTAGAAGGTATAACTTATAATTTTTCATTTTCAAGAATACCACAACAAAATGGTGTGGTAGAATGTAAAAATAAGAGATTCAAGAGTGTGCTAGAACTATGCCAAGTGATAGTAATTTAACTAAAAAATTTAGGGTTGAAGCAGTTGTATTGCATGTTATATATTAAATAGAATTTTAATAAGACCATTAACCAAGAAAACACTACATGAATTATTCTATAATGAAAAACCTAAAGTATCATACTTTAGCGGTTTTGGTAGTAAATGTTTTATTTTAAATACCAAAGATAACTTGGATAAATTTGATGCTACATCGGCCAATTGAATATTCAAATAGAAGTAAAGCTTATAAAGTTTTCAATACTAGAGCTAATACTATTAAAGAGACACTACATGCCTCATTTAATAAAATTTTAAAGTTTATAATCCAAATATTGATAAAGAAGAAAACACGGATAACCCAAACGAAATTAGTAATAATGAGATTACCGAAAACCAGAATAATAATAATTCAGAAAATTCACATCCAAATAAAAGAACTAGATTCTGGAAAGATCATCCTATAGAAATATAATTTTAAATATTGAATATTTTGTTAAAACAAGGTATCAACTAAATAAAATTCAACTAAATAAGATGAGTAACGTTGCTTTTATTTCAACTATTGAACCTAAAAATCCAAAGGAAGAATGAACTGATGATTCATGGATTCTTGCTATTCAAGTGGAATTGAATCAATTTACAAGAAATGGTGTATGGGAAAAAGTCCCAAGATCTGAGGGTAAATCCATAATAGGAACTAAGTGGGTACATAGAAACAAAATGAATGAACAACAAGAGGCTATGAGAAATAAAGCTCGATTAGCTGCACATGGTTATTGTCAAGAAGAAGAAATAGATTTTGATGTAACCCTTGCACACGAAGCAATATTAGAAGCTACATGAATTTTATTTGCTTTCGCTAATCATAATGATTTTAAGTTATATCAAATGGATGTTAAAAGTAAATTTTTAAATGGTATTATTGAAGAAGATGTAAATGTGGAACAACCCGCACTTTTTGAAGATGAAAAAACTACATAACCATGTTTACAAATTAAAGAAGGCTGTACATGGTCTGAAATAGGCTCCAAGAGCTTGGTATGATAGATTTAAATCCTATATATTACATTCAAATTTTGAAACAGACAAAGTAGATAATACACTTTTTATTAAAAGAGATAAAAATGATATTCGGTTAATACAAATACATGTAGATGATATTATTTTTGGATCTACCAATGATAAACAAAATAAGGAATTCTTAAAAAATAAATAGGGAACTTGAAATGAGTCTTATGGGAAAACTAAATTATTTCCAAGGATTACAAATAAAACAACTAAGTAATGGAATTTTTATTAGTTGAGAAAAATATACTGAATATTTTGTTAATAAATTTGGTATGTCAAATAATAGTGGTAAACCAAATCCTATGGCAACTAATGAAAAGTTAAATAAAGAATAAAATTCAAAACTTGTTGATCAAAAATTATATAGAAGAATGATCAGTTCGCTACTCTATATAACTACTAGTAGACCTGAAATAATGCATAGTGTTTGTCTCTATGCAAGATATTAATCTCAACCTAAAGAAACTCATTTAAAATCCATAAAACGAATTTTGATATATGTAAACAACACATTAGACTATGGAATCTTTTACCCAAAAGAAGACTCCTTTGAATTAATTTCATATAGTGATGTCGACTATGCTGGTTGCAAATCAGACCGATAAAATATAGGTGGAAATTGTCACTTTTAGGGACACTCTCTGATTTCCTGGTTTAGTAAGAAGCAAAACTCTGTATCTCCATCAGAATATATTTCAGTAGCATTAGCCTATTTATAGGTTATCTATATGCAACAAACAATAAAAGATTTTGGTTTAAATTTTACTAAATCACCAATATACTATGATAATACAAGTGCGATCAATCTATCTAAAAATCCAATACAACGTGCTAGAACTAAACATATTGATATAAGACTCCATTTTATAAGAGATAATGTAAACAAAGAAATAATATTACTTGAATTTATAAACACTGAAAATCAAATAGCTAATACATTAATAAAACCATTGAATCAAACATCTTTTACTAATTAAAGAAGGGAGTTAGAAATTTGTTCACTATCGAAAATATAAAAATAATGAAGTAAAAATTACAAAATACAAAGAAAAACAAAATTATAAAAATTATAACATATATGTCGACATATCATTCCCTATGCATCGCCATATAACGGTAATTATTGTTTTTTCAATTTCCTTATAAAATTCAAATTAGTGGTTATATAATAACAAAATGACTTTCTTCTTCATTTATCTATATTATCTCTGTTTTCAACTTCTGAAACAAATAAACCATGGCCTCCTCTAATCCCAAATGTTCTAGAGAAGAGAATTCATCATTTTCCTTCCCTTCTCCTACCCAAGGCCACTTCCAAAGTACTTCTATGGCCAAAGTTATCAAATTGGAAGGAGAAATGAAGAATATTCTGGAGATGTTGACTGAAATAAAAATTATACAACTTCATATGTCCGAAGAACAAGAGAAACAAAGTAGAATTTTTCGTAACTTGCAAAAATATCTATTGGATAATCCTATGAATCCAATGGTTATTGAAGATGATTCTACAAATTTGGTCCTTCATAACCTCATTTAAGGAAGCAATGACGAGGAAGAAGAGGAAGAAGAGAAAGAAGAAGAAGAGGAAGAACACATGGAGAAAGATGATAAAGTCTGATACATCGGAGACGTATGTTTCAATCTAGATAGAAATCTCGTCAAACAAAAGGGAAACTTTTGCCTTCATTATCCTCATTATTTTATTTACAAATCCCTGATCATTAGGAAATCACATTAGGATGGTATTTTTCTTCATTAATTTAATTGTGTGGTATGCATATTTAATTTAATTTAACATTTGTTTTAATTACTTATATGTACATATATAATTTTTTTAGCAAAACTAACGAGGTTGACTGGTCCCCTACCAGATTTTATTGCAACGAATAATAAAAGGACATAAAACAAACTTCATGTCTAAGAGAAAGAAAGAAAGGAAAAAAAGAAAAAACAAACACAAATAGAAAACAGGCACACTGGACACAAAACAAAAAACAACACACAGGGAAAACAAAGCGGCATAGAGAGAAAACATGCACAGAGCAATAGAGAACATGCACACCAACATTACAAAGCAACAAAGCTATGTCCAGAGACCAATATGATGAGAAGAGAAGCCATGCAAGCTACCCCGTAAACCAAATGTGGTATTGAATGAATATATAGATTGGTTTGGTGCCTATTAATGGTTTGTGTTATCAATTATCATTGCTTATATATCATTCTTATCATTATTTCCATTTCATGATCATCTCATTTTAGATATCACTTATTGTTCTTATATAAATCATTATCATCGTGATTATATGTCATTATTTATAATATTTTATTTAGGGGGAGTTAGCGTTAGAGCAAGAATTAGTGTTAGAGTTAGTTTTAGGCGGTTATTTTTGTAGATGACAAAGGGGGAGAAATGTATAAAATCTAGGTATAGATTAAGGAGGAGTTCTATAACCCAGTGGGAGTTATATTATATTTATATACAGAGTTGTTATCAACAAAAGCGGGGAATATTCTTAGTATCTTAGGTATTGGTTTTGATGATAACAACTATAGACATAATGTAAAATATAAATACTAATGTTTTATCAAGTTATATATAGTATATAGTGTAGGATATTAGACAAGTGTTGATTAAGAAGACTGTACAGTATCAAAACTAGATTCAAGATGCTGATATAGAGTTTCAAGAGTTGGAGAATTAAGACTCATGATTATTAAAGAGTTCAAGATTTCAAGATATTCCAGATAAGTTATAGAGTCGTAGAATTTATGTTAAAAACTTGATAGCACTTTCCTATTATCTCTCCTTCTCTAGTTTGTTTTAACTGGTTTTTCAAATATCCTGGTTTTTAAATAATCGTTTCAAAATATTTCTCAAAATGATTTTCAGTCTCTCATACTTAATAAAGATATTATTTTAGTGTTTTTAAGTCTATACATGCATGCATACATACATACATACATACATACATACATACATACATACATACATACATACATACATATATATATATATATATTGAAATTTTGTTTATACTTTAATAAGTTATAATTATATTGATTGTATATGTGTATTATTTACATTACATTAAAATTTTCAAAATTATTATATAAAATTCATTAAGTTTTATTATGATTAAAATATGTATAAATTATGCTTAAATTATTTTACAAATTATCAAATTATTTTACAAACAATGAGTTTTCAAAATAATGTTTTAAAGTATTTTCAAATTTTAAAAAGAGTATGTCGAGATACTCTATGTATGTATGTTGACATAGTGGCTAATTTTTTCAAAATTTAAATTTCAAAAGCAGTGTCTTTTCGTCATATCTCTTCATGAATGGATACGACCGTTCTTCATCTATAAATACCAGATTACCAAATAAATTTTCAAATATAATTTTATTATTATCTCCCCTCCTTCCACTTTTATTTTGTAAATAAAAATATGCCCAAACTCTGCCGAAAATCAACTAGAATCAAATTCAATCATCAATAGTTTGATTCTCCTTCATCTACTCTCTGATTTCTCTCATCTCTCTCGATCAAACTAAGATTAAAGTGCTATTCAAGAGTTATAGGATCAATTGTAATCAAGATTGAAGATTTCAGTCTGTAAAACTCAATCAAATCATACTGAAATACTTGTGCATGTGCTTGTAGCCCATAAAACCTATTTGGTATGCTTAGTAGCCCGTAAATCTAGTGGGTGTGCTTGTAGCCTGGAAATCAAGCGACTCCACCCAGAGGTCGAGATTCTGGAAGTTCTGTCTTGTAGCCGTGAAATCAAGATTGTATTTGCATTTACTAGTTGAAGACAAATCTGTACAAGGAATTATGAGGGACTGAATGTATGGTAATTCTGAACCAATATAAACTCCTGGTGTGCTCTTTCCTTTTTACTTTTACTACATTTACTTTTATTTGCACTTTGACTCTGTGATTGTTAATTACATCATTCCAAGTAGAATCTTAAAGAATTTGAAAAATATTCATATAATCCATTAAACACTATTCCCCCCTCTTCTCCCTCTAATGTTAATTTAGCCTTAAGATCCCTATTCCGCTGACTCACAGGTCTTATATTTTATTTGATAATTCGCAATATGGTAAAAAAAATATGAAAAAGTTCAGTCTAGATTAGATGTTACATGGCTTCTGTTGTACATCATTTGTTGCATCACAGTAGTAGTATATATTCCTTATATCTGGCATTGAATGTAGATTAATACCCACAAAACCGAGTATAGAAAACCATAAGAACAACCTTAATACTAAATAAGCAAAGCAGCCATGATCTTCATCCTAAAAAATGAATGCACAATTCTAAGAGGAGTCATACATAGGCAGGGACGGTCCTAGGAGTTTTGATACCTAAGACCAATTGTAAAATTAAGTCCCTTATATAAAAAGTAATGTAATTATCATTAATTAAATCATAAAAATAATTTATGTTATTTATAAATTAATGAGAAGGAGAAAAAGGAATAACTTTATTCATAACAATAAATCAAGTTATATAACAAAATTACATTAATTGCTTGTGAATATTTTTCTAGCTTTTTGACTTGAAAAATTACTAATAATATTTTTTTATTCAAGTCATTTGACGATGTCTTATTCAGTCGATAGATGTACCAACCCATTTAATCTTTCTTGTGATGTGTGGAACGAAAATAAAACTTTACCAACTTTAGCTTTAAAATTTTTATATTCACCAACCATTAAAAAAAACAATAACTATGACCAAATCAATCCTTATTATACGATCATTTCAAATAACAAATTAAGTATTCAAATTTAATTTAATCCTTATTATACATATCAATCCTTAATGTATAGTTAACTAACATAAAATTAGAACATAGAGATAAAATTTGAATTGGCATTAGAAGTTTAGAACATAGTTGGATAATGTTGTTTACAAATTATAATACAACTACAAATAACTAAAATTAGAACACAATGTATACAAAGGTCCAAAATTAAGTACCTTTTCAACAAAAATCATCCAATTGCCAAAGCCAACAACTGAAGATGGAAGATTGGAAGAAGCCCTGGTTGTGTTAAACCTGGCATCGCCATTGCCTTTACGTTGATGGGAGATGGAGTCAGCGTCGATTGGAGATGGATTCATCGTTGCCTGTACGTCGATTGGAGATGGGGTCGCTGTCGATTGGAGACGGAGTCGTTGTTGCCTTCCTATCGCAGTCACCACTCGCTCGAGTCGCAGTCTCGATCTCAAACTTTTTTAAGCCACGGATCGTGATTTTTTTTTACTCTAGTTGCGCGTTGGTATATAGAGAAGGAGTGGAAGATAGTTCCTTAGAGTTTACGTGGCCTAAAGCTGTTGCTTTTACTACTTTGGTAAAGGGTCGGCTCTGTACACAGACTAATCTAGGTAGGAAAGTGTAGTTCCAAATATGGGAAAGGTTTTATACAAATGCTTGAAGCTGTCAAAATCAATGCTACTTTAATGTATATAATTATAGAAAATCTTGTTTACATGTATTAAAAACTTGCACACATTCACATGTGTGATGCTCTTTTGTAAATAAATCGTTGAAACTGGCTATGGATTGAGTAATACGAATTGTTATACTAAATTGAAAACATACATAACAATAGCTTAAATAAAAAACCTCCAAAGTAAAGTGCATCAGAGATTTTTATACTGATTCAGACTTCTTGTCCTACGTCCAGTCCTAGACACCTTTGAGATTTAAACAATGACCCTCACTTAAACCGGAGGAATATATAACTTTCAAAAAAACAGCCTGAGCCGCTGAATAGGATTTCATGCCTGAAGATCTCTAACGGGTCTTTAATTTAAAAGGTGGTAAGAAGTTGACTTTGTATGCTCTAAATAACACGGATGAGTCGATAGAGTACAACATTCCCATGTTCTTCTTCGTAAGTGGTATATTGTGTATATGTGGAAGAATGAAAGTAGATAATCACCTAAATGATATAACTTGAATGTTCAAATGAACATAAATTACAATGTAAACCTTTGAATGCAAGAGAAGATTTTAAAAAGAATTTGAGAGAAAAAGTAAAGAAATTAAATTGTAAGAATTTTGAATCAAAGTGCTACTTATAATGTTTGAAGAGTTGTATGTGTTCATGAGTAGTAGTTGCCATTAGGTACAGTAGCAATTCTGCATGGAAGAAAGTGCCTCTTCACCGAAGAAGAAGAAATCTTCATAAAATTCAAAAATACAACAGTTGCATGTCGCCGTCGATTTTTAGAGTGCCTATCAATCGACTGATTATAGACGAAAATATGAATTTTCAAAAATAAAAGAAATAGTTTATAGTTTCCCTTATTTAATCGACTGAAACTATGCGAACAATCAACTGGTTGGACCATTAGTTGACTAGTTATCTTGTATTTAAAAAAAATATAATGCACATAATATCAATCGACTGGTTGCAAGATTTTAGTCAACTAAATCTACATTTATATTTTTTTTAAATAAGTGTTGTTTTGATGATTTGTCCGTATACCACTTTGAAGAGATTTTAATAATCATATACTTCTAGACACAAAAAATTATGACTAATATAAATCTGTTTGTCAATCATGTCTTGGCTTCGTCATTTTATCACTTTGTTGGCTGATATATTTTTCTACAAAGTTAGAATATATAAAAAATTTCTTCTATAGTTGCCAATATCAAAATAACAAATTATGAGTTTCTAACATTTCCCTCATTTTGATGATGACAACTATACTAGTTATGAAATAAATTTTCATTATAAAATAGTTCTCCTATCGATCTAGCTGTATAGTTTTTCTCTCCATTTGTCGACAATAAAAAGGAAAAATATATTAATAGGACTAAGTATGAAAATGAACAATCTTAGAGTGATTAAAAATTATTACAGAATTGTTAGTCTGCGGAAGTAAGGACCATAAGGCTAAGTTAACACTAAAAGGTGATGAATAGTGTTTGTTGACTTTTATGGATGTTTTTGAATTCTTTTAAGATTATAGTTTAAACAATGCAAATGGACAATCAAAGATGCAAACACGGATAGATATAAATGATGTAAAAGTATAAGTAAAGAGTTGAAGAGATCACACAAGGACTTTTATACTGGTTCGTAGTTACCCTACATCCAGTCTCATACAATTTTTATATAGACTTGTTTCAAATATCAAAGTCAATACAATCTCAATTTCAAGGCTATGAGACATACCCTCCAGATCTTTCGAGCTCTGGATACACTCACTGGATTTTGACAAGACATCAACACACCCACTTGGATTCAAACGAGACACCACGCACACCCACTTGATTCAGATGGGACACAAGCACATCCACTTGGATTTCAGGGACACTAATCACACCCAAGAGTATAAAAGTATGATTTGATAGATTTTAAAAAATCAATTTTTTAATCTTGAGTAAAAATCTTCCTATAACCACTTGAATAGCACTTTGACCTTGATTCAATTGAGAGAGATCAGAGAGTAAACAAAAGAGAATCAAATCAATGGAGTTTGAATTTGATTTTGATTGATGTTGAGAAGATTTTGAGTACAATTTCTTTAGAAATCGAGAGAGTGAAAGAGGGGAGAAAATATGAGAAAGTGATTAAAATATTTCATTGAGAAAATCCCATATTTATAGAGAAACAGCTATCATGTACATTCGTGAAGTAAAATGAAGAAAAAATACTTTCATTCAAATCTGAATTTTGAAATTCCAGGCCTATAAGTTGACATGCATGATGAGGATATGCCGACATATCCTTTGTAAGTTTGAAAATCACTAAATAAAAATTATTTTGAAAATAAGGCTGTGTTTAGTTTACCCTTTTTAGTTTTGGGTTTTCATCCATACAAAGATGTGCATGACGCATGTGTATTATGGAAAACGACCAATTTAGAAAGAAAGAAAAAGCTAACATACAAAATAGAAAACTGCTTTTTCTTTATTTTTCATGTTTTGAGAAACAAGAGAAGCACGAGAAGCAATCCATACTTCCATTGTTTCTCCATCCCCTTCGTGGTCCCTTCCATCTTTCTTCCATCCTATCTGTCGTCCCTTCACTCCTCTCATATTTTTTAATTAATGTTGGAAACTCATAACACTAAACTCATTTTAAACCAAACGTTACCTAAGTTTTTTAAGATATTTTGATACTTGGTAAAATCATTTAACCATAGTTTATACGCAATTTAATCATAATAAATGTAAGAAAACTTTATAAAATTATTTAAAAACATTTTAGTATATAAAGGATTTAAATATAAATTTATTTTCAATGTACATATATATATATCAAGTATAAGTGAATATATATTTAAAATCATAGTTTTAAAGAATTTCAAAATATAATTTTAAATACCATAAACTTTTATAAATCATAATACTAAAATAGTACCAAAATATAATAGATTTGAAAAGTATATTAAGATATAAAATACTTTAAAACTTAATTACTCAAAATATAATAATCTAGTAAATAAATAATTAAAAAGTTAGGAATCATTTGAAAACAATTTTGAAAAGATGTTTAAAAAATCATTTTGAATACAAGGATTTTAAAAATCATTTTAGAAAACTAGAATATTTTAAAAATTGATAAAATCAGAGAATAGATTTTAAAAACCTTTTTGAAAAATGGAAAAGAGATCAAAGAAGCGCTACGAGGGTTTTAACAAAATAATATATGACTATAAGTTATCTTGATATCTTTAATCTTCAACACTCATTAGTCCTCAATCTCTAACTCTTGAATCTTTATATCAGCCTCTTGAATTTGCTCTTGATACTGTACAGTCTTCTCAACACATGTTTAATATCCTGCACTATATGCTATATATATATATATATATTGTCACAACCCGCCCTTCTCGACCCTCGAAAATCGAAAAAAAATACTCCACAGTATAATATGCCGACAATCAAGTGCCGGAAAAGACAGATTGTTGAGGAAAAAGAAAGAAGATAGAAGAAAGAAGTAACTAAACAATAACAGAATCTCACAATCGCAGCGGAACAAAATATAATAGTCAATAACAGATCTTTACGAAAAATGAACACTATATCTATTTTATACAATATACCCTCAGAGTATATCTCAAACAAACAACAATTACCAGGCTGACAACATCAACAATCACAGCAGCGGATATAAACAAGTACGGATAATACGACTCGGACTCCAGCTCCTCTTGTGAACTCCACAGCATCCTTTCCTGTAATCTATAATACTCGGTCTGACCTGAGCATTATAATAAAATAACACCCGAGTCAGTCTGGAATGCCAGCTGATAAAAATACACCCAAATTGATTATTAAAGTTTCAAAAATCCTTTTGAAAACAAAGGCATCTCGTAAGACCACGCCACAAATAAACATGTCGGGTTTTTACCTTACGATAGCTAAAACACTTTTTATAAAATCCTCTGATATTATAATAGGGTCTATATACAAATACTTATTAAAATAGCCTAAATTGTTACATCTATTAAATTCCAGCTACTAGCCACAAGGTGGGTTATACAAACAAAATCCGTAAAAGGCGCGTAGGGAGAATGGATTTCCAACTAATGACTAGGCACTAGGTTACTACCTGTCACAGTACGTAGCCTAGATCACCGTACCGAGGATTACTCCCAATCCTTTGCCACACAAGACCGGGACTACCCCTTACTGGATAATCCCGAGTAAGATCACACCAAGGTTGGGATCAGCAACCGCACCACTAAGCCGGATAAAAAGGGACATCTAGACAGGGATGACCTTACCCTAATGGGTGCTACCCACATAGCCTTGCTGCATATCCTTTGATTTTCAGTCATTCCCAGTTGATGAGGCTTGAGGCTAAGCGTTACCTTTTTAGAACATTTCACTTAGAATGCCCAACGCCCACCTTACGATGTTCCGAAAGCATTCATCCATACAAGTCCTCCCCGGGTTCGAAAGGAACCGAAGGCACTACTCCTACTACATCCATTTTGGAATCATCCTCAGTATTAGTAGCGACTGGCCCTTGCACTTCACTGCTCCATCTTCGAATCCGAACTCGTTTTTCCTACGAAAACGTACAAACCGGATCGAAGTGGTTTTCGAGAAATTTATCTCGATCCCGGTCTCTTCGAAACGATCAACGCATTGGCCAATATTGATAGTTGGTTATTTAACTATCAAATAATCATTCACACACAACCATTAAACAATAAATAATTTTTCCAAATTATTTATTAACCTCAAAAATATCTTTGCAAGATATATTTCCATTTTCAACCCTTTTGGAAATAGTTTTCAAACCCTACTCTTCTCATGGAATAAATTCCCAAATCTTTACTTCCTCTGAAAACATCCAAGTACCAATACTTTAGATTTAAAATAATTTAAATTAAAGCTATTTACATACTTTATTTGAAATATATACATATTTTATTAATGTTTCAAATAAAACTGCTTATAAAATTTAAACTATTTTCTTTTAGATTAAAAGTTAAGTCATACTAAATTTAAAATAATAGTTATGAAATCCTACACAAGTTTTCAAATAAAACTTTAACCAATTATCTTCAAAATAAAACCATGTTATAAAATATAAATATTAATAATATTCTTTTAAAACATAATACCGATTACCCCTTTTAAAATAATTACTTCTATAACTAATTTGATAAATGTTCACTTTTAAAATTCTTACAACTTAAATAATAATTTCTTGAAACCATTCTTTAAAACAACTTCAAAACTTCTAACTTTTACTCAAAAATCTACTTTAAAAACGTACTTGGCTTTTCAGGGAAATACACTTCCATTTTAGAATAAACCAAAGAATTGTTTTTATAAATCCCGTTGGATTTATTTCAATTCAAATTTACGTTTAAATCCCGTAAATTTCTTCCAACACTTTAAAAATAAACCCTCTTTTTATTTTTGAACACATTTCTATTTCTTGGAAATCACTTTCAAAATATATGCTTAAAATATTTAAAATAAGGCTACTAGAAATTTCTTAAATGAAAATAATACTCAAAAAAATATAGAGGAGTTTCTAAGTAATTTAAAACAAAATTACCCTTTCAAATAAAATTATTAATCCATTATTTATTATAATTTCCTTTTTGACATCTTATTACTACATTACCTTTAAAATAATTAAATATCCTAATTACTTACTTATACTTAAAAATAATTAAAATAATATATTTTTCCTAAAATATTATAAAACCCATTTTAAACTGCCAACTTATAATTAGAAAGCTTTTCTTTGAAACATACCAAATTTCCAGGAAAAAATTCACTTTCCATCCTTTAAAGATAATCTCATCTCTACCTTTAAAACAATTTTACCTTTCTTATAGAATTTTTCCCCGGAAATCTATCTTTCAAATTTTATCCACCGATAAATATACCAATTTATTTATAAACTCAATTTATGAATTTTCGTTTCTCATTTCCATTCAAATCTCAGTTTTCAAAACCATTTACAAATTTCAACCCAATTTCTTGTAAGGATTTAAATTTTCGACTCACGAAAGTCGACATTAACACGTCCACTGTATCAACTGCCGAACAATCGAATGCCGGAAAACCGAACCATTAGCGTTTAAGAAGAAGAAAAAGATAGAAGAAGTAAGAAAGAAGAAGTAACAGAACAATATCAGAATCTCACAATCGCAGCGGAACAACATATAATAGATAAATGAATAATCTTTAAATCAAAAGAACTGTATCAGTTATTACATTACATCACATTACATTACATTATTAAAGTTTACAACAACAAACAGCGGAAAAGAAATACTATATACTAGTTGATACGCCATGCCATCCAGCTTGCCTCCAGGTCTCTACAGCAACTCTTGAATTCGAAAATGACCTGATAACCTGACTCTAGATTGCCCGTGTGGAAAATGATGGGCACCCAGAGTTTAGGAAGGGAACAATAAACTCCAGGTCAGTCATGGGACTGGTGTGAGAACTTAATACAGTTTACCTCTAAAAACAAACAAAGAAATATTTTAAAATAGATCCGCAATGCTGATAGAAAATGTAACTACCATAAGGCCTCCTGCCACACACACAATACAAACACAGAATTGGAGGAGATTTCTCCTTATAATAGTCAAACATGCTTGATATGCAAATTTCTTTGATATTATTACTATAAGTGCAAGGTGCAGGAAAACATTTCGAAAGTACAATATTAATCTTAGCCAGCATAGGTACCATTATAGTATGCCTACTATAGCTACCATATTAGATGGCAGGTTCTACAACTAAAACCGTACAAGGCTCGTATTGTTTCTTTGGATTTCCAGCGAATGGTCAGGCCAAGGAACTTCCTATTGCCGCATGGGTACGCCTCTGGAAGGACGCCCCGAGAACCTAACCGGATCTCTGCCAACACAAGGCCGGGTTACCTCTAGCTAGGTAATTACTAACACGAGTATGCCATCCCCCCGTCGTAACCAACCTTTATCCCAGGATTCACCAACAACCACAAAGAAATAAATTTGCAGCAACCACATAGGTTAAGTATCTGGGCTCCATACCATAATACAACCTCTATCCAGAAGGAAATGTACATAACCTGTGAGGGCGCTATCCCCAAATAACCTTGCTGCATTCTTCCTGTTTTGACCATTTCCGGGGTGTGGGGTTGTGACGCCCCACCTCTATACTCACGCTAGCCAAGATCACTACGGAGTAATGCTGTCAACTAGCACGGAGAATAAGGCTGTTGAGGAGTGACCATCTGTATAATTGCTTTGTGCGAGTACTGATATTGCTAGATAAAAATATAACTTTTCATCCTAAGAGGAAATCCGACATGCCGATACAAACTCAAAGCTACTACACAATGGCTATATGTAATCTTCGGAAACAAATATAGAAATAAACATAACACAAATCAGTCACAGATAATTCATATCACAAAGGCGGAAATAGATATGAATATATATAACACATAAAAGTGTTCGTCAGAGTAATGGTCAACAAGATCCACACTATCACAAAAGAATATGGATACAACCATGAGTCTATATCTCAAGTGTATACAACAAAAAACTACTAATCTAAGTAGTTAGCCAAAAGTCAAGGTAATGATCTTGGATGAGAAGTCAAGCAGAAGCACCTGTAACATCTCGGTCTGACCCGAGTATTATTTAATAAGAAAATAATAAACGGATCAGTCTAGCTATAAATATCAAATGAAATGATATAGAATAAGAGATATGATTAAACGTATAATAATCACAATACCAAGCTGTGATAAATAAGTAATTGAAAATCAACAGGAGATTAATCAATATCACAAAAATCTTCTCAAAGATCAAAAGGAATGTCATACTCCTTATTTCATTCACCAAACCTTAAATATTGACAATTATATCAATGTCAATCACAAAAGTCAATGACACACATATTCACCAATGCACAAATATTGATAAAACTTATCAATGAAAATCACGAAAATTGGTGAAGCACAAATCCCAGAAGTCATCAATAGAAATCCAGAAATCACAAAAAGGGGAAAGGCCTATCACAAACGGGAGCATAAAGCTCACCAACACGTGTATCACAAACGGAACGCTAATTCCATGGTTTCTAACCATCACAAATTGAGCCGAAGCTCCACAAACGGCCCGAAGACCATGGGTTTCTACCCCACCAATTTGAGTCGAAACTCCACAAAACGGGGTTTAGTCTCCCTCGCAGACAAAGAGACATCGCACATTGCTAGTCTAAATCACCAAAAATGATCGTCATGATCATCAAGAAGTGTCAATTACAGTAAGCTAGTAAATATATGAGCTTAGCATCATGTCCCATAACCACTAGCTTAACTTAAATATTTACGAACAAATTGTAGATCTCCACTAGAAAATTGTCACAAGAGATTCAATAGAACAAGTCCAAGAATTAACCGACGAAGTAAACGCAAGCGTTTCATACCACTCATTTTACTAAGCCGTTTAATTAGATTTCTCATACGAGTGAGGTAAAGGCTTGTATATACTAATAGGTTGGAAAACGATTTTATAAACGAGTTTGATATTGAAAATAGAGTTTAAACAGTCTTTGATAAAGAGTTTGAATATTTACTACTAGTATAGAAACCTTTGTATTTTAAAATGACAAAGCACAAATATGATTGTAGAAACAATCAATCACCAAAATTCACATACGAAGCCGTGAATTAATTCCAAAGAAATCGATATCAAATCCATCAAAGTGGATATTTCCAAAAATTCCAAAATATAAGTCATCAAAGTCGAATAATTGATAGCATCAACTAGGAATCAAAACAAATCGATAAAAATTGGAATCACAAGCGAAAATAGGCAAAAATAGGCATACTCGGCATTTTCCTGCCGTCAGTCAACTGCTAAAAATCCAGTCGACTGATTGCAGGGAAACAGTGGACCCGAGCCTCTAAATTTTGCCTTTGGAATGCCTATGTGCTACAGCCAGTCGACTGAATTTCAAGACCAGACGACTGACTGGCACCAAGGCTATTTTCTTAGCCTATAACATGAGGATGCAATCTTCTTCAAAATGCAACCGAGCGAGCAACGGACACTATGGATTTATGTCAATCGACTACCTGGCCCTATAAGCTCTTCGATGCATCACCCAAAACAAGTTCAAACAACAAAGCTATGATTTTTGAAGATTCGAACTCAAAACACTAAAATTTGGAATATTCACCAAACCAATCCAAATCAAAATCAAATGCACATGAATAAGTGTTAGGAATTCATACCTAACAATCAAAGATAATCATAGACTTAGATGTGAAATAAAAATCTCACCTTTTCACAAAATCAATGTAGAAGAGGCTTGAAAGCAAAGGGAGAATCAACCACTCTTCAACACAACCCAAATGAGCTTGAATCTATGCTCAAAAGAAGAACATTCCCAAAGTTAGGTTTAGGAGTTTCTGAAATTCAAGAGAGAAGGAGTTGGAGAAGGTGAAGAGAAGGCATACCAATGGGTTCTCTTGAATTTGGAGCTAGAAGTTGATTTGCAAATAGAAAACTAGGGCTTGAGTTTTAATTTCCCGGAAGAGGGAGTGAATGAAGAGGGGGTTTCAGTTTGGGGTATTAAGTTAGAAAATTGGGCTGAACCCCCACCCAAACCCAAAGTGAAAAAGGTCAAATTTTTAGCTAGCTCCAAACATATCAATGTTTATACTCAAAAAGGTTGCAAATGGCATTTTGAACTCAGTGGAAGGGGTCTCGAATCCCAATTTTACCGTATGCAAAAAGTATCTTTTCGGACTAAAATCCGACTAATGATGAAATATTTAAATAAAATATTTAAGTATAAAATAGATAAATATGCGGGTTGTTACAGACTCCCCTCCTTAAAGAAATTGCGTCCTCGCAATATATAAGATGGAAACATAAAGTAACAACCATAAAAGCATATTAACACAAAAGAAATTTGAAATAAGAAGTTCACTACAAAGAGCATGAGAAAGTAAGTCCGGATGTGTTCGCTCGATGAATTCTCTAGATTCCCAAATGCAATCCTTAGGATTCGCGGACCATTGAACCTTAACAAGCGAAACATCTTTATTTCGAAGGCTCTTGACCTCCGAAGCAATAATACGGATAGGATGTTGCTCATAAGTCAAATTAGGTGAAACTTCAATTTCTTCCACAATACCGGGCACATGAATGGAATCGAAATCTCAAAGGCATTTCCGTTATTGAGAAACGTGAAACACATCATGAATAGCAGAAAATTGAGCCGGTAATAAAAGGCAATATGCCACGGAACCAATACGTTCGGTGATAGGAAACGGACCAATATATCGAGGTGCTAACTTTCCCGATCGACTGAAACACACAACACCCTTCATAGGTGAAACACGAACAAACACAAAATCTCCCACAGAAAATTCTAATTTCCTTCTCCGGGTATCGGCATAGGATCTTTGTCTACTCTGGGCTTCTTTCATCCTATGACGAATAAGGTCAATCTTTTCTGTGGAATCACGAATGAAATCTGGACCTAAAACCAGCTTCTCACCGGCCTCAAGCCAACAAGAAGGAGATCGGCATGGCCTTCCATAGAGTGCCTCGAAAGGTGCCATACCAATACTAGATTGGAAGCTATTATTATAGGAAAACTCAACAAGAGAAATATGATCTTCCCAACTTCCGCCAAAATCAAGAACACATGCACGAAGAAGATCTTCAAGAGTTTGATTCACACGCTCAGTTTGTCCATCGGACTGGGGGTGATAAGCGGTGCTAAAATTAAGCTTCGTTCCTAAAGATTTTTGAAGACTCTTCCAAAATCCACAAGTAAACGATGGATCACGATCACTAACAATAGAAGTAGGAACTCCATGTAATTTCACAATTTCTTTGATAAAAAGTTTGGCCAAGAGAGGAACGGTTCGATTGGACCGAACGGGAATAAAATGGGCGGATTTAGTGAGTCTATCAACTATCACCCATAAGCTATCATGACCCGAACGAGAACGGGGAAGGCCATCAATCAAAATCTATAGAAATTTGGTCCCACTTCCAAATTGGAATTTCTAAAGGTTGCAATAACCCACCGGGTCTTTGATGTTCGGCCTTAACAAGTTGGCAAGTCATGCAACACTTAACAAAGTTAGCAATATCAGATTTCATTCCCTCCCAATAATAAAGCTGCCTCATATCCGCATACATTTTACTACTACTGGGATGAATGGTAAATTTAGAACGATGAGAATCTTCTAAAATATCTTTACGAAGATCACTAATATTTGGCACGATAAGTCTACCAAATTTCCGAATGCTGCCACGAGAATCGATATTAAAGTCTTTCAAACCTTCAGTATCAATTTTATCCTTAATGTTTTGGCCAAGAAGAGTCAGTTCAGGATCTAGCCTTTGAGCTCCAAGAATGCGGTCTAAAAGAGAAGGATGAGCCTCAAGGCTACATAAAACAAGGAATGAACATAGATCGAAAACACGATCTCGAATCTCACAAGTGGATAAAATTCCGAGATCATTCCATTCGGATATCATCAAAGAAACAACCGCTTGTTGCTTGCGACTAAGTGCATCGACAACTCGATTTCCCTTTCCGAGAGTATAAAGAATATCAAGATCATAAGATGCAAGGAATTCGAGCCAACGCTGTTGACGCAAATTAAGTTCCTTTTGTGAGAATAAATATTTCAAAGACTTATGATCAGTGTAAAGAATAAATTTTTCTCCCAAAAGATAATGACGCCAAATTCGAAGGGCGAAAACGATAGCTACGAGCTCTAAATCATGAGTGGCATATCTAATCTCAGCTGGCTTCAATTGCCTAGAAGCATAAGCAATAACACGTTCTTTTTGCATAAGAAAGGCACCCAAACCAACGCGACTAGCATCAGTATAAACAATAAAATCTTGATTCCCCTCGGGAATAACAAGAATAGGAGCATCAGAAAGGAGTTCTTTTAGTTTCTGAAAAGAAGTCTCACATTTGTCCAACCAAATGTATTTAACACCTTTCTTCGTTAAGCTAGTGAGAGGCACGACAATCTTAGAAAATTCTTTGATAAAACGATGGTAATAACCCACCAATCCAAGGAAACTACGAATTTCCGTTACACTCTCCGGTCTCTGCCAACTTTGAATCGCTTCAATCTTTGAAGGATCCACTGATATTCCGGATTCAGAAATAATTTGACCGAGAAACTTCACACGAGATTGCCAAAAGTGGCATTTAGAAAACTTTGCCTTTAATTGATTACTCCTAAGAGTTTCCAACACAATCCGAAGATGCTTTTCATGCTCCTCCTCGGTTTTAGAATACATAAGAATATCATCAATAAAGATGAGCACAAATCGATCGAGGAATTCTTTGAAAACTCGATTCATTAGGTCAACGAAATAAGCCGGGGCATTCGTCAACCCAAATGGCATAACAATCCATTCATAAGATCCATATTGAGTACGGAACGATGTCAAAGGAATGCTATCCTCTGCAATACGAAGCGGATGAAAACCAGTAGCTAAGTCTAATTGTGAAAAGACTTTAGCACCACTAAGTTGATCGAATAGATCATCAATCCGAGGTAAAGGACATTTATTCTTGATAGTAAGATCATTAAGCTTGCGGTAGTCAACGCAAAGCCTAAGTGTAGCATCGGATTTCTTCACGAAAATGGCTGAAACTCCCCAAGGCGAGGAACTAGAGCGAATAAATTTCTTCGTTTCCAAATCAAATAATTGTATGCGCATCTCCTCATTTTCTTTATTGGACATGCGATAAGGAGGACGAGTAATAGGTTGAGCTCCAGGGGTAAGATTAATTCTGAACTCAATTGCTCGCTTAGGTGGTAATCCTAAAATGGGCTCAAATATGTCGGAAAATTCACGAACAACGTGAATAAGAGAAATGACGTCCTCCTCATCATCATTATCATCATCATGAGGATTTAAAGAACATAAAGATGCAGATAAAGTGGAATCCGAATCTTTGAGAATAATAGAAATCTGCTTAACAGATTGAGGGTGTCGAAGATGAATAGTCCGCTCAGGACATAGGATATGAGCTTCATAACGGTTAAGCCAATCCATTTCCAAAATCATTCCAAAGCCTAAGTAACGCATGACATGCAAATCGGCTAGGAAAGAAATATCATACAAAATAATCTCGACATCTTTACAAAGCAAACTAAGAGTTGCAGATCCACCAACTAGATTCGTAATTCTCAAAGAAGTCATTAAAGCAACAACACTTAAAGAAAAAGTTTCAACAAGTTCTTTTGAAATAAAAGAATGGGATGCACCCGTATCAAAAAGAACTCGAATAGGTTGTTCACGAAATATAATAATGCCATCAAGGATAGAATGAGACATACCTTGATTACGAGATGTGTTGCCAGGGGCTTGAGCAACATCTAACTTTCCCTCCTTCTTGACCTCAAGCTTGGGGCATGAAGATATAACATGGCCGGGACTTTTGCAGTAGCGACAAGAGAGGGGCTTCGAACACTTATTTGAACGATGGTCCTTTGAACCACAATTATAGCATTCACCACGACCAAAGGAAGAAGTCTTTGCCACAGGGGTTGCTTGCTTCCCCTTTTTGTTGGGATAAGAACCTTTGAATTTGTTAGGCCTTTTCTTGTTGTTGTTGAAGTTTGGTTTGGCACCCACAATTTCAACATCGCTTTCCCTATCCGCCTCTTCAAGACGAAGAGTGATATCAATCAGTTGATCAAAAGAAACTTCTAATTTTAGAAGTAATGGCTTCTAGAGACACTTGTTCAAGCCATAGACAAATCTCTGATTTTTCTTCAATGGGGTGTTAATATATTCTACCCCGTAATTAGAAAGAGATTCAAAAGATGCGACATAGTCAGTCACGGAAGATTCACCTTGAACAAGGTCAATAAAACGGCGAGCCAAAGTCACCTTCTCAGCTTCTGGCATAAACTTTAATTCGAAACGTGCCTGGAATTGCTCCCAGGTAAGATCCATTTCATTAATTTCAGAAATAAGAAGTTCGTACCAGTCCAATGCTCTTTCTTGGAGCATACTAGAAGCCACCTGAACTCGGTTAAGATCAATAAGATTCATGCGAGAAAAGATTCGATCGCATGATCTCAGCCAAGCCTGGACTTCAATAATAGTTTCAGAACCCTTGAATGGTTTCCCACCCAAGTTGGTATAATCGTTGCACAAGCGTGCAAATCCGGACTTAGGATGAGTTGGTTCCGAATTAGAACCAGCTGCTTGAGCATTCTTAACTAAATCAAGAAGCTGCTGGGCAGACATAAAAACTCCATCTTGGGGAGTAGCACTAGATTGACCGGCGCTGGGACGGCCTGGTCTAACCATTTCCCTTCCTTAAGAAAGAAAGAAAGAAGAAGAAAAAGGTTATTCACCAAATGAATATCAAGCAACCTTGATAAATAAAACAAGGAATCATAAAAGAAAATAGGATAGAGCGGTACGAAGACACGAATTAAATCCTAAGGCACGACTCCTAAGATGGACTTAGGACGTGTGATCCTTGTTAAATTATTCTACATTGTTCCGAAATTTGGCTCTGATACCAAGCTGTGACGCTCCACCTCTATACCCACGCTAGCCAAGAACACTACGGAGTAATGCTGTCAACTAGCACGGAGAATAAGGCTGTTGAGGAGCGATCATCTGTATAATTGCTTTGTGCGAGTACCGATATTGCCAGATAAAATATAGCTTTTCATCTCAAGAGGAAATCCGACATGCCGATACAAACTCAAAGCTACTACACAATGGCTATATGTAATCTTAGGAAAAAATATAGAAATAAACATAACACAAATCAGTCGCAGATAATTCATATCACAAAGGCGGAAATAGATATGAATATATATAACACATGAAAGTGTTCATCAGAGTAATGGTCAACAAGATCCACACTATCATAAAAGAATATGGATACAACCATGAGTCTATATCTCAAGTGTATACAACAAAAAACTACTAATCTAAGTAGTTAGCCAAAAGTCAAGGTAATGATCTTGGATGAGAAGTCAAGCAGAAGCACCTGTAACATCTCGGTCTGACCCGAGTATTATTTAATAAGAAAATAATAAACGGATCAGTCTAGCTATAAATATCAAATGAAATGATATAGAATAAGAGATATGACTAAACGTATAATAATCACAATACCAAGCTGTGATAAATAAGTAATTGAAAATCAACAGGAGATTAATCAATATCACAAAAATCTTCTCAAAGATCAAAAGGAATGTCATACTCCTTATTTCATTCACCAAACCATAAATATTAACAACTATATCAATGTCAATCACAAAAGTCAATGACACACATATTCACCAATGCACAAATATTGACAAAACTTATCAATGAAAATCACGAAAATTGGTGAAGCGCAAATCACAGAAGTCATCAATAGAAATCCAGAAATCACAAAAAGGGGGAAGGCCTATCACAAACGGGAGTATAAAGCTCACCAACACGTGTATCACAAACGGAACGCTAATTCCATGGTTGCTAACCATAACAAATTGAGCCGAAGCTCCACAAACGGCCCAAAGACCATAGGTTGCTACCCCACCAATTTGAGTCGAAACTCCACAAAACGGGGTTTAGTCTCCCTCGCAGACAAAGAGACATCTCACATTGCTAGTCTAAATCACCAAAAATGATCGTCATGATCATCAAGAAGTGTCAATTACAGTAAGCTAGTAAATATACGAGCTTAGCATCATGTCCCATAACCACTAGCTTAACTTAAATATTTACGAACAAATTGTAGATCTCCACTAGAAAATTGTCACAAGAGATTCAATCGAACAAGTCCAAGAATTAAACGACAAAGTAAACGCAAGCGTTTCATACCACTTGTTTTACTAAGCCGTTTAATTAGATTTCTCATACGAGTGAGGTAAAGGCTTGTATATACTAATAGGTTGGAAAACGGTTTTATAAACGAGTTTGATATTGAAAATAGAGTTTAAACAATCTTTGGTAAAGAGTTTGAACATTTACTACTAGTATAGAAACCTTTGTATTTTAAAGTGACAAAGAAAAAATATGATTGTAGAAACAATCAATCACCAAAATTCACATACGAAGCCGTGAATTAATTCCAAAGAAATCGATATCAAATCCATCAATGTGGATATTTCCAAAAATTCCAAAATAGAAGTCATCAAAGTCGAATAATTGATAGCATCAACTAGGAATCAAAACAAATCGATAAAAATTGGAATCACAACCGAAAATAGGCAAAAATAGGCATACTTGGCATTTTCCTGCAGTCAGTCGACTGACCTAAAAATCCAGTCGACTGATTGCAGGGAAATAGAGGACCCGAACCTCTAAATTTTGCCTTTGGAATGCCTATGTGCTACAGCAAGTCGACTGAATTTCAAGACCAGTCGACTGACTAGCACCAAGGTTGTTTTCTTAGCCTATAACATGAAGATGCAATCTTCTTCAAAATGCAACCGGGCGAGCAACGGACACTAGGGATTTATGTCAATCGACTACCTGGCCCTATAAGCTCTTCGATGCATCACCCAAAACAAGTTCAAACAACAAAGCTATGATTTTTGAATATTTGAACTCAAAACACTAAAATTGGAATATTCACAAAACCAATCCAAATCAAAATCAAATGCACATGAATAAGTGTTAGGAATTCATACCTAACAATCAAAGATAATCATAGACTTAGATGTGAGATAAAAATCTCACCTTTTCACAAAATCAATGTAGAAGAGGCTTGAAAGCAAAGGGAGAATCAACCACTCTTCAACACAACCCAAATGAGCTCGAATCTATGCTCAAAAGAAGTACGTTCCCAAAGTAAGGTTTAGGAATTTCTGAAATTCAAGAGAGAAGGAGTTGGAGAAGGTGAAGAGAAGGCTTACCAATGGGTTCTCTTGAATTTGGAGCTAGAAGTTGATTTGCAAATAGAAAACTAGGGCTTGAGTTTTAATTTCCCATTCCACTCACCATTAATCTCTTTGGAACTGAAAAGTAGAGGAAGAGGGAGTGAATGAAGAGGGGGTTTCAGTGTGGGGTATTAAGTTAGAACATTGGGCTGAACCCAAACCCAAAGTGAAAAAGGTCAAATTTTTAGCTAGCTCCAAACATATCAATGTTTATACTCAAAAAGGTTGCAAATGGCATTTTGAACTCAATGGAAGGGGTCTCGAGTCCAAATTTTACCATATGAAAAAAGTAGCTTTTCGGAATAAAATCCGACTAATGATGAAATATTTAAATAAAATATTTAAGTATAAAATCGATAAATATGCGGGCTGTTACAGGGGTCCGACGAAGTCTCGTCCGCAAAGCTACGCTTTTCATAAAAGCCACGCTTTGATCAACAAATGATCAGCAGCACTCAGCATGCCACGTTACCAAATTGGGAAGATATCACTAGTAATCATCAACTACATAACCTCTAAGCTCGTACGTCTCAGAGAAGGGTGTTAAGCTAAGAGAATAAATTCTCCGCCACCAACAGAAATGTATTTGACAGAAACCAGCTTTACATCTCAAATTGTAATGTCGGACACACATCCATACAAGTCCGTTCCGTGATCGAACGGAACCGAAGGCACTTCCAAAGAAGCCCATGTAAATCCGGATATTCACTAATCACGTCCGGAATTCCCATCATAAAGGGTGATAAAATATCTATATCGGGGATCAGCCGATGCAGAGACATTCGACGGTAATCCTTCCGTTTTCGAAAATATCCGGTCTTCAACACCAGTCTTCAAATGTTATCCATTACGACGTATCACTATTCGGAATGGGATTTATGACCCAAAGGTCCTCTCCAGGCTAAACCGAATAACGAGCGCTTATTTTAAAATAAGTGTATCATTCAAATTCAAGCAAATCACAACAAATCCCATTTAAAGGTAAATATTGGTAGTCAGTTTTTTAACTATCAAAGCAAACAAACAAATATTCAACACCATAACAATCACTAGGCCCTTTTATTAATCTTCCATAAATTAAATAACTTGCCAAATATTCACTTCAATTTATCTTTAAATATATATATATATTCTCTAAACCATTTCAATTTCTACATTGGAAAACATTTCCAAATACTTATTTAACAATAAGTAATTCACAAATCTATTTATTTTCAATACTTAGAAAATATTCAATATACTTAAAACACGATTAAGTATATATTTTATTCTTTTAAGGAAAACGTTCTCTTTAAACACATTTATTTGGGTCAAAATGAATGTTGCGTAAAACATCGTTACGACAACCCAAAATCAATAGCATAGGGATTCAAAGATACGATAATATATAAATCCCAATACTATACAAAAACAATTCCTTTCAGAAATCATTTACTATAACAACAGTGTTATAGTCCATCTTTTCCTTATTTCTGAAAACGTCTATTTCAACAATGAATGTTGAAATCTATGGTTTCGATCCTTAACACATTTTAAAACAACTTCAAATCGTTTTAATTTTATTTAAAAGATCACTCCCTAAAACATTTCTTTAATATATTATTCACCGTCCAAAATCGTGAATATAAATCATTTAACAAATTCAACACTTCTACATATTAAATTTAAAGGATTATCCACTGTCCAAAATCGTGGATATATCTCCTTTAATAAGCTTTCATATTTATTTATCAAATTCAATTGGTTTTGGATTTATAAAACAACGTTTATAAATTCACACACACACACACACACGCACACACACACACACACACATATATATTATAAAAACTTCAAATTATAAAATCCCTTAATTAACAAATTCTATTTATATCTCATTTAAATGCCAAAATCCAATTTATAACTTAATTACTTATAAATCTTTTATTTTACAAAATCTATTCATTTTATAACTTCACAATTTATAAATCTATAAATTTCATTCACTTATGAAATCCATTTGTACTTCATTTTAACACTTATAAAAACTCGTTTTATAATTCCAATATTTTAATTTATAAATATCAATTTTATAAATCTTTTATATAAACCGTTTATAATAATTCAAAAATCCCAATTTAAACCATTTTACAAATTAATCAACTACTTATTTCAAAAATCACATTTCGGTTATATTTCACATATATCATAATTTTTATAACATAAAAATTATAACGTTTATTTATTTAAAATGAATCAATTCCAAAATTCAATAAAATGTATACTTTCAAAAATCACTTGAAAATCCTTTTAAATTCGAAATCGTTACTTTAACTTTTTTTTAAAACTCCAAAAATAGGCCTAATGCTGCAACGGCACCAATACATCAACCACGACATCCAAACATCATATATCAATATGATAACAGAATATATCGCAAACATCTGTAAATAAATCAACACTGTTGAGGAATCCAGTTGGATCCCTCCAACCTGTTTCCCTGCATCCACAGATGTTAGCACAATACCAATCCCGTTTCAAGACAGAATATCGCGGTATATGGGAATATAAAAAAAAATAGTATCCGCTATTATGCGGCGCAATAGGGTCTCATCCTCTATATAATGCGGGAAATCAACTCCAAGTACATATATAATACCAATTCCACTTCAAGGTGGAATATCACGATATATGTGTTTAATATAATAACATCCGCTTAATATGCGTCGTATATGGTCTATTTAAATACAACAGATAGCAATTTTATCATCCAAGCATACAATCAAGCAATTTTAAATTTAACTATTTAAAATTTAAATCGAAACAAATTCGATTGAGTGAGAAGTTCTCACCTTGCTTTCAATAGCGGTTTCAGCGTTTTATTCCGAATAAAATTAAACGCGCGTTTAATTTTACCCAAAATTCACACTAGCTCAAATCAATCTCAATCCAGCTCCATCGCGTAATGCTCGTCAATACGAACCTGACGCAACTCGTTTCGTCAATTTCCGACCTCGTATCAAGAAGTTATAGCTTTTTAAAGATTACATGAATTTTAATAAAATTTACAATTTTCTTTTTTTTTAAACCCTACTTGATATCTGCCCTTCATTTCTGCAACCCAAGATCCAGGCCGCACGTTTCCATCATCTCCCTCTCCAGTAAAACACGAACGCAAGCAACCCAACTTGCCGCATCTTCCCACAATTATTGAGCCACCCATGTTGCATTTGACAACGATCAGCTAGCGCCAATCGAACGAGCGTGTTCCACTCCACCTTCAGCCTGAATATTATGAAACTCGGTCGTGTATTGGCTTCGAGATACGTGCATGAACGACGTATGAACGGAAGCAATTATCTCCCCCTACAACACTCGAAAACCCATCATCGCCGTATGGATGGGAAGCTCTCGCAATCCTCTACAAGTTTCTAGTTGGAAGCGTTTGATGATAGTGAGTGGATCGAGAGAGATTAAGGGAAAAAGAAATGAATGATTTCGGCCATTAACTGAAAACTGGTGGCTAGGGTTCTAACCCTAGATTTGCTTGCAAATGTGAAAAATGATGTCCTTTTATAGAAAATTACGCGACACTATTCATCTGAAATTTTTCCGAACTCCAAACGAAGCGTGCCGCCTGCCGTTCATAATGTTTTACCCCTATTCCGAACGCAATGGAATATATATCGGAAACCAATTCGATCATATTTGAAAGATAGGTTTTCAATTTGACTATTTAAATTCAAAATTCACTTAAACCGATTTTAGTGCGTTTTAGCTTGCACCGGACAAACCGTAAATCCGATTGACACAAAATTTGAAATCTTGCAATAACATAACATTACGGATCTGATGAAACTAGTTTCGTCGAAATCCGAGGCTATTTGAAAAATGACTATTTTTACTCATCAATTAAATATTAAAATATTCAATTTCCACAAATTAACTTTTAATTCAATTTTAAAATTTCTATAACATCATTCTAACTCCAATATGATTTAATACAACTTTACAAATCAATTTAAATAACATTAAAACCAATTGTCAATTATTTCTATAATTTTAAATATTAAATTATCGATTTAATTATCTAATTAAATCTAGATATTCGAAATAAAATTTATTCAACATAAAAATTTTACTTGTTAATATTAAAAATCAATTAAATATACGAATTTCAAATGACAGAAATTCTGGGTCGTTACAAACTTCCCCCTTTAAAAGAATTTCGTCCTCAAAATTGCCAAGTAAGAAAAAATTACAGAATCCATTAACTTTTCATAACCATTTGTTCAAATTAAATTTCAAATTCATATAAAGATTTTAACTTTTCCAAAATCCGATGGTTACACTTTTCCAGTTCAATTCCTACATTTTCATTTCAATTTAGAAATTGACTTTTCGTTAACAAAAATTTTGCAAAAAAAATTTCAAAAATTTTCTAACTCTCAAAATTTACGAAATTTTTTGGCAGAGTCTCCTTTTTACGGAGGAGCTTTTGCAATATCACAATAGATATAAATATATATACATCGGCCCACACAGTCGAAAAACAGAAAAACAGTTCATATTTCCTATTTTTATTGCGTAGGCGCACCTTTTTAGCATTTTTAAGCAAAGCAGTTATTTATTAGCATTTTAGCATGACCAAATCCAACGAACTATAGACCCGGTACCTATACTTACTCAATTTAAACATGGAAGTGACATATATAGGAAATTCATTTACATTTCACTAATTTTCAATGGAAAACACATAGTTTTCATAATCAATGCAATCAAAATAAATTCCATAAGCATTTTATAAGGTTTCGATACAAATTTTAATTGCTTACAATCAATTAACATTAGTTCACTTTCAATTCAAATTCAATTACATAGCTTTCCATTTATCAATTCAATTTCATTAACACTTAATGAATTATATATAATCAACTAACAATCATATAACAACCAAATCATAACCAACACAACCAAATTTATTAAATTTACATCGAACAATTCATATTCACTTTGTCTAATTTCAATTTGGTTTAACACTTTTAATCTCCAATTGGTTGATATTAAATTGACTTCCATTCAATTATTAAATTTTTCTTCAATTTCATTAGCTTCTAATGAATTAACACTTACATTCATTATTCTATATCAATTCTTTTACATTCGATTGATTAATATTCAATCCATTTATTAATTCAATTGCTAATTCATTTAACCACAAAAGTTGAATTTCATTACATACTCAAGTCTACATCCATTTAATTTACTTTATTATTTTACTTCGATACCAAAATCAACTTCATTCAACATCACTTAAGTTATATTTCATATCAAACATCATTTGTTTAACTTAACTTAAATTTCCACTTATAAATCTAATTCAGATTCCAATTCTAAAGTAAATTCTATTTAACTTTTACCAAAGTCAAATTTCATCACTTATTCAAATTCATATCTCGTTTTGCTTAACAAAAATTGTTTAACCATTTTATCATTTGGTTTCACTTACATTTTCACACTTAATAAGTTATACAACTTATATATTTAAACTTCCAAATCATATTAAATAATCACCTATCTAACCCAATTTAATTTATTTAACTTTACTAAAGCTAAAATCTATTATCTCATATTATAAGTTCAAAACGTGATTACTTATATTCAACAATTACAACTCATAGTACAAATTTATTTTTATTTACAACTCATATTTATAAATATATTCATATGGTTTCACTTCTTATATATAAGATTATTTCACAATTATAAATCACATTAATTATAATTCCATCTTAATAATTCATTTGCTTATACAATTATTCTTTTACAATTGTTGTTTTTTATTTAGATTATTCAAACATCTTTTAATTAACTTATATATATTCTCACATTTTCAACAACCAAACAATCAATTTATATACACTTTAATAATTCCGAAAAATTATTTCTTTATATATAAAATATAATCAAGGTAAAATTATTTCATTTACAGAATTTAAAATGATACTATGTCGGTTTATCTCGTTTAAGAGTTTAGAAACCCCTATCGATACGGTTGTACTTCCCGCACCGACCAGAATTCATAAACAGCTCAACGGATAAGCAAACACAATATAAAACATTTTTATATTCACTAACAAATACGCGCTCATATCTATTATTACACCCAAACTCATTCTAGAGTACTACTGACTCTATCTCTAATGAGAAACACCCAACAGAGCCAAGGTTTGTCGCTTAACAAATGCTCTGATACCAACTGTAAGGATTTAGATTTTCGACTCACGAAAGTCGACATTAATACGTCCAATGTATCAACTGCCGAATAATCGAATGCCGGAAAACCGAACCCTTAGGGTTTAAGAAGAAGAAAAAGATATAAGAAGTAAGAAAGAAGAAGTAACAGAACAATATCAGAATCTCACAATCGCAGCGGAACAACATATAATAGATAAATGAATAATCTTTAAATCAAAAAAACTGTATCAGTTATTACATTACATCACATTACATTACATTATTAAAGTTTACAACAACAAACACAGGAAAAGAAATACTATATACTAGTTGATACGCCATGCCATCCAGCTTGCCTCCAGGTCTTTATAGCAACTCCTGAATTCCAAAATGACTTGATAACCTGACTCTAGACTGCCCGTGTGGAAAATGATGGGCACCCAGAGTTTAGGAAGGGAACAATAAACTCCAAGTCAGTCATGGGACTGGTGTGAGAACTTAATACAGTTTATCTTTAGAAACAAACAAAGAAATATTTTAAAATAGATCTGCAATGCTTATAGAAAATGTAACTACCATAAGGCCTCCTGCCACACACACAATACAAACGCAGAATTGGAGGAGATTTCTCCTTATAATAGTCAAACATGCTTGATACGCAAATTTCTTTGATATTATTACTATAAGTGCAAGGTGCAGGAAAACATTTCGAAAGTACAATATTAATCTTAGCCAGCATAAGTACCATTATAGTATGCCTACTATAGCTACCATATTAGATGGCAGGTTCTACAACTAAAACCGTACAGGGCTCGTATTGTTTCTTTGGATTTCCAGCGAATGGTCAGGCCAAGGAACTTTCTATTGCCGCATGGGTACGCCTCTGGAAGGACGCCCCGAGAACCTAACCGGATCTCTGCCAACACAAGGCCGGGTTACCTCTAGCTAGGTAATTACTAACACGAGTATGCCATCCCCCCATCGTAACCAACCTTTATCCCAGGATTCACCAACAACCACAAAGAAATAAATTTGCAGCAACCACATAGGTTAAGTATCTGGGCTCCATACCATAATACCACCTCTATCCAGAAGGAAATGTACATAACCTGTGGGGGCGCTATCCCCAAATAACCTTGCTGCATTCTTCCTGTTTTGACCATTTCCGGGGTGTGGGGTTGTGACGCCCCACCTCTATACTCACGCTAGCCAAGAACACTAGGGAGTAATGTTGTCAACTAGCACGGAGAATAAGGCTGTTGAGGAGTGACCATCTGTATAATTGCTTTGTGCGAGTACTGATATTGCCAGATAAAAATATAACTTTTCATCCCAAGAGGAAATCCGACATGCCGATACAAACTCAAAGCTACTACACAATGGCTATATGTAATCTTTGGAAATAAATATATAAATAAACATAACACAAATCAGTCACAGATAATTCATATCACAAAGGCGGAAATAGATATGAATATATATAACACATAAAAGTGTTCGTCAGAGTAATGGTCAACAAGATCCACACTATCACAAAAGAATATGGATACAACCATGAGTCTATATCTCAAGTGTATACAAAAAAAAACTACTAATCTAAGTAGTTAGCCAAAAGTCAAGGTAATGATCCTGGATGAGAAGTCAAGCAGAAGCACCTGTAACATCTCGGTCTGACCCGAGTATTATTTAATAAGAAATAATAAACGGATCAGTCTGGGCTATAAATATCAGATGAAATGATATAGAATAAGAGATATGACTAAACGTATAATAATCATAATACCAAGCTGTGATAAATAAGTAATTGAAAATCAACAAGAGATTAATCAATATCACAAAAATCTTCTCAAAGATCAAAAGGAATGTCATACTCCTTATTTCATTCACCAAACCATAAATATTGACAATTATATCAATGTCAATCACAAAAGTCAATGACACACATATTCACCAATGCACAAATATTGATAAAACTTATCAATGAAAATCACGAAAATTGGTGAAGCACAAATCCCAGAAGTCATCAATAGAAATCCAGAAATCACAAAAAGGGGAAAGGCCTATCACAAACGGGAGCATAAAGCTCACCAACACGTGTATCACAAACGGAACGCTAATTCCATGGTTGCTAACCATCACAAATTGAGCTGAAGCTCCACAAACGGCCCGAAGACCATGGGTTGCTACCCCAACAATTTGAGTCGAAACTCCACAAAACGGGGTTTAGTCTCCCTCGCAGACAAAGAGACATCGCACATTGCTAGTCTAAATCACCAAAAATGATCGTCATGATCATCAAGAAGTGTCAATTACAGTAAGCTAGTAAATGTATGAGCTTAGCATCATGTCCCATGATCACTAGCTTAACTTAAATATTTACGAACAAATTGTAGATCTCCACTAGAAAATTGTCACAAGAGATTCAATCGAACAAGTCCAAGAATTAACCGACGAAGTAAACGCAAGCGTTTCATACCACTCATTTTACTAAGCCGTTTAATTAGATTTCTCATACGAGTGAGGTAAAGGCTTGTATATACTAATAGGTTGGAAAACGATTTTATAAACGAGTTTGATATTGAAAATAGAGTTAAAACAATCTTTGATAAAGAGTTTGAATATTTACTACTAGTATAGAAACCTTTGTATTTGAAAATGACAAAGCACAAATATGATTGTAGAAACAATCAATCATCAAAATTCACATACAAAGCCGTGAATTAATTCCAAAGAAATCGATATCAAATCCATCAAAGTGGATATTTCCAAAAATTCCAAAATATAAGTCATCAAAGTCGAATAATTGATAGCATCAACTAGGAATCAAAACAAATCGATAAAAATTGGAATCACAAGCGAAAATAGGCAAAAATAGGCATACTCGGCATTTTCCTGCCGTCAGTCAACTGACCTAAAAATCCAGTCGACTGATTGCAGGGAAACAGAGGACCCGAGCCTCTAAATTTTGCCTTTGGAATGCCTATGTGCTACAGCCAGTCGACTGAATTTCAAGACCAGACAACTGACTGGCACCAAGGCTGTTTTCTTAGCCTATAACATGAAGATGCAATCTTCTTCAAAATGCAACCGAGCGAGCAACGGACACTACGGATTTATGTCAATCGACTACCTGGCCCTATAAGCTCTTCGATGCATCACCCAAAACAAGTTCAAACAACAAAGCTATGATTTTTGAAGATTCGAACTCAAAACACTAAAATTTGGAATATTCATCAAACCAATCCAAATCAAAATCAAATGCACATGAATAAGTGTTAGGAATTCATACCTAACAATCAAAGATAATCATAGGCTTAGATGTGAAATAAAAATCTCACTTTTTCACAAAATCAATGTAGAAGAGGCTTGAAAGCAAAGGGAGAATCAACCACTCTTCAACACAACCCAAATGAGCTTGAATCTATGCTCAAAAGAAGAACATTCCCAAAGTTAGGTTTAGGAATTTCTGAAATTCAAGAGAGAAGGAGTTGGAGAAGGTGAAGAGAAGGCTTACCAATGGGTTCTCTTGAATTTGGAGCTAGAAGTTGATTTGCAAATAGAAAACCAGGGCTTGAGTTTTAATTTCCCATTCCACTCGCCATTAATCTCTTTAGAACTGAAAAGTAGAGGAAGAGGGAGTGAATGAAGAGGGGGCTCCAGTTTGGGGTATTAGGTTAGAAAATTGGGCTGAACCCAAACCCAAACCCAAAGTGAAAAAGGTCAAATTTTTAGCTAGCTCCAAACATATCAATGTTTATACTCAAAAAGGTTGCAAATGGCATTTTGAACTCAGTGGAAGGGGTCTCGAATCCCGATTTTACCGTATGCAAAAAGTATCTTTTCGGACTAAAATCTGACTAATGATGAAATATTTAAATAAAATATTTAAGTATAAAATCGATAAATATGCGGGTTGTTACAGACTCCCCTCGTTAAAGAAATTGCGTCCTCGTAATATATAAGATGGAAACATAAAAACAACCATAAAAGCATATTAACACAAAGGAAATTTGAAATAAGAAGTTCACTACAAAGAGCATGAGAAAGTAAGTCCGGATGTGTTCGCTCGATGAATTCTCTAGATTCCCAAGTGCAATCCTTAGGATTCGCGGACCATTGAACCTTAACAAGCGAAACATCTTTATTTCGAAGGCGCTTGACCTCCGAAGCAATAATACGGATAGGATGTTGCTCATAAGTCAAATTAGGTGAAACTTCAATTTCTTCCACAATACCGGGCTCAAGAATGGAATCGGAATCTCGAAGGCATTTCCGTAATTGAGAAACGTAAAACACATCATGAATAGCAGAAAATTGAGCCGACAATAAAAGGCGATATGCCACGGAACCAATACGTTCGGTGATAGGAAACGGACCAATATATCGAGGTGCTAACTTTCCCGATCGACTGAAACACACAACACCCTTCATAGGTGAAAAACAAACAAACACAAAATCTCCCACAGAAAATTCTAATTTCCTTCTCCGGGTATCGGCATAGGATCTTTGTCAACTCTGGGCTTCTTTCATCCTATGACGAATAAGGTCAATCTTTTCTGTGGAATCACGAATAAAATCTGGACCTAAAACCAGCTTCTCACCGGCCTCAACCCAACAAGAAGGAGATCGGCATGGCCTTCCATAGAGTGCCTCGAAAGGTGTCCTAACCAACCTTTATCCCAGGATTCACCAACAACCACAAAGAAATAAATTTGAAGCAACCACATAGGTTAAGTATCTGGGCTCCATACCATAATACCACCTCTATCCAGAAGGAAATGTACATACCCTAAGGGGGCGCTATCCCCAAATAACCTTGCTGCATTCTTCCTGTTTTGACCATTTCCGGGGTGTGAGGTCCGAGGAAGTCTCGTCCGCAAAGCCACGCTTTTCATAAAAACCACGCTTTGATCAACAAATGATCAGCAGCACTCAGCATGCCACGTTACCAAATTGGGAATATATCACTAGTAACCATCAACTACATAACCTCTAAGCTCTTACGTCTCAGAGAAGGGTGTTAAGCTAAGAGAATAAATTCTCCGCCACCAACAGAAATGTATTTGATAGAAGCCATCTTTACATCTCAAATTGTAACGTCCGACACACATCCATACAAGTCCGTTCCGGGATCGAAGGGAACCGAAGGTACTTCCAAAGAAGCCCTTGCAAATCCGGATATTCACTAATCACGCCGGAATTCCCATCACAAAGGGTGATAAAATCTCTATATCGGGGATCAGCCGATGCAGAGACATTCGACGGTAATCCTTCCGTTTTCGAAAATATCCGGTCTTCAACACCGGTCTTCAAATGCTATCCATTATGACGTATCACTATTCGGAATGGGATTTATGACCCAAAGGTCCTCTCCCGGCTAAATCGAATAACGAGCGCTTATTTTAAAATAAGTGTAGCATTCAAATTCAAGCAAATCACAACAAATACCCATTTAAAGTTAAATATTGATAGTCGGTTATTTAACTATCAAAGCAAACAAACAAATATTCAGCACCATAACAATCACTAGGCCCTTTTATTAATCTTCCATAAATTAAATAACTTGCCAAATATTCACTTCAATTTATCTTTAAAAATATATATATTCTCTAAACCATTTAAATTTCTACATTGTAAAACTTTTCCAAATACTTATTTAACAATAAATAATTCACAAATCTATTTATTTTCAATACTTAGAAAATATTCAGTATACTTAAAACACGATTAAGTATATATTTTATTCTTTTAAGGAAAACGTTCTCTTTAAACACATTTATTTGGGTCAAAACGAATGTTGCGTAAAACATCGTTACGACAACCCAAAATCAATAGCATAGGGATTCAAAGATACGATAGATATATAAATCCCAATACTATACAAAAACATTTCCTTTCGAAAATCATTTACTATAACAACAGTGTTATAGTCATCTTTTTCTTATTTCTCGAAAACGTCTATTTCAATAACGAATGTTGAAATCTATGGTTTCGATCCTTAACACATTTTAAAACAACTTCAAATCGTTTTAATTCTATTTAAAAGATCACGTCCTAAAACATTTCTTTAATATATTATTCACCGTCCAAAATTGTGAATATAAATGATTTACCAAATTCAACACTTCTACATATTAAATTTAAAGGATTATCCACTGACCAAAATCGTGGATATATCTCCTTTAATAAGCTTTCATATTTACTTATCAAATTCAATTGGTTTTGGATTTATAAAATAACGTTTATAAATTCACATGAACTTCAACTTATAAAATCCCTTAATTAAAAAAATCTATTTATATCTCATTTAAACGCCAAAATCCAATTTATAAGTTAATTACTTATAAATCTTTTATTTTACAAAATCTATTCATTTTATAACTTCACAATTTATAAATCTATAAATTTCATTCACTTATGAAATCCATTTATACTTCATTTTAACACTTATAAAAACTCGTTTTATAATTCCAATATTTTAATTTATAAATATCAATTTTATAAATCTTTTATATAAAGCGTTTATAACAATTCAAGAATCCCAATTTAAACCATTTTACAAATTAATCAACTAGTTATTTCAAAAATCACATTTCGGTTATATTTCACAAAAATCATAATTTTTATAACATAAAAATTATAAAGTTTATTTATTTAAAATGAATCAATTCCAAAATTCAATAAAATGTATACTTTCAAAAATAACTAGAAAATCCTTTTAAATTCGAAATCGTTACTTTAACATTTTCTTTAAACTCCAAAAATAGGCCCAATGCCGCAACAGCACCAATACATCAACCACGGCATCCAAACATCATATATCAATATGATAACAGAATATATCGCAAATATCTGTAAATAAATCAATACTGTTGAGAAATCCAGTTGGATCCCTCCAACCTGTTTCCCTGCATCCACAGATGTTAGCACAATACCAATCCCGTTTCAAGACAGAATATCGCGGTATATGGGATTAAAAAAAAGTATCCGCTATTATGCGGCGCAATAGGGTCTCATCCGCTATATAATGCGGGAAATCAACTCCAAGTACATATATAATACCAATTCCACTTCAAGGTGGAATATCGCGGTATATGTGTTTAATATAATAACATCCGCTTAATATGCGGTGTATAGGGTCTATTTAATACAACAGATAGGAATTTTATCATCCAAGCATACAATCAAGCAATTTTAAATTTAACTATTTAAAATTTAAATTGAAACAAATTCGATTGAGTGAGAAGTTCTCGCCTTGCTTTCAATAACGGTTTCAGCGTTTTATTCCGAATAAAATTAAACGCACGTTTAATTTTACCCAAAATTCACACTAGCTCAAATCAATCCAAATCTAGCTCCATCGCGTAGTGCTCGTCAATATGAACCCGATGCAACTCGTTTCATCAATTTCCGACCTCGTATCAAAAAGTTATAGCTTTTTAAAGATTATACGAATTTTAATAAAATTTACATTTTTATTTTTTATTTTTATTTTAAACCCTACTTGATATCTGCCGTTCATTTCTTCAACCCAAGATCCAGGCCGCACGTTTCCATCATCTCCCTCTCCACTAAAAAACGAACGCAAGCAACCCAACTTGCCGCCTCTTCCCACAATTACCGAGCCACCCACGTTGCATTTGACAACGATCAGCTAGCGCCAATCGAACGAGCGTGTTCCACTCCACCTTCGGCCTGAATATTATGAAACTCGGTCGTGTATTGGCTTCAAGATACGTGCATGAACGACGTACGAACGGAAGCAATTATCTCCCCCTACAACACTCGAAAACCCATCATCGTCGTATGGATGGGAAGCTCTCGCGATCCTCTACAAGTTTCTAGTTGGAAGCATTTGATGATAGTGAGTGGATCGAGAGAGATTAAGGGAAAAAGAAACGAATGATTTCGGCCATTAACTGGAAACTGGCGGCTAGGATTCTAACCCTAGATTTGTTTGTAAATGTGAAAAATGGACGTCCTTTTATAGAAAATTACGCGACACTATTCATCCGAAATTTTTCCGAACTCCAAACGAAGCGTGCCGCCTGGCGTTTATAATATTTTACCTCTATTCCGAACGCATTGAAATATATATCGGGAGCCAATTCAATCATATTTGAAAGATAGGTTTTCAATTTGATAATTTAAATTCAAAATTCACTTAAACCGATTTCAGTGCGTTTTAGCTTGCCCCGGACAAACCGTAAATCCGATTGACACAAAATTTGAAATCTTGCAATAATATAACATTATGAATCCGATGAAACTGGATCCGTCGAAATCCGAGACTGTTTGAAAAATGACTATTTTTACTCGTCAATTAAATATTAAAATATTCAATTTACACAATTTAACTTTTAATTCAATTTTAAAAGTTCTATAGCATCATTCAAACTCCAATATGATTTAATACAACTTTACAAATCAATTTAAATCCAATTTTCAATTATTTCTGTAATTTTAAATATTAAATTATCGATTTAATTATCCAACTAAATCTAGATATTCGAAATAAAATTTATTCAACTTACAAATTTTACTTGTTAATATTAAAAATCAATTAAATATACGAATTTCAAATGACAGAAATTCTGGGTCGTTACATTTCTCGAATTTAATTCACTTAAATTCATTATTTAAAATTACTTTTCATTTCCTTTTTACTCCCATTTCACTTTATTAATAATTTAAAATACCAAATTATATTATCCAACCATAACACAGCATAATAAACTCCAAATCAATCTGACACAGGATATTAATGAAGTATATATAAATATAATTTCTGTTTGTGAGGAATCCAGTTGGATCCCTCCAACCTGTTTCCTTGCATCCACAGACATTAGCATAACAGATAAAATATCATATCCATACTGATAATAATATTCACATTCAACCAATCAATCATTCATTTAAATTTTAACTATTTAAATTAACTGGAAAGTTCAGATGTGAGTGAGATTAACTCACCTTGAATTTCGACGATCTCTGAATCTAGACTGCAGCGTAGATCGCATCGCTGCGATCCCGGCGCTTCTTGTTTCATTTGAATCTGACAAAGTATGCACAAGATAAGAATTTATAAAGTTTGTATAACATTTTAAAACAAAAAAAAAATTATATACCATCGGCCATACATCGAACAAGCTTGCAATCAAGGCCGCTACTATTCTTCCTCACGCAATTGACCAGGGTTCGAATGAAAGCCAATGCCACCGTTTAGGGCAAAAATCGCTACCCAGTATACTCGCCGAGACAACAATCTACCAACGCCCAGACGTGCGCCGGCCCCACCTCCTCCTTCGGCCGCGAGACGGCGAAGTTCGGTCCCTCCAATGAACGGGAAAACGCGCATGAACGGCTAGTCTTCAAGGTCGAAAATTCGATGATTCACCACACCAAACACGTTCTTGACCATTCGATCTGAGCATCTCTCCGCCCTCTACAATCTTCGTATTGGAAGAATTTACTAAAACTCGATGGATTGATCGCAAATTAGAGATGAAAGTCGATGTTTCTCAGCCACTAAATACCTATGGCTACGGCTTGCAAAGGAACTAGGGTTTCGGCCGAATAAACGTGCATATATACGTTTATAAATAATATTTTATAAATATTCTCAATTTTAACGAACTTTTACAAACGAACTCCAAATCTCACATGCCGTCGGGCATTTATAAGGTTTTACCCGCATTCCGAACACAATGGAACGTGTTCCAGAGGCTAATTCGATCATATGCGCGAGTTACGGGAATAAACGATCAATTTCAAATTAAATCGATTAAAATAGTTTCTATGCGTTTTGAGCTGCCAGGGTCAAACGTCAACTCAGATTGCTACGAAAATTGAAATCCGATAATAACTAACTATTACGGATCCAACGAAACTAGTTTCGTCGAATTCTGAGACTGTGCCCCGGAAGGCTATTTTAACTTGTCGATTAGTTCGAGCGATTTTCAAAATCGTCGAAATCATCTAAAATTTCACTTTTTAAACTTTACTAACTTTATTATAAATCATACAGAATTTATATTCACATCAAAAATCATTCTGATTCATTTCGAACCAAAATCTGATTATTTGCGTTATTATATTATTAAATTCCATTATTAAATTAATATAAAATTCCAAATTTAACCTATCGACTTTTAATTCCATCCAACAGTCCAATATTATAATTCAAATCCAAATAGACTTAAATAAATTTTAGAAACCATTTTCGTTCCATTTGCCTCCAGATTCACAAATTATTTCAATTTCAAATAGTTAATTATTATTATTCAAATTCAATTTAATTACCATATTTGAAATTATAACTTATTTTATTAATTTAACTAAAATCCTTTTATTCAAAATCAAATTATAATTCACATTCAACATTTAAAATGAATTAAACGTTCAAAATCTAACGACCAAAATTCTGGGTCATTACATTCCTCCCCCTTATAAAAATTTCGTCCCCGAAATTTGCTACGGTGGGAAAATGTTACTAAACTCATTTACTTACCCAACTTACATTTACTTCACCAAAACTTTTAGCTAGATTCCAAAATCATTTGCTTATTTTAACCTAAAAGCTTTGTTTTCACTATCCTTTCCAAAACAACTTTACTAGTTAACCAAAATTTCCAAAAAATTTCTAACTCCCAAAATTTTAGAAAAATTTTGACAGCGTTCCCTTTGTACGGAGAGCGTTTTACAATATCACAACTGAATATATATACATCGACCCACACGGTCGGAAAACAAAATATATCACAATATATATATCATTTCCCAATTTTATTACGTAGGCGTACCTTTTGATTAGCATTTTAAAAGTCAAGGGGCTAATATTTTATGCATTTACGCGCTCCAACTCAAACGATTGCCTCCCGTACCTATACTTACTCAAACAAGCACATAAGTTTTCAATAAAATGAGAATTTAACAACATTCTATTCGTTAATCTAAACCAAACACATCAATTACAAAACCCAAACAATACATTTTCATAATTTTACATGTTAACCTTCTAAAAAAACAATCCACCTCTTTTCAACACCATTCTAATTTCTTTTACAAGTCCAAACATCATTTTACTCCACTCAAATAATTTATATTCAAGTTTACTATATACAATTCATATTTACTACAACCAATTCATTTTCACTTCAATATGATTAACATATGTTTTACTTACATCAATTTATTTTAATTCAATTCCAAATTGATTCACAAACAAATTTAACTTTCAGTTTGGTATATTTGCATTTCTTTAATGATCCATTTTCATTATTCATTCACACTTTCAACTTTTTATTACCAAATTTAAATCCCACTAACATATTCAATTAACTAATTTATTCCAAATTAGTACACTCCCATCTTACAATTCAATATTTGATTTTTATCTTCAAAAATCACTTTAATCAATTTTCTCGAGTTTAATCCATTTAATAATTCATGTTTGGATTTTTATTTCATTCCGAAATACTAAACAAATTTATTTTGGTCCTTATTTCACTATTCAAATTCTCATAGGTCACGCACTTATAATTTCATACTTCCATTCATTTATAATTAAGCACATTCGCATTTCAATTAATTCAAAAACCAACCTTATTTGCTTCTTTTAATTCACTTGCTTCCTTTTATGTCCAACGACAAATTCCTACGCACATTTTTATATCATTTATTCAACTAATAATCATTTTCCAATTTGCTTAAGTTATTTCAACAACAAAATTACTCCATTTCTTCTCACCTTAATATTATTTCCATTTTAATTTGATTCTTATTCAATCAAATTCTAATCCATTTACAAATTTTAATCCAATTAGTTTATTTACTCAATCCATTCTAATTTAATTCACCTCCTCAATTCATTTCTGAATTTATTAATAACATAACCATTCCAATTATTCTAAACCAGAACTGGGTTTTATTTTGCCTTCTTTTTTTTAAAATTTTTAATAAGCTTCCAAAATTTTATTCATCCCATTACTCTTTCATTTAATTTAGCTTATGCTAAATTCATTTTCAAACAATTCTTTTGAATTTAGTTGAGTAAGAATTTAATTATTCAATATCATTCTTACTTAATTTAAATTCCATTTAATTCAATTCTTTTCCAAGTTTAATTCAAGTTTAACTAAATTTTATTTAGCCAACTTAAATCCATTCCACTTCCTTTACTACTTAAAATAAGAACTTGATTCCATTCATTATTATACATAACACAATTAAATTTTGATTTTTACTTCAATTTAATCCAAATTCAACTCAATTTCTCTTAGTCTAAGTTAAATTCAATTCGATCCAATTTTATTTCTCCTTTAATATAAGTTCTAGCCTTATTTACCGACTTAAGTCCATTCACCTTTTATCTTTTATATTTTCTTCACCTTATTTCAATTTTCATTTCATTTAGGATTTAAATTTTGAATTTCCCATAAAGTACCAACCATTTTATTTTGGTTTTACAATTTCCATTTCCTATTCTTAAATTCACAAACTTATTTACTTAAAAGCTTATATTGCTCATTTTAATTCATTTACATCTTATAATCACAATTCTAAATTTATATATATGTATAACACTTAATAGCTTAAGGATATAATTTTTCATTACACAATTATAGTCATTTTACATTTCAAATTTATATCCAATTTAATTCAATTTCAATTTTATTTAACTTATCCCAATTTAAATTCAAATACTATTTATTCACTTTCATTCACTCAAATCAAATTTTAATTCCAAGATTGAAATTTCATTTTCCCTTCTAATTTAAATCAAATTCTCTTAATAGGTTCAATAGTTGATTCATTTTAACTTTCACGTTTTTAAATAGAATTTTCCAGAATTCAATTGCCCGTTTTATTTCAAAACCATTTTGAAATCATAAACAACAAATCCCCACTTGGAATATCACATCAAACTTCTGGATTCCAAAACAAATTGTTTTTACCAAACAAATTTCCCTTTTGAAATTTCTAAAACAACTTGTATACCCAACAAGTCCAAACAAATATCATAACCGATCTCCACGGTAGCAATCCATCACTTTAGAAACTCGAAAATGAATTCTGATAATGTGGCCATCATCATCAGGATTATTTTTCAGCGACTGAAGTGAGTTCAGTGCTTCCTTACTTCCACAAATTCCTTTCAAACACAAATTCCTTTCAAACAACTTCCATTCAAAAATATTTCCCAAATAATACTCCATTATCTCCTTCAAACACTTTGGAAAACATTTCAAATATTCCCAAGATTTTTAAATTCCCAAACTATTTGTTTAAGCTCATTTTAAACACTTTTCAAAATTTCTGGAATTTAGATACGGGTTTTAATTCAAATTTTGGTTATACTTCTTTTTATTTAAACCATACTTGGATAATTCTATTTGGTTTTAAACCATTTCAAATTTTAGACTCTTATATTTGATTATAATATTAACAACCAAACATCAAAATATATAATAATTCCAGAAAAATTATTCCATTTATATCAAAATATAATTTTGTGTAAAATTATTTCATTTACCCACTTTAAAAACAATACTATGTCGGTTTATCTTGTTTAACAGTTTAGAAACCCCCATCGATACGGTTATACTTCCCGTACCGACCAGAATTCATAAACACTCAACTGATAAGTCAACACAGTATAAAAACAATTTTTATATTCACTAACAAGTATGCGCTCATAACTATTATTACACTCAACTCATTATAGAGTACTTCTGACTCTATTTCTAATGAGTAATTTCCCCACCAAAGCCTAGGTTATCGCTAACCTAAGCTCTGATACCAAATGTCACGACCCGCCCTTCTCGACCCTCGAAAATCGACACAAAATACTCCACTGCATAATATGCCGACAATCAAGTGTCGGAAAAGACAGATTGTTGAGGAAAAAGAAAGAAGATAGAAGAAAGAAGTAACTAAACAATAACAGAATCTCACAATCGCAGCGGAACAAAATATTATAGTCAATAACAGATCTTTACACAAAATGAAAACTATATCTGTTTTATACAATATACCCTTAGAGTATATCTCAAACAAACAACAATTACCAGGCTGACAACATCAACAATCACAGCAGCGGATATAAACAAGTACGGATAATACGTCTCGGACTCCAGCTCCTCTCCTGAACTCCACGGCATCCTTTCATGTAATCTATAATACTCGGTCTGACCCAAGCATTATAATAAAATAATACCCTAGTCAGTCTAGAATACCATATGAGAAAAATACACCCAAATTGATTATTAAAGTTTCAAAAATCCTTTTGAAAACAAAGGCATCTCGTAAGACCACGCCACAAATAAACAAGTCGGGTTTTTACCATACGATAGCTAAAATACTTTTTATAAAAATCCTCTGATATTATAACAGGGTCTATATACAAATACTTATTAAAATAATCGAAATTGTTACATCTATTAAAGTCCAGCTACTGGCCACAAGGTGGGTTATATAAACAAAATCCGTAAAAGGCGCGTCGGGAGAAAGGATTTCCAACTAATGACTAGGCATTGGGGTACCACCTGTCACAGTACGTGGCCTAGATCACCGTACCGAGGATTACTTCCAATCCCCTGTAACACAAGACCGGGACTACCCCTTACTGGATAATCCTGAGTAATATCACCCCATGGTTGGGATCAGCAACCGCACCTGAATTTTTGAACAATTTAAATTGAAAATATTTAATTAATTTTAAATATTTGAATGATAATTTAAATTGAATTCCCAATATAACTGTGAACTTGGCAATTAAATATTAAAATTTAATCTATACAAAGTTGAATAAAAATTTAAATTTGACTTTGGAGTTGAAATTGAATATTGAATTTGTATTTTTAATTCAAACTAATGACTTAGAAAAATAATATTGGATACAAGGATTTTTTATTTATGTAAATTTATAAATGGGTGGTTAGTTTTTAAATAACATCTTTCTTTTCTTTAAAGTAAAAAGGAATAAAATTTTAATCAATACAAATAGATGAATAAATACACATAGTAAAAATTTTAACAACATATTTATAAATTTTGAAAAATATTATGTAACTACATTGGAGAAATTTTAACAACATAATTTAAACAAAAACATAACAAAGCAAAGTAATAATAAAACCCATTGAAATTCAAAATAAATTATAAGAGGAAAATTTGTTGATTGTTGTTTGGGCTTTGAAAATTTTGGTCGGCCCACGTTTGATATTGGTGCCGTGATTAAGTATACCCATTCCCTCATTCCTCCATTCGATTCGTAACCATAAACAAACGAAAAATAATGGTGGCTCTCAATTTCTTTCTTCCTCCGATCGACTAAATTAGGGCTGGTGATAATTTGGGGCCTTCGTTCGATTGCGCTCTTTATTCCAAAACAGGGTTTTTGCGAAGCTCCGGTACTAGTTCGTCGTGTTTGCTGCATCGTCTTCTACCCAGCGAGCAATGGTGAGTTTTTCTCACGATTAATCTTTGTAACGATCCCCCGTTCTGACCGCTTCCAGCCGGTAATTAAACCAACTAGAAACGTTCAAAAGACGGATTGTTATTTAGTTTATAACATTTAAACAGAATCAGTCACAGAATCACAGAAACAATAATATATATCATAAATGAATTTTTTTTCTTTTATATACAAATATCAGAGTTATACAATGCATTTAAATTTTTATACAGCGGAATATTTCTTTAAAATACAAAAATCCTGAAAAGCTAAAGTGAAGCGGTACTCCCCTCTCTCTAACTTCACAGCCCGAAAATCTTCAAGCTGTAAAAATACTCAGTCCGACCCGAGCGTTTTATGCAAAATACAAAAACACTCGAGTCGGGATTAATCTTTATTCAAGTAAATAAATTTGCAATGAACTGAATAAAATGGTAACAGCCCAACAGGGTTGATAGTGCAGTGGCAGCAGAGATAATCAAAGCAAATTGGATCAGTCAAATAGCGTAAATAAGGCAAATGCCCACAAGTGAGCATTAGAAGTGTACAGGGGAACACTTATATCAAACCAGCAAGTACAAATCTGGGCAGCCAACCAAAACATCAAGCATACAAGCTCAAATAATCACGGCAACAATACTTTTAAATGTAGGCAGAGCAACAATGAAAATGCAAATGCAAATCAACAAAGAACAGGAACCAGACAGGTCAAGTTCAACGGTATGGGCTAGAGAATTGTACAAAGCTCCTACAGGGATGAACGGAAATGGCCAAAGTAAAATACATTATGAAAGACCACCAACTACAACTTCACAAAGATACAAGGCAAACTGGCACTCAGGCAAGTGTACAATAGTGTCAAGACGACTACTCCATGAAAAACAACATGAATGCATTCAAAGTGCACTTGTCATGCAAGCTACAGTAAAGCATGAACATGTGTGGACAATGAAAACCAAGCCATCAGGTCAGAGACAACACTCAAGCCAAACGAAATACATCAAAGAACAAGTCTCGACCAAACTCAGTAAGGAAATGCACCAATGCAAACTCAAATAAGTATATGCAACTGTGAAAACTGAAGTGAACAAATGTCAACAGTGTGGAAGTCGAAATTACATGGAAGTATGACAGTGAAACTCAAAGCAATGATCAAGTCAAGACAATGAAACTGGGTTAAAATTTTCTTAACATTAAAAGCTTCAGATTTAAAATTTTGAAACTGATATTCAGGTTATAAAGGGAAGTCATAAAAAAAAAATAAGTTTGAATTTTAACATTTAGCAAATGTTTAACTGTTATTTACCTTCCCAAGTGATACTCTAACTTTTCTTCATTAATTATAAATTTCATATCTTAAATTAGGTTTGAACAAATCATTCTTGTTGAACCCCAAAATCTAACGATGTGCAGATGGGAAGATTTGAATTTTTTTCTTTTTGATAACACTTTAAATCCTGAACCGTAAACAGGGTATAACCAGGCTATCAAACATGCATGCTTAAACCAGGTACCAAAATACAGAGGTTATGCTAAGATACACATGCAACACTCTTCATCACAGAAATTCATATGCAACAAACATTTATCTGCTAATCTTTTTAATAATGTTTACTCATAGTTTTATTTACTAAAATGCACAGGTTTAAACAACAATTTTTTCTAACTGTTTACTGCCATTTCAGAACCAAAGAGGGAAGAGTGAGATTTGGGTTTTAATATGGTTTACTTTGTAAACCTGACAAATAAATGCAACTAGATTTATACTAAAATTTAGGAAGAGTGATGTTATTCACACGCAACATATAGATTAAAGCTTTTTAATATTATGGGTTATTTATCTAAAAGAAAACGAGGCAATGCAGTTTTACAATTTATTATAAACATATGCAATATTCGTTCATTTCAGTATACTAGCATGCAACTCAAACTTTTACCCATTTAAAAAAAATGGAGTTACTCACAGTGACATATATATGCATAAATACATATTCACATACATACTTTCAATTCCATACCTAAACCGACATTCAAGCATCACATAATGGATTCAAGAATTTTAGCAATGCATCAGATTCATCAAACAATTGTTTCGAACTTGTAAATTTTGTTACTTTCAGATTATAGGACATTTTACAGAGGTTTAAAACTGGGTTTCTCAGACTTTTGAACTGGAATCATTCACATATGGCATGCAAGCATAATACACAGCAACAACAAAGAACACCACAAACAGAGGTCATAAATATCAAGCAAATTTTTTTTTTTCAGGCGTTACAAAAATTACTTGACTTATAAAAAAAAAACTTTACTTTATCTTGAGAGAAACAAGTTCATTCAAACATTAAGTCATATGAGCCACCAGATCAAAAGAAAAGATTTTTTTTCCAAGTGTTTAAACTTTTCTTCTCTTTCAAACAGGTCTTAAAACTTGTAACCAAAGGCAGCGGCCTTCTTTTGTCCATTCACAGACTTGCATATTTATATTTGCATACGTATACTAACATATTTTCATTCACACAAACATAACTTTAACATCAATTTAAGCATTCATCACATTCTACCAAAATATAAACATATAAAGGTTTAAAGGGTGGTGTTTGCTCACAGTATTATTTTTCTTGAAACTGTATAACATAACAGAGGTGGCATATATATACATATACACAAACATGCATCCATCACAATATAAATAAATTCACATCCACACAGGCAAACAGGCATTTTAACAAGAGAACAACATTTATCACTGCATATAACATAGATTTGGATAGGGTTTTTTTTTGAATTTAATTTAGACTTGCAAACTGAAAGGTGTACAGAGAGTACCATACATGAATATGTACACAGCAGATGTCTTGTAATACACATCCATTTTAAATTTTATTAGCATGCAACCAGAATTTCATACTTAAACCCTTAAAAAATGAGATTACTCACAGGTAAAGAAACCAAGAACCCTGGTTTTTAAAAAAAATAAGATTTTTTCACCTAGATTCCAAAAGAAACAGAGACCAGACTGTTTTTGATTTAATTAGATTTGGGTATTTCGGTTCTCCTTGTTACTTCCTATATTTTGTTTAAATACTAAATATTTTCTTCTGAAATTATCTTTGGAATGACTTTATAATATCGTAAACATCTACTTTCAGTACTCAGGGCTTGAATTTATTTAAACAAGAAAATATAAATTCTTAACTCAAATTCTCAAAGCTATAAACCAAGAACATTATACTTGTTCCCAGACAAACAACATGCAGCAACCCAATATCAACAAGCAAGCACAACAAGGCAAATTCACAGATTTATAGATATCATATTCAAAGGGAAGTATTTCAAGTTTGCTCACAAGTATTCATTTTCCTTACTACATTTTCCTTAACCAGATTCAAAGATTCAACACATGCAGCAAAACAAAACAAGCAAAGTTTTGATAGCATCTGTTCTCATCAGTTTAAATTTATTTAAAGAGCAAATGGAAGCAAACAACACCCAACAACTATACATGCAGTGTCTTATCTGTTTTATCTGTTCTTATCAGTTTAAATCAAATTAACAGAGCAAATGATAGCAAATAACACCCAACAACCATACATGCAGTGTCTGTTCTCATCAGGTATGTATGTGAATCACTTGCAAAACATCAGACCATAGCAACACAAATCATAGCATGTAACCAAGCACCCAATTCAAACAAATATAAAAACTTGAATAAGATTAATCGTGAGAAAAACTCACCATTGCTCGCTGGGTAGAAGACGATGCAGCAAACACGACGAACTAGTACCGGAGCTTCGCAAAAACCCCATTTTGGAACAAAGAGCGCAATCGAACGAAGGCCCCAAATTATCACCAGCCCTAATTTAGTCGATCGGAGGAAGAAAGAAATTGAGAGCCGCCATTATTTTTCGTTTGTTTAGGGTTACGAATCGAATGGAGGAATGAGGGAATGGGTATACTTAATCACGGCACCAATATCAAACGTGGGCCGACCAAAATTTTCAAAGCCCAAACAACAATCAACAAATTTTCCTCTTATATTTTTATTTTGAATTTCAATGGGTTTTATTATTACTTTGCTTTGTTATGTTTTTGTTTAAATTATGTTGTTAAAATTTCTCTAATGTAGTAACATAATATTTTTCAAAATTTATAAACATGTTGTTTAAATTTTTACTATGTGTATTTATTCATCTATTTGTATTGATTAAAATTTTATTCCTTTTTACTTTAAAGAAAAGAAAGATGTTATTTAAAAACTAACCACCCATTTATAAATTTACATAAATAAAAAATCCTTGTATCCAATATTATTTTTCTAATTCATTAGTTTGAATTAAAAATACAAATTCAATATTCAATATTCAATTTCAACTCCAAAGTCAAATTTAAATTTTTATTCAACTTTGTATAGATTAAATTTTAATATTTAATCGCCAAATTCACAGTTATATTGGGAATTCAGTTTAAATTATCAATCAAATATTTAAAATTAATTAAATATTTTCAATTTAAATTGTTCAAAAATTCAGGATCGTTACAATCTCCCCTCCTTAAAAGAATTTCGTCCCGAAATTACAAGTAAGGAAAAATGATTTTTAAAATTTCACTAATATTTATACCCTACTCAATTTTATCAAGTTTGAAACTTATTAAAAATAAATAAATGAGTTCCATTTGTTTTATCTCAATAGCTTTGTTCATTATCTCCTGCTCATTAATTTCTACAATCAAGACGTAAAGATCTTTTACTAAAATTTTCGACTTACGAAACTCAGATTTAACTTAAAATTCTTCACGTTAGAGCTTTGCATATTATATCTTTTCCAAAGCTGTGGACTTTCAAAATATTTCAAAAGTCCTCTTCCTTAGTTTATTAGGTTGGAATTATCTAATTTCAATTTTAGACTATTGATTTTCTATTTAAAGTTTGAAAATACTTGCTAACTCGAAATTTAACAAGTCTATCATCGTTCTTAAAGACATTAGGCATACGCTGGCCAGGCGCAAGTCTAAAAATCTCCAAGTACTAAATATACTTGCTTCAATTCCCAGTGAAAATACTTAAAAATTCTTTTTAAAAATGGATATGGAAAGCACGTTCCCCCATGGATCACAGTTTCCCGGCGGTTACGCTACTATCCCAGTAGAATCGCTTGTAACCATAGATTTCTCATCTCTCTTGAATTTCGCCATGGTTGTTGCCATAGATCGCGGTCCACACGGCGGTTACGCTACTATCCCAGTAGAATCGCTTGTGATCGTAGGCATCTCGCCCCTCGAATTTCGCTTTGGCATCTAGATTGCAGTTTACCCGGCGGTTACGCCACTATCCCAGTGGAATCGCTTGTAACTGTAGGCATCTCGCCCCTCAAATTACGCTAGTCACTCCAACTAATGGAAAACAAATGGCCAATCCAACTAATGGAAAACAAATGGCCAATCCAACTAATGGAAAACAAATGGTCAATCCAACTAATGGAAATCAAATGGTCAATCCAACTAATGGAAATCAAATGGTCAATCCAACTAATGGAATTCTACGTAGCTACGATTTTCAAATGGACACTCCTCTCGAGTTCCAACAACCTTCACAAATTTTAAATAGAAGGTACTTTTCCATATCCTCAGTTTGGAAAACATAACATCATACATACATATATAATATTTCATTTCACATTTCGTACATATCATACCCATGTACTTACATAAGTTTTCCCATAACAATAACTTTCCAAACTAATGGTTTTCGAATTTATCGTATTCTCATATATACGTTCTGAAAACCTCAATATCTCATACCCATAACAAATAAAGGATTCATAAATTTTCCAGCTCATTATCCATTTAAAATTTTCCTCTAAGTCGATTTGGAATTTTAAGGTTATCTCAAACCTAATTCATATTCATAATTCAATTTATTATCGACTTCACACTCGATTTGGATTTCACGTTACATTGTCAATTCTCCACACATAATTGATGTCTACCGATATATAACCTCTGAGCTCGTATGTCTCAGAGAAGGGTGTTAAGCTAAGAGAATAAATTCTCCGCCACCAAACAGATATATATTTAATAGAGATCAATTGATATGTCATCAATTCACAATGTTAAACATACAATCCAAATCAACCATCCAATTTCAAGTTGAACTAATTGTTCAAATTTCCCAAAAATATCTACACAAGATATATATAATTTTTTCCACACTTAACCATTTGAAAACAAATTTCAAATCATTTTTTTTCACCTTTCAATCTTTGAAAACAAATTTCAAAGCAATTTCCTTAAACGGAAACATTTTCAAATAGTTATCCATTTTAAACTTAAAATGGTTCATTTAAATCAATCAAATAAATCTTTACCGATTTATTTTAAACTTACGTTCCAAATCCGTAAATTTATTTCCACATTTCCAAAATAAATCAATATTTATTTTTAACAAATTTCCCTTTCTTTTATAAATTCCATAGTGAATTTACATTTCTAAAATATCTATGAATATACGATTTTCAAATCGATTTCTAATATTCATTATCAATTTATCTTTAAAAGATAAAATCTCAAAACATTCACTTCATATTGGAAAAACATTTCCATACTTATTTAATAATAAGTAATTTACAAATCCATTTCTTTTCAACACTTGAAAAGTATTCAATATACTTAAATCATAATCAAGTATATATATTTCATTCTTTAAGGAAAGCGTTTTTTTTTTAAACACATTTATTTGAGTCAAAATGAATGTTGCGTAAAACATTGTTACGACGACCCAAAATCACTAGTAAGGATTCAAATTTAAGATAGATATATAAATCCCAATACTATATAAACATTTCCTTTTGGAAACCATTTACTATAACAACAATGTTATAGTCCACCATTTCCTTTTATTTCTCTCGAAAACGTCCATCTCAACAACGAATGTGGAAATCTATGTATTCGATAGTTAATACATTTTAAAACATCTTTAAATCGGTTAACTTCATTTCATAATATCACTTCCCTAAAACATTTCTGTTTTATTTAATAATATATTCACTGTCCAAAATCGTGAATATACTTCTTTATTCAATTCAATGTTTATACACATTTATTTAAAAGATTATCCACTATCCAAAATCGTGGATAAAATTCCTAACCAACATTTATTTATCACAATATTTGATTTAAAGGATAATTCGCTGTCCAAAATCACGAATATATCCCCTTTAATAACTTCTATGTTTCATTTATCAAATTCAATTGGTTTCGAATTTATAAACAATCTTTACAAATTCCATTTCTATTTATAAAACTTCGATTTATAAATCTCCTTTATTAATTCAATTCAATTTATATAACTCAATTATATACCAAAAGTCCATATTATAAGTTAAGTACTTATAATCCATTTATTTACTAAATCGTTCTTCACAACATTTGAAATCAATTTTCAAAAGAATTCAGAATCAAATTCTCAAATTATAATTTAATGATCCCCTTGGCTATAACCAAATTAACATGTTGTTTTATTTCCCGATTATTACTTTGGAGATATTCAAAATATTCGATTTAAACCAATTCATTAATTCACTTTATATTTTACTTTTCATAAATCTCAGCAATTCGATAATGGGTTTTCGAATGATCGGGACTCAAATCTAAGAAGACCTTATGTAACGACCCAGAATTTTAAACTATTTAAATTGAAAATATTTAATTAAATTTAAATATTTGAATGATGATTTGATTTGAATTGCAAATTATCAGAATGAATTTAGCGATTAAATTTTAGAATTTAATCTATTGAGAGTTGAATAAAAATTTGAATCTTCAATTTTAAGCCGATTAAAAATATTTCAAAGGCTTGTAAAATTCATATTGATAATATTGAAGATAATAGAAGCTTCAGAATTTAATTTGAAACTGCTTTGTTCAGTTTGGAAAATATATCGTTTGAATCGATATTCAAAAATAGCCGTCCGAGGCACAGTCTCGGAATTCGACGAAACAAGTTCCATTGGGTCCGTAATATTGAATTATTGCCGGATTTCAAATTTCGTAATTTTTTGAGTTGATATGTGGTCACACGGCGTGTAAACGCATTGAAATAAAATCGAATTCAATTTAAATTTGGTCAACGACATCACGTTGCCTCCTTTCCTCACGCCTAAAATCTCGCCTAAAATCACGATACAAAATCGTGCAGTGCATACTTCTTCTCTGATAAATCACGTTCCCTCTCGTTCAAAAATCACAGAAGAAAATAATGGTTTCTCTCGTTCAAAATGGCCGAAGCCTTCTTCATAATCCCAACTCGAATTCACTTCAAAATCAAACTCGAATTCACTTAAAAATAAATATTGATTTATTTTTTTTGAAGAATGGAAAATATATATATCTTGTAAAGATATTTTTGGAAAATAAATAATTTGGAAAATTATTTGGAATCTGGTGATGTTGGCATATTTATTGAAAGTTCAATAACCGACTATCAATATTTACCTTTAAATAGGTATTTGTTGTGATTTGTTTGAATTTGAATGCCACACTTATTTTTTTTTAAAATAAGCGCTCACTATTCGGGTTAACCGGGAAAGGACCTTGGGGTCGTATAACCCATTCCGAATATGTGATACGTCGTTATGAATTGCATTCGAAGACCGGTGTTGAAGACCGGATATTTTCGAAAGCGAAAGGGTTTCTTGTTGATTGTCTCTGCACTGGCTGATCCCCGGTATTGAGATCTCCATATGTGATGGGAAATCCGAACGTGATTAGAGATTATTCGGATTGCAAGGACTTCTTTGTAAGTTCCTTCGGTTCTGTTCGAGCCCGGAACAGACTTGTATGGATTGTGTGTCTGACATTACAAATTGAGATGTAAAGCCGATTTCTTTCAAATATATTTCTGTTGGTGGCGGAGAATTTATTCTCTTAGCTTAACACCCTTCTCTGAGACGTACGAGCTCAGAGGTTATATAGTTGAAGTTATCAGCGATATATTCCCAATTTGGTAATGTGACATACTGAGTGTTGCTGTGAAATGATCATTGTGTTGATTATTGGTGATAGGATCATTTATTTGATCGTCTATCTTGGTGATCATTTCTATGATCATTTTTTGACCCAAAGCATGGCTTTTGTATAAAGTATGTTTTTGTGGACGTGACTTCGTCGAGCCTCACAAACCGGTAATGGTCGAAACAGGAATTGTGCGGCAAGGTTTCCAGGGATCGCTTCCCTAGGGTATAGCCATTCCTTCTGGAAAAGGGTAGTATCATGGTATGGAGCCCAGATACTTACTCATGTTGAAAACACTTTATGATTGTGTGATGATGGTGACGAGCGCTCGGTGAAAGGTTCCAAAGGACCGGGGGTGGCATATCTGAGGGTTTGTAATATTCCTTAGGAAAAGGGATTCCCGGCTTTGTTTAGCGGAGAACGGTGGTTCTCGGGGCGTCCTTCCAGAGGCGTTTCCATGTGGCAATGGGAAGTTCCTTGGCCTGACCATTTGTTGGAAAATCCATTCTTCAAATACGAGACTTGTACGGTTTTAGTTGTATAACCTGTCATGGAATATGGTGGTAACCCGCTATTGAACATGGTAGCTATAGTAGGCATAAGTGCGAAATGTCTATGCTGGCTAAGATTTATATCTTTATTTTCGAAATGAATTTCTCTACACTATGCACTAGTAATAATATCAAATGTTCTTTTTTAATGCGTATCAAGCATCTTTGACTATCATAAGGAGAAATCTCCTCCGATTCTGCGTTTGCATGTGTGTGTGTGCGGGAGGCCTTATGGTAGTCTCATTCTAAAAGCATTGCGAATTGAATTTAAAATTATTCCTCCATTTGATTTTAAAGAAAAATAAACTGTTTTAGTTCTCGCACCAGTCACATGACTGACTCGGAGTTTATTGTTTTCCTTCCTAAACTCTGGATGCCCACTAATTTTCACACGGGCAGTCAAGAGTTAAGGTTTATCAGGATATTCTGGAATTCAGGAGTTACTGGAGGCAAGATGGATGGCATTGGCGTATTACTAGTATATAGTACTTTCTTTTCCGCTGTTTGTTTGTTGTTGTACACTCTGATGATATGATGTAATGTAATAACTGATATAGTTCTTTGTTTAAAGATTTTTCATTTATCTATTATATGTTGTTCCGCTGCGAATTGTGAGATTCTGATATTGTTCTATTTTCTGTTTTCTTTTCTCTCTATTTTCTCTCTTCTACCTCTTTCGTTTTCTTTTCTTCTTTCTTAAACCCATAACATTTCGGGTTTCCGGCCTTCGATTTCTCGGCGGTCGATAAAGTGAGTATCGATGTTGAATTTTCGAAAGTCGAAAATTTTCGGGGCGTTACATTTGGTATCTGAGCATATGGTTAAGCGACAACCATGGTTCTGTTGGGTATTACTCATTAGAGATAGAGTCAGCAGTACTCTAGAATGAGTTTGAGTGTAATAATAGATATGAGCGCGTATTTGTTAGTGAATATAAAATTGTTTTTGAAACGGGTAAATAAGATAATTTTGCCCAAAACTATTTTTGTATAGAAAGGAAATGATTTTCTATGAATTATTATAGTATATGGTTGCATGATTGTTAGGAAGTAATAATATTAAATTATTATCATTAGTATATGAAATTAAATAAGGAATAAAATGGATTGAATTCAAGTAAACTAACTTGATAAATTATTAATTCTTGGATTAATGAATTGGAATTTGAATTGGTTAAATAAATTTAAATTTGTATATAAATTCAAGTAAGTAAAAGAAATAAATTGAAATTTCCTTTGTTAGTAATTAAGTAAATTTAAGATGAATTGAATATGGAAATTGAAATTTAAAATGAATAATTAGAAACATATATTGAAAATTTTGTAATAGAATTGGCAAAATGGTTTGAATGTTGGAATTGGATGCTACTACTAGCAGGTTATACAGGTATATAAAGGAATTGAGATTGATTTCAAAGATAAAATTGAATTGCTCGACAAAAAGGTACGTATTTTAATTTCAGTATGAAATTTGATGATTTTCTTCTCCAGCCACTTGGCTTTCTCTTTTCTTTTTGATTCTGAGGGGCCGTGGTGCCATTTTGTAGTCGTACCGAGCTAGCCGTGCAAAGGAGACGCTGACAAAAATTTTCGGAAATTTAGGGTGTTAGAAAAATTTTGAGAAATTTCGAAAGTTTAAAATTTGAATTTGAATTTAAATTTGAATTGTTAGGAAAACAATATTGATTGAAACTTATAAGTGAAGTTGGAAAGCTAGTTGAAATGATAATGAATCTTTAATAAAAAGATTTGTTTTAGAAAGTTGATAAAACTATTTGGATTGTGAAAAAATAATAAACGAGATAAGGGCATTCTTCTTAACTTGTAATTTCGGGACGAAATTCTTTTAAGGGGGAAAATTGTAACGACCCAGAATTTTAAACTATTTAAATTGAAAATATTTAATTAAATTTAAATATTTGAATGATGATTTGATTTGAATTGCAAATTATCAGAATGAATTTAGCGATTAAATTTTAGAATTTAATCTATTGAGAGTTGAATAAAAATTTGAATCTTCAATTTTAAGCCGATTAAAAATATTTCAAAGGCTTGTAAAATTCATATTGATAATATTGAAGATAATAGAAGCTTCAGAATTTAATTTGAAACTGCTTTGTTCAGTTTGGAAAATATATCGTTTGAATCGATATTCAAAAATAGCCGTCCGAGGCACAGTCTCGGAATTCGACGAAACCAGTTCCGTTGGGTCCGTAATATTGAATTATTGCCGGATTTCAAATTTCGTAATTTTTGGAGTTGATATGTGGTCACACGGCGTGTAAACGCATTGAAATAAAATCGAATTCAATTTAAATTTAAAATTTAAATTTGGTCAACGACATCACGTTGCCTCCTTTCCTCACGCTTAAAATCTCGCCTAAAATCACGATACAAAATCGTGCAGTGCATACTTCTTCTCTGATAAATCACGTTCCCTCTCGTTCAAAAATCACAGAAGAAAATAATGGTTTCTCTCGTTCAAAATGGCCGAAGCCTTCCTCATAATCCCAACTCGAATTCACTTCAAAATCAAAACGCAGCCGAGAAATTTTTTTTATCATGGCCGAAGCCCTAAATCGCGTGCAAGATAATGGGAGCGACGCGATTCGTGGAGGAGCAAGCGGCGACGCGAGGAGACGGCAGGCGCGATGGAGGCGCGCGATTCGAAGGTGAAGCACACGCGGCAACAGCGACGACTTGATGATGGTGACGCGCGATCGAAATCGCGAGGCGCAGGCGCACGCAATTGGCGCGCGAACGGGATGGCGGCGGCGACTTCGACTTCGGCAGTTGGGGCTTCGGTGGCACAGCGGCGAAGTCGATTGGCAGTAAGGTATTAATGTTAATTTTTTTGAGTTTCTTTTTAGTCCAGTTGTATTAATCTGTTATCAGCAAACAAAAAAATAAAAATAAATAAAAATAAAAATAAAAATAAATCCAAGAGTTTGATTTTATATACTGTCGTTTTAATTTAATTTAACCAAGTTAATGTTGGTATGCATATATAGTTAAATAAAATTTTTGAAGACAAAATATGTGTAAATGAGATTTTAATTTACAGTAGAAGGAAAAATTAATTTAATAAATAATTAGTTAAGTAAATTTATCAAGAGGAAAAAAAAATATTAGTTCAGATTATTTTATTCAGAATAAACTTTTAGATAGAACAACATTTGTTGAATGGAAAATAAATATTCATACAAATCGATTTGATAATTGTTGAAGTTAAAATTTTAAAGACATGCATATTATTTGTTTTAGAATGTGAAAAGTTTATATAAAAGGAGAATTAGTAAAAATATACTATATGCAGTTTGGAATGAAGGAAAATAAAATATAATCTTTTAAAAGGAAGATTAGTTTAAAATTTAAATTTTTAGTTAAACGTTAAAATTTTATTAAAGAAGAAAATTTAGTTTTAAAATTAAATTTTAGTTAAATAAATTTGTTTAAAGAAAATTTAGTTGAAGTTTAAATTGAGCTAGACAGATTTGTTAGGAATTTGATTTTTGGATAAACAAATTTATTAAAAGAAATTGATTTAAAGATATTAATTTAAAAGTAAATAATTAGTTTAATTTATTTATTTATTTAATTACCTTCGTTACCAAAGATTATTTAAAAAGGGAATATAATTTAAAAAGTATTAGTTAAGTCGTTATAAACAATAGTTTACGATAATTAATTTGTTTTATCTATTATAGTTACTAAAAAAAGAAAATAATTAGTTAATATAAATTATTAAACGAGAAATTGGTTTAAATAAAACTATCAGTTAATTTAACTATTAAAAAGAAATCACCAATGAATCGAAATTATCAAATCAAAAATTTATTATTCGATTTGTTCAAATATTAATAAATTATGTAAATATTTATACAAGGTATAAATGAAGAAAACAAGTTGAATTGGAAGTGGCTTGCAAACGGGAATAAGGGTGAGAACTTCTCACTCAAAAGGAATTTTGTTATTTATTTAAATTTTAAATTGTTAGATTTAAAATTTGTTTGACTGTGTTGATTGAATGATGATTGATATATATATTGGATGTGAATAGACCCTATACGCCGTTAGTAAGCGGAGGTTATTTATTACACACATATACCGCGATATTCCACCTCGAAGTGGAATTGGTATTATATTATATATATAGCAATATATATATATATATTGGCATATGTATATATTGCAGTTGATTGATTTTCCGCATTTGTATAGCGGATGAGACCCTATTGCGCCGTTAGTAAGCGGATATATTTTATAAAATCCCATATACCGCGATATTCCATCTTGATACGGAATTGGTATTGTGCTAATGTCTGTGGATGCAGGGAAACAGGTTGGAGGGATCCAACTGGATTCCTCACAAATATTTATTTGATTTCATATATTGTGATATTTGATTGTTATCATGAATGATATATGATGTTTGAAAGTTGTGATTGACTATTGATGTGTTGCATCATCGGATCCAATTTTCGAAATTTAAAAACAACGATTTTAATTTCTAAAGTGATTTTTTGGAAATATACGTTTATAAAATATTTTTTTGGAATTGATTCATCTTAAATAAATAAACGTTATAATTTTAATATTATAAAAATTATGATTTTTGAGAAATACAGTTAAAAGTTGATTTTTGAAATTATGGGATTAGTGATTTTATAAAATAGTTTGAACTGGGATTTCTCAATTTATTATAAGAAGTTTAAAAATAGGATTTAAAAAAAAATTATTTTATAAATCAGAATGATGAAATTATAAAAGAGTTTAAAGATGTTTAAAGTAATAATATAAATTGATTTATATTAAAAGATTTATAAATTGATAGTTATAAATTTAGAATATCTTGAATTATAAAACGAGCTTTTACAAGTATTAGAATGAATTGAAAATGAATTTCATAAATGAATGAAATTTATAGAATTATAACGGTGAAGTTATAAATGGAATTTTATAAACAGTAGGTTTATAAAATTTGTAAAGCTATTTAAAAGAATGGAATTTGGATAAATAAATGAATCTTATAAGTTATAAGATTTATAATTATGAAGTTTAAAGGAACGATTTTATAAACAAATAAACTATAAGTATTTAACTTATAATATGAAATTTTAGTATATCACTGAGATATGAAATTGAATAGATTTATAAAGGAAATTTATAAAAGGAAGTTGTTATAAAATAAATAGAAATAGAATTTATAAACATTGTTTTATAAATCCGCAATGACTTATTTTGATAAGTGAATTGTTGTAATTTTATGGAGTTATATTCATGTTTTAGACAGTGAATAATTCTTTAAAATAAAATGAATAGAAGTGATGAAATTTATTAACAAGTATATTCACGTTTTTGAATAGTGAATATTATGTTAAAGAAATTATTTTGGATGTGATGTTTTAAATAGAATTAAAACGATCTAAAGATGTTTTAAAATGTATTGAGATTCGAAACCATAGATTTCAACATTCATTGTTGAAATAGATGTTTTCGAGAAATAGAAGGAAATGGTATATTATAACACTGTTGTTATAATAAATGATTTCCGAAAGGAAATGTTTTGTATAGTATTGGGATTTATATATCTATTTTAATTTCGAATCTCTATACTAGTGATTTTGGGTTGTCGTAACGATGTTTTACGCAACATTCGTTTTGGCCCAAATAAATATGTTTAAGTGAATGATTTCCTTAAAGAATGAAATATATACTTAATTTCGATTAGGGTATATTAAATATTTTCTAAGTATAGAAAATAAAAAGATCTGTGAATTACTTATTTTTAATAAGTATAGAAATGCTTTTCCAATATTAAGTGAATATTTGGAATTTATCTTTTTGAAGATAAATTGAAAATGAATATTAGAAATTGAATGGAAATCGTATATTCATAAATATTTTGGAATGTAAATTCAATATGGAATTTGGAAAATGAGTTTAAAAATAAATATTGATTTATTTTTTTTGAAGAATGGAAAAAATATATATCTTGTAAAGATATTTTTGGAAAATAAATAATTTGGAAAATTATTTGGAATCTGGTGATGTTGGCATATCTATTGATAGTTCAATAACCGACTATCAATATTTACCTTTAAATAGGTATTTGTTGTGATTTGTTTGAATTTGAATGCCACACTTATTTTTTTTTAAAATAAGCGCTCACTATTCGGGTTAATCGGGAAAGGACCTTAGGGTCGTATAACCCATTCCGAATATGTGATACGTCGTTATGAATTGCATTCGAAGACCGGTGTTGAAGACCGGATATTTTCGAAAGCGAAAGGGTTTCTTGTTGATTGTCTCTGCACTGGCTGATCCCCGGTATTGAGATCTCCATATGTGATGGGAAATCCGAACGTGATTAGAGATTATTCGGATTGCAAGGACTTCTTTGTAAGTGCCTTCGGTTCTGTTCGAGCCCGGAACAGACTTGTATGGATTGTGTGTCTGACATTACAAATTGAGATGTAAAGCCGATTTCTTTCAAATATATTTCTGTTGGTGGCGGAGAATTTATTCTCTTAGCTTAACACCCTTCTCTGAGACGTACGAGCTCAGAGGTTATATAGTTGAAGTTATCAGCGATATATTCCCAATTTGGTAATGTGACATACTGAGTGTTGCTGTGAAATGATCATTGTGTTGATTATTGGTGATAGGATCATTTATTTGATCGTCTATCTTGGTGATCATTTCTATGATCATTTGTTGACCCAAAGCATGGCTTTTGTATAAAGTATGTTTTTGTGGACGTGACTTCGTCGAGCCTCACAAACCGGTAATGGTCGAAACAGGAATTGTGCGGCAAGGTTTCCAGGGATCGCTTCCCTAGGGTATAGCCATTCCTTCTGGAAAAGGGTAGTATCATGGTATGGAGCCCAGATACTTACTCATGTTGAAAACACTTTATGATTGTGTGATGATGGTGACGAGAGCTCGGTGAAAGGTTCCAAAGGACCGGGGGTGGCATATCTGAGGGTTTGTAATATTCCTTGGGAAAAGGGATTCCCGGCTTTGTTTAGCGGAGAACGGTGGTTCTCGGGGCGTCCTTCCAGAGGCGTTTCCATGTGGCAATGGGAAGTTCCTTGGCCTGACCATTTGTTGGAAAATCCATTCTTCAAATACGAGACTTGTACGGTTTTAGTTGTATAACCTGTCATGGAATATGGTGGTAACCCGCTATTGAACATGGTAGCTATAGTAGGCATAAGTGCGAAATGTCTATGCTGGCTAAGATTTATATCTTTATTTTCGAAATGAATTTCTCTACACTATGCACTAGTAATAATATCAAATGTTCTTTTTTAATGCGTATCAAGCATATTTGACTATCATAAGGAGAAATCTCCTCCGATTCTGCGTTTGCATGTGTGTGTGTGCGGGAGGCCTTATGGTAGTCTCATTCTTAAAAGCATTGCGAATTGAATTTAAAATTATTCCTCCATTTGATTTTAAAGAAAAATAAACTGTTTTAGTTCTCGCACCAGTCACATGACTGACTCGGAGTTTATTGTTTTCCTTCCTAAACTCTGGGTGCCCACTAATTTTCACACGGGCAGTCAAGAGTGAAGGTTTATCAGGATATTCTGGAATTCAGGAGTTGCTGGAGACAAGATGGATGGCATTGGCGTATTAATAGTATATAGTACTTTCTTTTCCGCTGTTTGTTTGTTGTTGTACACTCTGATGATATGATGTAATGTAATGTAATGTAATAACTGATATAGTTCTTTGTTTAAAGATTTTTCATTTATCTATTATATGTTGTTCCGCTGCGAATTGTGAGATTCTGATATTGTTCTATTTTCTGTTTTCTTTTCTCTCTATTTTCTCTCTTCTACCTCTTTCTTTTTCTTTTCTTCTTTCTTAAACCCATAACATTTTGGGTTTCCGGCCTTCGATTTCTCGGCAGTCGATAAAGTGAGTATCGATGTTGAATTTTCGAAAGTCGAAAATTTTCGGGGCGTTACACCTTACCGCAGAGAAACTATCGCAAACCTAAATTTAGAGAGGGGAATTTCCGGAAAAAAAATTGAATTTTCAAAATACCTTTTATTTTTCAAAGAAAACAAATTTATACTTCTTTAGATTTGAAAAACGCTTTCTTTAAAGTGATTCTAGTAACTATTCATATTAAACACCATAAACTAAGCTTTGTGTAAACCAAAGCTCTGATACCACTTATAACGGCACGAGGCAATGGCGACCGGTAGGCTTTGCAACCATCCCAGACCCACCGTGGCATAACAATGGTACCCCAGACCTTGCTTTTACGGACAGCCTTTCGACTGTCTCGGCTTACGCCTAACCAACCCCTATTCACTAAGAGAGGACATGTAGGGGTAAGAGTCTCCCGTTCGCCACGAAACCGTGAAGCGGTTGGCGCAGTTGGTTGATGGTCCGGACTGCGTGATCGAAGGTCGAGTCAGGGTTGTTTCATTTGGTATCAAAGCTGAAGGTTAAAACTTTAGCTTAGGAGTATAACACATTAAGTAACTCATTAGAGATGGGGTGAAGTATACCCTAGAATGAGTAATCCCTAAGATATCCGATCGAATGCCTCAGTAAATTCTCTTACTATCCACCAATAGTGAGTATGAGTGCAAGAAGAGAACAAGATAGGGGACAGGGAAATACCAGTACAAGTGGTTAATGCCCTGCAACAACGGAAATAACCTTCTTTGTCAATCTCATTTGATTCGTCTTTCCAATTCTTTTGATTGCTTTGTAGCAGCTCAAGAAAGAAGCTTCAGTATAATGGTGACCCTACGAATCGTAGATAAGTCTCAATTTCGTATTCTCTTGGTTAAATTTCTATCAGCTTTTCGTTCTTAACCTTAGCAAAATTTAAATTTGATAAATTGGTTAACTAAGATATAAAGTTAAATAATTTGTATCGATAAAATCATTTCAATTAAAACAAAATTTGAAATTATATTGTAATTCCTTATGTTGATTGAAGTCCGAAGAGGGACAAGTTGATGTATACTTTGGGGTATTCCGACCTAAGTTGGAATCCATATCTAGTGTTTGAGAAATTGTAGAAGATTGAATCTATCTATCTATTCTCTGGGATCCGATATATTCTACGAACGATTAGTTATCCCTTCGAACTAGTCAATGCCTTTGCATGCTCATAGACCGGATAACCCGAGTATCTTGTGAAATAATTGTATGAGTTTATTCTCATATTGTTGATATTCTGATTTGGTAAGCCAAATACAGAATTGTTATCCAGTCTGATTTGGAAAGATATTTTCTATCTATCATCTTTTCTTTATCGTCTTCCTTGCAAATTTCGAGGACGAAATTTCTTTTAAGGGGGGAAATCTGTAACGATCCCAATTTTTAATTAAATTTAAAATTGATGATGAAAATAAATTTTGGAATAAAATTGTAAATTAATTTGAATCTTTCAAATTAAATGGGATATTTGTTTATTTGAGTATTGATTTTTAAAATTTAATTGAGATTTTGAATTTACATATTTAAAATCTTATAGATAAAAAATAACGTCCCAAAGTTAACAATTTAAATAAATAATATGTTTTAAACTTTTGGAATTTAATTTCAAATTAAATTGGATGAAAAATCCTAAACAAATAAAAATGAGTGATAGTAATATAAAATTAAATCCCAATTTTATTTTGAGATTAAAATATTGAAATAATAAATATTGTAAAAAGTCATATAGATTTAAAATCTTATATATATGTGTATATTACAAATATGAGTAAATTGAATGCATATTTAAAATTAATTTAAATTTGTTCAAAAAAAAAGTGTGAATGTATAAATGGATATGAAAGTTTATATTTCAAGTTTGAAATTGAAAATTGAATTTAAATTTGAAATAAATGTTTAAAAAAAAATTAAGTAGCATTAAAAATCATTTCTTTCATTAAAATTAATAAAACAAAATGTGTATAAAATGAGCAATAAAAGTTTAATAATATATATAGATAAGTTGCTTATTTAAAAGATATAATAGTCTTAATTCAAAAGCAAAAAATATATAATGAACTAAGCTTAAATATATTGGTTTAAAAAGTGATATTGTAAAATTGATATAAACAAAAGTTTACAAAAGCTAAATCATCTTGTATACTTAATAATTAGATTTGATAAAATAAGGACTTAAAACACATTGTACATATGCATATATACTACAAATGAATAAAAATATATATATTGAAATAAAATCTATAAAGTTTCTTTTGCTTTGTAACATCAAGGGCTGAAAACTTACATTCACAATAAAATGAATAATTAACAAAATCTATGGTTTAAGATCTTTTCTTACAAATGGCACAAAACATCAACTCCTTAATAAAATAATCAAATAGAAAATTCAGAAAACTTTTCACCTTCCAATTCGAATTTTAAATCTCCTAACATCTGATACTCAGTAGTCAAAAGATCATTGCAATCTTTAAACTCCACCACTCAAGCAAGAAAAAAAATTCAGAAAAGAAACAAGAAAGAAAACTGCCTATTTTCTTCTTCAATTCAAACTAAAAAACTGAAGTGATTTCTAAAGCCTCAAAACTGTAGTGTGCTCTCAGGTAAGTTTTTAAAATTTTATAGTTAATAAAACTATGATTTTGAAGTCATATTTTAACAACAAATTTAAATTAAAACTGCAGATTAGCTTGTAAAGGCAGAGGGCAGTTTTTCTTTGATTTCTGGAAATAATTGAAAAGGCAAGTAACTTTATTTTGAAATTTAAACTTGAAATTTAAATCTGTAATGAAGGAAAAATGAAGTACAATAACAATACTCAATCATTTATTTGCAGCAAAAGGTCAAGAATCAAAAGCTAATTCCATGCAGTAGTTCAAGTTCTTTGTTGCATTTAAAAAAAAATTAAGCTGTAAGTAAATTCAAATCCTTGTTTTGATATCAATAAATTGAATAAACAAGAGCATGCAACAGTTATTAAACAAAATGTTATAATTTCAAGTTGCAGATTTAAATTTCAAAATCAAAGTAGGAAAAAGAAAAGAATTATCCAGGCTTCATTTTCTGCTTTGGAAACTCTCTAGAAAAAAAACAGGTGAGCAAAACTTCAAGTTTGAATCTGCTATTGTTGTTTGTGAATAAACCTATGCTTGCTCTAATTTTCTTTGTGTTTGGATTCTTATATGGATGCTTATATGAATGTGAATGGCTTTGCATGTGAATGAGTGGCCAAGCTTATGTTTGATTTTCCTGGAAACATTTGTTTCCATGTCTCTGTCTCCCTGTAACATTTTAGTTACAGTGATGATTCAAAATCCCTATCTTTCAACCCTTTTGGAAAAAAATGGAATTGTGAAACAACAAAAGATATGGTTTAACAATTCACCATGTTTTAAAAATTGAATCAAAGCAAAACCTGGGTAACTTTACAAATACTGTTATATTGATTTCATGGTTACAGAATAAAACACATTCAAATACAACATTCTTTTCCCCTTCTTGTTCCTGAAATATGTTAGTAATTAAGTTAAGAATTTGTTGTTTATATTTGTGTTTCGTCTCAGCAATCAATCAAAGCAAATAAAACAGGTTCATCTTCACTGGAAGATGTAAACACAGTCATAATTCAAAATAGATGAAAATTTGAACCTCATGGAATTGAATTTCAGTAAGACCATTTGAATCATCATCAAAATTTATGATTTTAGAAACAAAAATCAAATTTTTTCATTGCATATTGCTCAAGAAATTAGGAGTTGATCGGAAAATGATTTTTTGGCAAAATCTGATGATCGGAGGCGTTATAGGCCTCGAATTCGCTGTCATAGATGGATTGAGGGTTCATGATTTCCAGAAAAATACTAGGATAATTTTTAAATCTTTGAATTTTCAATTCAAATTTGAAATAGGGTTTAAGAACCCATTTTCTGCGCACGGTCAAAATGACATTGCCGCACTACCCACGAGTGATCGCGATGCGTGTCAAGGGGTCAGATGGATGCGATGCATGACGTGGATGCTAGAGGAAAATTTTGGCGGCCTCTGATGGCCAGGGGAGGTGTCGCGGGACCGTTTTTCTGATGGCGTGCCTGATACTTTTGGGGTCCGGTTGCTCGATTAGTGATTTCGAAATAAATTCGAAATCAGGGTGTTCAAATGGGTTTAGGGGGTGGACGTTGTCATGTTGGTGGCCGCAGCACCATCCAACGGCGGCGAAGATAGCCGTGCACGTGCACGTTGATGGGTGGCGTGTCAGCGTGCTAGGTTGGGGAGGTCGAGGAGCGACTCGAAGCACAGCATGGGGAGGTTGAGGGAAAGCTCGAAGTTCCACTCGAGGGGGTTTCAGCGTTTATCGGGTCGTTTTTAAACCCTTAAGCAAAATTCGAGAAAAAAAATTCAACACGGGTCACTTTAGGGAAAACCCGAAGTGAAAGGGGGATCTTCTCGGGGCAAACCCGAAGCAGGTCTCGGGGAAGTGATTTTAAAACAAAACTCAGTTTGTTTTTGCCAATTTTTTTGAAAACTCAAGTAAATTTATGTTCTGGGTAAATTTAATGATAATGATAAATAGCATATGAAATAAATGGTATTTCAAATTTAAAATTTTATAAAAGTTGTTTTTAAAGTTTAAATTAACAAAAAAAATTAAAAGTAAAATAAATGTTTAAATGTTAATTTAAAAACCAAATTGATTTATATAAATGAAGTATTTCAAAAACATAGATTTAAAAAAAAAATTGTTTAAAAAAATTTAACTTGATAAAATACTTAGGAGTAAATCAAATATTCAAATTTTTAACTTAAAGACAAAATTCTTTATAATGATTAAATAAAAATTTTAAACCATTAAAATTTGTAATTACTTTATAATTAAAAGTTGATTTAATTAAAGGGTGAAAGTAATTAAGATTTACTTAATTATAAATTAAGGATTTTATGAATTAAGATAATTAAATTAAGAAAAGCTAGTTGATAAGGTTAATTAGGTTTGAACCAATTTATAGTTAAGAATAATTAATCGTTGATTTAAATTTTATAAAATAAATTGTGTGGTTAACACACTTAATCATATTTTCCCTAATTAGAGATGGTTAACTATCATCAATTGTTCTGTATTGGATTGATATTTTTGTTGTGATGTTGTGATTGCTTTTGATGAACTGTGATTTGTGATTTGTTCCCATATGACTGTGAAACCCCTTTTGCCCGTAAAACGGCATTTAAACTTCGATGCGACAGGGAGTCGGATTCCAATTGGTTGTCCGAAACCCACATCGAATCATATCAGTGAATCTTTATGATTGATAAATTTACTTTATCTATGAATCTGTTGATGAAGATAAGCGTTATGGGTTATACCGCTTATCGATATATCTGTGATGATTGATGTTGTGCACTATCGTGTAATACCCCCGGACTACACTACACACACACAAATATGGATTGCACGTGGAAATCGGTTAAGTCATAGACTTTTGAAAATATTTAAATTTGAAATTTTAAATTCAAATGGTTTTTGAAATGGATGGGATTTAAAGTAAAAAGCTTTGAAAAAGAATTTCAAAGATAAAAGTTATTTTTGAATAACTTAATTTAGTTTTGAAATCTGATTTAAATTTGAATTCAAGGTTTGAAATTAAATTCTATTTTTAGAATTTAAAATGAAAAAAAGTTATAGAAGCTTATATGGGTTTCAAACCATTTTTAAAGTGTTGTTTTGGGAATTAAATTTAACCCAAAGATTTTAACTTCTATAAATTAAAATAGGATTTTTTCCAAAATGAAAACTGTTTGTTTTCAAATGATAAAAGCTTTCGTATAAGAAATGGATTTCCAACTTGTATAAAAGGAATTTCAAGTTTAAATCGAAATGGTTTTCCAAATTATGAATAAATATTGTAAATGGTTTTTGAAAGCTATAAGTTAAATCTTTGATTTAAAGGTTAAATGGGCTAATCTAATTGGAATGAAAATTGTTTTGAAAACCGTAAATGGATCTTTGTGAAACTAGTTAAACTTTGTGAAATAAATCTTTTGCTTAAAGATTTGAAATGGTAATTTGGTTTAAACCATTTAAATGAAAGTTTTGAATAATAAGTTGTGACTTAACTGAAAATCCCATGTCCATATGTTTTTAAATATCGCGCTCATTATTCGGTTTAGCCGGGAGAGGACCTTGTGTCATATAACCCATTCTGAATAATGTTACGTCGTTATGGATAGCATTTGAAGACCGGTGGTGAAGACCGGGTATTTGCGAGAATGATAGGACGACCTATCGATTGTCTCTGCACTGAGTAGCTACGGTATAGAGATTTCCTAAGTGATGGGAAGTCCGATCGGGATTGTGAATATCCGGATTTGCAAGGGCTTCTTGGGAAGTGCCTTCGGTTCTGTTCGAACCCAGAACAGACTTGTATGGTTGTGTGTCTGACACTACACTTTGAGATGTAAAGCCGATTTCTTTCAAATACACATCTGTTGGTGGCGGAGAATTTATTCTCTTAGCTTAACACCCTTCTCTGAGACGTACGAGCTCAGAGGTTATGTAGTTGAAGGTTATCAGCGATATACTCCCAATTTGGTAGTGTGGCACGCTAAGTGCTGCTGTATGTTGATGATCATTTGTTGATCATTTGTTGATCAAAGCATGGCTTTGTGAAAAAGCGTAGCTTTGTGGTCGAGACCTCATCGAGCCTCACAAACCGGAAATGGTCGAAACAGGAAAAATGCGGCAAGGTTTCAGGGATAGCTCCCCTAGGGTATGACCATTCCTTCTGGAAAAGGGTGGTATCATGGTATGGAGCCCAGATACTTACTCATGTGGACACTAGTATATTTATTACTGTGTGATGTTGTTGTTGGAGGGCCCTCGGATAAAGGTCCCAAAGGACCGGGGGTGGCATATCTCAGGTTTATTCACCGGGAAGGGGGTAGCCGGCCTTGTGTCAGCAGAGAGCCGGGTAGGTTCTCGGGGCGTCCCGCCAGAGGCGTTCCCATGTGGCAATAGGAAGTTCCTTAGCCTGACCATTTGTTGGAAACTCATTCATCCAATACGCGCCTTGTACGGTTTTAGTTGTAGAACCTGCCATTTAACATGGCAGCTATAGTAGGCATAGTATAATGGTACCTATGCTGGCTAGGATTTATATTATACTTTCGAAGTGTTTTCCACTATGCACTAATAATAATATGAAAAAGAATTTTTGCGTAGTAAGCATGTTTGACTATCATAAGGAGAAATCTCCCCCATGTGCGCATTTGCATTGTGTGTGTGCCGGGAGGCCTTATGGTAGTTTCATTTTCCAAAAGCATTGCGGATTTAAATTTTAAAAGCTTTGTTGTTTATTTTGAAAGATAAAATTGTTTTGTTTGTTCACACCAGTCCCAAACTGACCTGGAGTTTATTGTTCCTTTCCTAAACTCTGGGTGCCCACTATTTTCCACACGGGCAGTCTAGAGTTGGGTTTTCAGATAATCCTGTAATAGGTATAGATTCGTTAGCCTTCGAAGCTCTTTGGATTTGTGGATCGCGTTTGCTACACTTCAGCATCACACCAGTCTTGCTCATCTAGGTGGAGCGTGATGGGGGTTTGAGCTAGCCTTGGTGTTTTGAAGAGGGAGTTCTTGGAGTTTGGCATTGAAGACACTATCTTTCCGCTGCTATTTTCTTTTATCTCTGATAGTGTTGATCTCTATTGTACCATTCTATTGTATTCTGTTGTATCAGATATTGTATCAAATGTTATATGTATCAAATGTATCATGCATATTTCTTCCGCTGTGTTGTACTTATTGTGTTATAAGATCCGGCGAACCAGGTTCGACGTTTGGATCTGCGGCATTCGAATACGAGTGTCGTATTCAGTGCCGATTTTAAAAAAAAAATTGCTTGATATTTATGACCTCTGTTTGTGGTGTTCTTTGTTGTTGCTGTGTATTATGCTTGCATGCCATATGTGAATGATTCCAGTTCAAAAGTCTGAGAAACCCAGTTTTAAACCTCTGTAAAATGTCCTATAATCTGAAAGTAACAAAATTTACAAGTTCAAAACAATTGTTTGATGAATCTGATGCATTGCTAAAATTCTTGAATCCATTATGTGATGCTTGAATGTTGGTTTAGGTATGGAATTGAAAGTACGTATGTGAATATGTATTTATGCATATATATGTCACTGTGAGTAACTCCATTTTTTTAAATGGGTAAAAGTTTGAGTTGCATGCTAGTATACTGAAATGAACGAATATTGCATATGTTTATAATAAATTGTAAAACTGCAGTGCCTCATTTTCTTTTAGATAAATAACCCATAATATTAAAAAGCTTTAATTTATATGTTGCGTGTGAATAACATCACTCTTCCTAAATTTTAGTATAAATCTAGTTGCATTTATTTGTCAGGTTTACAAAGTAAACCATATTAAAACCCAAATCTCACTCTTCCCTCTTTGGTTCTGAAATGGCAGTAAACAGTTAGAAAAAATTGTTGTTTAACCCTGTGAATTTTAGTAAATAAAACTGTGAGTAAACATTATTAAAAAGATTAGCAGATAAATGTTTGTTGCATATGAATTTCTGTGATGAAGAGTGTTGTATCTTAGCATAACCTCTGTATTTTGGTACCTGGTTTAAGCATGCATGTTTGATAGCCTGGTTATACCCTGTTTACAGTTCAGGATTTAAAGTTTTATCAAAAAGAAAAAAATTCAAATCTTCCCATCTGCACATCGTTAGATTTTGGGATTCAACAAGAATGATTTGTTCAAACCTAATTTAAGATATGAAATTTATAATTAATGAAGAAAAGTTAGAGTATCACTTGGGAAGGTAAATAACACTTTGTAACGATCCCCCGTTCTGACCGCTTCCAGCCGGTAATTAAACCAACTAGAAACGTTCAAAAGACGGATTGTTATTTAGTTTATAACATTTAAACAGAATCAGTCACAGAATCACAGAAACAATAATATATATCATAAATGAATTTTTTTTCTTTTATATACAAATATCAGAGTTATACAATGCATTTAAATTTTTAAACAGCGGAATATTTCTTTAAAATACAAAAATCCTGAAAAGCTAAAGTGAAGCGGTACTCCCCCCTCTCTCTCTAACTTCACTGCCCGAAAATCTTCAAGCTGTAAAAATACTCGGTCTGATCCGAGCGTTTTATGCAAAACATAAAAACACTCGAATCAGGATTAATCTTTATTCAAGTAAATAAATTTGTAATGAACTGAATAAAATGGTAACAGCCCAACAGGGTTGATAGTGCAGTGGCAGCAGAGATAATCAAAGAAAATTGGATCAGTCAAATAGCGTAAATAAGGCAAATGCCCACAAGTGAGCATTAGAAGTGTACAGGGGAACACTTATATCAAACTAGCAAGTACAAATCTGGGCAGCCAACCAAAACATCAAGCATACAAGCTCAAATAATCACAGCAACAATACTTTTAAATGGAGGCAGAGCAACAATGAAAATGCAAATGCAAATCAACAAAGAACAGGAACCAGACAGGTCAAGTTCAACAGTATGGGCCAGAGAATTGTACAAAGCTCCTACAGGGATGAACGGAAATGGCAAAAGTAAAATACATTATGAAAGACCACCAACTACAACTTCACAAAGATACAAGGCAAACTGGCACTCAGTCAAGTGTACAACAGTGTCAAGACGACTACTCCATGAAAATCAACATGAATGCATTCAAAGTGCACCAGTCATGCAAGCTACAGTAAAGCATGAACAGTGTGGACAATGAAAACCAAGCCATCAGGTCAGAGACAACACTCAAGCCAAACGAAATACATCAAAGAACAAGTCTCGACCAAACTCGGTAAGGAAATGCACCAATGGAAACTCAAATAAGTATGTGCAACTGTGAAAACTGAAGTGAACAAATGTCAACAGTGTGGAAGTCGAAATTACATGGAAGTATGGCAGTGAAACTCAAAGCAATGATCAAGTCAAGACAATGAAACTGGGTTAAAATTTTCTTGACATTAAAAGCTTCAGATTTAAAATTTTGAAACTGATATTCAGGTTATAAAGGGAAATCATAAAAAAAAATTGTTAAGTTTGAATTTTAACATTTAGCAAATGTTTTACTGTTATTTACCTTCCCAAGTGATACTCTAACTTTTCTTCATTAATTATAAATTTCATATCTTAAATTAGGTTTGAACAAATCATTCTTGTTGAATCCCAAAATCTAACGATGTGCAGATGGGAAGATTTGAATTTTTTTCTTTTTGATAACACTTTAAATCCTGAACTGTAAACAGGGTATAACCAGGCTATCAAACATGCATGCTTAAACCAGGTACCAAAATACAGATGTTATGCTAAGATACACATGCAACACTCTTCATCACAGAAATTCATATGCAATAAACATTTATCTGCTAATCCTTTTAATAATGTTTACTCACAGTTTTATTTACTAAAATGCACAGGGTTAAACAACAATTTTTTCTAACTATTTACTGCCATTTCAGAACCAAAGAGGGAAGAGTGAGATTTGGGTTTTAATATGGTTTACTTTGTAAACCTGACAAATAAATGCAACTAGATTTATACTAAAATTTAGGAAGAGTGATGTTATTCACACGCAACATATAAATTAAAGCTTTTTAATATTATGGGTTATTTATCTAAAAGAAAATGAGGCACTGCAGTTTTACAATTTATTATAAACATATGCAATATTCGTTCATTTCAGTATACTAGCATGCAACTCAAACTTTTACCCATTTAAAAAAAATGGAGTTACTCATAGTGACATATATATGCATAAATACATATTCACATACATACTTTCAATTCCATACCTAAACCAACATTCAAGCATCACATAATGGATTCAAGAATTTTAGCAATGCATCAGATTCATCAAACAATTGTTTTGAACTTGTAAATTTTGTTACTTTTAGATTATAGGACATTTTACAGAGGTTTAAAACTGGGTTTCTCAGACTTTTGAACTGGAAGCATTCACATATGGCATGCAAGCATAATACACAGCAACAACAAAGAACACCACAAACAGAAGTCATAAATATCAAGCAATTTTTTTTTTTTTCAGGCATTACAAAAACTACTTGACTTCTAAAAAAAAAAATTAAAAAAAACTTTACTTTATCTTGAGAGAAACAAGTTCATTCAAACATTAAGTCATAATAGCCAGCAGATCAAAAGAAAAGATTTTTTTTTCCAAGTGTTTAAACTTTTCTTCTCTTTCAAACAGGTCTTAAAACTTGTAACCAAAGGCAGCGGCCTTCTTTTGTCCATTCACAGACTTGCATATTTATATTTGCATACGTATACTAACATATTTTCATTCACACAAACATAACTTTAACATCACTTTAAGCAGTCATCTCATTCTATCAAAATATAAACATATAAAGGTTTAAGGGTGGTGTTTGCTCACAGTATTATTTTTCTTGAAACTTTATAACATAACAGAGGTGGCATATATATACATATACACAAACATGCATCCATCACAATATAAATAAATTCACATCCACACAGGCAAACAGGCATTTTAACAAGAGAACAGCATTTATCACTGCATATAACATAGATTTGGATAGGTTTTTTTTTTTGAATTTAATTTAGACTTGCAAACTGAAAGGTGTACAGAGAGTACCATACATGAATATGTACACAGCAGATGTCTTGTAATACACATCCATTTTAAATTTTATTAGCATGCAACCAGAATTTCATACTTAAACCCTTAAAAAATGAGATTACTCACAGGTAAAGAAACCAAGAACCCTGGTTTTTAAAAAAAATAAGATTTGTTCACCTAGATTCCAAAAGAAACAGAGACCAGATTGTTTTTTATTTAATTAGATCTGGGTATTTCGGTTCTCCTTCTTACTTCCTATATTTTGTTTAAATACTAAATATTTTCTTCTGAAATTATCTTTGGAATGACTTTATAATATCATAAACATCTACTTTCTGTACTCAGGGCTTGAATTTATTTAAACAAGAAAATATAGATTCTTAACTCAAATTCTCAAAGCTATAAACCAAGAACATTATACTTGTTCCCAGACAAACAACATGCAGCAACCCAATATCAACAAGCAAGCACAACAAGGCAAATTCACAGATTTATAGATATCATATTCAAAGGGAAGAATTTCAAGTTTGCTCACAAGTATTCATTTTCCTTACTACATTTTCCTTAACCAGATTCAAAGATTCAACACATGCAGCAAAACAAAACAAGCAAAGTTTTGATAGCATCTGTTCTCATCAGTTTAAATTTATTTAAAGAGCAAATGGAAGCAAACAACACCCAACAACTATACATGCAGTGTCTTATCTGTTTTATCTATTCTTATCAGTTTAAATCAAATTAACAGAGCAAATGATAGCAAATAACACCCAACAACCATACATGCAGTGTCTGTTCTCATCAGATATGTATGTGAATCACTTGCAAAACATCAGACCATAGAAACACAAATCATAGCATGTAACCAAGCACCCAATTCAAACAAATATAAAAACTTGAATAAGATTAATCGTGAGAAAAACTCACCATTGCTCGCTGGGTAGAAGACGATGCAGCAAACACGACGAACTAGTACCGGAGCTTCGCAAAAACCCTATTTTGGAACAAAGAGCGCAATCGAACGAAGGCCCCAAATTATCACCAGCCCTAATTTAGTCGATCGGAGGAAGAAAGAAATTGAGAGCCGCCATTATTTTTCGTTTGTTTAGGGTTACGAATCGAATGGAGGAATGAGGGAATGGGTATACTTAATCACGGCACCAATATCAAACGTGGGCCGACCAAAATTTTCAAAGCCCAAACAACAATCAACAAATTTTCCTCTTATATTTTTATTTTGAATTTCAATGGGTTTTATTACTACTTTGCTTTGTTATGTTTTTGTTTAAATTATGTTGTTAAAATTTCTCCAATGTAGTTACATAATATTTTTCAAAATTTATAAATATGTTGTTTAAATTTTTACTATGTGTATTTATTCATCTATTTGTATTGATTAAAATTTTATTCCTTTTTACTTTAAGGAAAAGAAAGATGTTATTTAAAAACTAACCACCCATTTATAAATTTACATAAATAAAAAATCCTTGTATCCAATATTATTTTTCTAAGTCATTAGTTTGAATTAAAAATACAAATTCAATATTCAATTTCAACTCCAAAGTCAAATTTAAATTTTTATTCAACTTTGTATAGATTAAATTTTAATATTTAATCGCCAAATTCACAGTTATATTGGGAATTCAATTTAAATTATCATTCAAATATTTAAAATTAATTAAAAAATTTCAATTTAAATTGTTCAAAAATTCAGGATCGTTACAATCTCCCCTCCTTAAAAGAATTTCGTCCCGAAATTACAAGTAAGGAAAAATGATTGTTAAAATTTCACTAATATTTATACCCTACTCAATTTTATCAAGTTTGAAACTTATTAAAAATAAATAAATGAGTTCCATTTGTTTTATCTCAATAGCTTTGTTCATTATCTCCTGCTCATTAATTTCTACAATCAAGACGTAAAGATCTTTTACTAAAATTTTCGACTTACGAAACTCAGATTTAACTTAAAATTCTTCACGTTAGAGCTTTGCATATTATATCTTTTCCAAAGCTGTGGACTTTCAAAATATTTCAAAAATCCTCTTCCTTAGTTTATTAGGTTGGAATTATCTAATTTCAATTTCAGACTATTGATTTTCTATTTAAAGTTTGAAAATACTTGCTAACTCGAAATTTAACAAGTCTATCGTCATTCTTAAAGACATTAGGCATACGCTGGCCAGGCGCAAGTCTAAAAATCTCCAAGTACTAAATATACTTGCTTCAATTCCCGGTGAAAATACTTAAAAATTCTTTTTAAAAATGGATATGGAAAGCACGTTCCCCCATGGATCACAGTTACCCGGCGGTTACGCTACTATCCCAGTAGAATCGCTTGTAACCGTAGATTTCTCATCTCTCTTGAATTTCGCCATGGTTGTTGCCATATATCGCGGTCCACACGGCGGTTACGCTACTATCCCAGTAGAATCGCTTGTGACCGTAGGCATCTCGCCCCTCGAATTTCGCTTTGGCATCTAGATTGCAGTTTACTCGGCGGTTACGCCACTATCCCAGCGGAATCGCTTGTAACTGTAGGCATCTCGCCCCTCAAATTACGCTAGTCACTCCAACTAATGGAAAACAAATGGCAAATCCAATTAATGAAAAATAAATGGCCAATCCAACTAATGGAAAACAAATGGCCAATCCAACTAATGGAAATCAAATGGTCAATCCAACTAATGGAAATCAAATGGTCAATCCAACTAATGGAATTCTACGTAGCTACGATTTTCAAATGGACACTCATCTCGAGTTCCAACAACCTTCACAAATTTTAAATGGAAGGTACTTTTCCATATCCTCACTTTGGAAAACATAATATCATACATACATATATAATATTTCATTTCACATTTCGTACATATCATACCCATGTACTTACATAAGTTTTCCCATAACAATTACTTTCCAAACTAATGGTTTTCGACTTTATCGTATTCTCATATATATGTTCTGAAAATCTCAATATCTCATACCCATAACAAATAGAGGATTCATAAATTTTCCAGCTCATTATCCATGTAAAATTTTCCTCTAAGTCGATTTGGAATTTTAAGGTTATCTCAAACCTAATTCATATTCATAATTCAATTTATTATCGACTTCACACTCGATTTGGATTTCACGTTACATTGTCAATTCTCAACACATAATTGATGTCTACCGATATATAACCTCTGAGCTCGTATGTCTCAGAGAAGGGTGTTAAGCTAAGAGAACAAATTCTCCGCCACCAAACAGATATATATTTAATAGAGATCAATTGATATGTCATCAATTCACAATGTTAAACATACAATCCAAATCAACCATCCAATTTCAAGTTGAACTAATTGTTCAAATTTCCCAAAAATATCTACACAAGATATATATAATTTTTTCCACACTTAACCATTTGAAAACAAATTTCAAATCATTTTTTTTTTCACCTTTCAATCTTTTAAAACAAATTTCAAAGCAATTTCCTTAAACGGAAACATTTTCAAATAGTTATCCATTTTAAACTTAAAATGGTTCATTTAAATCAATCAAATAAATCTTTACCGATTTATTTTAAACTTACGTTTCGAATCCGTAAATTTATTTCCACATTTTCAAAATAAATCAATATTTATTTTTAACAAATTTCCCTTTCTTTTATAAATTCCATAGTGAATTTACATTTCTAAAATATCTATGAATATACGATTTTCAAATCGATTTCTAATATTCATTATCAATTTATCTTTAAAAGATAAAATCTCAAAACATTCACTTCATATTGGAAAAACATTTCCATACTTAATTAATAATAAGTAATTTACAAATCCATTTCTTTTCAACACTTGAAAAGTATTCAATATACTTAAATCATAATCAAGTATATATATTTCATTCTTTAAGGAAAGCGTTTTTTTTTAAACACATTTATTTGAGTCAAAACGAATGTTGCGTAAAACATTGTTACGACGACCCAAAATCACTAGTATAAGGATTCAAATTTAAGGTAGATATATAAATCCCAATACTATATAAACATTTCCTTTTGGAAACCATTTACTATAACAACAATGTTATAGTCCACCATTTCCTTTTATTTCTCTCGAAAACGTCCATCTCAACAACGAATGTGGAAATCTATGTATTCGATAGTTAATACATTTTAAAACATCTTTAAATCGGTTAACTTCATTTCATAATATCACTTCCCTAAAACATTTCTGTTTTATTTAATAATATATTCACTGTCCAAAATCGTGAATATACTTCTTTATTCAATTCAATGTTTATACACATTTATTTAAAAGATTATCCACTATCCAAAATCGTGGATAAAATTCCTAACCAACATTTATTTATCACAATATTTGATTTAAAGGATAATTCGCTGTCCAAAATCACGAATATATCCCCTTTAATAACTTCTATGTTTCATTTATCAAATTCAATTGGTTTCGAATTTATAAACAATCTTTACAAATTCCATTTCTATTTATAAAACTTCGATTTATAAATATCCTTTATTAATTCAATTCAATTTATATAACTCAATTATATACCAAAAGTCCATATTATAAGTTAAGTACTTATAATCCATTTATTTACTAAATCGTTCTTCACAATATTTGAAATCAATTTTCAAAAGAATTCAGAATCAAATTCCCAAATTATAATTTAATGATCCCCTTGGCTATAACCAAATTAACATGTTGTTTTATTTCCCGATTATTACTTTGGAGATATTCAAAATATTTGATTTAAACCAATTCATTAATTCACTTTATATTTTACTTTTCATAAATCTCAGCAATTCGATAATGGGTTTTCAAATGATCGGGACTCAAATCTAAGAAGACCTTACCGAAGTGAAACTATCGCAAACCTAAATTTAGAGAGGGGAATTTCCGAAAAAAAGTTTGAATTTTCAAAATACCTTTTATTTTTCAAAGAAAACAAATTTATACTTCTTTAGATTTGAAAAACGCTTTCTTTAAAGTGATTCTAGTAACTATTCATATTAAACACCATAAACTAAGCTTTGTGTAAACCAAAGCTCTGATACCACTTATAACGGCACGAGGCAATGGCGACAGGTAGGCTTTGCAACCATCCCAGACCCACCGTGGCATAACAATGGTACCCCAGACCTTGCTTTTACGGCCAGCCTTTCGACTGTCTCAGCTTTCGCCTAACCAACCCCTATTCACTAAGAGAGGACATGTAGGGGTAAGAGTCTCCCGTTCGCCACCAAACCGCGAAGCAAGAACCCCCTATCACATTCACTAAGAGTGCAAATTGTTTTTAAATGCTTTGTTTAAGAAAGAGATGTTATATCTTAAAGATAAATAGAATTTAATGATTTGGATTCATTAAATTATTAAGTAAATTAATCAAATAATTTATAAATGGTTAAATAAAGATAGTAATTACTTAGTGAAGCCGAATAAAAAGGGACATCTAGACAGGGATGGCCTTATCCTAATAGGTGCTATCCACATAGCCTTGCTGCATATCCCTTGATTTTCAGTCATTCCTGGTTGGTAAGGCTTGAGGCTAAGCGTTAAATTTTTAGAACGTTTCACTTAGAATGCCCATCGCCCACCTGACGATGTTCCGAAAGTATTCATCCAAAGAAGTATGCCCCGGGTTCGAACGGAACCGAAGGCACTACTCGTACTATAGCCATTTTGGAATCATCCTCAGGATTAGTAACGACTAGCCCTTGCACTTCACTGCTCCATCTTCGAATCCGAACTCGTTTTTCCTACGAAAACGTACAAACCGGATCAAAGTGGTTTTCGAGAAATTAATCCCGATCCCGATCTCTTCGAAACGATCAACGCATTGGCCAATATTGATAGTTGGTTATTTAACTATCAAATAATCATTCACACACAACCATCAAACAATAAATATTTTCCTAAATTATTTATTAACCTAAAAAATATCTTTGCAAGATATATTTCCATTTTCAACCCTTTTGGAAACAGTTTTCAAACCTACTCTTTTCATGGAATAAATTCCCAAATCTTTACTTCCTCTGAAAACATCCAAGTACCAATAATTTAGATTTAAAATAATTTAAATTAAAGCTATTTACATACTTTATTTGAAATATATACATACTTTATTAATGTTTCAAATAAAAGTGCTTATAAAATTTAAACTATTTTATTTTAGATTAAAAGTTAAATCATACTAAATTTAAAATAAGAGTTATGAAATCCTATACAAGTTTTCAAATAAAACTTTAACCAATTATCTTTAAAATAAAACCATTTTATAAAATATAAATATTAATAATATTCTTTTAAAACATAATACCAATTACCCCTTTTAAAATAATTACTTCTATAACTAATTTGATAAATGTTCACTTTTAAAATTCTTACAACTTAAATAATAATTTCTTGAAACCATTCTTTAAAACAACTTCAAAACTTCTAACTTTTACTCAAAAATCTGCTTTAAATACGTACTTGGCTTTTCAGGGAAATACACTTCCATTTTAGAATAAACCAAAGAATTCTTTTTATAAATCCCGCTGGATTTATCTCAATTCAAATTTACATTTAAATCCCATAAATTTCTTCCAGCACTTTAAAAATAAACCCTCTTTTTATTTTTAAACACATTTCTATTTCCTGGAAATCACTTCCAAAATATATGCTTAAAATATTTAAAAAAAGGCTACTAGAAATTTCTTAAATGAAAATAATACTTAAGAAAAAATAGAGGAGTTTCTAAGTAATTTAAAACAAAATTACCCTTTCAAATAAAGTTATTAATCCATTATTTATTATAATTTCCTTTTTGACATCTTATTACTACCTTACCTTTAAAATAATTAAATATCGTAATACTTAAATAAGTATCTACTTATACTTAAAAATAATTAAAATAATATTTTTTTTTCCTAAAATATTCTAAAACCCATTTTAAACTGCCAACTTATAATTTGAAAGCTTTTCTTTGAAACATACCAAATTTCCAGGAAAAAATGCACTTTCCATCCTTTAAAGATAATCTCATCTCTACCTTTAAAACAATTTTACCTTTCTTATAGAATTTTTCCGCAGAAATCTATCTTTCAAAATTTATCCACCGAAAAATATACCAATTTATTTATAAACTCAATTTATAAATTTCTGTCTCTCATTTCCATTCCAATCTCAAATTTCAAAACCATTTACAAATTTCAACCCAATTTCTCGAATTCAATTCACTTAAATTCATTACTTAAAATTACTTTTCATTTCCTTTTTACTCCCATTTCACTTTATTGATAATTTAAAATACCAAATTATATTATCCAACCATAACACATCATAATAAACTCCAAATCAATCTGACACAGGATATTAATGAAATATATCACAGATTATAAATATAATTTCTATTTGTGAGGAATCCAGTTGGATCCCACCAACCTATTTCCCTGCATCCACAGACATTAGCATAACAGATAAAATATCATATCCAAACTAATAATAATATTCACATTCGACCAATCAATCATTCATTTAAATTTTAACTATTTAAATTAACTGGAAATTCCAGATGTGAGTGAGATTAACTCACCCTGAATTTCGACGAGCGTTTTAAATTTTGAACTAAATCGACCGCAATCGATTTAACCCAAAATACCACTAACTCCGATCGTCTCCAAATCTAGAATGCAGCGTAGATCGCGTCGCTGCGATCCCGGCGCTTCTTGTTTCGTTTGAATCTGACAAAGTATGCACAAGATATGAATTTATAAAGTTTGTATAACATTTTAAAACAAAAAAAAAATTATATATATACCATCGGTCGCACATCCAAAAAGCTTGCAATCAAGGCTGCTGCTATTCTTCCTCACGCAATTGACCAGGGTTCAATGAAACCCACTACCGCCGTTTAGGGCAAAAATCGCTACCCAGTATACTCGCCGAGACAACAATCTACCACCGCCCTGACGTGCGTCGGCCCCACCTCCTCCTTCGGCCGCGAGACGGCGAAGTCCGGTCCCTCCAATGAACGGGAAAACGCGCATGAACGGCCAGTCTTCAAGGTCGAAAATTCGACGATTCACCACACCAAACACGATCTTGACCGTTGGATCTGAGCATCTCTCCGCCCTCTACAATCTTCGTGTTGGAAGAATTTACTAAAACTCAATAGATTGATCGCAAATTAGAGATGAAAGTCGATGTTTCTCAGCCATTAAATATCTATGGCTGCGGCTTGCAAAGGAACTAGGGTTTCGGCTGAACAAACGTGTATATATACGTTTATAAATAATATTTTATTAATATTCTCAATTTTAACGAACTTTTGCAAATGAACTCCAAATCTCACGTGCCGCCAGGCGTTTATAAGGTTTTATCTACATTCCGAACACATTGGAACGTGTTTCGGAGGCTAATTCAATCATATGCGTAAGTTACGGGAATAAACGATCAATTTTAAATTAAATCGATTAGAATAGTTTATATGCGTTTTGAGCTGCCAGTGTCAAACGACAACTCCGATTCCTACGAAAATTGAAATCCGATAAAAACTAACTATTAAAGATCCAATGGAATTAGTTTCGTCGAATTCCAAAACTGTGTCCCGGAAGGCTATTTTAATTTGTCGATTATTTCCAACGATTTTCAAAATCGTCGAAATCATCTAGAATTTCACTTTTTAAACTTTACTAACTTTATTATAAATCATACAAAATTTATATTCACATCAGAAATCATTCTGATTCATGTCGAACCAAAATCTGATTATTTTCATTATTATATTATTAAATTCCATTATTAAATTAATATAAAATTCCAAATTTAACCTATCGACTTTTAATTCCATCCAACCGTCCATGTAACGACCCGTTAAATTCGATGATATTAAATGAGTTAATTTAATATGATTTCTAATCTAATTTAGAATGAAATAAAAGTCTTAAGATTTTATTTGAGTAAATGTAGGAATTAGATATAGTAACTGTAATTAAAGGTTAACAATTTAAATGTTTATATGGCTATAGATTGAAATAACGTAAATTGGCGTTGGTGGTTATAAAATTATAATTTGTTGATTAATACTGGAAGATATAAAGCGGAAATAGTATTAATGAAATAATAACTGAATTGAATTGCAACTATATAAATGAAAGTAAATTTTATGTAGTGGATGTCAACATTGAATAAATTTATTTAAAATAAAAGATTTAAATGCATGTTTGGATAGAATGTATGATTGATGGATTAAGTGGTAAGTAATTAGAATTTAATTCTATAAATTTGGAACTGAATGTATGTAAATAATTTTGTAGGAATAAGTTAATTAACAATTTATTTGTGCATAACCGATTTAATTGAAATAACAGAAAGGACAAGATTTTGTTTTGCCTAGGAATGTATATATTGATAAACTATAACTAAGTAGGAAGTTTGGTAGTAAATAGGAAATAAGATGACAAAGGCAACTAGTAAATTAATAAATGAATTCATAATAATAAGTAGTAATTAATGCATAAATATATTTGGCATTTGGGATAATTACCAAATTTTACCCATTCATCTAATTTATTTAATTGAATCTAAATCTATGGCAACATTTTTGTTATTAATGGTTGTAAGTGATTTTGAATGTAAAAGGGTAACAATTATTTAGGTTAACCATTCATTGAGTATATTAAGTTAATGATGGAAATAGAATGAAATAAATCTAAATTTATTTATTTTGTTTTGTTAATATGTTCTAGTTAATAAAAGGGAATTTATAAGAAATGAAGCCTGCACTAATAAAGTGTATTATAATTCAAATGTTATTTATACACATAAAATGTCTATTTACTGTATAGAAAGAGTCTAAATCAATAAACGAATTTATTGAGGTTTCGATTTTAATTTATAGTTTTTAATGCAGACTTAATTACAATTAATTGATTTAAAAGGTGTAGTTAGCGTAGATTTTGTTTGTAATTGTAGAGGGTTAATTTTATAAGACAAAATTTATGCTAATTCTACTTATAATAGGACCATGGGTTGTTTTAGTACAGAAAGCAGGATTTATAAATTTAATTAAAGTATCAAAATTCAACAATGGTATTTATTGCATAATAAAATGGAATTAACGTTTAAATATTACGTCATTGAAATTTAAATGGAATTCGCGGATATTAAAGTGAAATCATGCACTAATGTTTGTGGCACCCTTATTTTTGGATAATAGGTGAGAATATAAAGGTTGAAAATCTAATATATGGGTCTTTGATAATTTAATTTATAATTTCTAAATATAAGGAAGTAGAGAAGTTAACACTGAAATTGATAGACTTATCAACTTTTAATTCACATCTAAAGTTGATAAATCATTTAAATTGATTAAGAAATATTTAAGCGATAAAATTGGTAAATTTTTGGAATTTAGATATAAAATTGGGTTTTTATAATTTATTTTAATTTATTTAATGAATATAAAAATAGCCATTTTGGCCACGGACTCGGATTTCGACGAAACCAGTTTCATCGGATCCTTATCGGTGAATTATTGTAGGGTTTCAAGTTTCGTATCGATCGGACATGTCGTTTGATCGTACGGACGCGAAACGCCTTGGAATTGATTTAATTAAAATCAATTTGAAATCAATTTGGAGATTTTGTTTTCAGCATAACTTCTTCATACGATCGAATTTGGACGTGTAAATTTTTCCATCGCGTTCAGAATATTTTGAAATACCTAATTGGATATATGGGTTTAATAAATTCCGGTCCAGGGTTAGAACGGGTTTTTGGGCCATGGTTTGTTCCGCACGTTCATCTATCAGGTCTATCTACTCCAATCCAACCCTACTTATAAATAGACGATTATAAACCCTAGCCTCCATCTTCTATCATTTGTCTATACGTTCATTTTCTTCATCTCTTTCTCTTCCTCAATGGTTGCAAAACCTAGATCTATCTACAGTTCAAAATCAAAAGTCAAAATTCAAAATTTCCAGAAAATTTCCAGAAAAATATATGTTGATGCTCTTGACGAGCGTAATCCAATGGTGAAATTCGTTTGTCGATCCGAGTCGCTGTTTTTCCAGAATTTAGGCTTTTATTTTCGGCCGTCCATAGAGCAAGGATTCGATTGACGATGGATCTTCGAGGTTATTGCGATCGGGTGGCATGGTCTTGTAGAGAGGGTCGAGACGAGTTGATCTATACGGTCAGTTGGCCTATTTGTGCTAGGGTTTCGCCTCGGTTGCGACATTTGGGCACACGGTGGTGCGTCGCTACCTGACGCCGGAGGTGGCCGTGACCTAGGGGGAGGTGCGGCGTGAGGAGGGTAAGGCAGTGGTGAGGGCCGATCGGACTCAGGGTCGTCGAGAAAGCGTCAACAATTGCAAATAGGGTTTCCAGTAACGGCGGCTAGGGCTTGGTTTCAGTTCGTGTTGTGCGTATGGGGAGGGACGATCGCGTTTGCTTCTGGGTTCATGCGCTGAGTTACGTTGACGAGTTGTAATTAGAGAGGGTATCTTTTGTTATTTATTTATTTTATTTTATTTCAAATTTTCAACTCGATAAAATCGAATAACTTTTTCATACGATACCCGTTTTACGAACGGTTTTTTTTGTTAGGTTCGTATTTAAATTCCGGAACTGTTGACGCTGGTTTGGACAAATTCTGAGACCGTCAAATTTTTGAGTTTAAATTGAATATAAATTCGATTTAAATTCAAAAGGTGAGTGTTTTAACCCACTCACAACTTCTAAAAGTTTTTATGTTTGTTAAATTTATTTTAGATATGAGTAGAAATTTATTTATGACTGTTTGGCATGTTTATTCATCATATCTATTAAATCGTGTTATTTAATTTAACTGTTAATTTATTTTATTTATTGCATATTAATTGATAGTTAGAATTAATTTATTTGCATATAAATTGCTAGTAAACAGTTATAAAATTTATTACTGAATATAAACTATTAGTTTAATAGTTGTTAAATTTTATTTTGAATATAACTGCCAGTTATTACCTGTTATATATTATCAGATATATATTGATATTGATTTATTATTGGATGATGATTGTGATTTGGATGATGGATGATTTTGATGAATGGATGTTTTATTGTATATCATTAAACTGCAAGTTATCATGCATTTTTCGTTTCATTCGGGATTGTGGTTTGAAATGATATACAACCGCAAATTTTATTTTTAAATTGCGGATTGAAATGATAAATATCCGTATCACTTGACCATAGGATAGAAAATTATATACAGGCACCGTGGTCTATATATAAATTATTTTAAAGTGATTTCTGTGGTTTGGATGGGATACGGTTTATAAAAATTTAATTTTGATATTTTATGAAATATTATTCTTCGATATATATACATATGAAGTTAAAAATTTTAAATTTAAGCTGTGTATAAACCTGTTGAATAAAAATGAAAAAAATTGAGAAAATGAAATTTTGAAATTTATCTTATGTGTTTAAGTTTGGAAATTTTAAGGTATGATATTTATAACTGGATTTTCCAAGATAAATTTAAAAATGAATATTCTAGTATAAAGTAAATTTGAGAAAATATTTAATTGCTAGAAATTGGAGTTTTATTAAAGGAATCTATGTGAATATTCAAGACTAAATAATAGAACATTAAATTGTTGAAAGAAGAAAATCCAACTTTAGTTTTGAAATATTAATACTCCAAATGGATATATATATAGAAATTGAAGTGGTTTGGTAACTTGAAAGTGATATAAAATTTACGGTTTAGACTTTAAAATAAAGAAATATATTTGTAAAGCCATGGAAAAAAAAATTTCTTTACAGAGTAACCTTAAAGTTAAACCATCTATTTTATATGCCGTTGAATATCCAAACCATTCAAGTTTTAGAAGTTATGGTCTTAAAATTTTGAATTTCGAATATTATGCTTTGAAAGTATAATTCAAATATTGGTTTCCAGATGTTATAAATTTTAATGCAGTATGATTTTTGGAAAAAAATTATATTTGGGCTAAAATGATATCATATTGTTTTGGGTTTTTGAAATGATATCGTAATTCCTAGTTTTGAAATGGGAAATTTTATCCTGGTTTTAAAGTATAAACTATTTTTAAATGACCGCGGTGTTATAATAACGATTGGTTGGCAAAGAGACCGGGATCGGATATGGACATACTCTCTGTCGATACCGAAAACCACTTTGACTAACCGTGTACGCGGTGGAGATTCCAGAATGAAGTAGGATGGTGGCGACGTTTCCTGTAAGGTAAATACGTGGACCCAACTCCCGTGAGTTGGCATAAGGTGGCTAAAACAGGAGCGATCGACGGGTTAATGAGGTCATTCCTCTGATCGGACACTCCTCTTCGATATTATACTTTGACTTTGGATTGATTCAGTGGCCAATTTTTCTTTGATTTTGGGGAGTTTGTTCGAGGTGGGCGGTAGCTGCGGCTACGCGTTACCATCGGCCCGGAAGCGTAATTGTTATATCTACCCTGGCATTGCCTAGTTGTGCCGTGTCACCTACCCTAGCGCGCCTTATACGATTTTGTTTTGTACCATACCTATGGAGTGCCCTCTGACGACGCCCAGTACGGGGGAGATTACGGTACTGTATAGACTATGGGAATATATTCTGTGTTAAGGGCTATATGGGTAACCCCTTAACGCTATTTAAAAGTAAGTTTATTTTATGAATAGACACTACTATAGTAGCGCAATATACTACATAGTAAATAGTTTAACGGATCCTTAAGAGATGTAAATTCCGAACATCTTTTGAGTTATTGTACTCATATTTATTCTGTTGATTTAACTTACATAAGATCTTTTAGTTCTGACTCGAGTGTTTTGTTTTTCAATTCGCTCGGGTCAGTCTGAGCGTTTCAGGATTTGAAGTTTTAGCTCTGGAGGACGAAGACGAAGATTGTAGTATTATTATCTACTATTTTATATTCCACTACACCGTATTCTGCTGCATTGATATTATTGGTATGTAAACTTTGATATTTAAATGTATAAAGAAGAATCGAATGTTTTGTAAACAGTTTCATAAACTGTATATTTTATTATTATATTTTATCCTTCCGCTGTGAGATTCTATTTTGTTTTATTTCTTCTCTGTTTTCTTATTTACCCCATAACAATCCGCCCTTCCGTATGGTTTGAATCGGCATGTGTGTCGATTTAAAGCGTGCGAAAAGGCGGGACGTTACATCTGGTATCAAAGCTTTGGTTTAGCGATAAACCTTAGCTTTGTGGGGTTTGACTCTTTGTTAATAGGGTAGTAATACCCTATGGGAGTCGCTGAGTGTATATATATGAGAGAGCGTATTTGTTAGTGATATAAAAAGATTTTAATATTGTGCTAATCTGTTCCGTTTTGTATTTATAAATTCTGGTTGGTGCATGGGACGCTATGACATCAATAGGGATTTCTAAACACTTAATAGGACAGACCGACATAATATTTGTTTTTTTAGGTGAATGAAATAACTTTGCCTATTATATTTTCTATATATATAAAAATATTTTATAAAGATATATATATTTGGTTGCTATAGATTGGGTGTTAGGTAATAAAAATATTTATAATAATTGAAGCTAAGTTGAAATTATAATAAATCAAATTGGAGATTTTAGAACTTAAGTCCGGAATGGTGAAAATCTACTTTCAAAGGATTTATGAAATATAATGATTTGATTTATAAGTACTTTCTTATATAAATATTTAGTATAATTTGGAAGAATTGTTTTAAAGAAGATTTTGGATAAAATAAATTTTGTACTTTCCTCTCTGTCGCTGGAAAATAACTTCGGTGATGGCGGCCGCATCATCGACTTTCATTTTCGAGTTTCAAAGGGGAGAGGCCACTGTAGTAGATTCTACTGCAGATTTATTTTGAAATTATCTAAAATTTTAATTGTTTTAAATATAATTAGAGATATATAAGTTGTAAGAAATTATTTATCTATTATTTTAAAATAATTTGAGATTTGACCCGTTATTTAATTCTTAAATTTCCATAAATTAATTGTTTAAAATTATTTTAGTAGATAAAAGGTACGTAATTAATGAATTGAAACCTCTAATTTAGGTAAGAGAATTAATGCTAAGTTATAAAGGAAGTTAAAATTTTAACTTATAAGAAAAGGGTAAAGATTTATTGAACAGTGAATGAATTAAAGGAATTGAGATAGACTTGTATAAGTTCAATTGCATTTTCTTTAACATATATAACTTACCAATTATGAAAAGTTGAAATGTTAGATAAGAGATTTGAATAGAATATTATACAAGTAGAAATTTTGGAAATAATGAAGTATTCAATGAATTGCTATTATAAATGAGAATTTAATGTATAAACTTAAGGATAAATTGAAATTTTACCATAATTAGAGGTAAGTATTATTAATAGGTGATTTAAACTTAAGTAAATAAAATGAAATTCTTTAATAAATAAGGATTGATGTGTAGGGTTAATGACTTTAGTATGATTTAAATGCTACTAGTTGGATAAAATGGAAAGTAGGTAATAAATAAATGACTGTAAACCCTAGGTTATAAATTAATAAAATCATGTATTTATAAGAATGAAGGTTATAAGGTTAAGAATTTAAGTGTAATTAAAAAGGGGTTACTGTAATTAAATATAATAGAATGTAAGCATTTAATAAATGATTGAAATTGAGAAGTGCATTAAATGTAATACAAACAACAGAAACTTACATAACCTGAATAGATATAAATGGATAATTGTAAGTTATAAATAGAAATAAGGAAACAACCATTTAATGAGAAATAAAATTTGAAGTTGTTAGAAATAAATGTAAATTATAAAAAGGAAAATTTATGTGGTATGAATAAAAGAAAGGAAATCAAACAACTAGAGTATGTAAAGAATTTATATAAGGTAATTTGATTTGTTGGTTTGAATTGTTATTGTTTGATCTATGGTTGGGTGGGTAAGGAAATTTGAAGTTGTTGGATGAATAAATAATCTATTTTTGTCCCATCTAAGACTGTTGAGTAAATGGTGCACTGGATAGTTATTTTTCACTCCGTACCATTTCAAGTTTTTAATCCGAACAACTATTTGTTTGTTTGATTTAATGATTGTTGTTTGTAGTGTGTGCTGTTTGTTAAAATTGATGGTTGTTGTATTGATTGTTGTTAGTGTTTGAAACCATGAAAATATTTCACTTTATATAAATAGTTAACCCTTTGGATTTTATAAGTGAAATGCAGGTTATGGAAGCAATTGCTACTGCTTTTGGTTCCATAATAATAAGCGTAATATTGCCCGACAATTAGGTACGTTTTCGGATTACGTTTTGTAGCGTTATTTTGTATATTTTTCCCATGTTGGGATATATTATTTTGAATATTATATATGATATTTTGTTATATTTAATATTATATCTTCTCCAGAACCTCTCCGTACAAAGGAGACTCTGCCAAAATTTTCCGAAAATTTTGGACTTAGAATTATGTTGAAAATGTTTTCCAACTTTAATTATTTAAGTATAAAAGGATATAATGATTATAAAACGGGTATATTTAATTTAAGGAAATTAATTTAGTAAATTATTGTTTATAAGTTAATATTTGAAATAAGATGTACCGTTTTATTCTTCCTTCTCCCTTCTTTTTCCTTTTCGGGGACGAAAAGTTTTGAGTGGGGGAGAGTGTAACGACCCGTTAAATTCGATGATATTAAATGAGTTAATTTAATATGATTTCTAATCTAATTTAGAATGAAATAAAAGTCTTAAGATTTTATTTGAGTAAATGTAGGAATTAGATATAGTAACTGTAATTAAAGGTTAACAATTTAAATGTTTATATGGCTATAGATTGAAATAACGTAAATTGGCGTTGGTGGTTATAAAATTATAATTTGTTGATTAATACTGGAAGATATAAAGCGGAAATAGTATTAATGAAATAATAACTGAATTGAATTGCAACTATATAAATGAAAGTAAATTTTATGTAGTGGATGTCAACATTGAATAAATTTATTTAAAATAAAAGATTTAAATGCATGTTTGGATAGAATGTATGATTGATGGATTAAGTGGTAAGTAATTAGAATTTAATTCTATAAAATTTGGAACTGAATGTATGTAAATAATTTTGTAGGAATAAGTTAATTAACAATTTATTTGTGCATAACCGATTTAATTGAAATAACAGAAAGGACAAGATTTTGTTTTGCCTAGGAATGTATATATTGATAAACTATAACTAAGTAGGAAGTTTGGTAGTAAATAGGAAATAAGATGACAAAGGCAACTAGTAAATTAATAAATGAATTCATAATAATAAGTAGTAATTAATGCATAAATATATTTGGCATTTGGGATAATTACCAAATTTTACCCATTCATCTAATTTATTTAATTGAATCTAAATCTATTTCAACATTTTTGTTATTAATGGTTGTAAGTGATTTTGAATGTAAAAGGGTAACAATTATTTAGGTTAACCATTCATTGAGTATATTAAGTTAAGGATGGAAATAGATTGAAATAAATCTAAATTTATTTATTTTGTTTTGTTAATATGTTCTAGTTAATAAAAGGGAATTTATAAGAAATGAAGCCTGCACTAATAAAGTGTATTATAATTCAAATGTTATTTATACACATAAAATGTCTATTTATTGTATAGAAAGAGTCTAAATCAATAAACGAATTTATTGAGGTTCCGATTTTAATTTATAACTTTTAATGCAGACTTAATTACAATTAATTGATTTAAAAGGTGTAGTTAGCGTAGATTTTGTTTGTAATTGTAGAGGGTTAATTTTATAAGACAAAATTTATGCTAATTCTACTTATAATAGGACCATGGGTTGTTTTAGTACAGAAAGCAGGATTTATAAATTTAATTAAAGTATCAAAATTCAACAATGGTATTTATTGCATAATAAAATGGAATTAATGTTTAAATATTACGTTATTGAAATTTAAATGGAATTTGTGGATATTAAAGTGAAATCATGCACTAATGTTTGTGGCACCCTTATTTTTGGATAACAGCTGAGAATATAAAGGTTGAAAATCTAATATATGGGTCTTTGATAATTTAATTTATAATTTCTAAATATAAGGAAGTAGAGAAGTTAACACTGAAATTGATAGACTTATCAACTTTTAATTCACATCTAAACTTGTTAAATCATTTAAATTGATTAAGAAATATTTAAGCGATAAAATTGGTAAATTTTTGGAATTTAGATATAAAATTGGGTTTTTATAATTTATTTTAATTTATTTAATGAATATAAAAATAGCCATTTTGGCTACGGACTCGGATTTCGACGAAACCAGTTTCATCGGATCCGGATCGGTGAATTATTGTAGGGTTTCAAGTTTCGTATCGATCAGACCTGTCGTTTGATCGTACAGACGCGAAACGCCTTGGAATCGATTTAACTAAAATCAATTTGAAATCAATTTGGAGATTTTGTTTTCAGCATAACTTCTTCATACGATCGAATTTGGACGTGAAACTTTTTCCATCGCGTTTAGAATATTTTAAAATACCTAATTGGATATATGGGTTTAATAAATTTCGGTCCGGGGTTAGAACGGGTTTTTGGGCCATGGTTTGTTCTGCACGTTCATCTATCAGGTCTATCTACTCCAATCCAACCCTACTTATAAATAGACGATTATAAACCCTAGCCTCCATCTTCTATCATTTGTCTATACGTTCATTTTCTTCATCACTTTATCTTCCTCAATGGTTGCAAAACCTAGATCTATCTACAGTTCAAAATCAAAAGTCAAAATTCAAAATTTCCAGAAAAATTCCAGAAAAATATATGTTGATGCTCTTCACGAGCGTAATCCAATGGTGAAATTCGTTTGTCGATCCGAGTCGCTGTTTTTCCAGAATTTAGGCTTTTATTTCCGGCTGTCCATAGAGCAAGGATTCGATTGACGATGGATCTTCGGGGTTATTGCGATCGGGTGGCATGGTCTTGTAGAGAGGGTCGAGACGAGTTGATCTATACGGTCAGTTGGCCTATTTGTGCTAGGGTTTCGCCTCGGTTGCGAGATTTGGGCGCACGGTGGTGCGTCACTACCTGACGCCGGAGGTGGCCGTGACCTAGGGGGAGGTGCGGCGTGAGGAGGGTAAGGCAGTGGTGAGGGCCGATTGGACTCAGGGTCGTCGAGAAAGCGTCAACAATTGCAAATAGGGTTTCCAGTAACGGCGGCTAGGGCTTGGTTTCAGTTCGTGCTGTGCGTATGGGGAGGGACCATCGCGTTTGCTTCTGGGTTCATGCCCTGAGTGACGTGGACGAGTTGCAATTAGAGAGGGTATCTTTTGTTATTTTTTTATTTTTTTTATTTTCAAATTTTCAACTCGATAAAATCGAATAACTTTTTCATACGATACCCGTTTTACAAACGGTTTTTTTTGTTAGGTTCGTATTTAAATTTCGGATCTGTTGACGCTGGTTTGGACAAATTCTGAGACCGTCAAATTTTTGAGTTTAAATTGAATATAAATTCGATTTAAATTCAAAAGGTGAGTGTTTTAACCCACTCACAACTTCTAAAAGTTTTTATGTTTGTTAAATTTATTTTAGATATGAGTAGAAATTTATTTATGACTGTTTGGCATGTTTATTCATCATATCTGTTAAATCGTGTTATTTAATTTAACTGTTAATTTATTTTATTTATTGCATATTAATTGATAGTTAGAATTAATTTATTTGCATATAAATTGCTAGTAAAAAGTTATAAAATTTATTACTGAATATAAACTGTTAGTTTAATAGTTGTTAAATTTTATTTTGAATATAACTGCCAGTTATTACCTGTTATATATTATCAGATATATATTGATATTGATTTATTATTGGATGATGATTGTGATTTGGATGATGGATGATTTTGATGAATGGATGTTTTATTGTATATCATTAAACTGCAAGTTATCATGCATTTTTCGTTTCATTCGGGATTGTGGTTTGAAATGATATACAACTGCAAATTTTATTTTTAAATTGCGGATTGAAATGATAAATATCCGTATCACTTGACCATAGGATAGAAAATTATATACAGGCACCGTGGTCTATATATAAATTATTTTAAAGTGATTTCTATGGTTTGGATGGGATACGGTTTATAAAAATTTAATTTTGATATTTTATGAAATATTATTCTTCGATATATATACATATGAAGTTAAAAAATTTAAATTTAAGCTGTGTATAAACCTGTTGAATAAAAATGAAAAAAATTGAGAAAATGAAATTTTGAAATTTATCTTATGTGTTTTAAGTTTGGAAATTTTAAGGTATGATATTTATAACTGGATTTTCCAAGATAAATTTAAAAATGAATATTCTAGTATAAAGTAAATTTGAGAAAATATTTAATTGATAGAAATTGGAGTTTTATTAAAGGAATTTATGTGAATATTCAAGACTAAATAATAGAACATTAAATTGTTGAAAGAATAAAATCCAACTTTAGTTTTGAAATATTAATACTCCAAATGGATATATATATATATAGAAATTGAAGTGGTTTGGTAACTTGAAAGTGATATAAAATTTACGGTTTAGACTTTAAAATAAAGAAATATATTTGTAAAGCCATGGAATTTTTTTTTCTTTACAGAGTAACCTTAAAGTTAAACCATCTATTTTATATGCCGTTGAATATCCAAACCATTCAAGTTTTAGAAGTTATGGTCTTAAAATTTTGAATTTCGAATATTATGCTTTGAAAGTATAATTCAAATATTGGTTTCCAGATGTTATAAATTTTAAAGCAGTATGATTTTTGGAAAAAAATTATATTTAGGCTAAAATGATATCATATTGTTTTGGGTTTTTTAAATGATATCGTAATTCCTAGTTTTGAAATGGGAAATTTTATCCTGGTTTTAAAGTATAAACTATTTTTAAATGACCGCGGTGTTATAATAACGATTGGTTGGCAAAGAGACCGGGATCGGATATGGACATACTCTCTGTCGATACCGAAAACCACTTTGACTAACAGTGTATGCGATGGAGATTCCAGAATGAAGTAGGATGGTGGCGACGTTTCCTGTAAGGTAAATACGTGGGCCCAACTCCCGTGAGTTGGCATAAGGTGGCTTAAACAGGAGCGATCGACGGGTAAAATATGAGTTGTGCCGTGTCACCTACCCTAGCGCGTCTTATATGATTTTGTTTTGTACCATACCTATGGAGTGCCCTCTGACGACGCCCAGTACGGTGGAGATTACGGTACTGTATAGACTATGGGAATATATTCTGTGTTAAGGGCTATATGGGTAACCCCTTAACGCTATTTAAAAGTAAGTTTATTTTATGAATAGACACTACTATAGTAGCGCAATATACTACATAGTAAATAATTTAACGGATCCTTAAGAGATGTAAATCCCGAATATCTTTCGAGTTATTGTACTCATATTTATTCTGTTGATTTAACTTACATAAGATCTTTTAGTTCTGACTCGAGTGTTTTGTTTTTCAATTCGCTCGGGTCAGTCTGAGCGTTTCAGGATTTGAAGTTTTAGCTCTGGAGGACGAAGACGAAGATTGTAGTATTATTATCTACTATTTTATATTCCACTACATCGTATTCCACTGCATTGATATTATTGGTATGTAAACTCTGATATTTAAATGTATAAAGAAGAATCGAATGTTTTGTAAACAGTTTTATAAACTGTATATTTTATTATTATATTTTATCCTTCCGCTGTGAGATTCTATTTTGTTTTATTTCTTCTCTGTTTTCTTATTTACCCCATAACAATCCCCCCTTCCGTATGGTTTGAATCGGCATGTGTGTCGATTTGAAGCGTGCAAAAAGGCGGGACGTTACAGTCCAATATTATAAATCAAATCCAAATAGACTTAAAATAAATTTTAGAAACCATTTCTGTTCCATTTGCCTCCAGATTCACAAATTACTTCAATTTCAAATAGTTAATTATTATTATTCAAATTCAATTTAATTAGCATATTTGAAATTATAACTTATTTATTAATTTAAGTAAAATCTTTTTATTCAAAATCAAATTATAATTCACATTCAACATTTAAAATGAATTAAACGTTCAAAATCTAACGACCAAAATTCCATGTCGTTACATATATTGATAAAAACATTAGTATCTGTAACAACCAGGTATTTTCAACCATTCGCATCCATTATAAGTGCATAGGCAGACACTCATGCCGGAATTGAATTGCTCAAAATACCATGTTGTAAATAAAATTTTGGCAAACCTCAGAATATACAGTAAATAAAAATCACAGATCTCAGACACAGAGTATATAAAAATGCAGCGGAAGAAAAAGAGATGGTAGTTCATGAAGCTACTATATAAAATATAAGATACATCAGAGTTAAATAAGATACAACAGAAGAGTAACAGGATACATCAGGTACAAATCAGATACATCACTGAACCACTGGATACTGAAACAAAATAGATGGCTGGATCTTCAAGGAAAGCTCCAACGCCGAAGGTGAATCTTGAATGCTAACTCAATCAATCTGACCCGAGCGTAAAGCAAAATACAAAACCCTCGAGTCCGGACATAAATACTTATAAACTGTAAATCAACTCAAGTGAACAGTAACAAATTGCATCAGTAACTTAAAGGATGCTTGGGACCGCCCATCCTCTAAGGATCCGTTAAACTATTTACTATGTAGTAATATACACTATATACGGTAGTGTCTAATCTGTAAAGTATAATCATATAGAAAATAGCGTTAAGGGGATGGTGAACCTTAATGCGGTCGGATCTTTAAAACCAAAATCGTAGTGGGCTCGATATAAGGATATGACACGGCACGCAAGGAAATGCCAGGGTGGATACACCGTTTGCACTCCCGGACCGGTGGTGACGGCAAGCCAGCAGCTTCCGCCCACCTCGAACAATACCCCCAAATCAAAATGGCGCCACATATCGAATCACAAAAGTAATAGAATGGTTTCCGATGGAGCATGCTCGATGAAAGGGTGCGACCCTTTGTGTAGCCCGGTATAGCTCCTATTTAAGTCATACATGCCAACTCACGGGAGTTGGGTCCACATAATATACCTCGAGAACGTCGCCACCATCCTACTTCATTCTGCAATCTCCACCGCGTACACAGTTGTTAAAGTGGTTTTCGGTATTGGCCGGCTATAAGACAATATCCGATCTCGGTCTCTTTAACAACCAATCGTTATTATAACCCGTAGTTATAACTTTAAAACAATATTTTATGCTTCAAAATAAAATATCCTTTTCAATCCAAATCTTTATCAAAATAAATATTAAATCATTTCCAAAACCATTTCAATATATCATCGTAAAATATCTTTCAATTCAAATATTTATCAAAATAAATATCAAGTCATTTCTAACCATTTCAATATATTAAATTTTCATACCCTTTCAACACTACCTTTCAAATCATTTTAATATATCAAAATATCATAACCTTTCGAAGCTTCAGTTCCAAAATATCATATCTTTCAGAACTTCTTTTTAAATCATGTTAATATCAAAATGTCCTATCTTTCAAACTCCGTTTTTCAAATCATTTAATATCAAAAATATCATATCTTCCAAAACTTCGTTTCAAATCATTTTAATATATCAAAATATCATATCCTTTCAAAACTTCATTTCAAATCATTTTAATATATCAAAATATCGTATCTTTTCAAACTTCATTCATTTCAAATCATTATTCATTTTATTAAATCTAAAATACCATTTCAATTCATATTTCAAAACGGTTTATATTCCAAAAATTCTTTTTTATCATTTCAATGAAGTTATTATGTTTAATAATTAAATTATTAAATTTCCAAAAATTTCAACTTTCAAAGTTTATTTATTCACTTAAGTTTATCAAAACCGTGAAAATTCACTTTTCGCATCATTTAGAAAACTTATACGGAAAGTTACATTCAAAACAGTTCAATTTAACAAAAGACAGCATTTTAAAATGTTATAATAAGTTTACTTAAATTCGAATAACTTAGTTAAATTCAAAAATTATAGCACTTACAAAGATTGCTATAATAGCTTTTAATTCAACTTAGATTTTAGTTCATTATCATCAACTGCAGCGTTCACAAATGCTGTAATATCATTTACATTGTAATCAATAGCATTTCAAAAAATGCAGTCAATTAACTTCAAATATTCAATAAAATTTCTCAACCAATTATATTTTTATTAAAAACATTTTTAACTTATAAAATCATACATTTTCACATTTATAACATCATTTAATTTTCCTCAAGTTCATGATTTTATAAAGTTAAATTTCCATTCAAAAATCAAGATTTAATAATAATTCAATTATTAAAATGCAATGTTGAATTTTTAAAATCCATTACATTAAATTTCAACTTAACACTTAAGTTCAAATTCTCAAATATAACTTAGTTTTATTTTTATTTACTTAACTAAAAGTTCACCTTCACGTCAATTTCATAAATTTCCAGTTTTAGTTATATTTCAAAATTTCAACTTACAATATTCATTCATTTCACATTTCACCTTTATTAAGATCATTAATATGATATAAAAATCACTTTAAATTCATTTAAATTCAAATTATCATAAATTTATCATAATTTCATATTCAATTAAATTTCCAATTATAATTAAATCAAAATTTCCAAAATAACTCACGTTCAAAATTTCTAACTTTTTCATTAATTCATTTCACTTATAATTATTCAGAAAATCAATAATAATTTAACAAAATCCTTTTTTTTTAAAAATTTAAAATCAAAATATTATAATAATTAAATTTCTAAAATATTTAAAATTTTAGAAAAACATATTTTAACTACGGGCCTGTATATAATTTTCTACGCTAGGTAAAGTGATACAGGTAATATATCATTTCAACCCGTAATTTACAAACAAAATCCAGGTTTTATCATTTCAAACCCGCAATCCCAAGTTAAAATAAATGAAATAAAATAACTCAGGCCTATCATTTCAGCCCATAGTGCTTCTATTCTAACAGGGAACTTGCAGTGTGATCATATACAGGAATAATATAAACAATGTCAATATCATAATATACAGTCATATATCAGATGTCAGGTAAAAATTAACAGTTTTAACATGGTAATAACATGGTAATAACATGGCATAGCATATCATATGATCATCATTAACTTGCATAAACATTTTATATTACTAAACACTTGTCATCAATTCACTTTTCATAAGTATAAATGTCAAAGTGAGAAAGACTCACTTTTTCAAGTTGAAGACCAAAACAACAAACACAAGTGCGATTCCAAAAGCACGAAAAGCACGATATAGCATGACTTTTGATTTGAATGAATGGAGAGCCTTGATATTTGTCTTGTAAACAATAACCAAAACAAGACAATATACACATAAATATTCAACGCAAAACAATGTTGAAACAATGAAAATACGAAGCAACAAAGGAATAGATTACTTGACCTTGCTTTAACCATTCAAATGCTTGGCCTAGGAGGTTCTTGGGTTCAGCCATGATGATGATATAGCTCAGGTTTGGCACCATAACTCACGGTTAGAAGGAGTATGGAGTGGTAGGGTTATAACATGAAGCATACAATTGGTCAAGGCAACATATATGAAGTTTTTGAGCACAACAAGGCTCGGCCTTGGGTCAAGTGGGGCTTGGCCATACTTGTACAGGTTTGGACAGCAGATGGAGGGGTGTGGGGAGGTCTGGAAAAGGTGGTGGTAGCAGCCTATGGTGGTGGCCAAGATGGTGGATGAAGATATGAAGTGATAAGGTGGCTATCATGAATGTTTCAAGGCTTTATGCATTGTTTTTGTGGAGTTTTGGTTCATGGAGTCTTGGCCATGTCAATTTCAGATCTGGACAGAGGCTAAGATGAAGTGTAGTGGTGGTAGCAAGGTGGTGGTAGTGGCTAGAGGTGGTGGCCATGGTGAAGTATGAAGGTGGTGAAGTAATAGTGGTGGCTAGGGCATTGTTTTGGACATTATTTGCAATTTTGTGGAGTTCTGTCACCAAGGGAGGTGTGGCCATGGATGGATATGAAATGATGGCTGGAGATGATGCGAAGGAAGAGTGGTAGGGGATGGTGGAGAGTATGGTGGTGATGGTGGGTGGTAGAGGCCAATCCAGAAAGCATAGAAAACTAGGCAAAATACATAGAAAATGAGAAGAAAAAGGTAGAAAAAGATGTAGCCATTACCAGATTTTTTTTCTAAAGATGGAGGCCATGATTTTTAGGGTTTTGGAGCTTGAAAATTCGTGAATAATATGAGGGAGTCGGATGCAAAGGATGAGGAAAGGAATGGCTAAGATAAATTGATGTATTAATTGCAAAAAGAAACGGATAAAACGTCTTTACGTTTCAGGCTTTTAAGATCTCTTAACTTTCTAAACCTTTTGCATTTCCTTTTCTTTTTAATTTTATAAAAACAAAATAAACTCAGAAATGTTATTTAAAACCGAAACTAAGTAAGAATAAAATAAAATAAATAATTTATTTTAAGTAAAATAGAAAAAGGAAATAAGAAATTGCTTAAAAATAGCAACCCTGACATAAAAATTACAAGAAAATCTCCAATGACTTTGGAAAATTTATTACTTCACAAAATAATATTATAACACAAAATTTGAATTAAAAATGGTTTTAAAACATTTTCAAGGTAAAATAATAATTTAATTTTTATTAAATAGAAAGTTAAATAAAGAAAAATGCAGTAAATACCAACTAGGCTTTATAAATTGAAATAAATTCAAATAAACTTTAGAAAAATTATATTATCATTTTCAAAATACTTAAAAGTCAAAATATACATAATATAACATATTATCACATATTAAAATAAAATATAACCAAGAAGAAGTAACTTATACAATTTAAAATAGTCATTGTTAAATAACCCTATATACGCACAATATTGTAAAGGATATAACTTTCACAATTTACATCCAAACTCAACGAAACGAAAAGTGGTGTTCTTAGAATTTTATGTACTTTCATAATAAAAGAAAAAAAATATTTTTAAACTTTTAAAATTTTAAGTTAAAAGTCACAGTTTGACTATTTTGACCAAAATCAGCATTTCAGGCAAATATTCGACTTACACAAGTTTGGAATTATAACTCATATAAAAATCAAGATTATATTTAAATAATAAATTTAATCATTTCAAATAAGTAAAATAAGTTTTTAAATCAAAATCTTACATTAAAAATAATTAGAATATACAATAAAATAATTACAAAATACAGGGTTGTTATACTCTCCCCCACTCAAAACTTTTCGTCCCCGAAAAGGAATAAGGTATGGAAGGGCACAGAAAAGATAGAGTGAAATAGGATTAATATAAGATGACAAGAAGATTGAAGTTATACCTGATAACTGTTGTTATAGGTAAGTTTAACAAGGTGGAGGTGATCTTTCCAAGATCCTCCAGAATCAAGAACACAAGCACGAAAAAGGTGGATTCAAAATGATTACCAAAGGTCTATCAAGATTATAGAAAGATTTCTAAACAGAAAGATTATAGAAAGATGCATATACCGGTCTATAGCAAGATAAGGATAATAAGGACAACCAAAAGATAGTTTGAAAAATAAAATAAGGAAATAAATTTGAAAGCATGGAAATTTCAACTTAAATAGAGAATAAATCTTTACACAAGTTAAATAAATCTTAACTACCCCAAATTTCATTATCTTATTATCCAATCATCTTAAATTAACAATTTTTAAAACCATGGGTTTGAAAAATAATCATTTATTACACTCACATTGTACTTAATAAATTTAATTTTTCTTTATTCCTAATTAAACTTAAATTTATTCCTCTCAATATATTCATCACTGATGTTAAATATACTTACACTTATTATAACTACTTTATTTTATTCTTAGTTCTTCTAACATTGTTTTATTGTAAGTTATTCAATTACCCTTTATTATTCTTTAACTCTGTTAATCGTTTTATAACTTAAAATTTAAGTGTATAGCATTTATTATAACCACTCAAATTTTATTTATACATCTTTTTTATATTGTATATTATCCAATTACATTTTTAACTTCTGAAATTTTGGTAAGTTATATTTGAATGCAATTGTATTATACAAATAAACCTTTCAATTAAATCATTTCATGCTTGATATTCATCCAAAATTTTGATAGATTGATTTTTTTTTTTTGGAATTATTCTTTAAAATAAAATTTAAGAATTAAATTTTCGATTTCTTCAAACCATTTAGAGATAAGTAATAATACATATACATATATAATATGTCAAATCAAATTTCAATCATATATATATATATTTATATATATATATATTATAAATCAAGACATATTTTAGAAATTCAAATCAATTTAATTTCCCACTACAAAGCTGTAGCAAGACTACAGAACAGTCTCCTAACTTCGAAACTCGAAAATGAACGTCGATGATGTCGCGATCATCACCGAAGTTATTTTCCAGCGACAAAGAGAAAAGCGCTAATTTTAAACCTTTAAAAATTATTTGAAAACAAATTCTATTCAAAATACTTTAAATAATATAACCTTTTAAAACTTTAAACCAAAGTTCGAAATAATCGGGATTTAAATCCTCAAATTTTTGTTTTAAATTCATTTCATTAAGTTCCATAAATTTACTTATATATCAAAATTTATTTCATTAACCAAATTTTTTTTTTAAATATATTGTGTCTGTTTGTTCTATCAAAGTGATTTGGAAATCTTATCGAGAGCGCTGATCAGACGTATCGATCAGAAACCCAACTCAACATCAACAACTCAAACAACACAATATATAAAACATTTTAAATTTTAAATACTAGTTTACAAATACACTATACATGAATAGATTTTCAAAGAAGGATAGAGATTCAAATTTTTTTGATTAACACAAATCAAAGGAGATTATGATTTAAAAATAAGTTGGAAACAAGGATGACATGATTAAATAACAGAATAGAAAGATGGATAAGCTTATATAAATCACGAGCAACCTTAACCGGGTCAACCGTGACTTAAAGAATAAGATCGATGTGGATTTTCTAGGGTAAATCTACATTCGACCTCAAGAGTTAGAGTTTGAAATAACAAAATATATTAGCATCTAAACAAAGGATAGATAAGAATCTCTGGTGAATCGATGCTAATTGTAAAGGAGTTTTCCCCTTTTTTCAATTCAATTTGAAATTGGCGTAACCACCGACTCACTAGAAAGATCATTCGAAGCGGAGTTATGGAATGCTCCAGAGTCAAAAGAAGATGAATAGTGAGGGATACAAATAGATTTTGGAACTGTAGGGAACGTTCCAAAATTCAAAGGAATCGAGTCAAAAGAAAACGATTCAACTCGAATGAAAGTGATTCTGTAATTACATCTACTCCATATGCTGAGTTTTGCCTAGAGCTACCAAAGCTCTGATACCAACTGTAACAACCAGGTATTTTCAACCATTCGCATCCATTATAAGTGCATAGGCAGACACTCATGCCGGAATTGAATTGCTCAAAATACCGTGTTGTAAATAAAATTTTGGCAAACCTCAGAATATACAGTAAATAAAAATCACAGATCTCAGATACAGAGTATATAAAAATGCAGCGGAAGAAAAAGAGATAGTAGTTCATGAAGCTACTATATAAAATATAAGATACATCAGAGTTAAATAAGATACAACAGAAGAGTAACAGGATACATCAGGTACAAATCAGATACATCACTGAACCACTGGATACTGAAACAAAATAGATGGCTGGATCTTCAAGGAAAGCTCCAACGCCGAAGGTGAATCTTGAATGCTAACTCAATCAATCTGACCCGAGCGTAAAGCAAAATACAAAACCCTCGAGTCAGGACATAAATACTTATAAACTGTAAATCAACTCAAGTGAACGGTAACAAATGGCATCAGTAACTTAAAGGATGCTTGGGACCGCCCATCCTCTAAGGATCCGTTAAACTATTTAATATGTAGTAATATACGCTATATACGGTAGTGTCTAATCAGTAAAGTATAATTATATAGAAAATAGCGTTAAGGGGATGGTGAACCTTAACGCGGTCGGATCTTTAAAACCAAAATCGTAGTGGGCTCGATATAAGGATATGACACGACACGCAAGGAAATGCCAGGGTGGATACACCGTTTGCACTCCCGGACCGGTGGTGACGGCAAGCCAGCAGCTTCCGCCCACCTCGAACAATACCCCCGAATCAAAATGGCGCCACATATCGAATCACAAAAGTAATAGAATGGTTTCCGATGGAGCATGCTCGATGAAAGGGTGCGACCCTTTGTGTAGCCCGGTATAGCTCCTGTTTAAGTCATATATGCCAACTCACGGGAGTTGGGTCCATGTAATATACCTCGAGAATGTCGCCACCATGCTACTTCATTCTGGAATCTCCACCGCGTACACAGTTGTTAAAGTGGTTTTCGGTATTGGCCGGCTATAAGACAATATCCGATCCCGGTTTCTTTAACAACCAATCGTTATTACAACCCGTAGTTATAACTTTAAAACAATATTTTATACTTCAAAATAAAATATCCTTTTCAATCCAAATCTTTATCAAAATAAAGATTAAATCATTTCCAAAACCATTTCAATATATCATCGTAAAATATCTTTCAATTCAAATATTTATCAAAATAAATATCAAGTCATTTCTAACCATTTCAATATATTAAATTTTCATACCTTTTCAACACTACCTTTCAAATCATTTTAATATATCAAAATATCATAACCTTTCAAAGCTTCAATTCCAAAATATCATATCTTTCAGAACTTCTTTTTAAATCGTGTTAATATCAAAATGTCCTATCTTTCAAACTCCGTTTTTCAAATCATTTAATATCAAAAATATCATATCTTCCAAAACTTCGTTTCAAATCATTTTAATATATCAAAATATCATATCCTTTCAAAACTTCGTTTCAAATCATTTTAATATATCAAAATATCGTATATTTTCAAACTTCATCATTTCAAATCATTATTCATTTTATTAAATCTAAAATACCATTTCAATTCATATTCAAAACAGTTTATATTCCAAAAATTCTTTTTTATCATTTCAATGAAGTTATTATGTTTAATAATTAAATTATTAAATTTCCAAAAATTTCAACTTCCAAAGTTTATTTATTCACTTAAGTTTATCAAAACCGTGAAAATTCACTTTTCGCATCATTTAGAAAACTTATACGGAAAGTTACATTCAAAACAGTTCAATCTAACAAAAGACAGCATTTTAAAATGTTATAATAGGTTTACTTAAATTTGAATAACTTAGTTAAATTCAAAAATTATAGCACTTACAAAGATTTCTATAATAGCTTTTAAATCAACTTAGCTTTTTAGTTCATTGTCATCAACTACAGCGTTTACAAATGCTGTAATATCATTTACATTGTAATTAATAGCATTTCAAAAAATGCAGTCAATTAACTTCAAATATTCAATAAAATTTCTCAACCAATTATATTTTTATTAAAAACATTTTTAACTTATAAAATCATACATTTTCACATTTATAACATTATTTAATTTTCCTCAAGTTCATGATTTTATAAAGTTAAATTTCCATTCAAAAATCAAGATTTAATAATAATTCACTTATTAAAAATGCAATGTTGAATTTTTAAAATCCATTACATTAAATTTCAACTTAACATTTAAGTTCAAATTCTCAAATATAACTTATTTTTATTTTTATTTACTTAACTAAAAGTTCACCTTTACGTCAATTTCATAAATTTCCAGTTTAAGTTATATTTCAAAATTTCAACTTACAATATTCATTCATTTCACATTTCACCTTTATTAAGATCATTAATATGATATAAAAATCACTTTAAATTTATTTAAATTCAAATTATCATAAATTTATCATAATTTCATATTCAATTAAATTTCCAATTATAATTAAATCAAAATTTCCAAAATAACTCACGTTCAAAATTTCTAACTTTTTCATTAATTCATTTCACTTACAATTATTCAGAAAATCAATAATAATTTACAAAAATCATTTTTTTAATTTAAAATCAAAATATTATAATAATTTAATTTCTAAAATATTTAAAATTTTAGAAAAACATATTTTAACTACGGGCCTGTATATAATTTTCTACGCTAGGTAAAGTGATACAGGTAATATATCATTTCAACCCGTAATTTACAAAGAAAATTCGGGTTTTATCATTTCAAACCCGCAATCCCAAGTTAAAATAAATTAAATAAAATAACTCAGGCCTATCATTTCTGCCCATAGTGCTTCTATTCTAACATGGAACTTGCATTGTGATCATATACAGGAATAATATAAACAATGTCAATATCACAATATACAGTCATATATCAGATGTCAGGTGAAAATTAACAGTTTTAACATGGTAATAACATGGTAATAACATGGCATAGCATATCATATGATCATCATTAACTTGCATAAACATTTTATATTACTAAACACTTGTCATCAATTCACTTTTCATAAGTATAAATGTCAGAGTGAGAAAGACTCACTTTTTCAAGCTGAAGACCAAAACAACAAACACAAGTGCGATTCCAAAAGCACGACAAGCACGATATAGCATGACTTTTGATTTGAATGAATGGAGAGCCTTGATATTTGTCTTGTAAACAATAACTAAAACAAGACAATATACACATAAATATTCAACGCAAAACAATGTTGAAACAATGAAAATACGAAGCAACAAAGGAATAGATTACTTGACCTTGCTTTAACCATTCAAATGCTTGGCCTATGAGGTTCTAGGGTTCAGCCATGATGATGATATAGCTCAGGTTTGGCACCATAACTCACGGTTAGAAGGAGTATGGAGTGGTAGGGTTATAACATGAAGCATACAATTGGTCAAGGCAACATATATGAAGTTTTTGAGCACAACAAGGATCGGCCTTGGGTCAAGTGGGGCTTGGCCATACTTGTACAGGTTTGGACAGCAGATGGAGGGGTGTGGGGAGGTCTGGAAAAGGTGGTGGTAGTGGCCTATGGTGGTGGATGAAGATATGAAGTGATAAGGTGACTATCATGAATGTTTCAAGGCTTTATGCATTGTTTTTGTGGAGTTTTGGTTCATGGAGTCTTGGCCATGTCAATTCAGATCTGGACAGAGGCTAAGATGAAGTGTAGTGGTGGTAGCAAGGTGGTGGTCGTGGCTAGAGGTGGTGGCCATGGTGAAGTATGAAGGTGGTGAAGTAATAGTGGTGGCTAGGACATTGTTTTGGACATTATTTGAAATTTTGTGGAGTTTTGTCACCAAGGAAGGTGTGGCCATGGATAGATATGAAATGATGGCTGGATATGATGCCAAGGAAGAGTGGTAGGGGATGGTGGAGAGTATGGTGGTGATGGTGGGTGGTAGAGGCCAATCAAGAAAGCATAAAAAACTAGGCAAAATACATAGAAAATGAGAAGAAAAATGTAGAAAAAGATGTAGCCATTACCAGATTTTTTTCTCAAGATGGAGGCCATGATTTTTAGGGTTTTGGAGCTTGAAAATTCGTGAATAATATGAGGGAGTCGGCTGCAAAGGATGAGGAAAGGAATGGCTAAGATAAATTGATGTATTAATTGCAAAAAGAAACGGATAAAACGTCTTTACGTTTCAGGCTTTTAAGATCTCTTAACTTTCTAAACCTTTTGCATTTCCTTTTCTTTTTAATTTTATAAAAACAAAATAAACTCAGAAATGTTATTTAAAACCGAAACTAAGTAAGAATAAAATAAAATAAATAATTTATTTTAAGTAAAATAGGAAAAGGAAATAAGAAATTGCTTAAAAATAGCAACCCTGACATAAAAATTACAAGAAAATCTCCAATGACTTTGGAAAATTTATTACTTCACAAAAAAAATATTATAACACAAAATTTGAATTAAAAATGGTTTTAAAACTTTTTCAAGGTAAAATAATAATTTAAGTTTTATTAAATAGAAAGTTAAATAAAGAAAAATGCAGTAAATACCAACTAGGCTTTATAAATTGAAATAAATTCAAATAAACTTTAGAAAAATTATATTATCATTTTAAAAATACTTAAAAGTCAAAATATACATAATATAACATATTATCACATATTAAAATAAAATATAACCAAGAAGAAGTAACTTATACAATTTAAAATAGTCATTGTTAAATAACCCTATACACGCACAATATTGTAAAGGGTATAACTTTCACAATTTACATCCAAACTCAATGAAACGAAAAGTGGTGTTCTTAGAATTTTATGTACTTTCATAATAAAAGAAAAAAAAAATTATTTTCAAACTTTTAAAATTTTAAGTTAAAAGTCACAGTTTGACTATTTTGACCAAAATCAGCATTTCAGGCAAATATTCAACTTACACAAGTTTGGAATTATAACTCATATAAAAATCAAGATTATATTTAAATAATAAATTTAATCATTTCAAATAAGTAAAATAAGTTTTTAAATCAAAATCTTACATTAAAAATAATTAAAATATACAATAAAATAATTACAAAATACAGGGTTGTTACAGTATCGATATTTTATATAATGTCATATGGTTATTGCCATCAAAATCAATGCCTAAGATACTAATAATCTTCCTTTTTTATAATGACAACCATGTATACAAAATACGATATAACTCCCTTGAGTTGCAAAATCCCCCTTAATCTATGCATGGATATTTTATATGTTTCTCCCTCTTTGTCATCAACAAAAATATAACCTAAAACTCCTCCTAACTAAGGTACTATATGATATATAAATGTAATAAGAATGACGTATAAGAGTGATACGTAAATAAGAAGCGATAACACAGACCAATTTTATTAACTCAATCTAATACATTCAAATCAATCCAAGCCAATACAAAGATAAACCATACAAAAGTCAAACCAAATCACTTGTAATCCTAAATAAGTCTATATACACCAATCCATACTTCTTATTGTAATATATTAATGTACAAATTTAAATCAAACCTTACATATTAAGACAATAAACTTAAACTTCCCTAGGAACTTCTACCCAACCATCAAAACCAAAAATTGGATCCGCTTTAATGGCATCCCAGTATTCATTATTTCTATTGATGGCATAGTCCGGGTTGTTGGTTAGACATCTTTGATAAGCGAAAAAATCATCCATCGAATAGCATCAAATTGCTTTTTTGTACTTTTATCATCTGCATTTGACTTAATTCTAAGTGTCTTAGATTTCTAAGGATAAAAGTTCGAATATTCTTGAAAGATTGATGTGTTTGTTAAATATTTTCACACAATTGTTATGTGGAGAAGCCATTTTTGATAAGATAAGTTTATAAATGAAAACATAAAAGAAAGAGAGTGGAAATGGTGTTTTTCTGGAGTGAATAGGTTTATTTAAGGGTGAAAATTCATTTGACTAAGTTATTAATAGATGATTGTTATTTTATTTTGAATTTTAGAACATTTTCCAATCTACCCATTATATTTCGACATATAGTATGTACATATGTCGACATATATACCATATTTTGCAAAACCATCTTATTTGTTATACTATTGTGATTGGCCTATACTATTGCACTTCAATGACTTTTTAGAGACTAATAACAATGTATGACAGCAAGGAACAAGTCCATCGATAACCATAGATAAGTACATTGAATTTTAAAGATAAACATAAAAGATACATGGAATAAAACTAGAATTATCCAAACTAAAACTAGAAAATCAAAGGAAATATGATCTAGGAAGCAATGGATGAAAATGAGGACTTTCCACTAGGCTTGTGATAGATCTTTCCAAAGTACTTGTCTACGTTATTGGAAAGATAAGTGAATGATATTTTGAATTTCTTTTTGTTATTAAAAAGCTTCTCTTGATTTTTGAGAATTCCCTTTGTGGATGGATGAGATGGCTTTTCGAAACTCTCCAAAGAAGTATCTTCCTCCTCTTCCACTTCCATTCCTTCGACCTCTTCCTCCTCTTCTCTTATTTCACACTCCTCTTTCCAAGCCAATCTTGCTTCCTTTTCCAAAAAAGTTACATAAGGCACAAAGATGGGTGAGATGTGCGTGAGAGAGATATTGGCCTTGTCGAAAAGTTTTCGAGGAATGATGTCCTCTCCTCTTAGGTCAACACCAAAATATGTGAATGTTCTAGTGAGATACACACTATGAAAGAGTGTGCCCTCATGTGTAGAGATATTCTTAGAAACGAATTCATCCAAAATGACTTAGGACCAATTTACGTCATAATGATCATAAATTGCAAAAAGTGCTTTGAAACTTTGAGTCGGGTTATTATAATTTCTCGCCCTCGAAGTTATGCTTTATTGCAAAATGAAACTTAAAATTCTTGCCTTATGGTGGAAATTTTTATTTTTAAACTCAAAATCATCATCATTTTCAAAAATATCGTCAATAACTTAAATATTGTAATTTTCAATTTCAAAATTGAAAGGTCCATTCCACTAGATTTGCAACTGAGAACGTTACCTAAAATTTCACAATTCAAAACAGTTTAAGTGCCTTTTACACTACACCAAACTTCACCTTCATTCCCTTCATAAAACTTTCCTATCAAATTCGCATAAAAGAATTTCACTAAATATGGAAAACACACAAAATCATTTTGTGAAGCATCAATCAAACCAAGAATTCCATTTTGATTACAAATGTCATTAAGATCATAAGAAGGAAAATCATAAAATTTGACGAATCTTTTGGAAGAGACTTTTCCGAAAGAAACATATTCCATATAAGATTCCATTGCATCTTTATCATAGAAACGATAGCCATTGATTCTTTTAGAAAGTCATATGATTTTTGGAGTGTTGCTTAAGGAAGTCATCGATGAATTATTTAAAGAGGTAAGAGAGTTAAAGGATTTTTGAATTTTAAAAAATGAGAGTGAAATGAATGGACGAAGATAGAATAATTAAATAGAGAATCAGTAAATATGTTCTCTGGTCAAGGGACACCTTTTTAGGACTGTGAAGTTGGTGAAAAGGTGGAGGGAATTTTAAATTTTGAATTCATGTGCATATGTCGACATATAGCTAGGGTGTATGTCGACATATAGCTCGTGAATTTTAAAATGAAGAATTTAATAAATTGTTCCTATTTATTTATATATGTGTGTGTATGTGTGTTTGTGTGCGCGCGCGCATGTGTATATATATCGTATAATTTTTACTAATCTATATTTTTAGTAAATAATTTAAACTTAAAAATATACATATATTTTATATTATTTTTATTTAATATTATAAATTTTATAAAATATTTAATATTAATATATATATATATACATACACACATGCGCACATACTACATTCATCCAATATTATTATTCATCTATAGATTATTCCTAACAACCAAAAGCTATCAAAAATTCCATTCAAAATATAAATTTTGAATGTGCATCTATTTTTTCTCCTTCTTCGAACTTTTCTGAATTGATTATTAATATGAAGTACATATTGGCATCTTCCATATCCGGTTCATTATCACTTGAGGAAGTATCTAAATCGTCTAATGTTGCAGTATAAGCCCTTCTCCGATTTCTAGACGAATCGGTATTTGGTGAGTTTTTCAGTTTCTCCAGTTGTGGACAGTCTCTCTATAGATGGCCAAACTCATTGCAGTTAAAACATCTACAGCATTTCCACTTCCTGGATTTTTGTTATCATTTCTTCTAAGATTATTCATTTTTCTGTATTTCATAAATTTTCTGAAATTTTTGATCATGAAATCAATTTCTCATCATCGTCACTGTCTGAATCAAGATCATTTGTTGTTGCATTGAAAACGATGGATTTTTTTTCTATTGCTTTGCTTTCTCTTCTGCCTACATTTGTGCTTTAAATGATATTGAATTGCCTATTAACTCTTTAATTTTCAGAGCGCTCATGTCATTGGGCTCTTCAATTGCAAGAGTCTTTTGGACCCACTTAGCTAAGTGAATTGATGATTTTTTTTTTCAACTTGATTCTCTTCATATCAGAAATAGACTCATTTTGACTCATTTTAAATAATTGAAACTTTTACCCAATGCAATTAATGAATGTACTATATCTTAAAATATATTATGCATATCAGAAATGGACTCATTTTGACTCATTTTAAATAATTGAAACCGATTAGTTAACATAGATATTTTAGTCTGTTTGACTTTACTGGTGCCCTCATGTGTAACTTGTAGTGTTCTCCATATTTCATATGCAGACTTACAAATAGACACTCTGTTGAATTCATTTTTATCTAATGAACAAAATAAAATATTTATGGTTTTAGAGTTACTTTGTGCAAGTTCCTTATGGTCAACAGTCCATTATGAAAAGTTTATATAAGGCTCAATGTACTCATTTTGAGTAACTTTTCAAATATCTAGACCATTTTACTGTAAATAGATTTTCATTCTACATGAGAAATACGTGTAATTACTGCCATTAAAAAATGGAGGTCTAGTAGTAGATCGTCCTTCGACAAAGGTGTTACTAATAAGTGAACTAACAGTGTTGCTAGCCTTTTAAACTTTTCAAAAATCAAAATTATGAATACTTTGAAAATCAATGCTCTGATACCAAATGTTAGTTTATAGAAGTAAGGATCTTAAGGCTAATTTAAAGCTAAGGGTGAAAGTGTTTAATTACTCTTTATGGATCGTTTTGAATTCTTTTAAGATTATAGTTTAAATAATGCAAATGGACAATCACAGTGCAAACATAGATAGATATAAATGCAATAAAAGTAAAAAGCAAACAGTTGGAGAAATCACACCAAGATTTTTATATTGGTTCGAAGTTACCCTACATCCAGTCTCGTCTAACTTCCTGTACAGATTTATTTTCAAATATCAAAGTCAATACAATCTTGATTTCAAGGCTACGAGATAAACTCTCCAGATTTTCCGAGCTCTAGGTACACTCACTGGATTCGGACTAGACACCAGCAAACCCACTTGAATTCAAACGGGACACCAAGCACGCCCACTTGAATCAGACGGGACACAAGCACATCCACTTGGATTTCAACTATACTAAGTACTCACAAAATGTAAAAAAGTATGGTTTGATAAAGTTTACAAAATCAATTTCTTGATCTTGAGAATAAATGATCCTATAACCTCTTGAAAGCACGTTGATCTGGATTTGAGTGAGAAAGATAAGAGAGATCAGAGAGTAAACAATAGACAATCAAATCAATAAAGTATGAATTTGATTCTGATTGAATTTGACAAGATTTTGAGTAGAATTTCTTTTGGAAATCAAGAGAATGAAAGAGGAGAGAAAATACAAGAAAGTGGTTGAAATATTTCGTTGAAAAAACCCCGTATTTATAGAGAAACAACAGCCATGTCCATTCGTAAAGATATACGATGGAAAAACTGTTTTCCATTCAAAATTGAATTTTGAAATTCCTGACCTATATGTCGACATACATGATGAGGATATGATGACATATCCTTTATAATTTTGAAAATCACTAAATAAAAATTGTTTTGAAAATATTAAGTTTTGTAAAATATTTTGATACTTTGTAAAATAATTTAAGCACAATTTATACACATTTTAGCCATAATAAAACTTATGAAAACTTTAAAAATCTATTTTTAAAACATTTTAATATATAAAGGATTTAAATATAAATTTCTTTTGAATATATATATATTAGAAGTGAATATATATTTAAAATCATAGTTTTAATAAATGCCAAAATATTTTTACTACCATAAACATTTGGAAATCATAAAACTAAAATTATATCAAAATATAAAAGATATAAAAGTATATTAAGATATAAAATACTTGAAAAATTAATTACTCAGAATATAATAATCTTGTAAATAAATACTTAAAAAGTTAGGAATCATTTGAAAACAATTTTAAACAGATCGTTGAAAAATCATTTTGAAAACATGGATTCTTAAAATCATTTTGAAAACCAGATCATTTTGAAAATTATTAAAATCAGAGAATAGATTTTAAAAACATTTTGAAAAAATGAAAGAGAGACCAACGAAGTGCTACCAGGGTTTTAAAAAAATAATCTATGACTATAACTTATCTTGGTGTCTAGAATCTGCAATGCTCATGAGTCTTCAATCTCTAACTGTTGAATCTCTATATCAGCCTTTTGAATCTGCTCTTAATACAGTACGGTCTTCTTAATCAACACATGTCTAATATCCAACACTATATACTATATATATATATATATATATATATATATATATATATATCTTGATAAAAACATTAGTATCTATGTTTTATATAACGTTATATGTTTGTTGTCATCAAAACCAATACTTAAGGTACTAACAAGAACATCATAAAGAATTATGCGACATCACGAGATCATACAACAATAGTTCATTACATTACATCACGAGTTCAATATCACAAAACATACGACGTTACAAATAGTTTTTAAAGTAACAATCTCATAAACTTAAATCCCATAAGTTTCAAACACCACAAACTTTCAACACCAGCACCAAGAATTTTCTAGCCACGACCAAATATACCTCACATATAATCGCTAAAAAATGTTCAAAAACACAAGAACAATGAATAATATAAAGTTCTAAAGCATGTAGCATAAACACAATCGAACCAAACTTTCCAAATTTACTCTTCATTGCTTTCTTGATGCTTACTTTTCTCATTCCCCTCTTCATCGCCTTCCTTTTCAGAAAAATCCTAATTGTAAGAATCTTTATAAGTTGAAGATCCTTTTGGTGGAGGAAATCCCAAAGTACAGGGTCTAGTGCAGTTGATCTTCTTCCATATTTCGTCTAGAATTCCCAAGATTTTGTCAACCTTGGATTCAGCCCTAATTAGACAAACATCCAGTTTCTTTGATTTTGAAAGATGATGGTGAAGAAGTTTCTCATGGATGATTCGATGGGTAATTCCACAATTTCTTCATCCTGATCCAACTCTTCCGGTTCATGCTCTAATATTGGAACAGATGATGAAGTAGAGGGTGGATTTGAAGATGAAGGAGGTGCAGATGCCATGGTAGCTTGGCACTCTAACCATTCGGCATAAATCATGTGTCTTTCATTTCTTATTGGAAGCTTCATTAATTTCAAGGTTTTTGCTCCACGATGTTTTACACTCATAAACTCCGAGTCAAGTACATTAGTAAAAAATAAAAGTAGATTCTCATAATATATGATGCATATTGAGTAGTTTTCTTTCACGGTAGTGAAAGCAACAAATCTCATCCATGATGAATTTCGCCCAATTAATTTGTTTTTCGACATACATTCCGTATAAGGCATGATAATTATTTTCATATACCTCATCATAGCTTCTAGTTCGAGGCACGATAGTATGAGTTAAGATTCTATGGATGAGTCTTACTTTTCGTCTTAGCAATATGGCTTTCATATTCCTATGGTCATCAATTAAAAAACTATGACTAACCTCATCCCTAGCGTAGTCTTTATAATCAGTCTCATTCCACTCCTCTCCTTCAAATGGACAATTCAAGATATACCCTAGTGTAGTTAATTATATAATGGTTTTTCCTCCAAAAATGAAACTCCACATAATGTCATCGATGGAGTGGGGTTTGTGGAAGTCTAGGTTGAGATTAGCATAAAATAATTTTACCATCAAAGGAACAATTTTTACATTGTTAGCAATAAAATCGATTGAACTCACAATATATGCAAACTCACAAATAGCGTAGGCAGAGAAACCTCCATCTTGGCGAAGGACCTTCATTCCTTCATATCTTTTAACAGTTGTATTGCTGAGTAACAACTTACGGATTTGTGCATCAGTTGGATGAATTGAAGATAAAGGAGGTCGATACTTTCTTTTGTGCCATTGTTATGAGTTTTAGAGAGAAAAAAGATTTTGTTGATTTTTTTAGGATGAAAGTTTTTAATTTTTTGAATTTGATAAAGAAAAATGGTTGTTGGTTCAAGGTAGATAAAGCATTATAGAGATGTTGGTTGGTAAACGAATGGGTGTATGTATAAAAAAAATATTCCTCTTTGACCATGCTTTGGTTTAAAAAAATTCTATTCATAACCAGTCGATTGAAAATGGGGAACCAATCGACTGGTTGGGTTGTAATATACCGGGTTTTAAACCCAAAAGAAACAGGTGTAAAACTGAGGTCTATCAGTCGGCTAAAAGTTGATAATCGACCAACTGATGAGGGTATCACTTGATTGATTATAAATTATTAGTCTATTGATTACTGTAAATATTAAAATTTATATTACTTGTATCAGTTGACTGATAGGGTTGATTCAATCGACCGGTACTGTGATTTTCTTTTTTTTGAATTGACGTTCGATTTATGATGACGTTTTGACGAAATGTTCTTGATTTGGCAAACCGGCTTTGTGGTTCGTCTACCCTCTTAAGAGCTTCAACAATGATTTTTTTATCGTAGTTTTTTTGTACAGTCAAAGTTTATTCAATTTATGAATAGTCTTCAAAGAGACATTATACACACAAATACAATATATATATATATATATATAATAGATATGACAAGGTATATTTTTTCTCTCGAAAGGATTGGATTCTTCACAGATGTCTCTAGTTTTGATGAATTTGCTAGGTTGGACTCGTATATTATTATTAGCATTTCCGTAAGTCTAGGAGAGTTTCCACGAACATTATTCTTTGTTAGTAACCAGTAGAGATCTCTTAATAAAATTAAGATGCTCTCCCTATCTGCACTGTTCCTATCACGATTGTTTTTGAAGTTCGAGCATTTCTTGTTAATAGTGGTTGAGATTATCAGTGGGATAGACATTGGTAGTTGTTAATATGCCATTAAATTTAATAGACTGTTTCATCTTCTTTCCTCTAAGAGAATAGATGGTAAGGTTGATTGGTGATGTAGTAATTCTTAGTGTAGATGAACTATCATTTGAAGGAGATGTGAATGTTAACGAAGAAGATGCGTTCTTTGATGAGGCCCTTATTAACGTTGAATAAATTTTGATTGAAAAACTATTCATTTCTTGTGTTTTCAATTGTCAAGTTTGTAGGTTTATATACATGTTTAGGTGAAATATAAAATTGTACGTATATGGTTGAAATTTCTTTAATCAAAAGTTTTGCAATCCATTTATAGTTTTAAGGTAACTGAATTCACCATAGAAAAATAGGTAATTATATTAGTTCCTTACAATTTTACATAGAAAAATTAAACTATCATTTTATTTTAGTAAAGTAACTCATATATATATATATATATATATATATATATATATATATATTAAATTATTTCTTGTAATAAACCAATTCCATGCTCTTTACGTAATTTAATAAATGTATTTTCATTTGATGGTTTTGTAAAATTGTCAGCGATTTGATTTTTGGAAGTTACGAATTCTAGTGAAATAATTTCCTTTTCTATATTGTTTCATAAAAAATGATGACGAATGCCTATATGTTTTGTACAAAAATGATTCATTTAATTTTTAGATAAGTTTATAGCATTATGTTACCATAAAATATTGAAGATTTTTGTAAAAAAAATTAAAATCTTAAAGTATTTGTTGCATATATATTACTTAAGCACATGTCAAAGCGGTGGAAATATATTCTGCTTCACACGTCGAAAGGGAAACACAACTTTGTTTCTTACTAAACCTACTAAAGACTGTCCAATGAAATGACAAGTACCGCTCGTACTTTTTCTGTTCGTTCGGCATCCTCTGATGTCAGCATCACTATATGATACTAACTTGAAAGTAAATTCTTTCGGGTAAAAATGCTCATGGTCTCTAGTGTTGGTTAAGTAGGGCAAAATTTGTTTTACTCTTCGCGAGCGTGCTTCTTTGGGATTTGCTTGAAAATGTGTGCACAAGCAAACACTCATCGTAATATTGGGACGACTTGCGGTTAGATATAACAGCAAGGCGATCAAAAACTATATAATTTGTTATCCGTATTCTTACCATTTTCATCATTATCTAGATGTACCATAGTACTCATTGATGTCGGTTTACTAGAAGTATTCTCCATACCAAATCGTGTAAGTAGATTAATACAATATTTTTCTTGATTAATGAAAATGTGAGTTTGATTTGTAACCCAAGAAAATATGAAAGTTTCCTATATGAGACGTCTCAAATTAATTTTTCATAATATTTGCATCTTCTTTACATAGTTTTTCATTTATAGAATCGAATATAATATTGTAATGACCCGTAAATTTCGACAATTAAATTTGTTAATTTAATAGGATTTTGTAATTTAAATTTTAGTAGAAATAATGAAAGGTGACAAATTAGTATTGGAATGAACGCTAAATTAAAATATAGCAAGGGTAATTAAACTTATTTATTAGTAATTTGAAAAAAAAATCTAATGAATGAGATAGTGAAAAGATTATATTTGTGTGTGAACTGAATAAATAAAGGAAAGGATTAAATTTATTAATGCAATAACCATTGTAACGGTATTTGATCGTAAATTTAGGTAATTAGGTAATGCGTTATTTGGGAATAAATTTAAGGGTAGAATAGCGACTATTTTAAATTACCTAATTAATTGGTCAATGAATTTATTAAAAATAAAGTTCACTTAAATGTTAAGAAATTATAATGTTGTTATTGAAAATAAATGTTACTTTAATAATTATTAATATAGTAATGGAAGTGTAAATGAAAACTTAATAGAGACATAAATTTATTTTAAGGGAAAAGAGATATATGGTACAAATTTATGAATTAGTGTAAATTAAATAGTGATTGGATAGAATCAATAATTGATGAATTAAATGGTAAGTAATTAGAATTTAATTCTATAAAATTTGGAAACTGAATGTAGTGTAATGTAATAAGGTTAGTGCAATACCAATTGATTTGGAATTCAAATTCATGTTAAATATAAATTTTGTAGCAATTGAAGTTTACTATTTTGCAATTGAAATGAGAAATCAAAAATTAATAAAAGTATTAACTAGAATGGAATTCATTAATATAATAGTGAATAGTGAAATTTGTTACGTTTGGTTTAAAATAGAAAAGGAGTATATAAAAGTAACTGTTGAATAATCAATCGCAATAAATATAAAATTAACTTTTGGTTAATGGAAATTTAGGTAATAAAGTATACGCAGGTCAATAAGTAATTAATTAAAACGGTTGGGAGGTCAAAGTTGATTTCATTTAATAAATTGGGGGATAAATTTCATTATAGGTAATTTATTTGTTTTGATTAATGTAAAGTGAGATAATTAAAGGTACGTAAATGATGATTAATACAATAACGGAATCGTGAAACCAAGTGAATAAATTTATTTAGAATAATTAGTCGTAATTAATGGATATAATTTGCTAAGATATAATAAATGGAAATAGGAAGATTATTGACTAAGGAAGAAATACGTAATAAATTGAATAAAATCAATATTATATAAGAACTGTAACATGTGTTGTGAATAGTGGATTCGTATGTGTAATTTAAAGGTTTTGATAACGGCTGTTTTAAGATTAACCATTTATCTAGTCTATTAGCTTTAAAACGGGTAACCAATTGAAATAAATCTAGAATTAATGTTGCGTTAATAATAATTTGGGAAATATTTATGCAATAATTTTAAATCCAATAGTAAACCCTTCTATTTGAAATTAGTGAATGGAATAATTATGGGTTAATTCAATTTAATGGAAATTTATTTATAATTTTGAATTTTATGAAATTGAAGATTTATTTTGATTAATCCTTAATAAATTGGCATTTAAAAATTATTAAATCATTGTAAATGTTTGAAAATTTTAAAGTGATAAAGATTGCAAATCTCAGAATTTTAACGCGAAATTTGATTTAATTAATTTAATTTAAATTTATTTAATTAATGGAAAAATAGCCATTTTGGCCACTGACTCGGATTTCGACGAAACCAGTTTCATCGGATCCGTATCAGTGAATTATTGTAGGGTTTCAAGTTTCGTAGCAATCGGACTTGTAGTTTGATCGTACGAACGTGAAACGCCTTGAAATCGATTTAACTGAAATCAATTGAAATCGATTTGGAAAATTTAAATTTAGCATAACTTCTCCATACGATTGAATTTGGACGTGAAACCTTTTCCATTGCGTTTAGAATATTTTAAAACACCTATTTTGATATATGGGTTGACCCAATTTCGTTCCGGAGTCAGAACGGGACTTTTGGGCTAATTATCGTTTAGCACGTTTAATTCGGATCCAGTCCATTATTTTCCAACTTTATCTATAAATAGCCTGCTAAACCCTAGCCGCCGCTTATTCACATTTATCTGCGCGTAAAATTTCATTAGCCCTCTTCTTCTTCAATGGATGCAAACCCTAGATCCAATTACAATCCAAAATCAAAGTCAAAAATTCAAAGTCCTCAGAAAAATTTAGAAAAAATTATGTTGAAACTCTCGACTAGAGTAATTCACTGGTGGTGTTCGTTTCTCGATTTAGTTTATCATTTGACCAGTAAAAATCAGAGAAGTTTCGACCGTTCATCATCGTCAAAATCAAAGTAGTCGGATCGGGAAACGATTTCTGGGTTTTGGAGAGGAAGCTGAGGGGAGTTGATCTATATGGTTTGTGGGTCGAGTCGACGGTTAGATCGAGTGGAAAAAGTCATTAGGGTTTGATGATAAAGTGGCGGCTGGGATCGGTTTTTCACTCGATCGATCGCAAGGGGTTTCGTCGTTGAGGGGGTATGGTGGCTGCGCGCGTGAGGGGAGCGTCGGTCGGTGGCACACTCGGTTGCGATGACGTGGGCAACACGATCGAGGAAGGCGGCGTTTACGTTCGGCTGTGCAAAAATTAGGGTTGGCTTGGTCGTTCGTTCGAAGTTGCCTGTAGCTGAGAGGAAGACGTGGACGAGCTGTGGGAGAAAGGTGTTTTCTTTTGTTTACTTTTTTTATTTAAATTTTGGTTTCAATATGTTCTAACGTGGATAACTCTCGCACACAGACTCCAATTCACGCGCGATTTTTTTGTTAGGATCGTAATAAAATTCCGGACTTTTTGACGCTAGTTTGGACGGATTTGGAGACTGTCAAAATTTTGGCTTTAAATTGGATTTAAATTCAATTTAAATTCAAAAGGTGAGTGTTTTTAACCCACTCACAACTTCTAATATTTCTTATATTTGTTAAATTGATTTATGATGTGTTTAGAAATTTATTTATAGCTGTTTGGCATATATTTCATCATTATCTCAGTTAATTAGCATTCATTTAATTTACGCGTTATTTAATTCATTTTGCATATAAACTGCCAGTTAAAAATTTAGTTAAATTTATTATTGCATATAAAATGCTAGTTAAATTTATTTATTATTGCATATAAACTACAGTTAAACAGTATTAAATTCATTATTGAAAAATTAACTATCAATAATTAATTATTATTTATTGATGTGGTTGTTTGAATTGGATGATTAATTGATGAATGTTTGATGATGGATATGATGGATGAATGGATGCTGTATTTATATTGTATAAACTGCAAGTTATTATGCATTTTCATTTCATTCGGGATTACGGTTTGAAATGATATACAACCGCATTTATATTTTCAAATTGCGGATTGAAATGATAAATATCTGTATCACTTGACTATAGGCTAGAAAATTATATACAGGCACCGCGGTATATATAAAATTATTTTTGAAATGATTTTCTATTGTTTTGAAAAAAATACGGTTTAATAAATATTAAATTTTGATATATATAGTAAAATTCTTGAATTTAGCTATGTATAAATTTGTTTCGAATTTTAAAATAAGCTAAATAATGAAGTTGATTTCGTTTATATAATATGGTTAAGTATATATTTGAAATTCTATTGTATATAGAGTTTATAATAACTCAAATAAAATTAAGGTTGAAGATAAATGTGAATAATGATTTGAATTAAAGTATTTAAGAATTTTCCTCGAAAAAATTTGTTTTGAAATGTAAATAAATTAAGATTTAAAAGGAAAGAACTTATAACTTGATTTTTGATTAGAGGATTTAAACGAATATCAAATTTATTTAAAGAATATTATCAAGTTAATTTAATTAAAAGAATATCCTATTATTGAAGTTTAAGGGTTTACCTGAATAATATTTGTTTAGTAAGTAAATATTTCTAATTTAAATAATAGGAATTGGATTTGATATATATTAAATTATCAAAGAATCCATTTTGAAATAGTGGAATATTTAAAGATTGAAATATATGAACTATAAAGTTTTGAAATATAGAATGTTTAAGCTTTGAAATATATGGGAATTAAATTGGTTCATTCGGAGGTTCAAATTGATATTGGGTATTTATTGTGAAATTTGAAGAAGCTGTTTATTTTATAAAGTAATATAGTATTTGAACCATTAAGTATTAAAAGTTATGTTTCAAAGCTATGGTTTCAAGGTATATATATTTGAAAATATTATGATTTTGGGAAAGGGATATTTTTAAAATAAAAATGATATCATATTGATTTGGGATTTTAAAATATAAATGATATCATATTTATATGGTTTGAAAAGGATATTATATTCTGGTTTAAAGTATAAATTATTTTGAAATAACTGCGGTGTTATAATAACGTTTGGTTGTTAAAGAGACCGGGATCGAAAGTTGTCATACTCTCTGCCAACTCCAAAAACCACTTTAACAACCGTGTACGCAGTGGAGATTCCAGAATGAAGTAGGATGGTTGTAACGACCCGTAAATTTTCGATAATTAAAATAGCTAAATTTAATAAGATTTCGTGATTTAGTATTAGAAAAAAATTGCAAGTCGTTTGGAATAATAATAACTAGAATGAAATGCAACAAAATATTATCTAAGTTAATTATTTATGAATTGAATGAAATCCCGAATCAATTGAAATAATATGTAGTCAAAGGTAATTGAATGAATTTGTATTGTATAGGTAATTGTGACACTTGTTTGTAAATAATAAACTTATAAGTAATTAAAAGTTAACGGTGATAATTATTTAAGTTACATATTCATTTAGTTAGTCGAATTAAATTTGTGAACCAATTGCAATTGAAATGGAAGTTTATATATTAGTTGAGTGAATTATCTCTAACTGTAGTTAAATAATAATGTAGAGTTCATTTGATGTAATATAGTAAATTGACTGATAATGAAATTTTTATTTAAAAATCCAATATTGAAATCCGTCAAATATTGAACAATTAAATAGTTTAGATTTAATATTTGGAATTTATTGAATTAATTAAATAACTGTTTTAATGAAAATGGTTGTTCTATAATTTGAATTAGTTAAATTTTGTAAGTTCGTTTTGAATATTTCAAAAGATAGTGATTTAAGAATAATCAAATTTGTTTAAATTTAATATTACAAATGTTGAATAATTAAATTTCGAATTTGATATGATTAATTTGATATTGAAATTTAATATATGAAAATAGAGTGAATAATTGAAATTTGATTTTATACGATTCAAATTGGTTTCCAAAGTGAATGTAAGTTTTATTGGGATTAAAATAGAGTTAATAAGATTTTAAAATTGGAATTTATTGGATAATTGAATAACGGGGTTAATATGATTAAAAATGATTTGTAAAATTTTATTTATCATATTAAAGTTAGAATGATGTTGTAGAACTTTTAAAATTGAATTAAAAGTAAATTTGCGAAAATCGAATATTTTAATATTTAATTATCGACTGGAAAATAGCCAAATTTTGAACAGTCTCAGAATTGGACGAAACTAGTTCCATTGGATCGTAATAGTTAGTTATTATCGGATTTCAATTTTCGTAGCAATCGGAGTTGTCGTTTGACCGTGGCAGCTCGAAACGCGTTGAAATTGGTTTGATATTAATTTGGCGAGTTAAAATAGTCATTTTTCAAACGGTCTCGGATTTCGACGAAACCAGTTTCATTGGATCCGTAATGTGATATTATTGTATGATTTTAAATTTCGTGTCAATCGGATTTACCGTTTGTCCGGGGCGAGCCAAAACGCCTAGAAATTCGTTTAAACGGTTTAATTTAAATTTGATCGTTTATTTCCGTAACTCGCACATATGATCGAATTAGCCTCCGAAACATATTCCATTGTGTTCGGAACACGGGGTAAACCTTAGAAACGCCTGCCGGCACGCTTCGTTTGGAGTTCGTTTGGAAAAGTCGATAAATAATAATAAAATAATATATATGCGTTTATATATACGCGCATCCTTCAGAAACCCTAGGTTAAACATTCGTAGCCGCCACTTCCTACAGTTGATGGCCGAAAATCAATCTCTTTTCCCCCTCATTTTCTCCAAATTTATGCATCGAATCGAGAAGTCGTCAACTAGAAACTTGTAGAGGTCGTTGTGTACTACGAATCCAACGGTCGAGATGAAGAATGGTGCGACGTGGAGGGAGGTAGGGGCTGCCGTTCGCATCAGGTTGCGCGCGCATTTGGAGGCCCTAGGGGTGGCCGAACTTCAAGTATTCATAGGCGTGGGTAGCTCTCACATAAGCGGAGGGAATGACACTCTCTGATCAACTTATCGTTGCTTGTGGTGATTGCAAAATCAAAACCTAATTTGAAACAACGGGTTTCTTGGTGCGGCTGGGACCTGTAGAAGTAACGTGAGTTGGGGGAGAAGCAAAGAGACGGGCTGGATTGCAGGGTGATGGATCTCACGGCTTAGATTGATTTAGGTTGAGAAAAATTAAATTATGTTGTATAATTTTGAATATAAAATCGTGTAACTTCTAAAATTCATAACTTTTTCATACGAGGTCGGATTCGGACGAAACTTTTTGCGTTGGAATCGTATGGACGAGCTCTACGCTATGGAGCTGGATTGGAACCGTTTGGAGCTAGAGAAAATTTTGGGTTAAATCGAACGTCGTTCGATTTGATTTAAAATCGTAAAATCAAGGTGAGTGTTTTATAACGCTCACAACGTACTAAATATCTTTATGCTAGTTAAATTTGATATTATGAAGTGTTATGATTTTATTTGTCGTTGTTTGATAAAATTTAATTGTCATATAGCTTGTCATTTGAATTAACCGTTGAAAAATTAAATTGACAGTTAAACTGAAATTAAAATTGAATTGCGATTAAATTACCTGACATTGATAACTATGAAATTGCTATGAATTGTATTGTCTATTGGATGATTTATTTCGATGGATGCTACTGGTTGATATTTGAATGCTTGGATGTTTATTGCTTATATATATCCTGTTATGCATACATATGATACTGTGATTTAATTTTAAGTGATATATATTCAACCCTGACATTTAATTGAAATAAATAATTACTTGGCCATAGGATAGAAAATTATATACGGACACCGATTTGGCTAAATTAATAATTTTTAAAATCGTCGATTTGAAATTTATTTAAATGTTTGATGTAAAGGTTATAAATAGAAATTGAATTTATAGAAATCGAATTTATCGAAAATTTGAGTTTGGAATGTTGAAATTAATTTTGGTTAAAAGAAATTGTAAAGAAAAATTAAGTGGAGACTTTGGAATTTAAAATCAGGATATGATTGAATTTCGAAATTGATTTTTTTAAAGATTTAACCTTAATTCGAGCTTTGAATATTAATAAGTAAAAGTGATATAAAAATGATATTTTGAAATCGAGCTTGGAATTGAACCATATTTGAAATTTGGATTTAAACTTGAATATTGATGGAAAATTTGTTAAGTGTTATAAATGGATATTTTGAAATCAAGCTCCAAATCAATAAAAATTGAAATTGAATTATTGAAAGCGAATATAAAATTGAATAAATTTGAAGTCAAAGTTTGACGTTGATTGAATCGAAATCGAAATTGAATCGGTAGAATGGAAATTGAAATTGATTTGAATCGGGAAGTTATAAATTGAAATGGATTGGTTTTGAAGCTGTTTTATTTTGTTTTCCAAATTACTCTGCGATATAAACCATTTTTGAATACTTAAACTATTTTAATCTATTTTAAATCAACTTAACCTGTAACGTCCCGCCTTTTCGCACGATTTAAACGAACACACGTGCCAATTCAAACATACGTAAGGGCGGATTGTTATGCAATAAATAAGAAAAACAGAGAAAGAAAAAAAACTAAACAGAATCTCACAGCGGAAGGATAAAATATAATAATCAAATAAACAGTTCATGAAGCTGTTTTACAAAACCTTTGATTTTATTTATACAATACATATCAGAGTTACACGTACAAATAACAATGCAGCGGAACAGTGTGTAGTGCACTAGTATAAATAATAATAGTAATACTACAAATCTTCGTCTTCGTCCTTCAGAGCTAAAACTTCAAATCCTGAAACGCTCGGACTGACCCGAGCGAATTGAAAAGACAAAACACTCGAGTCAGAACTAAAAGATCTTATGTGAGTTAAATTAACAGAAATAAATATGAGTGCAGTAACTCAAGAGATGCTCGGGATTTACATCTCCTAAGGATCCGTTAAACTATTTACTATGTAGTATATTGCGCTATTATAATAGTGTCTATTTGTAAAATAAACTTACTTTTAAATAGTGTTAAGGCTTTACATTTTCCACCTTAACACAGTTATATATTCTCATAGTCTATACAGTACCGTAATCTCCCCCGTACTGGGCGTCGTCAGAGGGCACTCCATAGGTATGGTACAAAACCAAAATCGTATAAGGCGCGCTAGGGTAGGTGACACGGCACAACTAGGCAATGCCAGGGTAGATATACCAATTACGCTTCCGGGTCGGTGGTAACGCATAGCCGCAGCTACCGCCCACCTCGAGCCACACCCCCAAATCAAAGAAATCAAAAGTGGCCACCGAATCAATCCAAGAGTCAAAGTATAATATCGAAGGGATGTGTCCGATCAAAGGTGATACCTTATTAACCCGTCGATCGCTCCTGTTTTAGCCACCTTATGCCAACTCACGGGAGTTGGGTCCACGTATTTACCTTACAGGCAACGCCGCCACCAACCTACTTCATTCTGGAATCTCCACCGCGTACACGGTTAGTCAAAGTGGTTTTCGGTATCGACAGAGAGTATGTCCATATCCGATCCCGGTCTCTTTGCCAACCAATCGTTATTATAACACCGCGGTCATTTAAAATAATTATACTTTAAAACCAGAATAAAATATCCATTTCAAAACCATATAAATATGACATCATTCCCTTTTAAAACCCGAATTAATACGATATCATTTTTTTTCCAATATATATTCCTTCCAAAATCGTAGGGTTTCCAAAGTAAAATATTTAGAAATCAAACTCTTGAACATAATATTTCCAAATTATACTACCTTGAAAAAAAACATAGCTTTGAAACAAATTTCCATCTCTTAAATGGTTAAATATTAAACTACTTTTATAAAACAAAATAGCTTCTTTAGATTTCACAAATCAATTTCAAATATCGATTTACACTTCCAAATACCATTTCAATTCTTATGTTTCAAGGCTTTAAATATTTCACCATTTCAAAAAAAACGACTCATTTGACAAATCCATATGTATCAAATTCAATTACTTCTTATTTAGACTTGAAATGTTTGCTTAATGAATTCAATATAATTTAAGAAAACCTTTAACTTCATATAACTGGATCGTCTTTCAATTTATTATATATTCATTTAATCAACCTGATATTCATTAAAATCACTTTACACAAAAATCAAGTTATAAAAATCATATCCTTTAAAAATTCTAATTTTTATTAAATTTCGATTTAACATAATATTCATCTTCCAAATCTATTCTCATTTAAGTCATAAAACTCCAGAAATTAAATTTTAAATAAATGTTTAATCTTATTTGATCTTAAAATCAAACTTTATTTAAACTTCAAATCAAATTTATACAAAGCTTAAAAACCGGAAATTACTATATATATAATAGCCTTTATCAATAACCAAATCAATATCTCATAAACCATATGTATATAACTTTACAAAACCATAGAAAAACATTTCCAAAAAAATTATATATATTTACCGCGGTGCCTGTATAAAATTTTCTATCCTATGGTCAAGTGATACGGATGTTTATCATTTCAATCCGCAATTTAAAATAAAAAATTTGCGGTTGTATATCATTTCAAACCACAATCCCGAATGAAATGAAAAATGCATGATAAGTTGCAGTTTAATGATATAAAATAAAACATCCATTCATCATTCATCATCCATCATCCAAATCACAATCATCATCCAATAATAAATCAATATCAATATATATCTGATAATATATAACAGGAAATAACTGGCAGTTATATTCAAAAATGAATTTAACAACTATTAAACTAACAGTTTATATGCAAATAAATAACTATAACTGTCAATTTATACGCAGTAATAAAATTTATGAACAGTTAAATTAAATAAATGCGATTTAACAGAGATAAGGAATAAAACATGTCAAATAGTCATAAATAAATTTCTACTCATATCTAAAATCAATTTAACAAACATAAGAAATTTTAGAAATTGTGAGTGGGTTAAAACACTCACCTTTTGAATTTAAATTGGATAAAATCCAATTTAAACCCAAAAATTTTGACAGTCTCCAAACCAGCGTCAACGGATCCGAAATTTTTTTTACGATCCCAACAAAAGAAATTTCGCCTGAAACAGAGTTCGTATGAGGAAGTTATTCATATTTGAACGAATTGAAACAAAATTAAATTCAAAAACAAGATAAACAAAATTAACTTGCCACGTCATCGTCAATGCTCTTCCCAACATGAAACGCGCATGCTCCAGCACGAAACGCGCATGCTCCAGCAAGTTCGAACCCAATTCACGCGTTGACCATGGACTTTGACCGCTCCATACTCGCGCCACCGGTCACTAGAGGAACCCCGACCAAGCCCATCGCCTCGCCCTCGCCATGGCGCACCTCCCAGTGGTCGCGCCTTCTCCATCGGTCGCCCTAAATGCCGTGCGCCGCCACCTCTAATAAAGCCCTAATTCGAGATTTCACAATAATCAAATCGTCGATTCACGAGATGAACCACATGGATGCGCTCTCCTCCGTCCTCTCTACAATACCCAGAAAGCAATTTGCGATCCGACGAATTTTGTCGCAGCAACGATGAACGGCCTCTAATTCTTTGATTTTTACAGAACAGATGATGAACCAAAACGGAAAACGAACACCACCAGTAGATTACGTATTTTGAGAACTCCAACATATATTTTTCCAGAAATTTTTTAGAGGTGTTTGAATATATATTTTTTTAATTTGAACTGTAATTGGATCTAGAATTTTACAGCCATAGGAAGAGAAAAGGTTGAAGAGAAGAACACACGGAGAATTGAATATAAATGGAGGCTAGGGTTTACACAGCCTATAAATAGACAAAGTGAAATAGAAAAGAATAGAGTAGAATGGGCACGAATTATAAACGTGCAAACGGAAGTGGTCCCAAAAGGATATAAATATTAATTGACTACGTTACGACAAATTAATTTCTCGTATTCCAGTTTTGGTATTTAGAAATTTCATCCCTTAATAATACTCAACATTTACATCGATTTAAACATATTTACAATTGTAAATTTAGACGCTTTATTTAAGTTTCAATATAATTTCATTAAATTTCAAATTCATAAAAAATTTCCATTTTAAACAAAATTCTAAATTACCGTAATAATTATCTTAGATTCTTATTCATTCACAATAGATTTAACTATTGTAAATCGACTAAGTTTACCTACTATAAAATCCACATTTCTATGTATATATAGTTTTGAATTCCATACTATACATATTTTATTAATATTTCGCAAATACATAAATTGGTATTGCACTGTTACTTAAATGCATAGCCTATACCAATCACTAATTAAATGGGTTACCAAATTTTTGGATTGGTTAATAATTACTAATTATTGCTTCATTTCTTAATTATACATTTGCATGGGTTATGCTTGTCTAATTATATTCCCATATTAATAAATGTTTCCAACCAACAATAACCTTTCCTTAGTTCCACCCTTTTTACCAAATATTTCTCCTGCAAATAATTCATTTTCCTATACATGCTTTCATTTACACTTAAACTAATTATACCTCTTTATTTTTTTCTCAACCAATTACAATGGTTTAACAAATAAATTTTTAGTTGATAGATTCATAAGTTCAAATGTTTACCTTATTTCAAAATCAACTAAATTTTGAAATCATAACATAGACTCCAAATCTTATTTATAAAAATCTCCACCTATAAGCTACAAATAACAATGAATGTTGCATTTGATTAAGATTCTAATTCAATAAATTTATCCACCATTTTAATTAAGGTTTTTTTTCCTTTAATATATTCAATTTAGCAATCTATTAAACATGGTATTATATTCCACGTAAATGTACATTAAATTACATTAATTGAATGAGCTAAGTATATACCTTCTAATATCTACCCATCTTGACTTAATCCCAAATAACATACAAATTAAACTACCTTAAATTTTCAATTAACTCTATCATTACTTTTTATATTCCAAATAAATAAATTAATAATAGGTTAATTGAATCAGTTTTACAATTCAACTTTAACTAATTGCAATTTATGTCAGTTTGGATTACTTGGTAACTTTAGAATCCTTTAAACAACTTCCTACATTAATTTATTATAGAATAATTCAAAATTTACAATATTAACGTATAATTCCAATTTATGCAAAGATTAAAACTTAAGTTTTCAAGGAATTTATTTATTTAGGTTTAAATACCGTTATCCCCAAAAATGGTCATCTCATGTATACAATCCACATTGGTTTGTATTTATTCCATTCACCTCTTTAGTTATAGCGTAAATTTCTCATAAATACATATTAAAGTCCACTAAATTTTAACTACCTCTTAATTTTCATTTATAAGTCTTAATACCCTAAATTTGACACTTCTAACATGGTATTACTTCTCATATTAAATGTAACTTTTATTTAGTGTATTAACATTTATTTCAATTTAAATTCCATCAACCAATTAAACATGTAACTTATAACTATTGCTTACCATTCAAAATACTACACCCATGGTCATATTCTGAATGGAGTTAGCATTAAATATCAAAACTTACCTAAATTTACATTAAGAAAATATTTAATACTAGATCTCCAATTTATTTTAATGGAATCAATATATCTTTCTTTATATACTTTGCGTATAAATATCTTAATCACCAAATTTCAACTTATTCCTCAAATCCCCCCAAATAACGTTATTAATATTAAATACTTCACATTTATTCCTCCACGTTCAAATTTGTTCTAGCCAAATATATATTAATGTTATCCCTTATGGTTATTTATTTATTCACTTATTATTGCAAATGTCTGCTAATTTGATTTCAGGTACAATACCTACACTATTATATTCGAAAGATATATTCATACTAAAATCAAAGGCTTAAATTACCATTGGTAAATTAGCGTTCATTTCCATGTAAATTTATCACTCTTTATCATTACTACTAAATTTTTATTACAAAATTCTAATAAATAACTAAATTAAATCGTCTAAATTTCTGGGTCGTTACATAACCCAATTTAAATTATTTTAAACTAATTTATCTATTTCAAATCCATTTTAAGATTTTAAAGTATTTTAACTATTTTAATTATTTAAAACTACTTTTAAACTACTTAAAACTATTTTCTAAAATTCTACGCTGGTCAATAAGGTGAAATGTGTATATTTAAATCTTGAATTTAAATACGAATTGAGTTAAATGAAGTTGTAGCCTAAATTGAAATTCGAAATGATTTTGAAATCGAAATGAGATATTGATGCGAAAAATGATTTTTGAAACGAAATCTTACATTTGAAAGGATACGATGATATTTGAAATGGATTTGATTTTTGAAGCGAATATGATATTTTGATATCAATTATGAATCGATTTGAAATATAAAAGAGCCAACGGTGTAATAATACGTAGTTATTAAAGAGACCGGGATCGGATATGGACATACTCTCTGTCGATACCGAACACCACTTTAATAACTATTATACGCGGAGTGTTGATCCAGAATGAAGTGGATGGTTTGGTGAACGCGTTGATTGAAGAAAGAGAACGATATTGGATGACCCCTGACATGACTAAAACAGGAGCCGCGCCGGGCCATTGAGGTTCGCCACCTCTAGCGGACACGCTTCTTCGATACCATTTCTATTACATTTGTGATTCGATTTGGGTGCACCCCTTGATTTCGGAGTGTTGTTTCGCGGTGTTGGGGTAGCTGCTGGCTATGCTCAACATCAGTCCGGATCACGCAACTACTAGTATCCTAGTTGGTATCGACTCATGTACCTTGTCATACTGATTATCCTATTCGCGACCACTACGTTTTTAATTTGTACCTTGAGTATATGGATTGCCCTCTGGTGACTTTCGGTTTTGGGGAAACTACGGTCTTGTATATGCTTTTGGGAATATAAAATGTGTTAAGGGGGATTATGGTAACGCCTTAACGCTATTTTGATACTTTATATTACTGATAGGCATTATCTACTTAGCGTATACTACTACATAGTAGATAGTTTCACGGATCCTTGAGAGATGGAAAATCCCGTAACATCTCTTAAGTTATTGTACGCACGTTGACACTGGATAGGAGATGTCAAACCCCGTAAACATCTCTGACGCCATTACACCCATATTTATTTACGATTGATTTAACTTACATGAGGATATTTTAGTCCTGACTCGAGTGTTTTGTCTTTTCATTACGCTCGGGTCAGTCCTGAGTTTTTCAGATTTTTGAAGATCTATTCTGGAGGATGAAGACGAAGATTTGGTATACTATTACTATTATTACCCTTGCATCATGTTATCTGCTGCATTATTTAATTGTTCTGTTGTATACATATAACTCTAATAAATGTTGTATAAATAATTGTCAAAGTATAGTAGACAGCTTCATGAACTGTTTATTTGATTATTATATTTTATCGTTCCGCTGCGAGATTCTGTGTTGTTTCATTTCCTTTATTTCTTTTCTTTTCTTTTCTTATTTACCCCAATAACTATCTGCACTTTTGAATGGTTTGGAATCGACATGTGTATTTGATCGTCGGTTTAAACTGTCCAAAAAGGCGGGTCGTTACAATGGTGGCGGCGTTTCCTTTGAGGTAAATACGTGGACCCGACTCCCGTGAGTTGGCATAAGGTGGCTAAAACAGGAGCGATTCTCGGGCCAATGAGGTCATTCCTCTGATCGAACGCACTCCTTCGATATTATACTCTGACTTTTGGATTTGATTCGGTGGCCACTTTTATTTTTGGTTTGGGGGTGTTGTTCGAGGTAGGCGGTAGTAGCAGCTACGCGTTACCACCAGCCCGGATGCATAATTGGTATATCTACCCTGGCATTGCCTAGTTGTGCCGTGTCACCTACCCTATCGCGCCTTGTACGAGTTTCTATTTGTGTCGTACCTATGGAGTATCCTCTGGTAGCCTCCCGATCAGGAGGTATTACGGTACTGTATAGACTATTGGCATTTTACGTGTTAAGGTGGAAAATGTAAAGCCTTAACGCTATTTGAAAGTAAGTTTATTTTACTAATAGACACTATTATAATAGTGAAATATGCTACATAGTAAATAGTTTAACGGACTCTTAGGAGATGTAAATCCCGAGCATCTCTTATGTTACTGCACGCATATTTATTTCTGTTGATTTAACTTACATAAGATCTTTTAGTTCTGACTCGAGTGTTTTGTCTTTTCAATTCGCTCGGGTCAGTACGAGCGTTTCAGGGTCAAAGACTTTAGCTCTGGAGGATGAAGACGGAGATTTCTATTATTGTTATTTATTGTATTCCACTACACTCATATTGTTCCGCTGCATTGTTATGGGTATGTGTAACTCTGATAAGTGTTGTAAGTATAATCGAATATTTTGTAAAACAGCTTTTTAAACTGTATATTTGATTATTATATTTTATCCTTCGGCTGTGAGATTCTATTTTGTTTTATTTCTTTCTTGTTTTTCTTATTTACCCCATAACAATCCGCCCTTTCGTATGATTTGAATTGGCACGTGTGTCGATTTAAAGCGTGCGAAAAGGCGGGACGTTACAAATATCATTAACATATATTTGTACAATTAAAATATCTTTCTTTTCTTGTTTAATAAAAAGTGTTTGATCTAACTTTCCTATTTTGAATCCAGAAGATAGAAGGTAGTTTTTTTAATCGTTCATACCAAGTATAGGGCGTTTATTTTAAACCATAAAGAGTTTTCTTTAGCTTATAGATATGATCGGGAAATTTTTCATGTATAAATAAATGAGGTTATTCTCCAATACATTCTGTTTTATAAAGCCAAGAAGATGCTTTTAACGTCCATTTGATATAATTTAAAATTATGGTGACAGGATAAAGCTAAAAGAATATATGTTGCTTCTAATCTAGCTACAAGAGCAAACGTTTCTACATAATCTACACCTTCTTGATTTTATCCCTGTGCACAAAACTAGCTTTATTACTAATTATTTCTCCGTTTTCATCAACTTCATTATTGAAAATCCACTTCGTTCCAATGACTGTTTGATCAATTGGTCATGGAACCAATTCTCAAACATCATTACATTCGAATTGATTTAGTTCTTCTTGCATTGTAAGAATCCAAAAATCATCGTTAGTTGTTTCTTTATAATTTTTAGGTTCAATATTTGATATAAAAGCTGCGTGACCCATTTGATTTATTTACCTTCTAGTTTTGATGTTCGTATTTACTTCACCAACTATATTTCCTACAAGATGATCTTTTAATATACATGAAAGTGATATAAGATCAGTTGTAATTTGTGTTACTTGAGGGGGATTATTTACTGTTGGTGAATTGTTAATTATGATTTCTTCTTCACCATTCTTTTTGTTTCTAAAGTTTTCATCAAAATATATATGTAAATTTTCTTTCATCATATTTGACCATTTATTAGAAATTCTGGTTGTTTTACTTCATTCCGAATATTCAATAAATATAGCTTTATCGGATTTCGGATTGAGTTCTCCTAATTGATCTTTTGTATTTAAGATAAAAGATTCTGAACCGAAAATTCTAAAATAGGCAATATTTGGTTTTCAACCATTAAATAGTTTATATAGTGTGCGTTTCGTTAGAGGTTTCATAGTAACACGATTTAGAACATAACAGACAGTAGACACAACTTCTACCCAAAATTTCTTTGGTAATTGAATACTGCTAATAAAGTTCTAGCACATTTTTGTAGCGTTCTAATTTTCCTTTCTACAATGTCACTCTGTTGTGGAGTTCTAGAAACGAGAAATTATGGCTAATACCCTTATAATGACAAAAAATATTAAATGGTCCATTTACAAATTCACCACCATAATCACTTCTAATATTTTAACATTAAACTCGTTATATTTTGTACTCTTTCTCCAAAGAAATTAAAAGTTTCATAGCTGGCGCTATTATTTCTCAAAACTAATATCTAGGTATGTCTAGAAAAATCATCTACTATAACAAAAACATATTTGTTATGGTTTATAGATTGTGGTTGAGTCGGACCAAAAAGATCCAAATGAAGTAATTCCAGTGGTTGTAAAGTAAAAATTATTTTCTTAGATTTAAAAGACGATTTTGTTAATTTTCCTAACTGACAAGCGTCACGTAAATTGTTAGCTTTAAAACTCATTTTTGAAAAAAAATGAGAAAATCGTTTTTAAATTGTTTATTTATGGATTTAAAGTTAATGTGACAAAATCTTTTGTGCCAAAGCCAAGGATCATTGTCTTTAGCCACTGAACGCATATGAGTATTATGATTTATCTTCATATTTAAAGCACAAATACTTTCTTCTCTATTCAAAAATTAAATTTTTATTTTGATCGAAAATATTATATTCATCTTTTACAAAGGAAATACTGAAACCCTCGTCGCAAAGTTAACTAATGTTAAGTAAATTGTGTTTTAAGTTCTTAACTACTAAGACATTTGTAAAAAAAAGGTGAAGTGGACGAACTGTCGTCGCTCACATTGTCTTTTCCAATGACATGTCCTTTGAAGTTATCTTCAAAAGTGACGGTTCCTCCATCTGAGTAGATAATGTTTGATAGCATTTCTTTATTCCCCGTCATGTCCTTAGAGCAACCACTATCGAGTTTACATTTGCCATTTTATTATTTGGTACCTACAAAAAATATTAATTTAAATTGGTAACCATTTTCTACGTTAGGGTCCTAAGAGTAAGGTCTTAGAAAACCATACCTAAGAGGGTTTGGTGTTCCCTTTAAAAATAAACTCAAAATTTTTATGTGCGCTAGATGTAAATGTCTCTATATACTTATTTCGAATGAGATGGTTGTTAGATTTTTGAACTAATATCTTGATAGATTTTACTTTTAGTTATAGATTTTGACTGACTAACTTTCCTTTCCTTCTTGAAATTAGTATATAATGAACTTATGGTGTTTGGGACTATATTTAACTTGTTTGAGTTTTTAAATCCTATACCATTTTTATTAATGGAAGATCGTGAGTTATCTAAAATTTTAGATAAATTCACTCTTCTTTTATTAAATTTAAAATATTCTTAGACGGATTTTCAGAATCATTTCTAAGTTATTTTATCGCTATGCTAAGTGAATCAATATTAGAACTTAAATTACAGTTCTCTTTTGCTAATTTAACATTCTCGTTTTTATAAATCAACTTCACCACTCAAGATAGTGTTTTGAGGTGTTAAATTATCATAAGATTCTTATGATTTAAGTAATTCTTCTTCGAAAATTGTCTTTTCATCGTTTAATAAATATACTACTAATTATGTTCCATTTAATTTTCTAAGGTTATTTATACATTTTTTTGAGATCTTTCATTTATCTAATAATTCTAAATCAATTTCTACAAGGTCATCAAAATATATATCACTCACATCATCGTTCGAGGCCATGAAGCAAACATTTGCTTGTTCCGAATTACTTTTCCTTTTTAAGGATGAAGATGAGTGAATCATCTCATGTGATTTGAAAAGCTTGCTTCTTCTTTTTAAAGTCTCTTTCATTTTTTTTCTTTAAACTATTTTTCTTCTTCTTGAGATTCGAATGATCCTTCTTTATGCGGTCAAATTCGTCGCATTTGTAGCATTTGAGTGATGAAGATGATATATTGTTGTTATTGTCAAACTTCATATTCCTCTTTTTCAGGAATTTCTTGAAATTTTTGGCTAGAAGTGCAAAATCATCATCATCAACATCATATTCTTCTTTTTATGCTAGAAAAGCTACTGTTTTATTTTCTTGAGCCTGGTCTCCTTTTTCCTGCAAATTCACTTCGTATGACATGAGATTCCTATTTACTCTTCAAGTTTCATGGTAGAAAGATAATTAGCTTCTTCGATAGCCAAGACTTTTCGTTTCAATTCAGCCATTAAGGAGTTAATGTTTTTGAAACAATATCAAAATCTAAAAATTCTCGCCTAGTGCTATAAGAGGATGTTGAATGTCTTGAAATCGCGAATATATATCGCTAATATTTTCATTTTGTTTCATTCTAAAAATTTTAAAATTGATTTTTCAACATTGAAATTTTACTTTGTTTAACTTTGCTCCTCCATAGTTTCTTTCAAAGTACACCAAATTTCACAAACAGATGTGCACGCCAACTTTATTAAATTCATTTTTTTCCAAAGAGAAAAATAGCATGTTTATAGCTTTAATATTACTAATAGCATCTAGTTTTTGGGTGTTCGAACATTGTGCATAATCAGTGGTAGGAAGTGTATTCCTATAGTGCAATATTCCAAGTGTCATATCCATGAACCTGCATATATATTCTCATCCTAATTGACCAATAAGTATAGTTTAATCCGTTGAATAGTGGCGGTTGTGTAGTATATTGCCTTCAATAAAAGTAATAGTGCTTTCTATATTACTTGATATTCTATAAATTTTGTTACGGTTGCATGAAAACCTTGTTCTGATACCAACTCAAAGTTGTTGTGGATCGAGTAATATGATTTATTCTACTAAATTAAAAACTAGTAAAACAATAGCTTAAATTAAAAAATTCTCTAAAGCAAAGTGCACTAGAGATTTTTATACTGGTTCGGACTTCATGTCCTACGTCCAGTCTCAGACTCCTTCTGAATTTAAAAATAACCCTCACTTAATCCTTAAGAAAGGATGTCTTACGAAATGACTGCTTGAGCTGTCAATCAGGACTTCGTGCCTAAAAATCTCCAACATATCTTCAACTACAAAAGTAGTAAAAAGTTGACTTTGTGTGTTTTAAATAACACGGATGAGTCGATAGAGTGCAACCTTCCTATAATCATTTTCCTAAGTGGTATATTGTGAAATGGAAGTTGGTGATCACTTAAATGATATAACTTGAATGTTCAAGCAATCAGAAATTGCAATGTAAGCCTTTGAATGCAAATAAAGATTTTAAAGATAATTTGAAAGCAAAAAAGTAAAGAAATTAAATTGTAAGAATCTTGAATCAAAGTGTTATTTATAATGTTTGAAGAGTTGTATGTGTTCACGAGAAGTAATTGTCATTTGATACAATTGCAACTCTTCATGGAAGGAAGTGCCTTTTCATCGAAGAACTCTTCAGAAAATTCGAAAATATAGGACTTACATTTCGCCAGTCGACTAGTAGAGTGCCAGTCAATCGACTGGTTATAGTCGAAAACATAAATTTTCAAACAAAAAATAAATAGTTTACTTTTGCCCTTATTTAGTCGACTGAAACTATAAAACCAGTTGACTAATTCGGTCATTAGTCGACTGTTTGTGTATTTTTAGTTAATTGGTTATCTTGTATTTTTTTAAAAATGCACATGATATCAATCGACTGGTTGAAAGGTTTTAGCTGACTGAATCTGTGCTTTTCTTCTTCTTTTTTAAAAATGGAAGTGTTATTTTGATTATTTTTGTGTGTGTGTGTATACCACTTTGAAGAGATTATAATAATCATATATTTCTATATATAAAACACTATGGTTAATATAATTTTGTTTCTCATCATCTTCTTAGCGTCGTCATTGTATCTCTTCATTTGTCAATATATTTTCCTACAAAGTTAGAATATATAGAAATATTTCTTACGTTGTTGTCACTATCAAAATATCAAGCAATAAGATTCTAACAATTTTAATTCCAAATTAGTGAGCAAGTAAAAGTGCATTTTTGTTAAATAAGAAAAGGTAAAACAAAACTAATTGATGATATATTTGTAAAAAATTACTATCGAATGAACAAAAAGGATGGGAAGACAATTAGCAATAACCTTCATCCAAGCATCTATAAATGCAAAAAACTTATTCTGGGTACCAATGAATGAATACATTGGTACTCTCTTCTCCAAGACAGAACGAAATGGGAATTGGCGGTATTGAGGAATGAAAACCATAGGATGAACGATCGGGTTCAAAGGCGAGACTTCGGAAAAGTTGCACGATTCAGCATTTGGAATAGTTGCTGACGGGAAAGGAAACAGATAATAGTCCTGGCCATTTGTCGATAATACTATTATACGTCTAGTATACCAAAACAGAGACTAATCAATAATAAACTTGTCTCACAAGTTTACAACTCAGATTTCCACTACTTTGGAATTCTGTATTAGTTATTTTAACAATAAGTATGTTGTAATTAATTACAACAACAAACTAACAACTATAGCAATAATAACTATAGCGATAAATCAAACGTTATACTATTTAAAGAAATAGTACAACGCAGAAACGAAAACGATATATATATATATATATATCAACAAGAAATCTAACCGGTTGAAGAAGAAAATTTCGTCTGAGGCTTGTCATAACAATTTCCTTAAGACATTATTCAGAGTCTCCCAAGATATAACAAACGTGATCCGCTCGAGATTGTGATGTGTACGATCTTCTATGTGATATGCAAAAGCGAACGGAATGTAGATATTAAAAAACGAAGAGGAAGAAGAGAAAATTCGGAATTAAAATTGAGTGAGGAAAGTGGTTAGGTTTCCTCTTTATTTCTAGCTGAATTCCCAATGGGTACACTCGTTGAGAAAAGTAGCACCCCTTCATTTGCAACGCCAAATAGTATTACTGTTCGCAACAGGCACTTCATTTCATTTGCAACGCCAAAAAACTGTTGTTGTTTGCAACCATCGCGTGGTTTGCAACAGTCGTGTCTCTTCATTTGCAACGGCCAAAAACTGTTACGGTTTGCAACAATCGCGTCCAATCCACTGGTCGCTTTTATTTGAATTTAAACAGTAAAAAAACTATTCACTTTTATGCAGCAAAAATATAACACTGTCCACGCTTATTGGACCCGCACCCGGCCCGGTTCGGTCGGTCGGACGGGGGGGCGCGTATTAGTCCATGGCCATATAGGTCCTCCCCCTCGCACAAAATTACCTGACCCTAAGGGATAATATAGGGATTGAGAATACACTATATAAACAAGAAAATAAACTTATTTTTGACGATGTGGGATATATCTCATTCACTATTTTGAGAACTCCAACAATCCCCCACATGAATGACGATATAAGCCTCCCCACACAAAGTGTAATATCACACGATTCATATGAAAATAATGCTATATCGACGATAAGTAGATATTTCACTTTGAACTTTCCCTAATTAAAACTTATCGGATATACTTGGCTAATCGGTGAATTATTTCATCTTGAACCGTCTGCCGTTATTGTATAACTAGACAATAAACTTTACAAAGCATTATTTCCCTTCACATCCAATCTCTTGGTTGTGTTCATTTTGGTCCTGAACATTTTTTGGTTCTGCGAGTGTTTTTAGAGAATAAAAGCCTTTAATATTCTCATAGAGTCGACCCAGCTCACACTAACATAGATGATCACAACCATTAAGAGTATCCTACATATACCCCACATGTTATTTTCAAGATATAGTCATCATTAAAAAACATAGTTTTATCCTTTTAATACTTCTGTAGGCATGCATTTATGTTGTGCACCATGGGAATGGAGTAGGACTAAGTCAAAACAAATGCATTACGTCTTGAGTTATTCATAACTGGTTTGCCTATTGATCCTAGTCCGTGAGATCCCCAGTCGCTAGGATAGGTTTCCGTATAAGATAACTCTTGTTGATTTAGGCTTTTAAACCCATTCCCCTCGATGCGTAGTTAATTTTCTCTCTTGATAAACCTTTAGTAAATGGATCCGCTAGGTTATCATTTGTTCGCACATAATCTATGTAAATAGTTCCATTTGAAAGTAACTGCATAATTGTGTTATGATGTCGACGAATCTATCATGACTTTCCATTATACACAAAGTTTTGCGCTCTGCTTAATGCTGCTTGGTCATCACAGTGTTTGCATATGGCCGGTACAGGTTTAGGCCAAAACGGAATATCTTCTAAAAAGTGACGAAGTCGTTCTGCTTCTTTGCATGCTTTATCTAAAGCGATGATCTCTGATTCCATAATGGATCGAGCTATGCATGTTTGTTTAGTAGATTTCCATGACACTGCTGTCCCTGCTAAAGTAAATACATAACCACTTGTTGATTTTTCTTTCTCTGAATCCGCAATCCAGTTTGCATCACTATATCCTTCTAAGACGGCATGATATTTTCCATAATATAAGGAATAATATATGGTATTTTTTAAATATCCAAGCACTCTCATTAGTGCTTTCCAGTGTTTCTTTCCTGGATTGCTTGTATACATGCTCAGTCGACTTACTACATAAGCTATATCTGGTCTTGTGTAGTTCATGAGGTACATGAGACATCCTATTACACGAGAGTATTCCACTTGCATTACACTCTCATTAGTGTTTTTAAGCAGTACTTCTGATGGATTAAGAGGTGTTCTTACTTCTTTAATTCCAAAATTTTGAAATTTTTCAATCACTTTGTCTACATAGGCGCGACTGAGATAATTCAATTTTATTAGGTGTTCTTATTATTTTGATTCCCAAAATAATGTCTGCAACTCTTAAGTCTTTCATATCCAAATTGCTAAATAACATCTTCTTTATGGTCTCTATTACCTATTTGGACCAAATATTAACATATCGTCTACATATAAACAAATCATCACATATGATTGTCCAATTTGTTTATAATAAACACACTTATCACATTCATTTATACGAAAACTATTTCTCATCATGACACTATCAAATTCTGCGTGTCATTGTTTTGGAGCTTGTTTTAGTCCGTATAATGATTTTACTAATCTACAGACTTTGATTTCATTTCCTTTGGAAACAAAACCTTCAGGTTGCTCCATGTAAATCTCCTCATCGAGACCTCCATTTAAGAATGCTGTCTTCACATCCATTTGATAAATTTCTAGATTATAGATCGGTGCAATTGCTATTAGCAATCTTATAGAAGTTATTCATGTTACCGGCGAATATGTATCAAAGAAGTCTACTCCGTCTTTTTGATGATATCCTTTGGCTACTAATTCGGCTTTATACTTGTTGATAAAGCCATCTGCTTTCATTTTCTTCTTGAAAATCCATTAACAGCCAACAGGTTTTATTCCAGGTGGAATATCAACAACTTCCCAAGTTTTATTACTTAAAATTGAATCAATCTCACTTTGGATTGCTTCTTTCCAACATGAAGATTCAGAAGATGGCATTGCTTCCTTGTACGTTTAAGGTTCTTGTTCTAACACATATGTGAAAAAATCCGAACCAAATGTCTTGGAAGTCCTAGACCTTACGCTTCTTCTTGGTTTAACTTCCTCAATCTCATGATGAGTTTCATCTTTATGTGAATTGTTTGATTCTTCTCTTGTCCTTTTAGGGACATTATTCCCTTTATTCCTTTTGTGCGGAAACACGTCTTCAAAGAGTGAGGCATCTCTAGATTCCATGATTGTATTTACATGAATATCAGCTATATCAGACTTGAATACCAAAAATCTGTCGTCATTACTATTTTAGCCTGGCCCTAGATAGTAACAATCTAATTTTTTGGTCCAAGTTTGACTCTCTTGGGAGACGGAACTGGTACTTTTGCCAAGCACTCCCACACTTTGACGTATGTAAAGCTTGGTTTGTGTCCTTTTCGAATCTCATATGAAATTGTTCCTGTTTTATTATGAGGGACTTTGTTTAATATGTATTAGACATATTTAAGGCTTCCCCTCAAAACTTCGTCGGTAGACCAGAGGTTAAAAGCATGGTATTAATCATGTCTTTTAACGTTCTGTTCTTCCTCTCGGCTACACCGTTTTGTTGTGGTGAATATGAAGCTGATGTTTGATGAATTATACCATTTTCGGCACAGAAATGTTCAAATGGTGATTCATATTCTCCACCTCGATCAGATCTCAATATCTTGATCTGTTTATTTAACTGATTTTCTACCTCAGCATTGTACTTTATAAATGTTGTAATTGCTTCATCTTTACTATTCAAAAGATATACATAGCAATATCGCGTATAATCCTCAATAAACGTGATAAAATACTTTTTCCCACCTCTTGTAAGTAACGATTTAAAATCACATAAATCTGTATGAACCAAACCTAGTGGTTCGGTGCTTCTATCAACAGATTGAAATGGTTTTTTAACTATTTTTGCTTCTACACATGTCTCACATTTAAAGTTCTTATCTACTTGGAATTTCAGGATTAATCCCAAATTCGATACTGTTTTCATTTTTTGAAAATTTATGTGTCTCAATCTATCATGCCATAGTAAAATTTCATGCTCGAGAAGGTAAGAAACTTCAATTTTATTAATAGCACAATCAGAATATATAGTTTTATTGCCGATAACGGCTACATTTTCCATAAATAGGCCATCACATAAATATCCCTTTCCAATATACATTCCAGCTTTAGACAGAACCATCTTGTCTGACTCGAACGCCATTTTGAATCCTTTTTTCGATAGTACTGCACTAGAGATGAGATTCTTACATATGTCTGAAATATGGAGCACGTCATTTAACTTGATAGTTTTTCCATAAGTAAACTTGAGGATTACTGTGCCACTGCCTTCGATCATGTATACTGCAGAATTACCCATATAGAATTTCTCTTCATGATCAAATTTTTGGTATGTAGAAAACAAGAATTTGTCAGAGCAGACATGATGAGTAGCGCCTGTGTCTACCCACCATTAGTTAGGATTCTGAACCAAATTGCATTCAGATTCAACTACCGAGAAGTTGGATTCGTCTACTTCATGTTGTCTACTATATTTTCATCTTTGTTGCGTTCCTTTTTGTGCCTTTTCACAAACCCAACACTCGCCATTAAACTTTTTGGTTCGTTTGTTGTCTTTTGATTTGTTGTCTGAAGCTTTTTTCTTCTTCTGAAATTCTTCTTTTTGTTTTTGGTCTTTGACCCTTCAGCCACAAATGCCTCCTTGCTTGGTTTTGTAACTCCACGGTTATCTGCCTCAATTTTTAGTTGGACTATGAGATCCTGTAAAGAGATTTCATTCTCCTTAAGCTTTAGACAGTTGCGGTAACTCTCCATGACAGCGGCAGTTTTCCCGTGATGGCTTCAACCAAAAACGATTCTTCAACCTTATGACCTTTCGCTTCGAGTTCATGAATGATGATTTGCAGTTCATGCAATTAAGCAGTTACCGGTTTGGAGTCAACCATCTTGTAGTCCATGAATTTGTCTACAATGAATTTCATAAGAATGATATTCTGCGTCTTGTACTTCGTGGCAAGTGCATTCCAAAGTGCTTTTGCTGTCTTTAGAGGCTGATATACTTTGTTTAGCACCTTGTCGAGACAATTCAGAATATAGTTTCTGCATAGAAAATCGGAACGCTTCCATGTATCAACATCTGATTTTTTGCCTGGTGTATGAATCGGTTCCTCCTCTTCGAGATACCGTTGCAGACCGAGTGTGGTGAGATAAAATAGTATTTGATTTTGCCATGTTATGAAGTCATCACCATCTCCTTCGAATGGATCAGGCCTGTTGTAAGTAGTAGCATTTGTTGATAGTTCAACTGTTGTCATCTCTGTTTTAGCGAAAACAGGAAAGTCTTAAGATGCTATACGTCTAGTATACCAAAACAGAGACTAATCAATAATAAACTGGTCTCACAAGTTTATAAATTAGATTTCCACTATTTTGGAATACCGTATTAGTTATTTTAACAATAAGTATGTTGTAATTAATTACAACAACAAACTAACAACTATAACAATAATAACTATAGCGATAAATCAAACGTTACACTTTTTAAAGATATAGTACAAATATATATATATATATATATATATATATATATATACATATATATATCAACTAGAAATCTAACCGGCTGAAGAAGAAAACTTCGTCTGAGGCTTGTCGTAACAATTTCTTTTAGACTTTAATCAGAGTCTCCCAAGCTACAACAGACGTGATCTGCTCGAGATTGTGATGTGTATGATCTTCTGTGTGATATGAAAAAGCGCACGGATTGTAGATATTAAAAACGAAGAGGAAGAAGAGAAACTCCAGAATTAAAATTGAGTGAGAAAAGTGATCAGGTTTCCTCCTTATTTATAGCCGAATTCCCAATGGGTACACCGTTGAGGAAAGTAGCATCCCTTCATTTGCAACATTAAAAAGTGTTACTGTTCGCAACAGGCACTTCCTTTCATTTGAACCGCCAAAAAACTATTGTTCTTTACAACAGTCGCATCTCTTCGTTTGCAACGGCCAGAAACTGTTGCAGTTTGCAACAGTCGCGTCTCTTCGTTTTCAACGGCCAAAAACTGTTGCGGTTTGCAACAGTAGCGTCCAATCCACTAGTCGTTTATATTAGAATTTAAATAGTAGAAAACTATTCACTTCTGTGCATCAAAAATATAACACTGTCCACTCTGATTGGACCCACACCCACACCCAAACTTGTTCGATCGGACGGGCGGACGGCGTGAGCGCGTGTTAGTCCATGGAAATTAGGTCCTTCCTCTCGCACAAAATTACCTGACCCTAAGGGCCAATATAGGGATTGAGAATACATTATACGTAACATTCCTGTTTTTAAACAAACTTAAATTTGTAATTAATTTGGTTCCTAGATTAAATTAAGAATTAATTTGGTAAATTAATATAAAAAATTTGATTAAATTATGAATTGATTTAGAAGTAATTTGAATATTTGGGGATAAAATAAGAATTGTATTTGAAATATGATAAATAAATTGGATTCTAGAGATAAATTGAATTTAATATTTTTATTTTTAAGCTAATAAGAATTTGTTTCTAATTTTATTTAAACTATGCATTATAATTTGAAAATGAAGTTTTGAATATGATTTTAAATATAATATGAATTTGATAAAAGAATTTAAAACACCTTTTCTTTAAAAATGAATAAATATAGTTTAATATCTTAAGTTTAAAAATATAAATATATTGAAAATAAAAAATTGTACTTACTAACTTACAAATATTTATAAGTAATATATACATAATTTAATTTCAAACCATCTTTTGTTTTAAAAAGATTATATAAATGATTAATAAAGAGATGTATTTAATTAAATAAGAAATATAATATAAAGTTATATTCAAAATAATATTTGAAATGTTTAAAATATAGTAAAGATTTTGAATTTTGTTTAAAAACTAAATTTTATAATGTGAGAAAACATGTGTTACTTAGATTATCATTGTATTTACACGTGTTAAATTTTGTATAAACAAATTTACAAAAACTATTCAAAAAGTTGTATAAAATAAAATAAAATAATGGGAAATGTGTATGTGAACAAATAAAGATAAACCAAGGTTTAAAACACAAGTTTTTCCATTTTTACATTTGTAAAAATTTAAGCAATATGAATTAACAAGTGTTAACACAAGTGTACAAGTGTAAGTTTATTTTAAACAAGTGGCACTCAAATTTATTTTCTTTTAAATTAAAATGTAAATAACATATAAAAGAGTAAATATCAAAATTCTTCTTTCATATTCAAATCTGGAATAAAAGAAAAAAAACCAGAAACAAAGCTTCAAACAGGAAAACAAAACAAAAAACCTGAAAAGAAAATTCAAAAGAAATCAAAACCCAATCTCAAAGAAAGTAAAACCAGATCTGAAAATAAAAGGAAATTCAAAACAGTTTCAAATCCAAAGAATGTGCAGATTACTTAGAAATCAAATCAGTAGCAAAACCTGGAAGTTCATGTTTGAAGTCTTGAGGCAAGCAAGTCAACCTGAGTAACAAATCAGTTATTCATTTCAACTCTGGAAATTCAAAGAGAAATCAAAAGTTCAACCTGGAAAAAAATAAAACAAGTTGAAGCTTTAAACAAATTCAAAAACTATCAAAAAATGCCTGTCCCTGTTCAACAGAAACCAAGTCCCTCTCTGCTCTGTCATTTCTCAGGTGAGCAAACCACCCCTCTTGCATTTGATTCTGATATGATGTTAAAATTGTTGCATGAATGTTAACATGCATGTATGTTTGACTGTATACATATACTGTTGATTGAATATTTGTGTGAATATTTATACAGAGGTACCTCTCTGTTATGAATCAGGTTACTAAACAAAAACAAAAATTTATCTTCCTTTCCAGTAAGCATTAAGCTTGGATTATCAGAAGTAAACTGATCGTAACATCAAAATGAAGATTTCAAAAATGTTCTTAAGTAACAAAAATTAGAAGATACTTAAAAGTATACAATTTACAGTAAATTCATTCTAAAGTCAAGGAATCAATAAATTAAATTTCGTGTTTTGAATTCATGACTTAGTTCGCATTCGAAATTAACGATTTTTAATATAGATTTGGTGATTTTTAAGATTTGGGATATGGAGAATTTTTGTGACAATCGAAATTGGGTTTTTCACCGATTGTCGATGATCGGTGACGAATGGTAGGTCGGGCTTGATGTCAAGAAAGGTGTGAATGATGAAGATCTTAGGAAAAATACTTAGTGAATTTTTAGATGATCATGGTGGCGACAGTTCGACGAGATAGGGTTTTGGAACCACGTTTGAATGATGTGGCATTCGTGGTCACTGCGCTGTCAAAAGAGGATCGGACTTCACCGTAGGGGTTGCAATCGAAGCTTGAGACCATTGCGCAGCTTCAGGTGAAATTGCATGGCCTCTGATGATCGAAGATGGGAGTACAGGGAAGTTTGGGTGATTGAACTTTTGTTCCAGGTTTAGACCTTTATGCTTGATTTTGATTTCGAATTGGTTTTGAAGTTTTGATGGTTGTAATCAAGTTTGGAGTTGATCGTCGACATGCTGGCGTCGGCGAGATTGATCGCAATTCGCCAGCACGTTCGTGCATGTGCACGGCTATGGTGTCCAGATTTTACGAGTTGCGGAAGAAGGTTGTAGGATCGAAGATGAGCTCGGGATGCAATGAGGGTATCTCGGGTTATTACTCGAAGCAAGATTCTGATGCGAAATAAAAATACTTAGAAAAAATTTTAAAATTGAAAATTTTGGGCACTCAGGTCAGTTTTTGGAAAAGCTCGAAGTAGAGCTCGAGTGTGTGGAAGTTTAGCTCGGGTTTTCACTCGGGTTACTCGGGTTAAAATATCGAAGTTTGAAACTATGGCAGGATAGTTAAATAAATTTCTAAGAATTGTTTCTTTATAAATGATGATTTTATTATTAAGATAAAAGGTATAAATTTAAGGTTTTTGAAATAAAGGATTAAAAACAATTAAGTTTTAAACTTATATTTTAATAAGTTATTTTAAATGAACTGAATAAGTGATTTAGAAAAAAAAATCAAATGTTTTAAATTTTTAACTTAAAAGTAAGTTAATTCATATCGTTAATGATAGTCAAGTAATTAATGATTTGTAATTAAGATTAATTTATTAATAATCAAGAATAATTATTATGAATGATGATTTAAAAATGGTTGAGTAACTTTCAAAGTAAAGTTAACATATTCGTTAAAGGAAAATTATTGTTTGAGGTGAATTACTTAATGAAAATAATTAAAGTAATCAAAGTAATTGATTAATAATTCAAGCTAATTAATCAGGAGATTAATGAATGATTAAATAAATAAAAAATAATTACTTAGTGAAAGAGATTAAGGGTAGATAATTAAAGACTAAAGATTGATAAATCAAATATTAGGGGTTAATTACTTTGAAATATAATTAATTTATGTGGTTAATCCATTAGGGTGATTTCAATTAATAATAATCAATTAAGGATAATTAATTAAAATTAAGATTTAACTAATAAATAATTAAAGGTTTATTAATTAAAGTAATTAATTAAGGAATAAGTAATTAAGGTTTAATTAATTACAATTAAGGGTAAATTAATCAAGATAATTAATTAAAGAAATGATTAGTAAATGAAAGTGATTAAGACTTAATCAATTTTAGTTAATAATAATTAATCATTGATTAAAGATTACTAATGAAAGTAATTATATGAGTAATGAATTGTAAAAATCCGCATGTTTTATTCACCTTAATCAAAGATGTTGATTGTTATTGAATGTTGTATGATGGATTGATATATTTGATATGAAATTGTAACGCTATGAGATATGAATTGCTTGGTGCTGAATTGTAATATTTGTGATTGTTTCTGTAGATATGAAAACCCCTTGGCCGTAAAACGGCATTTGAAATTTCGATGCGACAAGGAGTCGGATTCCAGTTGGTTATCCGAAACCGACATCGAATCATAATGGTGAACCTTTGTGATTGATAAATTAACTTATCTATGAATCTATGAATGAGTATAAGCGTTATAGATTATATCGCTTATCGAGATTGATATGATTGAATCTGTGATGATGATGTTGTGCACTATTGTGTGTAAACCCCTGGACCACACTTATACACACACAAATATGGATTTCACGAGAAAATCGGTTAAGCCATGGATATTTGAATTTAATTCAAAATAGTTTTAAAAATTGAATTTTGAATCTAAACGGTTTTAGAAATGAAATTGGGTTAAAAGTGAAAAGCTTTTGAAAAGGAATTTTAAAAATAAAAGTTATTTTGAATTACTTGATTGAGTTTCGAAATTTAAATAATTTGATTCAAATTTGAATTCAATATTTGAAATTTAATTCTATGATTTGGAACTATGGTTTAAAAAGGTTATTCGACTTATGAATGTGTTTATATAGGTTTTGAACAATTTTAAAAGTATCATTTTGGGAAATTTGAATTTAACCAAATTTTATACTTAAAGAGATATAACTTGTGCAAATGAAATTGGATTTTTCCGAAACGAAAACTATTTGTTTTCAAATAATAATAGCTTTCATATAAAGAAAGAATTTCCAATTTGTGTTGAAAAGATTCCAATTTGAAAAGGAAATGGTTTTGAAAGCTATGAATGAATCTTTGTAAACGATGGTTGAATCTTGTTTTGAAATTAAAGAAGAATTTAATGGTGTATCTTTTATATAAAAGATTTAAAATGAGAACTGTGAATGAATCTTTGGAAATGAGTTTGAAAGCTATGAATTGTGTTTTGATTTAATAATTGGATAAGTTAATCCAATTTGAAAAGGAAATGGTTTTGAAAGCCGTGAATGAATCTTTGTGTAACTGGGTGAAACTTCGTAAAATAAATCTTTTTGTTTAAGGATTTAAAATGGTAATTTGTTTAATCATTTAAAAGAAAGTTAGGGTTATAAGCTTTGATTTAACTGAGATCCCAATATCCATATGTTTTTTTTAAATATTGCGCTCATTATTTGATTTAACCGGGAGAGGACTTTGTGTCATATAACCCATTCTGAATAATGATACGTCGTTATGGATGGCATTTGAAGACCGGTGGTGAAGACTGAGTGTTTGCGAGAATGATAGGATGACCTATCGATTGTCTCTGCACTGAGTAGCTACGGTATAGAGATTTCCTAAGTGATGGGAAGTCCGATCGGGATTGTGAATACCCGGATTTGCAAGGACTTCTTCGGAAGTGCCTTCGGTTCTGTTCGAACCCGGAACAGACTTATATGGATGTGTGTCTGACATTACACATTGAGATGTAAAACCGGTTTCTATCAAATACATTTCTGTTTGATGGCATAGATTTATTCTCTTAGCTTAACACCCTTCTCTGAGACGTACGAGCTCAGAGGTTATGTAGTTGATGGTTACTAGTAATACATTCACAATTTGGTAATGTGGCATACGAAGTGCTGCTGATCATTTGTTGATCAAAGCATGGTTTTATGAAAAGCGTAGCTTTGTGGACGAGACTTCTTCGAGCCTCACAACCCGGTAATGGTCAAAACAGGAATCGTGGCAGCAAGGTTATTTGGAGGTAGCGCCTCCTGAGGGTATGACCATTTCCTTCTGGATAAAAAGTGATATCATGGTATGAAGCCCAGATATTTACTTATGTTGTTTTTCTTAAAAGTTGGTATCATGGTATGGAGCCCAGATACTTTACTATGTGGTTGTTGGATTGAGGGCCCTCGGATAAAGGTCGGTAACGACCGGGGGATGGCATGCTCGTGTCAGTAGTTACCTAGTTACAGAGGTAACCCAGCCTTGTGTAGCAGAGATCCGGTTAGGTTCTCGGGGGCGTCCCTCCAGAGGCGTTCCATTTTATTTGGGAACTTCCTTTGCCCGACCATTTGTTGGAAATCCAAACAAAACAATACGAGCCCTGTACGGTTTTAGTTGTAGAACCTGACATTTAACATGTTAGCTATAGTATTCATACTATAATGGTACGTATGCTGGCTAAGATTAATATTATACTTTCAAAATATTTTCCACTATGCACAGATAATAATATCAAATGGTTTTCGCGTATCAAGCATATTTGACTATCATAAGGAGAAATCTCCTCCAAATCTGCGTTTGCATTGTGTGTGTGGCGGGAGGCCTTATGGTAGTTTCATTTTCTTAAACGCATTGCGAATTTCAAATTTTAAATTCCTTTGTTTATTTTTAAAGACCAAATGTTTTTGTTTGCTCATACCAGTACCATGACTGACCTGGAGTTTATTGTTTCCTTCCTAAACTCTAGGTGCCCACTATTTTCCACACGGGTAGTTTAGAGTTGGGTTTTTCAGATAGTAGACATAGATATCGATTCTGTAGCTTTCGGCTTTCTCTTGGGTATTCTTTGGAGATCTTGGATATTGGAGTCTTCGGATTCATGGGCGAGACTTGCTTGTCTTAGTGAATTGTGATGGGGGGTTCGAGCTAGTGGTTTGGAATTTTAGTTTTGAGCATTGGATTGGAGTTGCAGTCTGATCATTGGAGTTATCTCTTTTGCTATTCGCTTTCCGTTGTTGTTTATTGTCTTTAATATTTCTTGTATCTCTGATAATTGATATCATTGTTGTATGTCATTGGATATTGTATTCATTTGGAATTGTATATGATATTCATTTCTTTTTCTTCCGCTGTGTTGTTATACTTGATGTGTTATAAGCTCCGGCACGACTTGAATTTCAACGTTGGGATCTGCAATATTTAAGTACAGTGGAGTACGGATGTCGATTTTCGAATGCTGGAATTTGGATCGTGACAACTGGCATCAGAGCTGAAGGTTGAAATTTAGCTCAGGAGTGTAACACATTAAGTTACTCATTAGAGATAGGGTGAAGTATACCCTAGAATGAATATATACCTAAGATACCCGTCTGAATGCCTCAGTAAATTCTCTTACTATCCACTGATAGTGAGTATGAGTGCAAGAAGAGGACGAGATAGGGGACAGTGGAATACCACTACAAATGGTCAGTACCCTACAATAGCAGAAACAACTTTCTCTATCAATCTCTTTTGATTCGTCTTTTCAATTCTTTGATGATTCTTGGCAGCTCCTGGAAAAAAAGTTTTGATATATTTGCATGGGACATAAACTCCAGATGGGTCAGAATTGTTTGTTTGGATGAATTGTTTGCTTTGGTTGCTATGGTTGATAGGTATATTTAGGTTGTTTAAACTAAAAGTTTTGGGATTGTATCCATATATCTGTCTATTCTTTGGGTCTCGATATATTCTACAAGGAATTAGTTATCCTTTGAACTAACCAATATCCCTGTATATTCGTAGATCTGGTGACCCGAGTATCTTGATTTGTTCTTGTATCCATTATTGATATTCTAATTTAGAAAGCCAAATGCAGAATAGATATTCAGCTTGATTTGGTGATTTATCTCTCTATATTCTTTTGTGATCTCCCTACTTTCAAATTTCGAGGACGAAATTTTCTAAGGGGGAAATCTGTAACATTCTTGTTTTTAAACAAATTTAAACTTGTAATTAATTTGGTTCCTAGATTAAATTAAGAATTAATTTGGTAAATTAATATAAAAAATTTGACTAAATTATGATTTGATTTAGAAGTAATTTGAATATTTGGGGATAAAATAAGAATTGTATTTGGAATATGATAAATAAATTGGATTCTCGAGATAAATTGAATTTAATATTTTTATTTTTAAGCTAATAAGAATTTGTTTTTTAATTTTATTTAAACTATGCATTATAATTTGAAAATGAAGTTTTGAATATGATTTTAAATATAATATGAATTAGATAAAAGAATTTAAAACACCTTTTTTAAAAAATGAATAAATATAGTTTAATATCTTAAGTTTAAAAATATAAATAAATTGAAAATAAAAAATTGTACTTACTAACTTATAAATATTTATAAGTAATATATATATAATTTAATTTCAAACCATCTTTTGTCTTAAAAAGATTATATAAATGATTAATAAAGAGATGTATTTACTTAAATAAGAAATATAATATAAAGTTATATTCAAAATAATATTTGAAATAATTAAAATATAGTAAAGATTTTGAATGTTGTTTAAAAACTAAATTTTATAATGTGAAAAGACATGTGTTACTTAGATTATCATTGTATTTACAAGTGTTAAATTTTGTATAAACAAATTTACAAAAGCTATTCAAAAAGTTGTATAAAATAAAATAAAATAAAATAAAATAATGGGAAATGTGTATGTGAACAAATAAAGATAAACCAAGGTTTAAAACACAAGTTTTGCCATTTTTACATTTGTAAAAATTTAAGCAGTATGAAATAACAAGTGTTAACATAAGTGTACAAGTGTAAGTTTATTTTAAACAAGTGGCATTCAAATTTATTTTCTTTTAAATTAAAATGTAAATAACATACAAAAGAGTAAATATCAAAATTCTTCTTTCATATTCAAATTTGAAATAAAAGAAACAAACCAGAAACAAAGCTTCAAACTGGAAAACAAAACCAAAAGCCTGAAAAGAAAATTCAAAAGAAATCAAAACCCAATCTCAAAGAAAGTAAAACCAGATCTGAAAATAAAAAGAAATTCAAAACAGTTCAAATCCAAAGCAAGTGTAGATTACCTAGAAATCAAATCAGTAGCAAAACCTGGAAGTTCATGTTTGAAGTCTTGAGGCAAGCAAGTCAACCTGAGTAACAAATCAGTTATTCATTTCAACTCTGGAAATTCAAAGAGAAATCAAAAGTTCAACCTGGAAAAAAATAAAACAAGTTGAAGCTTTAAACAAATTCAAAAACTATCAAAAAATGCCTGTCCCTATTCAACAGAAACCAAGTCCCTCTCTGCTCTGTCATTTCTCAGGTGAGCAAACCACCCCTCTTGCATTTGATTCTGATATGATGTTGAAATTGTTCAATAAATGTTAACATGCATGTATGTTTGACTGTATACATATACTATTGATTGAATATTTGTGTGAATATTTATACAGAGGTATCACTCTGTTAGGAATCAGGTTACTAAACAAAAATAAAAATTTATCTTCCTTTCCAGTAAGCATTAAGCTTGGATTATCAGAAGTAAACTGATCATAACATCAAAATGAAGATTTCAGAAATGTTCTTAAGTAACAAAAATTAGCAGATACTTAAAAATACACAATTTACAGTAAATTCATTCTAAAATCAAGGAATCAATAAATTAAATTTCGTGTTTTGAATTCATGACTTAGTTCGCATTCGAAATTAACGATTTTTAATACAGATTTGGTGATTTTTAAGATTTGGGATATGGAGAATTTTTGTGACAATCGAAATTGGGTTTTTCACTGATTGTCGATGATCGATGACGAATGGTAGGTCGGGCTTGATGTCAGGAGAGGTGTGAACGATGAAGATCTTAGGAAAAATACTTAGTGAATTTTTAGATGATCATGGTGGCGACAGTTCGACGAGATAGGGTTTTGGAACCACGTTTGAATGATGTGGCATTTGTGGTCACTGCGCTGTCAAAAGAGGATCGGACTTCACCGTAGGGGTTGCAATCGAAGCTTGAGACCATGGCGCAGCTTCAGGTGAAATTGCATGGCCTCCGATGAACGAAGATGGGAGCACGGGGAAGTTTGGGTGATTGAACTTTTGTTCCAGGTTTAGACCTTTATGCTTGATTTTGATTTCGAATTGGTTTTGAAGTTTTGATGGTTGTAATCAAGTTTGGAGTTGATCGTCGACATGCTGGCATCGGCGAGATTGATCGAAATTCGCCAGCCCGTTCGTGCACGTGCACGGCTATGGTGTCCAGATTTTACGAGTTGGGGAAGAAGGTTGTAGGATCGAAGATGAGCTCGGGATGGAACGAGGGTAGCTCGGGTTATTACTCGAAGCAAGATTCTGATGCGAAATAAAAATACTTAGAAAAAATTTTAAAATTGAAAATTTTGGGCACTCGGGTCAGTTTTTGAAAAAGCTTGAAGTAGAGCTCGAGTATGTGGAAGTTTAGCTCGGGTTTTCACTCGGGTTACTTGGGTTACTTGGGTTAAAATATCTAAGTTTTGAAACTATGGCAGGATAGTTAAATAAATTTCTAAGAATTGCTTCTTTATAAATGATGATTTTATTATTAAGATAAAAAGTATAAATTTAAGGTTTTTGAAATAAAGGATTAAAAACAATTAAGTTTTAAACTTATATTTTAATAAGTTATTTTAAATGAACTGAATAAGTGATTTAGAAGAAAAAAAATCAAAGTTTTAAATTTTTAACTTAAAAGTAAGTTAATTCATATCGTTAATGATAATCAAGTAATTAATGATTTGTAATTAAGATTAATTTATTAATAATCAAGAATAATTATTATGGATGATGTTTTAAAAATGGTTGAGTAACTTTCAAAGTTAAGTTAACATATTCGTTAAAAGGAAAATTATTGTTTGAGGTGAATTACTTAATGAAAGTAATTAAAGTAATTGATTAATAATTCAAGCTAATTAATCAGGAGATTAATGAATGATTAAATAAAAAAAATTACTTAGTGAAAGAGATTAAGGGTAGATAATTAAAGACTAAAGATTGATAAATCAAATATTAGGGGTTAATTACTTTGAAGTATAATTAATTTATGTGGTTAATCCATTAGGGTGATTTAAATTAACAATAATCAATTAAGGATAATTAATTAAAATTAAGATTTAATTAATAAATAATTAAAGGTTTATTAATTAAAGTAATTAATTAAGGAATAAGTAATTAAGGTTTAATTAATTAAAATTAAGGGTAAATTAATCAAGATAATTAACTAAAAAAATGATTAATAAATGAAAGTGATTAAGACTTAATCAATTTTAGTTAATAATAATTAATCATTGATTAAAGATTACTAATGAAAGTAATTATATGAGTAATAAATTGTAAAAATCCGCATGTTTTATTCACCTTAATCAAAGATGTTGATTGTTATTGAATGTTGTATGATGGATTGATATATTTGATATGAAATTGTAACGCTACGAGATATGAATTGCTTGGTGCTGAATTGTAATATTTGTGATTGTTTCTGTAGATATGAAAACCCCTTGGCCGTAAAACGGCATTTGAAATTTCGATGCGACAGGGAGTCGGATTCCAGTTGGTTATCCGAAACCTACATCGAATCATAATGGTGAACCTTTGTGATTGATAAATTAACTTATCTGTGAATCTGTGAATGAGTATAAGCGTTATAGATTATATCGCTTATCGAGATTGATATGATTGAATCTGTGATGATGATGTTGTGCACTATTGTGTGTAAACCCCTGGACCACACTTATACACACAAAAATATGGATTTCACGAGGAAATCGGTTAAGCCACGGATATTTGAATTTAATTCAAAATAGTTTTAAAAATTGAATTTTGAATCTAAACGGTTTTAGAAATGAAATTGGGTTAAAAAGTGAAAAGCTTTTGAAAAGGAATTTAAAAATAAAAGTTATTTTGAATAACTTGATTGAGTTTCAAAATTTAAATAATTTGATTTAAATTTGAATTCAATATTTGAAATTTAATTCTATGATTTGGAACTATGGTTCGAAAAGGTTATTCAACTTATGAATGTGTTTATATGGGTTTTGAACCATTTTAAAAGTATCATTTTGGGAAATTTGAATTTAACCAAATTTTTTACTTAAAGAGATATAACTTGTGCAAATCAAATCGGATTTTTCCGAAACGAAAACTATTTGTTTTCAAATAATAATAGCTTGCATATATAGAAAGAATTTCCAATTTGTGTTGAAAAGATTCCAATTTGAAAAGGAAATGGTGTTGAAAGCTATGAATGAATCTTTGTGAACGATGGTTGAATCTTGTTTTGAAATTAAAGAAGATTTTAATGGTGTATCTTTTATATAAAAGATTTAAAATTAGAATTGTGAATAAATCTTTGGAAATGAGTTTGAAAGCTATGAATTGAGTTTTGATTTAATAATTGGATAAGTTAATCCAATTTGAAAAGGAAATGGTTTTGAAAGCCGTGAATGAATCTTTGTGGAACTGGGTGAAACTTTGTAAAATAAATCTTTTTGTTTACGGATTTAAAATGGTTATTTGTTTAACCATTTAAAAGAAAGTTTGGGTTATAAGCTGTGATTTAACTGAGATCCCAATATCCATATTATTTTTCTAAATATTGCGCTCATTATTCGGATTACCCGGGAGTGGACCTTGTGTCATATAACCCATTTCGAATAATGATACGTCGTTATGGATGGCATTTGAAGACCGGTGGTGAAGACCGGATGTCTGCGAGAACGATAGGATGGTCTATCGATTGTCTCTGCACTGAGTTGCTACGGTATAGAGATTTCCTAAGTGATGGAAAGTCCGATCAGGATTGTGAATACCCGGATTTGCAAGGACTTCTTCGGAAGTGCCTTCGGTTCTGTTCGAAACCGTAACAGACTTGTATGGATGTGTGTCTGACATTACACTTTGAGATGTAAAATCGGTTTCTATCAAATACATTTCTGTTTGGTGGCGGAGATTTATTCTCTTAGCTTAACACCCTTCTCTGAGACGTACGAGCTCAGAGGTTATGTAGTTGATGGTTACTAGTAATACATTCTCAATTTGGTAATGTGACATACGAAGTGTTGCTGATCATTTGTTGATCAAAACATGGCTTTTGTAAAAAGCGTAGCTTTGTGGACGAGACTTCGTCGAGCCTTACCACCCGGTAATGGTCAAAACGAGAATCGTGGCAGCAAGGTTATTTGGAGGTAGCGCCTCCTGAGGGTATGACCATTTACTTCTGGATAAAAAGTGATATCATGGTATGGAGCCCAGATATTTACTTATGTTGTTTTTCTTAAAAGTTGGTATCATCGTATGGAGCTCAGATACTTTACCATGTGGTTGTTGGATTGAGGGCCCTCGGATAAAGGTCGGTAACGATCGGGGGATGGCATGCTCGTGTCAGTAGTTACCTATTTACAGAGGTAACCCGGCCTTGTGTAGCAGAGATCCGGTTAGGTTCTCGGGGGCGTCCCTCCAGAGGCGTTCCATTTTATTTGGGAAGTTTCTTTGCCCGACCATTTGTTGGAAATCCAAACAAAACAATACGAGCCATGTACGGTTTTAGTTGTAGAACCTGTCATTTAACATGGTAGCTATAGTAGGCATACTATAATGGTACGTATGCTGGCTAACATTAATATTATACTTACAAAATGTTTTCCACTATGCACTAATAATAATATCAAATGGTTTTCGCGTATCAAGCATATTTGACTATCATAAGGAGAAATCTCCTCCAAGTCTGTGTTTGCATTGTGTATGTGGCGGGAGGCCTTATGGTAGTTTCATTTTCTTAAAAGCATTACGGATTTCAAATTTTAAATTCCTTTGTTTGCTCATATCAGTCCCATGACTGACCCGGAGTTTATTGTTCTCTTCCTAAACTCTGGGTGTCCACTATTTTCCACACGGGCAGTTTAGAGTTGGATTTTTCAAATAGTAGACATAGATATCGATTCTGTAACTTTCGGCTTTCTCTTGGGTATTCTTTGAAGACCTTGAATATTGGAGTCTTCGGATTCATGGGCGAGACTTGCTTGTCTTACTGAATTGTGATGGGGGGTTCGAGCTAGTGGTTTGGAATTTTGGTTTTGAGCATTGGATTGGAGTTGCAGTCTGATCATTGGAGTTATCTCTTTTGCTATTCGTTTTACGCTGTTGTTTATTGTCTCTGATATTTCTTGTATCTCTAATAATTGATATCATTGTTTTATATCATTGGATATTGTATTCATTTGGAATTGTATATGATATTCATTTCTTTTTCTTCCGTTGTGTTGTTATACTTGATGTGTTATATGCTCCGGCGCGACTTGAATTTCAACGTTGGGATCTGTGACATTTAAGTACAGTGGAGTACGAATGTCGATTTTCGAACGCTGGAATTTGGATCGTGACACTATATAGACAAGAAAATGGACTTATTTTTGGCGATGTGTGATATATCTCATTCACTATTTTGAGAACTCTAACAAATACAGCCACAAATTTGTTGATGATTTGCTTATGCATATGTTCAGTTTTTTCATTTGAACTCGCGAGGAGGGGTGGGGTTGCTTACTTTTTTATATGAATAATATAAGTTATTACAGATTTATATAACTAGTGTTTAAATACTGTATGAAGTTCAAAGAGGATAATCTTTAATTAATGTAGGAATAATAAGTGAGAATTATATACATCTTATAAATTATCCTTTTGAACTTTTTACAGTATTTAAACAACAGTAATATAGATTTTTAATAAGAGGGAATTACCGTGAAGGACAAAAATTAGAGCTTTTTTAATCATAAGGACAGCCCGCTAAAATTTTATCCTCAAGGACAAATCACTGCAACTTGCCTCTCCAACTCCAGATCTTGCTACAAAACTCACACCATCGCTTCCTTCTCCAACCCAATAAACTCCGACCGAGACGTCGACCTCTCAGATCTCGACAACACCTTGACAGAAATCAAGGACCTGCGCGCGGAGTTCGAGCTCGAGAGGCGAATTCGGAAGAAGATGGAGTCTGTGAAAAAATCTGAGATGAAGGAGCTCGCGGAGAAGAAAAGAGCACGCGAGGAAGCGGAGAGCGACCGTGAAAAGTTAGGGATGGAGATCAAGCACGTGAGTGAGGATGTCGAAAAGACGATGAAGGAGGCCGTGGACGAGAGGATGGAAATCATTCTATTGTGTTCAGTTTTTGGGTATCAGTTTTGTATGCGATGTGGTATCAATTTTAATAAAATAACACAGTATCAGTTTTTGGATATCAGTTTTGTATGCGATGTGGTATCAATTTTAATAAAATAACACAGTATCGGTTTTGTATGCGATGTGGTATCAGTTTTAATAAAATAAATAGTATGGATTTGTGGTGGAAAATTTCTGATGCGTTATTGGTTTGACAAAACGGTGAAGGTGATGGTATAGTGTGTGGTATTTGAAAGCGATGGGTAGGGTTTGCATCAGAAGGAATTTCAAAACCGATACCTAAAATTTCAAAATTGATACCTAAAATTTCAAAACTGATATCTAAAATTTCAAAACTGATACCTAAAAACTGGTATCAGTATCAGCTTTTAAGAGCATGGTGCTGGTGAAAGGGTGGCGTTGGCGGATGAAGGAGGTGACATGGGGTAGTTGCACGACGTTGGTGAGGAGGTGACGCTGCGGCGATGGTGAACACAAAACGGGTCGAGAAGGTGGCACGAGGTGGTTGCTCCAAAACGGATGAAGGAGGAGGTGGCAATGGTGGCGCTGGTGAGGAGGTGACGGCGCTGGTGAGGAGTTGGCGTTGACGCGGGATAAGGTGGTCGGAGCTGAAAACGGGATTGAATGGGCATGGGGAAGAGAGATTTGTGCATTTGAGAAAAAATGGACTCTGGGCCTGTCCTTGAGGATAAAATTATAGGCATGTGTACTTGAGGATAAATTATTTGGATATTTTGTCCTTTACAATAAATCTCCCTTTTAATAACTTATATCGTTCATAAAACAAAAAGTAAACACCCCCACCCCTCCTCATGAGTTTAAATGAACAAACTGAAGCTATTCTTAAGCAAACCATTACCACTGTCGACAGGTGGCGAGGACTACCTATTTGTTTCATTCCCTATCAGTCTATCCAAACGCAGAACCATGCAACTCCAATGTCTCGCCTTTGAACCGGATCGTCCAACCTGCAGTTTTCATCCGTCCATACCGCCAATTCCTGTTTCATTATGTCTTGAAGAGGAGAGGTACCAGTGTATTCATTCCCCGATGTCCATAGTAAGATTTTTGCATTTGCAGATGCTTGGATGAAGGTTATTGCTAACTGTTTTCTCATCCATTTTGTTCATTCGATAGCAATCTTTCACAAATATATCATAAATTAAGTTTTGTTTTACCTTTTCTAATTTACCAAAAAATGCAACCTTACTTGCTAACAAATTTGTAACTAAGATTTATTTACAAAAGAGCAATAAACGTGTGGGATGCGCGCAAGTTTTTAATACATGTAAATAAGATTTACAACAATTATATACATTAAAGTAGCATTGATTCTAGTAGTCGCATGCTTTTGTTTAAGACCTTGCCTGTATTGGGAACTATTATTTCCTACCAAGAGGAGTCTGTGTACAGGGCCGACCCTTTACCAAAGAAGAAAAAGCACCGGTTTTGGGCCATGTAAAATATAATGCACCGTCTTCCACTCCTTCCTTCTGTACCAACGTGCAGCCAGGGTAAAAAAAAAAACAAAACAAAACAACGATCTACGACTTAAAAAAATTCATGATCAAGACTGCAACTCGATTGGCAAGTGGCCACTGCGACGGGAAAGCAATGGTGACTCCATCTCCTATCGAGGTAAAGGCAACGACAACTTCATTTCCAATTGACAGCAACTCCATGATCGACATAAAGGCGACGGGGATGTCGGGTTCAGCACAGCTAGGGCATCCTCCAATCTTCCATCTTCAGCTGTTAGCTTTGGCTATTCGCTGCTTGTTGAAAAGATACTTAATTTTGGACGTTTGTATGCATTGTGTTTGAATTTTTTGTTTGCTGTACTTGTACTGTAATTTGTAAACAACATTATATAACTATGTTTTAAACTTCTAATGCCAATTAAATTTTTATCCCTATGTTCTAATTTTAAGTTAATTATTTGTATATTAACGTTGATTTGTATAATAAGAATTAAATCAAAATTGATACATTTAATTTGTTATTTGAAATATAGTATGGTAAGGATTGATTTGATAATGGTTAATGAATTTTTTTTAATTGTTAGTTAATGTTAAATTTATTGATAAATAATTAAATTTATTTTTGTAGGAATTTGTAGTTAGTTTTTTAGTCAATTCGTTATTTAAAAAGAATTTTTGCTTCAAATTATCGTGGAAAATATTTTTCATAAATTATAACCAATAAAGATGATTATAATTTAAAAAGCTTTTCTTGTTTCAACATACAATATTATACTACGTTTTATTGTGCTTAGAAATGCGAAAACAAGAATATGAAAATGCTAAAAGAGTTAGAAAGAAGAAGGCTAGATGAACTCATTAATTAACAAAAAGACGCTCTTAATAAAAAAAAACCAGTAGAAAGTTCGAATTTGAAAGTGGATAATGCCTCCCTTATTGACGAGAATGATGATGATATTGATGATATTTTTAATGAACGAACATGACAATGAAAACATGAGCAAAAAGAAAGCAAACATTGATTTATCATCACACATGGAGAATGTTAGTGTACTGTCAAATGACCCTGGCAATGCAAGGTTTTAAATTTCGGATATCGGACACGTTTCATCTCGGTGATTTTAGTGACTCGGTATCGTATCGGGGGAGATCTCAGACAAGACGAGTGCATCTCGAACGCCAATATCGGATTTACATATCGGACCTAAAGTTCATCTCGGGATCATATTGGAGTATAACACATCACATAATTTATAGCAAAAAGTACATGGTATCGGTTTATTTAACATTTACTGAATTACTGCAATTAATCTCCAGTATTCTAACTGGAAAAAAAAGAAAGCAATTATACTTCAACTATATGAAATTGTTCAACAAAAGTTACAATACATCATCAGTTTTAGCAATTACATATAAGTAGATGAACGTCGACAAATTAACTGAAAAAAAGCTGGTTCTATACAATTATATATATGCAGCAAGAATAACATAATAACAGCATCAGAAACTGGTGCAAATAAAAGTAAATGCAGATAAGACATATCAGGAATCGAAGAATTTCAGACAATGCAAATCTACTTGTAGAAGGTTATGCAAGTAAGAATAACAAACTAAATCTACTTGTGAATCCACTCTAAATTATACTGTATGTTCAATTTTCTAAAAAATTGAATTTCATTAAATAGAAACAATCCTAATTTACATACATGTAGAGAGTAGAGAGATTGGTCAAAGACGAAGCTGCAGACTGTCAAAAACAAGATCAAGTAGTTGAGAATTGGAAACAACCGCGAGCTGTCGGATGTTAGAAGAGGAAGTTCAATATTTTGACAAAAAACGTGATCTTTTGAGAAGTTGAATAAAAAATAAAAGGTCTTTGTTCTTTTTTTATGATAGAATGGGCTGAGCCAATTCTTTTTGAAAAAAACAATATATCGGGGGTATCTCGAAATACCGTTTGGCTCTAAATATCGACCGATGTATGTAAATTTCGGCCGATATAATCGAAACGAGATATCAACCAATATCTCATGTTTCGTTTCGCCCAAGCCTTGAACCGAGATCTCGACCAAGATGGCCGAGATTTAAAACACTGGATAAATGAAAAAAAAATCAATTAAAAAATAAGAAACTTGCTGGTTAAAAGAGGTTTAAAGTGTTAAAAAGATAAAGACTTTGACTTCCAAAATATACTGTTAATAGACATTTTTCCTCCACATTATATGTCATGTATTTGTGTAAGGAGGATAAAAAATACAGAAGATGGTTAGTATATTCAAATTGACTTGATAAAGTATTTTGTTTTTGCTGTAAATTATTCATGAATCAAACAACGCTCAATTATTTTGTTAATGAAGGAATTAAGTATTGGCACAATCTTAGTTTTATGTTGAAACATGAAAATAGTAAATATCACATCTTCTGAATATGAACGGATGGATTGAGTTGAAAACAAGATTGGAAGTCAAAGCAACCGTAGATCAAAGTGTACAAGGTCAAATAAATAAGGAAAAAGAACGTTGGAAGCAAGTATTGATAAGAATAATTGCTCTTGTGAAAATACTTGCTTGTAATAAATTAGCATTTCGTGAAAAGAAGGAAAGACTTTATGAACAAAATAATGATCTTTTTGTAAATTAATGAAATGGAGTAGCAGAATTTGATCCGGTAATGCATGAACATGTTTGACGAATTGAACAAAAAGAAACGCATATACATTACCTTGAACACAAAATTCAAAAAGAGTTAATGCTCACACTAGTGGATTAAGTTAAAAAAGGAACTCTTAAGGAAAAAAAAGGCCATGTATTTCTCCGTTATATTAGACCGTACTTCAGATATTAGTAGTGTTGAACAAATGTCACTTGTATGTATTTCTCCGTTATATTAGACCGTACTTCAGATATTAGTAGTGTTGAACAAATGTCACTTGTATGTATTTCTCCGTTATATTAGACCGTACTTCAGATATTAGTCGTGTTGAACAAATATCACTTGTAATAAGAAATTTTAATGTTTCAATGAATGTGGAAGAGTTTTTTATTGAATTTTTGGATGTAGATGATATTACTAGACCCGGACTTTTTAATAAGCGTAAAAAAGTATTAGAAGATATTAAACTTGATATTTACGATATCAGATGACAAGGTTATGATAGTGGATCAAATATGAAAGTAAAAATCAAAGAGATGCAATAGAGTCTATAAGAAATTAATTCAATAGCTCTCCACACATTTTTTAGTTCACAAAGTCTTAATCTTATACTATGCGATATGGCTAAATCATATCCTAAAGCATCAAACTTTTTTGGCGTGATCCAACAAAGATTTAACTAAATTTTTTCATCCACACAAAGATGACAAGTTTTTAAAGATCATGTATCAGATTATACTGTTAAAGCATTATCACGCACGTTGGAAAAGTCAGATTGAAGCTGTGAAATTTATAAGATATCAAAGTATGAAGATAAGAGATGCTCTGATTTCCTTGTCAAATAGCACCAAGGATTCTATGGCGAAGAGTGAACCTAGAAGTCTTGTAACAAATGAGATTGAAAATTTTGAATTCTTGTTCGAATTATGCATTTGGTATGAAATGTTGAAAAGCGTTAACATTGTTAGCAAGATTCTTCAAACTGAAGATATGCAAATTGATGTTGCTATCACTCAATTACAAGAGCTTGTTGAATTATTTTTTTAAAGATTTTAAAAAGACGGGATTTAATTCTATAATGGTTGATGCTAAAGAGATAACTCAAACGCTAGATTTTGAATCAAATTTTTCTCATAAAAGAATTATTCATAGAAAGAAACAATTCGATTAAGATGTGAATGTTGAAGAACCAATGCAAACACCAGAAGTGTCTTTTCAAATCAATTACTTTTTGCAAATTGTGGATAAAGCTCGGACTTCATTGATGACTCGATTCAAGCAATTCAAAGAATATGATAACATGTTTGGTTTCTCGTCAGATTTAAAAAAATTCACTTCTATAGACTATGTTGTCCGAGGTGAGGCGGTGCAGAGCGCTGAGATTTGATTTAGAGTCCAGACGGAGTTCGAGCGAAGCATGGACGGAAATAGGCGCTCGTCACATAGATTTTGCAAAAAAAATATTCACATTAAATTATTACATAAATAACTAATTATTCATTAAACTATATTGAAGTTTATTAGATTATCACTACTTTATAGTTTACTATAAGTGATATATGTATGTATACATGTGTACATGTGTAAATATTTAGTTCATAAATTCAAAAATGAATCAAGTATTTTTTATTTTTTTTTGAAATGGTACTTTATATACAACAAATCATTGGGATAACATATCCCATGTCAATAAACGTTCGAAAGCAAGTTTCGAACTTGTGACCTCTTACACCAAAGCCGAATCAATTAACCACTTGGACAATGGTGTTTGTCGAATCAAGTATTTTTATAATATATAGAAGCAACACAATATATGTAAATTTTATGCCATGACCATAATTTAATGTTCGTATACCAAAAAATCTTTAAAAAAAACCTCAAATACAATATTAGTGAATAATATAAATTTCAATTTATAGTTAGTTTTCTTGCGTTTGATTAAGAAATTATTTTGAAATAATTTTTAAATGGCTAACACAATTAAGATAAAAAGATTAAATAAGCCAGTAAATGTATTTAATAACTATTTAAATGGCTAACATAACTTTTAAAGCCAAGTTTCAAAAAGTGAAATCGATGAGTAACTTTTATTTTCAAAAAATGCAAAGAACTGTTAGTAGTTATTAACTAATTGTTTGTAAATTTTAGAAAAGATATAGAAAACCAATTCAAAAATTGAAATACAAAGAACTACAATAAACAAAGTAACCTCATGATTTCATAGTACATGTATTTAACTTAGTCGAGTAAAAAATTAAGTTATACTAAAAACGTCTATTTTCTGAAGCTCCAAGAAAAACTCAGCGTTCAGACGGCTCCTTAGACAAAGAGCGTTACAATAAAAAGGCGGGGCGTTAAAATTGTCAAATAATGCCTAACCGGCACTCGACGGCGCCCCTGACAACATAGTCTATAGATAATGAGAATTGAAAGATCATTATTTAAGGATTATTTGAGACATGATTTACACTCTGATATTGATAGAAAAAAGCTATCAGAGTTAGAAGTCTTCAAAGTTATTTTGCCGAAGTTAAAAAACAAAAGCAACTGAGTCGCTTTATTTCTTATATTCTTGTTCGAGCGAATTAAATTTTTCTAATGCTTTGGATTGCATATATAGAATAATGCTAACTATACCAGTTAAAGTTGCGGCAACTGAAAAAGTTTTTTAAAACTAAAGTTGATAAAGTCTTATTTTCATTCCACTATGTCACAAAAAAATAAATGGTTTGACACTTTCATAGGTTGAACAAGATATGGTCAATGAACTTGAATATAAAAATATTGTTAGTAATTTTAAAAGCCATAAGCATAGAAAAATGTTCATAAGCAATTAATATTAGTTTTGTTATATAACTTGAATTATTGTTATGAATAAAGTTATTCCTTTTTTTTTCCTCTTCTCGTTATTTATGGACAACATAAATTATTTTGATAATTTAATCATTGATAATAGCATTAGCTTTTGTATAAGGGCATTGATTTTGCGATTGGCTTTGTGTACAAAAACTCCTAGGACGACCATGTGAAATACATGTAAATCTGTGATAATGCGACGATTTTTTAATAAAATTCTCTCCTAAAAACACTAACATGAATTGAAAGAAAATTAACATTCATATTATAATATGAATAACAATATTGCTGCACATAGTCTGTTTTTTCAAAATAATTTTAGTTATAAATTCGGTTTTTTTGATCAATTCTATTTTAAGATGTTGAAAACTAAAAACAATCAAAAAACCAAATAAAGAAATAAAAATAAAATAAAAACTAACCTAACCAATTAACTAAATAATTCAAACCAAATCACCCAGGTCTTGATCACGTTGTTTTATTTGACTTGAACCACATAATGCTCACCCTTCCATTGAAGAAAGATAAAGCTTCCTTACATTAAAGAAAGATAAAGCTCGATAGCATCCCTTGTTTACCGTACTCGAAAATCTTATATTTACAGGTTGTTTGACGACAACTTATTTTGAAACTCTGACTTTTAAATGCTAACTTGAATGTTTAGCTTCATAAGTCCATGAAACAATTTGTTGTTTCAAATATTTCTACTTGTAAGGCGCTTTTACAAACTTGTTATAATGAATGGTCGAACGTTAGATTCAAATAATTAGCCATTAATAATTTTAAGTTTGTCAAACATGCTTTCTTAGCGACATCTAAATGATTTCCTATGCAACTTCATTTCGCTAATCTTCCAAGACATATCAGATCTTCAATAATATAAAACTTTTGTTATACATGACCATAAAAATAATAACCTTTGTTGCACACCTGAAAATAAGGAAACAACGACCATTAACCTAAAAGATGTAAGCCAAACTACATGACAGCAACCTTTCTAGAACTAATTGAAGCATTATGCAAGTGCTAATGAAGAAATAAAACCACCAAAACTCGTTTTATTAGAAAAATAAAGTCACGGTGTACGGTCCACAATGACTTAGAAGTTGTTTGTCTAGATTGGTCACAAATGACTATGTTGAGCTGGAAAAATATAGACAACCATCAACATAAGCACAACGACCGTCTTTTTCAAAAAGCAGAACACCACAATTACCACCACATAAGAAGACATGCCTAAAAAGATAAGATTGAAATGCAAACCTGAATTAATGCAAAAGCTTCTCAAAAACAAATGTTGCAACAAATGCACACGGCACAGCATTAAGAAATATACATCAATGCTAATGTGTAACACGTGCATTGTTACACACATGTTTTAGAAAAATAATTCTGTACATATCTTTCAAGAATTGAGCTATGTACGGAACTTATTATTAGCATGTAATTCTTGTTATGTAATTTATGTATTTTTATATTCGTATTTAAGAAGACTTGTCATTTTTGTACAAAACAACGAGTTTACATACTGATTTATTATTTTATAGCATTTAATATATGTTAAGAATATAAATGAAAATTGATATTCTTAATTAATTTTAAAATTAATATCTTTATAAATTTCAACGGATGAATATTTATATACATAGATTTCAAATTTTAATATTTAGCTTTTAGTACATTTGTTTAAAAGATAAATGATATATGGATTGAATTCCAATTATTACTTGGCAGAATGACATAGATACTTAAAATTGAAATTGTAATTAGTAATGAATCTGCATATTTTTATGCACTTAAAGCTCTTGAAGTTAATATCGACATTATGTCATAGGTACATAATATTATCAAAGTGACGAACAAAATATTTACTCAACGACTAAAAGAAATGTTGATTAAAAAAATATGTAACGTGGCTTTTGAACCACTGTTTCATACTAAATAGTTTTAACGTATAATAACACTTTTCAATAGATAAATAACATCTACTTCGAAAAAACAATAAAATACAAAAGAACGGAAAGTATTTTTAATCAAAGTATCATATATTTGTATTCATTGATTAATGTAACTTAGGAACATGCAAAATCAAAATCTAACATTTTCACATAATGTATTAACTATGGATATTTACTATTATTCAAAACTACAAACTACAACATTCATCACTTATCATTAATTTAATGTCATTCCTAACAAAAATAAATTTCTTAACGATGAATATTTCACTTGATGTGCCAATTTTCTAAATAAAAAAAATATGTTGTATGCATTTGTAAAAAAATACCTATTTTAAAAAGAAAAAAATTACCCGCCGTTCGTAGCTCGGTTGGTTAGGGAGCTGGAAGATGGGGACTAAAGGACTGTGTCCGGGCAGGTTCGAATCCCAGCGCCTAACCATCAGTGGGAGTTTCAACTTTACGCATCCGTGTGCGACGAATAAATAAAAGCGGGGTAGACACACGGCGTGGGGGTTTACTTAAGTGAGTATCAATGAATACCATGATCTTAAAGTTACCCATGTTATCCAAAAAAAAAAAAAAAAAAATTATATACGTATTTCGCAATGAGGTACCAACTTTAGAAATAATGTTTATGTGTATTTTTGTTAATGAAATTTAGATTTAGAAATAAATAAATAAATTATGTAAACTTGAATGTAGAATAATGTAGGAGAACTAGTGATAATTTTGTATATAATCATCGAATTTTAAGTTATTAAGCACTTGAATGAAACGTTAGTTTGTGTTAACATACAGTAGTATACAATTTTAGGCCTTTTTAGACTAAACTATAAACACTAGTTAAATAGATTTACTTAAATTTCAGACCGCTTGATTAATCTAAACACGTGGACTTGCATATAAAATAATATGATAAAGCATAGAAGAATTTTGTGCGATTATAGAAATTATTAAATGTTGTTATTTAAATATAAAATGATAATGAATATAATCAGTAGAACTTTGTAATAATTACAGTAATGGTAAAATGTAGGTGTCTGAAAATAAAATAGGTGGCAAGAATAAAGGAAAGACGGAAAGTTATAAAATTAATAAACAGGCATGAAATTCTCCTATTTTGATCTAGATAGATTCCGTAATTTGGAAGGAAAAACAAAAATTCAAACTGCACTTTCTCCATCGTAATAATAACAAAATTAAATCGGAGCAGAGCAGCTTAAATGCTAAATACATTCACATCTACCAAGCTCATCATCGTTTCAATCAGATACTTTTAGTGTATAAAGAAGTCTAGTTAACAAGAGGAAATGGAATGCCAAGTGCATCGTAACCCTTACATTAGTAGAAGGAAAAGAATGGTGAGGGTAAGTTATCATAGATAGTTTGCCTGCAAAGATAAATCACGAAAGGAATGCAAGAATACATGCAAATATTAACTGAAATAAAACAGTAAATACTTCAGAATGCATGTTTAAACACAATTACCCTTTCGGCACAAAGATCAGTTTTTTCAGGTTATTTCAAACTTATATAAGCGTAACTCATCAGAATTTTGGTGGTGCAAAACTATAATGTAAAAGGTCTAAAACAACAAGAGCTGATATAAATGAACTTAAAAATCACAGATAGAACACTCCATGGACCATGGTTAATAGGAATACAAACTCCTAATAAAATACCAATTACAACGTCTCATATAGTTTTGATAGATAAAAATGTCTCAAAAATAAAGCTACATTGTTTTAAGTCATAAAATATTAAGATAGCCTGAGGCAACACAAAGCTTCTGTAATACTTTCAAAACCTTTTAAAGACCATTTGCATCAAGCTTCAGAAGCGACTAATATTTTATTAAAACAAGACCATTTGAATTCATGCAGGAGGAAGCCCACAAGAAATTATCTGCAAAATTGTAAACAGTTAATTTTAAAAACAATTTCACAAGATGTTTTTTTGTTGCATGAAACTTCAAGATATAAATACTTTTGAATGATTAATGACAAAATATAAGAGAGCTTGTGATTACTCATTTACAAGAAAGTACTTAAGTTATTGCTTTTTATGATCAGGATGTCAATTGCAATAAAGACCATCATAAAGATTATAAACGGCACTTTGGACTAAGATATTACAATTATACAATATATAATATGTAACCAGCAGAAAGTATTTACTGTAATAATGTATGGAATGGTTACGCAAGGAAAACTAATAGATGATCAATTTGACAAGAAAGACTAAATTTTCAATGACTAACATAACTCAACTCTGAATCAAATATTGTGGTTGGCCTCATTAACCAATTGCATGTGTAAAACTTTGTATGAAGAAAGTTCTCAGGTGAGACATCAGGTCTTAAGTTAAAATGAATAGGGATCTGATCAATAAATAAAAACAAGGATATCGAGTTATCAACCGCTTGCTGTATCAACAGTGAAGTAATTATTCATTTCCCAGTACACTTGATCTAGCATAATGGTCATTGTTTTGAATAGTCTTCTTATCGAGAAGGCTACTTGATCTAGCATAATGGTCATTGTTTTGAATAGTCTTCTTATCGAGAAGGCTACTGATAAGTACCAAAGTTTTTAGTTAATATAATAACACATTTTCATGTGTTAAGCCCTACTGTTGACCGCCTAAAAAAATTCTACTATTTATAAATATACAAAACTAACAACCACTCCTCAAATTCTCAAGCTATCATGACACATTATCTGGCTAAAACTATATGAAAAGAAAGGAAACGTCAACAATCCAGGAATGAAGTAACCACATATAGAAGTAGATATACGTTATTCATTGTTCTCCAAGAAAGATGATCGGCGCGTCCTACTAGAAGTGGATGTACAAATAGAATTTTGCTGACATTATAATTTGAATGTCAACTCGCCTGTTTTGATTGGTGAAGTAATGATAAATATTAGTGGACCCACCAATGTCATGCCCACCAATCAAAACATTGTGTTAGCTTAACACCACCAACAAAGATGTCAACAAAATTGGACTCGGGATGTACACACAGCCTAATTTTATTAGAACATAATGTTTTTCCTTCCCTAACCCGTTAGGAAGGAAAAATAAATATTCTCAAAAAACATAGAAAGTTACCAAATGAGCGGAAGAAGCTTTGTTGTTTCGCCTTCTCCGCCATCTAATTATTGAATTATTTGCAGGACAGTTTTCTATTCATATTTTGAAATTATGAAAAAAGATTATTTCATGTAGCCCCACAACCAGGTAAAGTTGCCAGAGAAACCAAGCTTGCTGGGTGGATGGGTAACCACGCTATCACCCAGGGTGGTTGCTGGGAGAATCGCACTACCTCCCAGTGTAGTTCTAGGCCAACTAGACTTATGTTGCTTCGAGTATCAGGGTAGCAAACCCTAGTTAGTTTGTTCTAGAAAGATACTGAAAATTATATCAGTAACTTCTTCCCTTCAATGCATATGAATTGAATTGTCCCAGCAATGAAGACATGGAAGTAACGTATAAATCAAACAAGATAGTTTAGATCAAGTGGATGAGGAGGATGGTGAAAAATAAATGGGCGTTGGGGCTGACGGATTTCATGGAATAGTGGAATTAAGGATTATTATTTTTTGTGTGTGGATGGTGGTGGTTGAGGAGGAGGGGGAAGGAGGTGGGGTGGGAATTGGATCATAACTTAAATAGCTCGGTTACGTGCTGACTAAGAGAGAGAACCAACCATCATCGAAATATCAATACAAAACAAATTTGAAATTATTGTTAATATATGCAGTAACTACATGTGATAGTTATTCGAATTTCATACTACATATGCATGAGTCTGTTTCTTTCATATACCATCCCCATAGGATTTATGCATCTCCGGTTTTCAAGTATATGGGCAATGGAACTGATAGTTGGTGGACAATATAATTTCGTAGTTCCAATTGAAAATATTGGAATTGCAATGGAAGACACGAGCCTTAAAAGTGTTACTAATATAGCAATATGTATCTAACTACTAATGACTGTTTTCAAAATGAGATTCAAATCGTAAGTTTCAAACTTTAACTCGAAGGGGATTTAAATCGTAAATCGTGGATTCAAAAAATCTATATTTTAAAGTTTGCACACATTTTAAAATTGATTTTGATGTTTGAACTTATACATCTAAACCTAAAACTTCATTTTCTCTCTTTTTCCAATTTATTTTGTTTGGAAATGATTAGGATTGGAATTGTCGATCCAAAAAAGTATATTGACCATATTGATTTGGATTGAATCATTTTTTAAACTGCGATATTAGCTAGGTTTGAATCGGAATATAAATCGAATCGTAAAGGACGAGATTCGATTTGAAACAAGATTCAAATCGTAGGATTTTAAGATTTTTGACAACAATGCTGCCATGGGCTACTGAAGTGAAAAATGTATGCTAAAAAGGACCAAATTAGAAGTTTCTCAATAAATGCACAATTCTAAAATTCATTGCTCTAGCAGCAATCATCTATTTTACCATAGTAAGCTCTTCATCGCCAACAAAAATTATAGGTTTGTATTAACATTTAATGATAACTAATACATGGACCTATACCAATGTGTGTTTATAAGGTTGTTAAACCAACATAGAATTTGGAAGCAGCAATCAGATAGCACATTTATGAAATTATAATGACCAAACAAATATGATTGCATATATGCTACCATATTAAGCAATTATGTGAACGGCCATACATCAAAGTGAACAGAGTGATAATAAAAAACATTAGTAATCACACAGAAGTTCACAAACAAACCATGCATAAAGTGCAATTTCATGACATCAGTTATATATACCCTCTGTTGAACGATGTTAGCATCTACCAGTAAGTTACTATCATATTAAAACTAAGGCATAGCTACTAAGGCTGTATGATGCAGATAGTATTTATAATATGGATATAAATGTGTGTGTTGATTAGAGTTGTTACCTAACGATGACCCATGTAAGATGGTCCACCTCCATACCCTTGCTGCCCACGACCCCTGCCTCCTTGATATCCACCTTGTGCTCCTCCCTGCCACTGGCCACCACTTCCATAACTGCCCTGCATTCCAGGTGCCAATCCCTGATTTGCTGATGCCAGGATATTTGTCAAGCCTCCAACCCCTTGAGTTGCTAAAAGGGCAGTCAATGCCTGTCCAAGCACTGGGTTCAACCCTTGCGCAGCAGGTACCTGCCCTACAGGAGGAACCATCTGCCCTGCCGCAGGCGTCATCATATGCCCTCCACCAAAAGCACCTGGCTTGTTCCCCTTTGGTCCATCCACTGCCTTCGAACAATGCAAAATACACCCATCAAAATTCTTGTGTGGTTCCTCCAATGCCTTCTTCGCGCTCTCCACCTTCTTATAAACAAACAAACAAAACCCTCTTGGCTTCCCTGTTACCTTATCCAACCCTAAGGGTCCATCCTCAATCTCTCCAAACTTCCCAAAAAACTCCACTAACTTCTTCAAATCTACATCTGCACCCACATTACTCACAAAAATCTTCTTCAACGTATGTTCAGACACCGGTGCTTCCTGCTTGACAGGCTGCTGCTGCTGTGGCGTGGTTGGACCAACTGCAGCCAACTGACATGAAACCTTCCTACCACCAATCTGCTTTTGTGGTTCTTTGAGGGCGTTAGCAGCTCCCTTCCTATTCTTATAGGTGATAAAGGCGTAACCTTTTGACTTTCCAGTAGCTTTATCCTTAACAGCCTTCAGATCTTGAATCTCGCCGTACTGGGAGAAGTATTCGGTTAGGGATTCAGCGGTGCTGTCCCAGCCGAGGCCATGGACGAAAATTTTCCGGGTGGATGGGTCGGAATCAGCGAGGGAGGTGATCAGCGGAAGAGTTGTTTTCGGATGGGTGGCGGCGGCGGTTGTAATAAGGTTAATTAGTTGTTCTTTGGAGAAGCATGTGAGGAGAGATTTGATTGATTCTGGATCGGAATCTAGTTCTTTTTCCTCTTCTTCTTCTTCATCACCCTCCTCGCCTTCCTCGTCCTCCATTTCAGCTTCGTCGCCGCCGACGTCTTCCGCTTCTTTCAATTCTTCTTCTTCTATTTTAGGTTCCTCTACTTTCGTTTCAGGTTCAGGCTCCTGGGCGGCTTTGGAAAGAACTTTTCGACGTTTGACCATGATGGAATTAGAGGGAGAAAGTCGGCTAGGGTTTCAGAAAGGATATTATTATTTAGAACGGAAAAGAGGAGGAAACCAAAGACGTTGTAAGGTAAGATTTATAGGCCAGTGCAGATCAAGGGTGACTTCTGTACCAGCCCAGTTGGTCCCGAAACAGGCCTTGATTCAGCCCGCCCTAGCATTGTCAGCGGTTTAGGGTTTTCATTTCACACGATTCCACGCGTGCATCGCACTAACTTATAATCCAAAATTTTATAACGTGCAATAGTTACATCCTCTGGCCTCTGCAATGTATGCTTACATTCAGGTAATCTTATATCTTAAACTATATACCTTAAGTCACATCCCACTTGCTATTTTTTTCTTTTTTACTCCTAATTTTAGAATTTAAATACCCTTTTTCCCTTGATTAAGTATGTTTTGAAAAAAGTCACAAGTTCAATTTCCGCTTGCCACACTTATATCTTACTATTTATTTTACAATAATCTTACTTATCTTGATTTAGTTTAAGTTTACGCACCCTGATTCGAACCCGATTAGCCTCATTTTATCCAACAAATTTTAGAATCACTTAGTCCATTTTAAAATATCTTCTTATACTATATACCTTAAAGTCGGATCTCACTTGTTTTTTTCTTTTTGCTTCTAATTTTAAAATTTAAATGCTCATCTCTCCTTGATTGAGTGTGTTTTAAAGAAGGTCACGGGTTCAATTCTCGCTAGCCACTCCTATATCTTATTATTTTACAAGAATCGTACGTATATTGATTTAGTTTAAACTTAAGCATCATGGCTCGAACCCGTTTAACCTCATTTTATCCAATAAATTTTAGAATTACTTATTTCATTTCAAAAAGAATTATGTTTCTACTAGGTCTCTTGCTACATATAAGCTCTACTCATAAACTGCATTCAAAATCAAATCTCACATCGTACAGTTTTATACTTTCCAACTATATTGATAAGCACGATCTTTATTCCAGTTTCGTATGTTCTGTTTTATGAAATATAAATTTTTTAACAAGTGTCTTTAATAAACACTTATTATTTATAACAATAATAAAAATTAAGGAAAATCAGAAGTATAACAACCAAGAATTCTATAAATGTATACTCAGCTTGAGACCTATAATTTTATCATAATTTGTGTGTGTGCGCATGCGCGCGTTTGTGTAGTGTGTTGTGTGTGTAAATGTATATAAGTATGCACATATGCACGTATGTTTTAATGTTGGATCTCTCCTAATTCTTTTGCTTTTTCTCTCATGCTTTTACAATCTAAATCCTTATTTCTCCGTGATTCATGTGTACATTCAACCACAATAACATGTCTCTTTGACTTTTCTATTAATTGGTTTTACTCTTTTTGTTCAAATCTATTTTCTTTGTCTATGAACTTCAAATATATGAAGAAATAATTAATTATCATCGAAAGTAAATATCTATTCTTCTTATTTCCATCTTTCATTATAGTTCTCTCTAACCTCAAGCTTCACAATAACTCAAATGGTATCAAATTTCAGTTGCACGATTCAATCATCTAAATGGGTAATATAATATTATGATAAGATTTAAAATTTGATAATATTAAATTCTCTTTCACACTCGATTCACTTGATTTTTATTTTCACTCTATATATAGTTCATTTTATATATTTCATATTTATAGACTATTTTCTTTGAATCATTGCAGGTCTTTATGTTTCTTAGAAATTACGTTTATTATCTTGGACGATAAGTCTGTATAATATTTTAGCATCAAAGTACAACATACTTTGAGCTTATATTCTTCTCCCTTTTTTCCCTATAGACGAATAAGAATTAGTTTATATAATGCATTTTAATTTAACGTTCTTAATTTTCATGTGTGTTTTAAAGTTGGATCTCTCCTAATTCTTTTGTCTTTTTCGCATAATTTTAGAATTAAAATCTTTATTTCTACATGATTTATCTTTGCATTTCCTGTTTGCACCTCTAAAGTTTCTCGTTTAACATGTTTCAATATATTCAGTTGTAACAACATGTCTCTTTGACTATCCCATTTATTATTTTTACACATTGTATTTAATTCAATTTTATTTCTAACTGAAGTTAAAACCATCTCTAAGAAGGTGTTTCTTTTCTCTAATCGAAAATAAAATGTTTACTCTCTTTGTCCCCATATTTCATTATATTGTCTCTTTTATCTCAAATTTCACAAGAACTCAAAATGACATCAGATTTGAATTGCAAATTAAATCATCAAAAAGAGTCAAATAATATAGTGGTAAGGTTTTAATTTTGATGATATTTTACTCTATTTCCCTATCAATTCACTTGATTTTTTTCATACTTTATGTTTTATTCATTTTTTAAACACCATATCGACAAAAGAATCTTTGACCATCGTATGTTTTCATATTTCCTTGAAATGTCTTTTATTGTCCTCGAAGATAACTGTATAATACTTTATTCTCCGTTTTCCCATATATAAGTAAGAATTTGTTTGTCGAATTTATTTATTTTTCTACTTCTATAAATTAAGTCTAGATCATGAATCTGTATGTATAATTAAAATACAAATAGTGATTTCATTTTTCAAATTAGTTACTTCTCAAAAAACAACCTCAACTCTATTGAACCAATTTATGATTTTCTGTTTAATTAGCAGGTTTATTTTTGGTTCTTCCGTTCTCCAAATTCAAGCAGTATAATTGCTGGTAGCAATAAAAATAAAGAACATTGAAAGTTAAATTCTTTATATTAAATCTGTTTAAAATCTATAAATGGTGTCTGTCTTAAATATTAAAAGAAACCAAACTAGAATTCGGTAGTTTAATAACTTTTAGTCTAAAAATTGTAATTAATTACAATTGTTTCTTTATCTCTTTTTTTATTAGGGAGGAGAATCGATTTGGATAAGGGGAATAAGGAAAAAAAATTCTTAATTAAAATAGAGTTGAAAAGAGAAAACTTAAAAAATTATTCTTCCCTCATAAAACCAAATCACTGCCCAAAAAATGACAAAAGTATATTTTTTTTGTATATTCAATATTTCAGTGATGTCTTTGTTAAAGATTTAGGATATAGTATCTTTACGAAGATTCAAAATAGGGTATGCAATTATTTATTTAATCAATTTTTTTATCTGTTCAAATAAAAAGATATGAATATTTTATTTGTTTTTAGGGTGAAGTGACACAAAAGGAAAATAATGAAAAACGATTCTAAATAAATGAAGGGTAATAGTAGAAATTTTTGTGATAGAAATTTAGTACAAGCTAAAAGTTTCTCTCTCTATCAAATATTGACTTTTTACAGAAAATTTCTCCATTACTTTATTCTCCTTGACTAAATCACTCCCTTTTAACTATTCTCTTTTATTAGTGTACCAATTTTGCATTCATTCCATTCCATCCAACAATACATATTTATGTGCTTCAATTCGTAGAAGAAGAAAAATTATTTTTCTAATCAAAAATAAATTATATGATCTCTTTCTTCTGTTCCTTCGCTTTATTTTTCACTTTAATCTCGAGCGAACTCAAATGGGCATCATAATTTCTACTTTATATATTAAAGTCGGATCTCTAGCCCATTTGCTTCATTCTTCATTTTATACTCATTAGTCTCAGACTCCTCAAGATCTCAAAATCATATCACAATTTTAATTACACAATTCAATCATTATAAATGGTCACATAATCTGATTGTAATATAGATTTGTACATAACGGATATTTAACTCTCTTTCCCGCACAATTAACTAGACTTTTTATTGCTATTTACAATTCATTCTTTATGTTCCATCTACATTAACAATTTCCTTTGAATTATCTCAAATATTCACTTTTTAGTGAAATCATTTTTAAAGAAAAGTCTGTACAGTATTTAGAATCTAAAGTATAACATCTTGATAGTTTGTTTATTTTTTTCCTTAAATTTCCTAAAACAAGTAAGAATAGCTTGCGTAAGGTATTTTATAAATTTAGCTTGGACCATGAATTTCTATGCATAATTAAAATACTTAAAGTGAATATTTTGTTTGTTATACGTAAAAGATTAACGCCAACCATATTAAACTAATTTGCTTTTATATGTAATTTGTAGGTTTATATAAGAAACATTTGCTTTTCAAATATGCCAAATCTATTTGTAGGTAAATGTAGTGATAACAAAGAATGTTAAAAGTTAAATTCCTTATACTGAATCTCTTGAAAAACTATGGATAGTATCTAAATTATATTGGGATATTAAAATAAAATAAAAATAAATAAGCTAGATATTTTGTTGGTTGAGTAATTTTCCACCTAAACATTTCTCATTTAATAAATTCAAGTGTAACGGCTGTTCCAAAAACACTAAAAGTCATTTCAAGAGCTTATTGTTGTATATCAAAGATTAATGTAAACTATGTTAAACCAATTTACCTTTTATGCCATTGGGAGGCTTATTTATGAACATTTTGTTTTCTAATTATGCTTAGCTCATTTGCTGGTAAGTAGACATGAAAGTATTTTATTCAATTTGAAGTTCAATAAATGGAACATTAAGATTTTTATGTTATTACATTTTGCAAACACATTTAACTATTGGATTGGATTTTTCATGATATTCCGTTGAACTCAATGATATTGTGCTTAAAAACCATTTAATTCCTCCTTTTTAACATTATTCTATAATTTCTTTAGTCTGCATTCCAATATTCTCATTCTAGTGCGGTATGCAATTTTTTTAATGAATTTTGACTAGATACGTTTATGTATTACATAATTTATTGTCAGAAAAAAAATTAAGTATAAAAAATATTTTGCTTATTCAACCATGTCAGTGTAGAGATCTATTTAAAGCTATGACCACGAGGCGAGAATCTCACTTTATATTATAATTATTTAATCAGTTTTGTATTTTGGAATCACCACTACCATTATCAGTATCACATTTAAATACTTCAGTTTATGTAACCTTAGAATATCGTGTGCGTATCATGGGTTTAAACTCGTTTCTAATTTAATTTTACTTTTTTCTGTATTATTCAATAGTAATCCATCATTTGGTATTAAATACCTCAACTCAACTCATTTAGTGGGTATATTTTATACTTTAGATTTTCTAATTTATAAATTAATTCATATTTCATTGCATTTAATTTTCAAATCTTAATCCGCATGTTTTAACCTTCGCTTTTCCACTTTTTATCTTTTCTTATTTTAAGTAACTCTGACTAATATCACTTGGATTATCATTCTATTTTTATCTCAAACGTTATTATTTCTCTTTATCATCCACATTTTCATTGGTTCGTTCATAAATATTTTTCATATTTTCATTGCGGTTTTAGTTTTTCTTTTTCTCTAATAATGCTCAAACTTGTATCATTTTGAATTTAATGATATTGATCATTTGTATAATTGTAATTCAATTTAATTTCCAAATATGGATTTGTTTTGTTTTTCATAACTAAAATTCAAATCCTAATCTTTTAATTCAATCTTTTATATGCCAGGTTTATTTAAGAAAAAATTAAGCACCATCGATACAAAGTTAGCATCGATAACTAACTTATTTTTGATTTTGTATCACTTTGTCTGGTTTAGTTTGATTTGGGTTTACCGATGAATTTATGTGGAGTAAAAGTGATGGGCAATCGTTGTTACATTTTCTTTAAATTTCTATCCACATGATATTATTACTATCACTTTAACTTTTTAATGTGCTATTAGTATCATTTTTCATAAATTTCGGGATAGATGGATGGGTAAGAAAAATACTGCACACTCAAAAAATTGCATAATCCAACTTTGCACTATACTGTGAAGCAATCGAGTTGAGTGCTCTCATTAGATGGAGGATCACTCTTTCATCACAGACATATACACTCAAGACATTAGATGAATATTCTAATTTAATATGTTGAAATATATGTTTTTTAAATTGCAAGTCTTTGTGTATTAGTCATTTTCAATATTTTTATGTCCCTCGACTGGAACATAAAGTTTCTTTTTATAATTGATGACTTCCACAAATTGCCATCTCTCTAAATTCCCCATGCAGATAGACAATTGTTCGCATAAAGGGCAACCGAAGGAGTAGCTTTAAGGAATAACGAAAGCCGAGCATTAAGTAAGCGGCGAGCTACCCTTTCGATGCCCCTGGATTTTAAGTGGAGACGTCGCATGCATTTTTTACAATAGTTATTAGAAATTATCCACTTTATTATGGTATTATGCTACTAACTCGATTTTACGCACTACTATAATTATACGACGTTAACCAAATGAGAAGAACTTAAGAATGCTTATAAAGACAATTTTATCTATTAAATTCCAATTTGATAAACCCCTTCTTTACACAAAAAATGATGATAGCTAAAATTAAAGGAGTTAAAGTTGTTAATCTTGGATCAGCATTAAAGCTATTTATTTCACTATTCATGCATAATTATTTACGCATTTATGTTCATGGAAATAACAACGGTTATGATATGATCATTAGCTGAAATATCAATGATCACATTAATGTGATGAATTTTTAAACAGTTAATTCATGTATAAAGTAGGTTGGTTCGACATTTAAGCGTGAATGATATTTTGGTGTAAGCTATAAATTTGCGTTGCATTTTGTTTAAATCTATCGATGAATACACAAAATTTTTGACATCCATCCTCATCCGTGTCCAAAGAACTAATGGATCTCTAACATTTGGAAAAACATATATGAATGTCGATATGAAAGCATTCGCAGCTGAAACTTATCCATCTAGGTTATGTTAAATTATAGTTCATATTATGTATGTTTTAATATAATAAACAATACGTATTTATTTTATTGATTTAGAGTTTATATTATATGGTTTTAATAAATATTAACCGCTTAAAACTATTTATTAGCATCATGTTTGTTTATATCTTATACTTTTATAGTCAATGCAACTAAAAAAATTATGTTAATTCAAAATTTTCTATTTCTGGTTTTTATATTTAATGGTCTTCAATGTATATGATAAATATCATATATCCGCCCGTATCCGCGAATACGATTATCCGATATTCAAAAACGAGTTTGAATGCGAATATAGGGTGGTACTTCTACATCTGACAATATCCATTGACATGTCTAATATCATTATGTATGTGTGTGTGCGTGCGCGCATCTGTGTATGTAATAAATCAATTTGAAGTAACAAAAACAGCAACTAAAGATCTTATATGTGATAAATTTTCTTCTCCACTGAAAATTTATTAGATGTTTTACTTCCAATCCATTGTATATAAACTTGGTTCAATGTTTATGACATACTGTTCTATATTGACAAATTTCCTACATGTGTCCCGAGACAAACTGTCTTGAGATTTTGATAAATCTTTACATGAACTATCTAATGACAGAACAAGTGTTAAGATTTTAATCCTTGATTGCATTGACATTTTACTTTGTTGTACACATCTATATATGTATACGTGTATTTACCTTAATAGACACGTACGACAAATTACCAAACAAATAAGTAAACGATATCAAAATATAGTAATCATGAAAAAGGGTTACTTGACATGTAGAAATAGGTGGAAGTTGAAAAAGCATTTAGTACCACTCCTCTATATGCTCTACTTCGAGCACTAATAAAAGACGACTTGTCCAAAAGATGAATTATTGGGTGGTAAAACAATGAACTTTTAGTAAGTGTTGGTGGGGATGAAGTTGATACGAGATCTTGGGATAGGAGTCGCATTGCCCTGTACTACTAGAGGTAGAGTTTGCATGATAGTTGTATTCATAACAATGCTAAGATTTGGTGGCAGAGGTAGATCACGACAAGTCTTATGGTAATTTTGAATTAGAACATTGTTGATAAGTCTAAAATGGAAAGAATTATTCTATTTGAAAGTCTAGAATGGTGGATGATTTCTACCCTATTGATCTTTGTGAACTAATCAAATGTGATAGGAAGGGATCATCAAATGTGATGGTGGTAAAATGGAATAAGATGGTAAAAAGGCGATTTCTTTATAACACTATAATGTTTTGCCTAATCTATTTTGTGTATGCTGGCTGTAGATACACAACATATCCCATGGAAAATATAAAATACTTTAAAATATTTATATGTAAAAAATCAATTTAAAATCAACAACACAGTTGAGATGCATAAAAGTAAAGAAGTTAGAGTTGTTCATTTAGTATTAATCATTACTATAACTACAAATGATAGGACTTGGGTTGTAACGACCAGGAATTCCAGACACTTCGCATTTAAATATCTGAATTATTTAAATACTTGAATCTTGGATTAAATACTATTAAAATGATTTAATAAGCTTTATAACCCCCTTTTAAATCATAAGTAATGTTGATAAACTTGTTTATAATTTTTTTTTACAAAAATAAATACTTTAAAAATATATCGATAAGATGACCGAAAATCCTTTTATCGATAAACACCTTTTTTAACCGTCAGAAGTTGTTTATATTATTTTATATACACTTATTAGCTTAGAAAATTAATAAAAGGAAATAGAAACTTTTTGCAATTTATGGAAATATACTTTATGGATGATGTCATGGGTGATGTCATAAAAGATATTATGAATAAACGAAAAAGCTTAAAATTAAGTAAATGATAAAGGAGAAGTGATGTTCATAACTAATGTTAGGCCCTTTGTGAGGGGTTTTTGGCCATTCAACATCTCATTTCCTAGCCTATAAATAGAAGGGAGAGGTTTACCTCGTAACTCACTAATTAACTTAAGCTTGAGATGAAGCATGAGAGTTTAAAAATGGTGGAAGTGCTTAAGCACGAAACCACTAATTACTTTCTAACCTTTTCAAATCTTAACCAAGTCATCTCTAATCTCTTTTAAACTTTGACTTTAGGCCTAAAACTTCATGGGAATCATGATTAGCAAGTAAAAAATGGGAGAAGGTGAGAGGAAGAGGGGGATCCAAGGAGGGTCGTGAGCAATGGGAGAAGGAGGAAGATGTTGCCTTGATTTGGAAATGCTAAATGTTGGATCTTTAGGATTTTGGTGATGGAAGGAGGTGTTTCTTTGGCTCTTGTGGCTTTTTGCTTGGGTTTGGCATGAATCTAAGTAAGTCATCTCACTATCTTGTTTTTATATATTGTATATGCAACATCCCGCCTTCTTTGTATGCTTTAAATCGACGATAAACCACACACGTCGGACTTAAACTATACAGAAGGGCGGATTGTTATGGGGTGAATAAGAAAAAACAGAGAAAGAAAAAATAAAATAGAATCTCACAGCCGAACGATAAAATATAATAATCAAATAAACAGTTCATGAAGATGTTTTATAAAATATTCGATTATACATATACAATACATATCAGAGTTACACATACCAAAGAATAATAAATAACGATGCAGCGGGATACATGATGCAGTGAAATATAATAAATAATAGTAGTAATACAATCTTCGTTTTCGTCCTTTAGAAATAAAGTCTTCGAATTCTAAAATGCTCAGACTGACCCGAGCGAGTTGAAAAGACAAAACACTCGAGTCAGAACTTAAAGATCTTATGTCAGTTAAGTCAACGGTAAATAAATATGAGTGTAAACGGCGTCGGAGATGTTTACGGAATTTGACATCTCCTATCCAGTGTCTAACGTGAGTGAAGTAACTTAAGAGATGCTCGGGATTCACATCTTCCAAGGATCCATTAAACTATATACTATGTAGTAATATTTCGCTATTATAGTAACGTCTATAGTAAAATAAACTTACTTTTAAATAGCATTAAGGCTTTACATTTTCCACCTTAACACGTAATAGTCCCAATAGTCCATCTAGTATCATAATACCTCCTGATCAGGAGGCTACTAGAGGATACTCCACGGGCTACGGGAGAAAACCAAACTCGTACAAGGCGCGCTAGGGTAGGTGACACGACACACAAGGCAATATCAGGATAGATATACGAATTACGCTTCTGAGTTGGTGGTAACGCATAGCAGCTACTGCCGCCCACCTTGAGCCACACCCCCAAAATCAAAGATCAAAAGTGGCCACCGAATCAATCCAAAAGTCAGAGTATAATATCGAAGGAGTGTGTCCGATAAGAGGGGCTACCTCCTTGGCCCGAGAATCGCTCATGTTTTAGCCACCTTATGCCAACTCATGGGAGTTGGGTCCATCTATATACCTCAAAGGAAATGCCGCCACCATCCTACTTCATTCTAGAATCTCCACCGCGTACACCGTTGTTAAAGTGGTTTTCGGAGTTGGCAGAGAGTATGACAACTTCCGACCCGGTCTCTTTAACAAACAAACGTTATTATAACACCGTGGTCATTTCAGAATAATTATACTTCAAAACCAGAATATACTATCCATTTCAAAACCATATTAATACGATATCATTTCCATTTCGAAACGAATAAAAATATTTTATCATTTAAATAAATCCACATTTCCAAACTTCTGAATATTTCCTTCAATTCCATTAAACATAAGATATGCTCTCTTTACACCATCTTAGACCAAACCTTATTATAAAGTCATATTTTACATCTTTAATTTCAACAAGTGTCAAATCAATATATTTAAAGACGATTCTCAATTAAATACAATTTCAAATAAATTCATTTCCAAAATCATTTTATTTCAAAGTTATAGAACTCCGAAACAAAACACTTTGAAACCATAATACTTTGAAATTCATAATTTCAAAACACTTCAATTTCGATAAAATCGTTCAATTTCGATATATTTCAAGGCTTTAAATACTCTATAATTTCAAAACTAAATCTGATAATTTCATATATATCTTAGTTCAATTTAATATTATTTAGTTTTGAAATATTATTCAAATAATTCAATATCATTTGACTAAAACTCAAACTTGAAAATCCGTTAATCACCTTAAACCATCATCAAGTTATAAAATCATGCCCTTTAAAATCTCAAATTCAATAAGTTCCAGATTGCTTTAATTAAATAACATTCTTAATTGCAACAATTTTAAATCGATTTCAAACCCATCTTCTCAACCTTAATTTATCAGTATCATTATAAACTCTATATATGTATATATATGAAAATATAATTTAATTAAATACGTGACCATATTACATTTTAATAAAATCAAACTTGATTATTAAACTTGTTATATAATGAACAAAATTATACATAGCTTAAATTTAAGAATTTAACAATATATAAGATAATATTTATATAATATCGAAAATCCATTTTTATATAAACCCATATATTTCCTTCCAAAACCATAGAAATCATTTTCAAAAATATTTATATATAGACCAACGGTGTCTGTATATAATTTTCTATCTTACGGTCAAGTGATACGGATATTTATCATTTCACTCCGCAATTTAAAATAAAAATATGGTTGTATATCATTTCGAATCGCAATCCCGAAATAAATAATAATAAATCCATAAAGAATGATATAAAATAAAACATTCATTCATCCATCATAAAAATCATACATCCATCACAATCATCATCCAAAATAATCAATAACATCAATATAGAACAGATAATAAATAACAGGCATTTACTGGCAGTTTATATTCAATAATAAATTAAATAACTATTTAACTGGCAGTTTATATGCAATAATAAATTAAATAAAAATTTAATTCAAATAAATTCAATTTAATAGAGATGATGATTAAAAATATGCCAAATAGTCATAAATAAATTTCTAATCACATCATAAACTAAATTAACAAACACACAAAAATTTAGAAGTTGTGAGTGGGTTAAAACACTCACCTTTGAATTTAAATTCAAAATAAGCTCAAAATTTGAATGGTCTTAGAATTTGTCCAAATCAGCGTCAAAATCTCCAGAATTTCGATAGGATCGCAGTGGAGAAAACCTCACGTGAATTGGACCTCGTATGTAAAAGTTATTAAGTTTTGAACGATTTGAAGTCAACATTTAAATAAAATAAAGATAAAATAAAAGATTACCAAACGTTAGGGCCACCTCAGCTTCGTTACCTCGAACAGCAGAAACGCAATGAAACCCGGACCTGAACGCACGCTTACTCCCCTTTGACCAAAGTCCAGCATCACCACTGGCCACCATTGCCAAGCCGCCGACACCATCGGCTTACCCACGCCGAGCCGCACCGGCCAGTACCACCGACTTCACCTCCGGCCACCCAAAACGCTGCGTGCCGCCACACGTTTTAAACCGTAATCGAATTTTTGCCTCTAATCCGACCATTGAATTGACGAGCTACCTCTGTCGATGCACTGCGCTTAAGAATCTCTTCGACCCATTAACTTTGATTTGTCGATCAGGCAAAGTTGATTTCGACGCAATGGATGGCCAAAAATAGATCATCAATTTCTGGGAAACTGAGTTTCAAATCAAAAAACGAATTAAGGATTTGACTTGCACTCGTCAAGAGCTTCAGATCCATATATAGTTTGATGTGTATTGAGGAGTTTGAATTTTGAAGTAGAAATTTTTGATTTGCAATTGACTGTGAAATTTAGAATCTGTCTGCCATTGAGAAAAAGGAGCAATTGGAATTGTACATACCGAAAAATGAACATAAGAAATGGGCTAGGGTTTATAACGAGGTATATTTATGCAAAGCTGAAATTAGAATGGATGGATAAGATTTATCTACATGTTGAACGATAAAATGGCCCGAAAAGCCCGTTTTGACTCCAGAGCAAAAATGGGCCAACCCATATGTCAAAATAAATGTTTTTACATATTTTAAATGCAATGGAACATGTTTCAAGTCCAAATTCTATCGTGTGAAGAAGTTATGCTAAAATCAAGTTATTTCAAATTGATTTCAATTAAATTGATTTCAAGGCATTTCGAGCCCGTATGATCAAATGACAAGTCTGTTCGCTACGAAACTTGAAATCCTACAATAATTCATCCGATGGAACTGGTTTCGTCGGAATCCGAGTCAGTGGCCAAAATGACTATTTTCACATTATTAAATTAATTAAATCAAATCTTCAATTCTAATTCTATAATTAGCAATCTTTATCATTTTTGATTTCTTAAACCTTCACAATAATTTAGACATGTTCAGATATCAAATTTTAAGTTAATAAATTTACCCATTACCGTATTAAATTTTAATTTTAAATAAATTCACTAATTATCAATTGAAAATCTAATACATCCATTTATTTGATTTTAAATATTGTTATTCAATTCATTATCACCAACTAAATAAAATTAACATTGGTTCATCGTTTATTATATTAATATTCTCAAATTTCATCTTAATCTCCATTAACGTAATATTTAAATACTTAATTTCAATTATTTGCAATTTATCCAATTATTAATTTAAATTCCAATAAATTAATAAATCTTGATTTTCCATTCTTTTTATTCAATCAATCATTATCTCATTCATACTTTATTATCAACCAACAATTATTACAATTAATTATCTAATATTGATTTTTTTCCAAATTACAACTTATTACGTATTATTTCGTCAATTAGTATAGCTTTGAATTTTATTTCTCAATTTTCTATTTACAATCAATTATGACCTTACAATTATTTCAATAAATTGGGTTTGCACTAAATTAGTTATTTATTAAATTGCATTAACATTATTACCTTTATTTTAGTGATTTCATTATCAAAATACTAAAAATTATTAAATTAACAAAATTTAATTATCGAAAATTACAAGTCGTTACAGTTGTTGAGTTTAAATTGTAAAGTTAAAGTGATATTAACTAAGTAAAGTGAAACTTTTGACCCCTCTTGCTTTTGAAAGAAAATTATAACTTTATATTATATAGCATCGCTTCTATTATCCTCTTAAACATATTGCGTGGCCTTGATTTAGTGTTTAAATGATTGTTTAAATGTGTGTTAAATTGAAGTAAGTTTGAAAGTGTCTGAAGTGAGAATAGTCGTTATAAGCACACTTCTAAATCTCTTGTTTTTAGGAATTTCTATAAATAAAAGGGAAGATATTATTAGGGATTTATTTCCATTGTTTCTAAGTATCCTAATGGTAGTACATGGTATAAAAGTTTCAAATCTTAAATCATTTGTTAAAGTGGTTAAAACTAGTCACAAAGATCGTTCTTTTTAACGTTGTTTTAATAAGGACTTTTAACAGCATTTGCAAATGCTGCTGTAAGTCGCTTATGGTTTAAGTGTTTAAAAGTGATATTTAAATTTGGTAATTTACAGTAATATTTTTAAAGATGCTTTCAAACATGTTTTGAAGTATATTAAAGTTGGTTTGAAGTTTAAATATATTTTTAAGAATTATATATAAATTTCGAAAAAGTAAAAAAGAGGCTCAACACTAAAAGCCAACGAGGTAGACTTCTCTATTTTTGAGAGTTAAGATTGATGTAGAGCAGGGATGGAGCAACAAAGCTCTAAGCTATCGAGCTTCCCTTTTGAACGAGAAATAGTTAAGTTGGAATGTCGAAAACGTGTTAATCGTTATGTTTGCTTACTTGTTTAAAAGGTAATTAACTTTGCTTAACGCTAAAAGATGGTGAATTGGGCTTCTTTATTTATAAAAGTTAAGACTGTTGTCGAGCAGGGATGGAGTAATAGAGTTCTAACCTACCAGGCTTCCCTCTTGAATAAGTAATGGCTAAGTTGGGAATATTTGAAATGGGTTAATCATGTTGTTTGTCACTTGTTTATGGAAATCATTAATGCTACACTCAACACTAAAAACTGACGAATATGCTTGTCTATTTGTGAGATTTATGAATGAAGTGTCTAAGTAAGGCTTTGATGCAACCAGTGCTCTAACATACCGGCTTCACTCTTGATTGAGGAATAGTTAGATTGAAATGTCGAAAAGTGAGTTAAGTATATAAACATTGATTCGTATAAGCGATTTTTTTGACTACATAATCGATTCGCCGGTTATCGAACTTAAATACATATTATCGTGGATCTTTAAAAGAATGTTTTTAAAGATGATATAAGTATGGAAATATTATTGGGTTTGTTATGACGATGTTTTAAAAGACATTTGACTTTAACCCTTTTTTATTATACTTATGAATGTAAGTAAATCTTTAAAAGAATGTTTTAAAGATAAGCATAAGTGAAATTGTTTTGGGTTTGCTGTGATAATATTTTAAGTAGCATTAGTTTTAAACCTTTTAAATGGATTTGTGGAAGTACTTAGATCTTTATAATGGATATTTTGAAGGAAATTATAAGTAAAGAATCTTTTAAAAATAAGATAGAAAAAGAGTAAGGGTTTTAAAGTAAGAAAACTTTTTAAAGATTTATGAATATACTTATACCATTTTAGATAAGTATATGAATACTTTTTATAGTATAAAAAGAAGCAAATGTTTAAAGTAAGAAATCTTGTTAATGATTTGCGAATATACTTATACCATTTAAGATAAATGTATGGTTACTTTTTGAAGAATTAAAAGAGTACAAATGAAAAGTAGAAATTGATAAACAATGTTTTATTAGATAAAAGAAGTTTTTACTAGTTAAAGAGGTTTTAATTAATAAAAGATTAAGTAAACAAAAAGGGGATAAGAATTCGCTTATGTGATTCAATTGTGCTTTGTGTGACTTGATCGTGCTTTATATCATTTATGAAAAACATTTAGTCGTATACTTAACATTAAAAGCCGATGAAGTAGGCTTGTCTATCCGTGCGAATTAAGATCGATGTTCATGTAGGAACATGAGCAATAGAGGTATAACCTATCGACTTCACTCTAGATTGAGGGATAGTTGGAGATGAAAATACCAGAAACGTGATAAGTATACGAGACTTATTTTCCATATGTCATTGCTCTCATTATTATTGAACGATCAAATTTGTCGATTTAGCCTTGAAAAGACTGGGATCGGTAAGTGTTTTACTTACCGAAAACCACTTCAAGATTAAGACACATATTCTATCTCTTGAAAGTGGATCTGTTTAAGATGTGAGAATCTATGTGGAGATTCAAGATCTATTTAAGATGCTCGAAAACATGTAGTTGATCGTGATCTATTTATAATGTAGGAATCCATGTGTAATTTCGGATATGTTCGAGATGCTGGAATCCATGTGTGGTTTCGAGATCTACTTGAGATGTGGGAATCAATGGGGATTGATTTTCTATTCAAGTGATGATGACTCGTGTGAAAGATGCTGAATGTAACACAGACATCGGAAATGGCTAAAAATAGAGTAGCCTCATAGCCTGGGGTTTAGCTAACCCACGACAGGATATATCAACTCCAGATCTAGAGTATGCTTATGAATTGTTGGCCGACGGTAGTTGATGATATATGGGATAACGTGTTTGGGTGTGGACTAGCTATGTTTACCTAAAGGTATATTCTATCTAAAGATATACGTCGCTCAGAGGTACATTCTGACCCTTGTGCAGGAGATTGGATCCGGCTCCATGAGAGAGATCTCTACAAATTATCCAGTATGGGAACGTTCCTTATCAAATTTGATTGTACTCCTAATATGCTGTTGAATGCAATGAATATCACTATTCTGGCTATGTTATGTATTCATATTCTACACCCTAGATATTATCTAATATATCACCTTATGTAGTTATTAGATGGTGGTTCTTCTGACAGGATAACCGTTATGACATTCCATGTGGTCTCAAGTACTGTTATATGTTGATCACATATTTCTTGAGTTTCTTATATCAGACTTATATCTGATGCTTGATTTTTGTTTTCCCTAAATTTTTCGCCTGCTCTTTCGAGTTGTTTGGGAAAGGTGGGTTTTCGCTGACGTTCATTGGAGCTCGAGAAGACGAAATGGATGTTTCACTTATCTTAATATTCTTATTTTTAGTGCGTTACTATTATATATTCAGCATTTGTGAGGACGGGTTGTCATAACTGTGCAGGCTGATGATAGTCCTTAGGTTTTGTAACTTCAAAATTTCTCTATCGGAGTAACCCTTTGTATTGTTCCTTTGATATTATATATTACCTTCTGCTAGTAAGATTCTGTTGTTGCGTTCTCTTCTTCCGTGTTCTATTTTTTTTTTCCTTTAACCCATACTTTTCGTCATTTCGGCACTTGGGTGCTCGACACGTGAATACTGTGGATGTATTAGTGTCGACATTCAGGGGTCGAAAAGGCAAGTCATTACAGTTGGTGTAACAACCCGCAAATCCGTACCTCTTGAGTCAACACTATTCTACCTAAATCAACTCGAGTTATACAGAAATACGAACCATTTGGGTTAAAGAATAAGAGGTAGAAGAAGAGAAAACAGAAAACAACAACAGAATCTAACTATCACAGCGAAATAAAATATAATAAATAATAAATAATCTTTACTCAAATATCAAATATCTCAGTTTATATATTACATCATCATCAGAGTACATCAATCACGGTTCAATAATAACAACATACAAATGGATACACTACAACTCAACAAAGCGGAATATATATAAAAACAAGTACGGAAGTACGTATCGTTATCCAGCTCGTCTCCTGAGCTCCACAGTAACAAATCCTGTATCCTATAATACTCGGTCTGACCCGAGCATTACAGTTAAATAACACCCGAGTCAGTCTGGAATACCGGTGTGAGAAAATCACACCCAATTGATTATTAAAGTTTCAAAAATCCTTTTGAAAACAAAAGCATCTCGTAAGACCACGCCACAAATAAACATGTCGGGTTTTTACCTTACGATAGCTAAAACACTTTTTATAGAAATCCTCTGATATTATAATAGGGTCTATATACAAATACTTATAAAATAGCCGAAATTGTCACATTATTAAATTCCAGCTACTAGCCACAAAGTGGGTAATACAAACAAACTCGTACAAGGCTCGTAGGGAGAATGGATTTCCAACTAATGACTAGGCACTGGGGTACCACCTGTCACAGTACGTGGCCTAGATCATAGTACCGAGGAGTACGCCCGCTCCCCTGCAACACAAGACCTAGACTACCCCTTACTGGATAATCCCGAGTGAGATCACCCCGCGGTTGGGATCAGCAACCGCCCACTAAGCCGAAATAAAAAGGGACATCAAGACAGGAATGACCTCACCCTGCTTTGGTGCTACCCACCTAGCCTTGCTGCATAACCCCAGATTTTTAGTCATTCCTATTTGATGAGGCTTGAGGCTAAGCATTACCTTTTAGAACATATCCCTTAGAATGCCCATCGTCCACCTAACGATGTTTCGCAAGCATTCATCCATACAAGTCCGTTCCAGGTTCGAACGGAATCGAAGGCACTATTCCTAATGCATCCATTTTGGAAATATCCTCAGGATTAGTAGCGACTAGCTCATGCACTTCACTGCTCCATCTTCGAATCCACACTCGTTTCCACGAAACGTACAAACCGGATCGAAGTGGTTTTCGAGAAATTAATCTCGATCTCGGTCTCTTCGAAACGATCAACGTAGTTGGCCAATATTGATAGTCGGTTATTTAACTATCAATTAATATTCACAACATCCATCACACAATAAATAATTTCCCAAATTATTTATTAACTTCAAAATATCTTCACAAGATATATTTTCCATTTTCAAAAACCCTTTGAAAAACGGTTTCTAACCATTCTTTCTTTTTCCCAAAATAAACTTTCCCAAATATTTTCTACCTCCACTGAAATCACCAAGCACAAAACTAGATTATTAAAATAATTTAAAACACTTTACTTTGAAATATACTTTAAAATATTTAAGATAAGACTACTTCAATAATTTGTTAAAAATACATACTATATAAATATTTGAAAATAAGGTTACTTAATAAAATCTAAAACTAAATTTTTATTTTTATAAACAAGATACTAAATCACTCTTTAAATAATTACTGCTATAATAGATTAACGGAAATACTTACTTTTAGAATTTAAATATTTAGAAATAATACATTTTTCAAAACATACTTCTTAAAACAACTTTAAACTTTTAATTTATATTTAAAAATTTACTTTAAAAACGTACTTGGTTATTCAGAGAGAAATTTCCAATCTCAATCACTTAAATCAATTTTCCAAATTGATTCCCAATTTACTCCATTTGAAATAAATTTCTTTAATTACTCAACTCATTTCAAAATTCATTAATTATGGACTTAATTATTGTTGTTATTATTATTTTCATTTGATTTTAAACCCTTTAACTGAAATATACGAATTTCAGGTTATTCCCAATTATATACGAATTTCAGGTTATTCCCAATTTCTTCTTTGTTCTTTTCAAAATTTAAAATCTTAAATTTAAAACAAATGTTTTGTTCTTTTAAATAATAGCATTGGAGTTTAAAATTCATTAACATCTGTTTATTCAAAAAAATTCTTTCTATTCTCAAGATTTATTCATTAGAATTCTTATGTCACTCTATTTCTCTTTTTATTTTCATTCATTCGTAAATTTATTCAAATTTCCATAATTATTTTACTTACAAATTCACTTCCTTTATTTTCTTTACAAAATCCAATTCATATCTTTTTGGAAATTTATTATACCCAATTATATCCAATTAGACCATAGCATTCAATATTTCAACATAATTCGTCATAGAATCAAATCATCATAACAGGGGGATTTAAATAAATGTTGAGGGATCCAGTTGGATCCCTCCAACCTGCTTTCCCTGCATCCACAGACGTTAGCACAACATATAATACCAATTCCAAAATATATCGTACTATAGCACATCAATAAATTCAACCATTCAAACAATTATTTAAATTTAATCGTTCAAATTTAAATTTAAATTGAACTGAGTGAGATTAACTCACCTTTGCATTTGTTTTGCAATCCACTTCCATTCCAATTTGTTTTCTCCACATTTCAGACCTTGTATAACATTAAGTGTTTTATTAATATTTGAATTAATTTAATAATCAATTTCGTAGGTAAATATTTTAATTAACCAATGATTTAATTTAAACTAAAAAATTTTCTTAAGTAAATTTAATTAATCCAAAATCTTTTTTAGTAAATAATTTAAACAAGCAAATAAAACAAATTAACCACTATACCAATTATTTAAAAAAAAAATTGATACAAATAAATTAAAAATATGTATATGTATATTTATCCTTATCTTTGTTATTTTTATTCTTCCAAAGTCTTATATATATATATATATATATATATATCTTTATCGTTTACTGTTAATTTATAATTTTTCCCTAACCTATATATATATGTGTGTGTGTGTGTGTTCATCAATTTAAGTTGGATTTACTTAACAACTTTTACTGTATATGTACATATATGTATACTGAACTCAAAACAAAATAAGTTTAAACCTTACCGTGATTAGATTTTTTTTATTTTTATTTTTCTTTCTTAAAGGCACTAAACTGTAACAAAGATTACAGGTAAATCTAAATTCCAAAAACAAGGTTACCTCACACGAACAGGAAATCACGACGAGCTCATCTTCACTGCCGCGCGCCTCCGTACTCGAGTTTGACGTCGAAGCCTCGGCCCTCTGCCCTAAAACGAAGCCACTCGCGTGACTCACAGTACCAAGCAAGCTTCGGTCATACGCGATACAACCCTACGCCAAGTACTTCCTCAATCGATGCGCCTGCTGCCATGATTCGACGCTAAAACCACACGTCAAGCCCTCCGTCTTGCTCGCATTCCCCCTCCCAAAATCGCGACTTCCAATTCGAACAACAAAGATGCGGCCTCTCGAATCGAACTGTCATATACTCGAGCCCGAGAAATCGGATGGTTGCAGATCCTAAGGAGTGGGAAAGGATTAGATTCGAAGGGTTTTCGATTTAAAGGAAGGCCGCACGCGACATTTTTTTTAAGAGATTGAAGGGTTGAATCTTCGGCCGTTTCTTGAAGTGGAAAGGGCTTTTTTTATAAACGAGAAAAATGGAGGTAGCGTGCTGAGGAATGGATAAAGGATGGCGTATACAAGAAGCTTGATTAATGAAATTAAATTTCATTAGATTATTATTAATTAAATTTTCAGCGCGTTTATATATCGTACGCTCACACAACAACTCTGATCAATACGAAATTTGAAATCCGATAATAACTCAATATTACGGACCCAATGGAACTGGTTTCGTCTAATTCCGAGACTGTGCCTCGGAATGCTATTTTTAAATTCAATTTAAATGATAAAATTCCAAAACCGAACAAACCACTTCCAAATTCAATTTTAACTCTTTTACTATCTTCAATATCATCAATATAAAATTTTCAAGCCTTCAAATTATTTTTAATAGGCTTAAAACTTCAGATTCAACATTTACCCAACTTCACTTATTTAATTTAATAATTTCAATTATCAAATAAATCGTGATATTCGTAATTCAAGTTAAAAAAGTAAACTTTTAAATATTTAAAATCAATTAAATATTCCAATTTTAAATGCTTGAAAATTCTGGGTCGTCACATTCCTCCCCCCTTAAAAGAATTTCGTCCCCGAAATTACTAGTTATGAAGAATGGTCCAATACCCGTTTACTTTTCCCAAAACCAATCAGTTTCTAACAATTCAACATCTTACCAACTATCTTTTTAATAGAAGGCCCATTACTATTCTGACTAACTTCCCAAAATTTTCCCTTAGTTCCCAAATAACTTTACTTATTCAATTATTTAAATTATAATTCAAAACCAAGTTTAAAATTTTCGAAATTTCTCAAAGAAATTTCTAACTCTCTAGATTTTCGAAAAATTTCGCCAGCGTCTCCTTTGCGCGGCTAGCTCGGTACAACTACAAAAGGCCTCCACGGGCTCCCAAATCCCAAAAGAAAACAAAAAACCAAGTGGTTAGATCCAAAAACCCAATCAGATTTCACACCAAATTTAAATACATACCTTTTTGTCGAGCATTTCAAATTTATCTTTTGAAATCAAATTCAATTCTCCTTTCCCTTTATATTACCTGCATATCCTACTTGACAATAATATCCAATCACAATATTCTAAAAACATTTTATTGACTTCCTTACAAAGTGCCAATATCTATTCATTCCAATATTATCTTAGATTATATTTGTAGTATCAATCTTTCATTTAAGAATTCACCATTCCCTCTCTTAATTTTAGTATAAGCATTTATATGCTTCTTATATAAATTTTCACCTTACCACTTTAGTTTGTCTCTATTTTTATTCAAATTGATTCTTTCATTTCCATATGAATTCAATTCATCTTTAACTCTGAATATTTGAATTTTATTTTCCATTTATAACTAATTTATGTCATTATTTTAAATTAGTTTTATCCACGAGTTTGTTTCAATTTCCAGTTTGAAATCGTTTTGTCGTTAATAAAATTTTCCAAAATTGTCTAACTCCTAAAATTTCTGAAAATTTTTGGCAGAGTCTCCTTTGTACGGAGGAGCTTTTGTAATTTGACAAAAGATATAAATATATATACATCGGCCCACACGGTCGGAAAAACCAAAAACAGTTCATATTTCCTATTTTTATTGTGTAGGCGTACCTTATTTAGCATTTATAAGCAAGCGACTTATTATTTAATAGTTAGTGTGCCCAAAAATCCAGCCAACGGCTTCCCGGTACCTGTACTTACTCAATTTTAACATGTAAGTGCCAAATATGTGAAGTTTATTAACATTTCACTCTTGTTAAACAACTACAACACATGAATATTAAAAGCAATGTAACTAAACAATGTTTTTAAGCAACTTATATGGTTTTTAACACTTACACATTTGTTTTAACCAATCCATATGCCATTTCATTTAATTTTAATGGTTTACAATACCATTTCTTACCTTCAATTTATTTTAACCCCAAACAAGCTCATAGTCAATTCAATTGATTTCAAAATCAATTCCATTTCACTTTTATCAATTCACAGCATCTTAATTACTTCCATTTACATCAAATGACAATTTATTCTATGCAGTGAATAAATAAGTATTTATGTTTTATAACCAATTTAAATTGTTTTCAACTCAATTTATACTTAATTCTATTCCATTTTTAAATTTATTCACAATCCATATTTTCTCATTTTCATTGCATTTTAAATTTGAATCCATTCACTTGCATTTCATTTTACTTAACCAAACTAGTTCATTTAAAACCATTAACAACTTAGGTTCATCTTCATTACCAATTAAATTTCCTTTTTATTTTAATTCATTCACAACCATTTATTTAGCTCGACACATTCCATTTCAATTTTATTCACAATCCATTCATTTACATTCCATTCCATATTTGTTATTCCAAACTATTTTATTTAGTTCGGAAACAATCCAGGCTATTTCAGTAAATAACCATTTCTCAACTTATTTAAACCACACTTCATTTTGAGTTCGGCTTTCATTCAACACTTACTTAAGTCAATAACTTAAGTTCATTTCCATTTCTTCTTTATAATAAGTTCTACTTCCATCTTTCATTTGATTCTTATTTATTCTATCCATTTATTTATTCAATATAATTAGTTTATCCACTCTATCCATTATGAATTTCCACTTCCTTAACAATTTAAATGGTGTACAATTTTTTTTATTTAAGAGTTTTCATTCCATTAAATATTACCGGTAACTCACCAAATTTTATTTCGACTAAAATTTATTTTCACTTGATTTAAATCCAATCCAATATTATTAAACTTAGTTAAGTTGATTTCAATTCAACTCTCCTTCATCTATTCAGCTTAAGTTAATTTACTTCAATTTATTCAAAAAAAATTTATACTTAAGCCTATTTTCATTTTACAAGTAAATTTTCCTTTCTATTGAACTTAATTCTATCACAATCAACTCTCATTCTAAATCTACAATCATTTCCAATTTATTTCCACTTATTTGGATTTTATTTGCAATTCATACCATTGCTATTTTAATCCAATTTCATTTTTTTTATTCGATACATTTCCAATTATATTTAATTCGTTAACACTTCAAGTTAAATTTTAATTTATAACTCAAGTTCTGAATCCACTATCCATTTCCAATTTACCACCTAATTTTATGAACTCACGGTTCAATTACATTTAATTCACCAACAATTTAAGTCGAATTCAATTTATAACTTGAGTTTATTTTCAAACTTCATCATAAACTCACAATTCAACTTTTATTTAACTACATTGGGTTCTCATTACATATTTCATTATCTAAATAGCTCTTTCCCTATTTATAATTCAGTACTTGATTTTAAATCTCAAAATCTCTTCATTTCATTTTCTTAAGTTCAATCTATTTTATAAATTCAAGTTTAGATCTTTGTTTTATTTCCAAAACATCAAACAATATAAATTTTGGGTTTTCTATCTCACCCTTTCAATTTTATAGGCCACAGCATATTATTTTACACATTTCCATTCATTCTAGGCTTGAATATATTCTACTTTTATTTTTAACTCAGGCCTTACGCTTATTTATAACCCAAGCATATTTTATTCCATGCATTTTAATTCTTTTATGAGTTATTCTAATTTATTTATTTCAATTCAATCCTTATCCAACTTATTTTCCATTTGTTCAGGTAAGAATCTAATTCCATTCGATAATTCAATTGAATTTTTATTCCAATTCAATTTTATTTTAACTCGGATTTATTAACTCAATTCGATTCCAACTTAATTCGAATACAACTAGATATTATTTTCAGCCTATCCAATTAATTTCAATCCAGTTAATTTTTTTTTATTTCCCAATCCAAGTTAATTTCATTTTTAAGTTTTCACTTTAAATTTACATTCCATTATTCAAAGCTTAATTTCCTTCCTGATTTAAAAATCGTCTTAATTTACAAGCTTATAACTATCTCATCAGGATTTTTAAACACCCGGCTTTGGTTTCAAATTATTTTGAAATCTCCTACATCTTAAATCACATTTCTCAAAAGTCAAACCAATCCTGGTTTTATTCCCAACAATTTTTTTTTTTAAAATTTTCAAAAACAACTAGCTTTCCTGAACAAATCAATTTGGCAGCAATCCGTCACTTAGAAATTCAAAAATGAATACTGATGATGCGGCCGTCATCATCAGAATTATTTCCCAATAATCCAAGTGATTTCAATGCTATATCACTTACAAAATCCCATTAAAACAATTTTCCTTTCAGAAATACCTCCAAAACAATAATGCTATTATTTATCTTCAAAATACTTCCAAATCTCCGGGATTTAAATTTCCAAATCCCGCTCAAATCAACTATAATTCATTTGCACAGTTTATGCTTATACAATCCCCATTTAATTATATTTCAATTTATAATTTTTCATTTATAGTTTATATTTATAAATTTCATTTTATAATGAATTTATTCCCTTAAACTTTGGTTATATTTTCAATTTGTAGTTAAATTTTTATTCAACAATGATAATAATTTAATATTATCATTCCTAACATCCAGCAACATATATTCGCTAAAATGGTTTACAAAAACTTTCTTTATATCAAAATATATTTTTGGGTAAAATTATTCATTCACCCATATTTAAAACAATACCGTGTCAATTGTTCTATTCAAGTGTTTAGAAACCCCTTCGATACAGTTGTCCAGACTGTGCCAACGAAGGTTCATACGCCACTCAATACACCCATCAACACAATATTAAAACAATTTATATTCACTAACAAATACGCACTCATATCTATTAATACGCTCAAACTCATTCTAGAGTACTACGGACTCAAATTTAAATGAGTAGTTCCCACCAGAGCCAAGGTTATCTCCAACCTAAGCTCTGATACCAAGTGTAACAACCCGCAAATTCGTACCTCTTGAGTCAACACTGTTCTACCTAAATCAACTCGAGTTGTACAGAAACACGAACCATTTGGGTTAAAGAAGAAGAGGTAGAAGAAGAGAAAACAGAAGACAACAACAGAATCTAACTATCGCAGCGAAATAAAATATAATAGATAATAAATAATCTTTACTCAAATATCAAATATCTCAGTTTATATATTACATCATCATTAGAGTACATCAATCACGGTTCAACGATAACAACATACAAATGGATACACAACAACTCAATACAGCGGAATATATATAAAAACAAGTATGGAAGTACGTATCGTTATCCAGCTCGTCTCCTGCGCTCCACAGCAACAAATCCTGTATCCTATAATACTCGGTCTGACCCGAGCATTACGGTTAAATAACACCCGAGTCAGTCTGGAATACCAGCGTGAGAAAATCACACCCAATTGATTATTAAAGTTTCAAAAATCCTTTTGAAAACAAAAGCATCTCGTAAGACCACGCCACAAATAAACATGTCGGGTTTTTACCTTACGATAGCTAAAACACTTTTTATATAAATCCTTTGATATTATAATAGGGTCTATATACAAATACTTATAAAATAGCCGAAATTGTTACATTATTAAATTCCAGCTACTAGCCACAAAGTGGGTAATACAAACAAAACTCGTACAAGGCTCGTAGGGAGAATGGATTTCCAACTAATGACAAGGCACTGGGGTACCACCTGTCACAGTATGTGGCCTAGATCACAGTACCGAGGAGTACGCCCGCTCCCCTGCAACACAAGACCGGGACTACCCCTTACTGAATAATCTCGAGTGAGATCACCCCGCGGTTGGGATCAGCAACCGCCCACTAAGCCGAAATAAAAAGGGACATCTTGACAGGAATGACCTCACCCTGCTTGGGTGCTACCCACCTAGCCTTGCCGCATAACCCCTGATTTTCAGTCATTCCCATTTGATGAGGCTTGAGGCTAAGCGTTACCTTTTAGAACATATCCCTTAGAATGCCCAAGTGATGAGGCTTGAGGCTAAGTTTATTTACATGAACTACGAAGGTAACAAAAAAATAATTACATAATCTGAACTAGCTCTCATCGAACGAGAGCAACGACTACTTCTTCGACCTTTTTCCAGATGACTCCTCTCCCGAGCGCTTGCCTTTGATAACCTTCTTTGACAGGGGAGTGACAGCTGAAGAAGTATGGGGAACTTCCATGGGCTTGGACTCGCCTGGGAGGATGACCTTCAACGGTTTATTCACAGGACCGTCCAGGTCCACAGCTTGAGGCTCGACTTTGATCTCGACCGTCTCTTTCTTCTCCTTCTAAAGCTGCTCCTTCATGCTCAGTTTAGATGTATGTTCGGAGGCGCCCGTAATTTCAACTTCATAACTCCCATCGATGGGAGATGAAGTCTCGAATTTATCCTCATCGAGCGCTCCGATCACCTGAGCATTTGGACCGGGAGCCTCTCCTACGTGAGTGGCCTCACTTGTCTTTTCCTTTACCTCCTTGGCGACATCGCTCCTCAAAGTGGACTCAGGATCGGAACGGCCTGCACAAAATCACGAAATACAAGCATTAGAATACGATAGCTTTTGGTGAATAACGACGACTCTTGGAATGTTAAAGTAAAAGAGTTATCTACCAGTTTCCGGCTGGCTCTCAGCCGTCAGGGGGGTCTCACCCTCTGGAATATGAGACAAAATGTGAACGCCAAGGCCGGGGTCCTCCAGGTCATAGCCGATGTGCTGCTCAAAGGGATCGAGTATCGGCCGACCGGCCAGCTGAGTAGGCACACGAGCTGGAGACTCGATCTTGGATGGACCGATAATAACCTCTTTCCCTTTCGTTGAGGGGGAGCCTTTGTAGTAAAGGGCTTTGGCCGCTGATAGGTCCGAAGACTCGTTTCCCTTAAGAAATTCTTTTATCAAAGCTCCTTCATCGACCTCCTCGGTACCTTGTTCGGCCTTCCTGATTTCTATTAAGGTCCCCACACCTCGGCTAAAGATTCGAGATAGCCCTCACCCAGAAAAGTTAAGTCCCGGTGCATGAGAACGCGGGCATTGAATTCTGCAATAAGCGGGTTGAACTTGCTTTTGACCTCATCCCTACCTTATTCCTTAGCCACCTCAAGACGGGAGTCGATCTCCGCATATGCTATCTTTTTTCCCTCTTCACGATCTTCATTCTTTAGCGCCTCAACTTTAGAAAGCTCATCCTCAAGTTTCGCCTTTAGAAGTCACGTAGCAACGATCTCGTCGCAATACCGTTGCAACTCTTCTTGGGCGGCAGTCTTCTCTTCTTGCTCTTTGCGGAGTCGCTCCTCAAGTTCTTTGACTCGGAGGCTGAATGCATCCCTCTCCTTTTGCACAGAGTCTTTCTCTAAAGCTAATGCCCCACAGCGTTGGACCGCCTCATCGATTTCTTTTTTGTGGGTTGATTCCAAACGAGTTATGGCTTCGGCAGTAACATTGGCGCTCTACTGGGCGGCCTCAAGCTGAGATTCGTAAGACGCAAGCTTTTCGTCCTGAGCTTTGATAATGTCTTTGTCATGGATAGCCTCAAGCTTCAGGCGATCAATCTCATGCTGGCGCTCTATGGAGACTTCTGACACTTTCTCAGCAAGATGAACGAATGCGTCATGTTGAACATAGACATCGTTGGTGCAGGCGATAGCGCTCTGCTTGACATGTCCTGGAATAGGATGAATCATCGGAAGAAATTTCAGGCCATCAAAGAAGATTTTTGGGAATTTAGCCTTGAGCTCGTTCAGTCTCTCCGGTGTTGTTGGATCTGTTGCGGGAACAGAAGGAGATGGCTTTGAAAGTTCAGTTCTCTTGTGAGAATCCCGGGACTGTCGTGTGGTGGAAGAATCGGAGTGTTGACCGCGAGGGACATCTGATTACGACCCCTTATGGTCGTGCTTATCTTTGCTTTGCCTCGAGTGAGAAGGGGGATTATGATGGTATTTGGGCTGATAATAAGATTTATTCCGAGATGATGAATCTCGGGAATGATAATCCCTATAGCCGTCGTCATCCCTATCTTGGCGTCTTCCGAAACCTGAGTCCCATCTTGATCGATGGAAAATCGATGAACCGCGAAGGCGGTCAAGTCCATGTGTGCGCCCCATGTCACCTGCGTAGAGTTTAAGTAACGACGAGTTAGTAAAAAGTAAGGTAATGACGGAAAGTTCAAGTGCAAAGTGAAGTGCGTGTGTTTGTGTGTGTCCTAGTGTTTCTCCCTGACAGACTAGTTTCTTTACTAATAGGAGTTTGTTCTCCCTCGCTTTGGGCTTAAGCATTGGAATCGCCTCTCACGGGCGAGTGGAGCTTAAGGGCCTCGGGATCGTCGAAACCATAGTTAAGCAGATCGTCAGGTATCGTAAGGTTCGACAGACCTTTTAGAGAACTTTCCAAGTGCTGCGGGGAAGCTTCTTTCTCCGTTGGAATAAGGGTAACTTTAGAAGTTCCGTCCACTTTCTCCTTCCTCGGCTTATACGTTAGTTTCTTCTTCCTCTTCGAAGGGGAAGACGACGTTTCAATGTCATGGACTTCAACTATTGGATCCCGAGGTGGACTAACAGTTTTGCCTTGTACAACGAACGTTTTGGTTTCCTTAATCTCCCCCTCTTCTAGTGTGTCAGGGGCGTTACGTGTCGAAGACTCGGCCTTCTTTTTCCCTTTGCTAGCGGTATGCCTGGGTATGGTAATGCCCTGAGGAAGGCTTATCCAGCGACCTTCCATCAATAGCCCGAACATTGAAAGTGACTCAATTGTGATGAGAGTTCTGATGTCCCGTTCTTCGGCGGGAATGGCTCAAATAGCCTCGATGGCTTCATAGTATCCTGGTCCCTCAGGACGTGGGTTAATGCCTGAAAAGATGGAAAAGAGTTAGAAAAGGTACAAATTCGACCAAGCATAAGTATCGGTCCAGAGAGAAAACTTACTTCCTTCCACCCATTTCCTCGTGAAACCAGGGGGCAACGCACATAAAACCATTCTTGTTTATACAGGGCAAACTTGCTCCATGCCCCAGTTAAGATTTGACATTTGTTGTGCGGCTCGAGAAATATGAAAGAAGGGCTATCCCTTCGCTTCTTGATGCAATATATATATCTGATATCGACCGGGGTTGGAGCCTAGAAAGGACACTCATAAAGAGGATACAGGTGCCGTAGATGAATGCGTGGCTGTTCGGGGTGCAGTTGTGACGGGGCAATGCCGATATACTGTAGCACGTGTCGAAGAAACGAGTTGAACGGTAGCACGCTACCTACCCAGCACATGAATTTATTACAAGCTATGTATCCGACTGGGGGCAAGTGCGGACGATCGTGCCCCGATGGAACTAGCACGTCGTCGAAGGGGATTTCGTGGACAGAGCATATCCGACAGAGTGTACTTTCATTAATCTTCGAAGCCTGTGAATCGATTAGGTTGTCCAAGAGAATTGCTGCCTCCAAAGCGTCGGGAGCTAAGTTATGAGCAAGGGAAGTTGACGGGTTTGAAGTATCTGCAACTTCTCGTCTAGAGGATGGCCCAGGTCTGTCTGAGATCGTAGCAAAGCTAGATTTCCTAGACATCTCTAATAAAGATTGAATCTAGCAGAGCACCTGTTTGAACTATACTTGAAAAATAATCGACGTTAGACTTAGCAACATAAATATTCCCCCCGTGTGGTGTGTGAACTAGTGCGATAATTCAAATAAAAGTGCTGAGAAATTGAAAGTCACAGAGTTGATGGTATAAAGTTGAGCTTTCGAATTGTCGTCTTCGAAGACCGTCATCGTTGACCGTCTCCGAAAGCCTGCCTTGCAATGTTTTCAATTTTGGAGTCGGACATTGGCACTGTATGTTAAAAGCTTTTATCTGCTTTTATCGATTTAAGTTCAGGCTTGTGATTATTGAAACTAGGGAGTTATCAGTCCAGGTTAGTTCGATATGTTGGTTTGCTTAAGTCTTTGTCCTTGTTTTTGTCATATGATTAGGCAAGAGGAATAAGTGAATTCGACGAGGGTTATGTTCAAGTTGAAATGATTTCGACTGTTGTTATCAATTCATCAAGGGTCAAGGCCGAGCGACACTTGAAACACACGGCCTAAATGCCGTTTGGCCTAAATGCCATTCGGCCTAAATGTCGATCGACCTTTATTTTGTTCGGCCTTCATTTTGTTCGGCCTTCATTCTGTTCGGCCTTAATTCTGTTCGGCCTTCATTCTGTTCGGCCCAAATGTAAGTGCCGTTCAGCATAAGTGTCACTCTTCCGACCCTTTCTATTTTCCGTTCGGCACGCGGAAAATCATGCCGAACCGCGCTTGTGTTGAGCCGCTTCACTCGGCATTCTGCCCTTAACATCACTTCTCCCCTTTTCCTCCATCTCTCCCGTCCAGCATGGCCGAGTCCTTCGACAAGTCATGCCGAACCATGGCCATGCCGATCCACACTACTAGGCCTTATCTCCAATTCCATTACCATGCACCCTCGTAATCACTCGGCATTGAAAGATCATGCCGAGCAACAACAATTCATCTTCCACTAATTCCCACCTTCGAGCGCCTTTGCCATCCACTTTTCTCCACTTCATTCCACCCACCTTGAAATCGCCTAAAATCATACTAAGTTCCAGCCCTAGGACGCGTCCCAACCTCAACTCATCTCCCTTATCCACACGCCTCCTACTTTCTATAATCTATGGAGGATTCACGAGTTCAAGCTTTGTGTTATACTTCCTAATTTGAGAAAGCGATCGAAACGTTCTTACCGAAGAGAATGGCGGAAGCTTGGAGGTCTGTGAGTCTGGGATTGAAAGTGGTTCGAACTTAATTTGGGAAGGAGCTGTAGGAAGGGCTTGACGGATTCAAGGTAGGAAGGGAAGACCGGCGAGGTAAACAGAATTTAAGGGAGGTAAGTTATGTGTTCTTGAAAAATAACGGAGGTAAAAAGTGAAAAGAGAAGAAGAAATGGCATGCCGGGTTTTATAAGGGAAGATAGGAAGACGAGGGGACACTGCCCGGTAGAACCGGTCAAAACGCATCATTCGTTCGGCATCGGCTATGCCGTTCGGCATCGGCTATGCAGTTCAGCATCCAGAGCGCTCGGCTTCGGCTATGCTGATCAGCATTTGTATGTCGTTCGGCATGCATTGCCTCACCCGCTATTCACAAGAAAACACCATCGAGAACAATAAGCCAAGGCTCGAAGCGAAGCATGGAGGACTCGTGATTCAAAGCGCATCACGTTCGATCACGTGATGCACTTTTTGGGGGCAAGTGTTACCTGGAGATTTGACCAGGCAACTAGACGCTCGGCATTTGCATACCGATAGGCATCCCGAGCATTCAGCACAACATACTTGGTTGACTTCCAGGGACGTTCGGCACAACTGGTTCGATCGGCATTCGAGATCGTTCGGCATCCAGAGGTGTTCGGCATTCATGCCTCGTTCGGCATTCGAGATCGTTCGGCATCCAGAGGTGTTCGGCATTCATCCTATCTCGTTCGGCATTCGAGATCGTTCGGCATCAAGAGGTGTTCGACATTCATCCAATCTCGATCGACATTCGAGATCGTTCGGCATCCAGAGGTGTTTGGCATTCATACCTCGTTCGGCATTCGAGATCGTTCGGCATCCAGAGTGTTCGGCATTCATCCAATCTCGACCGGCTTCGGTTATCGATCGTCCTGCACTCTTCACTCAGCACATCACTTCGTTCGACATGAAGATATTGTTCGGCATTTTGCCGTTTGGCATCTATGGTTCGATACACAAAGCTCACTCTTTTTGGACTGAGGTATTTAGCTACCAGGCCCACTAGGAAAGTCCAACCTATCTTCGTCTATAAATAGAGAGGCAGGGCACAGTGAAAGGGACCTTTTTTCGAGAACGCCAGGGAGACTCTGCCGCATTCAAGACTCAATCAAGACTTATCTTTTTTGCTTAGCAATTATATTCAAGTAATTGGTATACGGATTGTATCTACAATCGATTATTGAGAGAAGCAATAAAGATTAACCTCAAAGTGGACGTAGGCAATTACGCCGAACCACTATAAATCCGGTGTTCATATTTTCTGCTTTAAAATTTACATATTGTTATCCTTTTAACTTTACTCTCTTCATTAATCTCTCTACACAATCTCTCTTAAGGATGTTAGTGACCAATTCTGTTGCTAACATAAATAAATCCACGACAGTTAATATTTTTACCCAAAATCCCATTCTGCAAATCACAGACTTAAACCTACTTTAGTAAAAACGATTAAAAAAATTACAAATACACAAAAAGAGCATAGACTATAAATAAAGGAACTAGTTATCATGCCGTTATCACAATTTGAATCCAATTTTCATGGTCATTGAGGAATTAGTGGTTGATAATTCAGTTTTGATGGTCCTAACTTTCACGTCCATAATGTTCAAACAGTGAAGAGCATTGATCATTGAATCAATAGTTGGTATTGCAGGGAGCTGGTATTGCAGTTGTGTTTGACAAGCAAATATCGTTACTTTCTCCTTGAAAATCCATTTTGATCAACCGTGTAAAATTATGCTTGGTGTTGCTCTTTAATAGTTATTTTTCTCAGCTTCAAGCTATTTAATGTATATCATGGCCGATTGCTCCACCGAAATCTTGTCACCTACATTGTTTAACCTTCATATCAATATATATGTGCGTATACCTATTATTGTAATACTGTAAGTTTTAGAAATATAAAGTAAATACATTCAATGTGTATGGATTCATGGTGTAAAAATCAGCGAAACGTTGGCTCAACTTCTCCCTCCTTTATCTCTCTTTCACCATGTGTTTGCTAACGTGCCTTACAACACTGCAAAGCAGCTTCCTACAAGGAGGAAATGGGAATGCATTCAACAATCTTGGTACAACGACCCATGAAACGTTTGACAACAAGTACTATGTCAATCTGCAAAACAATGAAGGACATATAATCTAGCTTGCTAGCTAGCATAATAAATCTCACTAAATCATATCTCCCACCAAAGTAATACTAACAAGTAACCCAAAAAAAATTAAATAATCAATTGTAGAAATAAGCTACATAAAAAAGAAATTTTCAAATTTGGTAAATTGCATACCTAGCTAGGAGAAGGTTCATGCCCATTCCAAAACACATAAGTTTGTATAACGTCCAAACCACCATCTTTTTCCTTTTGAATCAGATTAGGTCGCATTTGAAAAAAAACGCTCATTGAATCAAAATCAGTTATTGGTCACAACAATTACATAAATGAGCGAAATTTAGAAAACTGTGAAACTGCATTCTACCTTGGGGTGCTTCTTGGACAATGTACAGAACCAGAAATGAGAATTCTTCTCCACTGATCTATTATCATATGTGACAGATGAAGTTACTGCTAGTGGTGAGATTACACCATGTAAAGCAACAATTAATATTAACACAAGCGGAAAGCCATTGCAGAAGGAAAAAAAGAGCAAAAGACTGAGTTCGTTTTTCAAAAGGAAAATAGAATGTGTGTACGTTTGCTATTTTTCTTTTATATCTGAGACTTTAGTATTATCAAGGTTGTGGAACTTATTATATGCGCACTTTAGGTGTGCTTGTTCACTCCAGAGAGATGCCGAAAATTAAAAGGACGGTTTTTAAGAGGTGTATCCCATATTTTCCTATGATATGTGTCCAAATAGCGCTTATTCTCTCAAAATAATAAAGCACTCAGTTACATTTATTTACAGAGGATAGAGGGAAAAAAGAAACATCAACTCTAAAAACTCGTAAATAAGTATTTTATTTTAAACTATTTTTGTCATTCAGATATTTTGTTTTGAAGTACATATAAGCTTAGTTGTTTTTACCGGGACAAACGGGCTTCTTAAGTGAGAAAATTTCAAGTATGTGGTATTCTGGTAGAACATATTTCAATTTCAATGAATTACACAACTCTCTTCCATTTCCAGTATGTTTAGGATTTAAAGAATAGAAGCAGTTGAACTGTATCCTAAATTATAAGAAATATAAGATTCAGAACGTCAAGTGGACTAGTAGATAAGGCTAATTAGGCTAAATGCTAGGCTATGATTATTTATCTTCGAGGTTGTATCTGTGTGCATGCACACGTATTTGAAAATGGTTTCCAGTTTAGTATCACTACACTTCAGTGCTAAATTTTATTAACAAAGCATACAGACAAAATTTTGTTATTATACTTTCTTAGGCACTTGACGATATCCTAATATAAAAGAAGTAAAAAGATAACAAACAGATATATACAAAGCATCTTAATAAAATAGAAAGATGAAGTTATACTTTTGAGGCTGCATTTCTTAAATTATCAATATGGATAGCTTGATCTAACAAATTACGATAGTTTTTTCTTAAATTCTTTTCTTCAAACAAATTATTTAAATAGATAAATAAATAACATTTCTGGCCAATTTGACTAAGAAGTTTGGCAAAGTGGGAAAAAAAATCCTCAAAGTTTATTAACTTAAATAACTTCCCAAGTAAATTATATATGAAAAGAAGTAGAAAAAAGTAAAAGAAAAGGATATATATTCTAGTAACATATAGCAAATAGGTAGATCAGTTTAAACACGTACCCACCAACTTCTAGATCAGAATAGAAACTGATATCTAACTGTCTTGAAATTGTCCAATTGAACTAGCCCATGTCTCTTTGCAATTGGAATTCCAATTGTCCAATGAAACCAATGGTACAACTGATATGAAAAAAACTGTACATGAAAACATAAATAATATCTCAAAAGTTGTAGCTATAGCTTAGTTAAATTAGAGTTAAGAAAAGAATTATAGTTGCAATGTGAGAATAAGAGATATTATATTCTGATGTCTTACTTATGTCTAAGAACTCTTACCAACCTGCCAAACAATTACTTTCTGCTTTATGTTACTGAGCACACTTTATCCACTAAGATTGATCCCCCTAAACTCATTTTCTGTTGATTATCATGATTCTATTACTCGAATATAGCAAGGTCACCATAAAATATAGTTTCCAGTCTAATGCATTTGTTCAATATAAATCAAAATATTGGAAAGGAAACAATAAATCACCTTTCATGAAGGGGTTAAACATGAACTTCGCTAGTACAAAACAAAATAGCACTGGTATGACATTAAATAATGTAACAACATATGCCTCTTAAAGTGATATAAAGGTGTATACTAATTATACGTGAAAAAATAGATAAATGGAAAATTAAATCATATGAACATGAACATAGAGATTCTCTACACTATAATCACTGATTAGTGTATGTATCCTTGAATGTTTACCAATGATGGACGTCCACAGTTAGCTAATTAAACCCAGCTTTGTACCAACTTGCACCAGTAATAGTTCGACAAATCAAATTGCATGATTTGACACTGCCATAGTTGTCAACGATAGTTGAAGTGTAAGATGTATGGCCGATTGTAAGAGTGTTGATGGAAAAAATGTAAAACAGGCCAAAACCAATGAACCATTAGAGAAACGTTGTATAATTGAGTGGAAAGAGCCGCAACTGTACCGAAGTTAAATCCCCAAACCTACCGAAGTTAAATCTCCATACAATTGAGTGCGAAAAACAGTTTGTTGGCTCGAATTTTGAGTAGGTATTGCAAAAAAATGAGGACGAAAAATGTATGATTTTAATTTATTTCACAAAGCAAAAGCTAATAGTGCTTTTTCATAGAGCACCATTTTCATTTCTTTGCTAATTTTCTACCAGCGCTCTTCGAAAGAGTGCACATTTAGATATCTTATTTTATTTTATTTATTTGTTTGTTTTAGGTACTATAGAGAACATAACCTGAACTGCTCTTTTCTCCCTATGCCAACAAGTTAACTCAAATCCAAACTCTCACTTCAGTTTGAATTTCTTCAAATCAACTTAATTGGTAAACCTATTAACTCTTCAACTCAACAGTACATATGATATCGTCGTTAAAATCTCACTCGTATGGTACAAGTTCTTAAGCCAATATTTTTAATTTACATGTATGGTAGAGTTGGAGATTACAAATTGTTGTGAATGTTATAAATTAAAAATAGTTTGTTTGCCTTCATAATAGTTTTGTGAATTTTTCCACTATGAATTGAAGTCTTAGTGAAATGGTTTGGTCATTGCTTTGAAATTGTCACTATGAAAGTGCTCCTACTCTACCATGTAAACATGTTCATGCACATTCAGGTCGATATGTTCATTAAAATGATCGTGAAAACATATCCATTAAAGTGCTTCCTCATGTTAATTATGTCAAAAAGTTCATGAAAGTGCCCGCTAATGCGACATTTGTATTATAACTTAAAAAGTTCAACTATATACGCTCATTCATACCCCATCACATATGTATTTGATCATAGAGTTCAAGGTTGGTCTTAATTGATAGAAATGTGTTATATACTTCTATCTACAAATATTAGCCACGGTTTCATTTCAACCAGCCAAGGAAGATAGATGAAATAAAGTTTAAACCAAAACTGACAAAGAAAAACAAATGCCCATAACGAGAATGGCATGAGCATGTTATTGACTAAGGGAATGATCCAAAAAAGCACATCAATATGGTCATTATTCCTCTGATCACACACAAGAAACCAATTTCAAGAAACTTATCTTTAAATTTCCACTGATTTTTTGCTGCTTAAGTTTATATTCCACTTCCTCCTCCGCTGCAGTATCGCAACCCACACAATAACAAGTAAGATCAAATTTCAAAATTAGTTTTTGTTATTTAGGTCGTCTTTAAAATAACTGAAACCATTTCAAAAAAATTAAACAACTTAGAATATAATTTAACATGGACCACTGGAGTAAAGTCATGCTAACCATTGGTTTGAATTACTGATTTGAGGAGTTGATTTTCTTTTTAAAGTATTTCAATTTTTCTAGAACTATTCAATTAAAACAACATACTACAAAACTGAAGCATGTTTCAAGTTATATAGATGATTATAAGTCCAAGGTGACATTGGAGCATAACAACTTGAAGAAGCGAAAATTCAAAATTCTTTTAATCAGTTTGAGCTGCTTTTAAAAATTACTTACAGTTCATTTTCATAATTAATTAAACTTTGCCACTTTCTACAACAGTGACATCGAATCATTACTTTGTACTGTTGCAATCTCGAATTGCACCAATATAATTTCACTATATTTTCTATTTTTGTTTTACATGGACGCCATATTAAATTTATATTTTGCAAAATTTTAAGAATACATGCAGGATTTGAGATTGCATTAGTATAAAACTGAAAATGATTTAACTACCATAGTTGACCATTGCCCTCTTTCTTGTACCAACAAGAGAAGATAAAGATGCCTACAATTATCTTTGGAAATTATCAATTCAGTGCAAAATCAATTTCTCAAACATCAATGCATGGACAATGAAATATCACTACTTAAACCGACTCTATATACAAATAACCATTTCAGTTGTACGTTACATATTCAGCAGACAGTTATATAGAATCCATTTTCACCTTAATTTAGGCCCAATAGCGTATAGCACCACATTGAACAAAGAACAACTCAATAAATACTAACTTTTGCAAAGAAAACAAAAATTCGTAAACCTGATTTAAAACGTTGCTAAGCTTAAATTCGAATTCATATGTAGGAAATTGATATGAATTTGAAAAAAACGTTCATGCTCAGACGGAGGTGGAAAAGAAAAACCCTAGATTTGTAGTTCACAACCCAGATCTTGCTTCATCCTCGTCGATTTGATAGGACAAAGGGAAGAGGCCGTGGCAGAAGACGGAGGCGGTGGCAGACGGTGGAGGCGGTGGTAGACGGTGGAGGCAGTGGCAGAAGATGGAGGCGATAGTAGACGGCGGAGGCGGTGGCAGATAGTGGAGGCGGTGACAGATGAAACCCTTATGCAATCGAAGAGAAGTAAATGAGAAATGAAAAGTTACCATGAGAAATGGGATAATAATTGACTGAAGATAAATTTTTGTTTAGTGTGATGAATGTGACTGAAAATCGTTTTATTCATAAACAACTTTTTTAACCGTTAGAAGTTGTTCAGATTTTTTTTAATATACTATTTGCTTAGGAAATCAGTAAAATGAAATAATGATTTTTCCACAATTAATGGAAATAAATTTTATGGATGATGTCATGGGTGATGTCATCAAAGACATTATGAAATGAGCACAAATGGAAATGCTTAAAAGTTAAGAAAATGATAAAGGAAAAGTGATGTTTGTAATTAAGGTTAGGTCCTTTGTGAGGGTTTTTGGGTCATCAATATCTCATTTCATAGCCTAAAAATATAAGTGAAGGGTTCACTTCAAAACTTACTAATTCACTTAAGTTTGAGATGAAGTATGAGAGTTAAAAATGGTGGAAGTGCTTAAGCACTAATCCACTAATTGCTCTCTAACCTTTTCAAATCTTAACCAAAGAATCTCCAATCTGTTTTAAACTTTGGCTTTAGGCTTAAAACATCATGGGAAGTATGATTAGCAAGTAAAAAGTGGGAGAAGGTGAGAGGAAGAGGGAATCCAAGGAGGTCCGTGAACAATGGGAGGAGGAGGAAGATGTTTCCTTGGTTAGAAAGTGCCAAAGGTTAGAACTTTGGGCATTTGGTGATGGAAGGAGTTGGTTCTTTGATTCTTATGGCTTTGTGACCGGGTTTGGCATGGATCTAAGTGAGTTATCTCATTATCTTGTTTCTATATTGTAACGACCCAAATTTTTTAATGGTTTTTAATAACGCAATTAACCGAATTTTATGAAATTTTTAATAATAAAATTTTGAATTAAAAATTCAGTATTTGAAATACGTTTAATTAAACATAGCAAATGGTAATTTTCATCTCATAATATGGAAGTTTATTTTCCTGTGCAATTTTTATTTTCAATTTAATTAGTTAATATTTGATGACTATAAAATAATTAAACCTGAATATTTTTATACAATAAATTTGTATGTCATCTTCTGAGCTAGACGTCATATTTCGTTTCGTCAAATTTTGAATTCTATTGCTTTGTTTATTTTATTGCTGGTAGATTTACAGCATTTTCGGTACCGATTATCGACTTTTGATAGGATGATCAAACCATTGACATCTGTATACCGTTTTGATCGTCTCGTCGTACTGATCTCTGTCGTATATTTAAATTTGTATTTCAGAATTCAGAACGCGGTGAAATCCATGAGAACAGCTAACCATATCGATATTCGTTTGAGACTTTTTGTTTCCCATAACTATTCAATCGTCCAGCATAATTCCAAAGGACATTTGCTATTTATAATTTCCCAGAATTCAAAGTGTACTGGCTTTTGTTATTCTCGGTTTTCCTTTTTATATTTTTCCTGTCATGTTATTTCAAAAATAAAAGATTTTATTTCTGTAGCTTGTTTTGCAATTTCTCTCTTCTACAACACCTCTCATCTCTTCTCACACGTCGCCACACAAACCCATTACCACCCAGATCCTCATCGCACGCAATTCTAAGCACGACATCACTTTCCCCTGGCCTTCCCCTCAACCGAAGACCTCCTCCACGTGAACGCGGCCATGGCAGGCCAACAACCGAGCACCGCCTTCCACCTCTGACCCGCAATCCTTCGCATCTCGGCCTCCTTCTCTCACCTTGACCTGCCGAACTCCAACGCGCCACCATCAACATCCGCCACATAACCCACCACCTCCACCTTATATGCCATCTGTCCTTCTTCTCCTTTATATGGAGATTAGTTCATATTAATATAAAAGTGTATATTGGAAGTTTGATATTATCTTTTGATTTTATTCTTATATATATATATTCAAATTATATAATTTATATAAAATTTTATAATCTATTATATTATATGTTTTATAATCTGTTTCGTATATGTTGCATTGGTTTATATAAATATATTATAACTGATGTTTGACTTCTTTCAATATACTCTTTCTTATTTATAGTTTAGCTTGAGTATTAAATTCTACTTATATATATATTATAAGATGTATATACATCGCATATATGATGGTTTCCATTTTCTACGTGTTCATATTGGGCTTATATTTTTTTTTTCTGCAGTCTATGGTTACTGTATATTTAACAGTGAATATATAGTTACATTATATATATATATATTTCTTTTGTTTATTTGTATGATGATATTTTGATTCTTATAATGTATATATGTTTTATGTATGGTATGTTAGTTATATATATATTTCATATACATATATATATATATATTGTTTTATAAGTTGCCTGTAGTTATTTTCGTATAAGTATATATTAGTATATACAAATCAGTCTATACATAGTGCATCGGTTTTGAATATACATATGTAATCTACAGTTTTGTCTTATAAAGTATATTAAGTTATAATAGCCGTATATATAAGCTTTGTATGTATATGAAAGTCATATAAGTTATTTTAGTGTATATGTATATATATATATATATAAGATTTGCTAAAGTATATGTTATGTATAATATGTGTAATATATTAGATCTGAATTGTTATGTGTATAAAACCCATGTTTCTCTGGTGTAATATGTTTACTAATGATGTACGTGTATTTATATATAAGTAAGCTATTTTGTTTACATATTATATGTTAAATTACAAATATATGTTAGTCTATATATATTTATATACATTTATTTATACATCATAACATATACATATTGTTGATTCCAAGTATTATATGTATGTAAGTTTTTATATATTAGCTGTATATACATATATGTTATAATATGGTAGAATATATATATAAATTTTATTTTATTTTTATGTGTGTATGGACTTAATATTGGTTTGAAATTTATGTATATAGGTTTTTGTCTCGTTGGGGTTAAAGTTAAATTTGTGATTTGGTATATATATCTTATTTTAAATACATGTTTTTAATTAAAACAATGATCTTGAAAACGCATGTATATATCTAATTTAATATGTGTTAGAAATTAGAATATGATTTTGTATGTTATATCTATATCAGTTCGCTTATACCATTTATCATCATCGATCCAGTTTTGATTTGATTTCATCAATTTCTATTTAACAGCTTCGTCCGTCAAATCGTGTCCATCTAGTGTTGCTTTGGAATTCGTAGCTCATTTCATTGTCTATCATCTCTAGCCTCGAACGGTGAGCAGTCACTCACGATTAATGTTCTTATATTTATTAAATTTGATTTCAATTGAAACGACAATAAAAATATGCTGCTGTTAGTTATTTACATTGTTATACATATGCTATCTGTTCACCTATGACATCTGACACCATTATTTATTATTTATGTTGATGATATATACCTATATATTATTATCATATCTGTTATCACTCTACAAGTTCCCAGTTAGTATAGGATTCCCTATGGGTTGAAATGATACATACCCGAAAGATCTATAGAATAAGAGAAAATCATTATGGGTTGAAATGACAAACCCAAACGATTTTCATTAAATTGAATTTGGGATTGCAGGTTGAAATGATATATACCAGTATATATTTAAATTACGGATTGAAATGATAAATATCCGTATCACTTGACCATAGGATAGAAAATTATACACACACACCGTGGATCTATATATAAATATTCTGAAATGATTTATGTGGTTTTGGAAAGAAATATAAGGTTTAATAAATATTGATTTCAAGATATTATCTATAAATGTATTTTATAAAGTTTAAATTCTTGATTTTAAAATTATATGTTTTGAAAATTTTAAAATTATAAGTTAGTTTTGGAATTTTAAATTTTTAAGAACTTATTTATAATTTTACCATTTTAAAATATGTATACATTAGTTTTATTATAAAATAATTGGTAATAAGATTTAATTTAATAAAGTTTGATTTAATTTATATATAATATGTTCAGTATTTATTTAAAATTATATTTTCAAATATAAAGTTTATAATAATTTTAATAAATCAAGGTTGGGAAGATGGATTTGAAATTGATTTGAAATGGTATTTAATTAGGAATTTTATTTAATTAAATCGATTTGAAACTTATTGAATTTGAGATTTTTAAAGGATATGATTTATAACTTGATTTTTAGTTTAAGGTGACTGAATAAATATTTCAAGTTTAAATAAATTGAAGGAATATTCAGTTACTTGAAATTGAAGTTTTATTTAAATGATATTGGATTTATTAAGTGAATATTTCAAAACTAAATAATAATGAAGTTAAATTAGGATATATTTGAAATTATCAAATTTAGTTTTGAAAATGTGGGATATTTAAAGCTTTGAAATATATTGAAATTGAAATGGTTTATTTTGTGGTTCAAATCTGTTTTTGAAATCGATATAATTTGGAATGTTTTATTGAGAAACCGAATTGAATAAAAATTTATGATTTGAGATTGGATTAAATTTGAATTTTAGAATTTGAGTTGATTTGGAATTGATTTGTGAAATTTGAGGAAGCTATTTTATTATATAAAGTATTTTTAAATTATATTTAAAACTATTTATATATTTCACTATATAAATTATTTTCATATAAACTATTTTAATATAAATCATTTTTAATATAAACTATTTTTACAAATAACTATTTTACATAAACTACTTATTTTATAAACTATTTTATTATATATATACTATTATTAATATCTAAACTAGTTAAAGGAAAGTGTTATGGTTTTTCAAAGTATTATAAATTCAAAGTGTTATGATTTCCAAAGGGTTTTAATTTCAAGTAATTTGATTTAGAAAGTGTTATAACTTTGAAGTGCTATGATTTTGGGAATGATATTGTATTGATATGGTTTTGAAATAGAAATAATATCATATTGATAGGGTTTTTAAATGGCAATGATATTTTGGTTTTGAAGTATAAACTATTTTGAAATGGCCGCGGTGTTATAATAACAATTGGTTATTAAAAAGATTGGGATCAAATATTGTCATACTCTCTGCCAATACCGAAAACCACTTTAACAACTGTGTATGCGATGGAGATTTCAGAATGAAGTAGGATGGTGGCGACGTTCTATTAAGGTATATACGTGGACCCGACTCCCGAGAGTTGGCATAAGATGGCTAAAACAGGAGCAATCGACTGGCCAAGCAAGGTAGCTCCTCCGATCGTACACACTTCTTCGTATGTCATTCTATTACTTTGTGATTGATTTGGTGAACACCTTTGATTTTTGGGAGTGTGGCTCGAGGTGGGCGGTAGTGGCTGCTATGCGTTACCACCAGCCCGAAAGTGTAATTGGTATATCTACCCTGGCATTGCCTAGTTGTGCCGTGTCACCTACCCTAGCGCGCCTTATACGAGTTTGATTTGTGCCGTACCTATGGAGTATTCTCTGGTAGCCTCTCGATCTGGAGGTATTAAGGTACTGTATAGACTATTGGCACTATAAAATGTGTTAAGAGGGATATGGGTAACGCCTTAACGCTATTTTAATAGTTTACTTTACTATAGACATTATTGTAATAGCGTATATTACTACATAGTAGATAGTTTAACAAATCCTTAGAGGATAGTTATCTCAAACATCCTTTGGGTTACTTGTATTTCAGTTGATATTTCACTTGAGTTGGATTTATTGATATAAGAATGTTCATCCTGACTCGAGTGTTTTGTGTTTTGCTTTACGCCCTTAGAGGATAGTTATCTCAAACATCCATTGGGTTACTTGTATTTCAGTTGATATTTCACTTGAGTTGGATTTATTGATATAAGAATGTTCATCCCGACTCGAGTGTTTTGTGTTTTGCTTTACGCTCGGGTCAGACTGAGTGTACCAGTATTTGAGACTTACCTTTGGAGTTGGAGCTTCGCTTGGAGATCCATCTATCAATTCTGCTTTTAGTTATTCAGTTGATTCCAGTGATGTATTCAGATTTTGTATTTGACTATTGTATTGAAACATCTATGTATTCGAGACTTTTTTGTATCTTGTTTAACTCTGTTATTGTTGCGACTTTTCTATTAATTAGAAAAGCAAAAAAATTTAATTAATTCTGCAAGCACACAAGCATGTAGTGTGCAAGTCGAACACAGGGAATTGTGTTTTAAAATATTTGAAATCCTTCAAAATATAAAATTGTAGAAATCAGAGCAGAAACTAAGAGTGCTTAAAAGGAAATAATAGAGCAAACAACTGAAATAAAATGATCTGAATTTATTGACTAACTGGAAAGAGTGTAGAAAATAACTAAGAACAAGAATAAATAAATTGCTAAATCTAATCAACAATCCTAAAAAGCACTGCTGCAATTAAAAAAATTAGAAGAAGAGTAACGGGGTAAGAGATGATTTTCCATCTACATTGCTCTATGCTATTTAAAGATTTCAGCCTCCAAAAATAACCCTGCTATTTAGGTCCATGTGCTTGATATTTGGAGAATAATAAGCCCACCTCACTTTGAATTGGTCTTTGCTGTGTTATTTGATTAACAAGTGGCCTTGCTTTGAGAGATTTTCAGGCTAAACTTTGAAAGTGTACTTTCAATATTTGCATTTGATTTCTTGCATGAAAGTACACATGTTGGTGATGTGAGATGCATTTCTTCATGAACGATATGTGCTTTCTCTTCGAACTATTCAGTACTCAAAATGTTGCACTCTTTTTCTACGTGTCATTTGAACCAATGGACGACACAACCGATTAATTTCAACGTTGCACTTCGAAATCTATAATCTGCAAAACCACAATAAAATACCCATATAATACCACTTAAAAAATAAAAATATATGAAATAAATGGTTAAAAATGCAGAAAAATACGTTCATCAAATACCCCCACACTAGAACTTTATTCGTCCTCGAACAAGCAAGAAAATAGAAACTAGCTAAGTCCTTTTTCGTAGGAAACACGATTGCATTGAGCGTATGCAACAAGCAGTTAAACCTCTAGGTGTCCCTAGTAGGAAGAGTGATGTCTCGAGAGGGTTTTTAGTGGATACTGCCAACGAAATCCAAATGCAGTATGTGATGATTCTAATGTACTACATGAATGCAAAATTTTAAACATGTGGAGACTCAATTTACTTCAGAATAATTGCAACAAAATAATGTATATCAGTTTTAGTCAACTTCTAGAAATTTTTGGTTCCTTACTAAACACAAATTTCAATATAACTCAAGTTTTCATACATTAGATTCTAATTTAGCCAGTTGTTTCGGTCGATAACATAGTGCTGCCTTGAAATAAATTCTTCACTGTTAATCACAGTTTTTTTTAAATGGTATTTTTCATTTCCACTTGTATAACAAGCCAAATCAATAAAGTCAAGAAGTATTTGGGTTTCAAAGCTTAGTCTCTCTTTACTATATTTTTTGTATACCTAACTTTTGGACCAAGGTATACCACCCATGCACTGCCTCGCGGGCTTACCTAAGAGTTGGGACAGAGCTTGGCGGATTGTGCAAACCGACGCTGACTATGTCAGAGTAGGTCAGTAATCCTTAGGTGATTATTTATTTAATTTCTTTATACAGCTAACTCAGAATGCGGAGGCCAAATATACCATCCATGCACTGCCTTGCGGGCTTACATGAGAAGAGTATAGAGCGTGGTGAGTGCACACACTTTCATAAGTGTGCATACCTGTTGACTCTAGGTGTTTATTATTATTATTATTACTTTGAAATTAATTAAAGAGAGTTATGCAAATCAACTTAGCACCACTTAAGTTCAATGATTTGAAATGTCAATGCATGTACTTTGAATCTTCCACTTTTTTTAAAACAAAGACTACAGTTTAGAAAGGATTTCATAACCATCACCTACGAATCCCCATATATACTAACCTCACTATTATCGCTTGTAATTCAACTTCTCACTATATTTTACATTCGAAATTAGTGATTCACAAAAAATTTCATCAATTGACTTCAACTTTACTTTGTCTTGACTAATTAAAAATAAATCAAAGTCCTGAAAATAATGGGAAATGAGAAAAAAATTGAAAACAAATAATGAGATGATCTTTTCAAAAAAGTGATGTCACACTGTGAAATATGAACAAACAGAATGAGACAGTGTCCCAACTGTCTAATGGAATGCAAATGCAAAATAGAAAAAAAATACAACCTGATATGCATAAGATAATGAGTGGCTTATGCCAAACAGCTAGGTTCATGGAGATCCACGAACTCGTCGTCCTCGTGTTGTTCAAACTCTAGAATTGGATTCAAGCGTTGTCCATTGACCTTTGAAATGGAAATGTCCCTAGGATTTTCAATTTCAACTGCACCATAAAGGTATACTGTTTTCACAATATATGGACCTGTCCATCGAGATCTCAATTTTTCCAGAAATAAATGAAGTCTGAAATTATATAAGAGAACTATCTGACCTACTTTGAATGTCTTATGAAGTATGGATTTATCATGATAAAATTTAGTTTTCTCTTTATAAATCTTTGCATTTTCATACGCTTCATTACTTAGTTCTTCTAATTCTGACAATTGTAATTTACGATGCAATCTGGCTTTTTCTATGTCAAAATTAAGGTATTTGATTGCCCAAAGTGTGCGGTGCTCGAGCTCAACGGGTAAATGGCACGCTTTTCCAAAGAATAATCGGTATGGTGACATTCCTAGATTGGTTTTATAAGCTGTGCGAAATGCCCAAAGGGCGTCTATTAATTTTGATGACCAATCTTTTCTGTTGGAGTTAACTGTCTTTTCAAGAATTTGTTTAATTTGTCTATGGGAAATCTCGACTTGACCATTAGTCTGTGGATGATATGGAGTAGATAGTTTATGAGTGATAGAGTATTTCTTAAGAAGAGATTCAAAAGCACAATTAAAAAATGAGAACCATTATCACTTATAATGGCTCGAGGTGTACCAAAATGTCCTCCACATGCTTGATTATGTGAAAAAGAGAGGATGCTATGGAATTCATGTTCGAGGACACATCTACGTATGATTTGATCGGTGCAATATTTGAAGAAATAAGGATCGTCCAGTAAAAGTTTCGAACACTGAAGATAATTTTTTTATCTTGTTTTGACCAATGGGAAGGTGTTTCATTTGTGGCAAGATAATTTACGATGTCCGTGTACTATGGTGCACTGGAGAGGGAAAGAATTTGTTCATCGGGAAAATGATAGTTGATTGGAGAGTTATCAATGTTTTCATGAACAATACGAGAAAGATGATTAGCTACGACATTTTTAAACCATTTTCATCCCGTATTTCTAGGTCAACCTCTTAAAGAAGGAGAATCCAACGGATTAAGCGGGGTTTGGCATCATTTTTCGTGAGTAAATATCGTAATGCGGCTTGATCGGTGTAAACTATGAACTTAGAACCCACGAGATATGATCTAAACTTATCGAGGGCAAAGATAATTTCTAAAAACTCTTTTTCTATGGTTGAGTAATTCAATTGAGCTTCGTTAAGATTTTTGCTAGCATAATAGATGACTCGAGGAAGTTTATCGATTCGTTGACCTAAGATGGCCCCAATGGCGTAATCAGAAGTGTCACACATTAATTTGTAAGGCAAAGTCCAATTTGGCGGTTGGATGATAGGTGCAGTGCTCAACATTGATTTATAGGTTTCAAAAGACGTTTCACATTCATTGGAAAATTCAAATTTAACGTCTTTAGCCAGAAGATTCGAAAGAGGTTTTGAAATTTTTGAAAAAACTTTAATGAACCTCCTATAAAATCTTACATAGCCAAGAAATGAGCGAATCTCCTTTACGGACTTTGGAGGAGGAAGGACAATAATAAGATCGGCTTTAGATTTGTCAACTTCTAGGCCACTTTTAGAGACAACGTGATCTAAGACTATTCCTCGCTTAACCATAAAATGACATTTTTCCCAATTAAGAACAAGATATTTCTCCTTACATCGCTTTAAGACACGTTCTAAACGAAGGAGGCATTGATCAAAAGATGACCCATAGAATGAAAAATCATCCATGAATATTTCTAAAAAATCCTCCACCATATCAGAAAATATACTCATCATACATCTCTGAAAGCTAGCGGGAGCATTACAAAGACCGAAGGGCATGCGACGGTAAGAAAAAGTTTCGAAGGGACATGTGAACGTTGTTTTTGTGTTGGTCCTCTAGCGCAATGAGAATTTGATTATAGCCGGAGTAACCATCAAGAAAACAATAATATTCATGACCGGTAAGCGTTCGAGCATTCGATCAGTGAAAGGGAGGGGAAATGATCTTTTCTTGTTGCTGCATTGAGTTTACGATAGTTGATGTAAACGCGCCATTTTGTTTTTACTTTTGTCGGAATAAGCTCGTTATTCTCATTTTTGGTCACAGTGATTCCAGACTTCTTGGGCACAACTTGTACCGGACTTACCCAAGTACTGTCAGAGATAGGGTAGTTAATGTTATTGTCTAAACATTTGATAATTTCTTCCTTTACCACTTCTCTCATATTAGGGTTTAATCGCCTTTGAGCTTCGCGAGTGGGTTTAGCCTCGTTGACCAAATGTATTCGATGTTCAATGATTGATGGACTAATTCCCTTAATGTCAGCGATTACCCATCCTAATGCCGCTTTATTTTCCCTTAAAATTTTCAAAAGAAGTTCTTCTTGGTCCTTAATGAGATCGAAGGCTAAGATTACAGGGAATTTTTCGAAGAATCTAAGTATGCGTACTTAAAATCGTTTGGAAGAGGTTTGAGGTCTAATTTAGGGCATTCTTCGTTTGAGGCTTCAGTAGACATCAACTGATTGAATTCTAGATAATTATGAGAAGAGCATAACATATCATTTAATTCATAAATGTATTCATCTTCGTTTAAATTGGAATTAAAATGATCTAGGCACATGTTAAGAGATTCCGTAGTATCACTAAAATCATTTTCTACAATTGTTTAGATCATGTCAACTTCTTCTGTTTCAAGATCCTTTGGTTGTCTGTTAAGATTGAATATATTTAGTTCGATGGTTAGGTGCCCAAAGGAAAGTCAGAGCTGATCTTTCCTACAATTTATGATAGCATTTGATGTTGCTAAAAATTGATGACCTAATATCAAAGGAATCTGACTGTTAGGATTTGAGATAGGTGCAGTCTCTACGACTATGAAATCCTTTGGGAAATAGAATTACTCAATTTTTATCAAAACATCTTCAACCGTGCCCAATGGTTTTTTGACAGATCGATCGGCTAGTTGAATTATGATGTTTGTAGGTTTTAATTCCCCTAGTCCAAGTTGACAGTACACAAAATGAGGAAAAAGATTTACACTCGCTCCAAGATCGAGTAAGGCATGACTAATGTGAGTGTTTTCGATTTTATAGCCGATTGTAGGACAACCGAGGTCCTTATACTTGATTGGGGAGGGATTTGAAAGAACAGAGCTAGTGTTTGCAGTTAGAAATGCAGTTTTAGGAACGTTAGTGGCACGTTTTGAGTACATAGCTGTTTCAGACATTTGGCGTATTGAGGAATTTGCTCGATGGTATCAAGAAGTGGAATATTGATTCGAACTTGTTTGAAGATTTCAAGAATTTGTTCAAAATTAACGGGCTTCTTCTTTTTGTTGAGTCTATGAGGAAATGGAGCTATGGGTTTATAGACTCGTTCGGTAGTTTTTTTCATTCGAAGAAGAAGGTGTGATATTAGAGGGTAAAGATAAGGGAGCTGGAATGTTGGGGTTTCCAACATCAGAAAGCGAAGAGTGGTCGGGATTGCCAACCATGTATGAAGAATTAGAGTTGTTTGGATTAACAACAGTGGGTGTTGATTGGGTCAGAGTTTTGAGCAGGGGAAGACTTACGAAGGACGTCGGGGTTGCCGATGTGGTTGTCCACCTTCTTTCCAGACCTTAATATGGTGACAACATTAATTGGATTTACATTTTCGTCCTCACAAAGATTTACTCCTCGAGAGTTATACTTTGGATTCACTTCGGTTTCACTAGGCAATTTACCTATCTCATTTATTTTCATGAGATCCATCATCATTATCAACATTTGTTTATTTTGTTTAGTGATTTGCTCAATTCTCACATCTTGGTTAGTGATTTGTTCATTTTGTTTAGTGAGTTGTTTTTCCAATCAAGAAATTTCTTGTGAAGGCTAAGAAGGTTGGGTTGATGGATTGAAACTTGGATGCCTATATGGTTGATTTGAAGGTTTTGTTTGAGGAGTGGGTTGAGAATTTTGAGCATTAGAAGTTGGGGCTCGATAATTCGGATTTGATATCATCGGATACATACGCAATGGATTAGCCACATTGTTAGGATTTGACCATGAAAAATTAGGGTGGTGCTTCCAGTTAGGATTGTATGTGGATGAATAAGGACTATTTTGAGCTATAGCACTGATTTGGTCTTGTGTGTAGTAATGGGGTAGTCCTTCTTCTTGAGGAGTTTGGGCATCTATAGGAAAATGTGATGGGTCAACGGCATTTACTCCTCTGTTTGGAGTACAAATTGGAACACGAATTGTTTCCCATTGCATATTCTTTTCTGAATACTCTTCTAAAAATTCCTAAGCTTCCTCATCTGTTTTTGCCGTGAATTCTCCTCTGCACATTGATTCGAGTTAGGATCTTGTTTCATAGTTAAGCCCTTCATAAACGATTTGGCACAAAACGTGTTTAGGGATTGCATGATGTGGGCAACTATATAACAATTGATTAAACCTTTCAAAATATTTTGAAAAAGTTTCTCCTTCATTCTGAGAGAATTGGTTGATTTCAGTTCAAATTTTAAGAGTTTTGTGGAAAGGAAAAAACCTTTTCAAAAATATAGAAATGAAATCGTCCCAACTTTTAATTGAATTTTTAGAAAGAGAATTGAGCCATCTTTTTGCACTTTCTAGAAGTGCAAATAGAATAAGCCTTAGCTTGATGGATTCATTAGAAAGTTGTTGCATTTTAGTTGTAGAAGCATATAACTCAAATTCACTAAGAAATTCATATGCATTTTCAGACCCAGTGAATTTTGGCACCCTTTGGATAAATGAATGTTTTAGCTCAAAATTATTTCCTTCGGCAGGTGGAAATGAAATAACTAAAGGTTGAACAGTCCTAGTTGGATAGCATTGGTCTCTAAGGGATAATGGCCGGTTCTATGAAATTCATTATTTCCAACATGTGATTTAGGTGATGATTTTGGTGAACTATGATGTGAACTGTGATGTGAACCGTGATTGCTCATATTTGTTTGATTTGAAATTTCTGTTGATATGTTTAATGAGATATTTTGGCTTTCTAAACGGTTTAAATTATTTCTTGCCCAAAAATGCATAAACAAATTAAGGTGTAATAGCTAAAAGTAAATTTAAACAATTTCAGTTTGGCACTTGTAGAGTAGAAAATTACTTATAGAGGGGTATGCCAGTCTGTCTAGTGCAACTAAGCAGTGCAAGTGATTCAAACTCTACCGTTTGTAGTTGCTTGATCCCTAGATGCTTGTTGTTGAATGGTTGCGATTTACTGAGTTGGAACTATTTGAGTTGGTATGTTGTTGCTACAAGTTCTGACCTCCAAGGGATGATAAGTGAAAAATGCAATTTGTGATACGTAGTAATAACGCCAGCAGCAAGTGATAGAAAACGTGAAATGTAAATGAAACAACGAACGAAAAGAATTGAAACAGCGAAAATATGCAGCGAATGAAAATGAAAAAAACGATTTTTTTAAAAAGTAAAACGCTACTTTGGTGAAAGGAACTGAAAAACGAAAAAAATGATTTTTTTTAAAACTATTTAAAAATAAAATAAATTAACATGAATAGACTTAAAAAAAATGAAATATCGAAAATTTCAAAATAGCAATTCCCCGGCAACAACGCTAAAAACTTATTGCGACTTTTCTAATATTAGAAAAGCACAAATTTTTATTAATTCTGCAAGCGCACAGGCGTGTATTATGCAGGTCGAACATAGGGAATTGTGTTTTAAAATATTTGAAATCCATTTTTAAATCTTAGGCGTGTTAAACAAATTCGATGGTAATTCTTGAACAGGAAATAAAAACAATAATATACTAAAAATTGATTTCGAATCTAATCAAATTGCAATCAGGATATAAAATTGTAAAAATCAGAGCAGAAATTAAGAGTGCTTAAAAGGAATAATAGAGCAAACAACTAAAATAAAATGAACTAAATTTATAGACTAATTAGAAAGAGTGTAGAAAATAACTAAGAACAAGAATAAATAAATTGCTACATCTAATTAACAATCCTGCGTGTTCTGTCCGGAAATAAAAACAATGCCGCAATTAAAACTAAACTAGAAGAAGAGTGATGGGGTAAGAGATGATTTTCCATCTGCATTGCTCTATTCTATTTAAAGACTTCAGCTTCCAAAAATAACCCTACTATTTAGGTCCACGTGCTTGATATTTGAAGAATAATAAGGCCACCTCACTTTGAATTGGTCTTTGCTTTGTTATTTGATTGACACGTGGCCTTACTTTGAAAGATTTTTAGGCTAAACTTTGAAAGTGTACTTTCAATATTTCCATTTGATTTCTTGCACGATAGTATACATGTTGGTGACATGAGATGAATTTCTTCATGAGAGATATGTGCTTTCTCTTCGAATTATTCGGTACTCAAAATGTTGCACTCTTTTTCTGCGTGTCATTTGAACCAATAGACAGCATAACCGATTAATTTCAACGTTGCACTTCGAAATCCATAATCTACAAAACCACAATAAAATACCCGTATAATACCACTTAAAAAATAAAAATATATGAAACAAATGGTTTAAAATGCAGAAAAATACGTGCATCAATTATATATATATAGTAGCTTCATGATCTACTATTCTTTTGTTTCCGCTGCATTATTGTTATATTACTCTGTGTCTATGATTTTGTGATTATTTTATTTACTGTATATGCTGAGTTTGCCAAACTTAAATTAACAATATGATATTTTGAGCAATTCAAGTCTGACATATGCGGATGCGAATGGTTGAAAATACTAGGATGTTACATATGTATTGTATATATATGTTAAGTTTAAATTATAAAGTTAAAGTGACATTAACTAAGTAAAGTTATAAATTTTTAACCGCTCTTGCTTTTGAAAGCAAACAATAATTTGTATTGTATAACATCACTTTTATTACCCTTTAAAACGTCTTTGTGGCATTAACTTAATGTTTAAATGGTTGTTTAACTTGTTTATTAAATTGAAGTAAGTTTGAAAGTGTTTGAAGCGAGAATAGTTGTTATAAATGCATTTTCAAATCTCTTGTTTATGGGGGTTTTCATAAATAAATAGGAAGATATTCCTTGGGATTGTTTTGCATGTTTTTCAAGTACTCTAATGGTGGTCTTACTATAAAAATTTCTTGCTAAAGTGTATAAAATTAGTGACAATGACCGTGCTTTTCAATTTTGTTTTAACATGGAATTTTTATGGCATTTTTAAATGCTATTGTAAGTCTCTTATGATTTTATGTGTGTAAAGGTGATATTTAAATTATTTTTCTCTTATATTTTTAGAGATGTTTTCAAACATGTTTTGAAATATATTAAAGTTGGTTTGAATTTTAAATATATTTTTAATAATTATATATAAATTTCAGAAAAGTAAAGAAGAGGCTTAACACTGAAAGCCGATGGGGTAGACTTCTCTATTTCTGAGAGTTAAAATTGATGTCGAGTAGAGATGGAGTAATAGAGCTCTAATCTATCGACTTCCCTTTTGATTGAGGAAAAATTAAGTTGGAATTTCAGAATTGTGTTTATCTTGTTGTGTACTTACTTGGTTAAAAGGTAATTAACTTTGCTTAATGCTAAAGGACGACGAAGTAGGCTTCTCCATTTCTGAGACTTAAGATTGATGTTGAGTAGGGATTGAGCAATATATCTCTAACCTACCAGACTTCCTTTTGAATAAGGAATTGTTAGTTGAGAATGTCGAAAACGGGTTAATCATGTTGTTTGTTACTTGTTTATGGAAATCATTAATACTACACTTAACATTAAAAGTCGACGAGTCTGCTTATCTATTTGTAAGATTTAAGAATAAAGTGTCTAGGCAAGGCTTTGGTGCAACAATGCTCTAACTTACCTAGCATCACTCTTGAATATGGAATGGTTAATTTGAAATGTTGGAAATGAGAACATTGATTTGTATAAGCAGTTATTTTGACTACATAATCAATTAGTCGACCATCGAACTTAACTAGATATTATCTTGATTCTTTAAAAGAATATTTTTAAAGATGACGTAAGTATGGAAATGGTTTTGGGTTTGTTGTGATAATGTGTTAGTAATGTTCATCTTTAACCCTTTTTTATTATACTTATCAATGTAGATAAATCTTTAAAAGAATGTTTTAAAGATAAGCATTAGTGAAATGGTTTTGGGTTTGCTATGACAATGTTTTTAGTAGCACTAGTCATAAAACTTTTGAATGAATTTGTGAAAGTACTTAGATCCTTAAAATGGATATTTTGATGGAAATTATAAGTAAGGAATATTTTGGAAAACAGGCAGAAAAAGAGTAACGGTTTTAAAGTAAGAAATCTTTTTAAAGGTTTGTGAATATACTTATACCATTTGAGAGAAGTATATGAATACTTTTTGAATTATAAAAAGAAGCAAAGGTTTAAAGTAAGAAATATTGTTAATGATTTGTGAATATGCTTATACCATTTGAGATAAGTATATGAATAATACCTTTTGAAGTATTAAAAGAGTACAAATGAATAGTAGAAATTGATAAATAGTGTCTTATTGGATAAAAGAAGTCTTTACTACTAAAAGAGGTTTTAATTAATAAAAGATTAATTAAAAATGGGATTATAATTTGCTTATGTTATTTAATCGTGCTTTCTATGACTTAATCGTGTTTTGTATGTTTACTCGTTCATGGAAAACATTTAGTCGTATACTTAACACTAAAAGTCGACGAAGTAGGCTTGTCTATCTATGCGAATTAAGACGAATTATCGGGTATGAATATGAGCAATCCAACCTACCGACTTCACTCTTGATCGAGGGATGGTGTGAGATGAAAATATCAGAAATGTGATAAGTATACGAGACTTGATTTCCATATGCAATTTCTCTCATTATTATTGAATGACCAAATTTGTCGATTTAGTCTTTTCAAGACTGAGACTGCTAAGTGTTTTACTTACCCAAAACCACTTCAAGATTGTGATATATATTCTATCTCTTGAATGTGGATCTGTTTGAGATGCGAAAATCTACATGGAGATTCAAGATCTGTTTAAGATGCTCGAATACATATAGTTGTTCATGATCTATTCAAGATGTTGGAATCCATGTGTGATTCTGAGATATCTTCGAGACATTGGAATCCATGAGTGGTTTCAAGATCTGCTTGAGATGTGGGAATCGGTTTGGGAATTCATGTTCTGTTCAAGTGATGAAGACTCGTGTGAAAGATGCCGAATGTAACATCGACATTGGAAATGGCTAAAAACAAAGCAGGCCTCATAGCCTGGGATTTTGCTAAACCCGACATGATATATCAACTCTAGATTTAGATTATGCTTATCGATTATTGGCCAATGTGAGTTGATGATATATAGGATAACATGTTCGGGCATGGATTAGCTATATTTACCTAAAGGTATATTCTATATAGAGATATACATGCTTCGAAGGTACTTTTTGATCCTTGTGTAGGAGAGTGGATTTGGCTCCATCAGAGAGATCTCCATGGAAAATCCAATATGTGAACATCCTTTGTTGAATTTGATTGTCCTTTTAATATGCTGTTGAATGTAATGAATGCAACCATTCCGATTATGTTATATATTTATATTCTACACCCTAGACATTGTCTAATATATCACCTTATGTACTTATTAGATAGTGGTTCTTTTGAGAGTATAACCGCTATAGCATCCATGCCGTCTCAAAACTACCGTAGTATATTGATCACACATTTCTTGAGTTTTTTTATATGAGACTTATGTCTGATGCTTGGTTTTTGTTTTCCCAAAATTTCTCATGTTCTCTTTCGCTTTGTTTGAGAAAGAAAGGTTTTCGTTGATGTTCACTGGAGCTCGAGAAGATGAGCTGCATGTTTCACCTACCTTAGTATTCTTATTTCTGCTGCAATACTGTTGTATATGTCAGCATTTATGAGGACAAGTTGTTATAACTGTCCAGACTGATGATAGTAATTAGGTTTTGTAACTTTGAAATTTCTATATCGAAGTAACCATTTGTACCGTTCCTTTGATATTATTTATTATCGTTCCGCTAGTGAGATTCTAATGTTGTGTTCTCTTCTTTCTTGTTCTATTTCCTTTTCTTTTTATTTCACCCTAACTTTTCATTTTTTGGCACTTGGGTGCTCGGCACGTGAATATCATGGATGTATGAGTGTCGACATTCGGGGGTCCAAAAAGGCGAATCGTTACATGGATAGGATGATAAAAAGGACTAAATTGTTATCTTATTAGATTGTGCTGACTAATCTTAGACGGCAGGAAAAAAAATCAAGCCATTTGATAAAATTTAATTTTTCATGCATTTATATTATAAATATGAGCAAAAATAATCACAAAGCTCACAACAAATTTCATTGTTATGCATAATTATTTTTGCATTTATGTTCACGGAAATAACAACGGTTATGGCAGTTGTTCATTAACTAAAATAAAAATGGTCATTTTGATGCGATGACTATTTAAACAGATATTTCATGTACTGAGTAGGTCGGTTTGGCATCTAAACATTTTATTGGATGTTTTACCTTCGATCTATTGTATATAGCCTTCGTTCGATATTTATGACTTATTACGCTATGTTGACGAATTTCTTACGTGCATCCATAAACAACTTCTCTTTAGATTTTAATAAATCTTTACAATATTTGAGATTTTAATCCAACAATTACATGGATATGTTACTTTTTTATGTACATCTATCTATTTATCTTTATAGACCTGTACAAAAAAAATTACCTAACAAATAAGTAAATGGTACTAAGGTGTATTGATTCATGAAAAGTGTTACCTTATAGGAATGGCTGGAGGTCGAAAATGTTTTCAATATCACTTTTGGTACGTTGAACTTTGAGCATTGACAGAAGATGACTTAGCCAAATGGTAGATTATTGGGTGGTAAAACACTGTACTTTTAGTGATGTGCATACTAGGATGATTCTTGGATAGAAGTCACGTCGTACTATGTTATTTGAGGTGGAGCTTGCGTTTGGTGACAGCTATCGCTAACATCGATGCTAAGAATTGGTATCAGAGATGAATAACCACAAGCACTAAGATAATTTTGGAGTTAGCTAGGTAATTGTTGATATGTCGGACATGATTTCATCTCCAAATTTTATTGTTTTGAGAAGAAAGAACTACAATATTTGAAAGCATGCGATGGATATTTTGTATCTCAATGATCTTTATGAAAAAGATGAATAGATAGGAAGAAATTGGCAAATATAAAAAAGGTAAAATGGAAGAAGATGGATGATAAGATGATTTATATATAATACCCTGACGTTTTGCATATAATATTTTGTATATGTTTCCCATATAAATACAACACATCATATAAAACATATAAAATACTTCAAAATATATCTTTATAAAGGCCACTTTAAAATCAATAACACGTTGCGAGCTCAATTGTCGAGCATCTAGCATTAACATAAGTCTTAGACATTATTACATCAATATGGCTTGCACGGATTGATAAAAACACAAGCAAAATACTAAAAATCGCTTGTCATGCTTCTCATGCCCGCATAGCGCTTGCCCACAATTGTTCAAACCTTTCTGTCATGGTCTACTCCAAAATAATAGTGTCCCAAGAAGTCACAAAGAATGTACTCAAGTCCAACATATGTCTGTTACAAATAACTCATGAATATCACTTAATATATACCAATATATCACACATATCACTTGTTTTAAGCAAGATCAATAGTAACCGCTCACTCATTTATTTGAGCATAATAGGTTAAAATATTCTACCAACTCAAAACTTCCACTACATCGCATGCCTCATTCGCTCTTTCTGCCCACTGACATACATAGCCTACTAATTTACATAGCCGCTTGGTTATATTTTAAGGGTATTCTCTGCTCCTAAACTATATTAAATTCATTTAACATTACCTCGTGGACCTGTATGACTGCCTACCGAACACAAAGTTCTATACGTCCAAGAAAACATAGGGATATCCTTTGCGTCTTTATCTCCTCGTTTGGGTAGTACTTCCTATTGTGATCATAGTATATTTATTCGGATTCACTCATCTGATAGAGTATAGAATCGTCTTATTTATATTCACTGCTTGATTCATGCTTTTGAAATTTATAAATTGTAGGATTGCCTTATCAACATTATCTTTTAACAAAATAAGAAGCTAACATCATCTTTATCTAGACTTTGAGTGACCTTCCATTTACACTCATCATCTGTTGTTAGCCAATGATAACTGTACTTTCTTTAACACTACCATTGAGAAGCCCACCCAACCTCACTGGTCTCCTAACATGGATCTACGCACTATGTAGTACATACTACTCATCACATATGAGCCTACATAGATTCAACACCCTACTCACACAGTTAGTTAATTCCCCTATATACACACTTTCATGTTGTTTCACAATCATAGTTCTTTGAGCACCATGGTGACACTGCTCCCGGCTTATCTAACATTAATATATACACATTCACCATTTCACAAATTACAACTCTTTAGACATCACTATCACATAACGTTCACTTACCTAACTCAATACTTCCGAACAAACCTTTTGTTAATACTTCATTTATCGAGCACACAAGCTCATGCACAATAAATTTCATACTTCGCATATTATTGCATATCACTAAGTATGGGGCCCACGTAAGGAACCGTCGTCTGAGATATTAGAGAAATTCTCAATGCTACAAACATCCTGCTATCCTAGTCATTTCTATGCAAATTAGTCACTTAAATCGAGAACTATTATTGGAAGTTCATGTGATGTCCTTGCACTCCAACTGATCTTTCTTCACGTAGACTAGCTACACATTGAGTTACTTACTCACTATGCAACTGTTTGCTTTCATTATCTCACAAACAACATGCATATTTCTCACACACATAATAGGTCTAAACCACAATGGGTCATTACCCTAAATCAACATCCCATTTCATATCTTAAAATCATAAATCAATACCATGATAGAAATTCACAACTTGGCATCGATCTCGCATAATTGACCACTATATCTAAATTAAATCCATAATCCAGGTCAAACTAATATAAAACATCAACAAAAATGGTTATCTTCAAAAGAATAAACTCAAACACCATATCTTCAATCCAAACATCAGTCATAAACTAACATATATCTCCAACCAAAACATCATAACGTATACACAATCCAGATCTAATATGAAAATAAACTTATCATTGTTGATTGAGTGATTTTGTGTGATAACTGCTAACTAATATCATGAAGGAATCTATTTTGTTTTGCAGTAAGTGAAATGGGTAAATTTTAAAAAAATTCCCTGATTGGGTCCTTGTGGGCTTATGAAATCTAATATTTAATACAAGATCCAAACTAATAGTTTAATAAAATTATATTTTATTAAGATTATTTCATTATTATTTAGCTAAATCTATATTAACTAATTATGACATTTTACTAAGTATGAATACATCCAATGTATTTATATGTGTGTACGTATAAGATTTGACATGGATATGAAATATATATAGTAAATGTGATTGTTTGGTGTTTAAAATAGGAATGAACTTAGTATTAATCTGAATGCAATCGCAGCAAGTTTAAAAGGACAGAGATAAAAAGGTGATATTAATAATTTTTTGCACCTTCTGCTTCTGCAAACATTCAACTAAAAGTATGCCTAATCTTTACACAAATTTGACATATGATAATAAAATGTTTAACATCACATATAATTACAAAACAACAACATGTTCAATATAAACATGTGTGGATATTAGGGTTTATATCTACCATTAACCAAAAAATTGATCAACACCCAGAAATATGTTGAAAGCACCAGTTCTTTTAAAATAAATATAAAAGCGGTAGAAATCCCAACTCAGGCAGGTAAAAGATAGCTGAAAAGTAAAGGAGAATTTGTATAGTAGTTCGGCAATCTCTGGTCTACATCCACTTTATAGGTTGTTATTAGTTTTCTTCTCTCTAGATTATAATGAATTTTATCAATTTCGACCATAATCTTAAGGTTCCCATATTTACAATGATATTTCTAAAGAGTTTGATAGATAGAGGATAAGAGTGAAGAAGAGAGAGAAAGTCTCCAATGGCAAAGAGATCAGATTCAGAGTGAAGAGCTCAAGATTAGGGACGGGATCAAGTAGAAAAGACCCATCCTTGGCTGTAGGTAGGCTGGTATTTATAGAGAAATAGTCATGTTGAGTCAGAAGTCCACTTGCAGAAAAGCCTAGAGATCAGCCTGAAGTCATGTGAAAAATTGCAGAATCCCTATAGTTAACCAAACAATTCGACAATGGCTTAAACATGTCGGCGTCGACATGTTCCCTTAGTTCGAGTTACTTCGAACTTTCTTGCATCTTGCTTCTTTTCAGCATCCCATGTTGTTTTCTTTGATATTTGGTTGATTTTGGTAATCGTTCCTTCATCACTTGATTTATTCTGTTATTCTAGTTGTCATCTCTTCAACCCTTAGAAATAGTATCAAAAACTGTTGAAAACTACTCGATCACATGTGAAAGGAGTAGACAATAACTCGTATGAAGTTAGAGTGGAAGAATATAAGACAAAAATAACTCGTCATCGACATGAACAAGTCGGTGCCAACTTGTTTACTTTATAATTATTTTGGATCAAAACTTCTTTGAGTTGTCTTCTTACTTTATCTAAGTGTGCTTGTCAGTTCTCAAGTCATTTCAAACTTATTTTGATCTTCTAAGTCTAGTTGAAATCTGCTTTGGCTCAAAAGTGGGTTAACATTTGCCTCTAAAGTATGCCTTCGAATGTAAGTTGTGCTTTGCTCAAGAACAAGTTCTAGTAATTAGTCTTCAATATTTGAGATCTCCGGCTATCTGCTAATCTTAATCTTGGTTGAGTCATCCAGTTTCTTCGGATTCTCTTACAATTCACAGGCTGTTCTAAACTTCTTATAGCTATAGACTCTAGTCTCTGCTTATGTGTTATTTATACATTATAATCATTCCAATTTTATTTGGAGTTATTACATCATACATTAAAATCATTCCATGTTAATTCAGGATTTATATGTTTTATTCTAATTATAAAGTGTTCAAATCCATTTATCAAATCTATTTTTATTTTAAGGTTCGATCTCTCTGGAACATTTATCTCCCAGTTTAGAGTTTTGATCTCTCCAGATCCTTGCAAGTCCGCTTGCTCTCCGATAAAGGAACTCAACGACTAAGCAAGCTCATCCGCTCACTCTTCGGTGAGGGGACTTACTTTTCGTATAACCCCGATTGCTCTCCAGCATGGGAGCTTGCACCACGCATTTCAACCCCATCTCTCCGGATAGGACTTAAAGCGATCAATACGGCATAAATCCATCTGCTCGCTCTCCGACGAGTGTACTTGCACCTTGCACGCCGATCCTGTCTCTCCGGACGGGACTTAAAGTGATCAATATCAGCCATTTCATTCAATGTGGATTTTTCAAAAGTCAGATATTCAAATATTCAAATCAACTTAAAGCAAACAGGTAGAAAACCTAAGTGTTCATCCCAGACATTCGACTCAGAGCGTGCCTAGAGACAAATCTAGGGCTCGTGCGCATGTAAGTAGTCTAAAGTTATTATCATCCTAAGTAGTTATCTCAGGCATCTGACTCGTAGTGTGCCTAGGGACCATTCGGGATCCCATATATGTAAGTGGCCCGAGGTTATTATTGTCTTTATTGCTTAATACGGAAAGTAAAGTGTAAGAAAAGAAACGAAAAGCAAGGCAATGGAATTAAATTCGACTCCCGTTCATCCCAATCATGAGATTTCGAGTCTCCGACCGAATCCCTGGTTGTTCTTGATGCATTTGCTGCAGATGGTGGTTGCTTCGACCGCACCATTACAGTTCCTTTCCTCATGTACTGTTGTAGTCAGTTGCTTCAACAGTTCTTCTATCAGATCATGAAGGTATCCGCACTCTTTTTTTTCATGTCCCTCCCGTTCATGGAAGATGCAAAACTTTCCAGATATTTTCTCTCGATCAGTAGGTTCTCTTCTAGTAGGTTTTCGATAGAGGATCTGCCCCCTAGTGCCAAGATATATCCTCTCTAGGGTCTCTATTCAATAAGTGTAAGAAGTGAATTTTGACTCCCTCCTTTGTCGTTTCAGTTCCCCGAAGTCATCATCAGCTCTTATTTTTACTTTTTCCTTTCCATTTCCTATTTCGAACAATCCTCTGTCATCCACTGCATTAATTTTAGCATCCTCAGCTTCCGCATCTTCTTGACACAAATATCTCTTAACTTCGTATTAGAATTTTTGCAAGATCCATCGGTGGATCTCTTTCCGGTGCAACTTTGATGTTAGTCTTTCTCGCGACTCTAGATACTACTGCCATTAAGATTAATGATGGATTCGGCTTATCAATGGTTGTAGCTGCCGCATTGAATCTTGTCAAATGGCTTATCAAGGTCTCTTTGGGCATTTGTTTCAAGCTTGATAGCGTCATCACATTCTCTGGTTGTAAGATGTGAACTTTGAACTATCTCAAGAACTTACTCACCAAGTTGGTCCACATGCTAATGAACCGATTCTCCAACTGTTTAAACCACATTGTGACCAAATCCGTTAAGTATAATGGAAAGCATTATTCCATTACCTCCTTAGAATCACCCAATACCTCCATATGTCAGATGCTTGAAATTGGGAGGACTTCTTGCATTTCAGATATTAGAAGTGAATGGATTCCTGTTTACATCCTCCATACTCTGATCTAGGGGTCCACCTCTGACTATTCTTCTTACTAGTTCAGAAATCTGGTTTCCACCATCCAATGAAGGTCTTTGTTCAAAAGCAACATTCTACCCTATACTCCCATGGTAGAACTTCGGCGCGTATTGTTGCACGTACTCCTCTTGTTGCACATTAGCGTTTTGACCTGCTCCTATGGTTTCATTTTATCCTCCATTTTCAAGGAGAGGCTCTAGCATATACTCTTTCGATCGTTGCCCATTCACATTTTGATTTTCATTTCTAGCTCCGGCATTATCCATTCCTAGCATCCCAGCAGTCATACTTACATAGCCTCCGGGTATAGGTCTCCCGATACTGAGTTAATTCAGGTCGGTACTGAGATGTCTATTTGTGGGGGAATTATTCCAGTTTGCTCCGCTTCAACTCCAAATGTTCCTACATTAGCCCCTAGAACTTGGTTTTGAATTCCTACAACTTTGGATATTCCTTGTTGTCCTATTATTTGGAAAAATCCTTCAAGCGTTTCCAGTTTTGAGTCTTTAATCCATCTTGCATTTCTTTCATCATTTTCTCCATCTCTTCTCCAGTCATTTAGATAAATTGATGAGAATTTGAGGACATCTCCTAGCAGTCATGCTCTGGTTGGCTTGCTCCACCATTAGATCTAATGTTTGGTCTCTTCATCTTCTTCAAATCTCATATTCAAGCTTCAAGTCTTCAGTCTAGTTCTTTATTCTCAGTGAAAGCACCAAAACGTTAACTCAAAAAATAGATCAATACCCAAAAATCAATTGAAAGCACCAGTTCTTTTAAAATAAATGTAAAAATAGTAGAAATCCTAGATCAGGAAGGTAAAAGATGGCAGAAAAGTAAAGAACATACAAGAATTTTTATAGTGATTTGGCAATGTCTGGCCACTTTATAGTTTGTTATTCGTTGTCTTCACTCCAGATTACAATGAATTATATCATATGTGAGCACAATCTTGTGGATCTCATATTTATAATGATATTTCTAAAGAATTTGAGAGCTAGAGGATAAAGGTAAAGAAGAGAGAGAAGTCTTCAATGGAAAAGAGATCGGATCCAGAGTGAAGAGCTCAAGATCAGGGAAGAGATCAAGTAAAAAAGACCCATCCTTAGCTGTAGGTAGGATGGTATTTATAGCGAATCAGCCGTGCTGGGTCAAAAGTCCACTTGGAGCAGAGCCTAGAGATCGACTCAAAGTCATGTGAAAAATTGCAGAATCCACCAAGTTAACAAAACATGTCGGTACCGATTTAAACATGTTGGTGCCGACTTGTTCCCTTATTTTGAATTACTTCGAACTTTCTTCCATCTTCCTTCTTGCTTCCTTTTGTGGCGTCTAATGTTGTTTTCTTCGAGGGTTGGTTGATTTTGGCGATCATTCCTTCATCACTTGATTTATTCTGCTATTCTAGCTGACATCTCTTCAACCCTTGAAATAGGTCGTCCAAAACTCTTGAAAACCACTTGATCACATGTGAAAGGAGTAGACAATAACTCATACGAAGTTGAAGTGGAAGAATGTGAGATAAAAACAACTCGTCACTGACATGAACAAGTCTGTGCCTACTTGTTTACTTTGATTATTTTGGGTCAAAAATTATCCGAGTTATCCCCTTACTTCATCTATGTGTGCTTGTCAATTTTCAAATCGTTTTGTTCTCATTTTGACCTTCTAAGTCTAGTTGAAATCAGCTTAGGCCCAAAAGAGGGTTAACATCTACCATGTCTATATTCGCCATTTGTATATATATTAATTGCCTCAATTTAATTTTGATTAGTATAAGATGTATGTATGGTTACAAATATTATGAAATATATATACTAATAAAAATGATTGGTTTGAAAATACTAACATAAATTAATAGTAGAAATTTCAAAATTTAAATTTGAGGTTACAAATCTAATTTGGTTTGGCAAGATTTATTCAAAATACAGATTTATATTACATTTGATTAATGTAAAATAACCTTAATGAATTTAGTACTGATATGTGTGTGTGTATAGACATACACACACACACACACACACACACACACACACACATATATATATATATATATATATATATATATATATAAGTGTGGGTGTGTGTGGACGTGTGTGCGTGCACGTGTAACTATGAAGCTTAAAATAATTTCAATCATTCCAAGTTTATATACATATATATACAAACATTACTAGTTAAATTATTTTAATATAAAATAAAACACATGTTACGAACTGAGATGTTGGTTTTGATGACAACAACCTTTTTAACTTATCTTATTATAAAATATTACTAACACCGTTGTCTAGTTGGATATGTATATGTATATGTATATATATATGCAGGTATTGATTACTGATGACTGATCAGTATAAAGACTTAAGACTCAAGATTGAAAACTCATGAGTATCAAGATCATGATTTCAAGATGTGTGTCTAGTTTTTGTTAAAACTTCATAATAGCATGGAAATCTTCATTCCGAATTTTATTTGGGAGGGGACACATTTCTACCTTTTTGGTGGCTTACAAACCCACGACAAGTAGCTTACAAACCCACGACAAGTGGCTTACAAACCCATGAACATCCTGGTTTTGTACAAGTTCTCGAGTCCTGATATGATGAGATATTATGCAAGAAGAAACTTGCAAAACTACTTCAAAATGGTTTTTTAAAATAATTTTCAAAACTATTTTTCAAAATATTTTAGCCTTAAAAATTATCATTTCAAATAATTTTCAAAAAGATGTTTTAGCATTAAAATATTCTTTATTTTTGTTTTTTTAATAAACTCTTGTTTTAAACTTCATTTTTAAAATAAAATTTTACATTTTTTAAACTGGGGATGTCGACATCATAGGATACCCCATGTCGACATGATGGCCGTTAAATTCAAAAGTTCAATTTTCAAAAGAAGCGTCTATTCGTTTAAATATCTTCACGAATGGCTATGACCATTGGTGCTTTATAAGTAGCCTTCACAAACAAATATTTTAACGAACTATTTTTTTTATTTTCTTCACTCCTTCTTCACAAATCCATGTTCTAGAATTTTCATATTTTTAAGATCGTGCCAAAATTCTGCCGAATACTCAAGTGAATCAAATTAGAATCTCATTCTCGTTTGATTCACTGCTCTCTCTCGAAGATCAAAGTGCTATTCAGAGTTATAGGATCAATTTGTAATCAAAAGTTTATCGAGTCTCTCTATAAGGTGTGGTTTGCCTGGAAATCAATTGCGTGATCTTATGTCCTGTAAATCAAGAGAATTTGCCCCGGACTCGTGAGACAGGAGGGTACCTCAAGGCCTTTAGAAATTGAGGATTGTAATCTCGACATTGGTATAATAAAAATCTGTACGAGGTGTTTGCCTTGGTACAGGACTGGATGTAAGGTAACTCCGGACCAGTATAAAATCCGGTGTGTTCTTTTTTTTTACTGCTTTTTATTTACTTTCTACATCTATGTTTGATTCTGTGATTGTTTTATGATTAAGTTCTGCATATGTCTATATTATAATTTTCAATTTAGTCCATATAAGTTTTAGAATCCATTAAACACTATTCACCCCCCCTCTAGTGTTAAATTAGCCTTAAGATCCTTAATCCGCTATCTCGTTCAATAGATACCATAGCATTGATTTTTATAGTTTTCATAATCTAAAACTTGAAAATTGTTTTAATGGCTACCAACACTGGTAATGTCAACTCTAGCACCAGTTCTGTTATCTCTAACACTAGTTCATTTATAGAAGGTCAGTCTACTGTCAGATCATCATTTTTCAATGGCAGTAATTATGCATATATGCTTGTAGAATGAAAATTTATTTACAATAATTAGGATTAGACACTTGGAATATCACACAAACTGAGTATGTTGAACCAACTACCAATTTTGCCTAATGGACTGCTGAGCAAAAGGGTGTTGCATAAAATAACTCAAAGGTCATGAATATATTATTTTGTTTAATAGATAGGAATGAGTTTAATAGAGTGTTTGTTTGTAAGTCTACATTTGAAATCTGGAAAATTTTGCAAGTTACTCATGAAGGAACAAGCAAAGTTAATCAGACTAAAATTTCCATGTTAACCAATCAGTTTCAATTATTTAAAATGCATGCAAATGAGTCCATTTTTGACATGTATTATCGATTTTAAGATATTATTCATTCACTAATTGCACTGGAAAAAAGCTTTTCGAAGGAAGACCAAGTCAGAAAAATTCTAAATTCACTCACTCCAAAATGGGATCAAAAGGCACTTGCAATTGAAGAAGCAAATGTTATCAGTCTAATGCAATAGAAGAATTGATTGGGAATCTGATGTCTTATGAAGTTCAACTGCAAGGAAGAAGAGAAAACAAGACTACAGAAAAGAAGTCATTGGCATTCAATGCAACAACTGAAGATTCGGAACCAGATAGTAATGAGGAGATTGCTTTCATGACAAGAAACTTTCAGAAATTCCAAAAAAATATAGAAAAATGATTAATTACAAAAGAAATGATCAAATGGAGAATGTCAACAATGATAGATGCTACAATTGCAATAAAGTCGGGCATCATAGAAAAGATTGTCCGTATCCAAATAAACATTTGTTCTCTCCAAACAATGACTCGTCAAGGAAAACAAAGAAAGCATTCACAACAACTCTTGATGACTCAGGCTCATCATCTAGTGACGATGAAAAGAAGACGGATAATTCAAATCTGTGTTTCACTGCTATTCGTGAATCAGATGACGATGGGAGTATGGATCTAAAAATAGGTACGCATTTAAATTATTTTTAATTTTTCTTGTTTGAATGGATGCTTGTTTGTTTGCTTGATTCTTTTAAATTCTTTGAATTTTAAATTCCAATTTATCCCTTGAAATTTGAATTTTAAAATTCAAAAATAATATTATTTTTATAGTGTTTGCACCAAAATTGGTCACAAACCCCGAATACCGTGAAAGCACCAGTGTATGAATATAAATCAATAATATTCAAACACAAATCTCAGATCTAAGCAAGCAATACGCAGCAAAACAGAAATTATGAACAAGAACACACGGTTTATAGTGGTTCGGCTATCTCCGGCCTACGTCCACTCCAAAGTTTTTATCCTTTTATTGATTATACTTGATGATTACAGATGATTACGGCGGTTGCAAGGTCCAAAACTTGAAATAAATGGCAGCAATGATGATATAGAATGATTCTGGCAGCGTCCAGGCGTGCTTTCCCTCTTCAAATTCTCCGATCCCTTTTCTGAATGACCAGGGGCTTTATTTATAGGTGTAGGAGGCTGATATTTCTCCTAAAAATCCGGTTGACCGCTTCTAGCACGTGAGGGGCCCACATGGCCGAAACCTGGAGGTCCGGGCCCACTTTGGGATCGATTCGAAGTAAGGTTCGAATAGATCAAGAAACCATCCAATTGAGGTGAAATTTGGTGTGAACATTCTTCAACATGTATGTAAGCTCCTGTAAAAATTTCATTGCATTTGGATCAACGGTTTGGAAGATATGATCGATTCGAGATCGAAGCTCCGTGTGTTCTGCCTGGTTCGAACCCATGCTTCGAACCCCACCTCCTTCGAATCCATTGCTTCGAATCCTCCTTCGAATCCATTGCTTCGAATCCTCCTTCGAATCCATTGCTTCGAATCCTCCTTCTTCGAATCCATGAAGTCGACTCCCCGCGTATCCTTCTCGAACGCTCTCTTCGTGTTGATAGGTACGAATCCAGAATGGATTCGAAGCAACTTACATTTTCCCTCGATCGATACGAATTGCAATCGATTCGAGCCACCATTGATACGAGCTAACCTGTGTACACCATATGGATACGAAGGAGATCCATGCTGTGATCGAGTCGAAGTCTACCTATCCTTCATCCTACTTTGCCTTTGATACGAACATTATCAAGTCGACTCCATATTGATCGATACGAGCGGCATCGATACGAAGTCCTCGCCTTTCGATCGATACGAAGTAGCCGAGTCGAACCCAGGCCGATCGATATGAAGTGTATCGATTCGAAGTGAGCGTTACCCCTGATCGATTCGAACCATCCATGCATGCCGATGGGTTCGAACAGCATGACTATCCTACCTTGCATCGATCATAATTCCTTCATATGAACTCCGATTAACCTGAAATTTGAAACAAAGCCTTTCCTAACCCTTATCATCATCGCCAATCAATTTCGTCCCGATCGGAGTTCGACCAAATTTTGACGACATCGATCGCCGCCTTGCTTTCAATCAATCTCCAATCCCCAATATCCATCATCCCTTGCCAATTTGTTGATATTCCAGTTTTGACCAAAAAGTGGGATAACATATAATATTCTAAATATTAAGTTATTAATATTTAGGTATTATTATATTTAATGTAATCATGGGAATTTATATAATTAGAATATAGGATATAATTTATACATTTATTTGAAATTAGGAATAGAAACTTGTCCTTTGATTCAATAGGCACAAGTCGACATACCAGGATACCCCATGTCAACATGCCCCTCGGAATTTGATTTCAAAATTTGAATTCAAACTTTTGAATTTCCCTCCACCTTTTCACCAACGTCAATGCTTTGGAAAGACGCCTCTTGACCAGAGAGCATGTCTTTAGAATCTCTATTTAAATCACTCTCTTTATCATCACTTTTCACTTTTATTTCAAAGTTCAAATTTATCTTCAACTCCTCTCAAACTTCTTCAATGGCCTCTTCAAGCACTCTTAACACCATTAGGCTTCCAAAATATGTCAAAAATTTTCTTTTTAATGACCCTGAAGCTATCAAAGCTTACATCAATTATGTAAACTTAGGTAAAATTCATTCAGGGAAATTTGCTATTTTTAAAGATTTTTCTTCTTATGAAATTGAAAATCTTTTTCAACAATGTTCAATTCTTAGTGTAGTAGATAACAAACAAAATGATTTTGTATGTTATCCAAATCTTGTTAAGTTGTTTTATGCGAATTTGAATCGTGGTTTTATGATGGGCAAGATGGACAAATTTGGAGTAGTGTTAAAGGGACATAAATTGGTTTGGATTGTGAAATTCTGGAAAATATTTTGGGATGTAAGTATACCGGAATGAATCTCTCGGAATTTTAAGTCTAATGGCCGAGAGACATTTCATCACATTTTTGAAGGGGATGACAATTTTGAATTCAAAAATTGTTATTTTCGTCCAAAAGTAAGAATTGTTAACCTTCTTATCCAACACACTCTTATACCAAGATCGAGAAACTGCAACAACCCGACTTTGAAAGTTTGCAAAGCTCTTTTTGCAATTTTTGGAAATTATGATACTAATTGGGCTCAAGTTATTTTGGATGAGCTAAGGCCCAAGAATTTTACTATGGGTGAAAACACATTATATCATGGAATTTATCTCACTCGGATTTTTAATTACTTTGGAGTTGATTTCAAAAGGGAAGAATTTATAACTAGAAAAGTGTTCAACCATTGAAACATTTTCCTTATGCAAATTCCATTAGTGTTTCAACCATATGAAACACTTACAGAAAAAGAAGAAAGGCTTGCTCATGAAGAGATGGAAGAAATGGAGGAAGAAGAAGAAGGAAAAGAGGAAGAGGAAGGAATGGAAATTGAAGAGGAGGAAGAGGAAGATCAAGAAACTTCCATAGAGAGTATTGAATATCCTACTAATCCCGCTAATCCATCCAATAAGACCATTCTCAATAATTAAAGAATCATAGTGGAAAATCAAAAGGCACTTAAAAGATCAATGAGTAAGAAAATGGATAAGATTTCCACTAAAATCGACAAGTTCTTGGGGAAAATAAGTAGAAAGCTTGGACTGTCATCTTCTTCATCTTCATCTAATTAGTTTTATTTCATGTTATCTTAGTTCTTTCTTTGTATTTTCTTTATTTTAGTTAATATTATATTATCTTGTGTAATGTTGACTAGAATCATTGATGAAATCTTTCATTCTCCGTTATTCAACTTCACTTGTCTCTGTAATTGCTTGTTTTTATATTATACAAATTTTAGTTGCATAGATTTGTTCATAATATTCAAAACAAAGCGAATTGTCACTTTAGGCAGAGTCATGTCGACATCTACCATCCCCTTATGTCGACATACAATGGGCAGAAAATAGTTACTCTTTCAAACTTTACTTTCATGTAACTAACTTGTATCTATTCATTTAAACAACTTTCTACCCCTATTTATACCTATTTCTTCCAGAATAAATTATCAAACTTCATTTCTAATCACTTCCATTCATAGTTCTTCCTATTTCATGAATTATGGCTACTCCAATCAAGAATCTAAGTGATAATCTTGAAGAAACTCTCACTTCCTTCAAGAATATTCTTACATACATACTTCTTAATCAGCGCCACTTAGAATTGAGTCAAATGCAGATGATCAAGAAGAAAGAGAGACATTGCGATGCCCTTCGTTTGATGATCTCAGCTCTTAATAAAGACGACCTAGAAGGAAATCCACCAGTCACTCTCGACAAAGACAAAGAAGAATGGGATGCCATCAAAGGAGACCCTATCTTTGGAGAAGATGGATGGGTGAAAGCACCATGGACTGTCTAGTCATTCTCTATTTTACTTGTTTGATTTGATTGGTGTGTTTTAAACTTGATTGACTTAATTTATTTGGCATCGTTTGTATATATGTTTGGATTGAATAATTACTGTAAATATGACTGGCTGATGATTGATTTACTTTTTGGATTACACTTGTGATCACATTTCATACTTATGATCACACTTAGCACTTATTACACTTATATATGGATTACTCTATTTTATTATGGTTTATTATCTTATATCAAATTTAGGGAATTTATTAGTTAGAAGTTTTTGTTGATGACAAAGGGGGAGAAGTTATAAAATAGTAGTTGACTTGGAGTAAGGGGGAGCTAGGGGGAGTCATATAGTAAGGGGGAGTTATGGTATGATACGTATATTTTATAAATATAGGTTTTCATCATCAAAATGGGGGAGATTATTAGGAACTGAGATGTTGGTTTTGATGGCAACAACCTTTTTAACTTATCTTATTATAAAATATTATTAACACCGTTGTCTAGATAGATATGTATATGCAGGATATATAGATATGTATATATGCAGGTAATGATTACTGAAGACTATTCAGTATAAGGACTCAAGACTCAAGATTGAAGACTCATGGGTATCAAGATCAAGATTTCAAGATATGTGTCTAGTTTTTGTTAAAACTTCATAATAGCATGGAAATCTTCATTTTGAATTTCATTTGGGATGGAACCCATTTCTACCTTCTTAGTGGCTTACAAACCCATGACAAGTAGCTTACAAACCTACGACAAGTGGCTTACAAACCCACAAACATCCTGGTTTTGTACAAGTTCTTGAGTCCTGATGTGATGAGATATTCTGCAGGAAGAAGCTTGCAAAACTACTTCAAAATGGTTTTTCAAAATGATTTTCAAAACTGTTTTCAAAATATTTTAGCCTTAAAAATTATCTTTTCAAATAATTTTCAAAAAGCTATTTTAGCATTAAAATATTCTTTGTTTTTGTTTTTTAATAAACTCTTGTTTTAAACTTCTTTTTTAAAACAAAAACTTTCATTTTTTTAAACTAGGGATGTCGACATCATGGGATACCCCATGTCGACATGGTGGCCGTTAAATTCAAAAGTTTTAATTTTCAAAACAAGTGTCTATTCATTTAAGTCTCTTTACGAATGGTTACGACCGTTAGTGTTTTATAAATAGCCTTCACAAATGAATTTTCTAACGAACTATTTTTCTTATTTTCTTCACTCCTTCTTCTCCACAAATCCATGTTCTAAATCTTTCATATTTTTATGATCATGCTGAAATTCTGTCGAATTCTCAAGTGAATCAAATTAGAATCTTATTCTTGTTTGATTCTCTGCCCTCTCTCGAAGATTAAAGTGCTATTCAGAGTTATAGGATCAATTTGTAATCAAAAGTTTATCAAGTCTCCCTATAAGGTGTGGTTGTGCCTGCAAATCAATTGGGTGATCTTGTGTCCCGTAAATCAAGAGAGTTTGCCTCAGACTCGTGAGATAGGAGGGTACCTTAAGGCCTTCATAAATTAAGGATTGTAATCTCGACATTGGTATAATAAAAATATGCATGAGGTGTTTGTCTTGGTACATGACTGGATGTAGGGTAACTCCAAACCGGCATAAAATCCGGTGTTCTTTCCTTTTTACTGCTTTTTATTTACTTTCTGCATGTGTGGTTGATTCTGTGATTGTTCTATGATTAAGTTCTGTATATGTTTGTATCATAATTTTCAATTTAGTCCGTGTAAGTCTTAGAATCCATTAAACACAATTCACCCCCCATCTAGTGTTAAATTAGCCTTAAGATCCTTAATCCGCTGTCCCTTTCAACACACATATATCTTAATGCCTTAAATATATATATATATATATATATATATATCTGTGTATATAACAAATATATATAATATTGATTTTATCACTTAAATTTAATTAAATTTAAAAAATATCAAAATGAATTTTAAAATCAAAACTTATAGATTAAGTTTTGAACAAGAGTTAATGTATTTCACGTTTCAAATTGATTCAAACCAATATTATTTAACTCATTGAATTTATATATTACTTTGAAAAATCATTACGTATATATCAAATCATATTTATAGTTGAAATTTTAGTTTTATACATATATACAATTTCAGTTTTAAACAATTGAATTAAAGTAAATCATATTATCCAATTAATTGTTTAGATTATGATGTCAATTATGAATCATGATGAGGCAATGGTATACATACAAAATCATCAAAAAGTAACACAAGTAAATACAAAAATATGAGAAAAAGAGTTTTATCTCATTGATCTTGCCAATAAGTGACATATTAATCTATGAATTCCCTTTAGATTTCTAAAATCAACACCCAATCTTTGTAGGAGATAGATGAACCATGTAGCTCTTTAATTTATTCGTTGTTTTAATTTGTTTTAGAGTTGATTTTATTTAGAAGGGGAGGAAGAAAATTGCTGATATGAATGGAAAAGAAGAGGAGAAAGTATATAACTTAAGAGAATCAAATCATAGGATTTGTTTTAATTGGGATGATGGAACATTTCCAACTCTTTTAATTGAAACTTCCCAAATTAATTCCTCCTTAATTTTCAAATACTCCACCTGTTTCTCTCTTTTGAATGGTTGGCCTATGTTGTTGTCTATATGGTGCTAAATTTCCAAACACTTCAAGTAATTATTTCTCATTTAGTCCTTATTTAAAAGTTTGCCGATAATGCTTATCGATATGGCAATATATATCACACATATAACTTATTTATCATTGTACACTTATGTCGCATACATATTCGCTTTGCGATATACACTATATATGTTTATGTGCCCTTTCACATGCCCAAACGAGATAACACAAACCTCCTAATTAACTACACTTATGCTACATTTATGACCTCTTAATTTATACCTTATAAATAAGAATATCACTTTTCACCTGTATTACTAATAGAAAACAAAACACCTAATTATTTACACATACACTTTTTTCATCGAGCAAATATATGAATATACAAGGTATATTCATAATAACCATTGAAAAAAAATTAATTAATGTAATTAGTTAATTAAATATTAAATATGTTAAATAAAATATGATTTTTTTAATAAATTGGATCTAATGCTAGTTAATATACTTCATGGGTCGATCAAGATACAAATAGGGATTTTTTTTAAATTTGCCCATTTCACCTGATGCTCAATGAACTAGGTTCCTTCAAATTCATTAAACTAGATGATTAATTGATCTTACTTATGGATGTTTGAATTGTATTGAATGTTTTGTATTGAATGTTTGAATTGTTTGATATCCTGGATGTATGATGCTCTGTGATATGAATTGTTTTGATTTGAGCTGTGATGAGTGTAATTTATTTATATATGATGAATTTACATATTTATTCTATGAATCTGTGAACAAAGATAAGCGTTATAGGATTGTACTGCCGATCGATATTACTGTGCTTGGATTTGTGATGATTGATGATATTGTATTGTTGTGTGTAAAACCCCTGGACTACACCACACACACAAACATGGATTACACATGATATGAGAGATCCAAGGAGTATAAATAACTCAACATTATGAAACTCTCAAGCTAACAATAAACATTGATCTCATTACCATTACTATCCTTCATGCAAACTACGCATCATAATCAATAATAACACTATGCCTCGTCATCCAATCCCTCAATAAATATTTGAACCAAAAATGGCACAAATGCCCAATAGGAAATAGAAGAGAATAAAAAGTGAAGAAAATAAATTAAAATAAATAAGAAATGAATATACATAGATTTATAATAGTTTGGAAAACTCTGGCCTACGTCCACTTAATGATTTTATTGCTTAACTCCTGACTTGGGGGCAGAAGTACTTAAGGGTCGGTACAACTCCAACACTTAGATTTTCAAAATTACAAGAATATAGAGTAGAGTGGAACTAGGGCCGAAAGATCTTAAAAAATGAGCCATATGCCTCTATTTATAGAGGTAGGGAGCTTAAAATCTCACACAAAAGATCTCTAAGCCGTTCTCCTTGCTATAAATTAGTTCTGCATGAAAATAGGATGCCCCATCATCACTTTGGTATGAGTTGGTACGACTCCAAGGTTAGGGGTCGACACCGACCCCTAAAATGGCCAAAATGATCATCTCGAACTCTTCGCTTCAGTTAGCTTCATGATTCCATAGTTGTTTGCATCAATTTTTTGGAGTCCAATTGACAGAGTTGTAGATGAACAAAGTTGTTGATTCAGGAGTTCATGGAGATTGGTATAGAATTGTATTAGATCAACAAAACAACATTGGAAATAGGGTTTTGGCACAAAAAAGGGTTCATGGGAAGAAGATGGGCCTCCTAGGTTGAGGTTCTATGGGTCGGTACCGACCCCTAGGAATGAATCGGTACTGACCCCACATTATGGGGCTTTGGGTCCTTGATTTTTTGCGGCAGTTTGGTATTTATGTTGTGATCTTGTTTGTACTTTTGTTTTTGGGCATTGATGTCATTTCTATGGCCATTTTTCCTTGATAACTTCGATGTTTAGCTCGTCGGGTTCGTCCGTATTATGCTTGGTCAAAAGGTGGGATAAAGCTTGTCCTCCAAAGCATGCCTTTCGAATGGAAGTTGTGCTTTGCTCAAGAACAAATGTGATGTTAATCTTTGATAGTTAAGCTCTCTGGCTACTTCAGTCTTAGTGAATCATCTAGTTCCTTTGGATTCTCTTGTCAATTACGGGTCATTCCAAACCTGTCAAAGCCTAAGACCCTAGACTTTGCCTAGGTGTTGTCTACATTATCACAATTCTTAGTTTATTCAAAATCAATACATCACATTTCAAAACCATCTCGTATTCATCCAAGAATTACATCATTATCATTCTAATTTCATTCAGAGTTATTACATATCAAAATCATCCTCTTTTCATCCGAGATTTATCTGTTTTTTTTAATTTCAAGGCGTTCAAATCCTTCTATCAAAATCAATATATGTTATAAGATCCGATTTCTCTAAATCGTTTTAGATTCACTTTTGTACACGATTTCTTCGAATTGTTTAATATTTAGTTCATGGCCATTCAACGCTGACAGTTAAATCTGCGATCTCTCAAGATCGTTAATTTTGGTCTTTCTGGACCGATAATTAAATCCATAGCCGTTTAGGAATGATAATCAAATCCATGGTCATTTGGGGTCGATAATCAAATCCTTGGCGGTTTGGGGCCGATAATCAAATCCATGGTTGTTCAGAGCTGATAAACAAATCCATGTTCTCTCTAGACCCTTGTCGATCCTAATCCACCCACTCTCCAATGAGGGGACTCAACGACAAGCAAGCCCGTCTAGTCGCTCTTCAGTGAAGTTTCCTGCTTCCTCACTCTAGTCTCGACTTTCCGATCGGGGATTAAAGCGATCAAAGTCCATGTCTCTCCAGACCTTTGCCGAGCCTAATCCACTCTCTCTGCTAAGGGGACTCAACGAAAAGCAAGCCTATCCGCTCATGCTTCGGTGAAGGAACTTACTTCTTACACTCTAGCCTCATCCCTCCGGATGGGACTTTATAGTGATTAATATCAGTCAGCATATTAAATGTGGATTTCAATAATCAAGTTCATATATGAAAACAACATAAAATATAAGATCGGCATAACTACCTTGATGGGCATTACAGTCTAGCATCTAGCCCAGAGCTTGCCTAGGGACCATTCGGGATCTCGTATACAGGAAAGTGTCTAGACTGTATTATTGCATGGTTTATTGAAAAAGGAAAACAGAGCGTGAGAACTAGACCAGATTCCTTGCCATCTCGATCAAGAGATGACTATCCTTGACCTGGATCCAAGGCCATTTCCATTTGTTGTGATCAATGGTTGCTCCTGTCCCACCATCGTAGTTTAATTCCTTATATATTGTTGTAACCGGTTAGACCTATTCTTCGATCAAATCTCGTAGGTGCCTGCAATCATTTGTGTTATGCCCATCTAGCTCATGGAATAGGCAATATTTTCCAAACGCCCTTTTGTGCTCCGTAGGCTCTCTTCTTGTTGGCTTCCGATAGAGGATGTGTCCCCTAATATCTAGGTAAACCCACTTCATGGTTTCATTTAATTCCGTGTAAGAATAGAATTTTGATTCCCTCCTTTGTTTCTTTGATCTGTCAAAGCTGTCATCCGTCTTTCACTTCCCTTTATCCTTGCTAGATCATGCTCTACGCAATCCTACACCTAGGGCTGTCAATGGGTACCCGAAAAATCCGATATCCGTCCGAATCCGTACTCGAAAATATGAAAAATATCCGTTATCCGAAAAGGGATACGGATATCCGATATCCGAAAAACTTTTCGGATACGGATATGGTTATAGTGGTATCTGTATCTGAAAAATATCCGTCCGATTAACTGATGCATATTTATATAATTTAAATAGGAAAATAGGGCTATGAGTGTTTAACTTTTGAATATTTTTGGATACACATACATATATTAGTATAAAACAATGTTTTATCACCATATTTTTTATTTCTTTTTTTTTATAAACAATAGTACAAAAAAAGTTTTATGTTGATCTAAACTTTTTCGTTTATACCTTTAAATTTATCAATTATTGGCGGAGCGGATAAATATCCGATATCCGTCCGTATCCGAAAATTAAGCGGATACAGATATCCGATATCCGATAATTAAACGGATACGGATATCCGATATCCGAAAATGATTTTGGATACGGATACGGATATGGCACTATCCGTATCCGAAAGCATCCGTTGACAGCCCTACCTACACCATCCAGAGCATTAACCTATTCCTCATCAATCTTAGCATCATTCTAGCATAGAAACCTTTCAGCCTTATGATAAAACTCTACAAGATCCCTCGAAGGATCTCGTTCCAACGCAATCTGGAAATATGTCTTAGAAGATATTCTCGAAACTGCCGCCATCAGAACCATTGAAGGGTCTAGCTTATCGATCATAGCACCAACCACATTGAATCTTGTTAGAAAACTTCTGAGGGTCTCTTTGGCCCTCTGCTTCATACTTCCAAGTGTGATAATATTCTTGGGTCATGAAATATGGACCTAGAACTACTTCATAAATGTATTCACTAACTCAGCCCACGTGCTAATGGAATCACTCTCAAACTATCCAAACCATTGTGCTTCCAAACCTATCAAATATAGAGGGAAACACCATCCCATTACCTCTTTAGACACACCCAACACTTCCATGTGCTGAATGTACCTCATCATCCGTCTTCCCATCACACGTTGCTAATGTTTGTAACTTGAAATCGAGTGGATTCCTAGTGTATCGAATATTCGAAGTGAATGGACTCCTATTCACATCTTCCATGCTCTGATTAGGCAATCCACCCATTATAACTCGCCTTACAATCTAAGCAAGGCTCCTTCAATGAAATTCTAAGGTTAGCATTCTCAGACTGCCCCCCGACTCTATGAGGGAATTCTGGTACATATTGTGCTTATGCATTCTGACTCACATTCAAACACTCCGCTTCAGCTCCAAAATGCATGTTATTCCTTCCGAGGCCAAGACAACCTATGCCTCCGAGCCCTTGGGGGTTAGTACCGACCCATAGGGATGGGTCGATACCAACTTATACATTTGTGTTGGGGTTTGCTCTAGGTTGTTCTACTCCAACTCCAGCTACCCATGATCCGGCTTTCGATCTTTGAATCTGATCTATTGTAACTCTAGGTATTCCCATTTGTTCGATTCTTCTGAAGAATTTCTTCATTATCTCTTCTTGGCGTGCCATCATCCTTTCTGACAATTCATTCATTATAGTTTCTATTTTATCCCTGATTATATAGATAGATGGCAGGTAAGCTCCTGAAGATGCCTCCTAGCTGCCTCCTAGCTGCCTCCCGGTTGATTTCCTTCAACAATAATCCTTCTAATCTATTGTTTAGCCATTTAAAGTCCGTTTCAAATCTTAAATCAATGAGTTTTTGAGTTCAACTCTCAGTAAAAGCCCCAAAATATTTGAACCAAAAATGGAAAAAACACATAATAGGTAGTAGAAGAGAATAAAAAGTGAAGAAAACAAAATAAAATAAGTAAGAAATGAACACATAGAGATTTACGGTGGTTCGGAAAACTCCAGCCTACATCCACTTAATGATTTTATTGCTTCTGACTTAGGGGCAGAATTTATTTTGGATTGGTACAACTCTAACATTTAGATTTTTAGAATTACAAGAATATAGAGTAGAGTGGAACTAGAGCCAAAAGATCCTGAAAAATGAGCCATACCCTTCTATTTATAGAGGTAGGGAGACTAAAATCTCACACAAGAGATCTTCAAACCATTCTCCTTACTATAGACTAGCTCTCCATGAAAATGGGGTGCCACATCATTACTTTGGTATGGGTCGATACGACTCCAAGGTTAGGGGTCTGTACCAGCCTCTACAATAGCAAAATTGGCCGTCTTAAACTCTTGGCATCAATTAGCTTCGTGATTCCATAGTTGTTTGCGTCAATGTTTTGGAGTCAAACTGATGGAGTTGTAGATAAACAAAGTTGTTGTTTCATAAGTTCATGGAGATTGGCAGAAATTGTATTAGATCAACAAAATAACATTGGAAATTGAGGTTTGACACTAAGAAGGGTTCATAAGCAGAAGATAGCCCCCCCGGGAGGAGTAGCTATCGGTCGGTACCGACCACTAGGGATGGGTCGGTATCGACCCCATATTATGGGGCTTTGGTCCAAATTTTTTTTGGTGGTTTGGTATTTGTGTTATTATCTTGGTTGTACTTGGTTTTTGGGCTTCATAGTCATCTCTTTGAGCGTCTTTCCTTGATTACTTTGAAGTTTAACTCATCGGGTTCGTCCGTATATTGCCTAGTCAAAAGGCGGGATAATAGTAAAATAAGCCCATAATCCAAAAAAACGAAGTACATATGCATTACAAGAAAACTCAGACTAGCCTCTTTATAGTTTAATATATTTACATAACCTTAAAAGGTGCGCTGACAGCCCAACAAGATTCGACGCTATAAGAGGATCATTAAAAACACGAGACATTAAGCGTAACCTATCAACTAGATGACTAGTATTAAAATAATATAAAGCCTAATATCAAATAAAACACATATTGGAAAGTCATAAATAGGAAACACGCATACTAAGACAATTTTCTTCCCTATCTTAAGCTTGTGTGGAGCGCTTGAACTTAGAGTAGCTTCAATAACATAAGATTTGATCACTTATCCATTTTTCGTAAAAGATGGGCAATTCTGCTTGAAATGGCCTAGTTGGTCACAATATTGCATTTGCTCACTGCAATCTCTAGCAAAATAGCCTTTCAAATGGCACATATTGCAGGTCACTTCCCCTACTTATCTTAGCCTTGGTTACCCTTGGCCCATTTACCTTTCCTTTTGCCTCGGAATTTAGGATTCACTTTAACTTTAGAGTCTTTATCCTCTAGTACCTCTTTAGTTATTGATTTCTATAATGCCACTTCGACAAGTCCTTTAAAATGGCGCCCCATGAACATGATTAAGAGCAAAACCTAAGAGGTAGGTTGAACCCATTCTTAGCCTTCTTAGTAGGAGTATCAATCATGTCCATCTCGAATCTCACCAAAAGTGTGAACTCATTGATGTATTCTTTCACAGTCTTATAGCCTTGTTGGAGATACATAAAGTGTAAATAAATTCTGTTGTGTCAAACACTTGGATCGCAAGGGTATTTCATGAGAAATGCATTTATTCCTTAAATCAATATCACTCTAATGTATATATTAAAGATTATGAATCTCAAATATATAAAGTTGTCCTCTATCATTTATACATTGATAGATTACATGCATACTCACTAGTTGTTGAGAAAACTCAAGCTAGGGATGTTATGTATAGTATAATTAATATATTTTCTAGTCGATGTAAAATACTTGCATGTATTTCTTGAGCAAACTCAAGATATGTGCTTATACTTAGGTCATCGTGAAATGATAGGTAAAACGAATAATCTCTGTCGATTTGTTGAGCAAACTTAAGGTTAAATTCTAAATTAGGACAAAGATCAAGGTTGGGAGTTGTATATGATACAATCGATAAAGAGTTATCCATCTCTATATGCCTATGATATGTTGAGAAAACTCAAGGTCGGAATCCTATGACAAGCGAGTCCTAGCATCCATTGGAGAAATCAAAAGATTTCTATGTATCGTTTAGAGTTTTAAGGAATATAAAATTCTAGTGGGAGCCTTATTAGAAAAATGAAATGTCAAAATTTAGCCTTTCTAATATTATAAGAATGCGTACTATACAAAATAAAATTATCTACGTTAATAAAATTTTGCAACTAAATTGATAAAATTGTTTATAAATAAGAATATACTAATGAATTCAATTAAGATTATTAAAGAAATATAAAATATATTTACAAATAATTTTTAGCACGTTGTCATTTTAAGACTCATGCAAGTGCCAAAAATTATACGTATTCAAAGCTGTCAACTTAAGACCTATGCAGGTCCAATTATTATTTTATATCACATATTAATGTGCTCATCTATAACCCATGTTGATATAATTTAATTGATTTTGAGTTTGACATAATTTAACGTTGTTATAAGTTTTGTTTTATAAATAAAATTCAAGGTGAAACATATGTATGTAATTAAATTTGGTTTATGCATTTATATTCATCTACGTTAATGATGTTGATCAGGTTATACAAATTATGTTTTATTTAATATAAATTATATATTTATAATATTTATTTTTTTAATTTGGCTATTACTTAAAATATGAAATTTCATATATCCAAAATTGCTTATATGCATTGTTTAATAATGTAAAATTATATTAAGATGTACGTGCTTAGTCTACTAAATTATTTATGCTTAAATTGAATTTGGTATAATAATTTTATCAATTCATTACATTTAGTATAATTAATTTTGAATTATACAATTTAATTTTGTAAATATCTTATACTATTTGATATAGCAAGACGTTATTTGATTTAAATATTTAACCAAGTTAGCTTTTCAAACTAAGATATTTTGATGTTTACTTAGCAAAGAGATAAATTTGAAATTTATTTTAATTTATTGCGTGCACACACATATATTATATATATATATACATATATATATATATATATATATAATCATATGTGTATGATATATATTGCCATATGATTACAAAGTTAAGTTTACATACATACATACATACATATATGTATGTATGTAAACTTAACTTTATATATATATATATATATATGTATGTATGTATGTATGTAAACTTAACTTAATAATTATATGGCAATATATGTCATACACATATGATTATTTATCATTGTACAATTATGTCACATATATGTTCATTTTGCAATATACAATCGATATGTTCATGTGCCTTTTTACATACCCAACAAAGATAACATAAAACTCCTAATTAAATTATACTTATTTCACATTTATGACGTCTTAATTTGTACTTTATAAATAAGAATACAATTTTTCACCTATCTTATTAATAGAAAACTAAAATCCTAATTATTTACACACACACACATACTATACATCATCATGCTAATATATGAATATATGAGATATATTCAAAATAATCATTGAATAAAACTAATTAACGTGATTAATCAATTAAATATAAAATATTTCAAATAAAATATGATTTTATTTTAATAAATAGATTAGATCTAATGCTAGTTATTAGACTTCATAGGCCAATTAAGATACAAATAAGGTTTATGTAAATTTACCCATTTCACCTGATGCGCAACAGACCAGGTTACTTAAATTCATCATGTGAGAGATCCAAGGAGTATAAATAACTCAATATTATGGAACTCTTGGGCAAACAATAAACATTAAGCCCATTCCCATTACGGTCCTGCATGTGAACTACGTGACCATCACATTCAATAATAACCCTGTGCCTTATCATCTAATCCATCCTTAGAATAAGCTCGTAACCCAAAAAACCAAGTACATATGCATTACAAGAAAGTTCAAACTCACCTCTATATAGTTTAATATCTTTACATATCCTAGAAAGATGCACTGGCACCCTAATGAGATTCAACACTATAAGTGAATCACTAAAAACATAGGGCACTGATTGAATTTTCACATATCTTAAAGAAAATAAAGCTTAATATCAAATAAAACACATATTGGAAAGTCGCAAAATAAAAAGCATGTAGACTAAGAAAATTTTATTCCAAATCTCAAGCTTATGTGGAGTGCTCGAACTCGAAGTAGCATTGGTAGCATAAGATTTGACCACTCATTGACTTTTCATAAAAGATGGGTAATCCCTCATGAAATGGCCTAGTTGGTCACAATCATTGCATTCCTTGCTTAGAGGTTGACTTTGCAGTCTCTAGCAAAATGTCCTTTCAATGGCACGTATTGTAGGTCACTCCCTCTTTTTATCTTACTAGATGTTATCTTCACTCCGCCTTCAATAAAAGGAAGCCCCAAACTAATGCACTGGCATATTATAGGGAATTTATTTGTTTATTTTGAATATAAAATATTGTAACTTTTTTGAAATGTTAAAATATTTGAAAAATGTAAAATAAGAATATCTAAGGTTTCACATCTTTTTTCAATTTTTTTTATTGTTTTCTTCAAAAGCACTAAAAACTGTTCAATCAGAAACAATTACAAGAACAAAGTGAAAATTCATGTTTTTTATAGAACATACATATAAATATATTTGGATGGTACCTTTTCTCCCATTTCCTATTGGCCTTGGTCACCCTCGGCCCATTAACATGTCTTCTTGCATTGGAATTTAGGCTTTTCTTCAACTTTAAAGTCTTCATCCTTTGGTACCTCTCTAGTTATTAAAACTATAATACCACTTCTAAGAGAAAAACCTAACATGTGGGTTAAGGCCATAGCAACCTTCTTGGCCTTCTTACGGGAGAATTAATCATGTCCATATCGAATCCCACCAAATGCATGAACTCATTGATGCACAGTTTCATGGTCATATAGCCTTGTTAAAGAAACATAAACTTCTTTTCTTGCATGCCTTTCTTGGCATCATAAATAAGTTGAGCCTCAAACCTCTTTCAAAACTCTTCCTACGTCACAACATGCTCATCCACCTCCCCATTCACAACATCCCACTAACAAAATCTTTCTACATTGGAATTTCCTAGAAGCAAGTAGTGTCTTTACTAAACTCTCAATAGCCATGTAATAAAATATTTTTGCACCAGTGCAAAGCCACACTTGAGTCTCAATGAATGATTTCTCTCCTACATAAGGCTTGCCACCTATACAAAGTTAATCTCTATAAAACACAGGGAATCAAGAACCAGCGATAGGGGTGGTGGAGGAATAGGCACTCATATTGGTGTTTGTACAGGTGTGACTCCTATTGGAGGTGGGGTGCCCTGCATGATAACCTACATGTTTCTTTAGAACTATGATAGAATCTGAATATCAGAAACCTCAATGGCATCTTTAGCGGTCAATGCTCGAGTGGTACAAATCATGGTGTAGCTATCTATAGATGTAACAACATCCCAAAAATACTGTATAGAGCGCTAGAAAAAAAGAGTGAGTGCGTGAATGTTATATGTATAAATATCACAAAATACTAATACACTCTCTCAGTCTTATCCTAATTTATGATGATCGGGTAACCTGATCCTTAATACCAAATGTAATGGCTTAAATATTCATAACATCCGTAATCCATTCACAATGCACTTTCATTCCATAAGTATCACACATGACAGTTCATTGGGTGGCATTAAAATAACAACACAGAGATATCCATCACATTTACATATATAGTAAGTCTCATTACAAAGGTAATAAATAGAATATCAACATAAAAATGTAATACACTACATGCATATCCTATCAATGAAACATGAGATTCATAGTACATCGTACAACGGTACATCAAACCTCATGTAGAACATATCTCAAAATGAATATAGTCTAACATGTCTACAAAAAATACTTGATAGATATAATCATAACAGTAGTAGCTATAGCTTTATAACTCACCTCTAGCTAGCAGAATCTCATTCTCTAAGTCAACCTATTCAAGGGATTGATAATAAAAGAGACAAAAAAGAAAGGGTCAGACATAAAGTCTAGTGAAAAGGAAATATCACTAATTTGCATGATTACTGATACACTTCTATATATTGTACAACACCAAATGGAAACATACAAGGTAATGAAACCATACCTCAACTTACATCTTCACCTAGATCCAACAAGTTAGAACATTTGTACTATAGTTTTATGTAATATATAATCTTGTAGTGACTAATCACTAAGGCAACTGAAACGTAACTTAACCATCATACACTAAGCTAGTGGGCCTTGGCTCTTCCGATAAGGTTAAGACCTACCAAGTATGGTTATCAATGCAACATCAATACTACAACACTTCACTGCATTGTCCACTACCTATAATCATATCGAACTTGATTCGATATATGTGTACCTAATTTCTACCATTTGTTTAATATAAGGATGAAGAACAAGTAATCTTCCTAAGATCTATTGATATAGAAACTTCTATCTTTGAATTGATGTTGCATAACATGAGCAATCAAGATAACCATAACTCATTATACAAATTGAAAACAAATATCAAATCTAAGGCTATTACCAAGTAATACAGACTTACTCCATATAGACAACATCATATGGAATCATATATCACAATAACATAGTTGTCCCTTAACTTGTCGTATTGCTCTGTAATTGTTTAAGATCATATGAGCATCACATGGGTCCCCAAAATGAATTTAAACTCTTAAAATATCAACATTTCCATAGTAAATTAACTTCTGCATTACATATGATTCAGGCATCTAAAAAGCGAATTCAGACTTTTAATCTCAATTTTGAGTAACTAGTTAAAAAATCCATACATTTGAATCTCCCTAATTTGCAATGAAATAATGTGAGTTATACTTCACTGAAATGCAAATGCTTGAATTTTCTAGTTTAAACATCTAAATGCCTGATGAGGTCAGGTTTGAACCTTGATAGAAGAATTTCCTTACGGGGAATTTGTTCCACCCTTTCTTATTCGTCTTTAATTTTCCTACCTTCGATGTTTAGTATAAAGACCTGCCTTTTTGGACGTTTTAAGCAGACACACATGTCAAACTAAAACGATTCAAAAGGGCAGATGGTTATGGGGTAACTAAGGAAAAGAGAAAGAAATAAAACAAATACAAAATATCGTAGTGGAATGACAAAATATAATAATCAAATAACAGTCTGTGAAGCTATTTTACAAATACATTTGATTATTCTTTACACACAAATATCAGAGTTACATAAACCAGAATAAATAAATAAATGCAGTGGAGCAACATGATGCAGTGGAATGCATATTGTTACTTGGAGGTTTGCTAGATAACTAGAGACATGGCATATGTGCACCATTCGGCATCCAGCGTCGTTCGGCACGGCGTTCTCGTTCGGCACAACTGGGTCGCTCGGAATTCTAGCCTCGATCGGCATTCTAACCTCGATCGGCATTCTAGCCTCGACCGGCATTCTAGCCTCGACCGGCATCCAGCCTCGACCGGCATTCAGGCCTCGCCCGACATTCAAGCCTCGACCGGCATTCAGCCTCGTCCGGCATTCATGCCTCGACCGGCATCCAGCCTCGCTCGGCATTCAAGCCTCATTCGACATTATGCCTCGTTCGGCATTCGCGCCTCGCTCGGCATTCCAGCCTCGACCGGCATTCAAGCCTCGTTCGGCATTCATGCCTCGCTCAGCATTCCATCCTTATTCGGCACATGGCCTCACACGGCAGGAGTATGTCGTTCGGCATCTCCCCTTGGTCGACATCAGATCTCGTTCGGCCTATACATCTCACTCAACACACTGCCTCGTTCGGCCCAGAGACATGGTTCGGCATTTGCCACTCGCCATTTGTGGCTCAGCATGCAGAAGTCATTCATTTTGGGCCGAGGTATCTTTCTACTAGGCCCATCAGAGAAGTCCAACCCATCTTTGTCTATAAATAGAGAGGCGGGGGCACAGTGAAAGGGACCTTTTTTAGAGAACATCGGGAAGACTCTGCCGCATTCAAGATTCGTTCAAGACTTATCTTCTTTTCTTAACAATTGCAATCAAGTAGTTGGTGTATGGATTGTATCTGTAATCGATTATTGAGAAAAGTAATAAAGATTAACCTCAAAGTAGACGTAGGCAGTTAAGCCGAACCACTATAAATCTGGTGTTCTTGTTTTCTACGTTTAATTTAGCATATTTTTCTCTGTTTGAATTTACTTTTTTCATTAATCTCCCTACACAATCTCTCTTAAGGGTGTTAGTGACCAATTCCGATGCTAACATTTTGGTGCTTTCACTGAGAATTGAATTCTCAGGCCGATAGGATCTGCTTCGAAGCTACTGGATTAAAAAATCCCCCGAAGGAGATCCGACTTATTCATACGATGCCCGTGGAATCTATTCAGAGTTTCGACTGACAACTCTACTATGGGAAGACCATGTACCCGATCAGCCTCTCATAATGCGGACATCCATGAGACTGCTAGCATGCAATAAGTTGGACCTAGCAATCAACAAGCAAATTTAGGCACAGAGGCTACCACCCAAACTCAAACGGAAGTCGTCACCAGGACGGAGTTCGATGATTTCGTGAGGAAACTTCGAGAAAGTAGAAGGCAACTCGCTAAGAAGATTCAGGCTAACGCTAATCTCATGACTCAGTTGACTCAGTAGCAACATCAAAATGCCGAAGGAAGCCCTGCTCCTTATTCTTTGTCTGATAGCTCGACCTCAGCCGATGAACCACCTAGGCATAGACATCGTAAGACTGAAGCTGCACAGGCAGGTGCCACTGATCGATCCACCTCATCGAGAAAGAAATTAATGGATGCAGAGCATAATAGGGATTAGGAACGTGAGGAGACCGGACGCTCGGCTCACCAAGACCCTAATGAAGCTGGCCTTCAGGATGCACGTTTGGCAGATTGCCAACGGGCGGGACATCAACCCACACGGTCCTGTGGAACGGAACCCAACCTTCCATCCTCCATACCAAATCCAGTCTTATCATCCATAGTCAGGCAGTTAATGAGAGAGAACCAAGGCTTGACCAATGAAGACTAGGGAGTGTCCAGGAGTCATACTCCCTTCATAGATACTATTCTACAGGGTGAGTATCCTAGGAAGTTTAGTATGCCGATTATCCCAGCCTACGAAGGGAAGACTGACCCTAGGCAACACGTAATGAGGTGCGAATGGATGATGAATTCTGCAAGAGCAAATGATGCGACCAAGTGTAAGTGCTTCCCAATCACTTTGTCTGAAATCGCCACCATGTGGTTTACTCGACTTCCTCCGCGGTCTATATTCAGCTTCGACGAGTTGGCAATGAAATTTGTTGAACAATTCAGGATACATGCTACTCATCCAAAGGATGTAATGTCCTTATCAAGCGTAATCCAGGCTCCGGGAGAGTCTTTGAAAGCATACTTACAGAGGTTTCATGTTGCGGCCACTGAAGTTAGCAACCCTAATGACCATGCAATTTTGATGGCAGTAATGTGAGGTGTAGATCCAGACTCAGAGTTTGGAGATTGGTTGGCGGGAAAGCCTCTAACTACGTTGGAGCGTTTCTATTCCAAAGCTCATCATTTCATAAGGAGGGAGGAAGCTCGATGGACAAGACGAGACAAGGCACCAGGGCCTGTTCAGGAGACTGTGAAAAGTAACATTGCCGTGAAGCAATCCGGCGACAACTCGAAAAAAGTTCAAGTCAATGTCTAGAACAAGCCTGAGCAATCTAAAGGATCCAGAGGTGGAAATCTCAAAAATAAAAAAGAGATAGGGAAATGGAAGTTGAGGACTCTGACCTACAACGAATACACCCCTCTGAATACGTCTCTTGAAGATATTTATCTATCTACCTATAACACCTTTCATTACAGAAAGCCACGCCCAAAGGAGTCCACAGAGGAACAGAAACGAACGGGGAAGTACTGTCGCTTCCATGAGACCCACGGGCACAATACTGAGGAGTGTAGACACCTACATGACGCCATAAAAAAGTTGATCGGGCAGAAAAAGCTGCAGGAGTTTGTTAAGAACCCACCAGAGGGTAGGCAAGGAACGTTAGACCCCGGACGCGGGCCGTCTCCACGCCATCCAGAGGAACCTGCCCGAACCGTGGGTTGGTTGATCATCAACACTATAGTCGGAGGACCTCATCCTGTAGACAAGAATTGGAAGGAGATGGAATGATACGCTACCTCCTTGAGGCATGCGAATTATGAATGTTGTTCGAATGTGGAAGATGAAACCCCTGGCAAACAACAACGCATGTTGACAGACGATATAGTGTTTAGGAGTCGAGATGCAGACAAGGTGGAGGCTCCTACTATCAACCCGATGGTCATATCTACGACGATCGGGCCAGCTTACATCAAAAGGATTTTGATTGATTGTGGAAGCTCTGTCAACATCATCTTCAAGAAGGCTTATGACCAAATGAAGATGGAGACAAAAGATTTAAAACCATGCAGAGCCCGTATCCATGGCTTTAATGGTGCCGCGACTGACGCAATAGGGTATATCGAGTTACCAGTTGAACAGGGAGAAGGTGAGCATAGGAGAGTGCGAATCCTACCGTTCGTAGTGATGGATGTTGACTCTCCATACAATGTATTTCTGGGTCGTCCGGCCCTGGCAGAGTTTAGGGTAGCTTTGGCCCCATGGTATTTGGCATTAAAATTTCCGACAGACATAGGAGTCGGTGTAGTGCATGGCGCTCAGACGACCAGTCGCGCATGTTATGTTGCAGAGCTGAGAGAGGCTCAACGGAGAGAAAAGGGGAAGGTTGCGGACAGCTCCGTCCGCATCAAAACACTGACAATTGACAAGTAGTGCCCGAGCCCTGGCTCGGGCAACATTCTCGGATCTACAGAGACATAGATCCGAGAGATGATGATGGGGGACCCAGGGAAGTGAATGCAACACCGGCTGAGCTGACGATTGACATTTCGGTCAATCGGAATGACCCGTCAGGAGTCCTTAAGATTGGATCGCAACTCGACCCGCTATTGGCCGAGGATCTTACTGATCTCCTCCGAGCGAACCTGGAGGTTTTCGCTTGGACACATTCTGATATGTGCGGGATTTCTCCCGCCATTACAAGTCATATGTTGAACATAGACCCAAAGTACGTCCCAGTAAAACAGAAACAGAGAGGCATGGATCCGAAGAGCTCCGCTGCTCTCAGAGACGAGGTAGACAAACTCAAAGCCAATAGGTTCGTCTGCGACGCCCTCTACCCCGAATGGGTATCTAACCCTATGCTGGTAAGAAAAGCAAATGGGAAGTGGAGAACTTGCGTTAATTATTCTGATTTAAACAAAGCATGCTTGAAGGATAGTTTCCCCTTACCTAGGATCGACCAGCTGGTCGATTCAACGGTCGGACATGATCTACTGTTATTTATGGATGCGTACTCGGGATACAACCAAATCCCAGTGCGCATTCCAGACCAAGAACACACATGTTTTGTCACATACGTTGGGTTGTATTGCTATGTAGTGATGCCCTTCGGACTGAAAAATCCTGGAGCGACTTATCAGCGTTTGGTGAATCGAATGTTTAAAGATCAGATCGGTAGAATAATGGAAGTCTATGTAGATGACATGCTCGTGAAGTCACGACAGTCAAACGACCACATTCGAGACTTAGCAGAGATTTTTGATATACTTAGGCATTATGGGATGAAGATAAATCCTTTGAAGTGTTCTTTTGGCATTGCATCAGGGAAGTTCTTGGGTTTCATTGTTAATGCACATGGAATTGAAGCTAACCGGAAAAGATTCAAGCTATTTGGGACATACAAGTGCCCAGAACTATAAAGCAAGTACAAAGCTTGAACGGAAAGGTGGCCGCACTGGGTCGATTCATATCCAGAGCCACGGATAAGTGCATTCCTTTCTTTTATGTGATAAAGACAAGGAAAGAGGAATTTCGAGTGGACGTCTGACTGCGAGGAAGCATTTCGAGCTCTGGTTAGACATCTAGAAAGTCCCCTAGTGCTATCGAAACCAAGTGACCATGAAATGCTGTATGTATACCTGGCTGTATCCCAACATGCTATCAGTACGGCTTTGGTTCGCGAGGAGGACCAAGTTCAAAAGCCAGTGTATTATGTCAGTAAACGTTTGACGGGGGCAGAAAGAAATTATCCCAGGATTGAGAAACTAGCTTACTGCTTGGTGATTGCATCACGCAAGCTACGCCCATACTTCCAGGAACACTCGATCAATGTTTACACCGATTAACCCTTGCAGCAGGTACTCCAATGACCGAAAACTTCTTGAAGGATGTTAAAATGGAATATCGAGTTGAGTCAGTTCGATATTACCTACCTTCCACGAAGGGCCATACAGGGGAAAGTGCTAGCAGATTTCATTACTGAATTCACCATGATAGACGAATCAAACGGCTATAATGTCAATCCTTCTGTTCGATGGAAGATGTACACCGATGGGGAACCGAACGACCATTGTTCGGGGGCTGGCATAGTTCTTGTGACTCCTGAAAACCGATCAGTTCGCTACGCTTTGAAGCTCGAATTCTCACCAACGAATAATGAAGCCGAGTATGAAGCATTGATTGCTGGCTTGAGACTTATCAGAGAATTGCGGGTAAGATCGGTTGAAATCTTTTATGATTCACAACTGGTGGTGTACCAAGTCCGGGGGGACTATCAAGGAAAGGGGCAGAGACTTGCCCCATACCTAGCCGAGCTGCTAGCAAATCTCGAGTATTATGATATTTCACATGTCCCGCGTAAGCAAAATGAAGCAGCCGATTCATTGGCAAAATTTGCAAGCACTGGCGTTACGCGGCAGATGGGATTGTTTCCCATTGAAACCTTACATGTTCCGAGCATAAATATGATGGAGGTAGATTTAATGTTAGAAACAGAAATCAAGAAGGAATCATGGATGACCCCATTCAAGAAGTACTTGTTACACGGGGTCGTGCCTGAAAGAAGGAACGAAAGACGACAAGTCATTCGTAAGGCTTCTTATTATGTAATGCAAGATGGGGTAATGTATCGGAGGGGATTCTCGACCCCCTTACTCTGGTGTATTGCCCATGATGAGATAAAACAAGTCCTGAAGGAAGTCCATGAAGGGGAATGTGGTGACCATACCCGAGGGCAGACGTTAGCGAAGAAAATGCTCTGCTATGGATACTATTGGCCGACTGTAAATCGGAATGCGAAAGACTATGTGAGAAGACGTGACAAATGTCAGAAATATGCGAAAATCCCGAGAGCACCGCCAATGAAACTCACACAAATTGTTAGTCCCTGGCCATTTGCAGTGTGGGGGATTGATATAGTTGGTTCCTTACCCATATCCAAAGGTGATGTGAAATACACGATAGTTGCAGTCGACTACTTTACCAAGTGGGCAGAAGCAGAGCCATTGGCCACTATCACCACCAAAAAGGTCGTTAATTTTGTTGTACGAAATATTATATGCTGTTTTGACCTTCCACAAACCATCATTACAGATAATGGAACTCAATTCGAAAGCAAAGAGTTCAAGGAATTTTGCCAAAAATATGGTATTGAGAAAAAGTTTGCAGCAGTTGCTCATCCGAAAGCCAATGGACAAGTGGAAGTCGTGAACAAAATAATCTAATCCATATTGAAGAAGCGTTTGGATAAGGCTAGAGGCAAGTGGGTGGATGATCTTCCAACAGCGCTTTGGGATTATAGAACCACCCACAAGTCCGCGACTGGCCACACTCCATTCGCATTGGCAATGGCATGGAAGCTGTTACACCCATAGAACTTGAAGTTCCATCACATCGGGTAACTTATTATGACTCTGAGTCAAATCAAGATCTTTTGCTGGAATCATTAGACTTCGTTGATGAAAAGCGCGAAGAAACTAATTTAAGAGCGGCCGCAAATAGACACCGAGTCGCTCGATATTATAATAAAAAAGCCCGATCGAGAATCTTTGGTGTGGGTGATCTCATTTTGAAATGAGTTTTCCCAGTTCCATCACATATGAGACCCGCATGGGAAGGTCCATACGTCATTGAATGGAAGCTTGGAGAAGGAACTTTCAAGCTAGCGATCGTTGATGGTGCGACACTCCCCTGAGCCTGGAATAGCGAGCATTTGCGGCATTATTATACTTAGTTCATTTCTTTCATATTTTAGTTGCAATTACTTCCAACAAGTTTTTATTCCTAGTTTATGGCATGTAATAAGACAATTTAGCTTGTTTGCATTAATAAAGGCTTGAAGCCATTTTTTCCATGAACTGTCGATGTTTCTGTGTACGATAACGCTGTGACGAATAACTAAGAGATACATTATTCTGTCTGACGTACGAACGTGCATGAGCACTAAAAATCTCCAAGTCCCCAGAATGCAAATTGGAGTACTCTGAGTCCCCAGAGTGCGGACCGGAGTATAAACGACTCAAAATCTCCAAGTCCCCAGAGTGCGGACTGGAGTACTCTGAGTCCCCTGAATGCGAACCAGAGTATAAACAACTAAAAAACTCCAAGTCCCCAGAGTGCGGACTGGAGTGCTCTGAGTCCCCAGAGTGCGGACCGGAGTATAAATGACTAAAAATCTCCAAGTCCCCTGAGTGCGGACTGGAGTACTCTGAGTCCCTAGAGCGCGGACCAGAGTACAAACGACTCAAAATCTCCAAGTCCCCAGAGTGCGGACTGGAGTACTTTGAGTCCCCAGAGTGCGGACGGGAGTATAAACGACTCAAAATCTCCAAGTCTCCAGAGTGGGGACTGGAGTACTCTGAGTCCCCTAAATGCAGACTAGATTATAAAACGACTAAAAACCTCCAAGTCCCTAGAGTGCGGACTGGAGTGCTCTGAGTCAACAGAGTGCGGACCGGAGTATAAATGACTAAAAATCTCCAAGTATCCTGAGTGCGGACTGGAGTACTCTGAGTCCCCAGAGTGCAGACCGGAGTATAAACGACTCAAAATCTCCAAGTCCCGGGAGTGCGGACAGGAGTACTCTAAGTCCCCTGAGTGTGAACCAGCGTATAAACGACTCAAAAACTCCAAGTCTCCAGAGTGCAGACTGGAGTGCTCTGAGTCTCCAGAGTGCGGACTAGAGTATAAACGACTTAAAATCTCCAAGTCCCCTGAGTGCGGACTGGAGTACTCTAAGTCCCCTGAGTGCAGACCAGAGCATAAACGTCTTTAAAATCTCTAAGTCCCCGGAGTGTGGGCCAGGATATGAATGACTTAAAGTCATCAAGTCCCTGGCATACGGACTAAAAAATACTCTAAGTGTTTGAAGCATGGAACACAGGATGAGCAACTCCAAAGAATTTTGGAGTTATATAAAGATGAATTGAGTAGTTCATGCAACTCACAGTAGCTTGGGTTTCCACCACAATCATACATAAAGCTGAATGATAAAAGTCTTTCGAAAGACAAAAGAACTAGGCTTTATTTATTCAAAAATGAGTTTCTACTACAACTCCTCCAAAAATCGGAGTCAAAATTTTATTTACATGGACTACGAAAATAAATAAAAATAATTACATAATCTAAACTAACTCTCGTTGAACGAGAGCAACGATTACTTCTTCGACTTCTTCCCAGACGACTCCTCTCCCGTGCGTTTGCCCTTGGTAATTTTCTTTGATGGGGAGGTAACAACTGAAGAAGTACGGGGAACTTCCATTGACCTGGACCTGCCAGGGAGGATGACCTTCAACGGCTTATTCAGAGGATCGTCCAGGTCCACAACTTGTGGCTCGACTTTGATCTCGACTGTCTTTTTCTTCTCCTTCTCAAGCTGCTCCTTCATGTTCAGTTTAGATGTATGTTCAGAGGAGCTTATAATTTCGATTTCATAACTCCCATCGATGGGAGAGGAAGTCTCCGACTTATTCTCATCAAGCGCTTCGATCACCTAAGCATCTGGACCGGGAGCCTCCCCTGCGTGAGTAGCCTCACTTGTTTTTCCTTCACCTCCTTGGCGACGTCGCTCCTCAGAGTGGGATCGGGATCATAACGGCGTGCACAAAATCATGAAAAACAAGCATTAGAATACAATAGCCCTTTGTGAAAAACGACGACTTTTGGAATGTTAAAGTGAAGGGTTACCTACCAAGTTCCGGCTGGCTCTCAGCCGTCCGAGGGGTCTCACCCTCTGGAATATGAGACAGAATGTGAACGCCGAGGTTGGGGTCCTTCGGGTCGTAACCAATATGCTGCTCAAATGGATCATGTATCGGCCGATCGGCCAACTGAGCAGGCGCATCAGCTGGAGACTCGATCCCGGATGGACCGGAAATAACATCTTTCCCTTTCGTTGAGGGGGAGCCTTTGCAGTAAAGAGCTTTTGCCGTAGACAGGTCTGAAGGCTCGTTTCTCTTAAGAAATTCTTTTATCAAAGCATCTTCATCGACCTCCTTGGTGCCAAGTTCAACCTTCCTGATTTTTATTAACGTCTCTCTCGCCTCAGCTAAGGATTCGAGGTAGCCCTCACCCAGAAAAGTTAACTCTCGGTGCATGAGGACGCGGGCATTGAATTCTGCAATCAGTGGGTCGAACATGCTTTTGACCTCCTCCCTACCATCTTCTTTAGCCGCCTCAAGGCGGGAGTCCACCTCCGCAGATGCTATTTTCTTGCCCTCTTCACGGGCTTCATCTTCTAGCATCCTAACTTTAGAAAGTTCATCATCAAGCTACAACTTTTGGAGCCATGTAGCAACGATTTTTTCGCAATATCGTCGCGACTCTTCTTGGGCAGCGATTTTTTCTTCTCTTTCTTTGCGGAGTTGCTCCTCCAGTTCTTTGACTCGGAGGCCAAATGCTTCCCTCTCTTTCTACGCCGAGTCCTTCTCTAAAGCTAGGGCCCCACAACGTTGGACCGCCTCGTCGATTTCTTTTTTATGGGTTGACTCCAGACGAGTAACAGCCTCGGCAGTGTCTTTAGCGCTCTGTTGGGCAGCTTCAAGCTGAGACTTATAAGAAGCAAGCTCTTCGTCCTGAGCTTTAATAATGTCTTTATCATGGATAGCCCCAAGCTTAAGGTGATCTATCTCATGCTGATGCTGTATCAAAACTTCTAAAACTTTCTCAGCTAAGTGCACGAACACATCATGCTGAACGTAGACATCATTAGTGCAGGCGATAGCACTTTGCTTAACATGCCCTGAAATTTGATGAATCGCTGGAAGAAACTTTAAGCCGTCGAAGCATATCTTCGGGGATGAAGCTTTAAGCTCAGCTAGTCGCTCAGTGACTAAGGGATCAGTTACAGGAGCGAGAGGAGTCTGCTTGGAGACTGCGGGTGTTCTGTAGGGGTCTCGAGATTGCCTGGTGCTTGATGAGCCAGAGTGTTGATCCCGATGGGCCTCAGTCTGAGACCCCTTATGTACAGATTTCTCTTTGCTGTGCTCCTATTGAGAAGGAGGATCGCGAGGATATGAGGGCTGGTTATAAGTTTTTCTCTGGTGTGATGACTCTCGGCGGTGGTAGTCTCGATCGTCGGATTCATCTCTATCTCGACGCTTGCCGGAGCCCGAATCCCGGCCAGATTGGTAGAAAATCGATGACCCACGAAGGCGGTCAAATCCAAGTGTATGCCCCATGTCACCTACACAAAATTCAAATAACGATGAGTTAGCAAGGATTAGAGTGACAACAGAATTTTAAGTGCAACGTGAAGTGCATTTGTTTGTGTGTGTCCTAGTGTTTCCCCCCGATGGACCAGTTTCTTTACTAATAGGAGTTTTTTCTCCCTGGTTTTGGGCTTCAACGCTTGTATCGCCTCTCGCTAGCGAATTAAGCTTAAGGGCCTTTGGATCATTGGAGCCATAGTTGAGAAGATCTTCCGGTATGGTGAGGTTCGACAGGCCCTTTAGAGAACTTTCAAAGTGCCGAGAGGAAGCTTCTTTCTCCGCTGGAATAAGGGTAACTTTAGAAGTTCCACCCACCGTTTTCTTCCTCAGCTTATAGGTCAGTTTCTTCTTCCTCTTCAAAGAGGAAGGCGACATTTCAATGTCATGAACTTCAACTATTGGGTCCCGGGATGGACTAACATTTTTGCCCTGTGCTTCGGGCATTTCGGTTTCTTTAATCTCCCCCTCCTCTGGCGTCTCAGGGGCGTTGTGTGCTGAGGACTCGGCCTTCTTCTTTCCTTTGCCTGAAGCAGGCTTGGGTATTGAAACACCTTAAGGGAGGCTTATTCGGCGACCTTCTGCCAACAATTCGAAATTTGAAAGCGACTCATTTGAAATGAGTGATCTGATGTCCTGGTCTTCCACGGGAATGGCACGAATAGCTTCGACTGCCTCAAAGTACCCAAAGCCTTCGGGACGTGGGTTGATACCTGAAAAAATGAATAAAGAGTCAGAAACGATGTAAATCTTGGCAAATTCAAGTATCGATCAGGAAAAAGAACTTACTTCCTTCTACCCATCTTCTGGCGAAGCCGGGGGCAACACAAATAGAACCACTCTTGTTTATACTAGGCAAATTTACTCTATGCCCCGGTCATGGCATTTGTTAAGCGATTCGAGAAACATGAAAGATGTGCTATCCGTCCGTCTCTTGATGCGATAAATGTATCGGATATTGCTCGGAGTCGGAAGCCTGAAGAGGACACTCATAAAGAGGATGCAAGTGTCGTATATGAATGCGTGGCTGTTCGGATGCAGTTGCGATGGGGCATCTCAATATACTGCAACATGTCTCGAAGAAATGAGTTGAATGGTGGCACGCCGCCAACCCAGCACATAAATCTGTTGCAAGCTGTGTATCCGACTGGGGGCAAGTGTAGACGATCACGCCCCGATGGAACTAACACATCATCGAAGGGGATTCCATGGACAGAGCATATCCGACGAAGTGTACTTTCATTAATCTTTGAGGTAGTGAATCGATTGGGTCATCTAAGAAAATAGCTGCCTCCAAAGCGTCGGGAGCCAAGTCGACAGATGCAGTCGCAGGGCTCGGTAAGTCCTGAGCAGGGGTAGTTGATGGATTTGAAGTTCCTATAACTTCTTATCGAGAGGATGGCCTAGGTCTATCGGAGAACATAGCAGAGCTTGATTTCCTAGATATCTCTAATGGAGATTAAATCTGATAAGGCACCTATTTGAACTATACTTGAAAAACAATCGACATTAGACTTAATGACATAAATATTCCCCCGTGTGGTGTGTGAACTAGTCCGATCATTCCAATGTAAGTGTCGGGCAGTGAAAAGACACTGGATTGATTAAATAAGTCTAAGTTGAATTGTTGCGTTCGAAGACCGTCATCGCTAATCGTCTACGAAAGCTTGTCGTAAGACGGTTTATGTTTTGAACTCGACATCATCGCTACATTTGAAAGGTTATTAATTGTTAAACAAGTTAAAGTCCAAATTGTCAGTTGTTCAAACACGGGATTTATCAGTCCGGATTGTCTGATATGCTTTGTTGTTTGAGTCCGTCCTTGTTCATTATCCTATGTCCAGGCATAAAGTATGTATTTAGTCAATAATGCATTAGGTTCGACTTGTGTTACTATTGTACACAACCCTCCTACCTAACCACTTCATCGTTCGACATTCAACTAGGTATGCCGAACCACAATCATGCCGAGCCACCTCGCTCGGCATTCTGCCCTCAAGAACAAACACTCTCCTACCATTCATTATTACAGTTCGGCATGCAGCAAGACATGCCAAACCGCAAGCATGCTGAGCCACACCATTCGGCATGCAACTCTTCCTCTTCACCGTTCGGCGTGCGACAAGTCATGCCGAACCGTGCTCGTGCCGAGCCGCATCGTTTGGCATTCTGTCCTTAACGCCACTTTTACTCCTTTCCTCCGTCCCTACCAACCGGCATGACCGAGCCATGTCGCTCAGTATTCTACCTAACTACTACTTCTTTCCTGATTTTCCCTCCAATCTCGGTCGGCATAAAGAAATTATGTCGAGCCATGGCTGTGCCAAGCCGTGGCTGTGCCGAGCCGTATCGCTCAGCACATTAAACCATAACTCCATTTCTACTCTGGTACTTCCCTCCGTCGCTCGGCATAAGGAGGTCATGTCGAGCCGCAACGTTACTTCTTCCACCTCCTCTCTCCTTCAAGCACCTCCAACATCCACTACTCTCCTTCGCTCTGCCTAGCCTTAAACTGTTCTAAACAACAATGCTTCGCCCTCAATTCTTGTTCCACACGATTCCTAACGACCTCGATTTTACAGAGATTCACGATCTCGAATCTCATGCTAGTTTTCCTGTTCAGGGTGTAGTGTTTAGAAGAAAGGTCGTTACCTAAAGAACGAGTAGAAACTTAAGGAGATTCTAGAGTAGGAGACGAGGCAACGTATGGAGTTTGGGGGAGGAAGGGAAGGTAGTTTGTTGAAGTCTGTTGGGAGTCGAGTTAGTAGTCTCTGAAAAGTAGAAGTAAAAAAGAAAAAGAAGAAGGAGTATCGGCTTAAATAGAGAGAGGGGAAGTTGAATGGGCCGTGACCGGTAGAACCGGTCAATGCACTCCCCTCGTTCGGCATTATTTCGTTCGGCGTTGGCATGTCGCTCGGCATACAATGCCTCGATCTACATTCAGGGAAAAATACTATCGAGGAGACTAAGCCAAAGCTCGAAGCAAAACACGGAGAACTCGTGATTCAAAGCGCATCATGTTCGACCAGATGAGACACTTTGGGAGGCAAGGGTTACTTGGAGGTTTGACCAGGTAACTAGAGACATGGCATTTGTGCGCCATTTAGCATCCAGCGCCATTCGGCATGGCGTTCTCGTTTGGCACAACTGGGTCGCTCGGCATTCTAGCCTCGACCGTCATTCTAGCCTCGACCGGCATCCAGCCTCGACCGGCATTCAGGCCTCGCCCGGCATTCAAGCCTCGGCCGGCATCTAGCCTCACCCGGCATTCAAGCCTCGGTCGACATTCAGCCTCGTCCGACATCCAGCCTCGCTCGACATTCACGCCTCGCTCGGCATTCCAGCCTCGACCGGCATTCAAGCCTCGTTCGGCATTCACGCCTCGCTTGGCATTCCAGCCTTGCTCGGCATTCCATCCTCGTTCGACACATGGCCTCGCTCGGCATGAGCATGTTGTTCGGCATCTCCCCTTAGTCGACATCGGATCTCATTCGGCCTACACATCTCACTCAACACACTGCCTCGTTCGGCCTAGAGACATGATTCGGCATTTGCCGCTCGGCACATAGAAGTCATTCATTTTGGGCCGAGGTATCTTGCTACTAGGCCCATCATGGAAGTCCAACCCATCTTCGTCTATAAAATGAGAGGCAGGGGCATAGTGAAAGGGACCTTTTTTAGAGAACACCGGGGATACTCTATTGCATTCAAGACTCGTTCAAGACTTATTTTCTTTGCTTAACAATTGTAATCAAGTAGTTGGTGTACGGATTGTATCTGTTATCGATTATTGAGAAAAGCAATAAAGATTAACCTCAAAGAGGACATAGGCAGTTACGCCGAACCAATATAAATCTGGTGTTCTTGTTTTCTGCATTTAAATTAGCATATTGTTCTCTGTTTAAATTTACTTTATTAATATCTCTACACAATCTCCCTTAAGAGTGTTAGTGACCAATTCTGGTGCTAACACATATCATAAATAATAATAGTACAATCTTCGTCTTCGTCCTTCAAAAATAAAGTCTTCAACCCTTAAATGCTCAGGCTGACACAAGCGAATTGAAAAGGAAAAATACTCGAGTCAAAACACTCGAGTCAAAACTAAAGGATCTTATGTAAGTTAAATCAACGGTAAATAAATATGAGTGGAACGGTGTTAGAGACGTTTACGGGGTTTGACATCTCCTATCCAGTGTCTAATGTGAGTGCAATAACTTAAGAGATGTTTGAGATTTCCATCTCCTAAGGATCCGTTAAACTATCTACTATGTAGTACAATACGCTATTATAATATGTCTATAGTAAAGTAAAAGTATTAAAATAGCGTTAAGACATTACCCATATCCCCCTTAACAAGTTTTATATATTCCCATAGTCTATACAGTACTATAGGTTCCTCCGTGAGGTTTACCCGGAGGGCACCCCATAGGTATGGTACAAAACAAACCCGTAGAAGGGCTCTAGGGTATGTGAATATGACACTCGAGGCAATGCCACGGTAGATATAACAATTTCGGATCCGGATTGGTGGTAACACATAGAAGCTACTACCGCCCACCTCTGACACCCAAATCAAATCAAGGGTGGCCACCAAATCAATCACAAAATAATAGAATGGTATCGAAGAAATGTGTTTCATAAGAGGAACGACCTCACTTGGCCCAGCATGACTCCTGTTTTAGTCACATCTAAGCTCACTCACGGGAGTCAGGGTCAAGTCAATACCTCATACATAAATCGTTCACAAACCATCCTACTTCATTTCAGGAATCTCCACCACGTACACAATTGTTACAGTGGTTTTCGGTATTGACAGAGAGTATGACAATATCCGATCCCAGTCTCTTTAACAACCAAACTATAACGACCCGATTTTTCGAGGCATGAAAATCAAAATCAATACGTCCACTGTATCAAATGCCGAACAATCGAATGCCGGAAAACCGAACCACTTGGGTTAAAGAAGGAGGTAGAAGAAGAAATAGAAACCATATTAGAATCTCACAATCGCAGCGGAACAATATATAATAGATAAATGATTAATCTTTAAACAAAGAACTATATCTATTTATACAATACAACATCAGAGTACAACAACATTTATAGCACACAACTGGACAGTTGTATTAACTTGTCCTCACAAAACTGACCATGTAGTTAATCAGATACAACGGTATATACATCAAATACGTGTGATACGTCTTGCCATACAACTTATCTCCTAAGCTCCACGGCATCCTTTCCTGTATTCTATAATACTCGGTCTGACCCGAGCATTATAGTTAAATAACACTCGAGTCAGTCTGGAAAACCAGCGTGAGTAAACACACTCAATTGGATTATTAATTTTTACAAAATCTTTTGAAATCAAAGGTATCTCGTAAGACCATGCCATAAATAAACATGCCGGGTTTTTACCTTACGATAACCAAAACATTTTTATCAAATCCATCTGATATTATAATAGTGTCTTTAAAAAGTAAAATAGAATCTAACTGAAATGCTTGCATCTCACATTTCAGCAATAGTTGGGCACAATCAAAACCGTACAGGCGCTTATTTTAGATTGGATTCCATACAATGGCAGAGCTACTGGAGTACCACCCGTCACAGTACGTGGTCTAAATCACTGTACCGAGGATCAACCTCGATCCCCTGTATCACAAGACCGGAGCCACCCCTTACTGGGTAGTCTGAATAAGTTCACCCAACGGTTGGGGTCAGCAACCGCCCACACAGCTGAAATAAAGGGACATCTAGACAGAGGTGACCTTACCCTAATTGGTTGCTAGCCACTCAGCCTCGTGTGCACCTCCCTGGTTTTAGCCATTCCCGGTTGATGAGGATCGAGGCTATGTGTTACCTTTTTAGCACACATTCATTTGGAATGCTCACCATCCTCCTAACGATGTTCTGATAGCATTCGTCCATACAAGTCCGTTCCGGGTACGAACGGAACCGAAGGCACTACTCCTACTACATCCATTTTGGAACCACCCTCAAGATTAGTAGCGATTACCACTTGCAGTTCACTGCTCCGTCTTCGACTCCAAGCTCTTGTCTTCCTCACGAAAACATTCAAACCGGATTGAAGTAGTTTTCGAGAAATTAATCCCGATCTCGGTTTCTTCGAAACGATCAGCGCATTGACCGATATTGATAATCAATTATTTACCTATCAAATAACATCCACAAACAACCATCAAACATTAATAATTTCCCAAATTATTCATTTTCAAAACATCTTCGCAAGATATTTTCCCCACTCTTAAAAAATTGTTTCAAATCACCTTTCACTCGCAGAATAAATTCCCAAATATTGTTTATTTCCACTGAAAATTACCAAGTCTAAATACTTTAGATTTAAAATAATTTAAATCACTTTATTCTAAAATATACCTTAAACATTTAAATTAAAACCACTTAAACACTTTGTTCAAAAATAAATACTTTAAAAATATTTATAATAAAAACTACTTAAAATGCTTTATTTAAAATACTAGTTGTGAAATTTAATAATAACTTTTCATGTAAAACTTTATGCCAAAACAAATTTAAATTTAAAAGTTATTCTATAAGGTATAAATATTAAATAATAATTTTAAAAACATAATACTAGTTAAACCTTTAAAATAAAATCTACTATAATAAACATTTAGTTTAAAATTCCAATACAATTTAAAATAGTAAAATTTCTTGAAAACATTCTTTTAAAACTATTTTAAAACCTCTAACTTATACTTGGAAATCTTTCTTTGAAAATATACTCGGCTTTTCAGATAAATACACTTCCCTTTCCATACCTTCAAAATAAATCACTATTTATTTGGAACAAATCATCCTTCTTTTACATTACAGTTTCAAACACTAAATCAATTTTCAGTTTGATTTTCAGAATTAACTCCATTTAAAATAAATTTCTTTACTTATCCAATTTTATTTCAAAATTAATTAATTTCAGATTTAACTTCTTTATTGTGATTTAAAATCTTATTTAAACCGAAAATACCAATTTTGTACTTTTTTCGAAATTCTTCTTAAACCTTCACAAATTATTTCAAACCTTGAATTTTTAAAAGCAAATCCTTTACTACTTTAAATAATATCACTTAAGTTTAAAAATCCACTTATTCTAACTTATTCAAAAATCTCCTTTCCCATACATGGAATTTATTTATTAGAATTTAAAAATCAACTTTTTTTTCAAAATCGTTCTTTAATTTATCCAAATTCTCTATAATTATTTTACTTAAAAATTCTCTCCTTTACTTTCCCTTCAAAAATCCAATCTACATATTTGATAACTCAGTATGCCCAAAAATATTCAATCAAATCATAGCATCCATTTATTTCCAATTACCAATGTAATCTATCACAGATTATCCAATAAATTATAACACATAATATTTAAACAATCTAAATATATATGAGGAATCCAGTTGGATCCCTCCAACATGTTTTCCCACATCCACAGATGTTAGCATAATATAAAATACCGATTCCACTTCGAGGTGCAATATCGCGGTATATGGGATCATCTGCAACTATGCGGGGCGCATAGGGTCCCATCTGCTATATAATGCGGTAAATCAATCACTCCGATATATTCTATATATACTACTATATATATATTATCACATCTAGACTGATAAAAATTATCAATGAAATCAAACAACCAATAGTTGAAATTTAACTATTTAAATTTAAATGGTATTCCAAATGAGTGAGATTAACTCACCTTTGATTTTTAACTTGCAGTCTGATCCAACCCGGCTTGTCTCTTCACGATTTTGTACCTTGTATACACATTATATGATTTATTAATATTCAAACTAATCGAATGATCAATCGAAACATAAATTACCATTTATTAGTTTAGTTGAACTAATATTTAATTTTAAACTAATTTTCCCTTAAATAAATTCTTTATTGACCAAAATAATTATATAAGTTAATTAAATAAGTTAATTTCCAATAATACATCATTTTAAAATACCTAGTAAATTAAAAATATGTATATGCATATTTACTTTATTGAAACTACGTATATGCTTAAAACTGGTATAGATCCCAAGGTCATTTTATAAGCTTCCAAATAATTTAAAATTCTATATTTATTTTCTTTCTTTTGGATATGAAACTTTATCTTACTTGTTAAAATAAAATCTTATCTATATATATTTACAAAGTCCGACTTAAACAAATTGTTGAAGCCACATTATATTTCCTCTGTTTCGTTCATCCAGCAGATTTAGTAGATTAAATTCAAAAATCGAAGACCAAACTATGATATGTACATATACGAATCAAATGATTACTCACCCAATGGCTGACGCCACCCCCTTCGCTCTGCACCCCGCCGTTCAAACTACCTCCTCGAACGTAGTCCCAAAACGTAGCCAAAAAGCACTACTGTCACCACCATCACCCAGCTCTGGATGCCGCTCGACCACCCCACATGCCACTATGGCCGCTACCCTTCCTTACACAGGCGCATACGCGAGTGTACATCCACCTAGTTGCGACTACTCTCGAATCGCGGCTACCACGATTCACCTTCACGAACGCGCGCGGCGATGGATCCCTCACCCTTACCAGCCTCGCCGCACTCGGGCTCGCCATCTCCAAAACCCATACGACTTCGCCTTCTACTTCCCAATTTGCTCGACTCCACCAAACCCATGTCGCATCCTCCACGATTCATCACCGATCGAAGGTAAAGCAAGAGTAGGAATTTAGGGACAAGCTTCAATTTCTTATTACGTGGATTGATTTTGATTCGTTGCGTACTCAGGTCTGGGTTGCGAAACTAATGCATGACTTTGAAGAGGACGAACTTACAAATTCATTGTATGAAAGAAGAAAAAAAGAAGACGAGCGAAAGTTCACTCAGCACTTTATTATTTTGATTTATGAACGAATTTGAACATGGGAGAAAACTGTTGTTCCCTATTAATTTTCTTCGTTCCCTTATTTATTTTTTATTTTAAAGAGAAAGAGGAACACGTGTTAACAGGGTGGACACGCGTTACACCAGGGGAACACGTGTTTGAATAAGAAAACTTTTTGTCAAAACAATTTGAATATCAATATTATTTAAATTTAAAATTTAAATCGTCTCAAAATCACCATCTACAATTTTGACTTCCTATCGAGGCATGCTGCCAGAAGTTCATAATGTTATATCCCTATTTCAAACGCAATGGAAAAGGTTTCGAGTCCTAATTCTATCGTATGAAGATGATAGCTTTTTGGACCTAGTTTTTATATTAAATTTTCGATATAAATTTCAGCGCGTTTATATATTGTACGATCATATGACAACTCCAAATGTTACGAAAATTGAAATCCGATAATAATACACTATTACGGATCCAATGTAACATGTTCCATCGAAATCCGAGACTGTTCCTCGGAAGGCTATTTTTAAATACCAATTTAAACAATATATTTTTAAATATGAACAAACTGCTTTTAAATTTGATTTTAAAAGTTCTATTACCTTCACTATTGTTAATACAAATTTTATAAGCCTTTAAACTATTTCTAACAATCTTAAAACTCTAGATTTAATAATTTACCCAACTTCCAATTAATAAATCCAATAAATTTAATTATTCTAATAAATAGTGATACTTAAAATTCATGTTAAACTAATGTTCAAATATTTAAAATCAATTAAATATCCCAATTTCAAATATCTAAAAATCCCGGGTCGTCACATTCCTCCTCCCTTAAAAGAATTTCGTCCCCGAAATTCCCAGTTAAAGGAATGGTCCAATACCCGTAACTACTTTCCCAATCCAAATAGTTTTAACAACTTATCAATCATCTTTTTATAAAAGACCCATTATCATTATTGTAACTTCCCAAACTCTCTTCCATAGTTTCCAAACAACATTACTTATTTAACCATTTCAAATTTTAATTTAAAACCAAATTTAAATTATCAAATTTTCTCAAAATTTTCTAACTCCCTAAATTTTCAAAAAATTTCGCCAGCGTCTCTTTTGCACGACTAGCTCGGTACAACTACAAAATGCCTCTACGGGCCCCCAAATTCAAAAAGAAAACAAAGCCAAGTGGCTAGACCAGAAAACCATCAAATTTCATACAAAAACTTAAATACATACCTTTTGTCGGGCCATAAAATGTTATCTTTTGAAATCAAAAATCCCAATTTCCTTTTTGCTATTAATTACCTGCACCCTACTCAGTACAATATCCAATCATAGCATTCAAATTTATTTTATACTTTTCTTTATAGAAGTTTCAATATCTATTTCATTCAAATCCGTACGATGCACATATATTATCCGTACGCAATACCAAATTCGATCGCTCGCTCGATCACACAATTTCATCTCCGAACTAGTATCATCCATCCGACTTCCTAGTGCGGACTCAGATCTGGTTTCTTGATCAGAAACCATCATTCTCCTTGCATGACCGCAAAATATCATAGAGAATTTCCAAAATCAATCAAAATCCATATCCAGAGTTCACCATCGAAAATCGAATGAGAAATCCCAACTCGGATCGATATAAGTATCTTAAAATTCTGTGCTCGACTCTGCATCAAATCGCTATGCGGATAAAATAATATATGTACATCCTACGTATTTATCTCCAATTGATTATTGGTTATATCGATTCTCTTTTATTCATATTCATTTTGATTTCTATTCACTATTTATAACCATCCCTTTCACAACTTCCAGTTTAAATTTCATCCAATTATTAACTTAGTATGTTTTCAATACCAAATTTACTTAAGAACTTTCACCCTTAACTTTTATTAAGTTTAATATAAGCATTTTATATACTCTTATGTTATTACTTTCACTTACCACTTGGTTTTTATCTACGTTTAATCAAATTGGATTCCAATTCCATATAGATTCAATTTGCTTCAATTTACTATTTAATTTCAAATCTCAATACTTTTTCCCAATTTTCATCCAGATTTTCATCTTCAATTCTACTTGAATTCGATTCATCTTCAAACTCTAAATATTGAATTTTATCAACTATCTTCCATTCACAACTGGTTCATATCATTATTTTGAATTAATTCCACTTACCAATTTATTTTAAATCTCAAACAATTTCTTATTTCCAAACTTTTATAATTTTAGTTCACCTCCAATTAATTTTATAACTTCACTTTATTTTACACATTTTAAATTAAATATCATCCCAATATACAATTTCAATTCATCTGGTTACCCTCTTGAATCAATTAGTTTACTCGTTAATTTTGTACCAGTCCTTTATTTTATTTAGTCAAATCTTGACTAACTTCCATTACACACAATTCAAATTAACTCCGAATATTCAGTTTCCAATTCTATTTACTTACAAATGCAAATTCATTTTTCTATCCACAATTTTATTTAAGTAACTATTTCTCTTAGTTTCCTTAGACTTTCTTTAAATTCACTTTTACTTAACTATATTTAATTACATTCCAATTTAATTTAGATTTTAAATTTCTATAAGTTTTCGATTTATTTCCATTCCACATACTAACCTTATTTAGTTTACTTCATTTAATTGGCTTTCCTTTCTAACTTTATTCACTAGCCACACTTACTTTTATTTAACCCCTTGTCAAGTTAAATCTTATTCTACAAATTTCAAATTTTATAAATTATCAAACTTAGTTTTATTCTATAAATATTTTAAACCAACTCCAGAGTATTTTAAACAATTACTCATGTTTCAAAAGCATTTTTGAAATCAATTATATCCAAAATCTTTTGGTATCAAATTATCTCTTGAATTTTAAATCCAAACTCAGTTTTGCAAACACTCTAGTTTAAACAATTTAAAACAATTTGGTAGCAATTCCTCTCTTGGAAACTCAAAAATGAACATCGATGATGCTGTAGTCATCACCGAAGTTATTTTTCGACGACCGAAGAGAGTTCAATGATTTTATTCTTTTCGAAAACCCTTTTTAAATATTTTGAAATTCCAAATCTCACCAGATTTCAAATCCAATTCAAAAATATTTCCAAAATAATATCACTATTATTTCTCTGAAACCTTTGAAAACCACTTTCAAATTCAAAGGAATTTAAATTTCCCAAATTTTCAAATTTCAATTCCTTTCAAAAACATTATCAAATATTTATCTGGAATTCTATTGCAAATTATAAATCACATCTGCAATTTACATTTTCAAATCCCATTTGTATATGAATTTATTTCTTAGCTTATAGGTACGATTTCAATTTTTTATTCAACTTTTACACAACAATGATAATAATTTAATATTGTCACTTCCTAACAACCAAGCAACCATATATAACTATAATAATTTACGAATTTTTTTATATTTTTATATAGGAAAATAATTTGGATAAAATTATTTCATCTACCCTATTTTAAAACAATACCGTATCAGTTTATCTTATTTAAGAGTTTAGAAACCCCTATCGATGACATGGCGTCTCGCGTATCGACCATAATCCATAAACACTCAACCGATAAGTCAACACAATATAAAAATAATTTTTATATTCACTAAAAAATACACGCTCATATCTATTAGTACACTCAAACTCATTCTAGAGTAATCTCCACATAGCCAAGGTTCTCGCTTAACCTTTAGCTCTGATACCAATCTGTAACGACCCAATTTTTTGACGCTCGAAAATCGACATCAATATGTCCACTGTATCAAATGTCGAACAATCGAATGCGGGAAAATAGAACCATTTGGGTTAAAGAAGAAGGAGATAGAAGAAGAAATAGAAACAATATCAGAATCTCACAATCGCAGTGGAACAATATATAATAGATAAATGACTAATCTTTAAACAAGGAACTATATATGTTTATACAATACAACATCAGAGTACAACAACATTTATAGCACACAACTGGATAGTTATATTAACCTGTCCTTACAAAACTGACCATGCAGTTAATCAGACACAACGGTATATACATCAAATATGTGTGATACGTCTCGCCATCCAACTCGTCTCCTGAGCTCCACGACATCCTTTCCTGTGTTCTATAATACTCGATCTGACCCGAGCATTATAGTAAAATAAAACCCAAGTCAGTCTGGAAAACCAGCGTGAGTAAACACACTCAACTGGATTATTGAAGTTTCCAAAATCTTTTGAAATCAAAGGTATCCCGTAAGATCACGCCACAAATAAACATGCCGGGTTTTTACCTTACGATCACCAAAACATTTTTATCAAATCTGTTTTATATTATAATAGTGTCTATAAAAAGTAAAATAGAATCTAGCTGAAATGCTTGCATCTCACGTTTCAGCGATAGTTGGGCACAATCAATATCGTAGAGGCGCTTATTGGAGACTGAATTCCATACAATGGCAGGGCTACTGGGGTACCGTCCATCACAGTACGTGGTCTAGATCACAGTACCGAGGATCCACCCTGATGCCCTACATCACAAGATCGGAGCTACCCCTTACTGGGTAGTCCGAATAAGTTCACCCCGTGGTTGGGATCAGCAACCGCCCACACAGTCGAAATAAAGGGACATTCAGACAGAGGTGACCTTATCCTAATTGGTTGCTAGCCACTTAGCCTTGTGTACATCTCCCCTATTTTAACCATTCTAGGTTGATGAGGCTCGAGGCTATGAGTTACCTTTGTAGCACACATTCACTTAGAATGCTCACCGTCCTCATAACAAAGTTTTGATAGCATTCGTCTATACAAGTCCATTCTGGGTTCGAACGGAATCGAAGGCACTACTCCTACTACATCCATTTTGGAATCACCCTTAGGATTAGTAGCGATTAGCCCTTGTAGTTCACTGCTCCATCTTCGACTCCAAGCTCTTGTCTTCCTCACGAAAACATTCAAACCAGATCGAAGTGGTTTTCGAAAAATTAATCCCGATCCTGGTCACTTCGAAACGATCAGCGCATTGGCCAATATTGATAGTCGGTTATTTAACTATCAAATAACATCCAAAAACAACCATCAAACATTAATAATTTTCCAAATTATTCATTTTCAAAACATCTTCGCAAGATATTTTTCCCACTCTTAGAAAATAGTTTCAAATCACCATTCTCTCGCGGAATAAATTCCTAAATATTGTTTATTTCAACTGAAAATTACCAAGTCTACATACTTTAGATTTAAAATAATTTAGATCACTTTATTCTAAAAATATACCTTAAACATTTAAATTAAAACCACTTAAACACTTTATTCAATAATATATACTTTAAAAATATTTATGATAAAAACTACTTAAAATGCTTTATTTAAAATACCAGTTATGAAATTTAATAATAATTTTTCATGTAAAACTTTAAGCCAAAACATATTTAAAATTAAAAGTTATTCTACAAGGTATAAATATTAAATAATTATCTTTAAAAACATAATACTAGTTAAACCTTTAAAATAATTACTACTATAATAAACATTTACTTTAAAATTCTAATACAATTTAAGATAATAAAATTTCTCTAAAACATTCTTTTAAAACTATTTTAAAACCTCTAACTTATACTTGGAAATATTTCTTTGAAAATATACTCGGCATTTTAGAGAAATTCACTTCCCTTTCCACACCATTAAAATAAATCACTATTTCTTTTTAACAAATCATCCTTCTTTTAAATCACGGTTTCAAACATTAAATCAATTTTCAAATTGATTTTCAGAATTAGCCCCATTTAAAATAAATTTCTTTACTTATCCAAATTTATTTCAAAACTCATTAATTTCAGATTTAACTTATTTATTATGATTTAAAATCTTATCTGAACCGAAAATACCAATTTTATACTTTTTTCGAAATTCTTCTTTATCCTTCCCAAACTATTTTAAACTTGAATTTTTTTAAAAAAATCCTTTATTCCTTTAAGTAATATCACTTAAGTTTAAAAATCCACTTATTCCCATTTATTCAAAAATCTGCTTTCCCATACATAAAATTTATTTATTAGAATTTAAAAATCAACTTTTTTTTTCTGATTCATTCTTTAATTTATCCAAATTCTCTATAATTATTTTACTTAAAAAATTTCTCCTTTACTTTCCCTTCATAAATCCAATCTGTATATGTGATAACTCGGTATACCCAAATATATTCAATCAAACCATAACATCTATGTATCTCCAATTATCAATGTAATCTATCACAGATTATCCAATAAATCACAACATAGAATATTTAAACAATCTAAATATTTTTGAGGAATCCAGTTGGATCCCTCCAACCTGTTTCCCTGCATCCACAGACGTTAGCACAATATAAAATATCAATTCCACTTCGAGGTAGAATATCGCGGTATATGGAATCATCTGCTATTATGCGGGGCACATAGGGTCTCCTCCGCTATATAATGCGGGAAATCAATCACTCCGATATATACTATATATACTACTATATATATACTATCACATCCAGACTGATAACAGTTATCAATGAAATCAAACAACCAATAATTTAAATTTAACTACTTAAATTTAAATGGTATTCCAAATGAGTGAGATTAACCCACCTTTAATTTTTAACTAGCAGTCCGATCCAACCCGGCTTGTCTCTTCACGATTTGGGACCTTGTATACACATTATATGATTTATTAATATCTGAACTAATCGAACGATCAATCGAAAAATAAATTACCATTTATTAATTAATTGAATTAATATTTAATTTTAAACTAATTTTCCCTTAAATAATTTCTTTAGTGGCCAAAATAATTATATAAGTTAATCAAATAAGTTAATTTCCAATAATACATCATTTTAAAATACCTAGTAAATTAAAAATGTGCATATGCATATTTACTTTATTAAAACTACGTATATACTTAAAACTGGTATAGTTCCCAAGGTCATTTTATAAGCTTACAAATAATTTAAAATTCTATATTTATTTTCTTTCTTTTGGAAATGAAACTTTATCTTACTTGTTAAAATGAAATCTTATCTATATATATTTACAAAGTCTAACTTAAACAAATTGTTGAAGTCACATTATATTTCCTTTGTTTCGTTCATCCAGTAGATTTAGTAGATTAGATTCAAAAATACAAGACCAAACTATGATATGTACATATACAAATCGAATGATTACTCACCCAACAGCTGACGCCACCCCCTTCGCTCTGCTCCCCACCATTCAAACTTCCTCCTCGAACACAGTCCCAAGACCTAGCCAAAACGCATTGCTGTCACCACTATCACCCAGCTCTGGATGCCACTCGACCACCCCACATGCCACTACGGCCGCTACCCTTCCTTATACAGGCGTGTACGTGAGTGTACATCCACTCAGTCGCGACTACTTTCGAATCGCGACTACCACGATTCACCTTCACGAACGCGCACGGCGATGGATCCCTCACCCTTACCAGCCTCGCCGCACTAGGGTTCGCCTTTGCCAAAACCCATACGACTTTGCCTCCTAATTCCTAATTTGCTCGACTCCACTGTCGATTCCACCAAACCCATGCTGCATCCTCCACGAGTCATCACCGATCGAAGGTAAAGCAAGAGTAGGAACTTAGGGGCAAGCTTCAATTTCTTATTAAGTTGATTGATTTTGATCTGATGTGTACGTGGGTCTGGGTTGTGAAACTAACATATAAATTTAAAGAGGATGAACTTACGAATCCATCGTATGGAAGGAACAAAAAGAAGACGAACGAAAGTTCACTCGGTACTTTATTATTTTGATTTGCGAATGAATTTGAACTTGGGATAAAACTGTTATTCCCCATATATTTTTTATTTTAAAGGGAAAGAGGAATGCGTGTTAATAGGGTGGACACGCGTTACACCGGGGGAACACGTGTTTGAATGAGAAAATTTTTTGTCAAAACAATTTGAATATCAATATTATTTAAATTTAAAATTTAAATCATCTCGAAATCACCATCTACAGTTTTGACTTCCTATCGAGGCATGGCGCCAGGCGTTTATAGTATTATATCCCTATTCCGAATGCAATGGAAAAGATTTCGAGTCTTAATTCTATCGTATGGAGAAGATAGCTTTTTGGACCCAGTTTTTATATTAAATTTTCGATATAAATTTCAGCGCGTTTACATATCGTATGATCACACGACAACTTCAAATGCTATGTAAATTGAAATCCGATAATAATACACTATTACGGATCCAATGGAACTGGTTCCGTCGAAATCCAAGACTATCCCTCAGAAGGCTATTTTTAAATACCAATCTAAACGATATATTTTTAAAACTGAACAAACTGCTTTTAAATTGAATTTAAAAGTTCTATTACCTCCAATATTGTTAATACATATTTTAAAAGCCTTTAAACTATTTCTAACAAGCTTAGAACTCCAGATTTAATAATTTACCCAACTTCTAATTATTAAATCCAATAAATTTAATTATTCTAATGAATAGTGATACTTGAAATTCACGTTAAACTAACTTTCAAATATTTAAAATCAACCAAGTATCCCAATTTCAATTATCTAAAAATCCTGGGTCGTCCCACAAACGCTTATTTCACAACGGATGGTTCTCTTACATTTCAAAAGTCAATTCATAATTGATATCAAAATATCATATTCAATTTCAAATCATATGTCTTCGAAATCATATTCACTATCAAAATTATATTCGCTTTCACAATGATATTCACTTCCAAATCATATCACTTTCAAAAATCATATTTACTCTCAAAGTCATATTCAATTTTGAATTTATCAATAAGATATGTTAATTAAATCCTTGTTCAAAATCATCCTATTACACAAATATGTCATTTTCAAAAGGCATCAATTCCAAATTCTAACTTAGGTTGTATCATCATCAAGAATTTAAATATAAATACTTCAACATTACATAGTTTAAAATTTTAAAAAATGGTTTAGATGGTCTTAAATAGTTTTACTAGTTTAAAAGTTATTTATATAAATTAAAATAGTTTAAAAGTTATTTATATAAATTAAAATAGTTTAAATAGTAAATAGTTTTTAAATAGGTTTAAATTCGATTTAATTAGATTTAAATTGATTTAAATAGTTTTAAAATATATTAAATAGATTTTATTAGTTTTAAAATATTTTAAATAGATTAATTATAGATTTAATTGATTTAAATTATAGTAAGTATATTTTTAAATAGATTAAATAAATTTAAAATAAATTGAATAGATTAAATTTATATTAAATAGATTTAAAATAGATTAAATAAATTTAATTAGTTTAAAATAAGTACAAATAGATTAAATTAGATTTAATGGGTTATAATAGATTAAATAAGTTAAAAATATTTTTAAGTTGATAAAATAGATTTCAAAGTTATATCTAAAAAAATTCAATACTTTAATTCCAAGAAAGTCATTTATCTTTGACACTCCAGCTTTGAAATTCCGATTCAAATCCTTTAAACGATTCATTTAATCAATTTCAATTTCAACATTACACTTGGATTATCGAAATAATTCACTTTTATATAAATTAATTTCTATTTCGAAATGCCAGTTAACTAAATTCAAAATTTAAAGATTAACAAATCATTTACATTTAACCAAACCAGTGTCTGTATATAATTTTCTACCATAGGGTCAAGTGATACGGATATTTATCATTTCAATCCGTAATTTAAATTTTTACGGTTATATATCATTTCAAACCGCAATCCTGAATTAAATAAACATCCATAAAATCTTCCGAGTCTATCATTTCAATCCATAATGATTTTTTTCTAATCTATAAATTGTTTGGGTATGTATCATTTCAGCCCATAGGGAACTTGTAGTGTTATAACAATATAAAATACAACATCTACTCATCCAATATCAAAAATCAAACATATATCACAATCATCATCCAAATCAATCAATAAACATCAATAGATAATTGATAATCAATATAGGTATTAAATTGACAAATTTAAAATTCAATATTAAATTAAACGATAATTAAGTGCAATAAAAGTCTAATTTAAGCCAAATGACAATTAAACATACCAAACAATAACCAATAAATTTATAATCACATTATAAATTTGATTTAACTAACATAAGATAATCTAGTTGTTGTGAGTGGCTCAAAGTACTCACTTTTGATTTTAAATTGAATAAAAATCCAAATTAGGGCCCAAAATTCAACAGTTTCAGAATTTGACTAAACATGCGTCAAAACGTCCGGAATTTTGATACGATCCCAATGGAATAAATCGCACGCGAAACGGACTTCGTATGTAAAAGTTATGCAATTTATAACATTTGAATTTAAATAATTTAAATTAAATAACATAACTCATACCAATCGTTCACTTTCTGCCACGTCGCCTTGCTAAAACACGCAATCAAACCCATCGTCTCTCGCTCGAACCAAAGCTAGCCAGCGCCTCTACATCGTCGTTCAGGCCAGCCGCGACCACCAAACCGACATGCCGCCTCATCCAAACCCCTCTACCATCATCAACGACCACCCTCGCCTCGACGATCGATCGGAAATCCCCCAGCCGTCGATTGCCATTCAACCCTAATCGAATTATTGCCGCCGATCCCGCCATCCAATCGCCAAATGAATCACATGGATGGACTCCCCTCGGCCCTCTCTACAACATTGTGTCATTGATTTGACGATCGGTCAAAGTCGATCGCATCCCCACGAACGGCCAAGAAATAATCGTCCTTTTTTGGCCACATAAATCCAAATCAAAAAATGGACTATAGATTTGACTTGCGCTTGTCGAGGGCTTCAAATCGCTATATAATTCGATATAGTTTTGAGGAGTTTGTATTTGAAATTGAATTTGAAATTGAATTTGCAATTTGGGAATTAGGGTTTTGTAATTGGATTTGATTCTACCACTGAGAAGGAGAAGTAGACAGATGAAATTATGTACAGACAAATGGAGTAAGAAACAATTAGGGTTTATAATGAGCTATAAATAGGCAAAGCTAAAAAATAGAATAAATGGACCAGATCAATTGATTTGAAACGACTATGCGACCCAAAATGCCCATTCTGACTCCAAAACAAAAATTGGCCATCCCATATATGAAAATAGATGTTTTCGATAATTTTAAACTTAGTGGAACATGTTTCAAGTCTTAATTCCATCATATGAAGAAGTTAGCTTAAAATCAGCTTATTTCAAATTGATTTCAATTGAATTTAATTAAATTGATTTCTAGGCATATCGAGTCCGTACGATCAACGACAAGTCTGATCGCTACGAAACTTGAAATCTTACAATAATTCACTGTTACGGATCCGAAGAAACTAGTTTCTTCGAAATCCAAGATAGTGGCCAGAATGGTTATTTTCACGTTAATTAAATTTATTATTAATTAGATCATCATTTTTGATTTCTTAGTCATTTAAAATAACTTAAAACAAATTTACACATCAAATTCAGTGTTAATTATTTCACAATTTAAAGTATTCAATTTCAATGTAATTAAATCCAATTATTTATAATTCAATTTCAATAAATTTGTTTAATTTGAATTCAAGCTTTTTATTAAATCCGTTATTACTCTACAGACATAGTTATCATTGATTATATTTCATTACGTTGATAGTTTCTAATTTCCATCTTTTATTTGTATTAACTACTATATTTCATTATATTGAATTTTTGTCAATTTTATTATAATTTAAAATCTTAATCAATAAATTTGTCTTTGTTCATTCTTTTTATTTCCATTAATTATCGCCTTGTAATTGATTAATTAAATTGATAACAAATAACAATTGTCACCATTTCAACATTTAATAACATTTGTAAGTTTATTATTTACAAGCAAATGTTATAGCAACTCACATTACACAAATTTTACCCAATTCAAATCTATTACACATTATTTTATTAATTACTCTTTAAATCCAATGATTAATTAGTACACACATTATTATAATTAATTTACAGTCTATAACCCATTTATGACTTTTAATCATTCTAATTAATTGAAATCACATTCAAAGCATTTATAGATTACCTTAAATTAATATTATTTCATTTTATTCCAGTTATATTCTTATTATTAATCGTAAATTTTTATTTCTATCAACATTTAGTCACAGAACCTTATTGAATTAACTATTTTTAATTATCGAAATTTACAGGTCGTTACATTTAGCTTTGTGTGACCATGACAATCTACACTAACCTTTCTATACTTGGATTCATGCTCTTCTTATAAGTTGTCCGACATTCGAATGAGTATTGCTTCACACTCAACGAACGACTTTGTGGCGGTGAATACAATTTCAATAACCATTCGAGTTTAACTACTCGACTATCATTCCAACCTCTAAATTCATTTGACAATGTCATTGTTGTATATCCTCACTCTCTTCTCATTTGAAGATATCCAAACCAACAAAAATCAATGAAGTCGCCAACAAATAGAACAATACATTACATTCATTATCAATCTTTTAACACGTTCATTTTAAACACTTACGAACATGCACTAAATAAAGATTATCATCCCTAAAATCATGACTCAAGTCTATTCGTCAAGCCCAAACTCAACTATAAAAATATAACAGTAACATATAACATATATGGTGATCATATAGCATAGAAGACAAATCCCACTCACCAAATCCTACGAAACACAAGCTTTAATCTAACCCAACTATGAAGCTCACTTGATTTCAGAAATGCATATCCAATCTTCACCAAAATACAAATTTGAATAGATAGATTTGTAAAGAATGCTTAAACTTAAATTTTGAGATTTTATTTGGAATTTTTTATTAAGATTTGAAAGTGTTATGAAGGTTTAAAGTTTGAAAACCAGTTTTCTTCTCTTGAGAAGATGAAGATGAATAATTTAACGAAGAAGGAGAAGCTTCATTTCAAAATGCTAGTAAGGTTTTCGATTTACAACACCAAGTTATTGAAGTAATTACGTTGCTTAATGTTTACGTAACTATGAATTAGAAAATATAAGTGATATTAAACTGTCGTTTAACATAGTAATTATGTTGATTAATGTTTACATATTTACTAAAAATGCAAATTAGTTGTTTGTAGAAACGCCTAAGTCAAAACCACTTTAAATTTAAACGAAATCCAACACAGAAACAAAAAATAAAGCACTGTAACGTAAAATGCGCATTGAAATTTATGTGGTTCAGATATTAAAGAATCCTACATCCATTGGCAAATATTTTTATTTAGATTGTTTCTTTTCTAGTACAAGCTCGGAATTTAATGGTATATCGTACAATTTTGATAGTATTTAATTCTATGAGTAAAAATTTGATTTCTTTCTCTATTACAGCGCCTTTCCTTTTATAGCAAAAAATGCATCATGTGAATCATCGATGTTATATCCTCGCATCACTCCTTCGTCGTTGGATCTTGCCACATGTCTTTATCTGTTTGATTTGATTAATGTGAACGGATTGCCGACATGGATTTTAGATGGAAGGATTCACTTTAGGCTGGAGAGTTTATTTAGGTGGAGAATTTTTGACTTCATTCGGGAACATTTGAAATTTGAAATACCAGGCTTTAAGAGTGGTGTTGCGAGCATGTCATTGTCTAGTTGAAACTGGCACGGTTAGGAAGGTCGAATTGCACTTTTTATATGCCTATGGCTCTACTAAGTTATATGCGCAGCTCCAGGAAAGTGTGGTTAAAAAGTTCTATGCATTGTTGATGTTTCGGCTGTGACGGTGCATCTAGGTAGTAGTGACCACGTTGACTTTCAACCATAGTGGCACAAGGTGATAAGAACTGCAGAGACTTTCATTACATTGACATAGATCTCTGGCCTTAATCAAAGTTGATTTTGTCTATGGTAGTTCATCTTGTTTAACTTGGGCACTACTGATTTTTGTTTAAGTTTGGAACTGCATAGATTGTTGTGCGAAGTCTGTGACCATGTAGTCTTTGTAGGAATTTTGTTGGGCTTTACATGTCGTATTTTAGAACTTATGCAGTCCCTATTTAAAATTAGAGCAACCCATCTTATTCCTTTACTAGATGGAACCCGTGCTTTGCACACGGGAATTGTCGAGAACTTAATGTCGATACTTATTCATTGTTGGATGGTAGTCATATGACAGTGGTTCTCTAGTTTGTGGCAGTGTTTTTACGATGTTCGGTAAAAGAAGTAGTTTGGTGTACATGCTGAGAGGATACATTCCAATTTCTATTTTAAAACAGACAAAGTTGGATATAATTATTGCTTTTTAGTCTAAGATAAGATACGAAGGGAAATAGTTGGAACTTTGTAAAAATAATCTCAGTTAATCAGACAACTAACATACAATCTTCTCCTAGATAATGTAAATGAACTAATAAACTTACCTCTTACACCTAAGAAATCATACACACACCTATCGTCCACCAAGATGGAAAACCCCCAAGATCACTGTATCCGCAGTAGATATGTGACTTTAGAATCTGATTGAGGAATATCAACCATTTTTGGTCTTCATCTGCAACTCAAAGCAAACTTATAATTTGTGATTCATCATTTACATGTGATACATTCATATCTTGAGGTGCAGGACGTAAAGGTACAACCATGTTCCATACCAGTTGAGTTGATCGTAATGTCTTCATCCAGCTTCTCAACGAAAAGCCATCTATTTGGAGCTGCTACTCTGAAACTATCATCTAACTGCAAATGATGGTTACATTTTTGGTTGGAAGAAAATATGATATGAAATTTCATTGGTAAAAACATGCAAGATTATGTACACTTACGTCATCCATTGGTTCTTTTGAAGTTTGATTTGCATATGAGCATCGTTAGTGCTTTTGTGCTATTTATTCAATTAGAAACCGCATCTCTGATGGTAACAATCTACCATAAAACTTTATCAGCAATCTAATATAAAAATTAATCAACAATCAATAAAATAAAATAAAAATGATGTGGCAAGATGCAATTTCTACTAAATTCATTTTATGGCTTCCAATTTTGTTGTTAAGGAAAATTTGTTGGCTTCAGTAGCTTGTGTTTAAAATTATAATCACATACCTCCAGCTCGATCCATATGATAGACGTTCACTTAATATACACGAGGACAAATTTAAAGCAATTACTTAGTATAGCATATGTAGAGAACTTTTTTTTGAAAACCCAGCAGAGAATCCGGCGGACCAGTAATGTAACAACCCGGGATTTTTGACAGCATATTTTAATAATATTTAATCTAATTTAAATTAAATACAAGCTTCTCAAATTATAAACTGATGAGATCTTAATCAATTACCAGTTATATATGTGACTGTAAAGAAAATTTTGATTTGAAAATTAAAAAGAAAATCTTTAAAATTGTTTGTAACAAAATCTCTCTTATTCAATAAAAATCAAAGACTCTATATTTTTATTATTTGATAATATACATATGAATATATAATTGTAGTTTTTAAATGATAATGCTTAAAAATAAACAAACATAGCAATATTAAACATAAACATACATAACATAAGTATAAGATATAATTATGAATATAAACTGTAATTAGGAATATATAATATAAGTTATAAATTGAAATATAAAAATACAAACACAATGTTATGAATCAAATGTTGAAAATTTAAATTATTAATAGAATAAAATTTAGAAATCATAACCATAATAATCATACATGAACAGTGCAAATAAAATAAAACTAATATACTAACAATGACTATAATAAGTTTACTCAAATATATAAGGTAAGTTAGCCTAAACATTGACCTGTAAAACTCATTTATACAATACAAATCTTTAAAAAAATAGAATAAAAATAAAACATATATGCCGCTATAAAAATTATGTATGCATAAGAAAACAAGTATTCATTTCAACAATATAACAAATATCTTGTACAAATTGTCATTTCAGATCACAAATTAATCTTATAGCCGAAATTTCATGTCTCCTTTCAATTTACAGTGGTATTAATAAAAACAAAACCTGATTATATGAAGAGGAACAATACAAAATGTCTTTATACATATTCAAACATCTTTGTCCAGTACAAAAAAAATAAAACAATATCTTTATACCAAAGTTAAGGATCAGGAAACATTAATTAAATATTAACATGAATGAAGACATGCATTTAAGAGTAGCACAACTATTTGTCTAAATAAATCTCAGCCGAAATTACAAGATCATTTCACTTTGCAGTATATTAAATACATAGCAAATCAAGGCATGTGAGAACTGTCCAATTATTACCTACAGCTGCTCAAAGCCTTTATATATATATATATCCATCATATATTGTGTTCGTTTATAAACTTAACAAAAATTTAACAGCAAACCTGAGATAAGGAAAAGGAAAAAAAAGGTTTCAAACTACAAATTACAACCTGAACCAAATATAAACAAGTTGGATCAAGATTTGAAGACTGGGAAACTGTGTTCATCTGGAAACTAAAACTACTCTCTGTTAAATCATTTTTGGTGAGTAAACTAAATATTTTTAAAACTCAAGTTTGGTAATTAGTTCATATATATCTAGTGTTTGCTATATATATCTTGTAATATGTAATTATGAGATGCTATCTGAAAGTTAGAATGTGATAATCTTTTGTATTTTTTTTAAAATTTCCTGAGCAAAGAAGTAAACCTATACATATTCATATATATATATATATATATATATATATATATATATAATCTTAAGTTCAGAATTTATGATTAAATAGGTTGTCTAAAACTTTAATTGCAACATGAAATGAATTTAAAGTATCACAGTAAATTATAAAACTGTGTATACAGGTTTTAAGTAAAAGGAAATTAAAAGCTAAAATTCGAAAGTTTTAATTTGTGAATTTGATCACATATCTTGATTACACAAACAAAGTTAAGATTTTTAGTATTTAACGTGCAGTTCGAAAATAAAGAAATGTTACATTTTTGTTGATTTCGATTGATTCAATTTATTTTAATTATTGAAATTTGTTATGAAGTAAGCTTGTAGATGTAATAACATAGGAAAAATGTTAAATATTTTTTTAATGCAAGAATTTGTGGAATGAAGCAATAGTAGGGTTTCGTACACATGTTTTTGGTGCTCTGTAAATTCTGGTTTTTGTCGCCGTGCTTTGATCGAGTGGCTAGTGGCTTGGGGTGAAGGCCGAGGAAGGTCTGGCCATGGCGTGGGTGAAGAGGCTTGGCTTTCGGTGATGGGAGATGGCAGGAACGTCGTGGATTTCGGTGGGCGTTCGTGTCGTGAGTACGAGCTACAGGTCGTTTTTTGTTTTGAACTTTTTCGTGTAAAATTTAGTTTTGATTGTAGTTACTGAGACGATTTATGATTTGTGGGAGGCGACGTGGGTCGCCGGAGGTGAGGCGAACCACCGTGCACGTGCACGGTGGCGATCTGTGCCTGGTTTTTGTGTGGAGAGTTGACGCGAGGCGACGCACGAAGTATTCCCGGGTTTTCTTCGAGTCTTAAACCCTGATGCGCGTGAGTTTTTATGTTACTGCAATCTAATTTTTATACTTAAGTTAAAAAAAGAGAGAAGAAGGAAAGAAGCAGGCAAGGGAAGAAGAAGGTAGTGGGAAAGGTGGACTCGAGGAAACAGGAAAAGAACTCGGGTTTTACACGAGGGGATATGGGGTTTGCCTCGGGTTTTTAATCTTGCCTGATCACTTTTAGTATTTGAATTAACAAAGTTCAACATCTATTTAAGAAATTAATGATTGGTTAGCTTAAGTTAATTTTTGATTTAAAGTTGTTGAAAGAAGGTTAGTAAAGGCAAGGATAATTAATTAATATAAGGTAGTTGAAAATGTAAATTAACTTATACTTGTAATTAAATTAATAACTTTAATTAAATTTGTAATTAGAAATAAATCTTGTGTTTAATCAGTTTAACTTAAGAAATTTAATTAATTACTTAAAGTTAATTAATTAATGAATAAATGGTAATTAACTTAAGTGATCAATTAAGGATTATATGATTAATAAATTGATAATAAATGATTAATTAAAATCATTCGTGATATTTAAATAAGTAATTAAATTTTATTAATTAATAAGTAAGTTATTAATTAATAATTAAGAATTAATTAATTAACTGAGTAATTAAGTAATAATTAATGAATAAAAGTTAACTAATTAAATGATCAATTAAAGATTAGATGATTAATAAATTGATAATTAATGAGTAACTAAGTAATTAATTGATCATTAATAAGTTAATTAATCAGTAAATAAATTAAGCAGAATAAATTAGTTTATTCTTAAGTAATTAATTAAGTTAAGTTAATCAAACCAGTTTGATATGAATTGATGATTCTTGTTTGATTGGCTATGATATATGTTCGATGATATTCCGTGATATGTCTGTGATGACTGTATCTGAATTATCTGTGATATCTGTTACGTAAGTTCTAAATATTGAATTGAACTGTTAAGACTAAATAGACAACTTGGCCTTTAAAATGGCGTTTGGATTTCGATGAGACTGGGATCGGGTATCAATTCGATATTCCGAAAACCACATCGATCCAAATTAAACGATAGGTCGTAAAATATCAATTGGAGATCGAGATGGTGTTTTAGAGTGCAAGGGTTATTGTCGTTAACTCTGAGGGTGATTCCTAAAATGAGTGTAACGAGATAATGCCTTTGGTTTCGTTCAAACTTGGAACGAACTTGTATGGATTGAATGCTTTCAGCACATCGTCAGGTGGACGATGAGCATTCTAAGAATAAAGTTCTATAAGGGTAATCGCAACCTCAAGCCTCATCAACCACGAATGGCTAAAACAGGGGAGATGCAGCAAGGTTAGGTGGGTCATGCCCAAGCAGGACGAGGTATATCCCTGTCTAGATGTCCCTTTATTTCGGCTGTGTGAGCAGTTGTTGGCCACAACTGCGGGGTTATCTTGTTCGGGGCTATTCAGTAAGGAATGGTTCCGGCCTTGTGTTGTAGGGAGTCGGGAGTGATCCTCGGTACGGTGATCTAGGCCCCGTACTGTGATGGGAGGTACCCCAGTAGCTCTGCCGTTGTTGGAAACCCATTTTCCCTACAAGACCCTATGGTTTTGATTTGTATTACCCACTTTTGTGGCTAGTAGCTGGAATTTAATCATGTAACAATTTCGGCTATTTTTTATTTACTTGAAAACCCTAGACACTATTATAATATCATCGGATTTCCTATAAAATGTTTTGGTTAGCGTAAGGTAAAAACTTACCCGTATTTATGTGTGGGGAGTCTTATGTGATACCTTTATTTTCAAATGATTTTCAAAGTTAAACAATTTTAACCCGTTTACTCACACCAGACCCATGTCTGACCTGGAGTTTATATTTTGTTTTTCATAAACTCTTGGATACTCAAATTTTTATGAGTAGCCAAGTGATAGGTATTTGGAGTGTTGATTTTCTAGTGGAGCTTTGGAGAAGAAGACCAGACGTATGTATCTATATATGTAGTTTCGCTGTGTAGTTCGTGTATGCTGTATTTTGGATGTATGTATGGATATTTATGTATATGACCGTTCTGTTGTATGATATTGTATAACTCTGATGTATGTATAACTATGTAATAGTTATGTGATGTATTATATTTTGTTCCATTCCGCTGTGAGATTCTGATGTTGTTATTCTTTCTTTCTATTCTTTCCTATTTCTATCCCTTTCTTTCTTAATGATGATATGTCTTTCTGGGGTTAGAAAGGCGGGTCGTCACAGTTGGTATCAGAGCGCTAGGTTGAGCGAGTACCTAGGAGGTTGTGTTATTTTTATCTTGAGAGTGCGTATTTGTATTTTCATATAATTATATATATCTATCTAAATTTGTTGAGTTACCAGTTCAGGTGACCAACATGAGTTCTGGAAGAAGAGGTAGAGTTAGGGCCAGTACTTCAACAGATAATGGACAGAGTCAAAATGCTAGTGAGGCTGTAAATCCAGTACCGCCTCAAGTTAGTTTTGCAGCTTTATGCAAAGATTTCAGCAATCTCGGAGGCCAACCATTCAAAGGTTCAGAATCTATAATTGAAGTCCAAGCCTGGCTACGCTCTTGTGAGCGCATCTTTAAGAGCATGAAATTGTCTGATGAGCGTAAGAGGCAAATGGCATCGTGGCAATTACAGGGTGACGCAACAACATGGTGGGATGCAACAGTTGTAAAAATTCCCGAGGATGACATTTCATGGGACAGATTTAGGAGCTGTTTGAAGAGAAGTTTATGCCGATGGCAGGGGAAACCCAATTGTATCAGGATTTTCTGTATTTGAAGCAGGGTGGCATGTCTATTTCGGAGTATGAAACCAGATTCAATGAACTCTCGTGTTATGGACCAGGACTCATCGATGCTCCCCTCAAAAAGAATGAAAAATTTGTGCAACGATTGAGACCTGAATTCCATGGAAAATTGACGGTGCTTTTGAAAGGATCTTTTGTCGATTTGATTGATATGGCTTTGAGATATGAAAATTTGATGAGTAAGAAGTCGGTGGAACCAGTTGCAGCTTCAGGTGGGAGTTTCACTAATCCGAATAAGCGGAAGTTCGATCCTAAATGGAGAAAGCCGAGTAAGAAGAAGCCTGGAAATAATAACGGACCTCGCAAATGCAACATTTGTCAACAGGAAGGACATTTGGCAAATAAGTGTCCTAGAAAAGGATTCCAGCAGCAGCAACAGCAACCGCATCATAGTGGTCAAGGATCAGCTATGGTTCAGAGATCGTTGTGCTTTAATTGTCATCAGCCTGGTCACATGATCAAGAATTGTCCACTTTTGCAGAGGGCGCCTCAGAATAAAGTCTTTGCTTTGGAAGCCGATCCATCTTCTTCTTCGAAAGACAAAGGAGTTATGGAAGGTACTTTACTTTTAGATGGCAAATATTTTAAAGTTTTGTTTGATTCGGGTGCTTCCTTGAGTTTTATTTCTCTGGACTCCGTTGAAAAGTTCTTTCTTACCCCTAGTTTTGTAGATAGTCTTATCTTGGTATCTAATCCTATAGGAGGAGTGACCAAATTAGATACGATCTGTAAGGATTTGAAGATCTCATATCTATCCCACAGTTTTTCTTCTGACCCGTATGTGTTAAATTTTAAGGGATTTGATCTTATTTTGGGAATGGATTGGCTGGATAAGTATAGAGCAGCTTTGAATTGTGATGAAAGAACAGTTTCGTTGGAAACTGATCTGGGTAGAATTGCCAGAGTGTCGCGTGATAATTCTGGAATTCACTTGAGCAGTCTTTTGCATGGAGTTGAGACTTCTGAAGAGAAGATTGAAGATATCGATGTGGTTCAAGATTTTGCTGATGTATTTGAAGAAGTTAAGTGTCTGCCGCCACATCGAGAAATAGAATTCCGTATTGATTTGATTCCAGGAGCAGTGCCGGTGATTCAGCCCAGTAGGAGAATGGCTCCTAGAGAGAGAGGAGTTGATTAAGCAGACTCAAGATCTTTTAGAGAAGGGGTTGATTAGACCCATTTTTTCTTGTTGGGGTTTTGCGGCAGTGTTTGTGACTAAATCGGATGAATCACTAAGATTTTGTGTGGATTATAGAGAATTGAACGAAGTGACTATCCGCAATAAATATCCTCTTCCTCGCATCGTGATCTTTTTGACCAATTGCATGGTGCTTCTACCTTTTCTCAACTGGATCTAGCTTCAGGTTTCCATCAGTTGAGGGTAGCTGTCTGCTGAAGACAGTATTCCCTTGACTGCATTTAGGGAACCAAATATTTTCTATGAGTGGTTGGTTATGCCTTTCGGGTTAACCAACGCTCCTTCCTACTTCGTTGACCTGATGAACCGAGTCTTTAGGGATGTATTAAATAAGTTCGTGCTGGTATTCATTGATGATATCTTGGTCTACTCCAAATCTGAAGAAGAACATAGGGAGCATTTTAGGATTGTATTGGAGACTTTGAGGAAGCATGTGTTAAAGGCGAATTTTTCGAAGTGCCATTTCTGAAAATCGAAAGCTAAATTTTTAGGGCACATTGTTTCTGGTGAAGGCATTTCTGTAGACCCAGCGAAGGTTGAAACTATTCTGGAATGGAAACAGCCGGAGACACCAACGGAAGTTCACAGTTTTCTAGGATTAGCTGGCTACTACAGAAAATTTATTAAGGATTATTCCAAGATTTCTTCACATTTGACTAAGCTGACTAGAAAGGGAGCAAAATTCAAATGCACACCCCAGTGTGAAGAAGCTTTTCAGGAATTGAAGACAAGGCTAACTAGTGCACCAGTGCTTGCTATTCCGGATGCGAAGAGCAAATTCGAGGTTTATACTGATGCTTGTATGGTTGGTTTGGGAGCAGTTCTGATGCATAACGGAAGGGTAATTGCGTATGCGAGTAGGAAGTTGAAGCCACATGAGAAGAACTACGCTACGCACGATCTTGAACTGTTAGCCATTGTTTTTTCTTTGAAGATCTGGAGACATTATCTTTTGGGAGAGAAATTCGAATTGTTCACGGATCACAAACCGTTGAAATATCTTTTCTCCCAAAAAGATCTTAATCTGAGACAGCAGCGGTGGGTCGAATTTCTAGCATCCTATGATTTGGATATTTTGTACACTCCGGGAAAGGCGAATGTTGTAGCTGATGCTCTTAGCAGGAACGCAGTTCTATCTCTTCTGGAAGTGGTTCCATCTCTTATTGAAAGAATTTCAAGCATGCAAGAATCTGATAAGATGTTGAGGAGGATCATCAAAAGAGTTAGGAAGGGTCAGTGTCCCAGTTTTGAAATCGATGGTCAAGGAACATTAAGGATTAACGGGAGAATTTGTGTTCCGAATTTCAAGGATTTGAAGCAGGAAGTATTATCTGAGGGTCATCGTTCCAAATTGAATATTCATCCGGGAATCTCGAAGATGTATAAGGACATGAGGAGAGTATTCTGGTGGCCAGGCATGAAGAAAGGTATTGCTAGATTTGTGAATAGTTGTGCCATCTGTCAACAAGTTAAAGGTGATCAACAGAAATCAGCTGGATTATTGTAGCCTTTAGCAATTCCAGATTGGAAGTGGGAGATGATTTCGATGGATTTTATCAATGGATTGCCTAGAACCAGGAAAGGAAATGATGGTATATGGGTTATTGTGGATCGTTTAACTAAGAGCGCCCATTTTATACCAGTTAAGGAAACTCTTACTGCAGTTTCTCTGGCAGAAATTTTCTTGAAGGAGATAGTCAGATTGCATGGTGTTCCAGTCAGTATAGTAAGCGATCGTGATCCTATTTTCACTAGAAAATTCTGGGAAGCTCTGCAATCAACAATGGGAAAAAAAATTTAAGATTGAGTACAGCCTATCATCCTCAGACAGACGGACAGACAGAGAGGCTTAATCGTATTCATGAGGATATGCTGCGGGCTTGTGTTTTAGATTTTGGTGGATCATGGGAAGACCATCTTCATTTAGTGGAATTCTCTTATAATAACAGTTATCAAGCAAGTATTAAGATGGCTCCTTATGAAGCTTTGTATGGAAGACCGTGTAGATCCCCATCTTGTTGGAGTGAATTGAAGGATCGTCTTGTACTCAGGCCCGATCTTATTCGAGAAGCTTCTACGAAGGTTGAGCTTATCAAGAAAAGGATGAAAGCTGCTCAGGATCGTCATAAGAAATATGCTGATAGAAGACGAAGACCATTGGAATTTGAGATCGGAGACTTGGTTTTTGTCAAAGTTTCCCCAATTAAAGGTGCTATAAGATTCAGAATGACGGGAAAACTTGCTCCAAGATATATTGGACCATTTCGAGTGTTGGAAAGAATTGGAGCTGTAGCATACAGGATTGAATTGCCAGAGCGGATGTCTGGGATTCATAATGTATTTCATGTATCCCATCTGAGAAAATTTGTTCATGATCCATCACTGGTTGTAGAACCAGTAATTCAAGAGGATTTGGAAGTAGAACCCAAATTGACTGTGGTCGGAAATCCAGTTCGGATTGTGGATCAAGACGAGAAGCAAGTCAGGAGCAAAGTGGTGAAACTCATCAAGGTGCAGTGGAGTGAGGATCCCAGAGTTTGTACCTGGGAAACTCTTGATAGTTTTAGAAAAGCTTATTCGGATTTATGTCCGGATAACTAGTGATGTTTGTTAGGTAGACTGTTTGATTTGGTTGTTATTGTATGGATGATATGTATGTTTGGATTGTTAATATAAAAGCTTTTAAATTAACTGTTGTTTTAATTTTCGGGGACGAAATTCTTTTAAGGGGGAGGAATGTAACAACCTGGGATTTTTGACAGCATATTTTAATAATATTTAATCTAATTTAAATTAAATACAAGCTTCTCAAATTATAAACTGATGAGATCTTAATCATTTACCAGTTATATGTGACTGTAAAGAAAATTTTGATTTGAAAATTAAAAAGAAAATCTTTAAAATTGTTTATAACAAAATCTCTCTTATTCAATAAAAATCAAAGACTCTATATTTTTATTATTTGATAATATACATATGAATATATAATTGTAGTTTTTAAATGATAATGCTTAAAAATAAACAAACATAGCAATATTAAACATAAACATACATAACACAAGTATAAGATATAATTATGAATATAAACTGTAGCTAGGAATATATAATATAAGTTATAAATTGAAATATAAAAATACAAACACAATGTTATGAATCAAATGTTGAAAATTTAAATTACCAATAGAATAAAATTTAGAAATCATAACCATAATAATCATACATGAACAATGCAAATAAAATAAAACTAATATACTAACAATGACTATAATAAGTTTACTCAAATATATAAGGTAAGTTAGCCTAAACATTGACCTGTAAAACTCATTTATACAATACAAATCTTTAAAAAAAAGAATAAAAAATAAAACATATATGCTGCTGTAAAAATTATGTATGCATAAGAAAACAAGTATTCATTTCAACAATAAAACAAATATCTTGTACAAATTGTCATTTCAGATCACAAATTAATCTTATAGCCGAAATTTCATGTCTCCTTTCAATTTACAGTAGTATTAATAAAAACAAAACCTGATTATATGAAGAGGAACAATACAAAATGTCTTTATACATATTCAAACATCTTTGTCCGGTACAAAAAAAATAAAACAATATCTTTATACCAAAGTACAAGGATCAGGAAACATTGATTATATGTTAACATGAATGAAGACATGCATTTAAGAGTAGCACAACCATTTGTCTAAAAAAAATCTCAGCCGAAATTACAAGATCATTTCACTTTGCAGTATATTAAATACATAGCAAATCAAGGCATGTGAGAACTGTCCAGTTATTACCTACAGCTGCTCAAAGCCTTTCTATATATATATATATATATATATATATATCCATCATATATTGTGTTCGTTTATAAACTTAACAAAAACTTAACAGCAAACCTGAGATAAGGAAAAGGAAAAAAAAGGTTTCAAACTACAAATTACAACCTGAACCAAATATAAACAAGTTGGATCAAGATTTGAAGACTGGGAAACTGTGTTCATCTGGAAACTGAAACTACTCTCTGTTAAATCATTTTTGGTGAGTAAACTAACTATTTTTAAAACTCAAGTTTGGTAATTAGTTCATATATATCTAGTGTTTGCTATATATATCTTGTAATATGTAATTATGAGATGCTATCTGAAAGTTAGAATGTGATAATCTTCTGTATTTTTTTTTAAATTTCCCGAGCAAAGAAGTAAACCTATACATATTCATATATATCATCTTAAGTTCAGAATTTATGATTAAATAGGTTGTCTAAAACTTTAATTGCAACATGAAATGAATTTAAAGTATCACAGTAAATTATAAAACTGTGTATACAGGTTTTAAGTAAAAGGAAATTAAAAGCTAAAATTCGAAAGTTTTAATTTGTGAATTTGATCACATATCTTGATTACACAAACAAAGTTAAGATTTTTAGTATTTAACGTGCAGTTCGAAAATAAAGAAATGTTACATTTTTGTTGATTTCGATTGATTCAATTTATTTTAATTGTTGAAATTTGTTATGAAGTAAGCTTGTAGATGTAATAACATAGGAAAAATGTTAAATATTTTTTTTAATACAAGAATTTGTGGAATGAAGCAATAGTAGGGTTTCGTACACATGTTTTTGGTGCTCTGTAAATTCTGGTTTTTGTCGCCGTGCTTTGATCGAATGGCTAGTGGCTTGGGGTGAAGGCCGAGGAAGGTCTGGCCGTGGCGTGGGTGAAGAGGCTTGGCTTTCGGTGATGGGAGATGGCAGGAACGTCGTGGATTTCGGTGGGCGTTCGTGTCGTGAGTACGAGCTACAGGTCGTTTTTTGTTTTGAACTTTTTCGTGTAAAATTTAGTTTTGATTGTAGTTACTGAGACGATTTATGATTTGTGGGAGGCGACGTGGGTCGCCGGAGGTGAGGCGAACCACCGTGCACGTGCACGGTGGCGATCTGTGCCTGGTTTTTGTGTGGAGAGTTGACGCGAGGCGACGCACGAAGTATTCCCGGGTTTTCTTCGAGTCTTAAACCCTGATGCGCGTGAGTTTTTATGTTACTGCAATCTAATTTTTATACTTAAGTTAAAAAAAGAGAGAAGAAGGAAAGAAGCAGGCAAGGGAAGAAGAAGGTAGTGGGAAAGGTGGACTCGAGGAAACAGGAAAAGAACTCGGGTTTTACACGAGGGGATATGGGGTTTGCCTCGGGTTTTTAATCTTGCCTGATCACTTTTAGTATTTGAATTAACAAAGTTCAACATCTATTTAAGAAATTAATGATTGGTTAGCTTAAGTTAATTTTTGATTTAAAGTTGTTGAAAGAAGGTTAGTAAAGGCAAGGATAATTAATTAATATAAGGTAGTTGAAAATGTAAATTAACTTATACTTGTAATTAAATTAATAACTTTAATTAAATTTGTAATTAGAAATAAATCTTGTGTTTAATCAGTTTAACTTAAGAAATTTAATTAATTACTTAAAGTTAATTAATTAATGAATAAATGGTAATTAACTTAAGTGATCAATTAAGGATTATATGATTAATAAATTGATAATAAATGATTAATTAAAATCATTCGTGATATTTAAATAAGTAATTAAATTTTATTAATTAATAAGTAAGTTATTAATTAATAATTAAGAATTAATTAATTAACTGAGTAATTAAGTAATAATTAATGAATAAAAGTTAACTAATTAAATGATCAATTAAAGATTAGATGATTAATAAATTGATAATTAATGAGTAACTAAGTAATTAATTGATCATTAATAAGTTAATTAATCAGTAAATAAATTAAGCAGAATAAATTAGTTTATTCTTAAGTAATTAATTAAGTTAAGTTAATCAAACCAGTTTGATATGAATTGATGATTCTTGTTTGATTGGCTATGATATATGTTCGATGATAGTCTGTGATATGTCTGTGATGACTGTATCTGAATTATCTGTGATATCTGTTACGTAAGTTCTAAATATTGAATTGAACTGTTAAGACTAAATAGACAACTTGGCCTTTAAAATGGCGTTTGGATTTCGATGAGACTGGGATCGGGTATCAATTCGATATTCCGAAAACCACATCGATCCAAATTAAACGATAGGTCGTAAAATATCAATTGGAGATCGAGATGGTGTTTTAGAGTGCAAGGGTTATTTTCGTTAACTCTGAGGGTGATTCCTAAAATGAGTGTAACGAGATAATGCCTTTGGTTTCGTTCAAACTTGGAACGAACTTGTATGGATTGAATGCTTTCAGCACATCGTCAGGTGGACGACGAGCATTCTAAGAATAATGTTCTATAAAGGTAATCGCAACCTCAAGCCTCATCAACCGGGGATGGCTAAAATAGGGGAGATGCAGCAAGGTTAGGTGGGTCATGCCCAAGCAGGACGAGGTATACCCCTGTCGAGATGTCCCTTTATTTCGGCTGTGTGAGCCGTTGTCGGCCACAACTGTGGGGTTATCTTGTTCGGGACTGTTCAGTAAGGAATGGTTCCGGCCTTGTGTTGTAGGGGGTCGGGAGTGATCCTCGGTACGGTGATCTAGGCCCCGTACTGTGACGGGCGGTACCCCAGTAGCCCTGCCATTATTGGAAACCCATTTTCCCTACGAAACCCTACGGTTTTGATTTGTATTACCCACTTTTGTGGCTAGTAGCTGGAATTTTATCATGTAACAATTTCGGCTATTTTCTATTTACTTGAAAACCCTAGACACTATTATAATATCATCGGATTTTCTATAAAATGTTTTGGCTAGCGTAAGGTAAAAACTTACCCGTATTTATGTGTGGGGAGTCTTACGTGATACCTTTATTTTCAAATGATTTTCAAAGTCAAACTATTTTAACCCGTTTACTCACACCAGACCCATGTCTGACCCGGAGTTTATATTTTGTTTTTCATAAACTCTTGGGTACTCAAATTTTTATGAGTAGCCAAGTGATAGGTATTTGGAGTGTTGATTTTCCGATGGAGCTTTGGAGAGGAAGACCAAACGTATGTATCTATATATGTAGTTCCGTTGTGTAGTTAGTGTATGCTGTATTTTGGATGTATGTATGGATATATATGTATATGATCGTTCTGTTGTATGATATTGTATAACTCTGATGTATGTATAACTATGTAATAGTTATGTGATGTATTATATTTTGTTCCATTCCGCTGTGAGATTCTGATGTTGTTATTCTTTCTTTCTATTCTTTCCTATTTCTATCCCTTTCTTTCTTAATGATGATATGTCTTTCTGAGGTTAGAAAGGCGGGTCATCACAAGTAAACTTTTGAGAAGGGTATAATAAAGTCGTCCGCTGATCCAAGCCCCCATACCCCTTGGTAAATTTATATAGGATAGAGAAACGCATGGCAGGAATCGAACCTAGGTCTTTTTACCAAAACCCAAGTCTCTTTTCCTTCGCACCGTAGGGATGAATCTAAAGCATTTACTTAATATGAACTAAAGATATTACATAGTAAATTAAGATTCTAAATAGTTAAGGCAGCAAAAATTAAATGGAATTTTTTTTTGTTATATGCAAAATATAGTAGTGCATGGATACTTATTGTGGAATTGCATAGTACTATTTGACCATGATTTATAGTATTGTCAAAACTTGCAATTTACCTTCTAAAGGAATATCAATTTTTCACTAATTTTGGATGGAGAATAAATGATATATATGTTGAACTGTTATCGAAGGGTAGAGAGATTTAACAAAAATCAATGCCGATATTCAACATAAATCAATGATTTTTTGTGATGAAAAAGTGAGACAAACTACAATAATATGACACGAAATTTTTTGTAAATAAAACAATGAAAATTTAGTTGGGGTTATGTTGATGATTCAAATAATGAACTAACAAACAGTGAAGAATGAGAGATTGATTGACATCTCATGCATTTTGTAAAACTTGCATTATGAGAAGTGAGAAACTAATTTTAGTAAATGAATATTTTAGATCAAATACTATAAGTGCATAGTTAATTTTGATCAAAGAAAGAAAAAATTCTTCTCATAATTAAAAACTTTTCTTGTACTTTTGGTATTTCTTTGCAAAGGAGATTGTAGGATAGTTAATGGAATTAGTTACCTAGATGTATTGTCAAACACAGACCTAGGCACGTTAGTTACATTATTTGTGTCCAAATCAACAGATGTTCGCTGTCTACACGTTTTTTTTTCAAAAACTTTATTTTTTGGGATAGAATTATTCGTATGGCTTGTAGTAATATAAAAATGCAAATACAGTTAGCTATGCGTAATTTACTGTGGTAGTTAAAATCTTCATTTTAACCATCCATAATTACAGTTAACCATTTTGCTAATCAAATCTAGCAGCAATAGTAAAGTGATACTGCAGTTCTTTTATTAACAGAAGATATTTATGATTATGTTTATCAAGACGTGATAAAGGAAAAAAAAAATGTATTTCCCCGAAAATAAAATCATCAATACTCCAACTACTTATTCTATTGTCAACTAACTATAAAATTGTTAATCTTGGCCTTATTAGAAAACTAATAAGTATATCTCGTATGAATGGATAAAACCAAAAATAAGTTACAATCAACAAAAACTAATAAGCCCTATTTAAAATTCAAGTTCGTACATGTATGGTGGTATTTGCTTCCATCGTTGATCAATTTTTTTCTACTGATCATGCATGATATTCTAACATATAAAGGCATTCATTAATCAGTAATTCTAGTTGTCCAAAACCAAAAATTATTTCCTTGATGAATAACTAAAACCGCTTGACAAAATTAATGAATTTGATAAAAAAAATCCGAATAGGAAAACGTTATCATATTGCCTATTACAACTTAAGAATGCGGTAATATACCCATTATGGAAGAATTTGATAATCTGACACCTCTCAACCTGAGTTGGATTTCAAAATTTTAATATGTAAAACAACAGTATTAAAATATACTATGTCTACTATTCGGTATTATATATTTTATATAAAAATTGCAACATATGACCGAAATAGTTAGAATAAAAATTAAATCAAATAAAGTCGCAATTTTCACAATTACAGTACCTGACATTAAGTCCTATCTCGATTCCTGATTAAATCCTTCCTAATTTTGGGCTTCTGCATCTTTTACCATGAAAATAATATACGAAAGCATAAATTTGAATTAATTCACTGAATGAAATAGTATTGAATCTAGAGCTCGATGAATCGGTGAATGTGCGAAAGGTAGGAGAAGAGATCAGGTATGGAGAACCAAAACCAAAACGGACCTTAATATATTGTAATGATTTTAGCAGTACACATCCTTGATTCTTCTGATTTAATTAACACGGTCAAACAAGGAAATGGTAGTTATTAGAAGAGTCATGGGAAGAAATCAAATTGTTTATCATCCATGAAAGAAAAGGATTAAAGAACAGGCCGCTGTTTATTTCAAAGTAGAGAAAAACTAATGATGTCAGGTAAGCGGGATTGGAATCCTGCTTCCATATTTAAGTAATAAATTACACTGCATTATCTTTTAATTTCATATATCTGAAACCGTGCTAAAATTAATATTGGAAACATGAGGGTAACATTTCTCTTCAAGTTAACGTTAATGCATGTTAGGCTAGACTTGTCCTTTTATTTTTCATTTTCCTTGTAGTTTAATCAACCATTTTTGCATTATTCTCTTTACTATAGTGTCATTACCTGATTAGCAATTTTATCTGACAATTGCCAGTTGAATCATTCCGTATTATGAGAAATCTGCTTTATTTTTCATGAATACCTTTTGTCATCATTTGGATCTAATAGCTAGTATTTTTTATGTCGTTTGAATTGCGGATGAGTTCTTCTTTACAACCCTATATATTTCTATCTTCTACTCCTTTTTCTCGTTAACTTTCCTAAGCATTTGACTATAATACATTGTCTTCTCTGACCTTGCTTCTTTCTTTTTAGCTATCAATTCATTATTACTTGTAAGTGAAATTTTTACCATTTAACCTATTTTTACTCTTCTTTTTCAAAGTTTATCGGTTTTATTTTTACTTTTTTATTTTGGATTTTATCTCTTTATAATGCTTTCGATTTGTTTGATTAAATGCTTATGTCAACATGGCTGACCGATTAGTCGACCAAATAATTTGTTGATTATTTAGAAAATATTGTTAGGTCAAATTAATTTAATCGTAAATTTCATATTGGATTTTAGATCTTTAATTTAGGAAATATAATACATTTTTTCTCTTGATATCATCTTGATTTCACCATCAGTTGATCATTCCATTTTAGTCCTTTTATTTATCTAGTTGATAATAGATTCTGATGATTCCCTAGTACGTATGGTCAAAGTTCTTCCTCTTTTATCGATTTGACTTTGACTATTTGTGAAGGGAGCCATACTGAGAGTGTCTAAGCCAATTTGGGGTTTCTTCCCTATCTGATCACATTCATCTGTCTCAGATGGGTTTATTCCCTAACCTCCAAATACATTAGGTGTGATTCATATTTTTCATCCCATTTCCCAAGAATGGTTAGCTGCAGTGGGAATATCCTCATTCAATTGGCTCTGGTATCATATTTCTTTCTAGCGTGCACTTATATCATATACGCCGAACACTTATTCCTGCCTTCTTGTTGGGAGTTAATCTTTCTTTACTCCATTCGCAAGAGTCTCACCTCATGCTACGATGAATTTTATTTTATCCAAACCACAAAGTCTCTCTTCTATACTTCTCGCAAGACCCAAAGATGGGTTGATTGGTACTTTTTTGATTCTAATCATAAGGTCCTTATTCCTTCTTTTCACGAACCGGGTACTGCCTCTTCCCCTTTCGATCTCTTTCTTTTATCCTCTTTCCTGAATTGACTTAAATCTCTTTTCTTCTTTAACCGATCGACCTCTTTTTACTAATAACGAGCAAGAGTGATATTTTGCATGTAGAGCGTCTGCACTTGGGCTTGCTAAAGGTCTGTGAGCGGGTTCTAAGTTTTTTTGTTGAATCTTTACTACACAAGCATAACTTTTTTGTGCAGTCGCCATCATTTCGCACATTTTTATTTACGTTTTCGATTCTAAAGTGCCAAGTGGTAATTTTTGTTATTTGGTTTATTCTTTTTATACTTGTTAGATAGCATCTAAGTATAAATTTATCTGTTTCTGTTGTTACTTGAACTGCACAGTTATCATGTCTTCCAGCCTTCCTGCAACTTTCAAAAAGAAACTTAACACCAAAAGGACAAGGGTGACCAGTTAAAAGAGGGCCAGGGAAAACCTTATTACACTACTGGAGCCGAACAAGAAGTATAATCATGATACTCTACGCTCCACTCCTGTTGCGATTTCTACAAAGCCGCTTATAATGCTCCCACCATCCTCAAGCTTCTTGCCTATTCTGTAAGGGGTGCTAGGATGAGGCACCTTCTCATTGCGGAAGTCCTTGAAGGTCTTCAAAGAAACCTTTTCCGTGTATGAGTTCATTAGGCTAGTTATTTCATTACTTGATTTGTGACTATTGCAACTTAGATACATTCAAATTTACCTTAGTATTTTTATATGTATATGTTCTCTTTCCTTATATTTATTTTAGGGGGCGCTTTGGCCCTCGAAGAAAATTAGTGCATTGGAGCTTCCCAAGTGGTGCTAGAGAAGGCTAAGGCTAATTCCCTCGTTATGAGAAGGAAGTACATGCCCTCGTTAAGAAAAAGTTGAGAAAGACTGACAAGGAGCTAGAAGATATGACTTACTTCGTCCTCTTCAATATACATGCATAAGTAAAAAGAAATTCTTCGAGGAGTGCTTGAATGATGAAGACACCGAGGTAATCTTGATTTCGAAGATTATCATGCGCTTATTAGATCAGCCCTGGATTATTGTAGGCCTGAATCGATCAAGGAATGTAGTAAGACAACCGCCATACCGTCTACTTCATTTTAGGTCGAGGAGGCGTTGAGGGATAGTGACACAGAAAGATGATTCTTCTTTGGCACTCAAAACTAGAGCTGAGTCGGCTAAACATATTGTGTCGGAGTCCTCTGCCAATGCAGTTGTAAACATTGAACTTTTGCTTCATTTTGAGTTATTTCTTAGAGTTTTCTATTTTTTGAAAGTTGGTTTGAAACTTGGTCTATAGTTACTCTAGTTAGATTCTTCTTATTACACTACAAAAAAAAAAAAAAATTCAATTAGAGACTGTAAATTTAAGACAAACATCTTTCAGTTTTTAATTAAAAACTGCTTAATGACTAATATATTCAGTCTTTACTTTTTGAATGTTAGAAACCGAATAGAAGTCTTTAATCGGTTTATATGTACTGAGACAACATAAATACTGAATTTCGGTCTTTAATCGGTATTTAAAGTGTTAAATATCCAACAGTTAAAATTCTCTTATTCTTTTTAATCTTATGGCTATGATTAATGATCCATGTCATTACTGTTGAGGTGTCATTTAAAATCGTGGGTACAAATGAAAACTACCCACTTCCTTCATTTAAGGACTTTGCAGCATAAAGTTTGTCGACTTTCCCTGGACATATCTAACCTCTCTTCCTTCTCCACTTACAGAAATAAATTCAATCCTCTATCTTCTTACTCCTTCCTAATTCATAAACCTACACTCACGTATTTTCTTCAGGCAACAATCATTTATTCTTAGAAAATTATTCTTTTGTCTAAATTAGCCATCCGATGATTTGTTAGTTTATCTATCATAAGAGTGATTTGATTTTGAAATTATTCAATGGATAAATTTGTGGAGGAAAGAAAACTGAAATATATAGCCACATAGTCTCCATCGGTGGTAATTTGATCCGTTTCTGGTGCTCAGTAGATATTGATGCTCTAAGATGTCCGTCAAAATCTTGACCAGCTTTTGATCAAGATGGAGGTCAGCCTAAGATAATCATGCCCCAGAGAAATTGTGGATTGACTAATATGATTTTACACAAATCTACATCCACATGATTTATGATCTTTGCATTGAAAAAACATAGAAACCATTCAAATAATTGGAGTAATCAATGATGAGCTGTATGCACGGAGATATGGAATGGCTTAGGATGGTTGGTTCAAACTAATGGCCTGGTTAGAATTGTAACGCTTCTGGATGAGTGATTTGGACGTTTGGGTTTACTGTATTCATAAGTCAAGGCAAAACATTTAGGTATTTAATAATGTAACGAGTCATGTATTTAAGTGTATGATGGGTTATGGAGTTGAATAGGTAATTGACGTTACTCATATTAAAGTATCAATATGATAAAGCTTGTGCCTGGTAATATTTTGTTATTGAAATGTATTACACACGCATCAGTTTTTTAAACATATACAAATCTTTATACACACTAACTTATATATATGGTAGCATATGTATATGATTCAAGATTTTAACATTCAAAAATATTCGTAATTTGTAACTGATCAGAAACCGTGTTTCACTTTTTAAAATTCAGTCTTTAATAATATTTGAAACTGAATTTCAGTCTTTGAATTTTAAGACTGAACTTTCAGTCTTAATTTGTTTTTGGGACTAGAGAATTAGTGACTGAAATTATCCGTCTTTAGTCAGTCTTTAAACACTATTTAAAGACTAAATTGCATACTTAAAGACTAAAATTTTTGGTCTTTAATTCATTGTTTTTTGGTAGTGTTATTGGAGATGCTCAGTAAATAAAGATATGTAAATAAAGATATAATCACATGTTTGTCTTAGATTTGTTCTTATATCTCATCTCCTATGTTTTTTTTATAGGTTGATTGCGGTAAGATTTTAAAATACTTGTACTTTTCTTTTAGGTAAGAAGTGTAAGTTTTATTAGACCTTCATTGAGTCCTCACGACGAAAGCGATTTTGTTCAACATTTAAAAAGGTGCATTAAGCGCTTAAAAAAGGGCATATAGAATTTGAGTAAACACCACGCTTATATGCAAGAGGGAGATAGAACTTAAGGAAGCGTTTTGATAGCTGAAGGAGGAGACTCAAGGCATCTTGGTCAAAATTACCTAAGTCACTTAAGGGAGGGAAGCGTTAAGTGATCTTGTATTGTACGAATGACGTCCCTCCTTAGGGAGTAATTCATTTCTCTTAGGCCACCCTGGTTTACAATGGTTTAAAAGTAGACTTAGTCATAGTTAGGGGTAGCATCTTTTGTGTACTTTTGACTTTGATTGAATATAGCTGTGACGCCCCACCTCTATACCCACGCTAGCCAAGAACACTACGGAGTAATACTGTCGACTAGCACGGAGAATAAGGCTGTTGAGGAGCGACCATCTGTATAATTGCTTTGTGCGAGTACCGATATGGCAGATAAAAATATAACTTTTCATCTCAAGAGGAAATCCGACATACCGACACAAACTCAAAGCTACTACACGGTGGCTATAAAGGTCTTCAGAAACAAATATAGAAATAAACATAACACAAATCAGTCACAAATAATTCATATCACAAAGGCGGAAATAGATATGAATATAACACATGAAACTGTACATCAAAGTATTGGTCAAATAAGATCCACAATATCAAAAAGAATAGATACAGGTGCTAGACAAAAGGATACGTATACATCGAGGAGTCTATATCTCAATAGTATACAACAAAAAACTACTAAACTAAAGTAGTTAGCCAAAGGATCAGATGGAGGTTCGATAAGGAGTCAAGCAGAAGCACCTGTAAAATCTCAGTCTGACCCGAGTATTATTTAAGAAGAAAATAATAAACGGATCAGTCTAGCTATAATTATCAGTTAAAATGAGATATAAGAAGAGGTATAATAAAAAGACGTATGATAAACAAAAATGTCATACTACGACAAGTATACATTAGAAAATCCACAAAAGTCATACAATATCTCAAAGAATCTCATAGCATCAAAAAGAATGTCATATTCTTCATTTAATTCACCAAGCCACAATAAATGACATACATATTAATGCCAACTGGAAAAGGTGGTGAAACATAAATTCCAGAATCATCAAATAGAAATCCAGAAATCACAAGAATAAGGATTGGCCAAGACATTGATGTAGTGCAAACGGTACATCCAATGAATCTAAAAGCAAAGACATTGATGTAGTACAAACGATACATCCAATGAATCGAAAGCAAAGACATTGATGTAGTACAAACGGTACATCCAATGAATCAAATAGCAAAGACATTGATGTAGTATAAACGGTACATCCAATGAATCAAATAGCAAAGACATTGATGTAGTACAAACGGTACATCCAATGAATCAAACAGCAAAGACATTGATGTAGTACAAACGGTACATCCAATGAATCAAAAAGACATCGCACATTGCTAGTCTAAACCATAAAATGATCATCATCGATCATCAAGAAGTGTCAATTACAATAAGCTAGTAAATATATGAGTTTAGCATCATGTCCCATAACCACTAGCTTAACTTAAATATTTGCGAACAAATTGTAGATCTCCACTAGAAAATTGTCACAAGAGATTCAATCGAACAAGTTCAAGAATTAACCAACGAAGTAAACGCAAGCGTTTCATACCACTTGTTTTACTAAGCCGTTTAATTAGATTTCTCATACGAGTGAGGTAAAGGTTTGTATATACTAGTAGATTGGAAAACGGTTTTATAAACGAGTTTGGTATTGAAAATAGAGTTGAAATCGTTTTTAGGAAAGAGTTTTGATATTTACTACTAGTATAGAAAACCTTTATATTTTAAAGTGACAAATCATAGAATTGATTGTAGAAACAATCAATCATAAAAATTCACATTTGAAGACGTGAATCAAATCCAAAGAAATTGATACCAAATCCATCAAAATGGATATTCCCAAAAATCACGATGAAAATGTCATCAAAGTCCATAATAAATGATAACAACAAAAAGGGAATAACACGAATCGATTAAAGTTGGAAATATACTCAAAAATAGCCAAAATAGGCAAATTAAACAGTTCCAGACGTCTGGTAGGTGTTCCCAGACGTCTGGCCCTAGTATCTGGAAGTATATGTGTTTTCTCCCTTCTATTTTTAATTCCTGGGCCATTTCAGACGTCTGAAATTTTCAACCAGACGTCTGAATTTGATTTCAGACGTCTGGATTTTGTTTCAGATGTCTGGATTTAGTCTCTGCCTTTTCCAGACCCCTTTCCAGATGTCTGGATTATTCAACCAGACGTCTGGATTTGGTTTCAGACGTCTGAAATTAATTTCAGACGTCTGAAATCTTCTGCTAGGCAAAAAAAAAAGCCTAAACCAAAAATGGCAAATCCAAACTGAAATGCGATCGAACGAGCGATGGATGCTAAGGATTTATGCCAATCGGCAACCCAACACTATAGGCTCTTCGATGCATCACCAAAAACATGTTCAAACATCAAAGATTGGATTTTTAAAGATTTGACTACAAAACACCACAAATTGAAATATTCACCAAATCAATCCAAACCAAAAGCAAATGAACATAAATAAGTGTTAGGAATTCATACGTAACAACAAAGATAGATATAAACATAGATGTGAGATAAAAATCTCACATTTTACCCGAAAACAATGATGGAGAAGCTTTTAAAACAATCTAAGATCAATTCCTCTTCAAAAACAACTCAGGAAGCTTCAATCTAAGCTTACAAGTAAAATATTTCCTAAGTTAGGTTTAGGAAATTCTGAAATTGAAAGGAGAATGAGTTGGAGAAGAAGAAGGAGTTGCTTACCAAAGCTTCTACTATGAATTTGGAGCTAGAACTTGAATTTGCAAATGGAAACTAGGGCTTAGGATTTCCTAATTCTTTTTCTCTTCCCCCATTTTTGATGAAGCTTGAATGTATTAGGAAATTATGAAGGAATGAAGAGAAGAGGGTTGGAGCTAGGTTGATAAATGGGGTTAATGGGCTGAAACCCAACCAAAGACCCTAAGTGAAAAGTAGCAAAATTCAACTAACTCTAAACATATCGAAGTTTATACTCAAAAAGGTCGCAAACGGCATTTTGAACTCAATGGGGGTGGTCTCGATCCCAATTCGACTGTTTGTAAAAAGTAGTTTTTCGGACCAAAATCCGACGAACGATAAAATATTTAAATAAAATATTTAAATATAAAATCGATAAATATGCGGGTTGTTACAGACTCCCCTCCTTAAAGAAAATGCGTCATCGCAATACTTAAGAAGAAAATAAAGAGTAACAACCATGAAAGCATATCAACACAAAAGAAAATTGAGATAAGAAGTTCACCATAAAGAGCACGAAAGAGTTAGCACGAACGGGATCGCTCGATGAATTCTCTAAATTCCCAAGAGTAATCCCTAAGATTTGAGAACCATTGAACTCTCACAAGAAGAATATCTTTATTCTGAAGGCGCTCAACCTCCGAAGCAATGATGCGAATGTTGCTCATAAATCAAATCTGGTGAAACTTCAATTTCCACAATATCACCGGGCACAAGAATAAAAACCGGAATCCCTAAGGCATTTCCGTAGATAAAAGACGTGGAGAACGTCAAGAATAGCAGAAAATTGAGCTGGTGCAACGACGTAGTATAATAACAGTACGCCCGAGAAACTGGAAACTCAAATAATTTGGGACATCAGCGTAGTACAAAAACGGTACGCCCAATGAACCAAAGCTCGAATAATTTCGGAACACCGACATAGTACAAAAACGGTACGTCCAATGAACCGATAAACCGGAACAACGATGTAGTATAATAATGGTACATCCATTGATCCAGATAAGACGGAACATCGATGTAGTATAATAAAAGTACATCCGATGAACCGAACACCATAAAAGAACATCGGACGCTAGTCCATAAAAAAATGAGATAAAGCTCAATAAAACGAAGTATATCAAAACGTTCGATGAACTTGATAAAAAGATAATTCCATTCAGACAACATCAAAGAATCAACAACTTGTTGCCTACGACAAAGCGCGTTGGCAACACGATTTCCAGAATATCAAGATCATAAGATGCCAGGAACTTGAGTCGACATGAAGTTCCTTATGAGAAAATAAATATTCCAAAGATTTATGATCGAGGTAGAGAACAAATTTCTCATCCAAATATGATGATGCCAAATTCCAAAAGTAAAAACAATAGCCGCGAGCACTAGATCATGAGTGGCATATCTAGTCTCGATAAGCTATAATGATTTAGAAGCACAAGTGATAGCACGTTCTCCTTTGCAAGAGAATGGCATCCAAACCAATACGACTAGTATCGGTACAAATAGCAAAGTCTTGGTTCCCCTTCAGGAATCACAAGAATAAGAGTATCGAAAGGAAGAGTTCTTCTAAATAATCCTCTTTCCCGAAAAGTTAAAACTTTCAAAATTACATTTTTATTTTTATGTAATACTCTTTCTAGAAAAATTTACATAAGTCAATTTATTGTGTCTGACTGTCACATCTAAGCGTTTAGGAAATTCCTATCGATAACGTTGATCATGCACATCGACCAGAATTCTTAAAGCACTCAATGGGCAATACAATCACAAAATCATCTTCTATATGATGAAAATATCTCTTAAAAGTTTTGAGAATATTCTTTGTTCGTTTAAGATCAAAATCCAATTGTACTTATAAATAAATCTTATGAAAAAGATTTGCAAAATTTTAAATTTCCGTTTTCATTCAAAATCAATAAATTCAAGAATGGAAATATTGAGATATTCATAGAATACTCGATTTATAAAATGGATGAAGCGAGATGGACAAACTGAATGACAAAATAAGTCATTCATAAGAATCATAACGAGTGCGGAATGCGGTAAGTGGAATGCTAACTTCCGCAACCCGTAGCTAATGAAAACCGGTGGCAAGGTCGAGCTGAAAAGACCTTTACACTACTCAAAAGATTGCTTAGGTAACAGTCCTAAGACAAATTCAAAAATACCGGAAATTTTTTCAAACTACATGAATGAGAGAAATAACACTTTCCTTATAAGTGGGCTTAAGGAATAAAATGATGCCATCAAGTTGGAATCAAAATCATAAAGGAAAAATAGAAATCTGCTTAACAGATTGAAAATGTCGAAGATGAATAGTCCACACGGGACAAAGGATATGGCCTCATAATAATTAAGCCAATCCTTACAAAAGTAAATTCCGAAACCTAAGTAAAAATCGGCTCGGACAGAAAAATCACATAAAATAATTTCGACATCAATAAAGACAAATTGAGTGTTGCGGATCTACCATCCGGATTCACAATCCTCAAAGAAGTCATCAAGCCCAAAATATTCAAAGAAAAAGAATCGACAAGTTCTTTTGATATAAAAATAATGAGATGAAACCCATATCATAAAGAACTCGAATAAGAAGGTCACGAAATAAATAATGCCATCAAGGATTGAATGTAAAATACCTTGACTGAGAGAAGAGTTGCTAGGGGCTTGCAGCTTTCCTTCTCTCTTGTTAGGAAGCCTAGGACACGAAGATAAAAGATGACCTGAACCTTTGCAATAACGACAAAAGAGGGGTTTCGGACACTCCCTTGCATAATGGTCCGTGGAACCACAATTGTAGCATTGACCACGACTAGAGGTAGGAGTCTTTGCTACCGGAATTTGTTGCTTCCCTTTCTTATTAGAATTGGGGCCTTTGAATTTGATAGGCCTCTTCAAGTTATTGTCGAAGTTCTATTGGGCACGCACAACTTCAACGTCACCTTCATTATCGGCCTCTTCAAGACGAAGAGCGATATCAATAAGCTGATCAAATGAAACATCAAGTTTTAGAAGTAATGGCTTCTTAAGATTCTTATTCAAGCCATAGACAAATCCCTGATTTTCCTTCAATGGGGTATTAATGTATTCAACCCCGTATTTGGAAAGAGATTCGAAAGATGTGACATAGTCTGTCACAGAAAATTCACCTTGAACAAGGTCAATAAAACACCGGGCCAAAGTTACTTTTTCGGCCTCCGGCACAAATTTCAATTCGAACCTTTCCCGAAATTGCTCCCAAGTGAGATACGCTTCAATGATTTCAAAAATTAAAAGCTCATACCAATCAAATGCTCTTTCTTGGAGCATGCTAGAAGCCACTTGGACTCGATGTAGATCAATAAGGTTCATGCGAGAAAAGATGCGATCGCATGATTTGAGCCAAGCTTGAATTTCCATAGCACTCTCGGATCCCTTGAATGGCCTTCCACCCAAATCAGTGTAGTCTCTGCACAAGCGTGCAAAACTGGATCTAGGATGAGTAGGCTCTGGAATGGGACCGACAGCTTGAGCATTCTTTACTAGATCAAGAAGCTGCTGGGCAGACATAAATACTCCATCCTGGGGAGTAGCACTAGATTGACCGACGCTGGGACGGCCAGGTCTAACCATTTCTCTTCTTTAAGAAAGAAAGAAAGAAAGAAGAGGAAAAAGTTATTCTCAAAATAAATTTCAATCAAACTTGATTGATAAAACAAGGAATCATAAAGAAAATAGGATGAATCGGTACGAAGACTCGAATTAAATCCTAAAGCACGACTCCTAAGATGGACTTAGGACGATGATCCTTGTTAAATTATTCTACATTGTTCCGAAGTTTGGCTCTGATACCAAGCTGTGACGCCCCACCTCTATACCCACGCTAGCCAAGAACACTACGGAGTAATGCTATCGACTAGCACGGAGAATAAGGCTGTTGAGGAGCGACCATCTGTATAATCGCTTTGTGTGAGTACCGATATGCCAGATAAAAATATAACTTTTCATCTTAAGAGGAAATCCGACATACCGACACAAACTCAAAGCTACTACACAGTGGCTATAAAGGTCTTCGGAAACAAATATAGAAATAAAATAACACAAATCAGTCACAGATAATTCATATCACAAAGGCGGAAATAGGTATGAATATAACACATGAAAGTGTACATCAGAGTATTGGTCAAAAAAGATCCACAATATCAAAAAGAATAGATACAAGTGCTAGACAAAAGGATACCTATACATCGAGGAGTCTATATCTCAATAGTATACAACAAAAAACTACTAAACTAAAGTAGTTAGCCAAAGGATCAGATGGAGGTCCGATAAGGAGTCAAGCAGAAGCACCTGTAAAATCTCAGTCTGACCCGAGTATTATTTAAGAAGAAAATAATAAACGGATCAGTCTAGCTATAATTATCAGTTAAAATGAGATATAAGAAGAGATATAATAAAAAGACGTATGATAACCAAAAATGTCATACTACGACAAGTATACATTAGAAAATCCACAAAAGTCATACAATATCTCAAAGAATCTCATAGCATCAAAAAGAATGTCATATTCTTCATTTAATTCACCAAGCCACAATAAATGACATACATATCAATGCCAACTGAAAAAGGTGGTGAAACATAAATTCCAGAAATCATCAAATAGAAATCCAGAAATCACAAGAAAAAGGATTGGCCAAGACATTGATGTAGTGCAAACGGTACATCCAATGAATCTAAAAGCAAAGACATTGATGTAGTACAAATGGTACATCCAATGAATCGAAAGCAAAGACATTGATGTAGTACAAACGGTACATCCAATGAATCAAATAGCAAAGACATTGATGTAGTACAAACGGTATATCCAATGAATCAAATAGCAAAGACATTGATGTAGTACAAATGGTACATCCAACGAATCAAATAGCAAAGACATTGATGTAGTACAAACGGTACATCCAATGAATCAAATAGCAAATATATTGATGTAGTACAAACGGTACATCCAATGAATCGAAAGCAAAGACATTGATGTAGTACAAACGGTACATCCAATGAATCAAATAGCAAAGACATTGATGTAGTACAAACGGTATATCCAATGAATCAAATAGCAAAGACATTGATGTAGTACAAACGGTAGATTGATGTAGTACAAACGGTACATCCAACGAATCAAATAGCAAAGACATTGATGTAGTACAAACGGTACATCCAATGAATCAAATAGCAAAGACATTGATGTAGTACAAACGGTACATCTAATGAATCAAAAAGACATCGCACATTGCTAGTCTAAACCATAAAATGATCATCATCGATCATCAAGAAGTGTCAATTACAATAAGCTAGTAAATATATGAGTTTAGCATCATGTCCCATAACCACTAGCTTAACTTAAATATTTGCGAACAAATTGTAGATCTCCACTAGAAAATTGTCACAAGAGATTCAATAGAACAAGTCCAAGAATTAACCAACGAAGTAAACGCAAGCGTTTCATACCACTTGTTCTACTAAGCCGTTTAATTAGATTTCTCATACGAGTGAGGTAAAGGTTTGTATATACTAGTAGATAGGAAAACGGTTTTATAAACGAGTTTGGTATTGAAAATAGAGTTGAAATCGTTTTGAGGAAAGAGTTTTGATATTTACTACTAGTATAGAAAACCTTTATATTTTAAAGTGACAAATCATTGAATTGATTGTAGAAACAATCAATCATAAAAATTCACATTTGAAGACGTGAATCAAATCCAAAGAAATCGATACCAAATCCATCAAAATGGATATTCCCAAAAATCACGATGAAAATGTCATCAAAGTCCATAATAAATGATAACAACAAAAAGGGAATCAACACGAATCGATTAAAGTTGTAAATATACTCAAAAATAGCCAAAATAGGCAAATTAAACAGTTCCAGACGTCTGGTAGGTGTTCCCAGACGTCTGGCCCTAGTATCTGGAAGTATATGTGTTTTCTCCCTTCTATTTTTAATTCCTGGGCCATTTCAGACGTTTGAAATTATCAACCAGACGTCTGAATTTGATTTCAGACGTCTGGATTTTGTTTCAGACGTCTGGATTTAGTCTCTGCCTTTTCCAGACCCCTTTCCAGACGTCTGGATTATTCAACCAGACGTCTGGATTTGGTTTCAGACATCTGAAATTAATTTCAGACGTCTAAAATCTTCTGCTAGGCAAAAAAAAAACAGCCTAGACCAAAAATGGCAAATCCAAACCGAAATGCGATCGAACGAGCGATGGATGCTAAGGATTTATGCCAATCAGCAACCCAACACTATAGGCTCTTCGATGCACCACCAAAAACATGTTCAAACATCAAAGATTGGATTTTTAAAGATTTGACTACAAAACACCACAAATTGAAATATTCACCAAATCAATTCAAACCAAAAGCAAATGAACATAAATAAGTGTTAGGAATTCATACCTACCAACAAAGATAGATATAGACATAGATGTGAGATAAAAATCTCACCTTTTACCCGAAAACAATGATGGAGAAGTTTTTAAAACAATCTAAGATCAATTCCTTTTCAATAACAACTCAAGAAGCTTCAATCTAAGCTTACAAGTAAAATATTTCCTAAGTTAGGTTTAGGAAATTCTGAAATTGAAAGGAGAATGAGTTGGAGAAGAAGAAGGAGTTGCTTACCAAAGCTTCTACTATGAATTTGGAGCTAGAACTTGAATTTGCATATGGAAACTAGGGCTTAGGATTTCCTAATTCCTTTTCTCTTCCCCCATTTTTGATGAAGCTTGAATGTATTAGGAAATTATGAAGGAATGAAGAGAAGAGGGTTGGAGCTAGGTTGATAAATGGGGTTAATGGGCTGAAACCCAACCAAAGACCCTAAGTGAAAAGTAGCAAAATTCAACTAACTCTAAACATATCGAAGTTTATACTCAAAAAGGTCGCAAACGGCATTTTGAACTCAATGGGGGTGGTCTCGAGTCCCAATTCGACTGTTTGTAAAAAGTAGTTTTTCGGACCAAAATCCGACGAACGATAAAATATTTAAATAAAATATTTAAATATAAAATCGATAAATATGCGGGTTGTTACAATAACACTGTCCTATTTGGTCTAAGTACCTTTTAATAAAACTCTGTTTATTCCTTCATTGTGTTGTTAGTTTATTTAGTATTTATTGCTTCTCACTTGAGTGTTCATTTTTTAGGTTGCCCCTACTTCCATAGTGGAAATGTCATTGACTGACCCAGCTATCCATGAGTTTAGTGGCTTTTCTAATGCTACTCAAATTCCCTAAAGCTCTTCTGGTAAGGGTCATACCCTTGCTCTGATTTTTCAGTTATATGAAGATACAATTAAAGATCTAGAAGAAGCAAATGCTGATCCTATAAAGGGCAAAGAAGATATTGTAGACATAACAAGGGAAGAGATGCTTAAATTTTTATTATTATTAGGCACGTGAGTGGGAAGGGACTAAATAGGCTAATCTTTGGTAGTACAACTACATCATCCAGTAACAAGCTAATATTGAAATAGCACAGAAGAGAATGCAAGAGTAAGAAATATTGAATGCTGAGTTAGTAGAGGGAAATATGAAGATTGCTAGTGCAACAAGAGATGAAATACTTAGGGAATTTGAAGGCTATACTCACAACTTATTTAAGATTAAGCTAGCCAACCATCTATAATGCGACCGCGTTAGGATGTAAAAGACCGATCTTGTGGCGGGACAGAAAAAGATTATAGAATTGGAAGCTATCTTTACCTCCGTGGAATTTAACATCGAGCTGGGTCTGTACTGAGGTGAATAATAGAAATGGAAGTTTCATTGCAAGATATGGAGGGTTTATATGCTGCCTATTATGAATAAGAGATTAAGGTGTTGAAGGACGTGAGAGATGAGTTACCTTTGAAGGTAGAAAATTAGCTTTAGGAAGAAGACAGTCCTTTATAGCCTTAGTTCCACATGTATATTCTGAGTCAAACACCACTTTATCTCCTCCACCCAACATGGAATGTGATGCGGCAGCTAAATGGAAAAACTACGTAGCGAATTTTTATTAACCAAAGTTTGATAAGTTGAAGACTTCCTATAAGAAGAAAGCGACAAGTTTGTTAAGGGAAGAGCGCGGGTTAGTTATGCTATAGATGAATTGTTTGGCCTTTTTTCCCAGAAAAACTAAGAGACTAAAGCTCAACTCTTGGATGCAAAGGAAAACATGACTAGAGTTGTTATGTAGAGCTTGGATGCACTAGAGGCTAAAATCGCTAGCCTTGAGGTTTAGCATCCCACACAGTCGTCTGAACCATTTCCTTTTGCTGCACCTTTATGTTCTTCTATGCCTTCTTCTTCTAGCTCAAATCATGTTCCATTGCTCGAGGAACTTTGCAAAGAGAAAGTTAAGTGTACCATGGCATATATCATGGTACAACACTTAATCGATGTTTTAAAGCATTTTTGGCCTGACCTTGATTGGAGCTTTGTATATAACCGGCCTGATTATGTTCCAACAGTGCAAGCAGTTGATAATGATTGAGCTGGTGCCAATAATGATCCTAAGGCTTCTATTTTTAATGCACCTAGGAGTTCTTTAGTTACCATTATTGAGATGATAGATTATCCCACTAACTGTGTAGTTAATGCCCCGCTATAACCCCGCTATATCTCATAGCGGATTTCTACCGCTATGATTTTTCCATATAGCCCCAAAATATAGCCTTTCCACTTTAATCCCTGCTATTTCCGCTATATCCCGTTATTCCCGCTATATTTTGCTATTTCCGCTATATCTTCTTTAATAAAATGAATTAAAAAATTGCATTTATACATTATAAAAATTATGAAACTAATTTATTTGATTTAATTTTTAATATATTTTCAGAAATGAAAATACTCTAATATTCTACTAAATTCAATTATGTTATATAACAGTTTTACGTTTATTTAAAGTATATTCACACATGTTTTTTGTTTAAAATTATTTATGTATTAATTATAATTCAATTGAATGATAATTTTTTATTTAATATCATTTATATATTTGTAAAACATTAAGTACGAGTTTTATATGTTATTTTAGAGTCATCCGTTATATCCCGCTATATTCTCGTTGTATCCCCGCTATGACTTTTTGCACCTCCACCGTTTCGAATCTGCCAAGCGCTTTAACTGCACAGCCCACTAGCTTGTAGATTGAGGGTGTACCTTCCCGCCAATGTAGTGACCTATAAAATTATGTATCGGTGGATTACTAAAATAAAATTTTCATAACCAAATATGGTCCGATTAGGCTGTGACTTTGGAGAATGTTGAGTGTTTACATTTTTTACCCTTAGAATTGATTATGAACACTTTTTGACCTTTAAAACTCCTAAGAGCTATCACGAATAGGGTTTGAAACTACTTCCAAATAATTTTTTTAATGGTTTTTCTTTCCGTAAGTGGTCATAATAGATATTTGGCCCTACAGTTTAGAATATATGGGTATTTTTAAGTTACATAGTTTTTGGATAGATTAGTGGGTAATTAGGCTATGCCCATAATTAGCCCGCTAGTCCATTTCAGGATTAGGGTTAATTACAGCTTAGAGAGTAGCCACCGGTTACTTTTCCATCTTCTTAAAACATTTATTAATCTCCATTAAACCTCATATTATCATAACTATATCTAATCTTCATTTAAACTAGTTTAATTAAGCAACTAAAGAGAGGTTATCATAGGGATTAACATGAGAGCTATCTAATTTAGGGATTTGATGCATTGAGATTCGTGTAAGGGCTGTATAAATCAAATCTACCTTTTTGTGAAATTGGTTGATTATATGTCCATAGATGAGTCATCTATTATTTCACAACCTTTTGAGTGCTTTTAAATGTTTAAAGATGTGATTTTAAAGCCTCTTTTAAGTTAAAAATGAGATCTTTAACTAATTTGGACTTATAAATGAATTTAAATGGTGTTGGTGTGTCATATGAATGTTAGAATAGGATATGACAGATATGATGCTTGTTTGGTTGTTGTAAGTCGTATGTAAGCTTAGATTATATGATAGTGCATTAATGTGCATTTTTGGAGGCAGGATGGTTTTAGAGCGATTAAAGATGTATTGATGTAATTGTAGTTTGCATTCAGATCAATGTATTAAGACGACGGTTGATGCAAAAAAGCCTAAAAAATGTCTTAGCCACATTTTGGCTAAGTCATAATTAATATGTGCTGTTATCCAACGATTGAACTGAGTAGCTTCTAAGTGAATTTAAATGTCAAGACGAACACGGAATGGATCAAGAACTTGGGAGCTTACTTGGAATGACTAGATGAGGCAACACATGAAGCTTGAGAGCTAATGGGAGCAAGGCAACACGCTCGGTGCAAACTGTAATATAAGTTGATGCTGAGTTGATTTTTCACTAAGGTCCGCTATTGAACAAGTTGAAGATGGCAAGTATGGGGAGGCACGTTTTGGTGAGCGGAAATTATGTTCAGTACCGACCATGATATGGTTGGTATTGACATAATTTTATTACACCGAATCAATTCTTTTTTCTTTCCTACTTTCATGGATCTAAAATTTTACCCAATCTTAATGATTTAGTGATTATGATAAGAGATTTCAACTATAAATAGAGAGATTAGAGCAACATAGAAGGGAACTTTGGCCTATACTATTCATCTCCTTGTCTCTACTTCATCTATTGTCACGAATTGTTGTCAAATCTGAGCACACTTTTTTTTAAGATATGAAAACCTTGTAAAGAGTGTTTGTACTTGTAACAAATCCATAATCAATAAAAATAAGTGGACATGTGCACTTAATTGGTCAAACCACTTATAATGTTGTGTACAATTTATTTTTGCTTTTTTTGTTAGATCTTTTCTCGTTTCATCTAATTAGGTGTGTTGTGTCACTGTTTCAACCAACATTTTTGGTGCTTTAACCGACAACCGATCTTTTTTAGGCAAAGATTTAGCTTAGACAATTGGATTTCAAGCATTTAGAAGTTAGATCTAGAAGTTTGCTATTGTAGATCTTAAGTTACCGAGATTTGAAAAAGAATCTACATTAGATTTGAAAGATATGGCACCTAAGAGACCTTCCAAAAGATCTAAAGCCACTGCTGAAGAAGATGAAGCTTCTCATCACAATGAAGAAACCACTCGGTCAATGCATGCTTTTCCTAGACCTTCTTCCCCATAAGAGATGGTGTCCAACGCTTAATTTGATATAATGATGGATGAGATGAATCAAAGAGTGCTTGATAGCTAGAACACTATCTTTGAAAGAATGGAAAAGAGCTTCGTTTTGCCCAGTAGTCAAAAAGGCATAGGAAGAGCCATATGAGGTCATCGTTATTAAGTTTTTGAGGAGAAAAGTTTTTCCTTGTCGGACCAGAATAGGAGAGAAGGAAAATAAAAGTTGATGGAAAGGGCTACAGGGACGTCAAAGAGGCAAAGAGTGGCCAACCTGGCTACCGCCAACATGGCCGGTCCGACCAAAATCATGCCAGTACCAACCATGTTGAAGGTGGGGTCGGTGCACTACTAGTTGTTGCAATTAATTTATTTGACAGCGAGGATGATTTACAAGACATGAGTAATGATGTAGCTGAATATTGATGCACAGATTGATGGTGCTCAAACGAATGCCACATAATTAGCAAGGAATCATAGAAGATCTAGACGAGTGGCTCTTCCAGAAACAGGAGAGCCTAGACGTCATGTGATGAACTGAGAGTGTTTGTAGAGTCAAACACTTGAGGTTGCCCTTGACAATTATCGTCCAACTGCGCAGATCAACAAAGAGTATCTCAGAGATATGATTGAGAGACTGTTGAATGAAAGTTAGCACATGAGCAAGGACGAGTGGGTTTAGCACCCAGTAGAACTCCATTCACTAATGGTATATTACAGGAGAGTTATCCTAAGAAATTTGTTACACCAACGATGTTATCTTATAATGGAATAACAGATCCTATATATTATCTATTGAAATATGAATGGCACGTGGATAGTGCCCGTGCTACTAATGCAATGAGGTGCATATGTTTCCCTATATTCTTAGATAGGGGAACTATAGTGTGGTTTACTCAACTTGCGCCGCGGTTCATATCTTCATTTGATCAGTTAGTGGTCCAAAGAGACTATGAAGGATTTTCTGAAGCGATTCAATACCACTGTGACTAAAGTTAGTAATCCAAAGAAAGGCATAGTGTTGATGGCTTTGGTTTAAGGAGTCCACCTTGATATGAAATTTGGTAAATGGCTTAAAAGATAACAGCCATGTAACGTCCCGTCTTTTTGTACGCTTTAAATCGACGATAAACCACACACATCAGACTTAAACCATACAGAAGGGAGGATTGTTATGGGGTAAATAAGAAAAAGAAGAGAAAGAAAAAAAATAAAATAGAATCTTACAGCGGAACGATAAAATATAATAATCAAATAAACAGTTCATGAAGCTGTTTACAAAATATTTGATTATACTTATACAATACATATCCGAGTTACATATACCAGAGAAAAAATAAAATGCAGTGGAGTACATGATGCAGTGAATAATATAGTAGATAATAGTAATAGTATCTTCGTCTTCGTCTTTCAAAATAAAGGCTTCAAATCCTAAAATGCTTAGACTAACCCGAGCGAATTGAAAAGACAAAGCACTCGAGTCAGAACTAAAAGATCTTATGCAAGTTAAATCAACGGTAAATAATATGTGTGGAACGACGTCAGAGATGTTTACGGGATTTGTCATCTCCTATCCAGTGTCAAAGGTGAGTGCAGTAACTTAAGAGATGCTCGGGATTCACATCTCCTAAGGATCCGTTAAACTATTTACTATGTAGTAATATTTTGCTATTATAATAATGTCTATAGTAAAATAAACTTACTTTTAAACAGCGTTAAGGAGTGACCCAATATTCCCCTTAACACGTAATAGTCCCAGTATAAGCGCATCTACAGATCGGGAGACCACCTTAAATGCTCCATGGGCTACGGGAGAAAACCAAACTCGTACAAGACGCGCTAGGGTAGGTGACATGGCACAACTAGGCAATGCCAAGGTAGATATACCGATTACGCTTCCGGACTGGTGGTAAGGCGTAACAGCTACTACCACCCACCTCGAGCCACACCCCCAAAATCAAAAGGGCCCAAATCAGTCACAAAGTAATAGAATTGTATCGAAGGAGTGTGTCCGATAAAAGTTGCTACCTTCTTAGTTCGTTGATCGCTCCTGTTTTAGCCACCTTATGCCAACTCACGGGAGTCGGGTCCACGTATTTACCTCAAGGAAACGCCGCCGCCATCCTACTTCATTCTGGAATCTCCACCGCGTACACGGTTGTTAAAGTGGTTTTCGGAGTTAGCAGAGAGTATGATAACTTCCGATCCCGATCTCTTTAACAACCAAACGTTATTATAACACCGCGGTCATTTCAAAATAATTATACTTCAAAACCAGAATAAATATCCATTTCAAAACCATATAAACACGATATCATTTCCGTTTCAAAAACCAATCAAGATGATATCATTTTATTAAAACCCAAATCAATACAATATCATTTTTATTTCAAATATATCCTTTCCAAAATCATAGCACTTTCGAAATTATAATATTTCAAAACCAAACGCTTGAAATATAACCTTTCAAAACATAATTCTTCGAATTTCATAGCTTCTAAACCATAACTTCCAAAACTTAAATGGTTTGGATATTCAAACAATATATAAAATAAAATAGTTTGAATTTAAAATTACTTTATAAATAAAATAATTTCATCGACTTCACAATTTTATTCATTTAAATTAAATCTCAATTCATAACTTTCAACTCACTTTCAGTTTCAATAAAACATTTCAATTTCAATATATTTCAAACTTTAAGTATTAAACAATTTCAAAACTAAGGTTGGTAATTACGATTCAACAATTCCATTTTCTATTATTTAGTTTTGAAATATTTGCATAATAAATCCATTATCATTTAAATAAAACTCAAATTACAGATAACTAAATATTTCCTTCAATTTATTTATACTTGGAATATTCGTTTAATTCGTCTTAAACCAAAATCCAGTTATAAAAATCATACCTTCAAAATCTCAATTTTATTAAATTCCAAATCAATTTCATATTCATTCTCCAACCTTATTCTCATTTAAGTCATTATAAACTCCAGAAATATAATTTAAATAAATACTTAACCATATCATATCTTAATAAAATCAAACTTTATTATTAAACTTATTTTATACTTTAAGCCAAATTTCATACATAGCTTAAACCCAAGAATTTAACTATATATAAAATAACATTTATAAAATATCCAAATCAATATCTCATAAACCCATATATTTTTTACAAAACCACGGAAATCATTTTAAAATATTTATATATATATATAGACCACGGTGTTTGTATATAATTTTGTACCCTATGGTCAGGTGATACGGATATTTACCATTTCAATCCGTAATTTAAAATAAAAATACGGTTATATATCATTTCAAACCGCAATCCCGAATGAAATAAAAATGCATAACAACTTGCAGTTTATAACAATATAAAATTCAACATCCATTCATAAAATATCAATCATCAACCATTTATCACAATCATCATCCAATTCAATCAGTAACATCAATATATAATAGAAAATAAATAACAGGCATTTACCGGCAGTTTATATTCAAAAATAAATTAAATAACTATTTAACTGGCAGTTTATATGCAATAATACTTAAATAACAGTTTAATTCAACAAATTCGATTTAACTGAGATGATGAATAATAATATGCTAAACAGTCATAAATAAATTTTTAATCACATCAAAATTTAATTTAACACACATAAGAAGTTTTAGAAGTTGTGAGTGGGTTAAAACACTCACCTTTCGAATTTAAATCGAATTTAAATCCAATTTAAACCTAAAATTTGAACAGTCTCAGAATTCGTCCAAACCAACGCCACAATGTCCGGAATTTCAATACGATCCTAGTAGAGAAAACCGCGCGTGAAACAGACCTCGTATGTAAAAGTTATTGATATAAGAACGAATGAAATAGAAACTAAAATAAAATAAAAAAACAAAACATACTCAGTGGCCACGTCAGTACTCTTCCTCATATAGAAAACACGCACGCGAAAAGCCCAAACCCAAACATCGAAACCCTAGCCAGCAACGATCACGCACGCAACCCCATACGTGCGCCACCTCTGCCTCGAGCGCAGCGCCGCCTCGGCCAACGACGGCCTCTCCTCCTTCCCTCCGCCACCAATAGCGCGCAAAACAGGGCGACCACCACCTAAAAATTAAACCCTAATTGAATTAAATCCCCCAATCTAGCCGTTAATTCGACGAATTAACAACTCCGATGAGCAGCACTCGGTCACCTCTTCACAACCCTACCCTCGATCGAACGATCAGACGAAGTTCATCAACTCGTGATGAACAGTCGAAAATGGTTCTTCGATTTCTGGCTAAATAGTGCATTGAATTGAAAAACGGACCACAGAATTGAGATGCGCTCTTCGAGAGCTTTTCGACGACATATAATTTGATATTGTTTGTGGAGTTTGAATTTTTAGCTTTGAAATTGATTTGAAATTGCAAATGGAATTTTGGTTTGTCTGCCATTGATATAAAGAGGAGCAAATAGAATTGTAAGTACAGAAATGAAGAATAAGAAATGAATTAGGGTTTATAACACGGTATATATAGGTAGGATTGAAAATAAAAGAACGGATACGAATGGTTTGGATCGTTAAACGATAAATGGCCCAAAAAGCCCGTTCTGACTCCGGAACGAAATTGAGTCAACCCATATATCAAAATAAAATATTTTAAATGCGATGGAACAGGTTTCAGGTCCAAATTCCATCGCATGAAGAAGTTATGTTAAAATCAATTTATTTCAAATTGATTTCAATTGATTTCGATTTCATTGATTTCTAAGCGTTTCGAGCCAGTACGATCAAACGACACGTCCGATCGCTACGAAACTGGAAATCCTACAACAATCCACTGTTACGGATCTGATGAAACTAGTCTCGTTGAAATCCGAGTCAGTGGCCAAAATGACTATTTTTACGTAAATTAAATAAATTAATTAAATCAAATTTTCAATTTCAATTCGATAATTGACAAACTTCATCATTTTTGATTTCCCAATCATTTACAATGATTTAAACAAATTTAAATGTCAAATTAGAGTAGATTAATTTATCAATTTCAGTATTAACCTCAATTTCATTAAATTCAAAAAGTATAAATTAAATTTCCAATAATTCTATTTAATTTACTTTTCATTCTATTATTCAATTCATTATTATCAAATTGATGAAATTAACATTGGATTCAAAATCTATTACATTAATATTCTCACATTCCATCTTCATTTCAATTAACGTAATATTTAGATATTTAATTTCATTTATTTGCAATTAAATCCAATAATTATAGTTCAATTCCCATTAAATTGATAAGTCTTCATTTCCATTCCTTTAATTCAGCTAATTGTCATAATATGAATAAAATTAACACTATTTCCAATTATTCCCTTAATTTACACTAACATAACATTTAGTTAGATTTATTGCACTGATTACCAGTTTTGAATTTAATAGACTAAATAAATGGTTAACTTATAAAAATTGTTACTATTAACGTTAAATTACGCTTATAAGTTATTACTAACAAAAAAATATTAAAATTGATTACATAACACTATTCTTATCCAATTATCATTAATTTTATACTAATTCATAAATTAGTTCAATATCTACACTTGTTTCCTTATATTCAATTCATAGTCAAGTATGACATCTAAATTATTTTAATAAATTGGAATTTCATTATAATTTTTAGTAATTAACATAAATTAACATTATCAACTCTCAATCTATTTATTATTTCATTATTAAATTACAAATTTTTATTTCTTCCAGTATTAAATAACAAAATTTAATTAAATCAATAATTTAAATCATCGAAAATTTACGGGTTGTTACAAGCCACCTATTATGGAAGAGTTTTTTTCAAAGGCATCTCAATATATATGCTAAGAATAGGTACACCTAGCTGTAGGACCAATTGGTATGACACCATCAAATGAAGTGGTGCAAAGCAACGTTGCTATTAAGCAAACCGATGAGAGCAGCGAAAACTGTTGCGGTGAAGTTCAAAAATAATAATAACAAGAAAAGGAGAAACAAAGGCACTAATGGAAAGAAGCAGGACACCAATGGTTTACATTGCTTCCACGAGAAACTAAGGCAAATGAAGTTAAACGACATTGGGGGAAGTATTGTCGCTTCCACGAGACTCTTGAGCGCAATACCAATGGTTTACATTGCTTGAGAGATGTGATCGAGGATTTGATCCAAAATAAGAAGTTATAGAAGTACGTGAGAAATCTATAACATGACATATATAATAATAGGCCTTAACGGAAGAACTCTCAAAGGGACCAGCCAGGGTCCAGTGGAGAGGGACCGAGGCAACTAGAGAGTAGAATTGTGATTAACACTCTTTCTGGAGGACCTCGTCCAATGTAGGAAAGATGGAATGAGATGGAGTGGTATAGAAGTTCGTTAAAGCCTGTGCCAAATGAAAGTTGTTTTGCTATTGAAGATAGAGCCCCAAAAAAAAACTGAAGACATGTAACATCTCGTAAATTTAGTTTAATAATTGATTAAGTTCCAATAATGGAATTTGAGCAAACGTTGCAATTTGGCCATGAAACTTGCACCATTGCATTCGTGGCCATTTTCTGAGCAATTTCATATTTGGAGTTATACGATCGGAGTTCAATTGAAGAAGTTATGGGAGTTTAAAGAAATTGGAACGAAACTGTAACAACCCGGTATTTTCAGCCATTCGCATCCACACATGTCGGACTTGAATTTCTCAAAATACCGCATTGTAAATAAATTTGAAGGAAATGAAAACGATCACAGAATCGCAGACACAGAAATATCAGAATAACTCGCAGCGGAAATCAAAATACCATAGTAGTTCATGAAGCTACTACAACAAACTCTCAAAACAAAATACATAATATCAGTTTGAAACATATACAATATAAATCTCAAATACATAGAAGTTTATAAATGCCAAAGATGAAATAGAACAACTGAAACTGAAAGGGAATATATAACTAGACATGTAGAATCTCCAGCGATTCCTAGCTCCAGAAAAGAAATCCGAAGCTAAGCTGTAAATACTCAGGCTGACCCGAGCGTAAAGTAAAACACAAAACACTCGAGTCGGGACATACATACTTATATAATGTAAACCAACTCAAGTGAACTGTAGTAGTAATGCCCAATAACTTAAAGGATGTTTGGGATCGCCCATCCTCTAAGGATCAGTTAAACCATAAATTAAATACATCCTGTGGTTAGAATTTCAAAACGGTAATTTATACTTCGTAATCAAATATCATTTCAAAATTCAATATCATTCAAAAATCCATTTTTAAAATATTTAAATATCATATTTTCCCCAGACCACATTCATTTTAATTAATTTAAATACCATTTCAAATCACATTTCAAAATGGTTTATGTTTCAAATCAAAATATTCTATTTAAATCATAAAAAATGAAATTATTATATTTAATAATCAAATATTCAATTCTCAAAATTTTTCCATTTTTAGAATTCATTTATTCACTTAAATTTATTAAAACAGTGGAAATTCAACTTTCGCAGCACTTAGAAAATGCTACGGAAAGTTATGTTTTAAAACAATTAAATTTAGCAAAGACGACATTAAAACACTGTAATAGGTTTTAGGCTCAAATAAAAACTTTAGTTAAATTCAGCAACTACAGCACTTACAAAGTGCTGTAACAGCCCTTAGTTCATTTTAGCCATTTAGTTCATTGGTATCAACTACAGCACTTAGAAATGCTGTAATATCCTTTACTAAAAAAACGATAGCATTTCAAAAATGATGTAATTGAATTCCAAATTTCAATACAATTTCATAAACAATTAAATTTTTATTTAAACAAATTTTAACTTATAAAAATCATATTTTCACACTATTAAAAATGACCATTTAAATACTTTTTAATTTATGATTTTATTAAATGAAATTTCACAAATAATTATCAAATTTTAATAATTCACATATATAAAATCAATGTACAATTTTTTACCATTTCATTTACTTTACATTTAAATTTAATTTACCATTTCATAAATTAAATTTACATTCCATTTATTTTTCTTAACTTAACTTTCATTTTTAAAACCCATTTCACATTTTCCAAGTTAAGTTATATTTCAAATTTCAAATTTAAACATTTATTTATTTAACTATTTTTAATTTATAGAAAATCAATAACACTTTATAAAATCATTTTTAAATTTAAATTTAAATCAAATTATCATATTTTCTTACTTAACTTAAACTTCATTTATAAACAAAATCATAAATTCCAAAATTGACTTATACTTCAAATCCTACTTTACCATTTATTTATTCCATTTATTTAACTTATAGAAAATCACTAATACTTTAAAAAAATCATTTTTAATTAAATTTAAATCAAAATATCATAATATTTACATTTTTTAAAAATATTTTAAAATTTTAGACAAATATATATATCCACGGGTCTGTACATAAAATTTTCCAACATAAGTCAAATTATACGGATAATATATCATTTCAATCCGTAATTTACAATGGAAAATCTGGGTTCTATTATTTCAAACCCGCAATCCCATGTAAAAAAAATAGATAAAATAAAAATCTTTTAGACCTATCATTTCAGCCCATAACAATTTTTGCCTATTCCAAAGTCCGTTCGGGTATGTATCATTTCAACCCATAGTGATTCTAATCTATAGGAAACTTGCAGTGTGATAAACTGATATAAATATACATAAAAGCATTATATAATAGTAACATATGATATGACAGGTGTATAAACAGGGTGAACATCATATGAATCATAGCATAGGCAAGTATAACATGATAATATAGTCTACAGATTCACAGGGTGTCAATTTACTACTTATATAAGTACAGAATGTCTGGTGAGAAACACTCACCTCTACAAGCTGGAGATAACCGATTCAGTCACACAAACAAACACTAGGAAAGAACGAAGGCACGATTACAGATTCAAGTGAGAGGAGAGCTAAAATAGTTGTCTTGTACATATGAAACAAAACAACATATTTCACATAAATATAAAACACAATATAACATTAAACAAGACTAGAAATAATGCACAACCAAGAACCAAATCACTTGCACTTGCTTTCACCCATCCTATGTCAGCCTCGGTATAAAAATGCAGGCAGCTATGAATCTGGGTTAGGTATGGTTTATGGGGTCGGCCAAAATGAGGAAGTGAAGGAGTAGAAGTTGTAATGCATCAACATCACAAGACAAGGCATAAAAATGATTTGGTGAAGTGGTGAAGTGGTGAAGGCATTGGTGAGCTCGACTATGCATATATAACGGGTGTTTGCTATTTTTTTGTGTGGAGCTTGCACCATAGGGGTCATGGCCTGATAAGTCAGTGGAGATGGAAGAGTTTGCGACCAAGAAAGGTGGTGATGAAGGTGGTGGTGAAGGAGAAGCTTAAGGCCAAACAATATATAGGTGAAAGCAAGGCAAAATATCATTAAAACAAGTAGAAAAGTGTAAGAAAAGTGAATAAACCATTTCCAATTTTTGTACAGCAATGAAGGCCGAAAATTTTGGAATGAGAAAAAAAAATTCATGAAAAACGAGGAGAAGACACGGCTGAAGACAGTAAGTAGTCAGCCAAATTGAATGCAAATGTTATTTGGAATTGAAAAGGCAAATGCATACCAAAAGTCATGGGTAAGTGAAAGGTTTCAAAACTCTTCAAATTTCCCATTTTCTTTTATCATTTTTAAACAAATGGAAAAAGTAAATAAATAAAATAAAAACACAACAAAATAATGTATGAATAAAAATAAATAAATAAAATTTAGATAAATATAAATTAATTAAGAAAATAGCTTAAAAATAAAAACTAGGTTTTAAAAATTGTAAATAAATACAATAAGCTTTGGAAAAATTATAACATTACTTTAAAATATTTTAAAATAAAAAAAATACCTGATATGTCATATAACACATATTAGAACATGATCTAATAAATAAAAATATTATTTATATAAATTAAAATAGATAATTTTACTACATAAATCAATTTACATACAATATTGTAAAAAACATAACTTTCACAATATAAATCGGATTTCAACGAAACAAAATGCAGTAATCTTGAAATTAAATTTATTTTCATAATAAATGATAAAATTCAAAAATTCAAATATTTAAATTTTAAATTTGAAAGTCAAAGTTTGACCAGATTGACTAAAATCCACATTTTGTGGAAATATTCTATTTATTCAGGTTTGAAATTATAATTCACACAAAAATCAAAATTTATATTTAAAATAACAATATTTATCCATTTTAAGAAATATATAAAGTTTTTAAATCAGACATTTCAATTAAAAAAATTAAAATAGACAAGTAAAATTATCACAAATTCAGAGTTGTTATACTCTCCACTACTCAAATCTTTTCGTCCTCGAAAAGAACGAACACGGAAAAATAAGGAAAAGCAAGATAGACAAAGAAAATAATACCTGAAACGAGCAATTTCGGATTCGAAGCACGAATGTTCTCCTCCGTCTTCCAGGTACAATCTTGATCATTAGTACTCCATTGTACTTTGATCAGACTAACAGATTTCCTTCTTAGCTGCTTCGTACCTCTGCTGACAATGCGAAGTGGCTTACTCTCGACAGTCTGATTAGGCTCAATATCCAAACTATCAAGAGAAGTAGGCTGAAAAAAAGAGATGGGTCAAGAAGATACTAGAGGAGAAGTGAGACATGAAATACATCATGTACTCCAGAAAGTTCCTCGGGCAAATCCAAACAATAAGCCAAAGAACCAACTCTATCCATACTATCGAAGGAACCCTCAAAGAAGAAGAAGGTAAGAATAGCCAGAAGAAAAAAATAGGTTGGAAGACAAGGATGAACCATATTTTTTAAACCATATAAATTTCAATTTAAAAATTTATATTTATAATATTTTAAAATTTTTATAATATGATGAATAGTCATTTGATTCAAATTTGATAGTTCGAAGTAAACAATGTTTAAAACATTTCAAATCATTTAGAAAAGTAAAATAAACGATCAAAATATCCTTTATATAATACTTTATCAAAATAATTTTATAACTCGACGTCTTAACAAGTTTACTTTCGTTCCTGTAGGCTCCAGCTATGCGTTGATCAGCCACAAAGCTAGAATTCTCCAGGTACTTAGTAGACTTGTTTCAACATCCAATGAAAATACTTGAAAAACCTTTAAAACATATATGGAAAGTACAATCCGAACAAAACCAAACCAAAACATGTCGATCATAGATCGCGGATATACAATGGTTACGCCTGGATCCCCCAGGAAACATCCGTACCCGTAGGCTGACTACCGTAGCCCTACGATTACACCATGAAGACTGGTAGTACCACAGATACACAATGGTTACGCCTGGATCCCCAGAAAACATCCGTACCCTTAGGCTCTCGCAGCCCTTGTGGATTACACTACCAAGCAACCGAAAGATCGCAAATACACAATAGTTACGCCTGAATCCCTCAGGAAACAACCGTACCCGTAGGCTCTCGCAGCCCCTGTGAATTACGCTATGCAGTCGCGCTCATAAGACCATGGAGATCGCCATAGAATTCGATGGACACTCGAGTATCATATCCGGAAAACCCAAATCACAGAGAATAATATCGATAGAATGAATCCACAGTGTGGCCACAAACCAAATATCAAGAAGAAGGCACTTTCCAAATCTTTACTTCGAAAATATGTATCATATAGTATCTTTCAAATCACTTTCAAATATCATACTTATATAAAGTCCATTATATATAAGATTTCATTTCAAATCAAATACTTTCCAAAATCAATAGTATATCAAATCACACTTATATAGACTTTAATTATATAAAATTTCTCTTTGCAAATTGAGTACCTTTTTAAATCAACACTTTTCAAATCAACTTCATACCTATACGAATCAATTCTTATATAAGTTCGATAACTCCCAAATCAAAGTATAAAATAAGATTATCAATTTCAATTCCTTTCAATAATGTTTTAGTTTCAAAATCATATATGATTTCGCCAAATCATTTCTCTCAAGTTACATATATTCAATTTCAAAGTTTCTCAAAACAATATATTTAGATAATAATCTAGATTTCCAAATCAACAAAATTTAGGTCAAACAAATTCATTTCCAAAACCATCATATAAATATTGGTTTTAAATTTCAATCTATTTTCAAAACCAAATATTTACCTCAAAATCAATTTATACCCAAAATTGATTTCCAAGTTTAATCACTTTAAAACCTTTAAACTATTTATATCTATTTAAAAGATCAATTTACCCTTTTCAAACTATTTAAAACTAAATTTTATTCAAAACATACCAAAACTAAATTCCATCAGTATAATTCAAAATAGTCTTATTCATTTACTTAACAAAATAGTTTCAACTAATTTACCTAATTGAATGATTTATATTTCTTTTCCAGGATTACTTAGCTTTGACAATTAAACCTTGATTTGGAAGTGCTCGAACTTTTAAAAATAGTTGAAGAAATCAAATTTTCAAATCCAAGAGTTGGAAATCAGCAACAAATCAGTAAATCAATTCCAATAGATAAGGTTATACTAAAATAAATCTGAATCTCGAGGACTGAACACCGGCTTACTTTAAATCATTTCAAATATACATGCATATATCTTTCGAACATCAAACCATACTTCGAAATCTGAAATCAATTTTTTTTCACAAAATCACTCGCCTAGCAAAGCTACTAGAGTGGCCTCTCCCTCACTCAGAAACTTGAAAATCAATGTCGATGATGCATGCATTCATCACCGTAATTATTTTCCAGCGACAGAAGTGGGTTCTGAAATCTTATTTTTGTAACAACCCTGTATTTTATGATTATTTTAGATTTTTATTTTAATTATTTTAACTGAAATTCCTGATTTAAAAACTTTATTTTATTTATTAAAATGGATAAATTTTGTTATTTTAAAAATAAATTTTGTTTTCTATATGAATTATAATTCCAAACATGAATAAATATAATATTTTCCAAAAAAGTGGATTTTGGTCAAAATGGTCAAACTTTGACTTTTAAATTTAAAATTTAAATATTTGAATTTTTGAATTTTATCTTTTATTATGAAAATAGATTTCATTTCAATAATACTGCTTTTCATTTCGTTGAAATTGGATTAATATTGTGAAAGTTATGCTTTTTACAATATTGTGTGTAAATTGTTTTATTTAACAAATTTGTTTATTTTAAATTTATATAAATAATATCTTTGTTTGTAAAATCATGTTCTAATTTATGTAACATGATATGTTATGCATATATTTTATGTAACAGCCCAAAATTTTAATAAATATTTTTATTCATTTTATTTTAAAAAAAATTGGTGCTTAATTATTTAAAAGTTTGAATTTTAGAATTTTCCTGAATAGATTATAAATCATTTGACCACTCTTATTTAATATAAACAATTTCTAGAATTTTAGACTTTGGGTTAGATGTTGACTCTAATTGAAACTTTAAAATTTAAATTCTAACTTCCAATCTTTATTTAAATTGTATATAATTACAACATTTGTTCCGTTTTTCCATTTAATTTGGATATATACTTTGTGAATTAAGTAACAATGTTGTAAAAGCAACTAATCTATACGTTTTATTGTATATGTTCTACATCTGTTTTCTTAGTTAAGTAATAAACATATCAAATGGATATGTAACAAATCAATTTTTTTTAAGTTGAGTAACAAAACAAAGTTGTAAATAGCAATTAAATTATACGTTTTATTTGATACGTTTTATGTCCGTTTCCTGTTTATTTCTCTGATGTTTATTTATACGGTACGTTATTTACTGAATTATTCTTTAGCATATATTTTATTGAATAAATAGGAAACAAATAAATATAAGATAAATTACTTTGTTATTTATTTTAGGCATACGTTTCAATTTATTTATTGCCTTTATAATGCACTCCCCTTTGATTCCATACTTTAGCCATTCAAATCAACAACCGCCTATTTGCCTTGCAATTCACGTATAACATTTCATCTCATTCCACTTTTCCATTTGCTTCTCTTGATTTAATAGGAATAAATTCCTTAAATTTCTCTAACATTTCAATTATTTATTTCCTGCCAATCTTCCCTCTAAATCAACGTGAAACTTCTCTGTTAACTACAAACTCACGTACAAATTTCTTTGCCGCATCTCATTTGATCATTTTCTCGTGTGAAGCTTGCTCCTCTGTAAGTAATGGTTGTATATATATATATATATATTTCCATTTTCTTTTTTTTTTCTTCTTCCTTTTGCCTCGTTTTGGCCATGATTTCTTCACATATTTGCATGCTCTCCACTCTAGTGCCTTGGCCATCACCTCCACCACCTCCTCCTCATCATCATCAACCACCTATCACATCCTCTTCCCCTGACCAGATCTGGTCATACCTTCCCCATGACCAAAAACTCCACAAAAATGTTGCAAACTCCTTAAAACATGCCTAACCGAGCCTAGTCTTCATCACCATCACCTTGGATTGCCTTGGCCACCTCCCCATGCTCCACCACCACCATGATATGACCATTTACCCTCAGCCTTACCTCTGTCCAGATCTGAAACATGTCATGGCCGAGCCCTAGGACCATGTAGCCGATCTCAAAAGTTGACAAAAACTCCACTATGTTGCCTTGTCTCCTCACATTCATGTGTTGTGACTCCTTTACCGCTTCTAGCACATGTGGCCGTGCCTCCATAGACTCAAACCTGATCCAAAACCACACCAAACCCGACCATATTCACCCCCTAGGCCGAGCAAGTAGATGTTGAAAGCATGGAAAAAACTATTGTGTTCAATTTGCTTTAATTTCAAAGTTGTTTCAAATTCAACGTGTATTGAACTTATATTTATATTTGGTTTTGTTTATGGGTTATGACAAGATCAATAGCTTGGTTCTCTTCCACTTGAATCTTTTGTCATGTCATCATGCCTTCTGGATTCATTCGTGTTGTTTGTTTTGCTAACTCCAGCATAAAATGTGAGTAATTCACACATGACATCTGTACTTATATAATTAGTAAATTAACACCATGCGAATCTGTAGATTTTATTATCATATTATACCTACCTGTGTTATAAATTATATAATGTTAATCATGTTTATTTATCTGTCATATCATCTGATACTGCTATAATTTGTTACTATTCAGTTTATTTTGATCATTACTGCAAGTTCCCTATTAGTATAGAAATCACTATGGGTTGAAATGATACATATCCGAACAGACTTTAGAATAGGGAAAAATCATTATAGGCTAAAATGATAGTCCTGAGTGATTTTTAATTATTTGTATTTGTCTTGGGGATTGCGGGTTTGAAATAATCAAAATTCGAAAATTTTACTGATTTCGGATATAAATGATAATTTCCGTATCACTTGATTTAGGTGTAAAATAGTATCCGGACCCGTGGTTGATTTCAAAATATGATTTCTTATAAATTTCATGTATTGTAAATGAAAGAGAAAAATAAAAATATGAAATTTTACTTATATTGGATTTAAAATAGTTGAGCAGTAATTTTCTAACAGGATAAATGGTATAAGTTAATAGATGGTTTGAGTTGTAGTGTGAAAGTTTGATTTAACTTCATAATGGGAATTTAAGTAAAAATGGAATTATAAGATGAACTTGGTAATTAATATAATTGATGTATGAATTGGATAAATATAAAGTAAAAGAAAATATCAAGTTATTTGTAAAATAAAGTTAAGCAACTTACAGTGTATTTTGAATTTAGGTAATTAGTTTAAAATGTTAAATCAATGGATAGTTAAATGGAAATTTTGGAATTTAACTTAACTTGGAAACGTGAAATTTGATTTGAAATTAAAGGTTAAGTTAAGAAATTAAAAATGGAATTTAAGTTATATAAATAAAATGGCAATTAAGTTATAACTGGAAAATGGTAATAAAATTTTAAGTGTTTAGAAATTTGTTAAAATGTGAAGAATAGGAAATTGTACACTTGAATTTATTAGGTGAATCATTGAAAACTTGATTTTATTTATAGGAAATTTACTTTATAAAAATCATAAGTTAAAGGTATTTTAGTGAACATTTTGAGTGTTAAAATATGACTTTTATAAGGTTTAAAGGGTTAAAATCAAAGTTTATTTGTGGCTGAAATTTTAATATTTGAAGTGTTTAATTGAATAAATGAACTCAGAAAAGGCTAAATTTTTGGGAATTGAATATTTGATTTGAAGGAATAATGACTTTACTTTTTAATGTTTAAATGAGTGATTTTAATTCGGAATTATAAATCATTTTGAAATTTATAACCACCGGTACGATGTGTGTCATGTGATTTCCTTGTGATTATTTGATGCACACCTTTGATTTTAAGAGTGTGGCTAGAGGTGACCGGTTACTGCAGCTCTACGTTACCCTAGTCACAATAACACTGTTATTTGCATTGTTTACTTTAATATGGATATTTCGAGGATAGTGGTTATTATTACTTAATTGATGGTTTGACTGATCCTTAAAGGATGGGCGATCCCAAGCATCCTTTAAGTTATTGTGCATTGCTATTATAGTTCACTTGAGTTGGTTTACATTGTATAAGTATGTATGTCCTGACTCGAGTGTTTGTGTTTTACTTTACGCTCGGGTCAGCCTGAGAATGACAGCTTTTGTGACGATCCGGAAATTTTTAACATTTGAAATGGAATATTTAATCGATTTTAAATATTTGGAAGTTAATTTAACTTGAATTTCAAATAGAGATATGAATTTGGCAATTAAATTATTGAGTTTAATTTATTAATGATGTAAAAATTTGAATTTTCAATTTTAAGCTTGTTAAAAATAATTCAATGGCTTAGAAAATAATACCGGAGGTAATAGAAGCTTCAGGATTGAATTTGGGAATGATTTGTTCAGTTTTGAAATTTTATCGTTTAAATCGATATTTAAAAATAGCCTTACGAGGCACAATCTCGGAATTCGACGAAACCAGTTCCATTGGATCCGTAATAGTTAGTTATTATTAGATTCTAATTTTCGTAGCAATCGGAGTTGTCGTTTGACCCTGACAGCTCAAAACGCATAGAAACTATTTTAATCAATTCAATTTAAAATTTATCGTTTATTTCCGTAACTTGCGCATATGATCGAAATAGCCTCCGAAACACGTTCCATTGTGTTCGGAATGCGGATAAAACCTTATAAACACCATACGGTATGCCTAGATAGGGGCTCGGAATTTTGAGATATGCATAGCGAGATATTCTGAATATAAAATCATAACAAATCAAATGTCAACTCGAGCCACCTAACCATTTATACGCGCCACTCTACTGTCACCCCTATGTGTACGAAATAGGCTCCTTTTAAGTTGAAAACCCATCTTCTCCCTCTTTCCATTCGTTTTATGACAGAAAGTAAAATAGAAAGAAAAAAAGAGAAAAAACAAACGAAATCATGACCGATCTCCCCTATTTTCAAATCCCAATTTTTTCTCGAAATCAAGTCCTTGCCTTTTTCCCTCTCATCTTCAATTTAAGCTCGAGTGATACTTTAGGAAATCGCGAGATTGTATTGAAGCGTGGCCAAGGCGCGTGAAGGGCGAAGTCGAGTCAGGTGATGTTCGACTCATGATTGGGGAAGCAACTGGAAAGGAAATCGAGGCCGCGATGTTGAGGCGGAGATCATGACCTTGTCACGATGGTTGTTTCCAGGCGGCGGCTCGTGTGAGGTATCACGAAGGGTCGCGAGTCACTGGGTAGGTTCGCGTTCGAACGAAGGCATCCTAGGGTTCAACAATGGGAAATCGAACTACATCGAGGTCGCGAATTCGAACTTAGTGGTGGGGTGCGGCGGCGTGTTCGTCGAGCAGTGGCGATCTTGCGGTCGTGTTGTTGGAGGCTGATGTTCGTTTGGGGAAGTAAGTTATACAGTTTTTTTATTTTTTATTTTTATTGAATTTGATATATATACACACACACACACACAAACTTAGAGTAAAAAAATTATATATTTTGGCATGCTGTTAAAATCTTACTGTAAGGTTAATTCCTGTAATCAACTAAGTGTTAAAGGAGATAGATAAATAATGTTATCCAGAATGTTTTTTTTGTAGGTTAAGGATAAAGGAAAGAAAATATTTTTTAAAAAGAAATTAGTTTTTAATAAAACAAACAACGAACAAATTTTTAATTTTTAAAATAAAATCAGTGGTTAATTTAAATTATCAAATAGAAATTTAATTATTCGATTGGTTCGAATATTAATAAATTTATATAATGTTATTCAAGGTCAAAATTATAAAGGAAACAAGCCGAAAATGGAAATGGACTACAAAATAAAAGCAAAGGTGAGATCTTCTCACTCAAGTTTAAATTGGAATTTCCAGTTTGATTTTAAATAGTTAAATTAATTATTTGTTTTAAAATAGACCCTATACACCGCATAATAGCGGATGATATTTTTATAAATCCCATATACCGCGATATTCCACCTCGAAGTGGAATTGGTATTTAATTGTCGTGCTAATGTCTGTGGATGCAGGGAAACAGGTTGGAGGGATCCAACTGGATTCCTCAAACATTTGAATTTGTTTCATTTGTTGTGTGTTAAATTATTTATAATCTCTGTGTGATTATATTGTAATTGGAATCATTGTACGCTAAAATTTAGCCGAATATATTTTTGGTATCGTAGGATACCAGAAATATGAAATTGGATTTTTGGAAATTAAAGTAGAAAATCCTAGACCGTTACAATTAAAGTATTAAAGTTGATATTTTAATAATCCGATCGAATTAATTCCAAAATATGGGAAAAGATTTTAATAAATGGATTTTGAGAAATGTTGTTCAGAAGTTGAAGGATTTATTTAAAAATATGGATTTTAAACAGTTTGGGAAAAAAATAAAGGGATTTATTTTAAAAGATAATAAATTTGGAAATCCATTTGAAATTTGATTTGGTACCTGAAAATTAATCTTTGAAAATCAAATTGAAATTTGATTCGATGTTTGAAACAAAAATTTAGAAATCAATTTGGAAACTGATTTTTGTGATCGAAAACAAACCTTTGGGAAATCCATTTGGAGATTGATTTGGGTGTTTGAAATAAATTTGGAAATCAATTTGAAAATTGATTTGGTGTTGAAAGTGAATGTTTGGGAAACGATTTGTTCGGTTTTGAAATTTTATCGTTTAAATCGATATTTAAAAATAGCCTTCCGAGGCACAATCTCGGATTTCGACGAAACCAGTTCCATTGGATCCTTAATAGTTAGTTATTATCAGATTCCAATTTTCGTAGCAATCGGAGTTGTCGTTTGACCCTGGCAGCTCAAAACGCATAAAAACTATTTAAATCGATTCAATTTAAAATTGATCTTTTGTTTCCGTAACTTGCACATATGATCGAATTAGCCTCTGAAACACGTTCCATTGTGTTCGAAATGCGGATAAAACCTTATAAACGCCATGCGGTATGCGTAGATAGGGGTTCGGAATTGTGAGATATGCATAGAGAGATATTCTGAATATAAAATCATAACAAATCAAATGTCAACTCGAGCCACCTAACCATCTATACGCACCACTCTACTGTCACCCCTATGTGTATGAAACCGGCTCCTTTTTAGTTGAAAACCCATCTTCTCCCTCCTTCCATTCATTTTATGACAGAAAGTAAAATAGAAAGAAAAAAAAAGAAAAAAAAAAGAAAAAAAAGAAACGAAATCATGGCCAATCTCCCCTATTTTCAAATCCCAGTTTTTTTCTCGAAATCAAGTCCTTGCCTTTTTCCCTCTCGTCTTCAAATCAAGCTCGAGTGATACTTTAGGAAATCGCAAGATTGTATTGAAGCGTGGCCAAGGTGTGTGAAGGGCGAGGTCGTGTCAGGTGATGTTTGAGCTTACGATTGGGGAAACAACTGGAAAGGAAATCGAGGCAGCGATGGTGAGGCGGAGTTCACGACCTTGTCGCGATGGTTATTTAACGGTGGCAGCTCGTATGAGGTATCGCGAAGGAACACGAGTCACCAGGTAGGTTCGCAATCGAACGAAGGCATCCTAGGGTTCGACAATGGGAAATCGAACTGCATCGAGGTCGCGAATTCGAGCTTAGTGGTGGGGTGCGGTGGCGTGTTCGTCGAGCAGTGGCGATCTTACGGTCGTGTTGTTGGTGGCTGATGTTCGTTTAGGGCAGTAAGGTATACAGTTTTTTTTATTTTTTATTTTTATTGAATTTTATAAATATATATATATATATATACAAACTTAGAGGAAGAAAATTATATATTTTGGCATACTGTTAAAATCTTACTGTAAGGTTAATTCCTGTAATCAACTAAGTGTTAAAGGAGATAGATAAATAATGTTATCCAGAATTTTTTTTGTAGGTTAAGGATAAAGGAAAGAAAATCAAAAAGAAATTAGTTTTTAGTAAAAACAAACAATGAACAAATTTTTAATTTTTAAAATAAAATCAGTGGTTAATTTAAATTATCAAATAGAAATTTACTTATTCGATTGGTTCGAATATTAATAAATTTATATAATGGTATTCAAGGTCAAAATTATGAAGGAAACGAGCCGAAAATGGAAATGGACTACAAAATAAAAGCAAAGGTGAGATCTTCTCACTCAAGTTTAAATTGGAATTTCCAGTTTGATTTTAAATAGATAAATTTAAAATTGTTGATCGTGTGCTTGGATGATGGTTGCTATTATTTGTTTTGAAATAGACCCTATACGCCGCATAATAGCGGATGATATTTTTATAAGCCTCATATACCGCGATATTCCACGTCGAAGTGGAATTGGTATTTAATTATCGTGCTAATGTCCGTGGATGCAAGGAAATAAGTTGGAGGGATCCAACTGAATTCCTCAAACATTTGAATTTGTTTCATTTGTTGTGTGTTAAATTATTTACAATCTCTGTGTGATTATATTGTAACTGGAATCATTGTAGGCTAAAATTTAGCCGAATATATTTTTGGTATCGTAGGATACCAGAAATATGAAATTGGATTTTTGGAAATTAAAGTAGAAAAGCCTAGACCGTTACAATTAAAGTATTAAAGTTGATTTATTTATAATCTGATTGAATTAATTACAAAATATGGGAAAAGATTTTAATAAATGGATTTTGAGAAATGTTGTTGAGAACTTGAAGGATTTATTTAAAAATATGGATTTTAAATAGTTTGGGAAAAAATAAAGGGATTTATTTTAAAAGATAATAAATTTGGAAATCCATTTGAAATTTGATTTGGTACCTGAAGATAAATCTTTGGAAATCAAATTGAAATTTGATTCGATGTTTGAAACAAAAATTTAGAAATCAATTTGGAAATTGATTTTTGTGATCGAAAATAAACCTTTGGGAAATCCATTTGGAGATTGATTTGGGTGTTCGAAATAAATTTGGAAATCAATTTGAAAATTGATTTGGTGTTGAAAGTGAATATTTAGGAAACGATTTGTAAATCGTATATCAATGGATATTTGAATTCACAATGGAATTTATAAAGGAAAGGGAAATTGTTTTAAAAATAAATATTGGTTTATTTTTAAAGTGTAGAAAGGGATTTTACGGATTTGGAATGTAAATCTAAAATAATTCGAGAAGGGTTTATTAAATTGGTCTAAGTGGACCATTTTGAAATGAAAGTGTATTTTCTCTGGAAAGCCGAGTATGTTTTGAAAGTAACTTTTAAAATATAAATTAAAAGTCCTAAGTTGGTTTTAATAGAATGTTTGGAAAAAATTTATTTACTTGGGCTATTTTGAAAACCTTTAATGTAAAGACATACTTTAATTTAATTATAGAAGTGATTATTTAAAGATTTAAATTGATATTTGTTTTAGAAAATGGTTATTTAAATAATTATACCCGATCTACTAACTTTGTTTTAAAGTTAATTTGGACTTGAAGTTTTGTATGAAATATTGATATAATATTTTCATAACTAATATTTAAATAAATGTTTTATAATAGTTTTATCTAAAGGTTTCTAAGTATATATATATATATATATATATTTTGGACAAATGATTTGAATTATTTAAAGTATTTTAACTCGGCAGACTTTCAGTGGAAATAAATAATGTCAGGAATTTTATTCCACGAGTGAAAAGTGATTTGAAATTTGTTTTCAGATGGTTGAAGTGTGAAAATATATCTTGCAAGGATATTTTGAAAATAAATAATTGGGAAAATTATTTGAAATCCAGTAATTGTTGTGTACGTTGATTGATAGTTAAATAACCGACTATCAATATTGGCCTTCGAATGGCATTTGATTTTCGATGCGACCTGGGGTCGGATTCCAAGTTGATATCCGAAAACCACATCGAATCTTTGTGATTGTGATGAATCTTTTATTTAAAAGATCAAAGTGGAAACTGTTGTGATTTGTTTGAAATCTGAATGAACGCTTATTTTTAAAAATAAGCGCTCGTTATTTGGATTAGCCGGGAGAGGACCTTTGTGTCATATAACCATTCCGAATAATGATACGACGGATGAGATTGCATTTGAAGACCGGTGGTGAAGACCGGGTATTTGCGAGAATGATAGGATGACTTATCGATTGTCTCTGCACCGAGTAGCTACGGTATAGAGATTCCCTAAGTGATGGGAAGTCCGATCAGGATTGTGAATACCCGGATTGCAAGGGCTTCTTCGAAACTGTTGCTGATCATTTGTTGATCGAAGCATGGCCTTTTGAAAAAGCGTAACTTTGTGGAAGAGACTTCGTCGAGCCTCACAACCCGGAAATGGTTGAAACAGGAATGTTCCGGCAAGGTTTTAGGGGTCGCACCCCTAGGGTATGTCCATTTCTTCTAGATAAAGGGTGGTATCATGGTATGGAGCCCAGATACTTAACTCATGTGGACACTGTAAATTTATTACTGTGTGATGTTGCTTTATGGTTGAGGATCCTCGGATAAAGGTTGGTAACGACCGGGGATGGCATACTCATGTGTGGAGTTATCTATGTTACAACTTCATTGCACCGGAAGCATGAAGTAACTCGGCCTTGTGTTGGCAGAGAGCTGGTTAAGTTCTCGGGGCGTCCCTCCAGAGGCGTACCCATGTGGCAATAGGAAGTTCCTTAGCCTGACCATTTGTTGGAAATCCAAATAAAACAATGCGAGCCCTGTACGGTTTTAGTTGTATAACTTGCCATGGAATATGGCGGTAACCCGCTATTGAACATAGTACCTATAGTAGGCGTACGACGAAATGTTGTATGCTGGCTAAGATTAATATTATACTTTCGAAATGTCTTCTACACTATGCACTAAAAATAATATCCAAAGATTTTGCGTGTTAAGCATGTTTTACTATCATAAGGAGAAATCTCCCTCAAGTGTGCGTTTGCATTGTGTGTGTGGCGGGAGGCCTTATGGCAGTTTCATTGTTAAAAAGCATAGCGGATTTTCTTTTATTTTCTTTGTGAAAATAACTGTTCCTAAGATCTCAAACCAGTCCCATGACTGACCTGGAGTTTATTGTTCCCTTTCTAAACTCTGGATGCCCACCAATTTCCACACGAGCAGTCTAGAGTTAGGTTATCAGGTCATTCTGGAATTCAGGAGTTGCTGTGGAGATCAGGAGCAAGCTGGATGGCGAAGCGTATCACTGGTATATGTTATATTTTCTTCCACTGTTTGTTATTGTAACATTATGATAATGTAATGTGATGTAATGTAATAACAGATATGATTGTTTGTTTTAAAGATTATTCATTGATATATTATATGTTGTTCCACTGCGATATGTGAGATTCTGTTATTGTTTATGTTTCTTCTTCTACCTCTTCTTCTTTAACCCTAAAAATTCAGTTTTTGGGCATTCGACTATGCGGCATTTGATACAGTGGACGTATTAATGTCGACTTTCGAAAGTCGAAAAATCGGGTCGTTACAAAGTGGTATCGGAGCATTTGGTTAAGCGACAACGTTGGCTCTGTTGGGTGTTACTCACTAGAGATAGAGTCAGTAGTACTCTTGAATGAGTGTGAGTGTAATAATAGATACGAGCACGTATTTGTTAAAAAATTGTTTTATATTGTGTTGACTTATCGATTGATTGTTTATAGATTCTGGTCGGTGCAGTTTGGCCAACTGTATCGATACGGGTTTCTAAACTCTGAAACAAAATAAACCGACACAGTATTGTTTTAAAATAGGGTAAATGAAATAATTTTACTCAAAACTATTTTTGTATATAAAAGAAATGATTTTCTGTGAATTATTATAATATATGGTTGCTTGGTTGTTAGGAAGTGATGATATTGAATTATCATCATTGATGTACGGAAATTTAATAAGAAATAATGGTATAACCAAAGATTTGGAAGTGAATTCATTTAACAAATGAAATTTATAAATATGAATTGAAAGGATAAGGAATGAATTCATATACAAATGAGATTTGATTGAGACCAAGTTGAATAAAAATCCAAACTTCGGGAAAAAAATGGATTGAATTCAAGTAAACTAATATGATAGTTAATTAATTCATGAAATAGGAGAGTTGAATTAGTTAAATTAAAAGTTGAATTGTGAGTTAAATAAAAAATGTTTTGAATTTGCAGATAAATTCAAGCAGATAGGAATAAATTGAAAATTTCCTTGTTATTGATAAAATAAATTCGAGATGAATAGAGAAAGGAAATTTGAAATTTAAAATGGATAAGTGAATAAAACTAATTTAATTGAATTAGTAGATGGAATGGATTTGATAAATGAAAATCAAATCAAGGATTTAAATTTGGAAGTGTTACAAGGAAAAATAAATTTGAGTTTCGAATTGACATAGAATAAAGAGTAAATTGAGTTTGTATCAATTTAAATTAGTCATAAACTAGATTGGATATTCTATTAAGTGAATATTGTCAAATTTGCATAGAAATGGTTGTCATTTGACGCAAACGAGATCGCATAAAATTCTATGAGTTAATGAAAGCCAATAAAATTGATTTTCGAACCAATTGAAATGGATATGAGTTCGTTTCGTTTAAAAAATGAATAGAATGAAAGAAAGTGAATTGTAAATCGCTTGAATTAAATAGAAATGATATGGAATGTAGTTGTAAGCAATTAAATTTGTATTGAAACTTTATAAATTGCTTATGGGAATTATTTTGAGTGCATTGCTTATGAAAACTATGTGTTCACTATTGAAAATAAGTGAAATGTAACTAGATTTCCTATATATGGCACTTACGTGTTTAAATTGAGTAAGTACAGGTACGGGAGGGCCGTTTGGTTGGATTTGGTCTCGCTAAAATGCTAATAATAAACCGCTTTGCTTAAAAATGCTAAATAAGGTACGCCTACGCAATTAAAATAGGAAATATGAACTGTTTTTGTTTTTCCGACCGGGTAGGTCGATGTATATATATTTATATCTTTTGTCAAATTGCAAAAGCTCCTTCGTACAAAAGAGACTTTGCCAAAATTTTGGGAGTTAGAAATTTTTTATTAGCGAAAAACGATTTCAAATTGGAAATTGAAGTAAATTAGTGAATGAAACTAATTTAAAATAATAATATGAATCAGTTATAAATGGAAGATAAATTCAATATTCAGAGTTGAAGATAAATTAAATTCATATGGTAATGGGAAGACAAATTTGAATAGAAGTGATATCAAACTTCTGTAAGGAAATGTATAAAATGATTTTGGAATCTGTAGTTGGATATGGTTAAATTGGATATACATGTATTATAAAGCAAGTGGGAAAAATTGGATTTGATTTTGAAGATAAAATTGAATTGCTCAACAAAAATGTACGTATTTAAATTTCAGTATGAAATAGGGTGATTTTCTTGTCTAGCCACTTGGCCTTTTGAGTTCTTTTGGAATTAGAAGGCCTGTGGTGCCATTTTGTAGTCGTACCGAGCAAGCCGCGCAAAGGAAACGCTGGTGAAATTTTTCGGAAATTTCGAGAGTTAGAAAATTTTTGAGGAAATTTTGAAAGTTTGAAATTTGAATTTCAAAATTTAAATTGGAATTATTGAGAAAAACAATGTTGTTTGGAACTTATAATTGAAGTTGGAAAGTTAGTTGAATTAATGATGGTCTTAAATAAAAGGATTTGTTTTGTTAAGATGATTCAACTATTTGGATTGGGAAAAATAACAAATGGGTGAAGGATCATTCTTCTTAACTAGAAATTTCAGGACGAAATTCTTTTAAGGGGGGAAGGATGTGACGACCCGGAAATTTTTAACATTCAAAATGAAATATTTAATCGATTTTAAATATTTGGAAGTTAATTTAACTTGAATTTCAAATAGAGATATGAATTTGGCAATTAAATTATTGAGGTTAATTTATTAATGATGGGTAAAAATTTGAATTTTCAATTTTAAGGTTGTTAAAAATAATTTAATGGCTTAGAAAATTTATATTGATAATACTAGAGATAATAGAAGCATCAGGGTTGAATTTGGGAATGATTTGTTCAGTTTTGAAATTTTATCGTTTAAATCGATATTTAAAAATAGCCTTCCGAGGCATAACCTCGGATTTCGACGAAACCAGTTCCATTGGATCCGTAATAGTTAGTTATTATCAGATTCCAATTTTCGTAGCAATCGGAGTTGTCGTTTGACCCTGGCAGCTCAAAACGCATAAAAACTAATTAAATTGATTCAATTTAAAATTGATCGTTTATTTCCGTAACTTGCGCATATGATCGAATTAGCCTCCGAAACACGTTCCATTGTGTTCGGAATGCGGATAAAACCTTATAAACGCCATGCGGTATGCCTAGATAAGGGTTCAGAATTTTGAGATATGCATAGCGAGATATTCTGAATATAAAATCATAACAAATCAAATGTCAACTCGAGCCACCTAACCATCTATACGCGCCACTCTACTGTCACCCCTATGTGTACGAAACCGGCTCCTTTTTGGCTGAAAACCCATCTTCTCCCTCCTTCCATTCATTTTATGACAGAAAGTAAAATAGAAAGAAAAAAAAAGAAAAAAAAAACAAACGAAATCATGGCCGATCTCCCCTATTTTCAAATCCCAGTTTTTTTCTCGAAATCAAGTCCTTACCTTTTTCCCTCTCGTCCTCATTTCAAGCTCGAGTGATACTAGAAAATTGCAAGATTGTATTGAAGCGTGGCCAAGGCTTGTGAAGGGCGAAGTCGCGTCAGGTGATGTTCGAGCTCACGATTGGGGAAACAACTGGAAAGGAAATCGAGGCCGCGATGGTGAGGCAGAGTTCACGACTTGTCGCGATGGTTATTTCCAGGCGACGGCTCAGGTGAGGTATCGTGAAGGGTCACGAGTCACCAGGTAGGTTCGCGATCGAACGAAGGCATCCTAGGCTTCGACAATGGGAAATCGAACTACATCGAGGTCGTGAATTCGAGCTTAGTGGTCGGGTGCGGCGGCGTGTTCGTCGAGCAGTGGCGATCTTGCGGTCGTGTTGTTGGTGGCTGATGTTCATTTGGGGTAGTAAGGTATACAGTTTTTTTTTATTGAATTATATATATATATATATATATATATATATACAAACTTAGAGGAAAAAAATTATATATTTTGGCATACTGTTAAAATCTTACTGTAAGGTTAATTCCTGTAATCAACTAAGTGTTAAAGGAGATAGATAAATAATGTTATCTAGAATATATTTTTTTGTAGGTTAAGGATAAAGGAAAGAAAATATTTTGTTAAAAAGAAATTAGTTTTTAATAGAAACAAACAACGAACAAATTTTTAATTTTTAAAATAAAATCAGTGGTTAATTTAAATTATCAAATAGAAATTTAATTATTCGATTGGTTCGAATATTAATAAATTTATATAATGTTATTCAAGGTCAAATTATGAAGGATACGAGCCGAAAATGGAAATGGACTACAAAATAAAAGCAAAGGTGAGATCTTCTCACTTAAGTTTAAAATGGAATTTTCGGTTTGATTTTAAATAGTTAAATTTAAAATTATTGATCGTGTGCTTGGATGATGGTTGCTATTATTTGTTTTGAAATAGACCTTATACGCCATATAATAGCGGATGATATTTTTATAAATCCCATATACCGCGATATTCCACCTCGAAGTGGAATTGGTATTTAATTGTCGTGCTAACGTCTGTGGATGCAAGGAAACAGGTTGGAGGGATCCAACTGAATTCCTCAAATATTTGAATTTGTTTCATTTGTCGTGTGTTAAATTATTTACAATCTCGGTGTGATTATATTGTAATTGGAATCATTATAGGCTAAAATTTAGCCGAATATATTTTTGGTATCGTAGGATACCAGAAATATGAAATTGAATTTTTCGAAATTAAAGTAGAAAAGCCTAGACCGTTACAATTGAATTATTAAAGTTGATTTATTTATAATCCGATCGAATTAATTCCAAAATATGGGAAAAGATTTTAATAAATGGATTTTGAGAAATGTTGTTGAGAAGTTGAATGATTTATTTAAAAATATAGATTTTAAATAGTTTGGGAAAAAATAAAGGGATTTATTTTAAAAGATAATAAATTTGGAAATCCATTTGAAATTTGATTTCGTACCTGAAAATAAATCTATGGAAATCAAATTGAAATTTGATTCGATGTTTGGAACAAAAATTTAGAAATCAATTTGGAAATCGATTTTTATGATCGAAAATAAACCTTTGGGAAATCCATTTGGAGATTGATTTGGGTGTTTGAAATAAATTTGGAAATCAATTTGAAAATTGATTTGGCGTTGAAAGTGAATATTTAGGAAACGGTTTGAAAATCGTATATGAATGGATATTTGGAAATTTGAATTCACAATGGAATTTATAAAGGAAAGGGAAATTGTTTTAAAAATAAATATTGGTTTGTTTTTAAAGCGTAAAAAGGGATTTACGGATTTGGAATGTAAATCTAAAATAAATCGAGAAGGGTTTATTAAATTGGTCTAAGTGGACCATTTTGAAATGAAAGTGTATTTTCTCTGGAAAGTCGAGTATGTTTTGAAAGTAGCTTTTAAAATATAAATTAAAAGTCCAAAGTTGGTTTTAAAAGAATGTTTGGAAATTTTTTATTTACTTGGGTTATTTTGAAAATCTTTAAAGTAAAGATATATCTTAATTTAATTATAGAAGTGATTATTTAAAGATTTAAATTGATATTTGTTTTAGAAAATGGTTATTTAAATAATTATACACGATCTACTAACTTTGTTTTAAAGTTAATTTGGACTTGAAGTTTTATATGAAATATTGATATAATATTTTCATAACTAATATTTAAATAAATGATTTAAAATAGTTTCATCTAAAGGTTTACATGCATATATATGTATATTTTGGAAAAGTGATTTGAATTATTTAATGTATTTTAACTCGGTAGACTTTCAGTGGAAATAATATCGGGAATTTTATTCCGCGAGTGAAAAGTGATTTGAAATTTGTTTACAAATGGTTGAAGTGTGAAAATATATCTTGCAAGGATATTTTGAAAATAAATAATTGGGAAAATTATTCGAAATCCATTAATTGTTGTGAATGTTGATTGATAGTTAAATAACCAACTACCAATATTGGCCTTTGAATGGCATTTGAATTTCGATGCGACATGGGGTCGGATTCCAAGTGGATATCCGAAAACCACATCGAGCCTTTGTGATTGTGACGAATCTTTTATTTAAAAGATCAATGTGGAAACTGTTGTGATTTGTTTGAAATCTGAATGAACACTTATTTTTAAAAATAAGCGCTCGTTATTCGGATTAGCCGGGAGAGGACCTTTGTGTCATATAACCTATTCCGAATAATGATACGACGGATGAGATTGCATTCGAAGACCGGTGATGAAGACCGGGTATTTGCGAGAATGTTAGGATGACCTATCGATTGTCTCTGCACCGAGTAGCTACGGTATAGAGATTCTCTAAGTGATGGGAAATCCGATCGGGATTGTGGATGCCCAGATTGCAAGGACTTCTTCGGAAGTGCCTTCGGTTCTGTTCGAACCTGGAACAGACTTGTATGGTTGTGTGTGACGTTACTCTTTGAGATGTAAAGCTGGTTTCTATCAAATACATATCTGTTGGTGGCGAAGAATTTATTCTCTTAGCTTAACACCCTTCTCTGCGACGTACGAGCTCAGAGGTTATGTAGTTGATGGTTACTAGTGATACATTCCCAATTTGGTAATGTGGCATACAAAGTGCTGCTGATCATTTGTTGATCGAAGCATGGCTTTATGAAAAAGCGCAGCTTTGTGGACGAGACTTCGTCGATCCTCACAACCCGGAAATGGTCGAAACATGAATGTCGCGGCAAAATTTTAGGGGTCGCTACCCTAGGGTATGTCCATTTCTTCTAGATAAAGGGTGGTATCATGGTATGGAGCCCAGATACTTAACTCATGTGGAAATTGTAAATTTATTACCGTGTGATGTTGCTTTGTGGTTGAGGATCCTCGGATAAAGGTCGGTAACGACCGGGGATGGCATACTCATGTGTGGAGTTATCTATGTTACAGCTTCATTGCATTGGAAGCGTGAGGTAACTAGGCCTTGTGTTGGCATAGAGCTGGTTAAGTTCTCGGGGCGTCCCTCCAGAGGCGTACCCATGTGGCAATAGGAAGTTCCTTAGCCTGACCATTTGTTGGAAATCCAAATAAAAAAACACGAGCCCTGTACGGTTTTAGTTGTATAAGCTGCCATGGAATATGGCGGTAACCCGCTATTGAACATAGTAGCTATAGTAGGCATATGACGAAATGTTGTATGCTGACTAAAATTAATATTATACTTTCAAAATGTCTTCTACACTATGCGCCAAAAGTAATATCCAAAGATTTTGCGTACTAAGCATGTTTTACTATCATAAGGAGAAATCTTCCCCAAGTGTGCGTTTGCATTGTGTGTGTGGCGGGAGGCCTTATGGCAGTTTCATTGTTAAAAAGCATAGCGGATTTCCTTTAATTTTCTTTGTGAAAATAACTGTTTTTAAGATCTCACACTAGTCCCATGACTGACCTGGAGTTTATTGTTCCCTTTCTAAACTCTGGGTGCCCACCAATTTCCACACGGGCAGTCTAGAGTTAGGTTATCAGGTCATTCTGGAATTCACGAGTTGCTGTGGAGATCAGGAGCAAGATGGATGGCGAAGCGTATCACTAGTATATGTTATATTTTCTTCCGCTGTTTGTTATTGTAACACTCTGATAATGTAATGTGATGTAATGTAATAACAGATATGATTCTTTGTTTTAAACATTATTCATTGATATATTACATGTTGTTCCGCTGCGATATGTGAGATTCTGTTATTGTTTCTGTTTCTTCTTCTACCTCTTCTTCTTTAACCCTAATAATCCGGTTTTTGGGCATTCGACTGTGCGGCATTTGATACAGTGGACGTATTAATGTCGAATTTCGAAAGTCGAAAAATCGGGTCGTTACAGCTTTGGATTCACTTTCTGGAGCTAGAGTTTAGCTAGAGCTTATCTGTCTATCTATTCGTCTACTTCTTCCAGTTAGTTCCTATTCAGTATCTGTCTTTGTATTATTGATTTATGTATCCAGACTTCTATTGTATCCCTTTTTAAACTATGATATTTTGTATATGTTTTGAGAGTTTGTATATAGTAGCTTGATTAACTACTATAGTATTCCATTTCCGCTGCGAGTATTCTGATATTTATGTGTCTGTGATTCTGTGAATGATTTTATTTGCTCCAAATTTCTTAACAATCCACTGTTTTGAATTATTCAAGTCTGACATGTGTGGATTATTGTCGATTTGAATGGTCCAAAATATTAGGTCGTTACATTTGGTATCAGAGCTTTGGTTTTAGCCAAACCTTAGCCTGAGGAGCAAAAACTAATTAGAGATAGGGTAGAAATACCCTAGAATGAGTGAAATCAATCTAAAATCATTTCTTTATGAGAGAACGTATTTTCAAAGTATAAAATGATTTTCAAATGATTTTAAAGGATTTTAAAGATTATATTGGTACAAAATTTTCTTATTTTGAAATCAAGATTTTCTAAACTTCATCCCTTCGGTATCCACCTTGTTAGTAATTACCTTGGTTAGGATTCTTATCGATTAGGATTACTTGAACTTTGGAACGCTTCCACTTGTTCTGAAATCCAGTCTTGTCTTCCCTATTTTATCCTTTGATTTTGGAACATTCCATAACTTCATTTTTGAATGACCTCTATAAAGATCGGTGATTCCGCAAATCTTTGAATGATTTTTAAAGGGGTAAAACTCCTTTACAATTGGCATTGATTCACCGGAAATTTCTGTATCCTCGGTTTACGATGCTATCTACCTTCTGCTATACCTAGATTCTATCTCTAGCGATCGAATGTTGATCTGCCTTAGATTTCCGCATTGATTATATTCCTAAAGTCACGGTTGACCCGGTTAAGGTCGCCCGCGATTTATATAGGCTTATCCATCTTCTATTTGGTAATTTAATTATCCCATCTTCGTTCAAGCTTAACATTGAATCAGAATTCTATTTGAGTAGGGTTCCTCTAAATGTGAATCCCTGTTTGTTTTGAAATCCATCCTTGAATCATCCTTTGAAAAAAAATTGTTTATTGTATTTTGAAATTGTGTATACATGAAATTATTAGTTTGATAAGGATGATCGCATTTTTATATAAAAGTGAAATGTTTTCGATAAGGATTATATACCTTTTAAAAATGAGAGACTAAAATTTTGAAAGGATTTGAAAATTTGAAAATCGATAAGGAATTCGATTATATAAAAGGATTTATAACTTAAGGGTTTTGAATTTGAATTTCGAGGAATTGAACTCCAAAATTGGGTTTTGAGATTTCAAAAATATATAATAATAATAATACGATTTAAAAGTATTTTTCGAATAAGAAATGTTTCAAAAGAGTTCAAATGAATTCCAATGATTTAGAAGAAATTTCAATGAAGTTTTCAAGAAAATAGAAGTCCAAAACTCAATTTTATCGCTGGAAAATAATTTCGGTGATGAGTGCATGCATCATCGACATTGATTTTCGAGTTTCAGAGTGGGGGAGAGGCCACTCTAGTAGCTTTGTTATGCGAGTGATTTCGTGAAACCATTTTGATTTCAAAATTCTGAAGGATGATTTGATTTTCGAAAGATATATGTATATATATTTGAAATGATTTGAAGTGAGCCGGTGTTCAGTCCACGAGTTTCGGATTTGATTTAGTATAACTCTATTTATAAAAATTGATTACTGATTTGTTACTGATTTCCAACTTTTGTATTTGAAATATGATTTCTTCGGCTATTTGAATGTTCGAATACTTCCAAATCAAGGTTACTTTTCAAAGCTAAGTAATTTTGAGATAAGGTATTTGATAAAGAATATAAGTTTAGTTTTGTATGACTAAAGTATAAAGTAATATGATTTATATAAGTTTGAAACTGTTTGTTGAGTAAAATAAATAAGACTATTTTGAATTATACTAGTATGAAATATAGATTTGAAATGTTTTGAATAAAGTGTGTGTATATATATATAGAATAATAATCTTTCCAATGGTAAATTGGATTTTTCATGTGGAAATAAATAGTTTAAAGGTTTTTAAAGGGATGGTTTTAAACTTAGTAACCATTTGGGTATAATTGATTTTGAGAAAATATTTGGTTTCGACAATAGATTTGAATTTAAAACCCAGTATTTATATGATGATTTTGGAAATGAATTTGTTTGACTTGAATTCTGTTGATTTGGAGACTTAAATTATTTTCTAAACCCATTATTTTGGAAACTTTGAAACTGAAGATATTTAATTTGGAAGAAATAATTTGGTGAAATCGTATATGATTTTGAAACTGAATTGATATTGAAATGATTTGAAATTGTGTACCTTATATTATTAAGTACTTGATTTGGGAGTTGTCGAACTTATATAAAATGGATTTGTATAAGTGTGATGTTGATTTGAAAACTATTGATTTGAAAGGTACTCAATTTGGAAAGAGAAATCTTATATAATCGAAGTCTATTTAAGTGTGATTTGATATACTATTGATTTTGGGAAGTATTCGATTTGAAAATAGAATCTTATATATAATAGACTTTATATAGTGGAAATTAGCCAAAGGGCCTTTTTAGCAAGTGCAATTAGTTTCTAGGACACACAACTGAAATAATTACTTTTAAGGACAAAATGCAAAACAATTAGTTTCTGAGGCCTAAAAACCTATGAAATTATATCCTTGAAAGTAATTGAACTGCTGACTTTGTCCTTAAAAATAATTATTCTGCTGACTTTGGGATTGAAATTAATTTCTATAGATGTGTGTCCTAGAAACTAACTGGACTGCAAAGTTTGTCCTTCTAGTGAAATTCCCCCTTTATATAAGTATGATATTTGAAAGTGATTTGAAAAAGGTACTATATTAAATATATTTTCGAAGTAAAGATATGGAAAGTGCCTTCTGCTTGATATCCGCTCTGTGGCCACATTGTGGATTCATTCTATCGATATTATTCTCTCTGATTTTTGGTTTTCCGGATGTGATACTTGAGTGCCCCACCGTGGCGTAACCCATGGTTTTTTTTTGAGCACGACTGCATAGCGCAATTCGCCTGGTTGAGAAGGCCTAGGGGTACGGACTGTTTCCTAGGTGATCTAGGCGTAATCATTGTGTATCCTGTGAACTATGTAGATTGCATTAGTAGTGAAATCCGCCTGGATGAGAAGGCCTAGGGGTACGGATTGTTTCCTGGGGGATCCAGGCGTAATCATTGTGTATCCTGCGGTCTACTAGTCATCATGGCGTAACTCGCAGGGCTGAGAAAGCTTACGGATATGGATTTTTTTCTGGGGGATCCAGGCGTAACCATTGTGTATCTGCTAACCATCGTTAGACAAAGGTTTTGATTTGGTTGTTTTGTTTGAATTGTACTTTCCATATCTGTTTTTAAATTTTTTTCAAGTATTTTCACTAGGTGTTGAAACAAGTCTACTAAGTAGATGTTTAAAGCATGGAAAAAACTATCGTGTTCAATTTTCTTTAATTTCAAAGTTGTTTCAAATTCAATGTGTATTGAATTTATATTTATATTTGGTTTTGTTTATGGGTTATGACAAGATCAATAGCTTGGTTCTCTTCCACTTGAATCTTTTGTCATGTCATCATGCCTTCTGGAATTCATTCGCGTTGTTTGTTTTGCTAACTCCAGCATAAAAGGTGAGTAATTCACACATGGCATCTGTACTTATATAATTAGTAAATTGACACCATGTGAATCTATATATTTTATTATCATGTTATACCTACCTGTGTTATAAATTATATAATGCTAATCCTGTTTATTTATCTGTCATATCATCTGATACTGCTATAATTTGTTACAATTCAGTTTATTTTGATCATCACTGCAAGTTCCCGATTAGTATAGAAATCACTATGGGTTGAGATGATACATACCCGAGCGGACTTTAAAATAGGAAAAAATCACTATGGGCTGAAATGATAGTCCTGAGTGATTTTTATTTATTTGTATTTGTCTTGGGATTGCGGGTTTAAAATAATCAAAACCCGAAAATTTTACTGATTTCGGATATAAATGATAATTTCCGTATCACTTGATTTAGGTGTAAAATAGTATCCGAAATCGTGGTTGATTTCAAAATATGATTTCTTATGAATTTCATGTATTGTAAATGAAAGAGAAAAATAAAAATATGAAATTTTACTTATATTGGATTTAAAATGGTTAAGCAGTGATTTTCTAACAGGATAAATGGTATAAGTGAATAGATGGTTTGAGTTGTAGTGTGAAGGTTTGATTTAACTTGATAATTAGAATTTAAGTAAAAATGGAATTAAAAGATGAACATGGTAATTAATATAATTGATGTATGAATTGGATAAATATAAAGTAAAATAAAATATCAAGTTATTTGTAAAATAAAGTTAAGCAACTTACAGTGTATTTTGAATTTAGGTAATTAATTTAAAATGTTAAATCAATGGATAGTTAAATGGAAATTTTGGAATTTAACTTAACTTGGAAATGTGAAATTTGGTTTGAAATTAAAGGTTAAGTTAAGAAATTAAAAATGGAATTTAAGTTATATAAATAAAAAGGAAATTAAGTTATAACTGGAAAATGGTAATAAAAATTTAAGTGTTAAGAAATTTGTTAAAATGTGAAGAATAGGAAATTATACACTTGAATTTATTAAGTGAATCATTGAAAATTTGATTTTACTTATAGGAAATTTACTTTATTAAAATCATAAGTTAAAGGTATTTTAATGAACATTTTGAGTGTTAAAATATGATTTTTTTATAAGGTTTAAAGGGTTAAAATCAAAGTTTATTTGTGGCTGAAATTTAATATTTGAAGTGTTTAACTGAATAAATGAACTCAGAAAATACTAAATTTTTGGGAATTGAATATATGATTTGAAGGAATAATGGCTTCACTTTTTCATGGTTTAAATGAATGATTTTAAATCGGAATTACAAATCATTTTGAAATTTATAACCACCGGTACGATGTTTTGTGTGTCATGTGATTTCCTCGTGATTATTTGATGCACACCTTTTGTTTTAAGAGTGTGGCTAGAGGTGAGAGGTTACTACAGCTCTACATTACCCTAGTCACAATAACACTGTTATTTGCATTGTTTACTTTAATATGGAAATTTCTAGGATAGTGGTTATTAATACTTAATTGATGGTTTGACTGATCCTTAAAGGATGAGCGATCCCAATCATCCTTTAAGTTATTGTGCATTGCTATTACAGTTCACTTGAGTTGGTTTAAATTGTATAAGTATTTATGTCCCGACTCGAGTGTTTGTGTTTTACTTTACGCTTGGGTCAGCCTGAGAATGACAGCTTTGTATTCACTTTCTAGAGCAAGAGTTTAGTTGGAGCTTATCTGTCTATCTATTCGTCTACTTCTTCCAGTTAGTTCCTATTCGGTATCTGTCTTTGTATTATTGATTTATTTATCCAGACTTCTATTGTATCCATTTTTAAACTATGATATTTTGTATATGTTTTGAGTGTTTGTATATAGTAGCTTCATGAACTACTATGGTATTTTATTTCTGCTGCAAGTATTCTGATATTTCTGTGTCTGTGATTCTGTGAATGATTTTATTTGCTCCAAATTTCTTAACAATCCACTGTTTTGAATTATTCAAGTCTGTCATGTGTGGATTATTGTCGATTTAAATGGTCCAAAATAGTGGGTCATTACAATTTTCTTGAAAAACCTCTTTCAAAATCTCTTTGAAATCATTGGAATTCATTCAAATACAGTTGAAATATTTCTCATTCGGAAAATATCTTTAAATCATATTATTATTATATATTTTCCAAAATCTTAAAACCGATTTCAAAACACCGGAGTTCAGTTCCTCGAAATTCAAATTCAAAACTTTTCAGTTATAAATCATTTTATATAAGTCAAATTCTTATAAATTTTCGAAATTTCAAATCCTTTCAAAGTTTTTAAAAAAAAAATTCAAAAGATATGAAATCCTCATTGAAAACATTTTACTATTATAAAATATGCTCATCCTTATCAAAATAATGATTTCGATGTACGCACAATTTCAACATACAACCAAACACAAATTTCCAAAGAATGATTCAAGATTAGATTTCAAAACAAACAAAGATTCAAATTTAGAGGAACTCTAATCAAATAGAATTCTGGTTCGAAGATAAGCTCGCACGAAGATAAAATAATTTAATTACCCAATAGAAGATAGATAAGCCTATATAAATCACGGGCGACCTTAACTGGTCAACCGTGACTTCAAGAATATAATCAATTTGGAAATCTATGGCAAATCGACATTCGATCGCTAGAGATAGAATCCGGGTAGAGCAGAAGATAGATAGCATCGTAAACCGAGGATATAGAAATCTCCAGTGAATCAATGCCAATTGTAAAGAAGTTTCACCCCTTTACGAATCATTCAAAGATTTGCGCAATCACCGATCATTATAGGGGCCATTCCAAAGTGGAGTTATGGAATGCCCCAAAAGAAAAAGGGTAAAATAGAGAAAACAAGACTAAATTTCAGAACAAGTGGAAGAGTTTCAAAGTTCAAGGAATCCTAATCGATAAGAATTCTAACCAAGAGATTTCTAACAACGTGGATACAGAAGGAATGAAGTTTAGAAAATCTTGGTTCCAATATAAGAAATTTTTTATACTAATATAATCTTTGAAAATCCTTTAAAAATCATTTTATACTTCGAAAATACGTCCTCTCACACATAAATGATTCTGAGATTGATTTCACTCATTCTAGGGTATTTCTACCCTATCTCTAATGAGTTTTTGCTCCGCAGGCTAGGATTTGCCTAAAACCAAAGCTCTGATACCAAATGTAACAACCCGGTAAGCCATTCGCATCAACACATGTCGGACTTGAATTACTCAAAATACCGCATTGTAAATAAATTTGGAGCAAATGAAAACAATCGTAGAATCACAGACACAGAAATATCAGAATAACTCGCAGCGGAAATTAAAATACCATAGTAGTTCATGAAGCTACTATAACAAACTCTCAAAACAAAATACATAATATCAGTCTGAAACATATACAATATAAATCTCAAATACATAGAAGTTTATAAATACCAGAGCTGAAATAGAACAACTGAAACTGAAAGGGAATAGATAACTAGACAAGCAGAATCACCAGCGATTCCTAGCTCCAGAAAAGAAATCCAAAGCTAAGCTGTAAATACTCAGGCTGACCCGAGCGTAAAATAAAATACAAAACACTCGAGTCAGGACATACATATATTTATATAGTGTAAACCAACTCAAGTGAACTGTAGTAGTAATGCACAATAACTTAAAGGATGTTTGGGATCGCCCATCCTCTAAGGATCAGTTAAACCATAAATTAAGTACATCCCATGGTTAGAATTTCAAAATGGTAATTTATACTTCGAAATCAAATATCATTTCAAAATTCAATATCATTAAAAAATCCATTTTTAAAATATTGAAATATCATATTTTTCCTAGACCACATTCATTTTAATTAATTTAAAAACCATTTCAAATCACATTCAAAATGGTTTATATTTCAAATCAAAATATTCCATTTAAATCACAAAAAAAATGAAGTTATTATATTTAATAATTAAATATTCAATTCTCAAAATTTTACCATTTTCAGAATTCATTTATTTATTTAAATTTATTAAAACAGTGGAAATTCAACTTTCGCAGCACTTCGAAAATGCTACGGAAAGTTATGTTTTAAAACAATTAAATTTAGCAAAGACAGCATTAAAATGCTATAATAGGTTTTAGGTTCAAATAAAAACTTTAGTTAAATTCAACAACTACAACACTTACAAAGTGCTGTAATAGCCCTTAGTTCATTTTAGCCATTTAGTTCATTGGTATCAACTACAGCACTTAGAAATGCTGTAATATCCTTTACTAAAAATATTATAGCATTTCAAAAATGTTGTAAATTGAATTCCAAATTTCAATACAATTTCATAAACAAGTAAATTTTTATTTAAACAAATTTTAACGTATAAAAATCATATTTTCAAAATTTTAAAAATGTTCATTTAAATACTTTTTAATTTATGGTTTTATAAAGTGAAATTTAATAAATAATTATCAAATTTTAATAATTCACTTAAAAAAAATCAATGTACCATTTTATAACATTTCATTTACTTTACATTTAAATTTAATTTACCATTTCATAAATTTAATTTAAATTCCATTTATTTTTTTTAACTTAACTTTTATTTTTAAAACCCATTTCACATTTTCCAAGTTAAGTTATATTTCAAATTTCAAATTTAAACATTTATTTATTTAACTATTTTTAATTTATAGAAAATCAATAACACTTTATAAAATCATTTTTAAATTTATATTTAAATCAAATTATCCTATTTTCTTACTTAACTTAAAATTCATTTATAAACAAAATCATAAATTCCAAAATTGACTTATATTTCAAATCCTACTTTACCATTTATTTATTGCACTTATTCAACTTATAGAAAATCATTAATATTTTAAAAAAAGTCATTTTTAATTAAATTTAAATCAAAATATCATAATATTTACATTTTTTCAAAATATTTTAAAATTTTAGAAAAATATATATAACCACGGGTCTGTATATAAAATTTTCCGACATAAGTCAAATTATACGGATAATATATCATTTCAATCCGTAATTTACAAAGGAAAATCCGGGTTCTATTATTTCAAACCCGCAATCCCAAGTAAGAAAAAAATCGTTCAGGCCTATCATTTCAGCCCATAACGATGTTTCCCTATTCTAAAGTCCGTTCGGGTATGTATCATTTCAACCTATAGTGATTCTAATCTACAGGAAACTTGCAGTGTGATAAACTGATATAAATAAACAGAATAGCATTATATAACAGGAAAAAATGATATGAAAGGTGTATAAACAGGGTGATCATATGAATCATAGCATAGGCAAGTATACCATGATAATATAGTCTATAGATTCACAATGTGTCAATTTATTACTTATATAAGTACGAAATGTCTGGTGAGAAATACTCACCTCTACAAGCTGGAGATAACCGATTCAGACACATAAACAAACATCCGTAAAGCACTAAGGCACGATTACAGATTCAAGTGAGAGGAGAGCTAAAATAGTTGTCTTGTACATATGAAACAAAACAACATATTTCACATAAATATACAACACAATATAACATTAAACAGGACTAGAAATAATGCACAACCAAGAACCAAATCATTTGCACTTGCTTTCACCCATCCTATGCTCAGCCTAGGTATAAAAATGCACGGCCTAAGTTATGAATTTAGGTTAGGTATGGTTCATGGGGTCGGCCAAAATGAGGAAGTGAAGGAGTGGAAGTTGTAATGCATGAACATCACAAGCCAAGGCATAAAAATGAATTTTTATGCACATAAAAGTCTCGGCCATGGCCTTTTGTGGCATGGCCAGGCCTAGTGGATTCTAGGGAATGGTGTGGCAGTGGGTTTGGGTCAGGTAGAGGCTAGTAGTGGTGATGCAAGGGGTGGCAAGAGGAGTGGTGAAGTGGTGAAGGCAATGGTGAGATCGGCTATGCATATTTAAGGGGTGTTTGCGATTTTTTTATGTGTGAAGCTTGCATCTTAGGGGTCATGGCCTGATAAGTCAGTGGAGATGGAAGAGTTTGCAGCCAAGCAAGTTGATGATGAAGGTGGTGGTGATGGAGGAGCTTGAGGCCGAACAATATATAGGTGAAAGCAAGGCAAAATATCACTAAAACAAGTAGAAAGGTGTAAGAAAAGTGAATAAACCATTTTCAATTTTTGTACAGCAATGAAGGCCGAAAATTTTGGAATGAGAAACAATAAAATTTCGTGAAAAATGAGGAGAAGACACGGCTGAAGAAAGTAAGTAGTCAGCCAAATTGAATGCAAGTGTTATTTGGAATTGAAAAGGCAAATACATACCAAAAGTCATGGGTAAGTGAAAGGTTTCAAAACTCTTCAAAATTTCCATTTTCTTTTATCATTTTTAAACAAATGAAAAATGTAAATAAATAAAATAAAAACACAACAAAGTAATGTACGAATAAAAATAAATAAATAAATTTTAGATAAATAAAAATTAATTAAGAAAATAGCTTAAAAATAGAAATTAGGTTTTAAAAATTGTAAATAAATACAATAAGCTTTGGAAAAATTATAACATTACTTTAAAATATTTTAAAATAAAAGTATATACCTAACATGTCATATAACACATATTATAACATGATCTAACAAATAAAAATATTATTTATATAAATCAAAATAGACAATTTTACTAAATAAATCAATTTACATACAATATTGTAAAAAGCATAACTTTCACAATATAAATCGGATTTCAACGGAAAAAAGCAGTATTCTTGAAATTAAATTTATTTTCATAGTAAAAGATAAAATTAAGAAATTAAGAAATTTAAATTTGAAAGTCAAAGTTTGACCAGATTGACCAAAATCCACATTTTCTGGAAATATTCTATTTATTCTGGTTTGAAATTATAATTCACACAAAAATCAAAATTTATATTTAAAATAACAAAATTTATCCTTTTTAATAAATATAATAAATTTTTTAAATCGGAAATTTCAATTAAAAAATTAAAATATACAATTAAAATTATCACAAATATAGAGTTGTTATACTCTCCCTCATTCAAATCTTTTCGTCTTCGAAAAGAATGAACAAGGGAAAATAAGGAAAAGCAAGATAGACATAGCAAATAGTACCTGAAATGAGCAATTTTGGACTCAAAGTACGAATGCTCTCCTCCGTCTTCGAGGTACAATCTTGATCATCAGTACTCCATTGTACTTTGATCAGACTAACAGATTTCCTTCTTAGCTGCTTCGTACCTCTGCTGACAGTACGAAGTGGCTTACTCTCGACAGTCAGATTAGCCCCAATATCAAAACTATCAAGAGAAGTTGGCTGAAAAAAAGAGTTGGGTCAAGAAGATACTAGAGGAGATGTGAGACGTGAAATACATCATGCACTCCAGAAAGTTCCTCAAGCAAATCCAAACAATAAGCCAAAGAACCAACTCTCTCCATACTACCGAAGGGACACTCAAAGAAGAAGAAGGTAGGAATAGCCAGAAGAAAAAAAAAAGGTTGGAAGGAAAGGATGAACCATATTTTTTAAACCATATAAATTTCAATTAAAAAATTTATATTTATAACATTTTAAACATTTTATAATATGATGGATTGTCATTTGATTCAAATTTGATAGTTCGAAGTAAATAATGTTTAAAACATTTCAGATCATTTAGAAAAGTAAAATAAATGATCAAGTATCCTTTATATAATACTTTATCAAAATACTTTTATAACTCGATGTCTTGACAAGTTTACTTTTGTTCCTGCGGCTCTGGCTATGCGTTGATCAGGTGCAAAGCTAGAATTCTCTAGGTACTTAGCAGACTTGTTTCGACACCCAGTGAAAATACTTGAAAAACCTTTAAAAACAGATATGGAAAGTACAATCCAAACAAAAAAACCAAACCAAAACATGTCGATCATGGATCGCGGATACACAATGGTTACGTCTGGGTCCCTCAGGAAACATTCGTACCCGTAGGCTGACTACCGCAGCCCTGCGTTTACGCCATGAAGACTGGTAGTACCACAAGTACACAATGGTTACGCCTGGATCCCCCAGGAAACATATATACCTTAGGCTCTCGCAGCCCCTACAGATTACGCTACCAAGCGACCGAATAGATCGCAGATACACAATGGTTATGCCTGGATCCCTCAGGAAACATCCATACCCTTAGGCTCTCGCAGCCCCTGCGAATTACGCTATGCAGTCGTGCTCATAAGACCATGGAGATCGTCATGGAATTCGATAGACACTCGAGTATCATATCCGGAAAACCCAAATCAGAGAGAATAATATCGATGGAATGAATCCACAGTGTGGCTACAAAGCGGATATCAAGCAGAAGGCACTTTCCATATCTTTACTTCGAAAATATGTATCATATAGTACCTTTCAAATCACTTTCAAATTTCATACTTATACAAAGTCCATTATATATAAGATTTCATTTCAAATCGAATACTTTCCAAAATCAATAGTATATCAAATCACACTTATATAGACTTCAATTATATACGATTTCTCTTTACAAATTGAGTACCTTTTTAAATCAACAGTTTTCAAATCAACTTCATACATATACGAATCAATTCTTATATAAGTTCGATAACTCCTAAATCAAAGTATAAAATAAGATTCTCAATTTCAATTCCTTTCAATAATGTTTTAGTTTCAAAATCATATATGATTTCGCCAGATAATTTCTCCCAAATTACATATATTCAATTTCAAAGTTTCTCAAAACAATAGATTTAGAAAATAATCCATATTTCCAAATCAACAAAATCTAGGTCAAAAAAATTCATTTCCAAAACCATCATATAAATACTGGTTTAAATTTCAATCTATTTTCAAAATCAAATATTTACCTCAAAATCAATTTATACCCAAAATTGATTTCCAAGTTTAATCACTTTAAAACCTTTAAACTATTTATTTCTATTTAAAAGATCAATTTACCTTTTTCAAACTGTTTGAAACTAAATTTTATTCAAAACATTCCAAAACTAAATTCCATATCAGTATAATTCAAAATAGTCTTATTCATTTACTTAGCAAAATGGTTTCAACTCATTTACCTAATCGAATGATTTATATTTTTTTCCAGGATTAGTTAGCTTTGTCAATTAAAATTTGATATGGAAGTGCTCGAACTTTTAAAAATAGTCGAAGAAATCAAATTTTCAAATCCAAGAGTTGGAAATCAGCAACAAATCAGTAAATCAATTCCAATAGACAAGGTTATACTAAAACAAATCTGAATCTCTAGGACTGAACACTGGCTTACTTTAAATCATTTCAAATATACATGCATATATCTTTTGAACATCAAACCATACTTCGAAATATGAAATCAATTTTTTTTCACAAAATCACTCGCATAGCAAAGCTACTAGAGTAGCCTCTCCCCTACTCAGAAACTCAAAAATCAATATCGATGGTGCATGCATTCATCACCGTAATTATTTTCCAACGACATAAGTGGGTTCTGGACTTTTATTTTCTTGAAAAACCTCTTTTGAAATCTCTTTGAAATCATTGGAATTCATTCAAATACATCTGAAACATTTCTTATTCGGAAAAATATCTTCAAATCATATTATTATTATATATTTTCCAAGATCTTAAAACCGATTTCAAAACACCGGAGTTCAATTCCTCGAAATTCAAATTCAAAACCCTTCAATTATAAATCATTTTAGATAAGTCAAATTCTTATAAATTTTTAAATTTTCAAATCCTTTCAAAGTTTCAAATTTTCATTTTCAAAAGATATAAAATCCTTATTGAAAACATTGTACTTTTATAAAATGTGGTCATTCTTATTAAATAATAATTTCGATGTATGCAAAATTTCAACATACAACCAAACACAAATTTCCAAAGAATGATTCAAGATTAGATTTCAAAACAAATAGAGATTCAAATTTAGAGGAACTCTAATCAAATAGAATTTTGGTTCGAAGATAAGATCGAATGAAGATAAAATAATTTAATTACCCAATAGAAGATATATAAGCCTATATAAATCGCGGGCGACCTTAACTGGTCAACCGTGACTTCAGTAATATAATCAATTCAGAAATCTAAGGCAAATCGACATTCGATCGCCAAAGATAGAATCCAGGTAGAGCAGAAGATAGATAACATCGTGAACCGAGGATATAGAAATCTTCGGTGAATCAATGCTAATTGTAAAGAAGTTTCACCCTTTTACAAATGATTCAAAGATTTGCGGAATCACCGATCATTATAGAGGTCATTCCAAAGTGGAGTTATGGAATGCCCCAAAATAAAAAGGGTAAAATAGGGAAGACAAGACTAGATTTCAGAACAAGTGGGAGCGTTCCAAAGTTCAAGGAATCATAATCGATAAGAATCCTAACCAAGAGAATTCTAACAACGTGGATACAGAAGGAATGGAGTTTAGATAATCTTGGTTTCAAAATAAGAAATTTTTTATACTAATATAATCTTTGAAAATCCTTTAAAAATCATTTGGAAATCATTTTATACTTTGAAAATACGTTCTCTCACAAAGAAATGATTCTGAGATTGATTTCACTCATTCTAGGGTATTTCTACCATATCTCTAATGAGTTTTTGCTCCGCAGGCTAAGGTTTGCCTAAAACCAAAGCTCGGATACCAAATATAACAACCCGGTTTTTTCAGTCATTCGCATCCACACATGTCGGACTTGAATTTCTTAAAATACCGCATTGTAGATAAATTTGGAGCAAATGAAAACAATCAAAGAATCATAGACACAGAAATATCAGAATAACTCGCAGCGGAAATTAAAATACCATAGTAGTTCATGAAGATACTATAACAAACTATCAAAAAAATACATAATATCAGTCTGAAACATATACAATATAAATCTCAAATACACAGAAGTTTATAGATACCAGAGCTGAAATAGAACAACTGAAACTGAAAGGGAATAGATAACTAGACAAGCAGAATCTCCAGCGATTCCTAGCTCTAGAAAAGAAATCCAAAGCTAAGCTGTAAATACTCAGGATGACCCGAGTGTAAAGTAAAACCCAAAACACTCGAGTCAGGACATACATACTTATATAATGTAAACCAACTCAAGTGAACTGTAGTAGTAATGCACAATAACTTAAAGGATGTTTGGCATCGCTCATCCTCTAAGGATCAGTTAAACCATAAATTAAATACATCCCATGGTTAGAATTTCAAAATGGTAATTTATACTTCGAAATCAAATATCATTTCAAAATCCAATATCATTCAAAAATCCATTTTTAAAATATTGAAATATCGTATTTTTCCCTGACCACATTCATTTTAATTAATTTAAATACCATTTCAAATCACATTCAAAATGGTTTATATTTCAAATCAAAATATTCCATTTAAATCATAAAACAATGAAGTTACTGTATTTAATAATCAAATATTCAATTCTCAAAATTTTACCATTTTCAAAATTCATTTATTCACTTAAATTTATTAAAATAGTGGAAATTCAGCTTTCGCAACACTTAGAAAATGCTAAGGAAAGTTATGTTTTAAAACAATTAAATTTAGCAAAGACGGCATTAAAATGATGTAATAGGTTTTAGATTCAAATAAAAACTTTAGTTAAATTCAGCAACTACAGCACTTACAAAGTGCTGTAACATCACTTAGTTCATTTTAGCCATTTAGTTCATTGGTATCAACTACATCACACAGAAATGCTATAATATCCTTTACTAAAAAAATGATAGCATTTAAAAAATGCTGTAAATTGAATTCCAAATTTCAATACAATTTCATAAACAATTAAATTTTTATTTAAACAAATTTTAACTTATAAAAGTCATATTTTCACACTTTTAAAAATGATCATTTAAATACTTTTTAATTTATGATTTTATAAAGTGAAATTTCACAAATAATTATCAAATTTTAATAATTCACTTATAAAAAATCAATGTACAATTTTACAACATTTCATTTACTTTACATTTAAATTTAATTTACCATTTCATAAACTAAATTTAAATTCCATTTATTTTTCTTAACTTAACTTTTATTTTTAAAACCCATTTCACATTTTCCAAGTTAAGTTATATTTCAAATTTCAAATTTGAACATCTATTTATTTAACTATTTTTAATTTATAGAAAATCAATAACACTTTATAAAATCATTTTTAAATTTAAATTGAAATCAAATTATCTTATTTTCTTACTTAACTTAAACTTCATTTATAAATAAAATCATAAATTCCAAAATTGACTTATACTTCAAATCCTACTTTACCATTTATTTATTTCACTTATTTAACTTATAGAAAATCATTAATATTTTAAAAAAAACATTTTTAATAAAATTTAAATCAAAATGTCATAATATTTACATTTTTAAAATATTTTAAAATTTTTGAAAAAAATATATATAACCACTGGTCTGTATATAAAATTTTCCAACATAAGTCAAATTATACGGATAATATATCATTTCAATCCGTAATTTACAAAGGAAAATCCGGGTTATTTTATTTCAAACCCGCAATCCCAAGTAAAAAAAATAAATAAAATAAAAATCGTTCTGGCCTATCATTTCAGCCATAATGATTTTTCTCTATTCTAAAGTTCATTCGGGTATGTATCATTTCGACCCATAGTGATTCTAATCTACAGGAAACTTGCAGTGTGATAAACTGATATAAATAAACAGAATAGCATTATATAACAGTAACAGATGATATGACAAGTGTATAAACAGGGTGAACATCATATGAATCACAGCATAGGCAAGTAAAACATGATAATATAGTCTACAGATTCACAGGGTGTCAATTTACTACTTATATAAGTACAGAATGTCTGGTGAGAAATACTCACCTCTACAAGCTGGAGATAACCAATTCAGACACACAAACAAACACCCGGAAAGCACGAAGGCACGATTACAGATTCAAGTGAGAGGTGAGCTAAAATAGTTGTCTTGTACATATGAAACAAAACAACATATTTCACATAAATATACAACACAATATAACATTAAACCAGACTAAAAATAATGCACAACCAAGAACCAAATCACTTGCACTTGCTTTCACCATCTTATGCTCAGCCTAGGTACAAAAATTCATGGCCTAAGCTATGAATTTGGGTCAGGTATGGTTCATGGGGTCGGCCAATATGAGGAAGTGAAGGAGTGGAAGTAGGAATGCATGAACATCACAAGCCAAGGCATAAAAATGAATTTTTGTGCAAATATAAGCCTCGGCCATGGCCTTTTGTGGCACGGCCAACCTAGTGGATTCTAGGGAATGGTGTGGCAGTAGGTTAGGATCAGGCAGAGGCTGGTACTGGTGATGCAAGAGGTGGCCAAGAGGAGTGGTGAAGTGGTGAAGGCATTGGTGAGCTCGGCTATGCATATATAAGGGGTGTTTGCTATATTTTTTTGTGTGGAGCTTGCATCTTAGGGGTCATGGCCTGATAAGTTAGTGGATATGGAAGAGTTTGCAGCCAAGAAAGGTGGTGATGAAGGTGGTGGTGATGTAGGAGCTTGAGGCCGAACAATATATAGGTGAAAGCAAGGCAAAATATCATTAAAACAAGTAGAAAAGTGAATAAACCATTACCAATTTTTGTACAGCAATGAAGGCCATAAATTTTGGAATGAGAAACAAATTTTTTCATGAAAAATGAGGAGAAGACATGGCTGAGGAAAGTAAGTAGTCAGCCAAATTGAATGCAAGTGTTATTTGGAATTGAAAAGGCAAATGCATACCAAAAGTCATGGGTAAGTGAAAGGTTTCAAAACTCCTCAAATTTTCCATTTTCTTTTATCATTTAAAAAAAATGAAAAATGAAAATAAATAAAATAAAAACACAAAAAAATAGTGTATGAATAAAAATAAATAAATAAATTATAGATAAATATAAATTAATTAAGAACATAGCTTAAAAATAGAAACTAGGTTTAAAAATTGTAAATAAATACAATAAGCTTTGGAAAAATTATAACATTACTTTAAAATAAAAATATATACCTAACATGTTATAAAATTATCTAACAAATAAAAATATTATTTATATAAATTAAAATAGACAATTTTACTATATAAATCAATTTACATGCAATATTGTATAAAGCATAACTTTCACAATATAAATCGGATTTCAACGAAACAAAAAGCAGTATTCTGGAAATTAAATTTATTTTCATAATGAAATATAAAAGTTAGAAATTCAAATATTCAAATATTTAAATTTGAAAGTCAAAGTTTGACCAGATTGACCAAAATCCACATTTTCTGGAAATATTCTATTTATTCAGGTTTGAAATTATAATTCACACAAAAATCAAAATTTATATTTAAAATAACAAAATATATCTATTTTAATAAATATAATAATGTTTTTAAATCAGGCATTTCGACTAAAAAATTAAAATATACAATTAAAATTATCACAAATACAGAGTTGTTACAGAAACTACTTGAACAAAAAAAATTAAAGTATACAAATAATTAACCGGGACCCACAGATTGACCCCCTCCATGAGCCGTCCGACCAGTAGCGGTCGACCACTCATAGGGGTGCGATCAATCAATCGAGGATTTTCATCATGATCTGAACCTTGGCCAATGACCCAGATTTAATATTTTGAATATAATGGTTAAATTGGATTCGAGAGCCTATAAATACAAGCCTAACTCCTCCCTTCTCTTATATTTTCTGATCTAGGGCAGTGAAGCTCTGTCATTTCCTCTTCTCCACTATTCCTCCTATGTAACAACCCTAGTCGAGATTACCTAGAATCTAAATTTACGACATGATTTAATTAATTCAAATTAATTAATTGAATGAATTTGCCAGAAAAAGTATTATGTTTTCAAATTAAATTGGATTTGTAATTTAATAAATTGGGAATTTAATGAATTTTTTTTATGTTGTTTAACTCTTATATTTAATTATATATGAGTAATTTTGGAGAAAATGAATAAATAAATTGTATGGAAATAACTTCATTGTTTGAAATATGATTCTTAATTAACGGTTCATTTTATAAAAATATGAAGAATAACTTGTCATTTTAAAATCTATAATTAATTTTGATAAATATTTCAATATTTGTAAAAAGTGAGATATTGACATGTTATTTATATTTTGAAAATTTTAGAAATAAATGTTAGTTAAACGAGAATGTTGTTTTAATTAAATTAGTAAGTATAAGATTTTAAAATAAAATGCCATAAATTAGTAACACTTTGGTTTTGAGAAAATGAGCAACACTTAGCTAATGGATTGTAACAACCCGATATTTTTTGTCATTCGCATCCACACATGCCGGACTTGTTATCCCAACTTTTGGCAAAGTTGAGATATCCAAAGTTTACTGAAAGTCAATGATTACTATTCATGAATATCAACCAAGCATTGCAGGATAACCATGGATATCAATGAATTTTTTCCGAGTCCGGAACGGGCCACAATTGATAGGACACGACAAGAAAGATCATAGAAGTCTACATTTCAAATTTCAAGTCAATCCGAGGTCGTATGCTCAAGTTATGATGGATTCAAGTTAAGAGGAATGAGCATTGCTCGGTTCGAACCCATCACCCTGACTAGTTCGAATCCATCTGGTTCGAACCCATCATGTTCGAATCCATCAGCCGACGACTCCATCATTGACTTCGACTCCATCACGATGTCCTCTCTTCGAATCCCTCCAGGTTATGGAGTTCGTATCCATGGAATTGCCAATTGCCTCGGATCCATGAGAAATGCCCTCGCTTCGACTCCATCAAGTAAACCCCCAGATAGCCTTGCTCCGAATCCATCCACGACCTGACTTCGAATCCATGGACTGAGCCTTACTTCGAATCCATCCAAGTCACCTTACCCCATGCTGTCTTCGAATCCAACATGTTAAGACAACTTCGAATCGATCCAAGGTGACGCATTTGGATCGATTCGAACGAACACCCTTCCAACGATTCGAAGACAATCTTCGAACCCAGTGCACGAAGCCATCCAGTGAACACGGCAAAGAACTCGGACTCGACCCATTCAACTCGGCGACAAGTTAGGATCGACTCGGAGAAGGCGTGCCATGTCATCCCTTAGATCGATTCGAAGTACTCGTTTCGAACTGATCGATTCGAAGGAGTTCATAGCATCGGTTCGAACCACCCAGCACACCGAAAAGCGCCATTTCGAACCGATCATAACTCCCAATCCACTGATCCAAATCCCATGAAATTTTTACAGGAGTTCATCTACGTGTTGAAGAATGTCCACGCCAAATTTCACCACGATTGGACGATTTCTTGATCAATTCGAACCAAGGGTCGAATCGATCCCAAGGTGGGCCCGGATCTCCAGGTTTCGGCCATGTGGGCCCCCTCACGTGCTGGAAGTGGTCTACCTGATTTCTAGGAGAAATATCAGCCTCCTACGCCTATAAATAGAGCCCCAGGTCATTCAGAAAGGGGACTGGATTCTCTTTGGGCAAAATCAAGACTCTGAAGCATCAAGACTCCACCAAGGCTCTACTCAGCACTCAACAACTACCGTTGTACTTGAATTTCAGAACTACAATTCATTGTAATCCGCTGTAATCAAGAGTAATCAGCGAAGAACATCAATAAAAGTTAAAACCTTTGAAGTGGACGTAGGCCGGAGATAGCCGAACCACTATAAATTGTGTGTTCTTGTTCATAATTTCTATTTTGCTGTGCGTTGCTTGCTTAAGATCTGTGATTTGTGTTTGGATATTACTGATTTATATTCCAACACTGGTGCTTTCACATTCATCGGGGTTTGTGACCAATTTTGGCGCAAACACTTTGGTGCTTTCACCGAGAAGGACTAGCACCCGCTGCAACAAATTCAGAATTCAGATTCGAAAGTTTAAAGAATTCCAATTCAGAAGCAATGACTCGACAAACAAGACAAAGAGTTGATAGGAGCGAACAAGGAGGAAGCCAAGAAGCATCCTCAGGATCGGGAGAAGGGCAAGCTCCCGTCTATATCACCAGAGATGAGATGGAAGCTATGGCTAATTCACTACGCGAGAGCATGATGTAAACCCAACAGGAGATGTTGCAAAATTTCCTCGAGCAAATGAGGACAGCAAACATGCAAAACCTTGGACCAACTACAACAACTACGAGTGCGGGACAAGGAATCAGGGTCGCAGAAGCAAATGAAGGACAGGCTCAAGGCCAGAATACAGGAGTTGAAGGTGGTCAGCAAGGCCTTGGGGGCAGACCCTCAGGGTCCGATACTGGAAGACCAACAGACGGAGCTCAACAGACTGGAGCCAATGCCTATGCTAACGAGCCACCAGAAGAATACGTACCAGAATTCCCTCCAAGGCTCGGGGGGCAGGACAGGAATCCGACGAAGGGCCAACCCCTAGACGGAGATGAGAGGATGATAGGCCTAATGCGACGAATCATGAGAGGAGGATTGCCTAGCGGAGGCCTAGAAGAAGTTAGTCGGAGTCCATTCACTCTAAACATCCGAAACGCAAGGAACCCTCCAAAGTTCAAACTACCAGCGCTAGAACCATATGACGGGAGATCAGACCCGACCATGCATATTACAAGATATATTAGGCACATGGAAGTGCTGGGGGCATCCGAGGAAGTGATGGCACGATGCTTCCCTCTATATTTGACAGATCTAGCTTCATTATGGTTCAGACAACTAGAGACTGGATCAATCGGAACATGGAGCGAGCTTGTAGATTGCTTCATGAGACATTTCAGGGTCCATGTGACGCGACCCAAGAGTGTGATGACTTTAGCTTCAATCAAGCAAAGGATAGGAGAGTCCATAAAAGATTTTCTGTTAAGATTCAATGTGACAGTGACTTCTGTAGATCGCCCGGATCCATCAATGATTTTAATGGCGGCGGTGGCAGGAGTCGCGGAAGGCACCAAATTTAAGGATTCTCTAACTAAAGATCCACCGCAAGATCTGGGAGAGTTCTTTCATAAAGCTGAAAAGTTCATTCGGTTAGAAGAATCACGAGCCGAGAGTCGTGAAATAAATACCACACAAAGCGTAGGAACCTCCAGAGAACAGTCCGGAGCGGACAAGGGAAAGAGGAAACAGGATGACAGACACGATGGTCCTGATAAACGGAAGAAATTCCGAGAACCAAGATTCAGGCAGTACACCGATCTGACTGCAGGCCTAGAAAGAATTTACACTGAAACTAGGGGGCAACTCCCCTATCGAAAGCCACCTATAAGAGATCCCACTGAGCGGGAGCGCAGGACTGGAAAATATTGCCTATTCCATGAGCTGGATGGGCACACTACAGATGAATGCCGTCACCTAAAGGATGAGGTGGAAGAACATGCCAGGAGTGGTAGATTGCCGCAATTTGTCAGAGAACGGACAGCAGCGACAAGGCTTGAACAGCTACCGCCTCCACCTAACAGGAACGATCCTGGATCGGGATCACGACTCGTCATCAACTGATTGAAGATGGCAAGGGCCAAGTCCAGGATTTGGACTTCGGTCAAATAATTTTATTTAGATTTATTTTCAGAATAAACGGTTACTCCACTTACACATGTACGGGAACCGGAGAGATCCCTAGGCATGCTCTGAGATGGAGATAAACCAATATGCCCGGAGAGGCAATGTTTAGTTTTTTTTTTCTTCTCTGATGTTTGAGATTGAACATCTAAAACTTGAATTTCGATAAATAAATTAGAACTTCTTGAAATAAAACTTTTGACCGGAGAGTCAAAGGATGGACACTAAATACCAATATAAACATTATCGCTTTATGACCCTACCCAGAGAGACGGGGCCCGGAGTGCAAGAGGTGAGTTGCTTCGCCGGAGAGCGACAGGATCAACTCACTTAAGCGCTGTTTCCCCTTCACCAGAGAGTGACAGGATGGGATCCAGCAAGAGCCCGGAGAGGCTATGATCGGTCTCGAACGACCATGACATCGCTAAATGTTCAGATACACTGAACCGGAGTGCAATAAGTGAGTTGCTTCGCCGGAGAGCGACAGGATCGACTCACTTGAGCGCTGTTTCCCCTTCACCGGAGAGTGACAGGATGGGATCCAGCAAGAGCCCGGAGAGGCTATGATCGGTCCAGAACAACCATGATATCGCTATACGTCCTAACTGGGACCAGAGTGCAAGGGATAGAAGGCAACGCCAGAGAGCGATAGGATCTTTCTATTCAATCACTAAGTCTGGAGCGGATTTAGTAAGGGTTCAGAGCAGCCAGTAATAGTCCGAAGAGACTGTGAAACTCCATTCTCAACTTCTACGGAAAGAACGAATATTGATTTGGCTTTGAACAGCCACAAACTTGATTGATAATACCACAGCTATGAATGAAACACGAATTCCTTACACTTGATATAAGACCATTCAAAACATACCTTTTACAAAAAGGCATGTTTTGGGGGGCAAAATGTTATCCCAACTTTTGGAAAAGTTGAGATATCCAAAGTTTACTGAAAGTCAATGATTACTATTCATGAATATCAACCAAGCATTGCAGGATAACCATGGATATCAATGAATTTTTTCCGAGTCCGGAACGGGCCACAATTGATAGGACACGACAAGAAAGATCATAGAAGTCTACATTTCAAATTTCAAGTCAATCCGAGGTCGTATGCTCAAGTTATGATGGATTCAAGTTAAGAGGAATGAGCATTGCTCGGTTCGAACCCATCACCCTGACTAGTTCGAATCCATCTGGTTCGAACCCATCATGTTCGAATCCATCAGCCGACGACTCCATCATTGACTTCGACTCCATCATGATGTCCTCTCTTCGAATCCCTCCAGGTTATGGAGTTCGTATCCATGGAATTGCCAATTGCCTCGGATCCATGAGAAATGCCCTCGCTTCGACTCCATCAAGTAAACCCCCAGATAGCCTTGCTCCGAATCCATCCACGACCTGACTTCGAATCCATGGACTGAGCCTTGCTTCGAATCCATCCAAGTCACCTTACCCCATGCTGTCTTCGAATCCAACATGTTAAGACAACTTCGAATCGATCCAAGGTGACGCATTTGGATCGATTCGAACGAACACCCTTCCAACGATTCGAAGACAATCTTCGAACCCAGCGCACGAAGCCATCCAGTGAACACGGCAAAGAACTCGGACTCGACCCATTCAACTCGGCGACAAGTTAGGATCGACTCGGAGAAGGCGTGCCACGTCATCCCTTAGATCGATTCGAAGTACTCGTTTCGAACTGATCGATTCGAAGGAGTTCATAGCATCGGTTCAAACCACCCAGCACACCGAAAAGCGCCATTTCGAACCGATCATAACTCCCAATCCACTGATCCAAATCCCATGAAATTTTTACAGGAGTTCATCTACGTGTTGAAGAATGTCCACGCCAAATTTCACCACGATTGGACGATTTCTTGATCGATTCGAACCAAGGGTCGAATCGATCCCAAGGTGGGCCCAGATCTCCAGGTTTCTGCCATGTGGGCCCCCTCATGTGCTGGAAGTGGTCTACCTGATTTCTAGGAGAAATATCAGCCTCCTACGCCTATAAATAGAGCCCCAGGTCATTCAGAAAGGGGACTGGATTCTCTTTGGGCAAAATCAAGACTCTGAAGCATCAAGACTCCACCAAGGCTCTACTCAGCACTCAACAACTACCGTTGTACTTGAATTTCAGAACTACAATTCATTGTAATCCGTTGTAATCAAGAGTAATCAGTGAAGAACATCAATAAAAGTTAAAACCTTTGAAGTGGACGTAGGCCGGAGATAGCCGAACCACTATAAATTGTGTGTTCTTGTTCATAATTTCTATTTTGCTGTGCGTTGCTTGCTTAAGATCTGTGATTTGTGTTTGGATATTACTGATTTATATTCCAACACTGGTGCTTTCACATTCATCGGGGTTTGTGACCAATTTTGGCGCAAACACTTGAATTGCTCAAAATACCGCATTGTAAATAAATTTGGAGCAAATGAAATTCAAATCACAGAATCACAGGCACAGAAATAACAGAATAACTCGCAGCGGAAATTAAAATACCATAGTAGTTCATGAAGCTACTATAACAAACTCTCAAAACATAATACATAATATCAGTCTGAAAAACATATACAATAGAAATCTCAAATATATAGCAGTTTATAAATACCAGAGCCAAAATAGAACAACTGAAACTGAAAGGGAACGGATAACTAGACAAGCAGAATTTCCAGCGATTCCTAGCTCTAGAAAAGATAAAGCTAAGCTGTAATTACTCAGGCTGACCCGAGCTAAAGTAAAACACGAAACACTTGAGTCAGGACATATATACTTGTATAATGTAAACAAACTCAAGTGAACTATAGTAGTAATGTACAATAACTTAAAGGATGCTTGGGATCGCCCATCCTTTAAGGATTAGTTAAATTTTAAATTAAATACATCCCATGGTTAAAATTTCAAAATAGTAATGTATACTTCGAAATCAAATATCATTTCAAAATTCAATATCATTAAAAATCCATTCCAAAATATCAAAATGTCATATCTTTCAAAAACCTCATTCAGTTGTATTTAATTTAAATACCATTTCAAATCATAATTCAAAATGGTTTATATTTCAAATCAAAAGATTCCATTTAAACCAATTAAATATTCCATTTAAATCATTTAAATATTCCATTTAAATCAATTAAATATTCCATTTAAATCATTTAAAAGTGAAGTTATTATATTTAATAATCAAATATTCAATTCTCAAAATTTTACCATTTTCAGAATTCATTTATCCACTTCAATTTATTAAAACAATGAAATTTCAACTTTTCGCAGCATTTAGAAAATGCTACAGTAAATTTACATTTGAAACAATTCATTTTAACAAAGATAGCATTTACAAAAATTCTGTAATAGGTTATAGTTTCAAATAAAAGCTTTAGTTCAATTCTGCAACTACAACACTTACGAAGTGCTATAATAGCCCCTAGTTCATTCTTCCTTATAGTTCATTGTATCAACTACAACATTTACAAATGCTGTAATATCCTTTACTTAAGAAATGATAGCATTTTAGAAATGCTATTAATGAAAATTCAGGGTTTTCAATAAAGTTTCATAAACAATTATATTTTAATTTAAACCATTTTTAACTTATAAAATTCATAGTTTCTCACTTTAAAACAATCATTTAAATACCCTTATATTCATGATCTTATAAAGTTAAATTTCCATTCAAAAGTCAATATTTAATAATAATTCACATATTAAATTCAAACATTAAATTTCGGTTCTTTATAATTAAATTTTAACTTAACACTTAAGTTTAAATCTCCAAATATAACTTATTTCATTTTATTTACTTACCTTCAAAAAAATTCACTTTAAACAAAATTCATAAATTCCAATTTAAGTTATATTTCAAAATTCAACCTAAATATTCATTCATTTCACATTTTTACTTTATTCAAAAATCATTAATATATTAATTCAAAATATCATAAATTTATCATATTTCATATTTAATTTAAATTCCATTTATCACCAAATTATAATTTCCAAAATAACTTACATTTCAGATTTTCTACTTTACTATTAATTTATTTCACTTATAAATTTTTAGAAAATCAATAATACTTTACAAAAATAATTTTTAATTAAGTTTAAATCAAATTATTATAATATTTACATTTCTAATATACTTTAAAAATTTTAGAAAAATATATTTTAACTACGAGTCTGTATATCATTTCCTAGCCTAGGTAAAGTGATACAGATAATATATCATTTCAATCCGTAATTTACAAAGAAAATCCGGGTTTGATCATTTCAAACCCGCAATCCCAAGTAAATGAAATAAATAAAAATTGCTCAGACCTATCATTTCAGACCATAACAAGTCTTCCCTATTCTAAAGTCCGTTCGGGTATGTATCATTTCAACCCATAGTGATTCTAATCTAAAGGGAACTTGCAGTGTGATAAGCTGATATAAATAACAGAATAGCATCATATAACAGTAACAGATGATATAACAGGTAAATAAGCATGGTGAACATCATATGATCATAACATAGCAGGTGTAACATGGTGATGCAGTTTACAGATTCAAATGTGATCGGTTTACTAGTTATATAAGTATAAAACTATCTTGTGAGAATAACTCACTTGTATAAGCCGGAGATGACAACCAAAATACACAAACTGAGATCCACAAAGGCACGATAGCACGACAATGATTCGAGTGTAGAAGAGGAAAAGCTAATAGCCTTGTTACATAACAAACAAAACAAAGTACAATACGTAAGTTTCAAACCAAACTATTATAAACAAAGCTAGAAATATAAGTATAATACATAGCTAAACTTTTGCACTTGCATTCAACCACTTGTGCTTCAACTATGGACCAGAAAGGCACTGTAATAGGATGGTTTTGGATCAGGTTAAGGTCAGGTTGAGGTCACGTAGGGGTCGGCCAAAGCAATACAAAGGAGATGAAGGCATATGTGTGCTTGAATTCACAAAACATGGCAACAACAAGCAACAACATGGATTACAAGGCCTAAATGACTTCGGCCAAGCATGGATTGGGCATGGCCTGATCTTGGAGGGTCAACTACAGATGTGGAAAGGTATGAAGCTCAGGTTTGTGATGGTGGTGGTGGTGTTTGGTTGGCCAAAGTGATGGGTGAGGTTGTTGAGCAAAGGTGTGGCTCGACTAGCACTATATAGGTGGAGTTTGCTTATTTTTTTTGGTGGATCTTCAACAAGGTGGCCACGACCATGGCTGGTTAATGGAATGGAGAGGGTAGCTACTAGTTGTGGCAGTGGTGGAGGCGGCCATGGTGCTGGAGGAGGGAGGTTGAACACAAGAAGGTGAAGCAAGTGCAAGAATTCATAACAAAACAAGTAAACGAGTGAAAAAGAATGAATTTTTTTACCAAACTTTGTCTTCAGGTGATAGCCGAATGTTTTTTAGGGTTTGAGAAACTTTTTTTACGTGAGAATAGAATGAGAGAGTCGGCTGAACAAAGGAGATATTGGAAGCAAATGAAATGATGTGTTGTTTGGTGTGAAAAGGTAAGTTTGAATATGAAAAGGCATGCATACATAAGGTCAAAAACCTTTCAAATTCCTTAATTCATTTTGCAATTTAAAATACATATAAAAATGCATATAAATAAAAATAAAGCACAACAAAATATTAAATGAATAAAATTAAATAAATAAATTTCAAATAAATATAATTAAATTAAGAAAATAGCTATAAAAAAATGGAAACTAGGCTTTAAAAATTGAAAATAAATTCAGTAAACTTTGAAAAAAAATTATCATCACTTTAAAAATATTTAAAAATGAAATATATACCTAATATTTCATATAACACATATGAGAACATGATTTAAAAAATAAAAATATTATTTATATAATTCAAAATAGACGATTTTATTAAATAAATCAATTTACACCCAATATTGAAAAAAGCATAACTTCCACAATATAAATCGGATTTCAACGAAACGAAAAGCAGTATTATCGAAATTAAATTTATTTTCATAATAAAAGATAAAATTCAAAAATTAAAATAATTAAATTTTAAATTTAAAAGTCAAAGTTTGACCAGATTGACCAAAAATCCACTTTTTCTGGAAATATCCTATTTATTCAGGTTTAAAACTATAATTCACACAAAAATCAAAATTTATATTTAAAATAACAAAATTTATACATTTTAATAAATAAAAAAAAATTTAAATCAGAAGTTTCAATTTAAATAATTAAAATAAACAATTAAAATAATCATGAAATACTGGGTTGTTACCTCTCCCCACTCAAATCTTTTCGTCCTCGAAAAGAACGAACAAGGAAAATAAGGAAAAGCAAGATAGATAACAAATAGTACCTAGAAAAACAATTTGGAATTCGAAGCACGAATGCTCTCCTCCGTCACCCAGGTAAAATTTTGATTACCAGTACCCCATCGTACCTCGATCAGACCAACAAATTCCCTTTTTAGCTGCTTCGTACCTCTGCTGACAATACGAAGTGGCTTACTCTCGACAGTCGGATTAAGCTAAATATCCAAACTATCAAAAGCAGAAGGCTGAATAATAAGAGATGAGTTACGAAGATATTGGAGAAGGTGTGAGACATGGAATACATCATGCACTCCAGACAGCTTCTTGGCAAATTCAGACGATAACCCAAAGAACCAACTCTTTCCATAATGCAGAAAGGACCCTCGAAGAAGAACAAGGTAGAAATAGCTAGGAGGGAAAGTAGGTTGAAAGACAAGGATGAACCATTATTTTAAAACCATATACATTTCAATTTCAAATTTTATATTTATAACATTTTAAACATTTAATAATATACATTTTATAATATGATGAATAGTCATTTGATTCAAATTTGATAGTTCGAAGTAAACAATATTTAAAACATTTTAAATTATTTAGAAAAGTAAAATAAATGATCAAAATATCTTTATATAATACTTCATCAAAATACTTTTATAACTCGATGTTTTAACAAGTTTATTTTCGTTCCTGTAGACTCTGGCTATGCGTTGATCAGGTGCAAAGCTAGAATTCTCCAGGTACTTGGTAGACTTGTTTCAACACCCAGTGAAAATACTGAAAAACCTTTTAAAATAATAGATATGGAAAGTACAATCCAAATAAATCAACCAAACCAACACATGTCGATCATGGATCGCGGATACACAATGGTTACGCCTGGATCCCCCAGGAAACATCCATACCCGTAGGGTGACTACCGCAGCCCTGCGATTGCACCATGAAGACTGTTAGTATTGCAAATACACAATGGTTACGTCTGGATCCCCTAGGAAACATCTGTACCCTTAGGCTCTCGCAGCCCCTGCGGATTACACTACCAAGCGACCCAATAGATCACAGATACACAATGGTTATGTCTGGATCCCCTAGGAAACATCCGTACCCTTAGGCACTCACAGCCCCTGTGAATTACGCTATGCAGCCACGCTCAAAAGAAAAACCATGGAGATCTCCATAGAAATCGATGGACACTCGAGTATCATATCCGGAAAACCCAAATCAGAGAGAGAATAATATCGATATAATGAATCTACAATGTGGTCACAAAGGGGATATCAAGCAAAAGGTACTTTCCATATCTTTACTTTGAAAATATGTATCATATAGTACCTTTCAAAATCTCTTTCAAATATCATACTTATATAAAGTCCATTATATAAAAGATTCCATTTTCAAATCGAATACTTTCCAAAATCAATAGTATATCAAATCACACTTATGTAGACTTCAATTGCATAAGATTTCTCTTTACAAATTGAGTACCCTTTCAAATTAATAGTTTCAAATCACTTCATACTTATACAAATCAATTTCATACTTATACAAATCCATTTATATAAGTTCGATAACTCCCAAATCAAAGTATTTAAATAAACAAGGTTCTCAATTTTAAACCATTTCAATATCAATTCAGTTTCAAAATCATGTATGATTTCGCCAAATTGTAACTTCCTAATTGCATATATTCAGTTTCAAAGTTTCTTAAAACAATAGATTTAGAAAATAATCCAAATTTCCAAATCAACAATGTTTATGTCAAACAAATTAATTTCCATTTCAAACTTATATTCATTTTCAAAAATCATAATACTTTCAAAGTTATAAATCTTTCGAAACCAAAATACTTGAAATCATTACACTTTGAAAATCTTAACCTTTCGAAATCATACATTTGAAATCATAAAACATTCCTTTAATTCTTTACATTTCACAAATTTATTAAATTAAACCAAAATCTAAAATTTTCGATTTTAATTCAATTCAAACCATTGTTTCAATTCAATTTTCTAACAAAACCATTTCAAATATTATCAAATTTCAAAATAAGATTTGATCCATAAAATAAACTATTCAATCTCTAATATATTTAAAAGCTTAAACATACCATATTTCAAAACTAAATTTTATAATTTCATATATCTCAAATTTTACTTCATTACTACTTAGTTTTGCAATATTCATTTCATAAATCCATTATTTTTAAATAAACTCAAATTGCAAGTAAACCAAATATCCTTTCATACTAATATAAACTTCAAATATTCATTTATCAAAATCAATTATCATTTCAAATTCACATTCTTTATCAAAATAAAGATTACATTTCCAACCATTTCAATCGTCAAAATATCTAAAATGGTTACTAAGTTTAAAACCATACCTTTTTAAAGCCTTCAAACTATTTATTTTTATACGAAAAATCCAATTTACCATTGGAAAGATTATTGTTCTATATATATACTTTATTCAAAGTATTTCAAATCTATATTTCATACCAGTATAATTCAAAGTAGTCTTATTTATTTCACTCAACAAACAGTTTCAAACTTGTATAAATCATATTACTTTATACTTCAATCATACCAAATTAAACTTATATTCTTTATCAAATACCTTATACCTTTCAAAATTTCTTAGCTTTGAAAAGTTAACCTTGATTTGGAAGTGCTCGAACCTACAAAATAGTCGAAGAAATCATATTTTCAAATCCAAGAGTTGGAAATCTTCAACAAATCAGTAAATCATGTAACAACCCGTATATTTGTACAATTTAAATTGACGATATTCAATACAAGTCAACTTAAATAATACAAAACACGAATCATTAATGGAGTGTATATATATATATGAGAATCATCACAGAATCACAGAAATATAACATCACAGAATAGTGCAGTGGAAAATACAACATAGTCATAAGAGTAGTTCATGAAGCTACCCATAAATACAACAGTGTCTCAATAAAAAGAAATTGAGACGACCCGACTTTCTACCACCAGAAAATCGCATCATCTTTAAGAAAGAAAGGGATAGAAAAGAGAAAAGATAGAGAAGAAGAAAGAAACAACACATCAGAATCTAAACAGCGGAACGAATAAATTATATTAATCACATAATACTTTACATAGTATCATATACATCAGAGATACATAGCTAAAACAACACATACTAGACAGTTATAAACACCTGTCTAGTTATACAACTATATACAACAACTCAGAGAACACACAGCGGAATACTCTATAGCTATACGCAGAAGCCTCCTGCTCCATTGCTCCTCCAGAATTCGTCTAGCCATTCTAAAATCCTAACCTGAATCCCCTGGCTACTCGTAAAAATTTGAGTACTCAAGAGTTTAAGAAAAACAGAATAAACTCCGGGTCAGACATGGGTCTGGTGTGAGTAAACGGTTAAAGTTGCTTAACTTTAAAAACCTTTGAAAAGAAAAGGTATCAAGTAAGACTTCCCACACATAAACATGGAAAAGTTTTTACCTTACTTTAACCAAAACATTTGATAGGAAATTCTGTGATATTATAATAGTGTCTAGGGTTTTCAAATAAATAAGAAATAGCTGAAATTGTTACATGATTAAATTCCAGCTACTAGCCACAAAAGTGGGTAATACAATCAAAACCGTTGGCACTTATTTGGATTTTGGATTCCATACAATGGCAGGGCTACTGGGGTACCGCCCGTCACAGTACGTAACCTAGATCACCGTACCAAGGACCACTCCCGATCCCCTGCAACACAAAGCCGGACCCGTTCCTTACTAAACAGTTCCAAATAAGACAACCCCGACGGTTGTAGCTATTCAACCGTCCACACAGTCGAAATAAAAGGGACCTCTAGACAAGGGTAAATCTTACTCTCCAGTGGGGGCTACCCACGAAGCCTTGCTGCACCTCCCCTGTTTTAGCCATTCCCGGTTGATGAGGCTTGAGGTTACGATTACCTTTATAGGACATATCACTTAGAATGCTCATCGTCCACCTGACGATGTTCTGAAAGCATTCAATCCATACAAGTTCGTTCCGGGTTCGAACGAAACTGAAGGCATTATCTCATTACACTCGTTTTGGAATCACCCTCAGAGTTAACGACAATAACCCTTGCACTCTAAACCACCATCTCGAATCTATAAGATCTATTCCGTCAACTCATTACGGAATCACCCATAGAGTTATACTGACGTATAGCCCTTACACCTCGAGTCTTCACAAAGCTCCACTTTGATTCACGACCTAACGTTATTTGGAATCGATGTGGTTTTCGAATATCCAAATATGGAAATCCGATCCCGGTCTCATCGAAATCCAAAGCGTGTCTTTTAGGTTCAAGTTGTTTTAAAGGTTTCTTTTAAAACAATTCAATACAGTATCTATATACACACAGATAGATAACTCACAAATCACAATTGATAATCAACATTACCAAATAACAGGTATCTATATTATCAATATCAAAATAGGTAATTCCTATATTAAAATCCCAAATGATAATCTATGTAATCATCACAATGCAACCAAGCATTCCTATCATACAACCATACTTATCTCATTACTGAGATCACAAAGCATTCAAGACAATCAATGTCATCCATTCATTCATAAGCAATGATTCACTCATACCACAATATAATTAATTTAAAATGTATTAAATTAACTATCTCTATCTCTAATTAATTTAAAGTAAATTAAATTAATTACTTCATCTCTTAATTAATTTAAAATAAATTAAATTAATTACTTCATCCAAATACATCTTGCTTAATTATTCACTAATTAAACAAATTAATTAATCATCATCCTAATTAACAACCTTGATTAATTAACTCTTAATAAAGTAATTAATCCTTAATAATTCTCATTAATCATATCAATTAATGAACCTTAATTAATTACTTCCATAAATAAATTAACTATAATTAATTACATTAATCCTTAATTAATTACATTAATTAATCATGCTTAAATTAATCACTTTCAATTAATCAAATTAATTATTTTTAATTACTTCTTAATTACTTCCTAAATCCATTGATTTATTACACCAAGTAATAAACCTTCAATTACTTTAACAAGTAATTACCCATTTAAAATTACTTCCCAATCAGTAATTTTACTTATCTTAATTACCTCTGTAATTTATCAATTACTTGTCTTAAGTAATTAGCCTTATCAAACTTATTAAGTAAACATAATTAATTATTTATCAAGTGACTATATTTAATCAATCAACAAATTAATTAGCTTACTTGATCTCACTTATCTCATAAAACAAAATTGAGTAATACATCCTTAATTACTCATTAACCAAATTAATCTTCAATTAACAGATTAATTATTTTCAACTATAGATTAATAAACCTTAACTATTAATCAATCCTTTAATACAAAGTAATTAATCACTAATTACCTTTATAATTAATTAATTAAACTTAATTAACTAATTAATCAACTTTTAATCATTAATTAATAAACTTAATTATTAATTAATAATCTTAATTACAAATTAAGTAATACAAATAAATAAATTCTTAATTACAATTAATTAACCTTTAATAAAAATAGTTAATTAATTCTTAATTAACTAGCATTATATTTTAATAATTCTTTAATTATTAATTAAGAAAACCCAATTAAAGCTTAATAAAACCTTTATTAATTATTAATTAATTACTATTTAAATTAACCCTTAATTACTTAATTAATAAGTAATTACAATTTAATTAATCATTAGACATTAATTAAATTATCATCTTAATTAATAGTTAACTAAATAAATAATTATACTTAATTAATTACTTAATTAATACCTTTTAAAATAATGATTAAATAAATTAATTAACTAAAAATTCCTTAATTAACTAATTAATTACAAATTAATAATGCTTAATTATTATTTAAGGTAAAACAATTATCTTAAATAAATCTTGAAATCTTTACTTAACTTAATTCATAAATTAAATTAAATTATGAAGAAATCATTAATTACTTCCTTAATTATTAATTAACAATTCTAATTCAAGTTCATAAATTATCTCAAACTTTAATTGTTAATTAATTTAAAACATTTATAAATTTTCTTGATATTTCCAATGTAAGTTTGAAAACAACATTAACTTAAACATTTAAACAAATCATATAAATTTCATTTATACAAACAATTCAATTTAAAAATAAGAATTTTAATTTAACTTAAACTTTTAAAAGTTTAAAACTTATTTTATATTTTAAACTAAAATCAGGTTGAATATAAATCTGGGTTCAACCCATGTTTACATGAATCCCGAAACAAAGTACAACTTCTGTTCTTTCTTTCTTTTAGTTTCCAGTTTAAAGTTAATTAGGATTTCAAAATTTTAAAAACTGTTTAAGTTAAAACTTAAAACTGTTAAAACAAAACAGTTTAACACTGCACATAATCTCGGAACCCACACGAGCTACAACCCGAGCCACAACCAAAATTTCCCGTGCTTTCCCCGAGCTAAATCCAGTACCCAAACCTAAAACAAAACCCAAATCACCCTGGCACAACCATCTCCACCGTGCAACCTGCACCAGTGCCGGCTTCCCTCCAACCAACGTCAACACCTCCGACACTCCACTCCTTCATTCTACAAGCGTTTACGACCAACCAATCATCACTTACTACCTCGATTCGAAATCGAGTGCCCAGGTTGGTCTGAACCCAAAACCAACATCAGCAAAACCCCAAATTTCCACGGCTCCGATCAACTACAAAGGCCACAACTCCGTCCACGGTCCACTGACCCACCATGCTTCCCTCACTCCAATTTTCACCCCACTCGATTCAAAGATGAAGACGCCGTGGTTCATTTTACAGCAAGTTCCCAAACTAGGTTTAAATTAAATCTCTGCCAAAATCCAACTACACAATGATTTATAAATTCTTCTACTATTTTTTCCACAATCCTCGAACATGATTCTAGCTCCAACAACAATCACGTGCAACCCAGATTCATTGATCAACGGAGATCACCAAAATCCTATTTCTAGATAAAACCCCAAATTCTCACATTTTACTTCATTTGAAAACCTGATTTTGATTTTAAAAATCATAACTTTCAACATCAATTCAACTTATATATGTGAATCAGAGAATTGTGTTAGTTGATTTCTAACATATTTATAAAATTTGTACTGTAACCTTATCTTCCTAGTTACTACATATCTAAAAACATGTTTAACTATTTTTAGATTCTAGTTCATACTTAACAAACTCAATTTGTTTGAGAAAACTCAGACCCATCAGAAATCAGGGAGGAATGAAATAGAATTTGATCAAGATTTTACTCTGAATCATGAAACAGAGGGGTGACATGCATATACCAGGCATGCATACTCAAATAAAATCACATTCACAAAATTATACACATGCAATCATCATTTTCACAAAGATTTTATAAGCAATCAACTATCAATCAACTTAGGTTTAAAATTAAATGTTTACTCACCTTATACAAGAAATGCAGTGCAGGGGTTTTGAAGAAAAGAACAGGAACCATTTCACTGAATTTGCTTCCAGATTTTGCATGCACAAGAAAAATGATGCAGACCAGTGTAATTGCAGATCTGGGTTGATAGCTTTGCAAAAATACTTGAAATTTTTGAAATCATACTGTAGGCTTTTGATATAAAATTTCTCGTTTCAGGCTTCTTGTTTGAGGAGGTTACAGGGTTTAAGCATAAGCAGTTTACAGAGTTGAATTGCATTTGTTTTGGAGGAAATGATAACAGGCTTTGAGCATAAAGGTTTTGATTCATGTATTTTCTGGCTTAGACTTTGTTTTTGAGTTTGAGGGATTTCAGAATTCATTTGAACTTAAGAGGTTTCAGATTTAAGTTTTGAGGATTTTCTGATTTTTGAAGAGCGAAAGTTAAATTTGCTTATATAAACATCTTATCTCTTCCCTTTCTTTTTCTTTAAACATTTTATTCATTCCTAAGAGAAACTTGTCTCTAAATACATAAAGGTTGTAACACTTGTTATAAAAGTGTTTTAGAAATAAACATTTGTCACATTGAGTTTGTTTTAATTTTTAAAGAAATTTAAAAGCTTTTTAAATAAATTTCCTAATTACTAATATGTTTTCTTCAAATTTAAAAATACTTTTCTAACTAACTTTCTAATTTAACAAATACATTTTTACATTTATAAAAGTATGCTAATTTATATAAGTACAATCTTTGAAAAGAACATAAAATAAAATCAATGAAAATTTAAATAAAGTTATATACAATATTTCAAACTTATTTAAAATGTTATTTCAAAAGCCTTACATTCATTTTATTAAATAAACACAAATAATATTTTTAATTAAAAACATTACCTATGTAATTTAAAACCAAACCATATTATTATACTATTTTAAGATGTGAGTATTTCTTTGAATTTCAAATTTATATTCATATTAAAGTCAAATTTTAAAACAAAATCCAAAATCACTTTAAATAAATGAATATTAATTTTTAAATAAGCACATTATTATTTACAAATAATATATCCTATTTTAAAATCAATTTAAAATACACAGATATAAATATATTCAAACATACTTATAAATTTTGAAAACAATATACCAATTTAAAATTTATTTATACAATAAAATAATTATTCTTTATTATAAAACCAATTTATATCCATAATTAAAATATTACTTGGTTAATTATCTTTGAAAATAACAATTTATCAATTTCAAATAATTAAATTAAGAGATTATCAGCATTTTAAACTCCTGGAAATTCCGGGATATTACAAGAAATAGAACAACATAGAAGTCCAATAGTCCAAATAGAAAGGACAATACTGATAAGATAAGATAGTGATGGTCTTCGGTCTTCAGCTCCAAGTAGAACAGCAACAGCAATCCTCAGTCTGATCCGAGCATGAGCATAAACAAACACTCGAATCAGGACATATATTCTTATACAGATAATATGATTCAAATTCAAATAACAATAACCCAAAGATGAATGGAATAACATCTTTAAGGATCCGTTAAACTATTTATACATAGTAATGTACGATAGATAGATAATGTCTAACAGTAAACTAAAATATCAAAATAGTGTTAAGGCGTTACCATTGTCCCCCTTAACACATTTTATATAGCATTATAGACTATACAACACTGTAAACTCCACCGTAAACTAGTGGGATATCGGGGAGTACTCCATAGGTATAATCAAAATAAAATCGTAGTGGTCGCGCATATGGGAATACAAGTATGACAAGGCACATGAGGCAATACCCAAGATAGTGAAACTACCGTTTGCCTGATCCGGACTGGTGAGAATGCAACCGCAACGATCACAACACCGCGAAACAACACTCGAAATTCAAGGGTGCGCACCAATCAATCACAAAGCAAATGAGTAGTTTACGAAGAAGTGTGTTCGCTCGAGGTAGCTAACCCCATTTGGCCCGGCACGGCTCCTGTTTTAGTCATTTCCAATTTGACACAAGTGTCAAGGCTATCCATTATCGTTCTCTTTCTTCAGTCATCGGGTACGCCATTCCAACCACTTCATTCTGGATCACACTCCGCGTATGGTTATTAAAGTGGTTTTCGGTTTAGACAGTTAGTATGTCCCTAACCGATTCCGATTCCTTTAATAACCTTCGTAATTAATTTACCGATTGTTCGTTTAATATATTTCAAAACCAATTCAAATTCAATTTCAATTAGACTTCGTGAATCAACATTTCGTTAGTCCTTCTAAATCAATTTCCAAAATTTACGTTTCATAAATTCATAATTCCATTTCAAAATTTCTATAATCAAATTTCAACTTCAAATTTAAAACAATTCAAATATTCATTTAATTCCGTACATAAGTTCATTCCATAATTATTTAACTTAATTTAATGTTCAAATTGATTTAAACTCATTTATCGATTTCATTCGATATTCATTAAATTAATTTATCATTAAAACAGTTTCAATTAAATTTCCAATTCCTTACATTACTTTCTTAAGTTCAACTTATTATATCAAGCATACAAATTTAATTTAAATTAAATTGTCGAATCCAATTCTTTAAATTTCAAGTCTTTCATTTGTTTCGATAAACGCATTTTATTTCTTGTTAAAGAAATTCAATTTCACTTATTTATTTCCTTCGTTACAAATTTCAAAACTCAATTGAAGAAACTTAGTTTCACTTATTCAAAAATTCAATTTTACTTAATAAAGAATATTCAATTCAATTTAATTTTTAAATAATTCAATCTCATCAAATTATCAATAAATTCAAATCTTAATTATTAACCATTTCAAACTCATTCATTAATAATTCCACTTAATTATTAATAAATTTAAAGACTTGGTTATTAATAATTCCAAATTAATTATTACTAATTTCAAACTTGATTATTAATAACTCCAAAATTAATTATCAAATAATTCTAAATTTAATTATTAAATAATTAAATTTTAAACAATGTTCTTTTGTCAATTACGACGTTAATATTTGTTTCAAATTCAAATATTTAAACATTGACCAATCGGGTTTAATTTAATTTTCTATCCTAAGTCAAAGTTATTTGGGTATCTACCATTTCAACTTGATTCTATTTCAATTCAAAAATCAAAGCATACAAAGGGAACTTGCAGTGTGATAACTGGGATGGTGTCAAAGTAAATAAACAAGCAATAGCATCCATACATAACAATTCAACAATTATTCAAATAATCCTGAAATAATCGTATTAATTTACATTTGTTATTTATGCAAATTAATATAATTATTCCTAGAATCTACACTATCATTTTATATAGATTAAAGATTATTACATTTCGGTTTTCACTTGTCGTTCTATTTCAATTTCAATACTACAATAATTAATCAAATATACGTTCAAAGGTCCAAGTGTAATTTATCAAATTCTACGTGTCAATTTAATTAACAATTAAAAGAAGTCATATCTAACTAATCAATATTCATCATATAAAGGGGTCAAGTTTAACAAATTAAAATTCGACATATATAATCCATTTTAAATTGTTAACTATCCTATGTCAATTTCAACTGGCATATTTCTTTATCGCTTAACAATAATAATTAACATCCAATTCAACATCACATAGCAATCATTCATCAATTCAAACTTGTAAAGAATATAGTCGTGAAAATTATTTCACCTTTCGTGGATAAAGAAATTGACCCTAAGCAAGAAAAAGCATGAATGAAGTCGGTACAGTACGAACAACGGGCACTGTAAATATCGACAAATGCAATGATATTAATACAATGAGCGTTCATTTATAATTTATAAATTATAGATGCGCTTACCGGTAACATAGAAAAAGAGAAAGCTGAGAGATCGATGCTGCAGCAAAAAGAAGCTCAAACGGTTGCTTCTGCACACAACAAGTAAAGAAAAGTTGGTTACTATTTTCGGCAACCAAAATAGATATTTGCGTAAAAATATCTAAAGCTATTTGCTAATCACTGTTCCAGTTTTTTATATATAGCCGAGACTTCGCACTGCATTTCCCATGCGTATACTCTTTGTATAACGCAAGCACCCTTACGCACTTCACTTCACACCATACATTCACGCAACATTCTCCCTACAGAACAAAGCAACATCTCACAGCCATTTACTTCTTTCTCCTCTCCTTCACATGCTGCCCCCTCAACACGTAACTTGCTTCATTTTGCTTTTTTATTTTTATTTTAACAGCCGAGACTCACACGGCCCACCACATACGTACACCGTTTATCTTCATCCCAATAATTCGGCACACCACTTATTCATCACCATACCCAGCATCAACCACACAAGCTAAAATCAACATGCACACACACGGATCCTTTATTCTATTTTTTTAAAACAAAACCGAGCCTCATTTGTTCCTTCCATCTCCACGCATATACACGTTCATGTATTCATCGCATGCTCACAGACCCAATTGCATTCACATGCACACGGTAGGTCGGAAGATTCAGGTGGTGGCGCGTTGAGGGCAGGGTGCAGGGGACGGTCGGCTGGAGGCTACGGCGTAGGAGAGGGCGACGGTCGACAGTGGTTCTGGTGCGCGCGGACGTCGTGGTTCAAGTGGTTCGGTCGGAGGTGATGGCACGCGCGGAGGCGAGGGCAGTGGTGGAGGGCGGTGGTCGCATGGTAGTGTATGGAGTTCGGTGGTATGTGTTTGCATTTGCTGGGAAGGTTTCATCTTCATCATTTGTATTTCAAGTTTTTTTTTAACAGAAGAGAAAGTATGAAGGAAGAATAAAAAGAGAAAGAGGAGGAGAGTAGATACCTGAAGCTTACGTGAATGAACAGTGTGTGTTGAAATGAACTGTTCGTTTCTTTTTATTTCATTTTATAAGTCGTAGCAGTAAATTCCATTTTGAATTCCCAAACGTCACACTATTTCCAAGCTACCCCATCTTCCAACTACCGCATTTATTCCTTCTAGCTGAAATTTTATCTTCAAATTTTTGAATGGATATGGGCAACAATTTGGGCTGACTATTATTTAACCGGTCCGTCCGGAACCGTTAAATCAACTCGACTATATTTTTACGTCGTACTCCGATTTGCACGAATAGATATATCGTTTTGATCAGCACGATAAGACGCTTCCAACGGTACACAGATAATTGCGATACGACAGTTTTATAAAAAATCGTATTTTACGCTGAATAAATTGTTCGATTTACAAAACAATTTAAAACAGACGATGACGGTATTTGACGGAACGAATTACAACATCTTGATCAGAATAATTTTTAAAACATAACTGTCTAAAAATATTTGGCTTTGAAAGATAAATTTTACGCAGCTTTATATGAACTGATATACAGTAAAACGCGAATGAAATTTACTGTAATATTTTGCGACGAAATTTTTCTATGTTCATATCTAACTGGACGCATCCTATCGATAAAGTTTGGACGCTAATGGAGATCGTTTATAAATTTCAAAAGTTTTATATTAAACGATGGATTTTAAAATTTAAACTGGGTCGGAAATTTAGGGTCATTACAATCTCCCCCACTCAAAACTTTTCGTCCTCGAAAAGGAACGAGACGAGTGAAGTAAGAGTGAAGTAAGCAGGAAAGTCAAGATAGATTTTGAGAAATTTGAATTATACCTGAAATTAGTAATTCGGGGTTTGAATCCCGAATACTGTCCTCAGTCTCCTATGTGAAATCTCTCTCATCTGCACTCCATTGGACTTTGACGAGATTTACCGACTTCCTTCTGAGTTGCTTTGTCTCACGATCGACTATTCGAAGCGGCTTCCGTTCAATAGTCAAGTCAAGCTCAATAACTATCTCCTCCAACTAAGAAGTGGGAATGGTCATAGATTGATTGTGTACAACTTTGCGAAGATGTGAGACGTGGAACACGTTGTGTACACCGACAAACTTCTTCGGTAATACAGCTGTATAGGCCAATGTTCCGACTCTTTCCGTAATCTCAAACAGACCAACAAATCTCGGAGCTAGCTTTCCTTTCCTTCCTAATCGAACAATATTCTTCAAAGGCGACACTTTTAGAAACACTTTGTCTCCTACCCTGAATTCGAGATCTCTTCTCCTTCTATCAGCGTCGCTCTTCTGTCTATCCTGTGCCGTTTTTATCTTCTTCCTGATTTCTTCGACCTTTTTAGAAGCTTCCATAATCGTTTCTGGACCAAGCACTAGTCTATCTCCAGACTCGATCCAACAAGCTGGTGATTTGAACGGCCGTCCATATAAGACTTCAAACGGTGCGATACCAATGCTTGCCTGATTTATAAAGGATAATTAATTCAAATTCAAATATACTTATTCAAATTTGAAATTCAAATTCTTTACCTGGTAACTATTATTATAAGTGAATTCTACCAAGTGAAGATGATCTTCCCAAGATCCACCAAAGTTAATAATACAAGCTCGGAGAAGGTCTTCCAAAATCCGATTAACCCTCTCAGTTTGGCCATCTGTCTAATGGTGGTAAGTTGTGCTCAGATTCACTTTGGTGCCCAAAGTACCCTGAAATGCTTTCTAGAATTTAATGGTGAAAATAGGATCCCGATCGCATATGATAATAGACGGTACACCATGAAGTTTTACAACTTCTCTCATGTATATTTCTGTCAAACTTGAAGCTGTACGAGTGGACTTGACTGGAATAAAGTGGGCGAATTTCGTCAATCTATCGACAATCACCTAAATGCTTTCGTTGCCCTTTCTAGTCCTTGGCAACCCATCAATAAAGTCTATAGAAATCTGCTCCCACTTCCAACCTGGAATCTCTAGTGGCTGAAGCAAACCTGCTGTCTTTCTATGGTCAACTTTAACTTGCTGGCAAGTTGTGCATCTGCAAACATATGTAGAGATATCGCGCTTCATCCCACTCCACCAATATAACTTCTTCATATTCTGGTACATTTTAGTGACACCAGGATGAAATGAAAGTAAAGATTGATGGTTTTCTCTTAGCACTTCCTGCCTAAGACCATCAACATTAGGGACACTAATGCGATTATCAATTCTCAAGACTCCGTTACTATCAACATGTGCACCCAATTTATTGTCGGCATTACCAACTCTTCCGAGAACTATTTCTTTGATGCGATAAAGCAAAGTGTCTTCGTATTGTTTGGCTATAATATGATCCATCAGAGCTGGGGAGACAGAAAGCTGGAATAACATTCCTTCAACAAGATTACAACACGCCATTGCTTAGTTTCTGCTCAAAGCATCGGCTACGGCATTTGCTTTCCCTGGAGTATAATTAATATCAAGATCATATGCAGCTAAAAATTCGAGCCATCAGACTTGTCTCTGATTCAAATACTTTTGCGAGAAAATATATCTCAATGACTTGGGTCAGTGAATAACTCGAATTTGGTTCCTAATATATAGTGCCTCCATAGCTTAAGAGCAAATATAAAGGAATCCCTATTTACAAGTGATATGAAAATGAGTCAAAATATGACGAGATAAAAGGATTTTTTTTAGATGAAATTTTAGATAGATTACTACCTAAATTGGGCCCAAGTGATGGTTTCCTCATCGGTACGAGAAGTGACTGACTCCCACCAATCCTGTGCAGCATCCTGAAGCTGCCAAGCGGCCAACTTATGCTTCTGAGCGTCTGTGATCTCTAAGCCAGTAAAGATCCTCTCCAAACTCTTTAGCCATTGCTGTGCTTCGATGATACTCTCGGAGCCAGTGAATTTGACTCCGCCAAGCTGAGTGTACTCCTTGCTAAGAGTGGAGAATCTGACTGCAGGAGCTGGGGCATGTGGTTCGGGAGCGTTTCCCCTACCCCTGCCTCTAACATTTCTTCTGGTAGCCATCCTGGAATACCAAAAGTGATTTTTAGAATCAAAGGTAGAAATTTATGGAACTTAAAGAAATTCTATTCAAATGAATTCAATAAGAAGGATGAATCAAAGGATGTGGATTCTGAAATGATACTCCTCATTCTAGGGTATATTTACCCTATCTCTAATGAGCTTTAAACTCCATAGGCTAAGGTTGTCGGGAACCAAAGCTCTGATACCAACTATAACAACCCGTATATTTGTACCATTTAAATTGACGATATTCAATACATGTCAACTTAAATAATACAAAACACGAATCATTAATGGAGTGTGTATATATATATATATATGTAAATGAGAAGCATCACAGAATCACAGAAATATAACATCACAGAATAGTGCAGCGGAAAATAGAACATAGTCATATGAGTAGTTCATGAAGCTACCCATAAATACAACATTGTCTCAATAAAAAGAAATAGAACAACATAGAATTCCAATAGTCCAAATAGAAAGAACAATACTGATAAGATAAGATAGTGATAGTCTTCGGTCTTAAGCTCCAAGTAGAACAGCAACAGCAATCCTCAGTCTGATCCGAGCATGAGCATAAACAAACACTCGAATCAGGACATATATTCTTATACAGATAATATGATTCAAATTCAAATAATAATAACCCAAAGATGAATGGAATAACATCTTTAAGGATCCGTTAAACTATTTATACATAGTAATGTACGATAGATAGATAATGTCTAACAGTAAACTAAAATATCAAAATAGTGTTAAGGCGTTACCATTGTCCCCCTTAACACATTTTATATAGCATTATAGACTATACAGCACTGTAAACTCCACCGTAAACTAGTGGGATATCGGGGAGTACTCCATAGGTATAATCAAAATAAAATCGTAGTGGTCGCGCATATGGGAATACAAGTATAGTGAAACTACCGTTTGCCTGATCCGGACTGGTGAGAATGCAACCGCAACGATCACAACACCGCGAAACAACACTCGAAATTCAAGGGTGCGCACCAATCAATCACAAAGTAAATGAGTAGTTTACGAAGAAGTGTGTTCACTCGAGGTAGCTAACCCCATTTGGCCCGGCACGTCTCCTGTTTTAGTCATTTCCAATTTGACACAAGTGTCAAGGCTATCCATTATCGTTCTCTTTCCTCAGTCATCGCGTACGCCATTCCAACCACTTCATTCTGGATCACACTCCGCGTATGGTTATTAAAGTGGTTTTCGGTTTAGACAGTGAGTATGTCCCTAACCGATTCTGGTTCCTTTAATAACCTTCGTAATTAATTTACCGATTGGTCGTTTAATATATTTCAAAACCAATTCAAATTCAATTTCAATTAGACTTCGTGAATCAACATTTCGTTAGTCCTTCTAAATCAATTTCCAAAATTTACGTTTCATAAATTCATTATTTCATTTCAAAATTTCTATAATCAAATTTCAAGTTCAAATTTAAAACAATTCAAATATTCATTTAATTTCGTACATAAGTTCATTCCATAATTATTTAACTTAATTTAATGTTTAAATTGATTTAAACTCATTTATCGATTTCATTCGATATTCATTAAATTAATTTATCATTAAAACAATTTCAATTAAATTTCCAATCTCTTACATTACTTTCTTAAGTTCAACTTATTATATCAAGCTTACAAATTTAATTTAAATTAAATTTGTCGAATCCAATTCTTTAAATTTCAAGTCTTTCATTTGTTTCGATAAACGCATTTTATTTCTTGTCAAAGAAATTCAATTTCACTTATTTATTTCCTTCGTTACAAATTTCAAAACTCAATTAAAGAAACTTAGTTTCACTTATTCAAAAATTCAATTTTACTTAATAAAGAATATTCAATTCAATTTAATTTTTAAATAATTCAATCTCATCAAATTATCAATAAATTCAAATCTTAATTATTAACCATTTCAAACTTATTCATTAATAATTCCACTTAATTATTAATAAATTTAAAGACTTGATTATTAATAATTCCAAATTAATTATTACTAATTTCAAACTTAATTATTAATAACTCCAAATTAATTATCAAATTATTCTAAATTTAATTATTAAATAATTAAATTTTAAGCAATGTTCTTTTGTCAATTACGACGTTAATATTTGTTTCAAATTCAAATATTAAAACATTGACCAATCGGGTTTAATTTAATTATCTATCCTAAGTCAAAGTTATTTGGGTATATATCATTTCAACCCGATTCCATTTCAATTCAAAAATCAAAGCATGCAAAGGGAACTTGCAGTGTGATAACTGGGATGGTGTCAAAGTAAATAAACAAGCAATAGCATCCATACATAACAATTCAACAATTATTCAAATAATCCCGAAATAATCATATTAATTTACATTTGTTATTTGTGCAAATTAGTATAATTATTCTAGAATCTACACTATCATTTCATGTTGATTAAAGATTATTACATTTCGGTTTTCACTTGTTATTCTATTTCAATTTCAATACTACAATAATTAATCAAATATACGTTCAAAGGTCCAAAGTGTAGTTGATCAAATTCTACGTGTCAATTTAATTAACAATTAAAAGGGGTCATATCTAACTAATCAATATTCATCATATAAAGGGGTCAAGTTTAACAAATCAAAATTCGACATATGTAATCCATTTTAAATTGTTAACTATCCTATGTCAATTTCAACTGGCATATTTATTTATCGCTTAACAATAATAATTAACATCCAATTCAACATCACATAGCAATCATTCATCAATTCAAACTTGCATAAGAATATAGTCGTGAAAATTAATTCACCTTTCGTGGATAAAGAAATTGACCCAAAGCAAGAAAAAGCACGAATGAAGTCGGTACCGTACGAACAACGGACACTGTAAATATCGACAAATAGATGATATTAATACAATGAACGTTCATTTATAATTTATAAATTATAGATGCGCTTACCAGTAACAGATAAAAAGAGAAAGCTAAGAGATCGATGCTACCGCAAAAAGTAGCTCAAACGGTTGCTTCTGCACACTACAAGCAAAGAAGTTGGTTACTATTTTCAGCAACCAAAATAGATATTTGCTTAAAAATATCTAAATCTATTTGTTAATCACTGTTCCATTTTTTTATATATAGCCGAGACTTCGCACTGCATTTCCCATGCGTATACTCTTTGTATAACGCATGCACCCTTACGCACTTCACTTCACACCATACATTCACGCAACATTCCCCCTACAGAACAAAGCAACATCTCACGGCCATTTACTTCTTTCTCCTCTCCTTCAACATGCTGCCCCCTCAACACGTAACTTGCCTCATTTTTTTTAACAGCCGAGACTCACACGGCCCACCACCTACGTACACCGTTCATCTTCATCCCAATAATTCGGCACACCACTCATTCATATATACGCAACCTCACCACACCCAGCGTCAACCACACAAGCTAAAATCAACATGCACACACACAGATCCTTTATTCTTTTTTTTTTAAACAAAACCGTGCCTCATTTGTTCCTTCCATCTCCACGCATATACACGTTCATGTATTCATCGCATGCTCACAGACCCAACTGCATTCACATGCACACGGTAGGTCGGAAGATTCGGGTGGTGGCGCGTTGAGGGCAGGGTACAAGGGACGGTCGGCCAGAGGCTACGGCGCAGGCGAGGGCAACGGTCGGCAGTGGTTCTGGCGCGCGCGGGCTTCGTGGTTCAAGTGGTTCGGTCGGAGGTGATGGCACGCGCGGAGGCGAGGGAAGTGGTGGAGGGCGGTGGTCGCATGGTGGTGTCTGGAGTTTGGTGGGATGTGTTTGCATTTGCTGGGAAGGTTTCATCTTCATCATTTTTATTTGCAAGTTTTTTTTTTTACAGAAGAGAAAGTATGAAGGAAGAATAAAAAGAGAAAGAGGAGGAGAGTAGATACCTGAAGCTTACGTGAATGAACAGTGTGTATTGAAATGAACTGTTCATTTCTTTTCATTTCATTTTATAAGTCGTAGCAGTAAATTCCATTTTGAATTCCCAAACGTCACACTATTTCCAAGCTACCCCATCTTCCAACTACCGCATATATTTCTTCTAGCTGAAATTTTATCTTCAAATTTTTGAACGGATATGGGCAACAATTTGGGCTGACTATTATTTAACTGGTCCGTCCGGAGCCGTTAAATCAACTCGACTATATTTTTACGTCGGACTCGATTTGCACGAATAGATATATCGTTTTGATCAGCGTGACAAGGCGCTTCCAACGGTACATAGATAATTGCGATACGATAGTTTTATAAAAACTCGTATTTTACGCTGAATAAATTGTTCAATTTACAAAACAATTTAAAACAGACGATGACATTATTTGACGGAACGAATTACAACATCTTGATCAGAATAATTTTTACAATATAATTGTGTAAAAATATTTGGCTTTGAAAGATAAATTTTACGCAGCTTTATATGAACTGATATACAGTAAAACGCGAACGAAATTTACTGTAATATTTTGCGACGAAACTTTTCTATGTTCATATCTAACTGGACGCATCCTATAGATAAAGTTTGGACTTTAATTGAGATCGTTTATAAATTTCAAAACTTTTATATTAAACGATGGATTTTAAAATTTAAACTGGGTCGGAAATTTAGGGTCGTTACAATCTCCCCCACTCAAAACTTTTCGTCCTCGAAAAGGAACGAGACGAGTGAAGTAAGAGTGAAGTAAGCAGGAAAGTCAATATAGATTTTGAGAAATTTGAATTATACCTGAAATTAGTAATTCAGGATTTGAATCCCGAATACTATCCTCAGTCTCCCATGTGCAATCTCTCTCATCTGCACTCCATTGGACTTTGATGAGATTTACCGACTTCCTTCTGAGTTGCTTTGTCTCACGATCGACTATTCGAAGCGGCTTCCGTTCAATAGTCAAGTCAGGCTCAATAACTATCTCCTCCAACTGAGCAGTGGGAATGGTCATAGATGGATCGTGTACAATTTTGCAAAATGTGAGACGTGGAACACGTTGTGTACACCGGCAAACTTCTTCGATAATGCAACTCTATAGGCCAATGTTCCCACTCTTTCCGTAATCTCAAACGGACCAACAAATCTTGGAGCTAGCTTTCCTTTCCTTCCAAATCGAACAATATTCTTCAAAGGTGACACTTTCAGAAACACTTTGTCTCCTACGCTGAATTCGAGATCTCTTCTCCTTCTGTCAGCGTAGCTCTTATGTCTGTCCTGTGCCGTCTTTATCTCTTCCTGATTTCTTTGACCTTTTCGGAAGCTTCCATAATTGTTTCTGGACCAAGCACTAGTCTATCTCCAGACTCGATCCAACAAGCTGGTGATTTGCACGGCCGTCCATATAAGGCTTCGAACGGTTCCATACCAATGCTTGCCTAATTTATAAGGATAATTAATTCAAATTCAAATATACTTACTCAAATTTGAAATTCAAATTCTTTACCTGGTAACTAGTATTATAAGTGAATTCTACAAAGTGAAGATGATCTTTCCAAGATCCACCAAAGTCAATAATACAAGCTCGGAGAAGGTCTTCCGAAATCTGATTCGCCCTCTCAGTTTGGCCATCTGTCTGAGGGTGGTAAGCTGTGCTCAGATTCAGTTTGGTTCCTATAGTATCCTGAAATGCTTTCCAGAATTTACTGGTGAAAATAGGATCCCGATCGCATACGATACTAAATGGTACACCATGAAGTTTAACAACTTCTCTCATGTATATCTCTGCCAAACTCGAAGCTGTATGAGTGGACTTGACTGGAATAAAGTGGGCGGATTTCGCCAATCTATCGACAATCACCCAAATGCTTTCGTTACCCTTTCTAGTCCTTGGCAGCCCATCAATAAAGTCCATAGAAATCTGCTCCCACTTCCAACCTGGAATCTCTAGTGGCTGAAGCAAACCTGCTGTCTTTCTGTGGTCAGCTTTAACTTGCTGGCAAGTTGTGCGTCTGCTAACATATGTAGAGATATCGCGCTTCATCCCACTCCACCAATATAACTTCTTCATATTCTGGTACATTTTAGTGACACCGGGATGAAATGAAAGCGAAGATTGATGGTTTTCTCTTAGCACTTCCTGCCTAAGACCATCAACAATGGGGACACAAATGCGATTATCAATTCTCAAGACTCCGTTACTATCAACATGTGCACCCAATTTATTGTCAGCATTACCAACTCTTCCGAGAACTATTTCTTTGATGCGATAAATCAAAGAGTCTTTGTATTGTTTGGCTATAATGCGATCCATCGGAGCCGGGGAGACGGAAAGCTGGAATAACATTCCTTCAACAAGATTACAACACGCCATTGCTTGGTTTCTTCTCAAAGCATCGGCTACAGCATTTGCTTTCCTTAGAGTATAATTAATATCAAGATCATATGCAGCTAAAAATTCGAGCCATCGGACTTGTCTCTGATTCAAATCCTTTTGCGAGAAAATATATCTCAATGACTTGTGGTCAGTGAATAACTCCAATTGGTTCCCAATAGATAGTGCCTCCATAGCTTAAGAGCAAATACAACCGCAAGAAGCTCTAAATCGTGAGTTGCGTAATTTGCTTCATAGGTCTTTAACTGACGACCCGCATAGGCGATAACCTTTCCCTTCTACATTAAGACTGCTCTTAATCCATCACGGCATGCATCAGTATAGATGGTCAATCCTTCGCTACCGTCAATAACTGTAAGAACTGGGGCAGATGTAAACCTTCGCTTCATCTCATTGAAAGTTGCTTCGCACTTTTCACTCCAAATAAATTTCATATTATTTCTGGTCAGTGCGGTAAGTGGGGCAGCAATATGAGCAAAGTTTTCTATGAATCTGCGATAATAGCCGGCCAAACCCAAGAAACTGCAGATATCTGTAGGAGTTTTGGGAGTCTCCCAATCCTGTAAATTACAAGGATTCAAATTTAGATATTGATAAATTGTTAAGATAGAATTGACAAGTAAGAGTAGAACTTACATTGATTACGGCGATCTTAGCTGGATCGACCGAAATCCCATTCTCCAAAACAATATGGCCAAGAAAACGAACTTCATCTCTCCAAAAGTGGCATTTCGAAAACTTGGTTTTAATCTGATGTCTGCGAAGAGTTTCAAGAACAAAAGCCAAATGTGACCTATGCTCTTTGTCATCTTTAGAGAATACGAGAATATCATCGATGAAAACAAGAACGAACTTGTTAAGAGCATCCCGGAAAACTCTATTCATCAAGTCGACAAAATAATCTGGATCATTAGTGAGACCGAATGGCATAACTAGCCATTCATAGAATCCATTTTCAGTGCGGAATGCTGTTTTAGGAATACTATACTTAGCGATTCTGAGTTGGTTAAAGCCGGTAGCCAAATCAAGTTGAGAAAAGACTTTAGCTCCATGAAGCTGGTTGAATAGATCGTTGATGCGGGACATCGTGTACCTGTTCTTGTGTGTGAGCCTGTTTAGCTCTTTATAGTTCACACACATTCTGAGTGAGCCATCAGATTTGGTGACAAATACAACTGCAGCACCCCATTCTGAATGACTGCGCCGAATCAAGCCTTTAGAAAATAAATCTTCAATTTGAACATTCAACTCTGCCTTTTCTTTAGGAGCCATTCTCCTGGGAGGGAGAACTACTGGTCGTGCACCAGGAATAAGGTCGATGCGGAATTCGATTTCCCACGTAGGTGATAGAGAATTGACTTCTCCAAACACATCAGAAAAGAGTTGAACAACTGGAGTAGAGCTTAGTTCTTTTGGATGGGAGTCAAGAGAGAATATAAAATTCCCAGCATATTCTTGAGGTGATTTGCCTTTAATGACCAAAGGTAAGCTCTTGTCGTCGATAAGAGAGACGGTTCGAGCTTTGCACGAGATAACGGCTTCGAACTTTCGCAGCCAATCAATGCCTAATAGTATATCGAATGCCTCGAATCCAAGGACATAGAAATCCCAAGTAAAACGGTGAATGCCAAGCATAAGAGTGACATATTTGCAAACCCTTTTGAGGTTAGCAGGCCCTCCAATAGGGTTAGATACACATAAGGAAATAGATGCAAGTGTGGGTTCCAAACCAAGTTTATTACATAAATCAATAGATAAGGTTGTACCAAAACAAATCAGAATCTCGAGGACTGAACACCGGCTTATTTTAAATCATTTAATATATATATATATATATACACACACACATACATACATATATCTTTTGAACATCAAACCATACTTCGAAAGCTGAAATCAAAATTTGGTTTCACAAAATCACTCGCATAGCAAAGCTACTAGAGTGGCTTCTCCCCCACTCAGAAACTCGAAAATCAATGTCGATGATGCATGCATTCATCATCGAAATTATTTTCCAGCGACATAAGTGGGTTCTGGACTTTTATGTTTTTAAACTTCTTTGAAATATCTTCGAAATCATTGGAATTCATTTGAAACATTTCTTATTCAAAAAATGTCTTTAAGTCATATTATTATTATTATATATTTTCCAAAACCTTAAAACTGACACCGGAGTTCGATTCCTTGAAATTCAAATTCAAAACCCTTCAGTTATAAATCATTTTTTTGTTTAAATAAAATTTCTTCTAAATTTTCAAAGTTTCAAATCCTTTCAAAACTTCTAATTTTCAAAGAAAGAAAAATATAATCCATATTGAAAACATTTCACTTTTATGTAAAAAGTGGTCATCCTTATCAAAATAATAATTTCTATGTATGCACAAATTCCAAAATACAACGAAACACAAACTTCCAAAGAATGATTCAAGGATAGATATTCAATTTTAGACGACTCTAATCAACTAGAATTCTGGTTCGAAGGTAAGCTCGAACAAAGATAAGATAATTTAATTACCCAATAGGAGATGGATAAGCCCATATAAATCGCTGGCCACCTTAACTGGTCAACTGTGACTTCAGGAATATAATCAATGTGGAAATCTAAGGCAAATCGACATTCGATCGCTAGAGATAGAATCCAGATATAGCAGAAAATAGATAGCATCGAAAACCGAGGATACAGGAATCTCCGGTGAATCAATTGCAATTGTAAAGGAGTTTCACCCCTTTACAAATCATTCAAAGATTGGCGGAATCACCGATCATTATAGAGGCCATTCCAAAGTGGAGTTATGGAATGCCCCAAAATCAAAAGAGTAAAATAAGGAAGACAAGACTAGATTTCAGAACAAGTGGGAGTGTTCCAAAGTTCAAGGAATTCTAATCGATAAGAATCCTAACCAAGAGATTTCTATCAAGGTGGATACAAAAGGAATGAAGCTTAGAAAATCTTGGTTTCAAAATAAGAAGATTTTTATACCAAAATAATCTTTGAAAATACTTTAGAAATCATTTGGAATTCATTTTATACTTCGAAAATACGTTCTCTCACAAAGAAAGGATTCTGAGATTGATTTCACTCATTCTAGGGTATTTCTACCCTATCTCTAATGAGTTATTACTCCGTAGGCTATGGTTTGCCTAAAAAACCAAAGCTCTGATACCAACTGTAATAACCCGATATTTTCAGCCATTCGCATCCACATATGCCGGACTTGAATTGCTCTAAATACCGCATTATAAATAAATTTGAAGCAAATGAAATACAAATCACTGAATCACAGACATAGAAATATCAGAATAACTTGCAGTTGAAATTAAAATACCATAGTAGTTCATGAAGCTACCATAACAAACTCTCAAAACACAATGCATAATATCAGTCTGAAAAACATATACAATAGAAATCTCAAATACATAGTAGTTTATAAATACCAGAGCTGAAATAGAACAACTGAAACTGAAAGGGAACAGATAACTAGACAAGCAGAATCTCCAGCGATTCCTAGCTCCAGAAAAGAAATCTAAAGCTAAGTTGTAATTACTCAGGCTGACCCGAGCGTAAAGTAAAACACGAAACACTCGAGTCAGGGCATATATACTTATATAATGTAAACCAACTCAAGTGAACTGCAGTATTAATGTACAATAACTTAAAGGATGCTTGGGATTGCCCATCCTTTAAGGACCAGTTAAACTATAAATTAAATACATCCCGTGGTTAAAATTTCAAAATAGTAATTTATACTTCAAAATCAAATATCATTTCAAAATTCAATATCATTAAAAATCCATTCCAAAATACCAAAATATCATATCTTTCAAAAACCTCATTCAGTTTTATTTAATTTAAATACCATTTCAAATCACAATTCAAAATGGTTTATATTTCAAATCAAAATACTCCATTTAAACCAATTAAATATTCCAATTAAACCAATTAAATATTCCATTTAAATCATTTAAATATTCCATTTAAATCATTTAAAAGTGAAGTTATTATATTTAATAATCAAATATTCAATTCTCAAAATTCTACCCTTTCTAGAATTCATTTATCCACTTCAATTTATTAAAACAATGAAATTTCAACTTTTCGTAGCATTTAGAAAATGCTACGGTAAATTTACATTTGAAAACAACTCATTTTAACAAAGATAGCATTTACAAAAATGCTGTAATAGGTTTTAGTTTCAAATAAAAGCTTTAGTTCAATTCTGCAACTACAGCACTTACGAAGTGCTATAATAGCCCCTAGTTCATTTTTCCTTATAGTTCATTGTATCAACTACAGTATTTACAAATGTTGTAATATACTTTACTTAAGAAATGATAGCATTTTAGAAGCTATTAATTAAAATTCAGGGTTTTCAATACAGTTTCATAAACAATTATTTTTTAATTTAAACCATTTTCAACTTATAAAATTCATAATTTCTCACTTTAAAACAATCATTTAAATACCCTTATATTCATGATTTCATAAAGTTAAATTTCCATTCAAAAGTCAATATTTAATAATAATTCACATATTAAATTCAAACATTAAATTTCAATTATTTATAATTCAATTTTAACTTAACAGTTAAGTTTAAATCTCCAAATATAACTTATTTTCATTTTATTTACTTACCTTCAAAAAAATTCACTTTAAACAAAATTCGTAAATTCCAATTTAAGTTAATTTCGAAATTCAACTTAAATATTCATTCATTTCAAATTTTAACTTTATTCAAAAATCATTAATATATTATAAAATCATTTTAATTCAAAATATCGTAAATTTATCATTTTTCATATTTAATTTAAACTCCATTTATAACCAAATTATAATTTCCAAAATAACTTACATTTCAGATTTTCTACTTTACCATTAATTTATTTCACTTATAAATTTTTAGAAAATCAATAATACTTTACAAAAATCATTTTTAATTAAGTTTAAATCAAATTATTATAATATTTACATTTCTAAAATACTTTAAATAATTTAGAAAAATATATTTTAACCACGAGTCTGTATATCATTTCCTAGCCTAGGTAAAGTGATACGGATAATATGTCATTTCAATCCGTAATTTACAAAGAAAATCCGGGTTTGTTCATTTCAAACCCACAATCCCAAGTAAATAAAATAAATAAAAATCGCTCAGGCCTATCATTTCAGCCCATAACAATTTTTTCCTATTCTAAAGTCCGTTCAGGTATGTATCATTTCAACCCATATTGATTCTAATCTAAAGGGAACTTGTAGTGTGATAAGCTAATATAAATAACAGAATAGCATTATATAACAGTAACAGATAATATAACAGGTAAATAAGCATGGGTGAACATCATATGATCATAACATAGCAGGTGTAACATGGTGATGCATTTTACAGATTCAAATGTGATCGGTTTACTAGTCATATAAGTATAAAACTGTCTGGTGAGAATAACTCACTTGTATAAGCTGGAGTGACAACTAAAATACACAAACTGAGGTCCACAAAGGAACGATAGCACGACAATGATTCGAATGTGGGAGAGGCAAAGCTAATAGCCTTGTTACATAACAAACAAAACAAAGTACAATACGTAAATTTCAAACCAAACTATTATAAACAAAGCTAGAAATATAAATATAATACATAGCTAAACTTTAGGACTTGCATTAAACCACTTGTGCTTCAGCTATGGACTGGAAAGGCACCATGATAGGATGGTTTTGGATCAGGTTAAGGTCAGGTTGAGGTCACGTAGGGGTCGGCCAAAGCAGTACAAAGGAGATGAAGGCATATGTATGCTTGAATTCACAAAACAAGGCAACAACAAGCAACAACATGGAGGCCTAAATGACTTCGTCCAAGCATGGAATGGGCACGACCTAATCTTGGAGGGTAAACTACAGATATGGCAAGGTCTGAAGCTCAGGTTTGTGGTGGTGGTGGTGTTTGGTCAGCCAAAGTGATGGGTGAGGTGGTGGAGCAAAGGTGTGGCTCGGCAAGCACTATATAGGTGGAGTTTGCTTATTTTTTTGGTGGATCTTCAACAACGTGGCCACGGCCATGGATGGTTAGTGGAATGGACAGGGTAGATGCTGGTTGTGGTGGTGGTGGAGGCAGCCATGGTGCTGGAGGAGGGAGGCCAAACACAAGAAGGTGAAGCAAGTGCAAGAATTCATAACAAAACAAGTAAAAGAGTGAAAAAGAATGAAATTTTTACCAAACTTTGTCTTCAGATGTTAGCCGAATGTTTTTTAGGGTTTGAGAAACTTTTTTTACGTGAGAAAAGAATGAGGGAGTCGGAATATCAAAGGAGATATTGGCAGCAAATGAAATGATGTGTTGTTTGGTGTGAAAAGTAAGTTTGAATATGAAAAGGCATGCATATAAAAGGTCAAAAACCTTTCAAATTTCTTAATTCATTTTGCAATTTAAAATACATATAAAAATGCATATAAATAAAAATAAAGCACAAAAAAAATAAAAATGAATAAAAATAAATAAATAAATTTCAAATAAATATAATTAAATTAAGAAAATAGCTAAAAAAAATGGAAACCAGGCTTTAAAAATTGAAAATAAATTCAATAAACTTTGGAAATTTTTTATCATCACTTTAAAAATATTTAAAAATGAAATATATACCTAATATGTCATATAACACATATTAGAACATGATTTAACAAATAAAAATATTATTTATATAATTTAAAATAGACAATTTTATTAAATAAATCAATTTACACCCAATATTGAAAAAAGCATAACTTCCACAATATAAATTAGATTTCAACAAAATGAAAAGCAATATTCTAGAAATTAAAATTATTTTCATAATAAAAGATAAAATTAAAATATTTAAATTTTAATTTAAAAGTCAAAGTTTGACCAGATTGACCAAAAATCCACTTTTTCTGGGAATATCCTATTTATTCAGGTTTAAAACTATAATTCACACAAAAATCAAAATTTATATTTAAAATAACAAAATTTATACATTTTAATCAATAAAACAAAGTTTTCTTTTAAATCAGGAGTTTCAATTTAAATAATTAAAATAAACAATTAAAACAATCACGGAATACTGGGTTGTTACATGGATCCACATTCTTTACCCACTTAGCCCAAAACCAATGAAGTAGAAATGAAAAATACGTATGTACATAGTTTCTCACTTCTCATTTCCATCTCCGAACCAGAAATTCAAATTTCTCTAAGTACAAAAACCTAAATCCTTAAATTTGCAAATTAAAAGTGGAATCAAAAGGCTTTCAATCTATATTAGAGTGTTTTGATAAAAGATAATCTCCTCTATCTATCTGTCCATCAATTTTGTGATTTAATTTAGTTCTTATTTTTGATTTTGATTAATTCTTATCCAATCTTTGTTCATAGCCTAGGTTGAGATTGAATTAGAAAGGCATAGGAGATTCTAAGCACTAATCTTCCATCTCAGGTTTGTTTAGGTGAGTTTATCTCACTAATTCTAACCTTAGATAAACGGTTACTGCTGTCAGATAATTATGGTTGAATTCAAAGTGTATATGATCTCAGAATGCTGTTTGATTCATTGTCTAGTTGAATTGTAATTGCTGTTAATTGAAACCCGCCATACGAAATCATAAATTTCATCTAATTATACATGTTTATACACATGCATGACCACCCATTTAGTACCTTAGGTCGTTAGAGAAGCATCACAGGAAGAATGAGCGAAATTGGATCGACAGAAGGTAACTGGAGTCGCTTGGATGTAATCCCAAGCGAACAAATCGGTGGACCGGTTGATCGAACCGGTGCACTGGTTATAGCCTGAACCTGACATCTAAGTTATGTTTCGACACTTCCCAATCGGTCCATTTGCTATTTGTTATCTAGTTGATTTCTAGAAGTTTATTGCTTAATTTTAAATATTGCATTTCTTGTCAATTATTGATATTTTTCGGATTTGTGACTTACGAATTATTGAATACATTTCGACATTTTATATCATAGAAATTGCTTTATGGATCTTAGGAGAATTACACACTTTTGATGCACATTTTCAACCTAGATTTACAAATGATTGATTTTTAAATCTAACCTTTTATACGAGACTATTTGTGAACAAATCATATATATATATATATATATATTCATATAAAGAATTTTATTAATATATATGTACTATTTATTTTCATATGCAATGGCTTTTGAAATGTTTTAGAATGATAGATTGAGAAAGCTTACTTATATGTTATATATATATATACATTTCTATTATAACAAATATTCTAAAACTGGTTCTAAAAGAGAATTATTTTCATAAAATTGCATGTTATCAATCGAATGGGAAACTGATTTAAACGGTTAAATAAAACTAGTGGTATGGAATGCTCGCATTTGTTTTACCGATTAAATCCTAGACTTGTTCGATCGAATCATGTTACACATGAGGGTAGTTTACTATTGTATAGTAAACATTTGGATAAACCCGTGTGGTATGTGGCATACGGTCGTTACCTATTCGATTTCTATATAAAAGCACTTAACACTTTTCGACGAGTTTATGACTCGCTTTGGATGTTTATAGAACTTGTTCCTATTTGATGTTTATAGGTTTTTTACCTATCTTGACGTTTACAGGACTTGTTCCTATTTGATGTTTATAAGTTTCATACCTATCTTAGAGCTCATTGGTTTTATACCTATTTTGATTTTTATAAGTCTTGCATCTGTCTTGATGTTTATAGACTTATACGTCTATCTTGGAGTTACATGCATGTATTCGAATTTATTTCACCAATATTGGAGTTTGGTGCTCCTTTATTTATGATCTTTCTAGATTTCTATTTGTGATATTTCTATATTTTACTTTGTTGGAATTATCACCAGATCATTTCAGAGGTTTTTGCATTTAAGAAGCAATTACGAGTTTTTGTATCTGGTGATTTAAAGTTATTGATGCATTTTGATATCCGTTGATATATGCTTATAATTGAGATCAAATTACTTTACCCGTTATTTAGTTTTGCTAACGCATTTAACTTAGTCTAGACCGATCCATTTATTTTTTTTATAATGCTCGGGTCAGACCGAGATGATTCAGGTCCTTCAGCTTGAAGCTTTAAAGCGTATATCTTACCTGTTAGCTAGTAGTTCTCTTTTGTCATCTTATGTATATATTTGATATTATGTAGTATCTTGTGTTGAGTTTAGACTCCTTTTGTGTGTGTTTTCATATTGAGATGTAGCACTTTGTATATGTACAGTCTACATTATGTATCTATTATGTATTGGTTCAGACTTGTATCTATTATATTCCTTTGTGACTGATCTGATATTCTATGATCAGTATATTATTATTATATGTTGTTCTGAATTTTTATTTTAGCCATTATAGTTTTGTTTTAAGCCTGAATTGTATAGATTGAGTCCACCTGATTTGTATAACATATTAGTCGACGTGACAATGCTCGCTTAAAGTAAAATTCAAAGATGGTCACTCCTAACCAGCCCTATTCTCTTCTCTAGTCGACAATATAACTTTGTAATATTCTCTGTTAGCGTAAGCCTCGAGGTGGGGCGTCACATCCTAACTTTAAAATAGTTTGTATTTATACAAATTGGAGAAGAGCAGAAAATAAATAGAAGAAGAGAAGAAGCGAATCAACGTTGCTTAAGAATAAGGAGATGAAGTTGAATAAAGGAATCAAATTTAGATTTGGAGATATGGAATGCTCTAAGAGGTGAATGGGAAATTATGTAGTTTGATTATAACATCGAAGTTAATTTTGTTTGATTTTTATTTGATTATTATGCCTAAATAATGATCTATGAGTTGTAGGCTTTAATTAAACGTATAAAACATTGCCTACATAGTTTGAAATTTAGGAAACTTGATTAGGAATATTGTTTACACCTAGATCTAGAAATCAGTCCCAAAGATATTAAGAACTAAATGCTGATGAGATGTAGAATTTATTCCAGATCTACAATTGCGTTGTAAAGATGTTAATATAATATAGATTTATACCTTAATTCTTTTGGAATGAACACTTTCTGTATTTTAATTGTTGGGAATACTATCCATTTAGTTTTCATAAATTTGCCTAATTTTCTTAGTTTCATAGGAAAGTGCAGATTTTGATTTAACAAGGAATATGCATAAACAAAGGGAAGAAATGTGTAAAGTATGGATTTATCTTCCATAGTTTACACTATTTATTTTGGTAAAAAGAAAATAAATCATTCCTTGTAATTTTTGACGAAGAAAATCTCTTAGGCTAATTTATGGAAATTATAACGAAAAACCAATTTAGAAATATAGTTCAAACAAATGAAAGTATGAAAAAGAATATTCTAGTTAGGGATTGATAACTAGAAATATAATTATTAAATACACATACTTACACGTATTTAACTATGCCAATCGATTAAAATGAAAATTGAACTAATACGAAGATTTACGCATAATATTCGCATTAGGTATAATTAGAATGTTAGAATAAATCGCGTTATGAATAATAGGATTAGGAAATAGAGATGGAAATACTGTAATTCCAATTAAATAGGTAATAAATGAAAAATAAATTTGGGAGTTACAAGAGTTTAAAAAGGGTATGTATGAATGGAGTAATGAGACTGATTAATAAGATTATTAGAATAATAAATATGGAGAGATAAAGAAGGAATGCTAGGAAAAATTTAAATAAACAAATAAATGTCTTTAGGAACCGTCTGTAGAGATAATAATCATTTATTTCGAGCAAAGTGACATTTATAGGGAAGTAAATAAAAATGTTAGGTAGTAATTGAATCTTTTAAGGCAATATAATTGTTATTAGGGAAAATGATATAGCCTTAAATATGAAAATAGAAATTAGTAGGGTTTTCCCAATTTAAATGTTTAGAGTAATTAATTTGATTTAGTGGGTTGGGATGTGAGATCGGTTGAGTTACGCAACAGAAGTTTGCCCTTCACTCAGAAGCTACCGACAGTTGTATACACTTGCTACTGATGTGGGGGCATCCCAAGCTTAGGACCCATGGGAAAGGGATTAACATTGCAAATAGGTTAGAGGAAAGTATGTCGAGGATTCATCTTGGATTTGAAGTATTAAATGGCCTAGTACCTTATGAGAATGAGGTTTGCTTCCTATCCAATAAGAGGTAGTAAATATCCAAAGGAGTTATTTTCCATGACTACTTAGATTAGTCTAAATTAGGACATCAGATATGGAGGGTCAGCGGGCTATGCCAGTAGTTGGTACCAATATTTAGTAGTAGGTATAGCATATAGGCTAGAGGCCCAACGATCGCAAACGAGCAGTAGTAAAGACTTGGGTTACTTACTGACAGATTTCGCTTCCTACTAGTATAGAATCCATATGGGATATGCGTGGACCTATGATGGAGTTAGTTGAAAATTAGTTTAGTGTAGGTGGGCTAGTTAACCCTTAGATAAGTCTTTGAGTTGCGGTAGTAGTACGGCTAATAAATTATATATTATCAGTAAAGCCGTATATATAAGTCATCGATCTCTGTAGCTAGGAACGATAGACTAGCGATTATGATGCCCAAGGCTCGCTTCATAATTAAGTAGTATTGAACGGCTAGGGTTTTGGTAGAGAATGGTTAGAATGTATATATATACATAGTACGGTATACCTGGGAGAAGGTTAGGATAGATATATCGTATGCTCATATATTAAATTAAAGGTAGTCGTTAATAGCAAACATAACATTTAAATGGAAACCAAATGGTGTAAATTTATGTTATGGATAAAATATACAATTTTCCAATCATCAGAACGTTGTTCCGACCCCCTCCTCATTACAACCCAAAGGATAGATTTAGAGTAACATATCACTGGAGCAAGATGGAATGGTTGATGGAGAAGTCTTCTTATTCATACTCTGTACTGACAAGGTGATTGGCTGTCCAAGGAATACCATCGATTTTGAGGTAGTGGCCGTAGTTAGTGTTTATATCCTATTATATTTTCTATTCCATTGCGAGTTTAGTTTGATCAATTCTAATATATTTATGTTTATTGCAGATTACCAACACCAATGGTCCGTACCCTAATAGACTTGGATTCCGATTTTTGTCGAAATTCGGGCCCATTAAGGTGCAGGTTGTTTACAAGATAAGGAATGATGATATTTTTTTGAAACAGGTATGTAGAGGGGGGGCAAGCGCCGATGCTTGATCCAGGTCATTACAGCCATTATTGGGATGCCAATTGTGCAATGAATTTGGATCAACTATGGGAGCTTGGTTAACATTTTATTCAAGAAAATGTTTGACCAAATAAAATTAGTCCAAAGGATATAAAGCTATGTAAATCACATATCTAAGGATTTACCGAAGAGGCTAAAGAGCCCGTCGAATGCATTGACTTGTCCGTGGAATTGGGCGAGGGATATCACAAGATAGTGCGGGTGTAGTCCTTTGTGGTAATTGATGAATTTAACTCACAATGCTTTTCCGAGCTGACCAACCCTTGCTAGTTTCAGGATAGTGCTGACTCCATGGTGTCTAATGATGAAATTTCCCATCGAGAATGGAGTTGGAACTATTCAAGGCGACCATAGTACTGATCGAGAGTGCTATGTCATTAAGCTTATAGAGGAAAAGCGACGCAAGAAAGGAAAGGATGTAGAGAAGGCTTTCCGCAACAAGACTACGTATGCATATCAACTACTGCCCAATCCCTGGATTGGGTCCCATGGTTAGTTCTACATGCCTATGGACACCTGGAAAAAGCCAGAGGATGCAAGGGAAGCACTAGCAGAGCTAACGATCAACATCCTGGTCATTGATAACAATCCCACTTAGATACTTAAGGTCGGGTCTCAGCTCATCTTGAAAATGAAAAATGAGTTGGTAGGGTGCCTCTAGGTGAACCTGAATGTGTTTGCTTAGACACATTTTGATATGTGCATGTTTCTTTAGAGATAGTATGTCATACACTGAATGTGGACCCAAGATGCTCTCTTATGGAGCAGAAGAGGCATAGCTTGGGTCCAGAGCAATCTGCTGCATTGAAAGAAAAGGTGGATAAGCTGAAGCCAAATGGCTTTGTCCATGATGCCTTATACCCTAAATAGGTTTCAAACCCTTTGTTGGTGAAGAGGCCAAATGGAAAATGGCGGGCATGTATCGATTATTCGGACTTGAAAAAAGAATGTCCAAGAGACAACTTCCTGCTGCTAAAGATCAACCACCGTTTTAGACTCAATAGTTGGACAAAAACTACTATGCTTTATGGATGTGTACTTTGGCTATAACCAAATAGCAATGTATGTTCCAGTCCAGAAACATACGAGTTTTATCAATGATTTGGTCCTATATTATTATCGAGTGATTCCATTTAGTTTGAAGAACGATGGACTTACCAAAGACTGGTTAAATAAGATATTCAGAGGTCAATTTGGATAGATAATGGAGGTTTATAAGGATGATATGTTTGTAAGGTCATAGTGATCGATGAATCACATGGACGACCTCTTTGAAATGTTTGATGTGTTCTGAATTATGGGATGAAGCTTAATCCATTGAAATGCTCGGTCGAACTTGCATCAAGAATTTTTTTTAGGTTTCATCGTGAACTCAAGATGTATTAAAGCTAATCTATAGCAAATTCAAGCATTGAAAAATGTTATTGCCCTTCAAAAACAAGAAGGGAAATGCAAAGCTTGAATAAGAAGGTCGTTGTGCTCGGTCGATTTATTTCAAAGGCAACAAAAAGTATGTACCATTCTTCGATGTATTCAAGAAAGAAAAAGGGAAGCTTTTTTAGATAAAGGAATGCCAGGAAGCTTTCCAAAAATTGTTGGAACATATGGAAAGACTATTAGTCTTGCTGAGGCCTTTGGAATAAGAAGAACTATTCATTTGCTCGGTAGTATCTTCTCATGCACTGAGTGCGACCTTGGTACATGAGGAGTCTAAAATCTAAAGGCCTATATACTATACCAAAAAGCAATTTATACGAGCAAAAAAAAAATTACCCAAAGTTGGAGGAGTTGGCATAATGCTTATTGATCGCTTTGAGGAAGCTATGGCCATACTTTTAGGTTCATATGACAAAGGTACTTACCGATCTGCCAATGAACCAATTACTAAATCGACCCAAGACTTCGAGGAGATTATCAAATTGGAATATAGAGATAAGATAATATTATCTAACCTACCATCCTAGGAGGGCGATACAAGGACATACATTGGATGATTTCATTGCTTAATTCACCATCCGGGATGGAGAAGAGGAAGAAGATACGGTCCTATTTTCCCAATGGAAGTTATAGCAGACGAAGCTTCCAATGAATGCGGTTTCAGGGCAAGAGTGGTTCTCGCGACCCTAGAAGGATGAATGTACTGAAATTAGAGTTCTCGTGAACAAACAACGGAGCGAAATATGAGGCATTGATTGTAGGGTGAAGATAGCGAAAGAACTAGAAGTCAAGACGCTACATGTATTTAGCGACTCCTAATTGGTGGTCTTCCAAGTTGAAAATGAATTTTAGGCTAAGGAAGCTAGACTTGCCCCTTACTTAACGAGGACACTGGAGCTGTTGAATGATACTAAACATTGCACAAACATGCAAATACCCAAAGATGAGAATAAAAAAGCTGATTCATTGGCCAAACTAGCAAGTTCTAGGGTTGCGCAGCTTACGGGACTCATTCTAGTAGAAGTTTATTGGCTCCAAACATCGACTAGATGGATACTAAACATTACAAAACCATGTACATTCCTAGAAAAGAGAATACACAAGCCGATTCACTCGCCAATTTAGTTAATTTAGGGATGCACAACTTACGGGACTCATTCCAGTAGAAGTTTATCAACTCCGAGCATCGACCAGATGGATGTTGATTAGATCTTGGAGACTGAGGATGAAAGAGAGTCGTGGATGGGTCCGATTAAAGACTATCCGTTGAATATAACTCCCCTAAATGGAGGAAATGAATGGTGCAAATTCTTTTATAAGGTATCGCGGTTTATTATGCAAGGAGTGCTATATCAGAGAGGATTCTCGACCCCCTTGTTGCGGTGTGTCATCAAAGATGAAGCTAGGAAGTCCCTTTAGACGTGCATGAAGGAAACTGTGTTGATCACATCAGGAGTAGACTTTGGCAAAGAAGATTCTTCGCCACGGATACATTTGGCTAAAAGTCGGCCAAGACACGGCTGATTACATCAAAAATGCGATAGATGCCAAAGGTTTGCGAAGATACTAGGAGCTCCATCTATAGAGCTTACATAAACAGTTATCCCATAGCTATTTGTATTTTATGGAATTGATGTAATCAGTGTGCTACCGATGTTTCAATAACGAACCAAAGTTTGTTATAGTAGCTGTAGACTACTTGACAAAGTGGGCTTGAGCGGAACTTCTGGCCATGATCACTATGAACAAAGTGATTAACTTTATGGTCAAAGCATCGTATGTAGATTTGGAGTCCCATAGAAAATCATTATTGTTTGGACCAAAAATGGCACAAACACCTAATCAAGTAGTAAACATTAAAATTATAGATGAAAAGAAGTGAAAAAGCAAGAATAAACACATAACTTTTATTGTGGTTCAGCAAATACTTCGGCCTATGCCCACTTAATCATTTTCCATTGATTATACTTTGCTCCTACAAATTATATTTTACAAGTTGGTATCACTCGACTTGGGTATGAGTTGTATAGAGTTCAATTCATAATTTTATTTCTCAACTTGTCGTGATTAATAGTTCAAATGAAGATCCAATAAGAAGTCCTTTTGAAGTGAGCCTCTCCTCCTATTTATAAATGAAGTTGGCGAATTTGGCTTTGAGATTCCCTGCACACATTCTCCATGTTCACCAGGTTGCTCCATAGAAAGCTCGTGACCAATTCGACCCATGCTTTTCAACTTGTACCTGAGTTAAGGTCTTAACTGAGTTAAGGTCCTTAACTTGGTGCCGATTTGAGGGCGACTCAGGTCGAGCTGAGGTTGGGTGTGAGTTTGTCTTTGGGGTTGAATTATATCTTGAAGTTGTTTTTCTCTTGTGTACATCCCTTAATTCCATCAAGTTTTACTTTGGTTTTCCATCATTTTTTACGTTTTACTCGGATTTGGCTTATGTACAACTTGTGCACTGATTTTTACCCATCTTTTCTTTGCATAATTCCACTCCCTTGTTTTGTGTTGTTTCCAAGTAATTTGTATCCATTTTATCATTATTCCCTAGTCGAGTTCAATCATTCAAGCCTATTTAGAGATTATGGAAAATTTTCCAATAACACTTTTCACTCCAACGCATGCTTTGTGAATAGAAGATGTGTTTTTCTTAAGAATAAATAACAAAATTAGCATATCATTAGTAGTTGAGCTACCTGGCTATTGACTGAACCAATCATGGAGAACCACACGGTTCCTTCAGGTTCACTTGTAAATTAGAGGTCGTTTCAGACCATTATAGCCAAGGGCTTGAGCCTATGCTTAAGTGTCCGAACATAATCACTCTGTGTTTCCCTAGAATTATAATATCATATATCATAAATTAGAATCATCCCTTGTTCTCCCGGGGGTTAACTATCACATATCAAGCTATCAATATTGTCTCATCTTCGCCCGGGATTCAATATATCATATATCGTGCACTCGGGCATCATCAATCATTGTCGTACATTTCCATCGATTGGGACGTTACTTATAAATCATCCAGTATCGCCCAATGCCCCGTCATAAGCAAGTCCAATCGAACAGCGGTAATGACACAATTCAATAACCATTGTCAAATCGTTTTAAAGTCATGTTGTACTTAAATCCCAATGTCTAATTCATGATCCTCCGAATTACATAATCATATATCCAAATTATTTTTCAGCCCATTTGGATCGTCTACTCAATATCCAATCTAATCTTTGATCTCTCTGGATCGCATAATCAATATCCAAATTATGCCCAATCTGCTCGCTCTCCAGTAAGGGGACCCAATATCCAAGAAAATCCATCCACTTATTCTCCGGTAAGAGGACTAACTATTTGAGCGAATCCATCCACCCACTCTTTAGTGATAGGACTCGCTATCTTGTATAATTTCATCCACTCGCTCTCGGGTAAGGAAACCTACTCTTCAGGGTTCATCACCCCATCTATCTGCTCGTGGGAACCATGTCCAATCAATTTTGTGGGGTAACCAATCTCTGTTAGTGTTTTATCATGTTCGAAGCACCCATCAATTATCCCTTCACAAAATCCAACCAATGCATCAAGTAAACATCAAATATATAATACTATCGAGGATCATCTAAATATTCCAACCTAGAGAGTGCCCTAGGACCGACTGAGGTCCCATACACATGTGATTGGCCTGATAGTAGTCCTGTATCATTTAGGTGAAATGAAAGAGAGGAGTAGAAATTAAACTTGACTTCAATCCGTACCAATCACTGGATAATCATTCTCGGCCCAGATCCATGGCTATGTCCAAAGACATCCATTTAGATGGTGGTGGCTCTTACGACATCGTTGTAGTTTGTGTTATAGTAATATATCTTTTGACATATTGTTGTAAGTAGTTACTTTGAACTTTTCTTCGATCAAATTACATAGATGACCAATAATGCATTTCGTGCCCATCCAGCTGATGGAATAGGAAAATATTTCCAGACCTTTTCTCCCAATCTGTGGGCCATCTCTTTGCTAGTTTTCAGTAATATGCCCCATAGTATCCAGGTAGATCCTCAATAAGGTCTCCGTTAGTTTAGCGTAAGAGGAAAACATTGGTTCCCTATTTGTTGCATCGATCCTCTGAAGCCATCGTCATCATTTTACTTTCATTTTTCCTTTCCATATCCTATTTTGGATGGTCCTCCATCTGTCCATCATCCATGGCATTCACATTAGCACCTTCAGTTTTTGCATCCTCTGGGTGCAAATATCTCTATGCTTGATAGCAAATCCATGGATGGATCTCAATCCAAAGCAATTTTGAAATCAGTCTTACTCGCGACTTTTGAAACCACCACCATCAGAACAATTAATGGATCTAGCTTATGGACTACAACGACTGCTACGTTGAACCTAATCAAATAACCCTATAGGGTCTCTCTAGCCCTTTATTCCATGCTCGAAAGTGTCACTACATTTTTAGGTCATGATATATGAACTTTGAATTGTTTTATGAACCTATCTACTAGTTCGATGCATATATTAATAGACCCATTCTTTAGCCATTAAAACCACATCACTGCCAAATCTGTCAATATACCAAAAACACCATCCCATCACTTCCTCCGAAGCATCCAACACTTCCATTTGTCAGATATATCCCATCAAGTGGACAGTTGGACCTCTCCTTCCATCATAACACCTTTAGTTTTTGCATCCTCCATTCTCTATCCCTGCATACTGGATATTTATGGTGAATAGATTCCTGTTCACATCCTCCATTCTATGTTCTTGGGGTCCACTTCTCAGTATCTGCCTTATCAACTTAGAAATTCCATCGTTGTCATCCAATGGAAGTTTTTGATCTATACCTTCATTCTGTCTCTCATTCCTATAAGAAATTCCTAACTCCAACTCTTATTGTTGTACATTCATGTTCCGACCTTCGTTCTACAGCTCAACATCATTCCTTGAATGTGATGCATCCCATCCTAATTCAAAATCAATCATAACCCCTACCTTGACTCGGTGCCAAATTAAAAACGTGGGTTTGCATTGAGTTGTGAGGTTTCGAAGAGGTTGACTCTAACTTCTTCTGCCTTTCGGCCTCTGACTTTGACTTTCAACGTCGTTTGTTGCTCATCCTTTTAAAGAATCTATTTTGTATTTACTTTTGTTGAGACACCATCCTATGTTGCATTTCTTTCATCAGTCTCTCTCTAGTTGCATAGATGGATAGGGGGTTTGATTCTGAGGACACCTCCTTGCTGCCTCCTTGTTCTTGCTGGACTTCTCACATCTAGTAGATGGTCTCTTCATCTTCTCTAACTTAAGTTTCAAACTCTTAACTCCAAGTTCCTTTTCAGTGAAAGCACCAAATGTTTGGACCAAAATTGGTACAAAAAGCAAATCAAGTAGTAAATAAGAAAAGTATAGAAGAAAAGAAGTTAAAAGCAAGAAAAGAAGACACAATTTTTATAGTGATTCAGCAAATAATCGAGCCTACGTCCACTTAATCATTTTCTATTGATTATACTTTTCTCCTACAAAGGATATTTTACAAGTTGGTAGTACTCAACTTAGGTTTTAATTGTACAGGGTTTGATTCAGAGTTGTATTTTCCAACTCATCGTGATTACTAGTTCAGAATGAAGATCCGACCAAAAGTCCTTTTGAAGTGAGCCTCTCCTACTATTTATAGATGAAGGTTAGTGAATTTGACTTTGAAATTCCCTACAAATGTTCTCCACATTCACCACATCGCTCCACAAAAAGCTCGTGACCAACCCGACCCATTCATTTCAACTTGTACCTAGGTTGTGATCTTTAACTCGATTTTGTGTTTGTCTTTAGTTGAATTACATCTTGAGGTCGTTTTACTCTTGGGTTCATCCCTTACTGTGATCAAGTTTTACATAGGTTTTCAATCATTTTTCCTAGGTTCCACTTAGACTTGGCTCGGGTCTGACTTGTGCACCCTAATTGTGAAGCTTCGTTGAGTTTTAGCTATTTTTTCTTTGTATTGTTCCACTCCATTGTCTTATGTTGTTTTCCAAGTAGCTTATATCCGTATTATCGTTATTCCTTAGTTTAGTTCAATCATTTGAGTCTGTTCGGAGACTATGGAAATTTTGTCAATAATAATTACTAACAATGGAACTCAATTTTAGAGCGTTGAGTTTAAAGATTTCTATAACTGATACCGAATTACGAAGAGCTTTATGGAAATAGTATACTCATAAGAAAATGGATAGGTGAAGGTGGTGAATAAAATCATCAAATCCATTCTAAAGAAACTACTGATGAAAGCCAAGGAAAACTAGGTTGATGGGCTACCACTTGCATTGTGGGCATATAGAACAACCTACAAGTTCGCAACTGGACACACTCCATTCACTTTGGCCTATAGAGCTGAGGCCATAATTCCGATATAACTAGAAATCTCTTCTCATGAAATAAAACATTATGATCCCAAGATGAATTAGGAACTGTTCCTTGAGTCCCTCAACTTGGTTGATGAAAAGCAAGAGAAAGGTGAAGCGAGAGTAGATGCTTAAAAAAAGTGTAGCGAGAAATTTCAACACCAAGGCCAGAAAGTGTACCTTTAAAGTGGGGATCTCATTTTGAAAAGAGTCCTCCTTAGTTAGGGGCACTTAGTCCGAATTGGGAATAATGAGCTTGGAGATATAACTTTCAAGCTATCAACTATTGATGGGATCCCAATTCCATGGGTATAGAATAGCGAGCAGTTACAACACTATTTCACACATATTTATTACTTTTATTTTCTTCAAATAAGCCACATTAGTTGACTAAGGGGAATGTAATAAGGCGGGACTTGCCATTTCTTTTGTATATAAATAAAATTGGCTTTTCGATCTAATAAGATCATGTTCTTAGAAGTTTAATTTTGTGCTGCATGATTAGTGGCATGATCAGGTTCCTGAAGATAGGTACCGATGAAATACTTTGATCAATGATTGGGTAAGAGGAGTATGATCACACTAGGGTCGTTTGGACGATTCATCCTCACTCATCTAATTTTTGACCAATGCACGAAGATAAGCAAAATCAAAGATAGGTGCCTAGCAACTGAAATATTGGTTCTCGAAGATAAAAACTGGGATATAATCGAAGCTTCCTTGACAATGCTTATGGCCCAGCAAGACACGCCCGACTGAAGATAAGTGATGATGGTCGATGAATGATCACTACAACAAACTAGACTTTTAATAGGGTTTAAAAAACAATATAAAACTTTTAATAGCGTTTAAAAGAACGCTATTTAACAACATGCTATGATAGGTTCTAAACCTTTTGTAGCAGTAAAACAAACGCTACGTAAAGAATACATTCCATAGAGTTTATAAAACACTATCGGAAATAAACATTATGAAAAAGGTAGATTTTTTACAGGGTTTTATAAATGCCGTGGGTAATAAAAAATTAAGAAAAGCAACGACATTTTATAGCATCTTAAAAATGGTATTGTTTCTCGAAAATGCTACTTTAAAACTTAATTTGTACATTTTGATAGCATCTCAAAAATGTTATTATTTCTTCTCGTAACATTTTTATAATCTCTTCACAACCCATTTCTTATTTATTGCATATCGTATTTCATGTATAGAAATGTAACAAATTCTAAGTTTATCGAAAGAAATCAAAAAACAACTATAATAAACAAAATTGAGAATAAAATAATTTTTTAATATTTTTGTCATATATACATATATATCTTTGTCATAAATATACACAGAATCTTTCAACAATACAAACAAGATAACATAAGATCCTTAACTAAACACCATGATTGTAAAAAATAACACTTCTACAGCATAATCAGCTTCTCCAAAATCTTCTCCTGTTAACAAAAGTATCATTTAATTTATAGTAAAAACTGAAAAATAAGGCATAAAATGTAGTGATGAATGAATTTCTTATTTTGGAAATATTATTCAACTGTTAGTCTAGCTAATTCATTTGGATGATGTATTAGCCCTAACAAGCTGTAGAAACAAATAATAATGAAGAAATTAATAATGAAGTGAATTTGAATAAAAGTCTTGGGATTCATAATTTTAAGTTGATATTTATGGGGGATGCTGACCGTGTGCCCACATCAATCATCTTCAGTTTCATCATTCACAAAACATTAAAACTCTGACCTTAGCCAACCTCATTTTGAAGCCTATACTCAAATCCCTACAATAAAACTTGCAGACTACTTCACTCGCTTCCTGACATGAACCACGTGCAGTAATTCCTCTTTTCATTTGTAGTTACTTATGATCCAACTTGTGGAAGTATAGACTAAATTTACTAAATCAGAAATTTATATATAGTTGAACATTGCATGGAGAAATAGATCAGTCAAAAAACTCAATAAAGCTATTTTCAACAAAGGAAACCTAAATTAAATATTGGAAAGCCAATGAAAATTGATTCAGTGGTTCACATTTTTCAATAAAGGAACGAAATACATTAATTAACTGAGTTCTATGCTTCTTTTGAAATTCAAGATTCATCTTCTACTAGAAACTATCATTGTAAAATTAAAAATATATAACGTTACCTATTGAAATTTGATTTCAAGCTTTAGATTCATAATCATTGTTCATTGTCATGTACTCAGTACATAAGCGATTTTAATGAGTAGACTTACTCTTAGATTAATAAACTTATTTAATTGAAGACGATCATTGCAAATATTAGTCTACAAAAATCGAGTTTTGCTTTTAAAACATAAAAGACTTATATTTCACAGCATACATTTAGGCGATACAAGAAATTTATTTCATGATTACCATTATTCAAACTGAGCGCCTCTTTCTTAATGTACTTTCGATTGTGACTCCAATAAGAATATTTAGTGGGAAATTCTAAGTTTCTAATTAATTTTTCACTATAAAAAAGGCAGGAGGGACAAACTTATTACCACGAGTTATCAAATTATAATTACATTCTTATAATATGACAAGTAAGAATCAACAAAAAATACAAGATTGCATGAATCAATGCCATGTTGACGCAGCGGAGTAACAAAAAACTTGATATTTCGATGGAATTAGCAATCGGTGGATTGAACAATACTGAAAATGCCCAAATCCGTTGATCTCAAGAGATACCGGATTCTAGCTATCCTTAACACGTTGATCGCGCACGATACCGTGATGAAGGATCTACGATTCTTCGACGTTGATCAAGCGCACTTGATTCCGTGAATCGGCTTCAACGTTCGTTGATTCGAGCGCACTCGAATGCCCAAGTGGAGATAGGAGACTTTCACTCGACTACCAATTTAAAGAAAGCACAAATCAATCAAATGGAAATTTTATTCAATTTTCAACAACCATTTACAATGACTTCACGTCCCTATTTATAGGGTTACAACACGACTTAAGGAAATTACAACACTTTACACAAACGATATAAGCAACAAATTACCAAAGTGCAACGACTTAAAATTTCACGACATAAGCTTTATGACTCAGTAATAAGTCGTTCGCGACTCAGTAATAAGTCGTTCGCGACTCAGTAATCATCGGCGACTTAAATCATTTGATGTTCGCGACTTATTTCCTTTACCCGAGCTAAGAGAAGCCGGTAACAATCTTCGCGACTTAAGAATTGGGGAAAACGACTTACTGTCGTTTGCGTCTAGGTTTAGGTTTGAGGGTCGTGGGTCGCGGCCGAAGTGATGAGTCGTAGGTCGCGGTAATGGTGAGTCGTAGGTCGTGGGAGGGCTGGGTCGCGGCTGAATTGGTGAGTCGTGGAGAAGTGGCGATGGGAATGAGTCGTGGGTCGTTGAGGGGGACAAGTCGTGGGGAAATGGATGGGAATGAGTCGCGAGGTTGTGGGGAGTGGCGATGGCGATGAGTCGCGAAGGCGGGATGAGTCGCGAACCGGTGAGGAGTTGGGTCGTGGATGGGGAAGTGGTGTTAGGTCGGCCCCTGTTTTTAAGGTACGTACTTCATCATCCTCCCCTTGTTGGACGGAATTCGTCCTCGAATTCACACTCTCGTCAACTTCATCAAGTTCCTTCCCATAATACGGAATTAAATGTTTGACATTGAAAATATCTGAAGTATGAACATTTTCCGGCAACTTTAACTGATACGCATTATCATTGATCTTCTTTAAGATTTCTATTGGTCCAATCTTTCGAGCTTTCAATTTGTTGTAAGTTCCAACCTGAAAACGATCTTTCGTCAAAACGGCATATACCAAATCTCCCTCTTTGAAGACAACATTTCTTCGTTTCTTATCTGCCAATTGTTTATATTTCTCATTTGTCTTTTCCAATCGTTCCTGAACGATTCTATGGCATTCTGTCAACCCATTAACAAAATCAGCGGCTCGTTTAACTGTCCTCTTCGGTTGTGGTACTACTGCCAAATCCAACGGTCCCCTGGGTAAATTTGAATATACAACCTGAAATGGACTGAATCCTATACTTCGGTTATTTGCATGATTGTGAGCAAATTCAGCTTGACACAACTGCAAATCCCAACTCTTCAAATTATCTTTCACAAGACATCGTAACAAGTTTCCCAACGATCTATTCACCACCTCTGTTTGCCCATCTGTTTGCGGATGATAAGCACTACTAAATTTCAGCTTCGTTCCCACTATTTTCCACAAACTAAGCCAAGAATGACTTAAAAATCTGGTATCCCTGTCTGAAACAATAGACTCCGGCAATCCATGTAAACGATAGATTTCTTTAAAGAATAACTGTGCAACACGAACAGCATCTGCCGTCTTTTTACAAGCAATAAAATGTGCCATATTCGAAAATCTGTCAACCACCACAAATATAGAATCATTACCCCTTTGAGTTCTTGGCAAACCCAAAACAAAGTCCATACTCACATCAACCCATGGTTTAGCGGGTACAGGCAACGGCATATACAACCCAGCATTGGTCGCAGTTCCTTTCGAAACCTGGCAGATATGACATCGCTCCACAAACCTTTCCACTTCTTTCCTCATTGATGGCCAAAAATAAGATTGAGAAATTAACTGCAATGTACGATCTCTACCCACATGGCCTTCTTCATGTAATTCTTTAACAATCTTCATTCTCAAGCTACAGTCTGGGATGCATAATCGATTCTCCTTGAACAAGAATCCATCAACCAACACAAATTCATTAGTATCACCATCCTTAACTTTCTCAACAAACTTTGTAAAGTAAGGATCCTCCTCAAACAACTCTGGCAATAATTCGAATCCTGTCACTTCAACTTTCAATGTTGTCAACAAGTGATTCCTCCTGCTCAAAGCATCCGCTACACGATTTGTTACCCCCTGATTTGTGTTTCACAACGAAAGTAAACTGCTGCAAATAAGCAATCCATGATGCATGTCTCGCGGAAATCTTGTCCTGTCCTTGCATATGCTTTAATGCCTCATGATCAGTGTACAGAACAAATTCTTTCTGAAACAGATAGTGTCTCCAATGTTTAACAGCCTGAACAATTGCGTAAAACTCCACATCGTACGTGCTATACCTCATCTTTGCTCCTGATAACTTCTCACTGAAATAAGCAACTGGCCTTCCATTCTGACTTAAAACTCCTCCAATACCAACTTTTGAAGCATCAGTATGTAATTCAAACAGTAACTGGAAATTCGGTAAAACAAGAATTGGTGCCGTTGTCAACAGTCCTTTGATTTTCTCAAAAGCAACCCCCGCTTCCTCTGACCATACAAACTGTTTCCCTTTCATGCAATCAGTAACTGGAGCCATCACGCTACTGAAGTGTGGAATGAATCTTCGGTAGAATGACGCTAGCTCATGAAAACTTCTCACTTCCGTAATTGTCTTTGGCTGTGGCCAATTCCTGACTGCTTCAACTTTATCCTGGTCCACCTGTATACCTTCTCCTGAAATGACATAACCCAGAAATAAAACACTATGCGTCATAAACACACATTTCTTCGTAGCAGCATAAAATTGTTCCTCACGAAGAATAATCAACACTTCCCTCAAATGTTGAACATGCTCCTCCATACTCCTGCTATATATCAGAATATCATCGAAATAAACCACCATGAATTTTCCAATGAATGGTCTAAAGATTTGATTCATCACCCGCATGAACGTACTAGGTGCATTTGATAAACCAAATGGCATAACCAACCATTCGTACAACCCCCCTCTCGTCTTGAAGGCTGTCTTCCATTCGTCTCCAGGTCTAATCCGAATTTAGTGATAACCACTCTTCAAATCAATCTTCGAAAAGATAGTAGCTCCGCTTAACTGATCTAGCAAGTCATCCAACCTTGGCATTGGAAATCTATATCTCACCGTAATCTTATTCAATGCTCTACTGTCAGTACACATCCTCCATGTTCCATCCTTCTTCGGTACTAATAAAGCCGGCACAGCACATGGGCTTAAACTTTCCTACACACGTCCCTGCTCAAGTAACTCTTCCACTTGTCTCCTCAACTCTTCATGTTCCTTCGGACTCATTCGATAATGTGGTCTATGCGGTAATACTGCTCCCAGAACAAGATCGATTTGATGTTGAATGTCTCTCAGTGGCGATAATTCCTTAGGCAACTCTTTTGGAAATACGTCTTCAAATTCTTTCAAAACTGGCTTTACTTCATCAGGAATTTCAACTTCTCCATGACTCTCTCGTCCAATCAACAAATAGACTTCAGGCTCCTCTTCAACTTCTTTAACAAACTCCTTCAAAGATAGTAAAGTTTTTAACTCTTCAATCTCCTCAGACTTACTCTCTCCCTGCTGTCTCTTCTTTGGAACTAGAATAATCTTAACGCCTTCAAACATAAAACTGTAACTATTGGTTCTACCGTCATGCTGCACCGCTCGATCATACTGCCACGGTCTACCCAAAAGCAAATGACAAACATCCATCTCAACTACATCACACCAGATTTCGTCTTTATATTTCTTCCCAATAGAAAATGGAACTCGAACTCGCTTATCCACCTTCACCTCTCCTCATTTTCTCAGCCACGCTAACTTATAAGGATTTGGATGTTTTTCCGTTTTCAATTTCAATTTTCTCACTGCTTCTGTAGAAATAATGTTGTCACAACTTCCTGCATCAATCACGAATTTACAAACTTTTCCCAGAATAGTGCATGTCGACTGAAAGATGTTACTCCTCAACCAACTAGCTTCATCTTCTTGCTTTGGTGTTAAACAAGACCTCCTCATCATTAGATTACACCCTTCGTCTCCCGATGCGATGTCCTGTTCATTCTCCTCAACTGGACTATCTTCACCATCAACAGCATTCTCACTTTCAACCTCAGCTATCATAGCTCGTTTCTTCGGTTTTGGACACTCATTGCTTTTATGACCTATTTCCTGACAATTGTAGCATTTGAAACCATTGTTAACCTTCGCCTTCTCAGCCTCCTTCACCACTGGCTTACTAACAGGTTTTGAAACATTAGAACTCCCACTAACACCCTTCACTTGATTGTTAGAATTAGTAAACACACCACCTCCACGCCTTCCCTGCTTCTCCCAAGCCAACGCCTTTTGGTGTGCTTCCGCCACAGATCTCGGATCAAACATATTAACCATATCCTGGATCTGCATTCGTAACCCTCCAACAAATCTAGCAGTCAATTGTTCTTCCGTCTCCATTATATCATTCCTGGCAATGAGTTGGTAAAATTCATCGGCGTAATCGTTGACTGATTTCGTTCCCTGCCTTAGATTCTGCAATCTTTGGTACATAAGTGATTGATAGCTGTATGGTAAAAATATAGCTCTCATCAATTTCTTCATTTTCTCCCGATCTACAATCTTCGACTTTCCCATCCGTTCTCGTGTAAGTTTAGTTTGCTGCCACCACGCCAAAGCTCTTCCCCTCAACCTAGTAGCAACTAACTTCACTCGACGATTCTCCGGAATCTCCTTGAAATCAAAGATCTCCTCAACATTTGACAACCAGTCTAAGAATTCCTCAGCAACCATCCCGTCTTTAAATTCTGGAATCTCCATCTTCATTCCCGATTCCCATCGACGATCATCATCTACGTCTCGATTCGGACGTCGTGTTTGTTCTCTATCTCGATAATGAACACTTCCCCTATCACCATCAAACTCCTCATCAAATTCTGGTGTATAGCGTTGTCGATTACGACCTTCAAAATCTCTACTACCACTCCTTCGATCAACATTCCTATCACGATTATCAATACTTCTATGATCTTGATCTTCCCTTCTCTCCCGATCTGAATTTATCGAAGCTCTACTTCTCCCATGGCTCGATTCAGGTGAAACTCTTCTTCTACTTTGATTCATTTCAAGCATCATTCTCTCTAATCGACCAATTCCTTCGTTCAACTTTTCAGTAAAACTCTCATGGATTCGTTGCTCCATTTCATCAGCTTCTTCTCTTCCATACAAGGCATTAATATTGCGATGACGTTGAGCTCGTCTCGGTGGCATGATTGAACTTCACAAATAATTCAACAAATCTCCAAACTTCAACAAATCAAACTTCAAAAATCTTCAAACAAAACAACTCCAAAACTACAATTCAAATCAACTAGCACGACTTCAAGCCTGCTTCGAACTTCACTTTGGCGTGCAAACTCTCCCACGCAAATTCAAACACATTTCTCACACTTTGATCCAAATGATTATGGATCAAACACCAAACTTGTTGCAACTTCAAACTTCAAATACTTGGCTCCAAGACCCGATTTAGCTATGATTAGCTAAAACAAGCTCTGATACCAAAAACTGACGCAGCGGATTAACAAAAAACTTGATATTTCGATGGAATTAGCAATCGGTGGATTGAACAATACTGAAAATGCCCAAATCCGTTGATCTCAAGAGATACCGGATTCTAGCTATCCTTAACACGTTGATCGCGCACGATACCGTGATGAAGGATCTACGATTCTTCGACGTTGATCAAGCGCACTTGATTCCGTGAATCGGCTTCAACGTTCGTTGATTCGAGCGCACTCGAATGCCGAAGTGGAGATAGGAGACTTTCACTCGACTACCAATTTAAAGAAAGCACAAAGCAATCAAATGGAAATTTTATTCAATTTTCAACAACCATTTACAATGACTTCACGTCCCTATTTATAGGGTTACAACACGACTTAAGGAAATTACAACACTTTACACAAACGATATAAGCAACAAATTACCAAAGTGCAACGACTTAAAATTTCACGACATAAGCTTTATGACTCAGTAATAAGTCGTTCGCGACTCAGTAATAAGTCGTTCGCGACTCAGTAATCATCAGCGACTTAAATCATTTGATGTTCGCGACTTATTTCCTTTACCCGAGCTAAGAGAAGCCGGTAACAATCTTCGCGACTTAAGAATTGGGGAAAACGACTTACTGTCGTTCGCGTCTAGGTTTAGGTTTGAGGGTCGTGGGTCGCGGCCGAAGTGATGAGTCGTAGGTCGCGGTAATGGTGAGTCGTAGGTCGTGGGAGGGCTGGGTCGCGACTGAATTGGTGAGTCGTGGAGAAGTGGCGATGGGAATGAGTCGTGGGTCGTTGAGGGGGACAAGTCGTGGGGAAATGGATGGGAATGAGTCGCGGGGTTGTGGGGAGTGGCGATGGCGATGAGTCGCGAAGGCGGGATGAGTCGCGAATCGGTGAGGAGTTGGGTCGTGGATGGGGAAGTGGTGTTAGGTCGTCCCCTGTTTTTAAGGTACGTACTTCATCACATGTTCAAAAAAAAATGCAAACCCCATGTAAAGAGTTGGTCTTACTATCTCTTTAAGCAACAACTTCATCAATTCATTTTTTAACCTGCATTTAGACAAAAATAAAAATACTATGAAAGGAATGACAAAGCTTAAGGTATTTGTTGCAGTTGAAGTTCATGATAAGAATGGTGATTGAGTAGAAGTAAACATACCTTGAAAAGTAAAATGAATGTTAAGCACAGTCAATTTCTACAGAACTATAGTTGTCCACCTGATTAATTAAACTTAAAACAATTTGAGGAACTCTTGGTGGTCAAACGTATTAACTTTTCATGCTTTAATCAAACTAGCAGTAAAACTATAGTTGTGTACTAATGTTTACACTTTACAAAGTACTCTAATTGGCACTATTTTCAAGCAGAAAAAAATAATCTACATGAACTACTAGAGCAGTTCAATTGAAGTTTGTAGTTGAGTAGCCTTGGCAAACAAGTGCTTAAACTTTAAGAACGATGCACTAGCACTTAATTATATACTAGAAAGTTCGAAATATATAATTTAAGGATAATTAGACTGCACTGGCAAACCTAAACATGACACATGCAATAAAACTGATTTACCACTTGTTCATTATTACAGTCAATATATCGTCAAATTTAGTAAATTGCATTTAAAAAGGTAAAAATCATCATATGCACACATCACACACGCATAAAATGCATTTGAAGCAATAATGTTCAGATTCAGATGATTCCTCTCACACACTCATTGTCACCTACAGGACCACCAACTAGTATCAAAATTCTTACTAAGAGTGAAGAAAATAGACAGAACTATATATGCAGATAGATACCCTGATTCCTTATGATTGGAAAACCAGAGTTGCATTTGGTTCGCCAATTCAAATTATTTAATAATAATAAAATATGAGTGTAGTTATCCACAATGACTAGAATCATTAGTTCAATTGCCAATGAACTTCATAAACCAAGTATTCAGCTAAAGCTAATGTAGAATAACTTATAAAGAAAATATTCCTACTATGGTTGGATGCGATAAATCCAACAAATAACTAAACTAACTCCCAGATAAAAAGGTTAAGTATAGCGATTTTACTATTCTCATTGAACTAATTTTTTTAAAATGTAATAGACTAAAAATGATAAAACAAAAATTATACAATCCATTTTGAACTCTTACAATGACGAATATGGAGGTGTCATTTGGCTTTAATATGTTTATGTTCTGGATTTAAAATGTAAGAAAAGAGTTAACACATATCCCAAATGGTGGATATAGGAATATACATAAGTTAATCAGGGACAAGAAGAGCTTCATTATAGTGACAGACCTTTTCATTGAAGGTAGTACAATAAACTGTAATGGTTACTGAAAAAGTAGCAATGTTAGAGTTAGTACATAAACTAGTATAAAATTTAGTGTCGACTCTCAATAGAGTCGAAAACACAAAAGAAAAAATTATATAAAATGAATATATTAGTTAATATTTTGTCTACTAAATAAACAACATTATTATACTGCTTATAGTTAGTGTTGATTATAATATACCAAGGAGGGGGGCGAGGAGGTCAGTTAATCCCCTTTAAGAATTAGTAGATTAACTTCTGCGTGTAATCATGTTTGCTGTAAAAAGTCCCGGTGTAATTTTTCGTTGTTTTACCATAATCTAATATTTTAGTAAACAACAAGAATGAAGAGCATAGATTGCATCCTTGGGTTATGAAATAACAAAATAATAAAGTATCAAGCTAACCGAACTTGAGAGTTCGGATGGTGCAAAAGTAATAAATGGAACAAACAAATGGAACCAACGTTACCAATTTTTTCAACATAATGTAAATAAGTTCCCAGAGTTAATGTATCATCTATAAGTCCTCATATGATTACCTAAGTATTACCTATCATTTATTGATGTTGTTATATAAGCAAACAACATGAGTCAGAGACCACCATCAACAGTTGGAATATACCAAAATGATGAGTTCATAACAAAGATTCAAACTGCAACAAATAAAACATTCAAATATTAGCTATATGTATGAATTATTGATATATTGTTACATCCTTCCCAAAGGCGGTAGAGCAAACAGCTTAAATTAAGTAAAATATGACTTACATCGGTACTTTCAATAAATATTACCTATTGTTGATGACCTGATACATCCTTCGTGGATGACAGTGGAAGAAACAAATTAAATTAAGTAAAATATGAATTACATAGGTATGATGGATAAGTATAACTTAATGAAGCTTATTTCAAAGCTAAGTCCTTCGCTTATAACTTCTTTCAACGTTGATCTGCAGCTCCAATTACAAATGTTCGATATTAATCATACATCTTATCCATACTAACCATTTCTAAATACCATGTTCTAGTTGTAATAATGCAAATATTGATCTTGTCCTTGATTGTAGCAATTATATTGATATAAAGTTCTATTATAATAACATATATAAAGATTCCAGGACAAATTCAACAAAGATTAAGAAAATAATATTAATTGCTAGCTAGCAAAACCTATGTGATTTGGTTTGAGAGCAAAAGGTTAAGCAAGTAAACATTATATGGTAGCCTAGGTGTTATGACTATAGCACTTTGCACAAATACTCCTTTTATTGAAAAGTTCGAAACTTGATGATTTGGCTTGAAGCGAGAGGTCACAAGTTCGAAACTTGCGTAGCGTTATTTGAACGTTTATTGACACGTGATATGTTGTCCCATTGATATGTTGTATATAAAGTACCATTTAAAAAAAAAACTCCTTTTGATTAGCTGGATAGGCATGTTAGAGCCATGGTTTACAACTTCTCCAAGAAGAGATGTAGGCACCCAATCTATAAGTGAGTATTTTTATCTTTTCCTTCTGGAGAATTATGCAATGCATTTACTTCTACTTTAAAAAGCAGTCTCTTACTATGATCATTTTTAATGCAATAGTACCCTAAACAACAAATGCAAAAAGAAATATTGCAATCTTCCTATTTATTTTTGTTTCTTGTTTGTTTAATTATTTTATGTCTTCTTTTGGGGAATAGGTAGTATAAGGTATGAAACTTTAGCAATATGAATAATAATTTGAAGTAAACAAGTTAAAAGTGTAATTTTGAAATTATGTACTTATTATTTTAAGTAGGAACTTTCATATTCAATAAAGCTCGGTGATTTCATTGGCATACATAAGTATGAGAAACCAAAATAAAAAAACAATTTTAACATGCGTATGTACAAAATTCACTCAAGTAAGCTTTATCGTAGTTGTGCCTACAAGTTCTGGTCTTGGCTACTATTTTGAGGGTTCATTCATGAATACTTTTACCGTAAGTTGCAAGGAGGAAATTTTATATGGTAACATGGCCAGGACTTCTATTTTTATTTTTATTTATTTGTAGAACATGAAAAATCATAGGGATAAACATCAAGATCTTGAAACTAAGCAAGTCGACTGTGACATATGAAAGTAAAGTTCCACTAAGAGTGAAGTTGTAAATAGTAATTGAACACCTAATGTATGAGAATAAACCTTGCCATCATGAAGGCTGGTATACCATGGACTGCTCATAGTATGAAATCAATAATAGATTCACAATTTAGCATCAATCAAGTTCTTTTATTGACATATATTGATAGAAAATTGTTTGAAATATAGGTTTCCTAGAAATTATTTGGCATTGGAAAAAAACACATAAAAATGAAATTGATTAACAAGGTATGAGAACAAAATATAATCTTTGATGCAGCCAAAAAGCATGTATGTGTGCCATATACCAAGGTAGATAATTTGTCAACTACAAAGCCCAAATAGTTACTTTTAGGAGCACACAAAATTAAGAAAGAATTTTTTGTTCAAATCTTTAATATAAACTCTTTACCATCCCACAAGTTTGCTTAAAGCATCAATACTACCCATACGTTACACACACGCACGCGCGCGCACACACATACATATACGCACACACACACACACATATATATATATACATATACATACACACACACACATATATATATAATAATAATGCAAAAAGTCATATTTTGCTCTATGATATGAAGTATAAACTATTTATATAGTATAAATGGTTTTAAAGTTTAATACATGTGACCAAAAAATTTCATGTTTACAGTCATAGTGAAGGTAACAAATTTTTTATTGTGGAACAAACACACACATGCTTAGGTTAAAATAAACCAAATTAAAATCCTACCAATCATCAAATATAAAACAACATGAATAAATATCAAATTAAAGTTGTGTAAAATTAAAAAAACCTTTGTATCAAGCAGCCGGCTAACTTACTCGATAATATCCACCATTTCGTCAATCAACGACCTTTTCACCATTTCTATAGATGGAGAAGCAGGATAGAGAGCATAAAACTCATCATTTCTCTCAAAGCACCTACATAGCCTGTGTTATCTCGCCTTTTTGAACAAGGCCGTGATATCAAAAGATCGACCGAGAAAAGCAAGATAGCTCGTCTCAAAGATTGGTCAACTCAACATCTCAGCAAAGCAAGTTCTGTTAAATGACTTTTCCTCTAAGATCCCCTACGGAGGGGGGGTCCAGGGGGGGTGCCAACCCCCCAAGGTGGGGGTGCGGGGGCAACGCCACCGCTACGGTGTTCGACCTGACCGGTCAGGTCGCAGGGGTCCGGGGGACAGCGCCCCGTCCAAAACGGTATGCGACTTAGAGCATGGAGTCTCCAACGAGCTAAAGCTTCCAACGAGTTAATGGGTTAGAGCTTCCAGCGACCTAACTGCTTGAAGGAGTTCGCGACCTAAGCTACAACGAAGACCTCGCGACCTAAAGCATGACCGACCTAAGCGGCTCAGCGACTTAAGGCATAAAGTGGTACAGCGACCTAAAACTAAACGAGTTAACAACTCACAGAAAGTCGCGACCTAAGGGTGCATCGACCTAAAAGATATCGCGACCTAAAAGTGGGACGACCTAAAAGTGGGACGACCTAAAAGTGGGACGACTTAAAGAGTTCACGACCTAAAGAGTTCACGACTTAAGGCAACTTCTACCGACCTAACGACTTAATACTTAAACGACCTAACCAATCTCACCTCATCAAAGTTAGGTCGCTCGCGACCTAACTCCTCTCCTTAACCCATAGGTCGCTCACGACCTATCCACTCCACAAAGATAGGTCGCTCACGACCTAAAGCAGACCCCGCCTTTTCTCTTAGGTCGCTCCACGCCATAACTCCTACTGCCGTTATCCCTTAAGTCGCTACTCCTTCCTCTGCCACTCCATAAGTCGCCCACGACCTATAGTCAATCCCTTTAGGTTGTAGCTCATCAACCCACGACCTACGACTTATCTTAGGTCGTTCACGACCTAGACCCAGCCGACCTAACTCCGAACTCTCCTATAAATACTCCGCCTACTTCAACGACAGGGGGACTTTTCTGGATTTTCAAGGCGCCTACACTCTGCTGATTTCTCGACTCTCCGAGCACCTCAACCATTGAAGATTCTTCATCAATGCATCTACTCCATCCAGCATGGATCCGAGGAACAATCTACGATCAAAGTTCTAATCTCCTTCTTCAATTGTGTTGTAAACTCGAAAGTGAATTGTAAAAGTGTTGTAATCAATCAATCGTGTTGTAAAGGTGTTTTAGTCTTGTAAAAGTGTGCTCGAAAAAGGTAATGGAGGATGTAAAGTGGATGTAGGCTTGCTAGAAGCCGAACCACTATAAAAATCTCTGTCTCTTTTATTTTTCTGCTATTTTTTATTTACTTTGGTTCCCGTGCAAGCGGGTGGTGCTTTCACTTCATCACGATATACACCGGGTGTTAGCGTTAAAGCTATTTTTACCATTAACATTTTGGTGCTTTCACTGAGAATTGAACTCAGGAATTCGAATAATCAGGAGTTGGATACGAGAAATCCGAAGAACCATGGTAAGGCGATCGAGTAGACTACAAAGACCAGAGAATAGTCAGCATGAAGGAAGTCAAGAGGCTTCTTCGAGAGCAAGCCAAACTTCAGCCTTTGTTACAAGAGAGGAGATGGAGGCAATGATGAAAAGGCAAGAGGACTTGATCCAGAATTTGTTCCATCAAATTGGGCAACTTGGAGAACAGAATCAAAGAGGAACAGAAGCCCAACCGGAAGAACAAATTCAACCGTCCCCTCGTGAACTCGGGGGGCAAGACGAAAGCCAAGGGCGAGGACTGTCACTAAGAGATAACGACATATTAGTGGAGATGGTCAAAAAGGCTATGAGAGGTGGTTTGGTAAACAAGGACTTGGAGGATGTCAATAGAAGTCCTTTTACCACAGCAATCAGGCGAGCTAAAAACCCACCAGACTTTAAGCTACCATCGCTGGATATGTATAATGGAAGGACGGACCCTACAGTTCATCTTACGAAATATATGAGGCATATGGAAGTGCTGGGGGCATCAGAAGAAGTGATGGCCTGGTGCTTTCCACTATACTTGACAGATATTGCGTCACTATGGTTCAAACAACCGGAGAATAGATCGATCAAGACTTGGAATGATTTGATCGAAAGGTTTATGAGGCAATTCAGGGTTCACATCTCGAGGCCTAAGAATGTTATGAGTTTGACAACACTAAAGCAAAGGAGTGGAGAATCTCTAAGAAGTTTTTTAACACGATTCAATGCAGCCGCGACATCGGTGGACCGACCAGATCCATCCATAGTTTTAATGGCAGCCGTTTCAGGCATAGCTAACGGCACAGAGTTCAAGAATTCATTGACCAAAGATCCTCCTATGGATTTAGGAGAATTTTTCCATGAGGCCGAAGGGTTCTTGCGATTAGAGGACGCAAAGGCTGAAATAGAGGAAGGAGAAGGAATCGATGTTTTTGCAGTTAAAGGTGGGAATCCTTCTGAGAAAGGTGTAGAAACTAACAAAGGTAAACGAAAAGCTGAAGATAATAACGATAAATCAGCACGACAGCAAAAGGGATCAAGATTCACCTCATACACGGAGTAAAATGAGACTCTGGAACGGATTTACCAAGAGACCAAGGGACAGATTCCTTATCGAAAGCCAATTAAGAGAGATCCGACCAACAGCGAGAAAAAGTTGGACAAGTACTGTTTGTTCCATGAGCTAAATGGTCATAGCACGAACGACTGCAGGCACTTGAAAGATGAAATTGAGGGACACATCCGGGATGGTTTGCTCTCACAATATGTGAAAAATAAAACTGCAACGGTGGAACAGGAACGACCACCTGCACCAACTAGAGACGCCTCAGGATCAAACCATCGACCTATCATTGAATAATTGAGGTTATGACGAATGAGTGGAAAAATCTACATCAACACAATTAAGTTGTTCACACATGTATGGGACCATGATCGATCCCCAGGCATGCTTTGATACAACTATAAATCATGCTTATGTAGATGTTTGCACCTGGACGTCAATCCTTTGCTTTTGAATTTTACTGCTAATGGTTGACTACTTTACTTTTGTATTTTACTTCTGATGACTGATTACTTTACCTTTTGTTTTTGGACTAGGCTTGACGTTTCTTTCATGATTTGTTTCAGATGGTTAAGTTTGACTCTACATGGCTTTCATATTTTGCTTCTGATGTTTGAGTTTGACTCTACTTTGCTTTCATGTTTTGCTTCTGATGTTTGAATTTAATTCCACTGTGCTTTCATGATTTGCTTCCGATATTTGGATTTGATTCCACATTGCTTTCACGATTTGCTTTGAATGTTTGGATCTGACTTTTCCAGGCATTTCTACTTGACAACTTTTCAGTTGAATATTTGATTTTTCATGATTTCAAAATGTGTAAGCCCTACAAACAGGCATCATCAAGCCCTACGAACAAGCACCCGACTTCAAACAGTCTCAATGATTAAGTCCTATGAACAGGCACCCGACTTTGAACAGTCAAAAGCTCATGGATTAAAGTGCTTCACCGCCAACAGTCGCTCGACTATGGTTGGCCGCGCTTCAATCGATAACTCGATCCTAAGCAATTGTCACATAGATTTAAGTGCTTGACCGAACAGGGCCGCACTTGACCTCAAACGACTCGATCACGAATGGTCGTCGTTTGAAGTTAAGCGCTTGACCATGAACGGCCACGCTTCCCACCGCCAACAGTCACACTTTCACCTCGGATGGCTTGATCCTGAATGATCGTCATTTGAAGTAAAGCGCTTGACTGTGAACGGTTGCATTTCAGCTCACTTGGCTTGATCCCGACCATCATATGAAGTTGAGTGCTTGACCACGGACGGCCGTGCTACACCTCAAATGGCTCGATCCCGGACGATCGTCATTTGAAGTTAAGCGCTTGACCGCAAGCGGCCGCGCTTTACCACTTGATCGCTCAGGGCCGCACTTTACTACGAATGGCTCGACCCCGAATGGTCGCCATTTGAAGTAAGGCGCTTGACCATGGATGATTGAGCTTTATCACTGGACCGCACAAGGCCGCACTTTACCACAAATGGCTCGACCCCGAATGGTCGTCATTTGAAGTAAAGCGCTTGACCATGAACGGTTGTCATTTTGATCGCGCAGGGCCGCACCTTACCACGAGTGGCTCGACCCCCGAATGGTCGTCATTCGAAATAAAGCGCTTGACCATGAATGATCGCATTCCACTACAAATGACCCGATTCCGAACGATCGTCGCATGGATTTAGACGCTTGACCGCGCAGGGCCGCACTTCACCTCAAATGACTCGACCTCAAATGGTCGTCACTTGAAGTTAAGCGCTTGACCATGAACGGCCGCGCTTCATCCCAAATAGCTCGATCTCGAACGGTCGTCATTTTGAGGCCATATAAAACCGTCAATTCCTTTACAGGTTATCAACAGGATATGAACGTCCGGATTATGGCATTACAAAACACACCTTCCTACCGCAAGGCATGTTTTGGGGGGCAAGTGTTATCTCGCCTTTTTCAGCAAGGCCGTGATATCAAAAGATCGACCGAGAAAAGCAAGATAGCTCGTCTCAAAGATTGGTCAACTCAACATCTCAGCAAAGCAAGTTCTGTTAAATGACTTTTCCTCTAAGATCCCCTACGGAGGGGGGTCCAGGGAGGGTGCCAACCCCCCAAGGTGGGGTTGCGGGGGCAACGCCACCGCTACGGTGTTCGACCTGACCGGTCAGGTCGCAAGGGTCCGGGGGGCAGTGCCCCGTCCAAAACGGTATGCGACTTAGAGCATGGAATCTCCAACGAGCTAAAGCTTCCAACGAGTTAATGGGTTAGAGCTTCCAGCGACCTAACTGCTTGAAGGAGTTCGCGACCTAAGCTACAACGAAGACCTCGCGACCTAAAGCATGACCGACCTAAGCGGCTCAGCGACTTAAGGCATAAAGTGGTACAGCGACCTAAAACTAAACGAGTTAACAACTCACAGGAAGTCACGACCTAAGGGTGCAGCGACCTAAAAGATTTCGCGACCTAAAAGTGGGACGACCTAAAAGTGGGATGACCTAAAAGTGGGACGACCTAAAAGTGGGACGATTAAAGAGTTCACGACCTAAAGAGTTCACGACTTAAGGCAACTTCTACCGACCTAACGACTTAATACTTAAACGACCTAACCAATCTCACCTCATCAAAGTTAGGTCGCTCGCGACCTAACTCCTCTCCTTAACCCATAGGTCGCTCACGACCTATCCACTCCACAAAGATAGGTCGCTCACGACCTAAAGCAGACCCCGCCTTTTCTCTTAGGCCGCTCCACGCCATAACTCCTACTGCCGTTATCCCTTAAGTCGCTACTCCTTCCTCTGCCACTCCATAAGTCGCCCACGACCTATAGTCAATCCCTTTAGGTTGTAGCTCATCAACCCACGACCTACGACTTATCTTAGGTCGTTCACGACCTAGACCCAGCCGACCTAACTCCGAACTCTCCTATAAATACTCCGCCTACTTCAACGACAGGGGGACTTTTATGGATTTTCAAGGCGCCTACACTCTGCTGATTTCTCGACTCTCCGAGCACCTCAGCCATTGAAGATTCTTCATCAATGCATTTACTCCATCCAGCATGGATCCGAGGAACAATCTACTATCAAAGTTCTAATCTCCTTCTTCAATTGTGTTGTAAACTCGAAAGTGAATTGTAAAAGTGTTGTAATCAATCAATCGTGTTGTAAAGGTGTTTTAGTCTTGTAAAAGTGTGCTCGAAAAAGGTAATGGAGGATGTAAAGTGGATGTAGGCTTGCTAGAAGCCGAACCACTATAAAAATCTCTGTCTCTTTTATTTTTCTGCTATTTTTTATTTACTTCGGTTCCTGTGCAAGCGGGTGGTGCTTTCACTTCATCGCGATATACACCGAGTGTTAGCGTTAAAGCTATTTTTACCGTTAACAGCCTGAATAAGCATTAGTAGGATCAAAAGTGACAAAAAATTCAACACTTATCTACCAAGAGTTGAATGCTTTGAAGTAGAGTGAAATGATAAATTGGAAAATTAATAAATTTATTACAGTCAGAATATTAAGAAATATAAATCAAACCTCTGAAACCAGGAGATTGCAACTCGGTAGTGTTATCGTCGATCATGATGAGATGCTATAATTTTCAAATGCGGAATGACTGAAAGCTAGGTCCTATCTAACCAAATTATCAATAGAGATTGTCAATCATATGGTAAAGGCTAATTGAGGGAAGAGAGGAGTTATAATGTGGAGATGGATGCAGAATGATGGTGGAGATGCAGCAAGTGGCAAAGGAAAATGTTTCTAGGGTTCTCTTTTGGGAAAATGGGGAAGAGGGGAAAGAGGAGAAATTTCATGGCCGTTAAAATATTTTGGTAGCCCGACTTATAAAATTTTACTTCCCGTTGACATTTAGCTTTTTCATTTTTTTTTATTAATAGCGTTTGCTTAGTTTTCCAATTTTTTTAATAAATGAAATATAGCAATTTACTTTGAAATACTGTTTTTAATGAATTTTAGTGCTATCTATTGTAACTTTTCTTGTAGTGGATTTTGATGAATGCTAGAGATAACGAGATCAAAAACTAATGCTCAGAGATAAACATCTGATATATTGATCCTCAAAGATAGAGGTCGTTGTTTAGTTGAACCTTTGGTAGGAACGACAACACTTATGGCCTAGCGAGATGCACTTAGCCGAAGTTAAGTGATGGTGTCCAATTAATCCTTCCGATCGACACCCAGAGCCAGGTGAGATCAAGAATGGGCTCCTAGAGATAGGCAGCTAAGATGCTGATTCCCGTAAATAGGAATCGGTGTATAATTGGAATATCTATGGACACGACTATGCTTATGGCCTAATAAGATACGCTTGGCCAAAGATAAGCAAATATGGTCAGTGGATGTTTCTAATCAATGCTTGAAGATAGGAAAGAGTGAAAATGGATACCTAAAGGTCGGAATCAAGGCACGGATTCCTAAAGATAGGAATCAACATATAATTAAGTTTTTTTTACAGATACGACCATGTTTATAGCCTAATGTGATATGTTTGGCTAATAATACATCAGGCCAATTGTCTAAATAGCTCTGAGAATCACCTGAAGATAGATGAAATTAAGATTCAATGCTCAAAGGAAGATGTCACGCTCTCGTTTCTCGAAGATAGAAAATGGTACGAAGTTAGTGGTTGTTGTAAAAACAACCTTGATTGCGGTCAAATGGAACTCGACCAAAAGTAAACAAGGTTGGCCATGAAATCGACTAAAGTGAAGTTGTTCAACTTATGATAGTGTGAGATATGCTCAAGACTAGTAGAATTATTCAGAGTAATATAATCTTGTTTAACCAAGAAAGAAATACTTTGTCGATAATAAATAGAACCAAATAACAAAATATTACTAAGCAATTGCAAATATTTATTTCTATGTACGGAATTACAGTAAAAAAGGGCATTGCAATGGCATTGGCATTTATAGTATAAATGTATTAAATTACATATGGTTATATTACATATGCAAGCAGATACATAGGTAAGTAAAACTAAAGATGCAGAAATGTAAATATGACAAAGCTTATATAGAGAAAATAGTCCTTTATTTACATCAATCTTCGTACAAGCATTGCAGGGGCCGCTCCCACACAGCATCGACCTATAGTTAAGAAAAACAAAACAAAAATACATGAAAATGGCAAGAAGAAACTATCCTTCAAAAGCCATAATGACGGTCAACTTCCCTCACCATTACTTTCTACCCATAGTCTCAAGCTGAATGTGAAGCTTCCTAGGAGCATTCACCTATCACTTCTTTTCTTCGTCCCCAATAGAGCTTTCCTTGGAAGGCGAGGTTCTTCTTCAATGGTCTAAGTGGTTGGATCTTTAGGCTTGTCGGAAGTAGGACTGGAGGATTTCGATGGTTCACCAAAACGATGACCTTTAAGGGCTTTACTTTTAAAAGGGGAGGCTTAGGAGTAAGGCTTGGCTTTTCAGAGCCGATAGATGAATTTTCGGTTCTAGGCTCAAGTTTAACCTTGATCTTTTCAAATTCACGTTTAAGCATCTATGCCATTATGATTGAGCCTTTACAATATTCGTGCATTTGATCATAACCACTTCCTCCTGAGACTAATTAATGTCTCTAACCTTCTAGCATCCCTATTTTCTCCAAGTTTGGGTCTAGGTCAAAGCTGAAAGGAAGAGATCAAAAGATTATCTTTATACTGTTAGAGGTTGACATGGTATTGATAGTGCTTAGACCTAAGCCTTAAGTAGATGGAGACAGGGGATGCAATGATGGATAACCTATAACTTGATAGATGGAATAGTTAAAATTAACGACGTCCTCTGGCGAGAATCGAAGCTTCTCGAAGACTAGTGAAATGAAAGAAATACCCTGGCCGGAGGAAGTTTTCTTGGTCGAGGACTTAATGATTTCACCCTCCTAGGTTAAGATTTAGTTGGTTGGATAGATGTAGAAGGGGAATGAGGAGTGACGTCACTTGACACCACCGGAATAAGAGTTTCAGCTAAGGCGGCCTTAGAGTTAGCCACTACAGAGGTTGTAATCTTTGTTGCAGGCTCTGTTTATATGGGAATAGATGATTTCGCTTGACTTAATGTGCTAAAAACAATTAGTGTCTAGATAGCTTCCATCCCTTCAGCTGCTTCCTATACAACTAGAATGGCTTTTCCTTTTTCGATGGCCATAATGTCCTCCTCATCCAGGAAACCAAACTTCAATGTTTCTTCACCAAAGAATTGGCTAGATTCAGCAGCTCTATAGAGGATCTCTTCCTAGACGTTGTCTAACATGATAGGATAACCATCCCTAAGCCATTTTATAATCATATTCTATATAATGTTGGTAAATAATTGATGGAGAGTAGCATCTATCTCTTTGTTGGTCTGAAAAACCTTTGCATTGAGCTCCGTAATTTCTTCACTAATCCCTGCAAGTTCAATTTGAGCTTGTGCTTTTGAATCCATCTTAGCTTTCAGATTAGCTTTCAAGTTCTCTACTTCATCTCGAAGGGTTATTAGTTATTCTTCCTTGAATTTGAGCTTCTTCTGAAGCTCGGCATTTTCTATATGAGCAGACTTGATTTGATCATTCATAATTATAGGGACTTGGGCTTTGGACATTTCTTCCATTAACTCTTTAGAGTTTTTGGCTGACTTTAATGCTTGGTCTCTTTCTTTATTAAAGTCAGCTAACTTTGTTTTGTAGCCTTCCACTATCATATTTTTCTTGGCTCTCTCGAAGTCAAATGAGTGAATAAGTGTCTGGTTAATCCTATTAACATCATAGAGGTCTTGGCATGCCTTTTCCACTAGAAAATAAGATATGAAACCTTCGTAATTCCATCAATCTTTCTGTTGACTCCTAAGCAAGTAATATCTTTGACATTGCAGTCAAATATAACTCCCACCAGGTAGTAATTGGGCAAAGCTACCTACATCCTAGTAAGGATAGCTGTTGATGGACCTATAGTGGACAGAGGTGGAACATCATGACTTACAACCTCTTTGGATTTTTACGAGGTCGAAATGGTAGTGATATGGTCCTGAGTCAAAGAACGTTGTTGTCAGGGAGTTTAAGAGTGGTTACACAGTTGAGAAGCACTTGAATCATGCTCGAAGTATTCACGAGGACACCATGGTTCCTCCTAATGGAGGTGTCTCTTTTCTACATCTCTATGCTCTTTTTCTTCTTCTCAACGCCTCTATACATCCGCCTTATGTCGGCATTCTTCCTTTTTTCTTCTCCTTCTCTCATTTTCGGACTCTTGGTGTGAGTAGGATGCTGCATATAAGAATCCGAAGTCTATAGGCAGTATTTTCTTATGCCCGAGTAGAGGTGTTTCATTCGATCCCTACCCATGTACCTGGAATGAAGAAGGGATTCATCAAAACTGAGGTACTAGATTAAGAATAAGTGCAAACTGTTGGTGCTCATGATCTTAAAAGTATGTGAAGGGCTCGTATTTCTCAAATTAATCTACAGATCGTGTTCGATGAGTTGTAAGGATGAGATTTCACCACCCTTGGCAAGAATATCCATGGACAGGTAGCTAAGTCCATTGGGTGTTGGGTTAAGAATGACTTCAAAAGTGATTCATTCGCTATTAAAGGTTGAAAGATTGCCGAGTTCGCCCAGCAAGCCTAAGATGCTCTCGGAGGAACCCATATGAGGTGTCACCTCCTTGGTAAGTTCAAGACATAAACAAGGGGCATGCTGAGAAGACATAATCACCAAGCACTTTAGACAAGATGGGACCTAGACTTTGTCGCCTTCGGGGAATGTCTCCCATATGATTTGTTGTCGCCCGACCATAGTCTTCTTGATCGTTATCTCCATCATCTCCTTTATCATCACCCTCTTTTTCTTCTTCTTCTTCTTCTCTTCTCTTTCTCATTTGCCTCCTTTTCCTTTGTCTCCTTCCTCTGCCACATTCTCTTCTCCCTTTATTCCTTCCTTTCCTATATTTGCCTTGGCTTCATAGCCCATTCCATTCCCTTAGTTATCATCATCGGAATCACGAACACGGGTAGGTAACAGTTCGAGACTTTTTGGTATGAAATATGTTTGGAATGATACTTCTATCGAGGTACAGAAGTTTGTATTGGCAAAGCCTCTCTTTAATGAGGAGTAAGAAGTATTGCGAAAACGTAGTCTACTCCCTCGAAAAACCCAAGAGTGTCGGCATATTCATTATTAACTTCTTGAGTAGGAAGATCTATGAATGACATGGAAAAAAGGTTAGGCACTTGAATGAAGAAAATTCAATTATGACAGGAAGTTGGAGAAAGAAGCTTATGCCTTCACAACCAGAGACGGTTGGAGCCATAGGTGTAGTGAACAAAAAAGTGTTCGCTCTTGAAATAGCTTTTCTTGTTGTAAAAGGTTTCAATGACCCAATCAAAATCTACGAAGGGGGTGTTGGGTTGAATAAGGTCGACGTTGATTTGAAGTTTATAATAGTAAGGTCGATGACTCAATGAGTAAGGTAGTGACAGTGCTAAAGTGGTGGTGGCTTCGATGATGGAGATCAAAGAAACTTTAGTGGCTAAAAGATCGAGCTTAAGGAGTAATAGGTTTGCTTGGTAGTGAATTTAAGTGGTGAAAAAAAATTCTACATCCAACACACACACACACACACATATACCTTTTCAAAAATTGTGTTGGTATCGACATGATTTAGTCGATACGGGCATGATTTGTTCACCCTTAAAAAAAAGCAAAAAGATACTCACCTATTTGAGATATGATATAGCTTCTGAAATGGTGAGAACTTTAACTTGGTTGTTGAAGAAGGGGGAATACACCAACAATTTGAAGTTATGAATATATGTTCTTGGGATAGTACGATGCTTCAAAGATGATGATTGGCTGACCAACAACCCTTGTGTAATTGATACTATATCGTTTGTCTTGAACCAAAGCATGCTTTTTTTTGAAAATCGTACTTTTATGGAAAAGTGTTATCTAGCGATTGCACTGAGTAGCTTTTAAGTGAATCCACACATCGAGATGAAAAAATAATGGATCAAGAACTTAGAAGCATGCTTGGAATGACTAGATGATGCAACAAAATAAGTTTAAGAGCCAATAAGAGCAAGGAAACATGCTCGACACCAGCCATAACAATGGTTGGTACCAAGTTAATTTTTCGCTGGGGCGTACTACCGAAAAAGTTGAAGAAGGAAAGTATAAGGAGGAACGTTTTGGCGATAGAAAATTATGCTCGGTACCGACCATGATATAGTCAGCACCGACATGATTTTTATGCACTGAATCGATCCACTCTTCTTTCCTACTTTCACGGGTATGAACTCTTACCTGGTCTTTCATGATCTAGCGCTTATGACGGGAGAATTCAGCTATAATGTAGAGATTAGAGCATCATAGAAGGGATCTTTGACCTATACTCTTCATCTCTATTCTCTAGCTCGTCCATTATCACGAAGTGCGGTCAAATCCAATCATACTTTATTATCTAGATTTGAAAACTTTGTAAAAAGTGGTTGTGCTTGTGACAAATCTATATTCAATAAAATTAATTGGACGTCGACACATGATTTGGCTGAACCACTATTAAATTTTGTGTGTTTTCGTTCCTTTTGTTTGTTTTTTTTAGATATATTCTTACTCTCATCTTAAATAGAATGATGTGTCATTATTTGATCCAACAGATAATGACTGGCCCTAATGGGTCGGTACCGATTGAGTTTGGTTGATCTAGGTGAGATGGAGTTGGATTGCAGGACAAATTTGTGCCAAGTGGTGGATAAAGTGGCAACTATTTTGGGCTTTAAATGGGAAAATAGGAGAAATCTTGGCTACCGATCGATCCATGTTAAAGAAGGGAAGCTAAATGGAAAGATGGAGTCCACTTCGGGTTAAAGCAAGGAAATGTGGTGATAATTTTTGGCGGACTCGAGATCAATGCGAGATATGAAGTATGCAACCTAATTTGGCTAAGTACAAGCCATGATAAATTAAGGTCGATCGGTACTGATTATTACCGATCGATTAAGCTTTTAGTAGAAATTTGTGGCATGCCTAAAGGAGGCGCTGTGATCGATTGTGTGCCATTATGGTTGACGGATTTCAAAATATGACTCAATGTCAATCGATCCGATGTGAAGGCTCGAGCTGGTGGTCGACATGGGCAGATGATAGGGCTACATATGGGTTGTTTCAAGCTTGACATGAGGAATTTATGAGTACTTTAGGCTTGACATGACAAACCATAAGAACTGCGATGAGTAAGAAATGTTTTGAACTTTGACTACTTGACGATGTGAGTTTTTAGATTGAATGGAAAGTTTCAAAGCATCTAGTAATGGCTCAAGGAGGCAAGTTCGATGACGAGAACTTATGAAGTGGAACAGGTGATGTGTTCTACTATCAAGACGTATCAAATAGGGTTGTTGGTAACTCATATTTTTCGAGATATGCTCGTAAATATGGGTTTGTGACGATGCTCATTTGGATTTATCAATATGTGATCCATATACCTTGGACCATGTCGATATGTGGGTTTAGTTCCTAGCCTGCAAAAGGGCCATAGGTTCGAGTAATTAGGAAGCCAAAATGTTGAGTAGTGTTATCGGCCTTTTGGCCAGGCCATATTCGAATGGATCGAACCAATTAAGCATCAATTCATAATGATAAATGCTAAACTTGAATGCCAAACAGAGTCACTAGTGCAAAATATGTTTGTTGCCTCACCTCATTTGCTTTGGTTGTGCTCACAACTGAATCAAATAATATCAGTTGCCTCGGTCGTGTCAACAACCGAAGCAAATGCACCGAAGTAAATAACAAAGCAAATAGTGTTATCATTTGCTTTTGTTATGTTAACAACCGAAGTAAATGAACAAAACCAAATAATTATTTGCTATGGTAGTCCTTACAACTGAAAAGGAAAGTGTTATTTGCATCGATTCCTTAGGAACCTAAGCAAATGTGAGGAAGCAAATAGTGTTATTTGCATTGGTTTCTTAGGAACGACGCAACTGCAAAATATTTTAATCGGACCAAATGCATATATCAATAATCATAAACAACAGCTTATATATGTCATTCTTTATATTATTATAATTAAAGATTATCAATAATAAATTATAATTACTAACTATTATAAATAATCAGTAATTATTTTTTATATTTAATAATTTATGATAGTTAATTATTAATAATTAGTGAATTTGAATTAATATTTATTAATTACATTTAATATATAATAAATAATTAATAAATTAATAATCAATATTTAATAATTAATGTTTAACATTTAATTAATAAGTAATATTTGATAATTAAGAAGTAATATATAATATTTAATAATTAATTTTTAATAATTTTTAATTAATAATTAATTAGTAATATTTAATTATTAATATTTAATCATTATTAATTAATTAATAGTTATCAAGTAATATTTAATAATTAGTTATTAATAATTATTAATTAATAATTAATTTTTAATTTTTAATTATTAATTATCAATTTTGAAGTAATATTTAATATCTATAACTAATAATTACTATTAAATAATTAATTATTAATAATTAAGACCAATATTTAATAACTAATAATATTATTTTATACTTATGATGTGATATTTAGTATTAAATAATTAATTTTAAATAATTGTTAATTAACAATGACTACTAAAAATTAATTATTAAAAAATAGTCAATAATTAATAAAATATTTAATAATTTATAACTAATTACTACAAGAAAATACCATATTACAACTAGGTATTTGCAGCGTTCACACAACAGCAGTCGCAAAAAGTCATGCCTTAGGTTCTTTCTTTTCTACAACTAGGTATGTGGCTCCACAATATTTGCTTAGGTCATCCCTTTTCTTCTCCACTCCGTAAAATATACTTCATAAAATATACTTCTTAAAAGGAAATCCTCCAAAAATTGCTCCATCCAAAAATCAATTCACGTCCTCTTCGAAAGGTCGTGCCGCCAAAACTATCTTCGTTGCCTCATAAAACTTCAACCAAACATTCATTACATCTAGATCTACCACTCTTCAATGTTCTCTGATGTCGTTGCTGACTTACATCACCACTATCATGATTTGAAGTATGATACGAAAATTGATGTTGCCATCAATGTCAAAATCTAGAGTTGCTCGAAGTTCGTAGTTGTTTGATTGCTCATGGTTGGTGGCTTTGTTGCTTGACATCATTGTGGTGATGTCGCCTGAATCTGGAACAGTGCTATATTGAAGTGAAATCTAGAGTGAGCTACTGACTTGTGGGTATCTGAAGTTAATGCTTGAATTTGAGACTAACGTGATTAAAATAGCCGATGCCTTGAAATAATAATACTGCCTGAAGATGTTCTTCTTGCTGAAACCTTAAATGATATCTTAATCTGGAATAATGCTATATACTAGCTTCGATTTTCCTTTTCAAGGTAAGTCAAAACACAATGTATTGATTAGATTTAGATTTTTGCTGTTTGGGAAAAGGTTTTAAAAAACGGACTTTTGTGAATTCGATATGCTTGATTTGGTCTGAAATATTAGCATGGAAGTTGATAGTTTGGTGACACAAAATAAATGCACAAAAATGGGTGTTTGATTGAAATACTGGCTTAAAAATGTATGAATGAATATATGGTTGATGATGCTTGCTGTAATCAGTTTGGTTCAAGTTGTAGATCAAATTGAGATGATATTGGATGAAGCGTGTGTACAAATTTGGTTAGCTTGTGTACAAATTACCAATAGAAGAAGCATCAAATGCGGAAGCTGCTAAATAATTGCAAGTTTGATGTTTAATTTTTGATGCTATCTGAAAAATCATGATAATGTATCTTTAAGTAGAGAGAGAGATGCATGAAGAGGTAAAATTTATAGGTGGCAACTGTGCTTATATTTAAAAAACTATATAGTTATCATAAATTACTGAAGCTTTTCCTTTTTTGTTGATGTGAGCTTCAACAATTTTAGTTTTCAAATGCAGTTTTTGTCAATTTCAAACTAGGGTATTAGTTTAGTTGATGTGTAAATGTTTTGGTCTTATTACCATAAAGTTCACTGGTTATAATCTGACATAGTTTAGACATTGCTTTCGATTTCAGATGGTATCATAGTGATGACATTGCAAGGGGATGAAAAACATTAATAATGCTCGTGGGTAGGTTTTTATTCTGCTACTTGGTTTGATGAAATGCAAAATTTAGTTTGATAAGAGTATCCTACTTTGTAGAATCTTGTAATGTTCGTATCCATCACCAAGTAAATTGAGAAATCGACGTGCCATCTACAGGTTATAATTATGTGCTCTATATTCTCATCATGTTGTTCCTGTTCGGGTGATTCTAGTTTATTTGTTAGAAATGAAGCTGGATATATGAGTAATTTCCATAAACAAATAGATAATTTACATCTGAGGAAATTCTTCTATGGAAAACTACAGCCTAAATTCCTTGTGATGTATATTTTAATTGTGAAATTTAGAAAAAAGGCAAAGGATGGAATGATGAGGAGTTTAGTTTCCCTATTGGTTTGATAGCCCGCATAATGGCTACTTTGTATTAGCTCTATCGATCATTCTTGTGCTCCATTTTCTGAAATGTTTGGTAGTTTATTTTCTAAAAGTAGAAATCTTAAACATTGTTAACTGTTATTATACAGAGTTTTGGTTGTTGCGTTGCTCTTTTATTTTTTTTCTTATTATTTAAGACATGTTTTCATTTTCATCCTAAAAATACAAAATATTTCATTTACTGGTTTGTTTTATTATGAAAAACAAAGGTAAACTTTTTTATAGCTGGGAGTTAACCGACTTTTTTCTATTTATTTATTCTTGAACTAATAGACTGGTGGCTTCTTGCATCTCGGTTATATTTCAGTTATTGTTCTAATGAAAATTTTCCTGCTTGTTCAAAAATCTCTAGCTTCTTATATTAAAAAATATGCTTACTCAAATGCTAGAGTGTAAATTTATATAGATGCAAGTGTACATAGGAAAAGATATAGTGCACATGAAACAAGTTTGAATTTCTGATAATCTAAACTCTAACATTTGATCTTTTTTTCTACCTTCATCTAGACTTCATGAGTATATCTTTTGTTTGTTTTTTTAAGAACAAAAAAGCAGATGGAGGTGTTTTATGGTGGCTGTGGGATGAAGCTACCGGACTTATACCGAAATCATTGTCAATAACTGTAGCTGCGGCTCCATCTTCCAAATTTGATGAGGTATTAGTGTTCCTTAATACTTGAAAATAATTTGTTAAATCTTAAAGGAGGAGCTTTTATTATGCCATTCCCATCACTCTATCATTTGGTTCTTTGTGTTTTCAAGCCAGAGATTTTCTAAGGAATTTGACTGATAATATGGTATTTGATTCTAATTACAGCACATTTTTTTTCTAAAATTATTCATTTCTGCCAAGTTGTAGTTGAAGAGGTTGTTAGTAGTTAGATTGATATTTCCTATTCTATTGAAACTGTCCCCTCGCATTTGATTGATTTGTTGCAAGTGTTCTTTAAATCATGAATTTGTTTGAAATCTAATCAGTATCCTTGATATTTGAGGTGGTTGATAAGATGAGCTTAGCAGCTTCCTTGGCTGCTTGATTTGGTGGTGGCTTAGCAGTCATGTTGCTCTAACTTAAGCATGGCACATTCATTCATGCAATCGTGGTTAGTGATTGATGTTCTTCTTTCTTGTTTGCATTGATACTTCTCAATTATAAGTTTCTTTATATATAACATTGAATAATTTTTCCTACAAATTAAAAATCCATACCAAGTTTTGATCTATCAAGCCCAACCCTTGATGTATTTTTTTTGAGATGGTACTTAGATACAACATGTCACTGAAACAACACAACACAAACCACATGTCAATATATGTTCGAATCATGTTGCGTAAGTTTTGAACTTGTGACCTCTCACACCAAAGCCGAATCACTTAACCACTGGAACAATGGTGCTTGTCATTCTTAATGTATTTTGAGCAATCTGGAAGAATGTTTAAGTACTCTGCATTGCAAATAGTTAACCAAGTTTTCTTTTTTGGTGAACTCTCACTTGAACTCATTATCATTGTTTATCTGCTCGAACTCACTAGTAAAATCATTATTTAATATAATGTTCCTCCTCTCTATCACCTTCTTGTACTATAACTTCCAATAATTCCCCACTTACTCCAATAATTACTTTCAAATTATTCATGTCTGCTATTTGATGGCTACTATGGCTTTTATAAGTTATAACCATAGAAACCATGGTAGCACATGGGTTAGTGAAAAAAGAAAGAATTAAATGCATGATTGGACCACAGCCTGCCCTTCGGTTTCTTCTTGTTTAGATTCTCTAGAGGTTGTGATTTTTGGTTTAAGGTTTCTGCCTCTTGGAGTAATTCATCTTTTGTGCTATTTAACAATGTTATTGGTTATTGCAGTATTCCACCAGGAGCATCCAAATTGGACATGGACTACCAATATTTCATTCTTTTAGCTGAAGCATCCGGATTTGTCATATTGGAATCTAGGTATCTTTGAGTCTATGACAATCTGGTATTTCTGTCCTACTTAGATTTAGATAATCAATAATGAATTTGATTGGCTAGGTCTTAAGTATATGTAGTTAGTATTGAATTCTAGTTGAATTCTGATGGTAATTTTTGATATTTTTATATGCATTTAATGTTTCACATTTTATTTTATTGTTTTTCCCAATGTGAATTGATCGATTTGATTTGAATTTTGGTAGGATCATCAAAACTGATATGCTGAAATAAACTTATAAGCACCTATTCATTGCCGACATACGCCTGGTAATTATACGTTTCATTATTTTCATTACTACAATGATTATTTTTCCATGTTAAGGTAGTTTAATTTTAGAAATTGTTTACTTTTACATGAATTTTGGGTATTTTATAACTATATGCAAGTTCATCTCCCATAGCTGCAACTATTTGGTAAATAATATGGTCATATCTTTGTTTTCATTCTCTTTCTAACTTATGAAATATTCATGAAGAAAAACAGTAGTACTCATGTACAACAAATACTTTTTGCTCTTTAAAGTTATTCTATGTGCAATCTTTGTTTAACTCAATGATTTATTCAACTTGTAATATTTTGCTTTGGAGTTCTAAGTATGTGCTTAATAAGATCGTTTAATGAACTATTTGATGATTGTTGGTGCATGATTTTTAGTTGAAAACATTTTGCTTATTTTTCTAGCTTTTATTTCTTTTAAGATGTAGCAAGTATATAACTGATAGTGATATCCAATTTTGTAGCAATAACGCATTTACGAATATTATAAATTCAATTTGATATAGTTTAAGGTTTTAAACCTTGAAACGGTATCAACAATTTTTTTTGCTTTGCTGGCATTTGCATCGGCCGTTAAAAGACAACCGAAGCAAAAGACCATCATTTGCTTCGGTCTTTTGGAAATAATCAAAGCAAATAGAAATTGGATAAATGGTTCATGCACATTTACTTTGGTCATTTGGAAACGACTGAAGCAAAAGACTATCATTTGCTCCGGTCGTTTGAAAACGATCGAAGCAAAAGACCCTCATTTACTTTAATATACATGTTCATTTGCTTTGGTCGTTACCAAACTATCGAAGCAAATGATGATCTTTTGCTTTGGTCATTTGGAAACGGACGAAGCAAATGAGCATCATTTGCTGCAGTCCTTCAACCGATGCAATGGAAAATGACCTGTTGCATTGTCTTTATTTGCTTCGGTCGTAGAACTAAAGCAACAAGGGGTAACGATCAAAGCGAATGACCTATTTTGTAGTATTGAGTCAAGGGATAAGGTTACCAACATGCAAACAACCTCTCAAAGTGGTCCACGCACCATACCGCTTCAAATACCAAAACCAGAGTCCAACATCAAAGCAAAGTTATGGATACCAATCCATGCCTATGGATTAGTACCAATCCCTACTTTTGGCCATACACCCCTTCAAATCCAACATAAACAAGCCTAGAAACTGAGTACGACAAGGACCAAAAGTGAAACCAGGCCATCCCAAGGAACAACAAACCAAAATCCATCTAAGTGATGATCAATACCTATCCATCCCTATGGATCGGTACCGATCCGTAGAGCATCACTAGAAAACTCCAAAATCCATCTACTTCCATATGTTGTTGGTTACAACCCCTTCCCAGCCTTAGAATATCGATCGCATGCATTTTACTATTAATCTCCTCGAGCACTTAAAGTCAAGAACTCAATTCCTCCATAGGTCCATCCTATTGGCCTAGAAACAAGCTTCTAGTAGAGCATCCAAGATGGGAAACACAAAGCTAACAACAAGTCGCCACAACATAAAGCATTGAAAATGATCCATAAAGCTATCTTATGAATCGTACCGATCCGTGCCTACGGATCGGTACTGATCCTCCCAATTGCTGACATGACCATATTGTCTCAAGTATAACTGAAGCCAAAATATGGGGAAGGTGTGGGAGATCATGAAGGAGCGTATCTCGATAACCTACAACTATAAATAGGAGACTGTGGCTCATTTTGAGGGATCTTTTTGCTTCCTTGCAACTTTTGCATAACTCTCATGCAACCCTATGTGGATCCCTACTGATCCATAAGAATTGTACTTGTAAACAGCCACCAAATCAGTAACGAAGCTAAGTGGCCGTAGGCAACGATTAGCTGAACCATCATAAAACTTTTGTGTCTTGCTTTTTCTTATTTTTATTCAGTTTCTTCACTCTTTTCTCTACCATGCTCATTTGTGCGCTTGTACCATATTTTTGTTCAAACAAGTAGTCGCTGACCATCGAATGGGATCACATGAGCTATCATATATCCGATCCAATTGAGTCAAGCGATGTGAGCTTTGTTTGATGATTACTACATTTTCTATGTTTTCTATGGTTTTTTGTGGATGTCACATGAAGTAGGTATTGCGGATGTTAGATACCAAACACCCCACACTATACTTTGAGTAGTAGTACATCCATATCATGATAGTTTAGCATATGTTGTTATGTGCTAACTTATTGGGTGCATGGATAGGGCATGTATGATCCTCCATACCATTGCTTTCGATTAACAGTTTTATGGCTTATATCCATTTTGAAACTATAAATCGCTCATACCAGGGTTATGTCTGACCCGAGGTCATTTGCTTTGCTTCTTATTATCTTGGATACTCTTAAATGAGTATGCTAGAGATATCATGTATGAAGTAGTGCATGGAGTAGTGCGGAGAATGAGCAGGTGGCTTGCACTTTCTTATATCTATTTTTGAAGCTATTAGCGCTATTTTTGTTGTTTAGTACTTTGGAGCTATTTCGATTTTCATTTTTCTATTATACATAGTTTTCTATTTGGAGTTTATTATTCAGACGTATAAACTCTGTTGCATTTTATTTTATATAACTATATTGGACCTGATGAACCTTTGATTCTATTTAGTTCATTTAGTTATATTACTATCCCACTTTTTTTATATCTATGTTGGTTATTATGTTTTATCCTATGATCTGTGAGATATATGATAGGTTTTGCTTTGGACCTCTATTACTTCACCCTTGACTACCATGCTATAATGTCTGGGTACTGTAGCACTGCTCTATTTATGTTATTTGGGCACAAGAGGTGTAAAACGATTGTGACATTTGGTATTAGAGGTAGATAGAACGATTAACCTAAGTTGATACTAAGACCCATTGGAGATGGAGTAGGAGATATCACTCTAGAATGGATCGAGCGATATATGAGAGAGCTTACTTATTATATATTTGGTTTTCAAAATAAAACAATGATGTATATATATTAAATTGCATTGCACACACAAGTATTACTTATGTAGTTTTTCTTTATGAGAGACCAATCATTCTTATTACCGATTGTAAGAATAAGCAAGCAAACAAGGAACACATCAAGGAACTCTATCTCAGGAGTTGAAGAAGGAATGGGCTTAGGGGATACATTTAACCCTACTTGCAGACCATGTTCGATAATATAATGAGGAATATGATGAAAAACACTAAAGGAGGTACTCCAACTATAGTGGGTGGTGGTGCTTCAGTGCAAGCACCAAGGCTGATTTTGCCAAGTTGAATAAAGACTTCTCTAAGCTTAGGGTCAAACTGTTTATAGAGATAGAATTGGCTGTTGAGGTGCAGGATTAGCTTAATACCTGCGAGCGTATCTTTGATGATCCTGAATAGAAAGATGCAATGAAGAGGAAGGTGGCATCTAAGCAGCTTCAAAGGAGATCCATGGGCTGGTGTAACGCCTTAGGATTACTAATCCTGAGAAACAGTTCATTTAGGAACAATTCAAGGCTCAATTTGAAGAGAAATTCATTTAGGTTGCTTAGAAGTCGGTTTTGTTCTGGAAATTTATTGACTTGAAATAGGGCGAAATAGCCGTTTTAGCTAATTTCGACATGTCAAAATATGGGATGTCATTCATCAACACTTCCTTGAAGAAGAATGAAAAGTTTATTGTGGGGTTGGAGGAGTATCTCGAAGAGAGGCTAGCAGTCCACATAGATGAAAGCTTTAAGAAATTTGTTGAAAAGTCTTTATGATATGAGATTTTATAAACAAAGTCTAAGACTATTGTTGTTTCAAAGGAACCCGAACCGCAAGTGTTTGAGGATGAAAAAAAGAAAGTGGAACAACAAGAATAAGAAGTAATCCTAGGGCAAAGACAACCAAACGAAAGGCAAGTGGGATCCTATTTGCTATATTGGAGAGATAAGGGTTATTTTGGCAAGAATTGCAAGAATGATAGAAAAAGGTAATGTAAGTGCAATGGTTCGGGCATATCAAGAAGGATTGTCCAACGCATTTGAAGTAGAAGCAGACGGTGAAGGCATATGCTCTTAGTGTTGTTCCAACTTCAGTGGGCGATTCATCGCAAGGATAAGGGAAAGAGTTTCACTATTGAAGGTGTGTTTTCTAATTACGATGTACTCGTTTATGTATTATTGATACTGTGTAGCATCTCACTTCGAGTTAAAATAAAATGAATATGTTAAATTAAATTTTGGGAAATTAACTTGATATTTTGAATTAGAAATTAATTATTTGAATATAAAATTTGGTACTGCGATTTAATTTGAGTTCAAATGTTGAAAATGTATCTGTATATGGATAAATAAAGTTAAAAAGCTATTTTGGATATTTATTGAATCTAATTAAATAAGTTAAATTTTTTGACAGTAGAAGAAGAATAATTTAAAATTCAATTTCGGAATTTGAATTGTGTTTTTAAAATCCAAAATTTGCTTGAAATTTTTTTTTTCCAAAACAAATAATATTTCAAGAATTTAAAATTATTTCAAAAAATAAAAAAAGTATTTTAAATTTTTTTTAAAGCCAAAAGTCGATATTTTGATAAAAGAAAAATTATTTTTAAAAAGAAATAAAATTGTGGAATTTTATATAATGGTTTGAATAATTTATTTTAAAGTAATAAAACACTTTGTTTTGAATTTTGTTTGAACGTTGTTTCGTAAAAATTAAAGAAGTATATTGCTATCTATTTTCCTTTGTTCTTAATACCCTTATATTTTTAATCGTTATCCTTATATAACACCTGAGCTAGTACTTATCATTGATGTACCACCTTTCCCCCTAATAAAAACCCTATTCCCTTCGCTTTGCCTTAAACTCGAAATCCCCAAATCGTACGCAAATTGAAAAAAGGAAACATAACACGATGCGATCCTTAGGCAGGGCGGTGGTAGGAAGAAGATGGCATAGACGCGCATAAATGGAGGGAGGCGAGGTTGCAGATTGGTTATTCATGTGCATGCATCTCAATGTCGCGACTGACAACGAGGGGCAGATGGTGGTTGCACACGCGACTATGGTCGCTGGTGTCAGCTTGCGTGTGTGTGTGACTTACAGGTGGCTGTGATTAGGGAGTAGCCAAGTGTGTTATGGGTTTGGAATGTGGTCGGTACGAAGAGGCAGCAAATAAAAAGTTTTGATTTTGGGTGAGTACAACTACTAATTTTAATTGTAGCGAATTAACTTACTATTTCGATTTCAACTTGCTTAATTAGATTTTTATTTTATTTCTATATTTGAATATCCTCTGCTTTTACATAAGTTTAACGAGTTAACTTTAAATGATTTTAATTTATACAAATTAGTATGTATAAACTATATTTTTATTGAATTTCAGTGAGTATCAGTCTCTCTTTTTAATATTGATCCCTATTTCGAATTCATTCAATCTAAACATATTTAAATTCAATTATGATAAAAATTCAATTCAACTAAATCTAATTTCATACGTGATTGATGATGGCTTAATAACCTTGATTGCTGTTATTAGATGATTGATGATTGAATTGTTTGACTGATGATAGTTTGAAATGGATTAATATTGGTTGAATGATATGCTATGTATGTTGATATTGATTATTTTTTACGATAAAAGAATTAAATTAAAATGAGTGATCAAATTGTTGGTAAGAAAAATAGGGTATGAATATTTAAAGATATTATGGTATTTTAAAAGAATTTTATTTTGAAACATATTTGGATTTATTTTTGGAAGAAGTTGAAATTGATTTACTAAAAAAATGAAGTTGATACATACATACATATATATATTTGGATTTATATTAAATATGAATAGTAATGAATTTGTATTTTTAATTTCAAATCTTTAAATTTTGAGTTTGTTATTTTAGACTTATGTTGATTTTTGAAAATAAGTATAACTATAAAGAATATTTAAGAAATATAAAAACTCAATTTCATTATGGTTTATTTGATTTATTTGAATTTATACAAAGAAAAAGGTTTTATATTGAAATTATTTGAAAAGAATTTTTGATAGATTGTATTACGGGAAAGAAATTTGTATAAAATGATTTTGAATTATATTAACATTAATAGAATTTGAATTTGAGTTTATTATTTTCAAGTAGAAAATAATGGATTTCAACTAAAATTGAATTTAAAATCTCATATGTTTATTTTGATTCTGAAATAGAAAAGCTTTTCATAAAATAAAGATTGATTAATTTTAGAAATAAATTGATTTTGAATTTAAATCATTAATAATGAATGGTTTAAATATATAGGATTTTCTATAAAAGAATTTTAAGAATTATTCAAGATGATATTGAAAATATTTTATAAATGAATGAATATGAAATTCATTTTATATACCAATAAAGGTGTTTTATTTTTGTTTGAATACTAAATAGTATTAAATAGTACCTGCTGAGTTTTAAAAGGGACATAACAGGATTTTATAAGAAGATTAACCAAGTACGTTTATTTATTTTACATTCTGAAAAGCATGAGTATCTATTCTACGAAATATGAGATAAAATTTTAAAGTTAGGTGAATAAAATATTCTTTTGATTTTGATATTAAGTATTGATATTTCACCTATACTATACTAGAATACTCATGACAAAATAAATGCTTGAAAACTTACTTGATTTGAACTTGAATTGATGAATTGAATAATATGATTGAATTGGGCAATTTTAAATAATTGTTTGAATTATAAAAATGCAATAATATAATTTATCATATGTATTTTCACCCTGATACATATAAGAAAGTTTATTGCATCTCATTAATATTGATTTGAGTGGATGAATTATCATGTTTGAATTGAAGTGCTTTGAACGCACTATTGCTTGATATTATAAGATGAACGCGCATGATATTATTTGATCAAAATAGTATATAACATCATTTTGGAAAATAATGATGCTTTGGGAAGCCAAATGTTTTTAAAAGATGAAATTTAACAATTATTGAAAATGATACGAGGTATTGACTACTTAACTGCTAGAATTCATCCTAGCAAGTTGTTGTGTGCAACATGATATGAGATTCTCGCTTTATGATATATGGAAAATCTTATATTTTTGCCCCTACATGACTCTACAAGCAAATAGGGTTGGTTACAGTCGAGAAACTGGCCATAAAACCAGGTAGGAGCTCCCTAGATAGCCATTGTGATGTTTAGTCGTGAAAGACATAACGTAGTATCAGTGCTTAGTTTGAATAATACAGAGACAAAGATATATTTTGGCCTTGAATGAGTGACACTTATGTTGTTTAGCCATTTTTATACGACTCTCACTTGTGAGGTGCGAGTTGTGAATGGTCGAAAGGGTCAATCATCGGGTAGAATATTTATGTACATATATTTGTATTAACAGTTAATTAAGTAAAAGTTATTTATTCAAAAATAAAATAATATTCACACGTATGATGTGAATATTTATGTATGATTTTTGATATATTAAAATAAATTCTATTTAAATGTAATGGATGCTTGCTTGATGTTGGAGATATTGGGGATGTAGTGCCATAGGAGATAACGCTTAAGATGGAATTAAGTAGGTGACTATAGCACATAAAATGCATACATCTTACAAGGCCAAAAGGGCAATGTAACTAAGGGATCATGTGAAGTGCACTTATAACTAGTGTAAGCAATGAGTGAAAAAGACCGCACATGCTTGTCGAGCCAGTTAGTCTATGTTGAAGGTGAATCCAGAAGGGGTTACAACAAGTATTCCTATTGGAAACTCAAAGAAGAAAGAGTTAAGATACAACTCTCCTTCATATTTATAGACCTCGTAAAATATAAAAACACTATTTAGATAGCGGGTGAAAAAGACCATATTATGGTAAACAACGAATACCTACATCTATTATTTGTTTGGATATGCAGTTGAAAAGACCGTACTATGGTAAACAATGAAATCAAACTCCAAAGATCTAAAAACAGTGTACTTGAATTTAAACTAAAAGCAAGTCATATAATATGAATAGATTATGATATCCCAATTGATTAGAGTTGCAGCTGCAAGTCACGATAATTAGAGTCGTGACTCTTGTATTAAAATTATTTTAATGAAATGCGGGCGGAATATTATTTGGTGTGAGTGATGATGTTTGATTGATATGTCATGCCTTTATAACCGACACCGCAATTATATTTTATCATTAAGCACTATTATACTCACAACTAAATTTCTAGGTTTATTATTTGTTTAACAACCTCGGGTCAGTTTGTGGTTTTTTTATAGGTTAATATTATAACTGTATGTACTTTGTGGGTTATTATATGGAGTTGGAGCAGATGATGATGCCGAGTATTTACATTGTTTATAATAATAATGAATTCTATTGTGTTGGTCGATATGATGTAATGAGTAATACCTTATATAAGATATTGCATTAGATATTCAGATATGGTATACAGTTCTTTGTTTTTATTCACTTTGATTCTGTTAGTTGGAATTTTTTTATATTTGCCTCTAATACTGTCTTATTCAATTATAGAACTCTTGTACATTGCTTTGCGTCGAGACAAGGTATGTATTATTTCAGACGTATTCAGGTATTGAAACGTATTTGTATTGACCCAAAGTAGTGTACACGGGAGATCGCTCCTTCCATGCCCATTGATCCGAGTTATTAGACAGTAAATTCCCTCTGATATTTCGGTCACCAGAGCTAGGGCTTTACAACATGTATTATATTCCTTTATATCTAGTGACAGGTAGATAGACTAGAAGTAAAACTAGACCTAGTAGATAGATCTTTGGTAGCGTCGAACCTTATAAGAGGATCGACTAGTTTGAGTATGTTTTATCGTGGTGTAGTCTTGTTGAGTCATGGATGTATGTTTGCTTGCGGTTGTTTTATGGTTGGTTTTATTGGATTTAATTTCATATTGATGCTAGACTGACATTGGGCTACGAAGTCATGGTCGATCATGGGAGGTTGTTGGTGACGATAGGGATAGATGGTGAGCATAGGTTAGAGTTGAACAAACTATCTGACAATAAGGTGATGGTTAACTTTCTATATTTTTTCGAGATCCTACATGATGAGTTGTCATCCATACCCAGTGCTAGGAAGTATTCAGACATATTCAATGAGGTGACCGGATTGCCTCCACGTAAGGAGATAAAATTCCACATCAGTTTGGTGAAGGATTTTAGGCTAGTAGTTATACCATTAAGACGTATAGAGTCCAAAGAGTAGAGGGAACTAGATTTGTAAGTTAATGACTAGTTGAGGAGTTGGTTCATTCGTAAGAGTATATTTGAGTGGGACCACTTGTAGTGTTCATCACTAAGATGGACTCCTCTTTGACACTTTTTGTGTATTAGCATGAGCTAAATCAGATAATGAGAAAGAATAAATATTCACTCCCATGTATTGATGACTCATTTGATAAGCTCCATGGTGCGAAAGTATTTTCTTAATTGAACTTGGGTGATGGGGTTCCATCAACTGAGAGTGACAAAGGATAGTGCGTTGATTACTGCATTCTATATGTCATCCGGATTTTACGCGTGGTTGGTTTTGCTGTTCGAGCTAACCAATCATTGACATATTTCATTGATTTTATAAATCGTGTTTTCATGGATCAACTAAATAATTTTTGTATTTATGTTCATTGATGATGTTCTTGTTTTTACATGGATGGAATAGGAATGAAAAATAAACTCAAGGATTGTGCTAGAGGAGATGAGAAATCACCTATTGAAGGTGAAGTTTTTGAAGTGTCACTACTAGAGGATGGAAATGCGATTCTTAGGTCATGTTGTTTCGGAGCAGGGCATCATGGTGGATCCTACCAAGGTAGTTGAAATCCAGGAATTGGAAAGACCTAAGGATGCTACAGTTGTGAGAAGTTTCCTTGGATTATTGGGTTACTACAAGCGATTATAATGGACTTCTCAAAGGTAGCAACACTACTGATTAGTTATGCGAAGAAGAATCAGACGTTTAATTAGGATGCGAAGTGAGAGCATGTGTTTGTTGGTCTAAAGGAAAGGTTAACGAGTGCGTTAGTGTTGGTCATTCCAAGTGGGATTGAGGTGCTGACGGTACAAATAAATTCACATGGTATTGGATTGGAGGTGTTATTGATGCAGAGAGATAAAGTTGTCGCTGATCCTAGTCAGCAGCCGAAACTGCATGGAAGGGAGTTCCCACCAACAATTCGGAATTAGCAGTAATAGTGTTCGCATTAAAGACACGGAGGCATTACTTGTTGGGGCAAAGGTTTGAATTAGCAGTACAAGTTTATGCTTCGTCAAGTTTATATTGTGAAGTATCAATACTAAAATTATTTGAGTTATTCACTAACCATAAATAGATATTGTGAAGTGTCTAATTTGAATTAGTAAGCAAACTTAAATTAATAACTAGATCTAAGATCCAAATTTAAAGTATATTACATATCCTAAATTTGAATTTGTATTATTATATAAAATTGAATATGCCGAACATAATATATGGTATGACGAATATCTTTCAATAATAATTATTGATATAAATATGGATTTTAAACATTTGACACACACGCACACATATATGTTTATATAAAATATAAATTTCTATAGAGCAATTTTATACATAAACTAAATCTAAAAATATATAAATATGTTTAAATATAAAACTATTTAATTCACAGGTCTTTGATAGGTTTCAAAATTCACAAAAACCCCAGTGGAAAAAAGTATGTAATTTTGGTCCTTATTTTTCGAAAATCATCAAAAAAACATACAGAAAACAAAAAAAACTTCTAAGTTTTAAAACTTATTTCAGTTAATATTTATCTTCGTATTCATGTCAAAAAAATTCAATAAACAAGGATGAAAAGGTAAAAAAAATTACGCACCGTATGTTTTAGGAATACTTGCAGACATGTGTGCAATTTTAGAGAATAATTGAAGACATGTCTGCACTTATTCTGGATAGCATGCCTTAGCAACTAAAAATTGCAGATATGTCCGTAATCTTAAGGAATAAGTGCAGATATTTACGCAAATATCCTGATTGTTAAATCAAAGTGCTATTATTCAGTGAATAATTACATACATGTCTGCAAATATATAGAATAATTGCAGACATGTCTGCAATTATATACATTTTTATTCAACGCAGTTTTTCAGTGAATAATTGCGTACATGTCTGCAATTATATGGAAATAATTCATACATATCTGTAATTATTCAAATGTTTGTCGAATGCAATTATTCAGTGAAAATTGAAGACATATCTGCAATTATACGGAATAATTGCTGATATGTCTGCAATTCTTTTTTTTCTTTCAGAAACATAGTTATAATATTTACAATTTTTTGAAATTTTTTTAAAGCCTGGTGCAAAATAACATGAAAAATACATGCTGCTATAGTAAAATAATTATAGGGACCCGCTTTACAACTTTTTTCTAGGAAGGACGTCGTTTGAATTAACTTTGGTTTTAGGGATGCGCGACTAATATTCACTAAAATATATGGTATGACGAACATCTTTCAATAATAATTATTGATATAAATATGATTTTTAAACATTTCACACACACACATATATATGTTTATATAAAATATGAATTTCGGTAGAGCAATTTTATACATAAACTAAATTTAAAAATATATAAATATGTTTAAATTTAAAATAATTTTTATTGTAATATAAAATACACAAATTTATATAGTATGCATAGTTACAGTTAAACTATTATTATTATGAATTGCTGAAAGAAGTAAATATACATATATAATTTTTATTTTTCATTTTATTCGAATTTGATGTATATGTGAATGAAACTTGATAAAAAAATGTTTTGGATCAAAGAAAAATTATATTTTGCAATAAAAATACATTTATTTATATAATACTATGGTTGAATATACATATATATATATATGTACATTTTTTGTTTATGCATATAAACGTACAAAATAAATTTAATCAACACAATTAATAAATAGCAAAAACATTAAAAATGTATATGGACAGATGATGGCAACTGCATATATACAAGTGGTGATATACTATATATAATCACACTAAATATCATAAAAAAGTTATTAAGGATATGCCTAGAGATTCATTACCTATGATTGACACCCAATCCAGATGGCCTCCTAGATCTCTCAGATCTACACTCTTTGCTGTAAAAAAACGACGTGGTAACATCGAATCTCATTAGTTTTTTTTGAATTAAGCCGAATATAGTTTTGAAACCGAAGGATGAGGGAGGAAGGATTTTCTGCCAAAAATGATAGAGGAGGGTCTAACCCTATAAAGCAAAGTGCTTTAGTTTCCTTTCTATAGGGAGAGGTTATCAAAAGATCTAACGTAAATATCTCCCCTACCAAGTCAAAACCTGTACTTCATCCTTCAAACTTGGCCGCCACTTCCAAACCCTTAAGCAATTATTTAATTTAAATCAGTTTAAATTCTTATTGATATTGTATATTGATATGTACATATATAACTTTTATATATGCACTTAATATGAGCACCTCGGATAGTTCTAGAGGCTAGTTCATTTTTGTAAACACACCCTATGCAATAAAAACAATATCAAGTAATATTTCATAAATATTAACTAATTTATAACTATTATAAATGAATTAAATCAATTGAGGGGTATTTCAAAGATTAAATAGATTCAGTTGTTCGACTCACATATGTGAATTTAACTAGCGATTAACATTCGAACATTTCAAATATTAATGTTCACACGTTAACTTAGCTTGTGGTATGATAGTTTGATTTAATTCATCGCTTACAAAAATCACCGGTAAAATCTAATTTTGCAAATTTATGTGGTGCCTTTTAGTAATGATTGCTTATACCAATTCTCTTCGTCAACACTATACCATTTTAGGACTTATGGAATTTGGTTATGGTCAAAGTTCCAATATTATCCACAGTCAACTCAGTTAGTTTATAAATAAAGTTATTGGGTCAATAATTACATTTATTATTAACCATACTGCTCTGACCAGAGACTTTAACTTTGAGTTGACTACAATTGACCTAATATTAACCCCATATAACCGAGAGATGAATACTCTATTAAATATTATTTCGCTTACAATGCTTCAACTCAGAACCAACTATAGTCATTCAGTGGATGTAATGCCATGATTTAACAATAATCAAAGTGGAGTATCCATGTTGAAGTTCAATAGTAGTATCAAGTCGAGAGAACCATATAATATCGTCACTTTGAGATTTTCTTTTTGACCTTGGTTATTATTAACCGACAGGAAACTCTCAAATGAGTTATTCCTTAATAGTCCAGCAATTATTAGTATGTAACCCTTTGGTGCTACTATTAGCTATGAGTAGTATAGTGTCCAACATTTGGAGAGAGTTACGTACTCCAGTGTCAACAGAATCGATAATTTTCTCAAAACATCTTGATCATGAATGTTTAAAATAACAGGTTATTTAATATTGTGATAATTTTCTCATGATTATAACTCTTTTTAATTATTATCACAACATATCATTTAAGGATTTTCAATTTAATATACATTAAATTAATTACTTAATTAATCAAATCATTATATAACAAGTATATTATAGAAATCAAATACCTTTGTTACGAAAATGATTGGTTATAGAGTTAGACATATGTAAAAAATTACATAATTGCCCACAGGGCATACCCTTAACTCTTTCAATCTCCCACTTGCAGTTGGGATCAATTATGAAATTTTATTCCTCTTCCTCCAGTCAGTTTTTCTCGAGGTTGATTGAGCTAGTTTCTTAATTAGCGGATATGCTATATTATCTTAACTATCTACTTTGTCAATCAACTTTCTCTGAACTTTGATAAACTGCCTTTATTATTTAGAACTTTGGGAGTATGTTTCTCGATTTCCACCAAGCTTTATGTTCTTTCATGATCTGTATCGTCGCATTGTTGTCATGCAATAATGTCATGGAATTCTCAACATTTCAAATCGCTCTAGCTCATAAATCTGTGCAATTTTATACACACACATTAATTTTATTACCATGCTTGTTTAAGGCGATGTACATAGCCTATATGTGGAATTTTCCATAACCCTTGTCTGGAACATATCCAACTTAAAGCATATTAACTAAGATTGAATATGAATTTAGTATTAATACTATTCTCGATATCACTTATGAAGTTCAAGTTCGAATACTCCTTCATAAGGAGTTCATCGTTTCTATAAACAATTCTCTAATGTTTCATAAATAATCGAGAATACGCTTAATTACCATTCAGAGATCTTAATATTTTTCAACGTACTAAGTACATAAGCGAAATGTAATATAGTAGACCATTTAGCTTATGGGATAATTTCTACTGCCAATGCATAAGAAATTCATCTTGCATTATCCATATTAAACATATTAATATGATGTCTATGTATATGCTATAGAACTATATAATCATCCTTTTATACTGATTATAGAAGATGTCGTTTTCAATTCCAATATTGAGAATTAAACAACCAAACTAAAAGGATTTTAACACAAGTACACCATTAATAATCATAAGTTTGTTGTTTACTTATAGTTTTAGAAATATTTAGCACCTTTAATTTTTTTTTATTTGCATACGTTTCTTATGCATTTTGACTGAAATCCCAAATATTTGATAGTTCTATCAAAATACTTGTTCAAATCTAATGCTTATCGAACAATACTTTTGTACCGGTTCTTGGATTATATCTAAAATCCACAAATTCAGTATCGCTCCCACCAACTTCTAGAAACTTTAGTTTTTATGCGCAAATAGTCAATTCTAAATCGTTAATTAGCATTTTTTTCCACATAAATGTTCCAAAACTCAAAACCATATTGGTGATAATTTTACGAGTAATATCCGAATTGATTTAAGCACGTTGAATGATGAATCTATTACGTTAATTTCAAAAATTGAAATTTTACGTTGTTATTTTTATCAACATTGCTTATTATATTCCAAATACATCGGTCTTCTTCTCGAAGACAAATTTATGACCAATGAATCATATCCCTTCAGGTACAACAATCAAAATCATATTTTGATACTGCACTTGGAGTCCATTGTAAATTTGCGCATCATGTCATATAGTAGAAATGGCTTATTGAAATTTGAGTATATTCTATTTTGTTGAAATTGGTAAGAAATTCATAGATTCTCTTTAATCTATGAGAATTCTTATTAGACATTGTAACGACCCAAAATTTTCAAACCAGAAAATTCCAGATAGTTAGGAAGAAAAGAAGAAAGAGATAGAAGAAAAGGAAGATTAGAAACATCAACATCTCACATTCGCAACGGATAAAATATAATATCAGATAATAACAGTTTACAAAAGAATACTATATCTGTCGATTAAATTTTAATACATCAGAGTTATACATATATACAGTCACAAGATATACACAATTACCATGCCTCAGATATACAATAATATAACACAGTGGAAACACTCCATACGTCTTTGACATCCAGCTCGCCTACTGTGCTCCAGAACGTCCTTACCTAGAAAATCTATAGTACTCGATCTGATTCGAGCATTACACCAAAGTAACACCCGGGTCAGGCTGGAAACCAGCGTGAGTAAACCCATATAATATGTAATTCCTAGCTACAACTTTTGCGATTATTAGGGTAACTTGTATTCTTTTCGAGTTCTCATAGTCAACACTTATCACACAATAGTTTCAGGTTAATATTCATATTTTGCAATTTATTCCATTCCAGCCTGTTTGCTTCCACACATCACATTTTTGAGAATTTAGATTGCTAATCGAAAAGGATTCGGGTAATACTGATACCCGACCCAGGTCACTACGAATTTAATATCATTCTAATCCAATTTATTCAAGTGAAATACAATTCACTTTATATACAGGATGCCATTTTTACACAACAATTCATCATAGAAAGGTAACCACCTTATCATCGTCTAACCAATTCCTATCACTGATATTTCATATCTGAAATATCAATAATTCCAACGCATTCAATCTTCTATGAGCAAGATTAATCAACCATAATTAATCATAAACAGTAATTAACCTTTCTGTCATTACTTACCTTAATAAATTAATTCCTTAATTAATTTATTAGTCCTTCAATAAATTACACCGAGTAATTATTTTACTAATTACTTTTGCCAAGTAATTACTCTTGAATTACATCCCATTATGTAATTATTTCTTTAATTTATTACATTCCAAAATTTTCTATCATCCACTTTTACTAAGTAATTACACTTATTTATCTCATTAAGTATGTATACTTAATCCATCATCAAGTGATCTTCTTTAATTAATTTACAAATTTATTAACTTAAGACAAACATTATCTTATTAATATCTTGATTACCCCTAACATTTTAACATAATAATTAACTTTACCAAATTAAATCATTTTAATTAAGTTTGAAATAAAATAATTCTTTAACTTAATAAATCAATTTAAAACTTCTTTTAAATAACTTTAAACATTTATCTAATAACAGTTTAAAAACTATTTTCAATTTAAACCCAAATAACTTGCTTTAAAATCTCATTCCGAATCTAAGTTTAAAATAATTTTAAAATTTACTTAACAAAATTTAAATCAAACAAATTTCAACTTCTCAACCAATTGTCAAGGAAAACAATTATTTTATAAAGTAATTTATATAAGAAGGTTTAAACTAAAATGTATTTTAAAAAATTTCCAAACTTTATTCTAAAATCTTTTAATACTGTGCTCAATACTTGCTTCGAGTTAACCCCAAGATTTACTCGGGTCTAACCCGAGTTATCATCCAATCACCAATTCAGTCTTAGTTTAGTTTAGTTTTAAATTTAATACCCGGATCTAAAGATATCACTCTCGTCTACTCAAGTTTTTACTCAAGTCACTCACCTCAAATACTCGAGCTCACCTTCGAGTCACCTCCCACACCAACTCACTGACACAAACAAGTCACCGTGCACGTACACCTTCGCCAGAGCCACCTCCGGCCATCGATCATCCTTTCGGCACGTCGTCCTTCAACGCTGCAACCACATACCATCATCAAATCACAGATTCCAGCCTTCGATCGAAATCGAACAGTCCAGTCGAACCTGGAAACTAAACGATCGCCAGAAAACTCCTTATCCAAGCTATCTCGACCACCAGAACCGCTACAACCCCGGCCACGCATTCATCATACTTCCCTGCAACCATCGTCAAAACCCGACGCCACTCGATCATTCCTAGGCAATGCAGTTCACCAAAACCCAACATGACCAAAACTAGGTTTAGAAACATCAACGACCTCCCATCGCCATCACCAACCTCTGATCGACATCCTGCTATTTTTCCTTCGGTCTCCGATCATCCTTCTTCCTTCAGACAGAAACATGACCACCCAATCTACTGAGATTCAGAGACAACATCAAAACCCAAAAATCTGGTCAAACCTAACATGCTCTCTCAATCTGCTATTAGAATTTGTGGTTCTAGTTTTAAAAATCATAATTTCATATAAGAATTTAACTTATAAAGCTGAATTTATGTTTTAGGATATTTGAGATTTTACTTTTCTTAAGAAATTACTGTCCTTATGGTTATAGAGAAACATTCAGATCTTATTCTATCTTAATTAAAAAATTTAAACATAATTCCACACTAAACAAACAATTTTTGTTTAAACCTTAAATCCTAACTAATATCAGATCAAGTGGTAAAAGGATTTTACCAAATCTTAATTTTTAACAACAAGAACAGGCAAAACAAATACATAGCAGTAACCATATATGGTATTTGTACAGAAGATTCATCACAATTCAAAATCACAAAGCATATTTATTTCTAGTAATCCATATGCAACAGGTAGTTAACTCTTATGCTTTTTAAAATGTAAAGATACTCTCGTACAAGAAAATTATGTTCAGAGATTAGGGACAAAAATCACTTAAGTTAATGATTTGGGTTTTAAATCAGGTTTTTAAACCTGAAATGGTTTAAACAGAGATATGCAAGCTTGTCCCAGACCTGAACACATATACTATACTAACACCCATTTGTATACATAAGTTATTTTTAAAATACATGCACAACAACATTTAGATCATACTTCAATGATGCATTACATGCCAATTTAATATATAACAGATTTTAAAAGTTTACTCACTTGAGAAAACTTTAAACAGAGAATAGCTTCCTGGTTTTGAAAAGCTATCAGCTGATCTTCCCAGTCTTCTTCTTTGTGTTAATTGAATTGTAACTTGAGTTGTTACTTCAGCTTTTGTTGTAAGATAATTTTTTTCCATTTCTGGAATGCTAAGTTTTATGAACGAAATGAAGCAAAGAGGATTCATAATATAAACAAGTATACAGGCTTTGTATCTTGCTGGCACAACAATGGTCAGAGATGTTTATTTTCTTTGACCAGACTAGATTTTTTTTGTGGTGGCTGAAACGATTTTGAACAATTCGAAATGACCTAAGGTTGTGCTAGCATTAAATGCAAATATCTTTACATGTTTTCACACTTATCCCCTTTCATTTTATATACATATATATTTTTGTCTTATTTCTTTCATAAATACAAGTATTTCAATGGTTGATATAGTTCTAGAATTTATCTCATGTGTTGTGCTGAGATGATATGTATTAAATGCAATGTTGCCCTTCAAGTTAACATATTTATTCCATTTGATATGTGTATGCATATATCTTTGTTCTTATATGTACACAGATATTTTGTATGTAGATATATATTTTTTTTTCCTTTTTTATCTTCTTTCATACACATGTCCCTTGCCTGGTTTTGCTTTTATGTCTAATGTGTTCAATATAAAATCGTTTTAGTTATTTGTATTGATTTCACTTATGTTGCAAATGCACAAACCCACTTATATACTTATTTTTATCATAAATCCCTATTATTTTTTCTATTTCTATTTTAAGCTTAACTATTACACATTTATTTATATTAATATATTTTATACTTATATTTAATATTGATAAGATAAATTTTATTTTAAACATTATTAACTAGATTACATCCATATATACATTAAGATTAAATGTTAATAAGGTAGGCATAAATTTAATTATATAAGATAGATTTTATTGTAAATATTTCTAAAAGACTTTATTTAAATTTTCAAATCAAAATTTCCTTTTCAAAATACATATGTATATAATTAAATGGCAAATATTCCAAAACTCTTATTCATTTTTAAAATAATAAGTTTACTTTTTCTTTAATTGGATTAAATATTTATTAAAATGATGTTGCCAAAATACCGGGTCATCACATTCCTCTCCCCTTTGAATCTTTTCGTCCTCGAAAAGGAACGAAGCCGGATTTATTAAAATGCTTAAAACCAGATAAATTTTCTTTGATCGTTTTTTTTAAAACTACTTTAAAAATCTATATAATATTACTAAAATAGTTTTTATACAAATACTTTTATAACTCGATGTTTCGACAAGTCCATCCTTGTTCTCACAGAAATTGGTCATATGTTGATCAGGCGTAAGACTGAAAATCTATAAGTGCTTGGCAGACCTCTTTTTAACATCCAGTGAAAATACTTGGAAAAATAATTTTATTGAAAATATAGAAAATAGTTTTTGAAATTAAAGGAAATATCTTGGTAAGAATGCTCTGGAAATCATCACCCCCATCCATGGTCGCAGTTACATCCTGGGTCACGTTGCCATCGCAGCAAAAGTCCATGTAACTGTAGGCACTCCGCGCCCCTCGATTACACCATGGAACCCACAACAGATCGCAGTTACATTCCAGGGTTACGTTGTCATCACAACAAAAGTCCATGTAACTGTTGGCTCTCAGCAGCACACACAATTTTCGCTGTCAAAATGAAACTTCTCCACTCCCACATAGGTCGCAGTCTACCGATATAAAATCAAACGCAGACTGTTGGCTCTCAACGGCGCACACGACTTTCGCTATGTTACCATAGGTCGCAATCTACCGATATAAAATCAAACGCAGACTGTTGGCTCTCAGCGGCACACACGACTTTCGCTATGGTATACTATACTCATAATCCTTAGGAACTAGTTTTGTTCGGACTCCTCACAGGATCAACTTTAGAACCCCCCTTGGGGCTCAAGGCAGGGTGGCATTCCTGAGAAGTTCATTTCAAGGGAGCGCCTTTTTCCCTAGAGCCATCATCAAAACACTTTATACTATACACATATAGTATCTTTCAAATCATACACCTAGTATGATCTCATACAAGGCTCCTTTACACAAATCGATTATCCCAAAATCGATAATTCTCAAACTAGGCTTTCCAAATTTCAAGATTGATTTTACCCAAAAATCAAAAGCCTTTCCAAATCCAAAGGTTCCCAAAACCTTTTCCAAAATTCTCATAAGATCCTTTATATATATAGATATATATAAGTTTTTTTTTAAAAAAAACTTTGGATCATTGCAAATTTGTATAAAACCCCTTTTATACTTCAAACATCTTCAAAATCCTTTTCTTCCAGCAACAGATTCGACAAGGGAAGATTTATCTTGTATAACAAAGATATATAACTTTGTTTATTCAAAATCAAATATTCAGATTTGATTACTCTCTTCAATATCAATCCCATTCAAATCCGTACGATGTACATATATTATCCGTACGCTATACCAATCTGATCGCTCACTCGATCACAAAATTTCACTTCCGAACTAGTATCGTACACCCGACTTCCTTGTGCGGACACAGATCTGGTTTCTTGATCAGAAACCGTCATTCTTCTTGCATAGCCATAACTATGATAGAGAATATCCAGAACCAATCAACAATCCATATCCAGGTTCGTCGTCGAAAATCGAGTGAAAAATCCCACTCGGATTGATATAACTATCTCGAAATTCTGTGCTCGAATCTGGATCAAATCATTATGCGAATAGAATAATAAACGTACATCCTACGTATTTAACTTCATTGATTATTAGCCAAATCAATTTCCTTTCTATTCATCCCCTCTTTGAACTTTATTCACTTAATCACATTTGCCTTAATTCCCATTTGGATTATCACTTCAATTCGTATCTCAGTTGGGTATTTAATCAATAACGGTTTGAACTCCGACCAGTTTATATTTAGAAAATAGCTTGAAAATTTTAAAAATAGATAAGCAGTTGAAAAATAATTATTAGTTTACAAAATAGCTGTAAAATAGTTAACTAATTGTAAAATAGTTGGAAAATAGCTAAATGGTTTCAAATTTTTTAGATAATTGCAAAAACAGTTGTAAAATAGTAACTAATTTGTAAAATAGTTGAAAAATTGTAATTAGTTTAGAAAATAGTTAAAAATGGTTAAATAGCTCCAAAAATAATTGTAAAACAAGTATAAAATAATTTGGCTTTAAGAAAGAAAGGTTGTATATATTTAATAGCTTGTAAAAATAAGTTTATATCAAAACAATTTATATTGAAAATAGTCCAAAGTCAAAACTGTTCGCTTTCCCATCAATTCAATTTAAATTTCCACTCCCATTTAAATTGACCCAATTCCAATTTAAATAACTCCAATTTCCATTGGATTTGATTTATTCCCCATTCAAATTGAAATAAATTCTCAATTTCTTTCCCAATCCAAATCAAATTCCATTTGATTTTAATCCTGTTCAACTTTAATTATAATTTCAAATTATTCCAATCAATTTGGACTAATATTAATTGAACCCACTTTAATTTCAAATCATCCCAATTTAATCCAATTCAAATTTCCATTTAATTTTTTTTATTTTTTTATTTAAGCTTATACATCTTCAATCACAAATCCAATCAATCTAAATCAGATTCAATTTGAACAAATTCAATTTCAATCTCAATTTTAAACCATCTCGAATTTATATAAATTCGAGTTAAATTCTCAAAGGTTGGTTTAACTTTTTAAACCAAATTAACCTTTATTTTTACATCAATATCCCAAATCTTTAAACAATTAAATTTTGAGTCAAATTCTCAAAATTCCATTTTAATTTGTATTTACTTAACTTTTTCAAAAGTTCAAATAAGATTTCAAAACAATTTTATCTTAAAAATTTAATTTATTACTCAATTTTTTTTATCTTCCAGTTTGAAACCAGTTCTTTTAAACAATTTTTTAAAAAAAAGTTCAAATGCAATTATTCAAATTTTCAATTCAAAGTAATTCCATATCCTTAATTTCAAATTAAATTTTCAATTTCCCTTTTATCTCGACAATGGATATATTGTCACACTTAATTCCTCATTCATCGAAACAAATCCAGTTTGCAATTTAAAGATTTTTAATAACAATAGGATGATATTATCCAATTTATTTTAAAACGTCCATCCATTTCATTTTCTAGATCTCAAACCCGTTTTGAGATCACACAAATTCTCAATTCAAATTGACCATTTAACTTTCCAAGTTAAATTCCAATTTCATCTTGAAATTTCCAATTCAGGTTGCTTGTTCTACACTTATTTAACCTTCTTAAAGTTAAATTTTAATTTACTTAATCTAGTCAACTCTACTCAAATTCGAATTCCCACTTTCATTTTCAAAATTCTTTCCCTCTTATAAGTTCAAAACTTATATCACTTTGGATTTTTACATCACACTTCAGGGAAAATCAAAACTCAACACCTTAGAGTTTATTTCAAATTATCTTTGATATCATGTATATCCATACATATATACATATTTATTTCTTGGCCCTTCCAGCTATGTTTTAAAATTTTAAACCACCTCTGGTTTAAATTCAAATCAAATTTTCAAACAACCCATTGTTTGCAACAAGTCTCTTTCATTCAAATAATACTTATGTATTATTTCTTTTAGCACTTTGAAACAAGTTACAAATTTCTGGACCTAGATTTAAAATTCCACAATTTAGGTAGTTTCAATTTCAATTTATAAGTCATATTTTACCTAAATGTTTACTTCTTTAAAACATTTCATTTTGCTTACTCATTAATACACATCTTATTATTAAACACACAACAATCATTTTTGATAATAACCAAGATTATCATATCTAAAACCATCCATTATCATCTTATTCTGAAATACTTCTCCAATTCAAGATTCAAATTTTAGTTTAAATTCATTTCAAACTTATCTTAATTTAATTTATTTTGGTTGTATTTTGTTTTTACTTAATTTAATTCCAATTCAAGATTTCAATTTGGTTGTATTATATTACTTCTTAATTTTAATTTCAATAATTTAACAACCAATCACCTTAATATTTATGAGAAGGAAATATTGATTTATATATCAAAATATATTTTTATATAAAATCATTTAAAATCTTTATATAAGAAAATAACAAGTACGCTCTCATATATATATATACACACCCATCTAATTCTATAGTACTTCTGGCTCTATTTAATGAGTAATCCCCACCAGAGCTAAGGTTCTCGCTTAACCTTTCAGCTCTGATACCAACTGTAACGACCCGAAATTTTGGAACCAGAAAATTCCAGATAGTTAGGAAGAAAAGAAGAAAGATATAGAAGAAAAAGAAGATTAGAAACATCAACATCTCACATTCGCAGCGGATAAAATATAATATCAGATAATAACAGTTTACAAAAGAATACTATATCTATCGATTACATTTTAATACATCAGAGTTACACATATATACAGTCACAAGATATACACAATTACCATGCCTCAGATATACAATAATATAACACAGTGGAAACACTCCATACATTTTTGCCATCCAGCTCGCCTACTGAGCTGCAGAACGTCCTTACCTAAAAAATTTGTAATACTCTGTCTGACCCGAGCATTAAACCAAAGTAACACCCGGGTCAGGCTGGAAACAGCGTGAGTAAACCCATATAATATGTAATTCCTAGCTATAACATATGCGAATATTAGGGTAACTCGTATTCTTTTTGAGTTCTGATAGTCAACACTTATCACACGACAGTTTCATGTTAATATTCATATTTTGCAATTTATTCCATTCCAGCCTGTTTGCTTCCACACATCACATTTATGAGAATTTATATTGCTAATCGAAATGGTTTCGGGTAATACTGATACCCGACCCAGGTCACTACGAATTCAATATCATTCTAATCCAATTTATTCAAGTGAAATACAATTCACTTTATATACAGGATGTCACTTTTACACAACAATTCATCATAGAAAGTTAACCACCTTATCACCGTCCAACCAATTCCTATCACTGATATTTCATATCTGAAATATCAATAATTCCAAAGCATTCAATCTTCTATGAGCAAGATTAATCAACCATAATTAATCATAAACAGTAATTAACCTTTCTGTCATTACTTACCTTAATAAATTAGTTCCTTAATTAATTTATTAGTCCTTCAATAAATTACACCGAGTAATTATTTTAGTAATTACTTCTGCTAAGTAATTACCCTTGAATTACATCCCATTATGTAATTATTTCTTTAATTTATTACATTCCAAAATTTTCTATCATCCACTTTTACTATGTAATTACACTTATTTATCTCATTAAGTATGTATACTTAATCCATCATCAAGTGATCTTCTTTAATTAATTTACAAATTTATCAACTTAAAACAAACATTATCTTATTAATATCTTGATTACCCCTAACATTTTAGCATAATAATTAACTTTACCAAATTAAATCATTTTAATTAAGTTTGAAATAAAATAATTATTTAACTTAATAAATCAATTTAAAACTTCTTTTAAATAACTTTAAACATTATCCAATAATAGTTTAAAAACTATTTTCAATTTAAACCCAAATAACTTGCTTTAAAATCTCATTTCGAATCTAAGTTTAAAATAATTTTAAATTTTACTTAACAAAATTTGAATCAAAAAAATTTCAAATTCTCAACCAATGGTCAAGGAAAACAATTATTTTATAAAGTAATTTATATAAGAAGGTTTAAACTAAAATGTATTTTAAAAAATTTCCAAACTTTGTTCTAAAATCTTTTAATACTCTGCTCAAGACTTGCTTCGGGTCAACCCCAAGATTTACTCGGGTCTAACCCGAGTTATCATCCATTCACCAATTCAGTTTTAGTTTAGTTTAGTTTTAAATTTAAAACCCGGATCTAAAAATATCACTCTCGTCTACTCGAGTTTTTACTCGAGTCACTCACCCTAAATACTCGAGCTCACCTTCGAGTCACCTCCCACACCAACTCACTGACACAAACAAGTCACCGTGCACGTACACCTTCGCTAGAGCCACCTCCGGCCATCGATCATCCTTCTGGCACGTCGACCTTCGACGCTGCAACTACATCCCATCATCAAATCACATATTCTAGCCTTCGATCGAAATCGAACAGTCCAGTCGAACCTGGAAACTAAACGATTGCCAGAAAACTCCTCGTCCAAGCTATCTCGACCACAAGAACCGCTACAACCCCGACCACACATTCATCATACTTTCCTGCAACCATCGTCAAAACCCGACGCCACTCGATCATTCCTAGGCAATGCAGTTCACCAAAACCCAACATGACCAAAACTAGGTTTAGAAACATCAACGACCACCCATCGCCATCACCAACCTCTAATCGACATCCTGCTATTTTTCCTTCAATCTCTGATCATCCTTCTTCCTTCAGACAGAAACACGAACACTCAATCTACTGAGATCCAGAGACAACCTCAAAACCTAAAAATCTGGTCAAACCTAACATGCTCTCTTAATCTGCTACTAGAATTTGTGATTCTTGTTTTAAAAATCATAATTTCATATAAGAATTCAAGTTATAAACCTAAATTTATGTTTTAGGATATTTGAGATTTTACTTTTCTTAAGAAATTATTGTCCTTATGGTTATAGAGAAACATTCAGATCTTATTCTATCTTAATTAAAAAATTTAAACATAAATCCACACTAAACAAACAATTTTTGTTTAAATCTTAAATCCTAACTAATATCAGATCAAGTGGTAAAAGGATTTTACCAAAATCTTAATTTTTAAAAACAAGAACAGGAAAAACAGATACATAGCAGTAACCATATATGGTATTTGTACAGAAGATTCATCACAATTCAAAATCACAAAGCATATTTATTTCTAGTAATCCATATGCAACAGGTAGTTAACTCTTATGCTTTTGAAAATGTGAAGTTACTCTCATACGAGCAAATGATGTTAAGAGATTAGGGACAAAAATCACAAAAGTGAATGATTTGGGTTTTAAATCAGGTTTTCAAACCTGAAATGGTTTAAACAGAGATATGCAAGCTTGTCCCAGACCTGAACACATATATTATACTAACACCCATTTGTATACACAAATTATTTTTAAAATACATGCACAACAACATTTAGATCATACTTCAATGATGCATCACGTACCAATTTAATATATAACAGATTTTAAAAGTTTACTCACTTGAGAAAACTTTAAACAGAGAATAACTTCCTGGTTTTGAAAAGCTATCAGCTGATCTTCCCAGTCTTCTTGTTTGTGTTAATTGAATTGTAACTTGAGTTGTTACTTCAGCTTTTGTTGTAAGATAAATTTTTTTCATTTCTTGAATGCTAAGTTTTATGAACGAAATGAAGCAAAGAGGATTCATAATATAAACAAGTATACAGGCTTTGTATCTTGCTGGTACAACAATGGTCAGAGATGTTTATTTTCTTTGACCAGACTAGATTTTTTTGTGGTGGCTGAAATGATTTTGAACAATTCGAAATGGCCTAAGGTTGTGCTAGCATTAAATGCAAATGTCTTTACATGTTTTCACACTTATCCCCTTTCATTTTATATACATTGTAACGTACGCGGATTTTCGTTGCCGAAAAACCGAATAGTTATGGATTTTTAAAAAGAATTTAAGAAAAGAAAAGAGAAGAAGAGAGAAGATAGAAAATAGAGAGAAAAGAAAATAGAAAAGAGAACAGAAAATTTTAAAATAGAAGAAAATAGAATATAGAGGAAAAAGAAAAACAGAAGAAAATAGGACGGAACAGAAAACAACAGAACAACAGAATCTCACAATTCGCAGCGGAACAACATATAATAGATAAATGAATAATCTTTAAACAAAGAACTATCAGTTATTACATATTATACATTTCATTACATCATATCATATCATCAGAGTATACAACATCAAACAAACAGTGCAGCGGAAAAAGAAATACTATATAGTAATACGCCATGCCATCCAGCTTGCCTCCAGCAATTCCTGAATATCCAGAATATCCTGATAAACCTAACTCTTGACTGCCCGTGTGGAAAATTGGTGGGCACCCAGAGTTTAGGAAGGAAAACAATAAACTCCAAGTCAGTCATGTGACTGGTGCGAGAACTCAAAACAGTTTATTTATCTTTAAAATCAAAATAGAGGAATATTTTTAAATTCAATTCGCAATGCTTTTAAAAATGAGACTACCATAAGGCCTCCCGCACACACACACAATGCAAACGCAGAATCGGAGGAGATTTCTCCTTATGATAGGCAAAGATGCTTGATACGCATTTAAAAATAACATTTGATATTCTTACTAGTGCATAGTGTAGAGAAAAATCATTTCGAAAGTAGAATATAAATCTTAGCCAACATACGACCATTATCGTATGCCTACTATAGCTAACTATGTTCAATAGCAGGTTACCGCCACATTCCATAGCAGGTTATACAACTAAAACCGTACAAGTCTCGTATTGTTTCTTTGGATTTCCAACGAATGATCAGGCCAAGGAACTTCCCATTGCCACATGAGAATGCCTCTGGATGGACATCCCCGAGAACCAAACCGGATCTCTACCAACACAAGGCCGGGTTACCCCTAACTGAGTAACAACTGACCGAATATGCCATCCCCCGGTCCTTTGGGACCTTTATCACCGAGCGCTCGTAATCAATTCACACAATCATAACAAAGTGTTTTCAACATGAGTAAGTATCTGGGCTCCATACCATGATACCACCCTTTTCCAGAAGGAAATGGACACATCCTAAAGGGTGCTACCCCTCATAACCTTGCTGCTTCTTTCCTGTTTTGACCATTCACGGGGTGTGAGGCTCGACGAAGTCACGTCCACAAAAACATACTTTATACAAAAGCCATGCTTTGGGTCAACAAATGATCAACACAATGATCACAAGGATAGACGATCAAATAAACGATCCTATCACAAATAATCAACACAATGATCATTTCAGCATCACTCAGCATATCACATTACCAAATTGGGAATATATCGCTGATAACTTTCAACTACATAACCGCTGAGCTCGTACGTCTCAGAGAAGGGTGTTAAGCTAAAAGAATAAATTCTCCGCCACCAACAGAAATATATTTGAAAGAAATCGGCTTTATATCTCAACTTGTAATGTCAGACATACAATCCATACAAGTCTGTTCCGGGCTCGAACAAAACCGAAGGCACTTCTTACGAAGCCCTTGCAATCCGGGTATTCACAATCCCGATCGAATTTCCCATCACTTAAGGAATCTCTATACCAGGAGCTACCCAGTGCAGAGACAATCGATAGGTCATCCTATCGCTTTCGCAAATACTCGGTCTTCAACACCGATCTTCAATGCAATTCACAACGACGTATCACATATTCGGAATGGGTTATACGACCCCATAGTCCTTTCCCGGTTAACCCGAATAGTGAGCGCTTATTCAAAAATAAGTGTAGCATTCACATTCAAACAAATCACATCAAATACCCATTCAAAGGGAAATATTGATAGTCGGTTATTGAACTATCACTGGATATGCACACATCACCAGATTCCAAATAATTTTCCAAATTATTTATTTTCCAAAAATATCTTCACTAGATATTAAATTTCAATACCTCAAAAATAAATCAACATTTATTTTTAAACAAATTCTTCTTTTCATTTATAAATTCCATAATGAATTTATATTTCAAAATATTCATGAATATACGATTTCAATTATCCATTTTCAATTTATCTTCAAAAAGATAAATTCTAATTATTCACTTCATATTGGAAAACAATTCCATACTTATTAAAAATAAGTAATTCACAAATCTTTTTATTTTCAACACTTAGAAAATATTCAATATACTTAAATCGAATTAAGTATATATTTCATTCTTTAAGGAAATCATTTACTTAAACATATTTATTTGGGCCAAAAACGAATGTTGCGTAAAACATCGTTACAACGTCCCAAAATCACTAGTATAGGGATTCGAAATTAAAATAGATATATAAATCCCAATACTATACAAAACATTTCCTTTCGGAAATCATTTACTATAACAACAGTGTTATAGTCCATCATCTCCTTTTATTTCTCGAAACGTCTATTTCAACAATAAATGTTGAAATCTATGGTTTCGAATCTCAACACATTTTAAAACATCGTTAGATCGTTTTAATTCAATTTCAAATATCACATTCAAAACATTTCCTTTAACATCTTATTCACTATTCAAAAACGTGAATATACTTCATTAACAATTTCATCCTTTTATTCATTTTATTTCAAAGGATTATTCACAGTTCAAAAACGTGAATATAATTCCATTAATAGGTTTCAACAATTTTCTTATCAAAATAAGTCATTTACGAATTTATAAAACAACGTTTATAAATTCCATTTCTATTTATTTATAAAAGCTTCCTTTTTATAAATTCTTTTATTAACCTATTCCAGTTTATAACTCAATTATAAACTAACCGTTCATATTATAAGTTAAATACTTATAAAACGATTATTTTACAAAATCGTTCTTTTTAACTTCCCAAATTATAAATTTTATAACTTATAAGATTGTTTATTTATCCAAAATTCGTTCTTTCAATAACTTTATAAATTTTGGAAACCTACTGTTTATAAAATTTCATTTATAACTTCACTGTTTAAAATTCTATAAATTCCATTCATTTACAAAATTCATTTACACTTCATTCAAACACTTATAAAAACTCGTTTTATAATGTCCATATTCCAATTTATAAATATCCATTTATAAATATCTTAATATAATTCAATTTATATTATCCTTTTAAAACTTCTTTAATCTCCTTTATTATTTCACCATTTTTGATTCATAAAATAATTAAATTTCATAAATCCTATATTTAAACTTTTCACAATAATTCTAAAATATCTCGATTTAACTATTTTATAAAATCAATAGCATCATATTCTCAAAAATCAGTTTTTAACTGTATTTCACAAAAATCATAATTTTTATAACATTAAAAATTATAACGTTTATTTATTTAAAATGGATCAATTCCAAAATTATTTTATATTTTCAAAAATCACTTTATAATCATTTTAAAATCCCAAAATCTGGGTCCAATGATGCTACACACCAAATAGTCAATCACGACAACAACGATATCATATATCAATATGATAATCCATCAAATATCAAAATATCTGAAAATCAAATAAATACTGTTGAGGAATCCAGTTGGATCCCTCCAACCTGTTTTCCTGCATCCAAAAACATTAGCACAATACCAATTTCGCTCCAGTACGAAATTATCGCGGTACATGTTCTTATTAAATATTATCCGCTTAATAACGGCGTAATAGGGTCTCATCCGCTAAACAAAAAATGCGGGAAATCAATAACTCCAATATATACATATGCCAATATATATATATTGCTATTATATATAATACCAATTTCACTGTTTATGAAATATTCGCGGTATATGTTCTTAATAAATAACATCCGCTTACTAACGGCGTATAATGTCTATTTTAACAATCAATAGATATTAATCATCATTCACACATGCATTCAAATATTTTAAATCTAACTATTTAAAATAAAATCGAAACCTATTCGATTGAGTGAGAAGTTCTCACCTTGATTTTAAATTCCGTTTTAGCGATTTATTTCGAATAAAATTAAACGGACTTTTAATTTTACCCAAAATTCTCACTAACTCCAAACGACTCCAAACCAACTCCATCGCGTAGTGCTCGTCCATACGATTCCAACGCAACTGAGTTTGCATTTTTTCGACCTCGTATGAAAAAGTTATTAATATTTGAAGTTTACACGATTTATATTTATAAACTAATTACAACATTTCATAATTAATTTCCAACCTATCATTAATCATGGCCCTTGGATCTAAGGCAAACTACATCAGGCCGCACCCTCCCCTCTTCTCCCCCACGTTCACTCCATCAGGTTTCATAACGCAAGCTCAACCCATAGCTTCTCCATTAGGGTTAAATAATACTACCACCACACTCATCAATAACTCGATCAAGACGTTGCAAATCAAAGGCCATCACCAACATCATCATCGGCCTGAAGCACATGGAGCTCGGCCCTTGCTTGGCCCTCGAAATGCGTGCGTGAGCTGTAGGTGACGGCCCCCTCTTGTTCCCTCTCCGTTGCACCATTTCCGATCATCACCGTATGGAATCGAAGCTCTCGTCGTGCTCTACGACTTCCGTGTTGAACACTTCGCGTAATTCTTTACGGATTGAGAGAGATTGATGAAGAAATGAGATTGAATTCTGGCCTTTGAATGTTAACTGGCGGCTGTGCAGTTTTGATTAGGGTTTTGTGTATTTTTTTTTATCAATTTATGAAGAGGTGGGTCTATTTATAGGGAACCGATCGACACTATTCACCCGGAAATTCCGAACTCCGATTTAGGCGCCGAAACTGACGTACCTAGGGTTTATCCTGCGTTCCGGACACAATGGAACAGGTTTCGGAAGCTAATTCGGAAGTATGTGCGAGTTATGGCTGTAAACGCTCAATTTGAATTAAACCGATTTAAGCGATTTTCTAGGCGTTTTAATTTGTACAGGACAAACGGTAAATCCAATTGACTTGAAATTTGAAACCTTACAATAATATCACATTACGGATCCGATGAAACTGGTTTCGTCGAAATCCGAGACTTTTTGAAAAATGGCTATTTTCACTCGTCAAATTTAAATTAAAAATAAATCGATGCGTTTCGAGCTGCCACGATCAAACGATAGCTCCGATTGACACGAAAATTGAAATCCGGTAATAACTAACTATTACGGATCCAATGGAACTGGTTTCGTTCAATTCTGAGACTGTTCAAAAATTGACTATTTTCACTAGTCGATTTAAATATTAAAATATTCAATTTTCACAAATTAACTTTAAATTCAATTTTAAAAGTTCTAAAATATCGTTCTAACTTCCATATGATAAAATAAAATTTTACAAATCATTTTCAATCATATTTAACTCAATTTTCCATTATTCCCATAATTTAACGTATTAAATTATCGATTTAATAATCCAATTAAATCCAATAATTCAAATAAAAATTTATTCGACTTATAAATTCACTTATTAATATTTAAAATAAATTAAATATTCAAATTTTAATTATTAAAAATCCTGGGTCGTTACAATCTTCCCCACTTAAAAGAATTTCGTCCTCGAAATTAACTAGTAAGAAAAGTTATAGAATTTATTAATCTTCCATAATTCATAGTTAAACTTTTTATAATAACTTACTAAGTTTTCCAAATCATACTTAGTTATCTTTTCAAAAACAACTACTATTGTTTAACTTTCAATTCCAAATCAAAGTTAAAGTTTTCAAAAAATTTCCAAATTTCTTAAATTTTTTCTAACGCCTTAAATTTTCGGAAAAATTCGCCATAGTCTCCTTTGCGCGGCTCGATCCGAAAAAAAATGACAGTATATATATCACAAATATACATCTCATCAAGTAATGAGGCATCCCGAAGGGAAAAAAGTGTAAAAGTACTGTATTTAATCCGAGATATGTACCTTATATTTTATTAGCGAGCATATACGGCTAATATAGCGCTAAAGCGAGCTCCAAATGCGAAGCAAACGCGATCCGCACCTACTAATCACTCAACAAACAACATGAGAACATGCATATATGGAAATAGTATCAATATACACATATATCTCCATAACAGCTATATATGCTAACATAGCAAATGTAGTAAAAGCAACAAATGCAATATATTCAACCAACTATTATTCATCTAACATCCATAACCAATAAATATTCATTCATATTCTCATTAATATTTAATGAAATGGTTTTCAATTCAAATCACATTTGATTTATCAACATTGGATTTTATCAACATTCATTCTTATTCAATTTTAATTAGTTTGCATTCACTAATTAAATCCAATTCACGTTCAATTCTATTCAAATTTATTTACTTTATATTTGAATTCAATTACATAGCTTTCAATTTCATTAATTCACTTTCATTAATACTTAATGAATTATATAAAATCAACTAACAACCATATAACAACAAAATCACTTTGCATATATTCATTCAATTTGGTTTTAACACCATCACTTTCAATTGGTTCAATTAAATTGATTTTTATTCAACTATTCAACTTTCTAATAACATTAGATTTTAATGAATTAACACTTTCATTCATTATTCCATATCCAATTTAATTCATATTTAATTGATTAATCATTCAATCCATTCATTCAATTCAATTACCAAAGTTGAATTTCATTTACATAACTTAAGTTCACATTTATCACTTCACTTTACTAATTTACTTTGATACTAATATCAACTTCATTCAACATAATTTAAGTTATATTTCCATTTCTAAAGTAAATTTCCATTTAACTTTAAATTCATTTTCATTTACAACTCATATTCATAAATATATTCATATAGTTTCACTTCTTATATATATAAGTTTATTTCACAATTGTAAATCACTTTAATTATAATTCAATTCTTATAATTCTTTTGCTTATACAATTCTTCTTTTATTTAGATTATTCAAACAACTAAACAATCAACTTATATACTTTAATAATTCTGACAAATCATTTCTTTATATATAAAATATAATCAAGGTAAAATTATTTCATTTACCCAATTTTAAAACAATATTATGTCGAATTGTTCTATTCAAGTGTTTAGAAACCCCTTCGGCATAGTCTTGCGGACCACGCTGACGAAAGTTCATATGCCACTTAATAAACCAATCATCACAATATAAAACAATTATATATTCACTAACAAATACGCTCTCATAGCTATTATTACACTCAAACTCATTCTAGAGTATTGCTGACTCTATCTCTAACGAGTAATACCCAACAGAACCATTGTTGTCGCTTAACCATAAGCTCTGATACCAAATGTAACGTACGCGGATTTTCGTTGCCGAAAAACCGAATAGTTATGGATTTTTAAAAAGAATTTAAGAAAAGAAAAGAGAAGAAGAGAGAAGATAGAAAATAGAGAGAAAAGAAAATAGAAAAGAGAACAGAAAATTTTAAAATAGAAGAAAATAGAATATAGAGGAAAAAGAAAAACAGAAGAAAATAGGACGGAACAGAAAACAACAGAACAACAGAATCTCACAATTCGCAGCGGAACAACATATAATAGATAAATGAATAATCTTTAAACAAAGAACTATCAGTTATTACATATTATACATTTCATTACATCATATCATATCATCAGAGTATACAACATCAAACAAACAGTGCAGCGGAAAAAGAAATACTATATAGTAATACGCCATGCCATCCAGCTTGCCTCCAGCAATTCCTGAATATCCAGAATATCCTGATAAACCTAACTCTTGACTGCCCGTGTGGAAAATTGGTGGGCACCCAGAGTTTAGGAAGGAAAACAATAAACTCCAAGTCAGTCATGTGACTGGTGCGAGAACTCAAAACAGTTTATTTATCTTTAAAATCAAAATAGAGGAATAATTTAAATTCAATTCGCAATGCTTTTAAAAATGAGACTACCATAAGGCCTCCCGCACACACGCACAATGCAAACGCAGAATCGGAGGAGATTTCTCCTTATGATAGGCAAAGATGCTTGATACGCATTTAAAAATAACATTTGATATTCTTACTAGTGCATAGTGTAGAGAAAAATCATTTCGAAAGTAGAATATAAATCTTAGCCAACATACGACCATTATCGTATGCCTACTATAGCTAACTATGTTCAATAGCAGGTTACCGCCACATTCCATAGCAGGTTATACAACTAAAACCGTACAAGTCTCGTATTGTTTCTTTGGATTTCCAACGAATGATCAGGCCAAGGAACTTCCCATTGCCACATGAGAATGCCTCTGGATGGACATCCCCGAGAACCAAACCGGATCTCTACCAACACAAGGCCGGGTTACCCCTAACTGAGTAACAACTGACCGAATATGCCATCCCCCGGTCCTTTGGGACCTTTATCACCGAGCGCTCGTAATCAATTCACACAATCATAACAAAGTGTTTTCAACATGAGTAAGTATCTGGGCTCCATACCATGATACCACCCTTTTCCAGAAGGAAATGGACACATCCTAAAGGGTGCTACCCCTCATAACCTTGCTGCTTCTTTCCTGTTTTGACCATTCACGGGGTGTGAGGCTCGACGAAGTCACGTCCACAAAAACATACTTTATACAAAAGCCATGCTTTGGGTCAACAAATGATCAACACAATGATCACAAGGATAGACGATCAAATAAACGATCCTATCACAAATAATCAACACAATGATCATTTCAGCATCACTCAGCATATCACATTACCAAATTGGGAATATATCGCTGATAACTTTCAACTACATAACCTCTGAGCTCGTACGTCTCAGAGAAGGGTGTTAAGCTAAAAGAATAAATTCTCCGCCACCAACAGAAATATATTTGAAAGAAATCGGCTTTATATCTCAACTTGTAATGTCAGACATACAATCCATACAAGTCTGTTCCGGGCTCGAACAAAACCGAAGGCACTTCTTACGAAGCCCTTGCAATCCGGGTATTCACAATCCCGATCGAATTTCCCATCACTTAAGGAATCTCTATACCAGGAGCTACCCAGTGCAGAGACAATCGATAGGTCATCCTATCGCTTTCGCAAATACTCGGTCTTCAACACCGATCTTCAATGCAATTCACAACGACGTATCACATATTCGGAATGGGTTATACGACCCCATGGTCCTTTCCCGGTTAACCCGAATAGTGAGCGCTTATTCAAAAATAAGTGTAGCATTCACATTCAAACAAATCACATCAAATACCCATTCAAAGGGAAATATTGATAGTCGGTTATTGAACTATCACTGGATATGCACACATCACCAGATTCCAAATAATTTTCCAAATTATTTATTTTCCAAAAATATCTTCACTAGATATTAAATTTCAATACCTCAAAAATAAATCAACATTTATTTTTAAACAAATTCTTCTTTTCATTTATAAATTCCATAATGAATTTATATTTCAAAATATTCATGAATATACGATTTCAATTATCCATTTTCAATTTATCTTCAAAAAGATAAATTCTAATTATTCACTTCATATTGGAAAACAATTCCATACTTATTAAAAATAAGTAATTCACAAATCTTTTTATTTTCAACACTTAGAAAATATTCAATATACTTAAATCGAATTAAGTATATATTTCATTCTTTAAGGAAATCATTTACTTAAACATATTTATTTGGGCCAAAAACGAATGTTGCGTAAAACATCGTTACAACGTCCCAAAATCACTAGTATAGGGATTCGAAATTAAAATAGATATATAAATCCCAATACTATACAAAACATTTCCTTTCGGAAATCATTTACTATAACAACAGTGTTATAGTCCATCATCTCCTTTTATTTCTCGAAACGTCTATTTCAACAATAAATGTTGAAATCTATGGTTTCGAATCTCAACACATTTTAAAACATCGTTAGATCGTTTTAATTCAATTTCAAATATCACATTCAAAACATTTCCTTTAACATCTTATTCACTATTCAAAAACGTGAATATACTTCATTAACAATTTCATCCTTTTATTCATTTTATTTCAAAGGATTATTCACAGTTCAAAAACGTGAATATAATTCCATTAATAGGTTTCAACAATTTTCTTATCAAAATAAGTCATTTACGAATTTATAAAACAACGTTTATAAATTCCATTTCTATTTATTTATAAAAGCTTCCTTTTTATAAATTCTTTTATTAACCTATTCCAGTTTATAACTCAATTATAAACTAACCGTTCATATTATAAGTTAAATACTTATAAAACGATTATTTTACAAAATCGTTCTTTTTAACTTCCCAAATTATAAATTTTATAACTTATAAGATTGTTTATTTATCCAAAATTCGTTCTTTCAATAACTTTATAAATTTTGGAAACCTACTGTTTATAAAATTTCATTTATAACTTCACTGTTTAAAATTCTATAAATTCCATTCATTTACAAAATTCATTTACACTTCATTCAAACACTTATAAAAACTCGTTTTATAATGTCCATATTCCAATTTATAAATATCCATTTATAAATATCTTAATATAATTCAATTTATATTATCCTTTTAAAACTTCTTTAATCTCCTTTATTATTTCACCATTTTTGATTCATAAAATAATTAAATTTCATAAATCCTATATTTAAACTTTTCACAATAATTCTAAAATATCTCGATTTAACTATTTTATAAAATCAATAGCATCATATTCTCAAAAATCAGTTTTTAACTGTATTTCACAAAAATCATAATTTTTATAACATTAAAAATTATAACGTTTATTTATTTAAAATGGATCAATTCCAAAATTATTTTATATTTTCAAAAATCACTTTATAATCATTTTAAAATCCCAAAATCTGGGTCCAATGATGCTACACACCAAATAGTCAATCACGACAACAACGATATCATATATCAATATGATAATCCATCAAATATCAAAATATCTGAAAATCAAATAAATACTGTTAAGGAATCCAGTTGGATCCCTCCAACCTGTTTTCCTGCATCCAAAAACATTAGCACAATACCAATTTCGCTCCAGTACGAAATTATCGCGGTACATGTTCTTATTAAATATTATCCGCTTAATAACGGCGTAATAGGGTCTCATCCGCTAAACAAAAAATGCGAGAAATCAATAACTCCAATATATACATATGCCAATATATATATATTGCTATTATATATAATACCAATTTCACTGTTTATGAAATATTCGCGGTATATGTTCTTAATAAATAACATCCGCTTACTAACGGCGTATAATGTCTATTTTAACAATCAATAGATATTAATCATCATTCACACATGCATTCAAATATTTTAAATCTAACTATTTAAAATAAAATCGAAACCTATTCGATTGAGTGAGAAGTTCTCACCTTGATTTTAAATTCCGTTTTAGCGATTTATTTCGAATAAAATTAAACGGACGTTTAATTTTACCCAAAATTCTCACTAACTCCAAACGACTCCAAACCAACTCCATCGCGTAGTGCTCGTCCATACGATTCCAACGCAACTAAGTTTGCATTTTTTCGACCTCGTATGAAAAAGTTATTAATATTTGAAGTTTACACGATTTATATTTATAAACTAATTACAACATTTCATAATTAATTTCCAACCTATCATTAATCATGGCCCTTGGATCTAAGGCAAACTACATCAGGCCGCACCCTCCCCTCTTCTCCCCCACGTTCACTCCATCAGGTTTCATAACGCAAGCTCAACCCATAGCTTCTCCATTAGGGTTAAATAATACTACCACCACACTCATCAATAACTCGATCAAGACGTTGCAAATCAAAGGCCATCACCAACATCATCATCGGCCTGAAGCACAGGGAGCTCGGCCCTTGCTTGGCCCTCGAAATGTGTGCGTGAGCTGTAGGTGACGGCCCCCCCTTGCTCCCTCTCCGTTGCACCATTTCCGATCATCACCGTATGGAATCGAAGCTCTCGTCGTGCTCTACGACTTCCGTGTTGAACACTTCGCGTAATTCTTTACGGATTGAGAGAGATTGATGAAGAAATGAGATTGAATTCTGGCCTTTGAATGTTAACTGGCGGCTGTTGTAACAGTACGGATTTTCGTTCTTTCGAAAATTCAACATCGACACTCACTTTATCGACTGCCGAGAAATCGAAGGCCGAAAACACGGAATGTTATGGGTTTTAAAAAGAATTTAAGAAAAGAAAAGAGAAGAAGAGAGAAGATAGAAAATAGAGAGAAAAGAAAATAACAGAACAACGGAATCTCACAATTCGCAACGGAACAACATATAATAATAAATGAATAATCTTTAAACAAAGAACTATCAGTTATTACATTTTATACATTACATTACATCATATCATCAGAGTATACAACAACAACAAACAGTGCAGCGGAAAAAGAAATACTATATAAGTAATATGCCATGCCATCCAGCTTGCCTCCAGCAACTCCAGAATATCCAGAATATCCTGATAAACCTTAAACTCTTGACTGCCCGTGTGGAAATTGGTGGGCACCCAGAGTTTAGGAAGGAAAACAATAAACTCCGAGTCAGTCATGTGACTGGTGTGAGAACTCAAAACAGTTTATTTATCTTTAAAATCAAAATAGAGGAATATTTTTAATCAATTCGCAATGCTTTTAAAAATGAGACTACCATAAGGCCTCCTGCCACACACACAATGCAAACGCAGACTTGGAGAAGATTTCTCCTTATGATAGTCAAAGATGCTTGATACGCATTAAAATCAAATTAATTTTGATATTATTATTAGTGCATAGTGTAGAAGAAATTCATTTCGAAAGTAGAATATAAATCTTAGCCAGCATAGGTACCATTATATTATGCCTACTATAGCTACCTCCTGAGGAAGCAGGTTCTACAACTAAAACCGTACAAGTCACGTATTGTTTCTTTGGATTTCCAACGAATGATCAGGCCAAGGAACTTCCCATTGCCACATGAGAATGCCTCTGGATGGACATCCCCGAGAACCAAACCGGATCTCTACCAACACAAGGCCGGGTTACCCCTAACTGAGTAACAACTGACCGAATATGCCATCCCCCGGTCCTTTGGGACCTTTATCACCGAGCGCTCGTAATCAATTCACACAATCATAAAGTGTTTTCAACATGAGTAAGTATCTGGGCTCCATACCATGACACCACCCTTTTCCAGAAGGAAATGGACACATCCTAAAGGGTGCTACCCCTCATAACCTTGCTGCTTCTTTCCTGTTTTGACCATTACCGGGATGTGAGGCTCGACGAAGTCACGTCCACAAAAACATACTTTATACAAAAGCCATGCTTTGGGTCAACAAATGATCAACACAATGATCACTAAGATAGACGATCAAATAAATGATCCTATCACAAATAATCAACACAATGATCATTTCAGCAACACTCAGCATGTCACATTACCAAATTGGGAATATATCGCTGATAACTTCAACTATATAACCTCTGAGCTCGTACGTCTCAGAGAAGGGTGTTAAGCTAAAAGAATAAATTCTCCGCCACCAACAGAAATATATTTGAAAGAAATCGGCTTTATATCTCAACTTGTAACGTCAGACATACAATCCATACAAGTCTGTTCCGGGCTCGAACAAAACCGAAGGCACTTCTTACGAAGCCCTTGCAATACGGGTATTCACAATCCCGATCGAATTTCCCATCACTTAGGAGATCTCTATACCAGGAGCTACCCAGTGCAGAAACAATCGATAGGTCATCCTATCGCTTTTGCAAATACTCGGTCTTCAACACCGATCTTCAATGCAATTCATAACGACGTATCACATATTCGGAATGGGTTATACGACCCCATGGTCCTTTCCCGGTTAACCCGAATAGTGAGCGCTTATTCAAAAATAAGTGTGCATTCAAATTCAACAATTTACATCAAATACCCATTCAAAGGGAAATACTGATAGTCGGCTATTGAACTATCAATGGATATGCATACATCACCAGATTCCAAATAATTTTCCAAATTATTTATTTTCCAAAATATCTTTACAAGATATATAATTTCAACTTCAAAAATAAATCAATATTTATTTTTAACAAATTCCCTTTCACATATAAATTCCATAATGAATTTATATCTCAAAATATCCATGCATATACGATTTCAATTATTCATTTCAATTTATCTTCAAAAGATAAATTCTATAAATTCACTTCATATTGGAAAACATTTCCATACTTATTAAAAATAAGTAATCGACAAATCTTTTTATTTTCAACCTTTGAAAATATTCAATATACTTAAATCGAATTAAGTATATATTTCATTCTTTAAGGAAATCATTCACTTAACATATTTATTTGGGCCAAAACGAATGTTGCGTAAAACATCGTTACGACAACCCAAAATCACTAGCATAGGGATTCGAGATTAAAAATAGATATATAAATCCCAATACTATTCAAAACATTTCCTTTCGGAAATCATTTACTATAACAACAGTGTTATAGTCCACTATTTCCTTTTATTTCTCGAAAACGTCTATTTCAACAATAAATGTTGAAATCTATGGTTTCGAATCACAACACCTTTTAAAACATCGTTAGATCGTTTTAATTCTATTTAAAACATTCACATTCTAAACAATTTCTTTAACGTGTTATTCACTGTTCAAAACGTGAATAAACTTCTTTAACAAATTCCATCCTTTTATTCATTTTAATTCAAAGGATTATTCACTGTCTAAAAATGTGAATATAACTCTATCTCTAAGTTATAACAATTAACTTATCAAAATAAGTCGTTTGCGAATTTATAAAACAACGTTCATAAATTCCATATCTATTTATTTATAAAAACTTCCTTTTTATAAATTCCTTTATTTACCTATTCCAGTTTATAACTCAATTATAGACTAAAAGTTCATATTATAAGTTAAATACTTATAAAACGATTATTTTACAAAATCGTTCCTTTGAAGACTTTCCAATTTATAAATCTTATAACTTATAAGATCCATTTATTTAACCAAATCTATTCTTCAAATAATTTCACCAAATTTATAAATCTTACTATTTATAAATTTCATTTATAACTTCACAGTTTATAATTCCATAAATTTCATTCTATTATGAAATTCATTTTCACTTAATTCAAACACTTATAAAAACTCGTTTTATAATGTCTATATTTCAATTTATAAATATTCATTTATAAATCTCTAAATATAAATCAGTTTATATTATTATTCTGAAACGTCTTTAATTTCCTTTATAATTTCACCATTTTGATTTATAAAGTAATCAAATTTTATAAATCCTATATTTAAACTTTTTATAACAAATTTAAACATCCCAGTTTAAACTATTTTATACATCATTAATCCATATTTCTCAAAAATCAGCTTTTAACTATATTTCACAAAACCCATAATTTTATAACTTTAAAAATTATAGCGTTTAATTATTTAAAATGGATCAATTTCAAAAATAAAGTATATTTTCAAAAATCACTTTAAAAATCATTTTAAAATCCCAAAATCTGGGTCCAATGATGCTACACATCAAATAGTCAATCACGACTAATAACGATATCATATATCGATATGATAATCCATCAAATATCAAAATATCTGAAATCAAATAAAAACTGTTGAGGAATCCAGTTGAATCCCTCCAACCTGTTTTCCTGCATCCAAAAACATTAGCACAATACCAATTTCGCTCCAGTACGAAATTATCGCGGTACATGTTTTTATTAAATATTATCCGCTTAATAACGGCGTAATAGGGTCTCATCCGCTAAACAAAAAATGCGGGAAATCAACAACTGCAATATATACATATGCCAATATATATATATATTGATATTATATATAATACCAATTTCACTGTTTATGAAATATTCGCGGTATATGTTTTTATTAAATAACATCCGCTTACTAACGGCGCATAATGTCTATTTTAACAATCAATAGATATCAACCAACATTCAAACATGCATTCAAATATTTTAAATCTAACTATTTAAAATAAAATCGAAACCTATTCGATTGAGTGAGAAGTTCTCACCTTGGTTTTAATTTCCGTTTTAGCGATTTATTTCGAATAAAATTAAACGCGCGTTTAATTTTACCCGAAATTTTCACTAACTCCAAATGACTCCAAACCAACTCCATCGCGTAGTGCTCGACGATACGATTCCAACGCAACTGAGTTTGCATTTTTTTGACCTCGTATGAAAAAGTTATAAATATTTGAAGTTACTCGAGTTTATACTTAAACTAATTACAACATAAATTTTATAAATATAAACCTAAATCAAATCTTGGCCTTAGGATTTTGCCTCCCACCCTCATCACCGTAGAACGCAACACTCTTCTTCCCCCTCATTCATCACGCACGACATCACAGTATACACGAACCCATATAGATCAATTAGGGTTACATAATACTGCAAACACACTCGACTAGAACTCGATCGGGGAACTCCATTGCGAAGCCCCTCTCCACCACCATGCTCGGCCCCCCCTAGGTGAAGCTCGGCCTCATGTGCTGCGTGGAAACGCGTGCGCAGGCTCCAGTGAACGCGGCCCCCTATACGCCACCACATCGCTCCGTTTTACATCACAGCCGTTGAATCTCTAGCTCTCGATGCGCTCTACCTCTTTGTAGTTGATGGCTTCGTGAATCGATGAATGGATTGAGAGATTTTGAGGGAGGAAGGAAATTGAATTCTGGCCATTCATCTATAGGTGGCGGCTGCAGTTTTAATTTAGGGTTTAGGATATATTTTTTTTATTTTTTTAATTTTGTGAAGAGAGAGGTGTATTTATAGAAAGAGCTAGCGTAAACACTATTCATCCCGGGAATTCCGAACTCCGATTTAGACGCCGTAACCAGCGTTTCTAAGGTTTACCCCGCGTTCCGGACACAATGGAACAGGTTTCGGAAGCTAATTCGGAAGTATGTGCGAGTTATGGCTGTAAACGCTCAATTTAAATTAAACCGATTTAAACCGATTTCTAGGCGTTTTAATTCGTACCGGACAAACGGTAAATCCAAACGACTTGAAATTTGAAACCTTACAATAATATCACATTACGGATCCGATGAAACTGGTTTCGTCGAAATCCGAGACTTTTTGAAAAATGGCTATTTTGACTCGCCAAATTTAAATTAAAAATAATTCGATGCGTTTCGAGCTGCCACGATCAAACGATAGCTCCGATTGACACGAAATTTGAAATCCGGTAATAACTAACTATTACGGATCCAATGAAACTAGTTTCGTTCAATTCTGAGACTGTTCAAAAATTGGCTATTTTACAGTCGATTATTAAATATTAAAATATTCAATTTTCACAAATAAACTTTTAATTCGATTTTAAAAGTTCTAAAATATTTCTATAACTCCAGTATGATTAAATAAAATTTTCCAAATTATTTACAATCATTTTTAACTAAATTTTCAATTATTTTCATAATTTAACATATTAAATTATCGATTAAATTATCCAATTAAATCCAATAATTCAAATAAAAATTTATTCGACTTATAAATTCACTTATAAATATTTAAAATTAATTAAATATTCAAATTTTTAATTAATAAAAATTATGGGTCGTTACAGCTGTGCAGTTTTGATTAGGGTTTTGTGTATTTTTTTTTATCAATTTATGAAGAGGTGGGTCTATTTATAGGGAACCGATCGACACTATTCACCCGGAAATTCCGAACTCCGATTTAGGCGCCGTAACTGACGTACCTAGGGTTTATCCCGCGTTCCGGACACAATGGAATAGGTTTCGGAAGCTAATTCGGAAGTATATGCGAGTTATGGCTGTAAACGCTCAATTTGAATTAAACCGATTTAAGCGATTTTCTAGGCGTTTTAATTTGTACAGGACAAACGGTAAATCCAATTGACTTGAAATTTGAAACATTACAATAATATCACATTACGGATCCGATGAAACTGGTTTCGTCGAAATCCGAGACTTTTTGAAAAATGGCTATTTTCACTCGTCAAATTTAAATTAAAAATAAATCGATGCGTTTCGAGCTGCCACGATCAAACGATAGCTCCGATTGGCACGAAAATTGAAATCCGGTAATAACTAACTATTACGGATCCAATGGAACTGGTTTCGTTCAATTCTGAGACTGTTCAAAAATTGACTATTTTCACTAGTCGATTTAAATATTAAAATATTCAATTTTCACAAATTAACTTTAAATTCAATTTTAAAAGTTCTAAAATATCTTTCTAACTTCCATATGATAAAATAAAATTTTACAAATCATTTTCAATCATATTTAACTCAATTTTCCATTATTCCCATAATTTAACGTATTAAATTATCGATTTAATAATCCAATTAAATCCAATAATTCAAATAAAAATTTATTCGACTTATAAATTCACTTATTAATATTTAAAATAAATTAAATATTCAAATTTTAATTATTAAAAATCCTGGGTCGTTACATACATATATATATATATTTTTGTCTTATTTCTTTCATAACTACATGTATTTCAGTGGTTGATATAGTTCTAGAATTTATCTTATGTGTTGTGCTGGGATGATATGTATTAAATGCAATGTTTCCCTTCAAATTAACAAATTTTTTCCTGATATGTGTATGCATATATCTTTGTTCTTATATGTACACAGATATTTTGTATGTAGATATTTTATTTTATTTTTATCTTCTTGCATACACATGTCCCTTGCCTGGTTTTGCTTTTATGTCTAATGTGTTCAATATAAAATCGTTTTAGTTATTTGTATTGATTTCACTTATGTTGCAAATGCACAAACCCACTTATAAACTTATTTTTATCATAAATCCCTATTTTTTTTCTATTTCTATTTTAAGCTTAACTATTACACATTTATTTATATTAATATATTTTATACTTATATTTAATATTGATAAGATAAATTTTATTTTAAACATTCTTAACTAGATTACATCCATATATATATATATATATTAAGATTAAATGTTAATAAGGTATGGCATAAATTTAATTATATAAGATAGATTTTATTGTAAATATTTTTAAAAGACTTTATTTAACTTTTCAAATCAAAATTTCCTTTTCAAAATACATACGTATATAATTAAATGGAAAATATTCCAAAAGTCTTATTCATTTTTAAAATAATAAGTTTACATTTTATTTTATTGGATTAAATATTTATTAAAATGATGTTGCCAAAATACCGGGTCATCACAGACATTCTAATGTGTTATGTCAATTTAGGCTTGGTTAATCTCATTTCATCATTCGTAATCAGTTTTATATTTGAATTGTATCCAAACCCATTTTACTACCAATAATTTATAAAAGAAATTCCTTTGTCATGAAGTTGGAATTTCTCAAAATAATAATTGTTTCTCAGTTTACTGAATAGGGATTCATAAACATTTTATGAACTATCTTATATCAGTATAAATTGTTTTTGTTTTAGTTTAAGAAACTTATGTTCATAACATAAATTTGTTAACCAATGTTGGTCTACCCTAAACTACTTTTGGGTAGTCCACACAAGATCCCTCATGAACATGTATTATGTGCAATCTCTTTGCTTACATAACCTATCGTCTCCTTGATCTAGGATATGTAGGGGCTTTTATAAATTCTTATCTTGTAGGATCTTGTAAACCATGTTTAGATGAAAATATTTTTTAACCTATGTATTACTCTTAAGTACATTACCTTACATAATGAAGTTGACTCAACTTCGCTCATTATCAATCGTACTTTGTTCAACAGAGTCTAATCACTCATTATCAGTGCATCATTATGTATCATAGGGAGAAGCGACTTTTGAGATTAAATGTTATTCATTTTTAATTACCATTTGAACCTTAATAAATACACTTAATTATTTGATCAAATCGAATTATTTTTGTTTCCGTTGCATGTTGTATTTTCTATTTCCATTTTATTTTCAATGAACTTATCATAAATATATTGCTTGCGTGTCAAAAACAAATGTTTAATTCTATGATAATTCATTTGTAATTTAATGAAATAAGTGGATCTATTTCTTGTATCATTGGACTTTGAACCGTGTGTATGTACGTATCAATCCGAAGAGTTCGCCAACTTTTTACGTCAGTCCAACTAAATGGTTTCTTTCCCCTTAGTTATTTGAGCTACAATTCAACAGTACCATCAATTGATAATCATATGATTAAAGCATTATTTCTCAAAACTGTAGCCTAGTCTATAATTCTAAAAAATTGTAAAAAATCCAGAGACTTTTATACTTTTGAATGCATCATTTTTTGAAAATAAATACCATTATTATAATTTTATCTTATAACCAATATTCATAATATCATATTGAAATAAAGCAAAGCTTGTTTTCAATCAATGCTAAACATTATTATTATTTCATAAATAATATTTGGTATGTTTATGGAAACAATTTTCATAACACGATGCGTCCATTAAGAAGTATTATATGGTATGCTACATGTACTTCCTCGATTACTATAATAACTTATGAAATATAAAGCTTTATTTAACCACACATTATTGAATTTTATTTCATACGCTAACTAGTTTACAGTCAAGAGTTTCAGTTCAAGTATAGTGAACTCAAAGAAATAACTTTCATTCGAATAAAATTTCTGTATAAAAATATATTTAGAATAAAAATTACATTTCTTGTTCCATATATACTAAGTATCCTTTTGTATTTTATACAATTCTCATGTCCAGTGTCTCTTCATGAAGCAAATGCGACTGTTCACTCTCTTTATCCAACCGTGTCTAAATCACATTCACTCTCGTACATTCGCTTTCCTTTCTAAATGGTTGAACCATTCAAAAGGATATCCTTAATACAAGACTGTAAACAACTCTTTGCAAAAGTGCATTTGGTCATCCTTATCATTTAAGGATATCGCATAAGTTGCACTATATGTAAACTTACCAACTTAAAATTTTAGTAATCAAATTCCTAGGTACATCTTATAGCTCTTGGTTTAGTGCTATATCTAGCACAAAAAGATATTTATTATAATCGATCACACTGAATACGTGATCTTGCATTATGGTTTACTTGTTTATTTCAAATGAACTAGTTTCATCAAAGTTTCATGCATTTATATGTGATTGAGTATGGATCAAATATCCATATTCTTATATTGTTTTAGAGTTCAAACACTCGTCGAAGATAATACGTAATCTTGAGTAGAAAACACCTAAGTAACCAAGATACAATGTTTTTGGTAGTTGTATAATTTGGCTCTTGCATGGGTCATGAATTGAAAGCATGCCAAAGGATTTATTTGTAAGTATATTTTATATTTTTATGTCAATCTTTATTCAGTTCATTTGTATAATTTAACCAGAAAACATTTTATCAATTGTATTAATTACACAAATTAATCGAGGTAGACCATTTTAACCTGCCTTGCATATATTCCGACAGTATTAGAAAGGCTAAATGTATTCATTTCATTTGTCTACTAAAGCTCCTACTAGATTTTTTATGTTTTCCAAAACCCTAAGAAAAATATAAAAATCTTTCGATTACTCTAGTGGATGTTAGGAATCTCTTGCCTCAGGATTCTGACCTTAAGAAAATTACCTACATACAATGGATAACACCTTATTGGTTGTATCCAACACAAATCCTAACTTGTGGTCTTTGTCCTAATCTCATCTCAATCTTAAGGGAACTCAACAAATCGAAAGAGATTGTTTTCTCCGACCCACCATTTCATGACGGCCTAAATATAATACCCATATCTTGAGGAAACTCAGTAAACACATGCATGTATCTTACCTCATATAGTCAATATATTAATAGTACAACACATAACATCTCTAGCTTGAGTACACTCAACAACTAAATAGTGTGTAGGTAATCCATTAATATATATAAATGGTAGAAGACAACTTATATATTAAGGATTCATAGTCTACGCACACAAAATAAGTGATATCGATTTAGGGAACAATGTATTTCTTTTGAAATTCCCTTGTGATTCAAGTGTCGAATACATTTGAAATATGCATACAGCACGCACGTACCATTTCCTTAATCTATGTTGATTTTCCTATAGTTCCACTTATGATTATACATTTTATATAAGTTTAATTTATTTATAACCATTTATAATTTAATTAACGCGTATAATTTTCTTATGTATATTACTAATTAATTCATATTTAATTGAATTAAATTTATTAATTTAATTAAAAAATAATTAAACAATTTTTGGGAAAAATTAGCGACCCTCTATTGAGGAGGAGAACACTCGTATATTTTATTCTACACTAACAAATGAAGCTGTCAAAATACCTGGAAGATAACGATACCCCTTCATACAATGTAAAATAAAGATAAACCTCCATACTCCTTAAAATAAAGATGCATAATGAAAATAAAAATAACAAAGAATCTAATGAAACTGATAAGTTCCCAAATCAGTGAAACTACTATGGCCATCCAAAGCACGCTAACATCTAGAGCTGTAAAAAGAACTCAACAAAAAAACGTTAGGTTAGTTCTTATATATTTATATAAAAAAATATTTATATACATACATATGCAAGAGAATAATAATTTAGTAATGACAAAACATGCAATAATATGGTTAAACTAGGTGAGAGACAATATAGAGTAAGATCTAAAATGGAAAAGAAATGACGCATGAATCAATACTATAATGCATATTAATCTAAATAAAATCATGCAAGTTAAGTAAATTGTGAAAAGAAGTATCAAGATTGAAAGCTAGTTTCATAGTAAATGTATAATATAAAATGTGTCATTGGGAAAATCATCAAAAAAACTACACATAGAGCACTATTTTTTTTCTATTTTTAAAAACAATTCTTTCCTTTCAAAAATCAATAAGAGATTTTACCTTTCTAAGAAAGTGTTTAAAGTTCAATTTTTTATTTAATTTGTAACGTGGGTTCAAATCCAGCTAAAACTAAATGAAGCTATTAATGGGTTCAAAATCCAGCTAAAACTAAATGAAGCAATTAATATATCAAATTTTCCAAAGAAATAATAATATTAGTAAAAACTTCTTGGTTTCTTTCAAACTAAATCCATCAACACCTGATGGTGATAATAATGTCTAGTAAAATCCTATTATCACTAGCAAAGTAAAATTTAAAACTACTCCAATTAAAGTCACCATTAAAATCATTATATGTTACATTAAAATCGAAAATACTAAGGATATTAAAAGAATGAAATTGGTGATATGCCAGTCATAATACAGTTGTACTTTTTCAGAATAATATGTTACAAAAGTACGTTTTCTATCAATAATAACATTCTTCTTTTTTAGTAATTCAATAGTGTAACGTGCCGGAATTTCAAACACTTCGTATTTAAATATCTGAATTATTTAAATATTTGAATTTTGGTTAAATGTGATTAAATTGATTCAATAACCATGTTAAACCCCCTTTTAATTAATAAATGATGATAGTGAATTTGGTTTTGAAATACATTTACAAAAATGAATACTTTGAAGAAATATCGATAATGTGACCAAAAATTATTTTATCGGTAAACGGTTTTTTACTCAATGTCGTTGTTCAAACTTTTTGGGCATACCTAATATATTAATGTGTAAATAATTAACAACCAAAAATATTTAGTGTTTGTGGCTAACTAAATGTTAATAATATAAAGATTAGCTAGTGGATTAAGGAGCGATATTTTAGTGAACGGTAAAAGATATTTCCTAAGGGTTGTGAGGTTAAAAGTGAAGCATATGGAAGCAAGAATGCGTGGTGACCTTCCATGGAGGGTAAGAGGTGAGTGGTTACCTCTTGCCCTCTTCTACTTAAGGCCCTTCATATGTTACATTAATCCATTTGTTAATTTTTAGAGGTAGAAAGACTTTGTCTAGATCCACTTATAACTTCACTAATCAATCAGTAATCAAAGTAACTCTTCTCCAAACTTCACTAAACTCAAGATATAAGCCTAAAACATCATAACAAAAAGGAATATCTTAATAAAGATTGAATAAAAGGAGCACAAATTATGTGAAAACCCGGAGATTTTTAACATTTGCAATGGAATATTTAATTAGTTTTAAATATTTGGAGGTTAGTTTAACTTGAATTTCGAATATAAATATGAATTTGGCAATTAAATTATTGAATTTGATTTATTAATGATGGGTAAAAATTTGAATCTTCAATTTTAAGCTGATTAAAAAAAATTAAAGGCTTAGAAAATTTATATTGATAATACTGAAGATAATGGAAGCTTCAGAATTTAATTTGAAAATGATTTGTTCACTCTTGAATTTATCGTTTGAATTGATAGTTAAAAATAGCCTTCCGAGGCACAGTCTCGGAATTCGACGAAACCAGTTCCGTTGGATCCGTTATATTATTTTATTATCGGATTTCAATTTCGTAATGTTTGGAGTTGTCGTTTGGCCGTACGATAGTCAAACACGTTGAAAATTAAATCGAAATTTAATTTTATAGCTGGGTCCAAAAAGCTATCTTCTCCATACGATCGAATTTGGACTCGAAACCTTTTCCATTGCGTTCGGAATAGGGGTTTAACATTATAAATGCCTAGAGGCACGCTTTGATAGGAGTTCGCAATTTTAAACTACGTTAATCGAGACGTTTTGAATTTGAATTTGAAATTGAATTTAATATTTATACTAGTCAACTGCGGTTGAAATTATCTCACATCAACTTTTTCCTTTCAACTCAAAACACTGTAGTGGGTATAGTCCAACACGCAAACATCTCCTTCCATCAACTTTACATCAGCCAAAAAAAGAGACTTCCTTTATCCTCAAAACTCAAAATCAAATCGAAATGTCCAGAGAAAATAAAACAAAATCGAACCCCATCTCCTCCCTCTCTTCAAATTCATTCAGGAAACTGAAATCCCTTTCCCCCTCTCTTGAATCGAAAGCGAACCTCCATCGTATGGCGCAAGCAAATTGGATTGGAAGCTTGATTTGTTCGCGCGTGTCCCTCTACAATTTGAGATCGGCTCAAAGTTTCAAATCGCCTGTGTGCGGTTGCGTCGATTGCGAAGTTCGAGCTCAAGCTCGAAATGATAGGCGATGAAGTCGCGTTGGGTTAGGGTTTGTTGCTCGAGTCGTCGTCGCACTTGATACCGTGGATATGATGTTGCGAGTTAAGGCAGTGGTGGGTGGCGCGCAAGTATAGTCAAGGCTAGGGTTTGGGTATTCGTGTCGGGGTTGCGTACAACTGGGTAGGTCGGTTTCGCAATGGTGGTCAGGCGTGGAGTTAGGGCTTGGATATCTCTATCGATCGTTTTCGTGCGGTGTTGATTTATTTGTTTCGATTTAAAACTTGGATTAATATATATGTATATGTATATTGGAATATATATATATATATATATAATCAAGTGGAAATTTGTCTGGTTTGTAGAAATGTAACTGCAAAAATATGTATATATTAACATCAAATTGTAAATGATGTTTTTTTTTAAACAGTAAGTTTAAATTGGTTGATTTCAAAACAGTTTTGTAAAATAATAATAATAATAATAATAATAATAATAGATCTTTAATTTAAAACATATATTATTTTTAACAAGTATATATATATATATGCACTATGCATGCAGAAAAATTATATTCGGGTAAATAAGATTTAATATATATATATATATATATATAGTTTCGAAACAAAAAAAATTATATAAATACATTTTAAATTTAGTAAGTTTATTTTTGGAAATAATTTTTTAAGGTGATTAACTTGTTTAATAGAACTTACTTAATTGTTTTAGTTAATAAAAATGATTTATTAAAGTAAATTTGATTTTAATTTAATTTTTAGCTAAATAAATTTATTAAAAAGAATCTGTTTTAAATTAAAGGTATTATTATTTTTAAATAAAACTATTAGTTAATTTAACTACCAAATAGAAGATTGATTGTTCGATTTATTTCGAATATTAATAAATTGTATAATTGTTTGCACAAGGTTTAAGGATCGTGAAAAACAAACTGGAATGGAAAATGGATTGTATGCAAAGAAAAGGTGAGATCTTCTCATTCAATCAAACATTTTTTTTGATTTAAAATTTGAATTGTTAGATTTAAAAATTGATTGACTGTGTGATTGGATGATTGATTTATGATAATTTATTCACTGGATGATATTATATATATAGTAGTATATAGTATATATTAGGTGATTGATTTCCCACATTATATAGCGGATAAGACCCTATGCGCCACATAATAGCGGATGATATTTTATAAATCCCATATACCACGATATTCCACCTCGAAGTGGAATTGGTATTTAATGGTTATGCTAACGTCTGTGGATGCAGGGAAACAAGTTAGAGGGATCCAACTGGATTCCTTAAATATTTGATTTTGTTTCATATGTTATGTGTTTGTTTATTTATAATCTGTGTGTAATTATATTGTGATTTAAATCGTTAAGGGCTATAACTTAGCTGAATATATTTTTGGTATCGTAGGATACCTGAAATAGATAAAATTGAATTTTTGAAATTTAGTAGAAAATTAATAATAAATTAATTTTAGAAAATTGAATAAATTTAAAAGAAGGAATTTGTTTCAAAAGATAATTAATTTGGTATTTGAAATAAATTTGAGAATCAATTTGAAATTTGATTTGGATATTTTGAAAATAAATTAGAAAATCAATTCGATATTGATTTGGTAAAAATAATAATACTTATTTGAGAATCGATTTGAAAATTGTATATCTGTGGATATTTAAAAAAATTAAATCCACAAATGGGAAATTGATAAAAGAAAGAGAAATTTGTTTTAAAAATAAATATTGTTTCTTTTTAAAAGTGTGGAAAGGAATTTATGGATTTGGAATGTAAATTTAAAATAAATCTAAAAAGATATAAATTGATTTGACTGAACCATTTTAGAATGGAAGGTGTACTTTCCCTGGAAAGCTGAGTATGTTTTCAAAGTAGCTTTCGAATATAAACTAAAATTTCTAGAGATGGTTTTTAAAAAAGAATATTTTGGAGATATTATTTTCTTAAGTTATTTTGAAAATCTTTAAAGTAAAGATTTATTTAACTAATTATAGAAGTGCTTATTTAAAGATTAAATTGATATTTGTTTTAGAAAATGGGTATTTAAAATAGTTATATCCTATCTACTAATTTTATTTTAAAGTTAGTCTGAACTTGAATTTTTATATGAGACGTTTATATAATATTTTCATAACTAATATTTAAATAAATGTTTCAAAATAGTTTTATCTAAATGTTTCCAAGTATATATTTTAGATAAGTGATTTAAAGGATTTTAAAGTATTTGAACTCGGCAGACTGTCAGTGGAAATAAATAATATCGGGAATCTTATTCGACGAGTGAAAAGTGATTTGAAATTTGTTTTCAAATGGTTGAAGTGTTAAAAAAATGTATATCTTGCGAAGATATTTTGAAAATAATAATTGGGAAAATTATTTAAATCTTGGTGATTGTTGTGAATGTTGATTGATAGTTAAATAACCACTACAAGAAAATATATTATTAATTACGCCATTTAATAACGCTTTATTCTAAAGAGTTATTGTTTATATACTTAGTCATTTGTTTTTTAACTCATTTTTTTATATCATGCTGCATAATGCTCGTGCTCCAAAATTTTCGTCTGCCCTCCAGAAAAATAATTAACCAGTTTCATCTCCCTCCTAAAAATACTTAACCATTTTCATATCCCTCCCAATAAAACTGTCAATTTTCGTCTCCAACCAAAAAACCCTAATCGAAACTATTCGCACCATCTCGGATATTTGCAGCCGTTCTCCTCCACTTCAATAGTTTGCTCCTCAGTAGTCAACTCAACGGCGTCTGGAACCCTAATATCCGACCTTTGATTTCTTCGTTCATTAATATTTCCAAATTCAAAATCCTTTTGAGGTAAAATCCTTTTTCTTCGTATTTATTCTATTGTGCAAGTTTCTGTGATGAGTATGTCCTTTTCTGGGTTTTGAGATGAATTTCGTAGCTTGTTACTGAATCATGTATTTACAACTGTTCTTTGGGAGAAAAGATGGGTACTAATTTTGTGTTTTGTAATTTTCTTGCATGTCTGTCAAATTTTGATTTTTATGCACGAATCATACATTTCAGTTTATGCTAAGTTCGAAATTTGTCATTGTTTCCATTTGTGATCTTTAATAGTTGTATTGTAATTTTCATGATGATGATAGGTAAGTTGTTCTGCTCATATACAATACTAAAAAATGAGTGCTCTTATAATATCAGCAAACATTTACTTGATATAAAATGTTCATGTGTAGGAGTTTGGATCATTCTTTTACCTTCTTCTGCTAATTTGAATTGGTCTTTCCTGAACTATAATTCAGCAATAACTCTATTATCACACCCTTGTTTGAAAAGATGTTGAGTGCTAGTGATGTTGGTTGATCGGATGATTAGTCTTACCAAAAAAATATGCCGATGTAAGAGCACAATTTCCATTTTTCAAAAAAAAATTATATATTTTTATCAGTATATAATGCTTCTAAAAGATGGTTAGGGAAATAATTTTATTGCATTTTTATTAGGGGAAACGTTTTTTCTTTTCCCTTGGTATTTTCCTGATATTTTCTATTTTTTTAAAAATCACTTTCCTTGCTCATATTAGTTCTTTCTTTAATAATGGTTCTTCTAATCCAGAGTCATTCAATGTCAATTCTTGGTTGTAGTTAATAGTTTGCATCTTTTCAAAATAGGAGGATATGTTTTGATAATTGATGATATCCAGTTACAGCTTTATTCTGATCATAGTTTGAATGTTTTTATTTCAAGCTGTTACCTCATATATATCTTCATACCTAATGGATCACCTGGGTCACTGTGTGTAGATGTTTAAATTTTGTTCATTCTTCGTACCTTTCTTATTGGTAGCAGGTAACAAGTACGGCTTAAGGATTTGCACCGATTCACATAAGATGTTATCGTTGGATCTTATATACCATTACTGGATTTCTGAATTATTTTTTGTTATATAAAATATATGGTTTTTCTTTTTTTTGAATTTGCATACATCTAATTTTTGTTTGCCAGCATGAGGCTCCAGTGATTTGAAAGCCTTCCGTTTTCACGAAAGATCAATCTGGCATAATTCTACCTATACATAAGTGCATAATCATGATATTTCTTGGTTCCTTTTCATTATGTCCATTTCGATATTCTGTATCGAACATTTTTAGTTAATGCATGATTTTTTGCCTTAAAATGTCTTGAGGCCATGTGAACTTTGAAGTTACAATTCTAATGAAGTTACAATTCTAACTTATGCATAAACATGTTTGTCATGTTGATGCAACTTTTGTGTCTACTCTGTTTATTTAATGAACAAGATGATAGTTTGGTTTTTCAGGTGAATAAGTGTCTTTCAATATTTTTATCAATAATGACATATTGCATAATAATCGTGTATATGAGATATTTTATACGCTCTAGATGAGAGAGAAAATGGTGACCACATCGTACTAAATGTGACATTGCGGTTTCGAACCCACTAAACCCAATTTTGTTGAATTCGTGAACTAGGATTACTTTAGAAAATGATATTATAAGGTACAAACAATTAGCCAGTCTTTGTTTCAATATAAAATTCTAGTAGTAGTCAATCGATTCGAATTCGATTAAGCGATTCTCGCATTCGTGTTGGTCGCTAGTTTTGGGTTGCTGAGATGATTCGGCTGTTATTGGGGGTCGAGGCGATTTCAAGGAAGAAAGAAAGTGGATTTACTAATGAATGGGCAGTGGAACAGAGATGGAAGAAGCAAGGCAGTGGTGGTTGAAAGCAGGGAGGATGGTATGTGCGGAGTGTTTGTAAGAGAGAGATGACTGTGAGTGTAGTGAATAAGGTGAAATGGTGGAGTTGTAGTTGAGCAAGGAGGAGCTGTTGATGTGGATTGATAGCAGGCAAATGATGGAAGTTAGTGATGACTGAGTGGATGAAATTAAACTTGTATGATTGTTTGACAGAGGAAGAAGTGTGGTAGTGAATGTTTGTAGTGGAGATGGGTGGTTTCGTAATTTTTGGTGGTTCTGTGATATAATGGATCTAGCTGATAGTTGACAGAGGGAGAAGTGTATGGGTATTGGGAATGTTTGTTGAAATGGTTGCAGTAGTTGCAAAAGGCAGGTCGAGGCAAGGAGTGTGATGTATTTAGACGTGGAGTGTTGGCATGGTGAACTGGGGTATATGTTATGTTTATGTAAGCAAGTTGTATCAGAAATGAAGTGGTGCCGTCGAGGTCGAGGAGAATGCCAATGTTTTGTATGTAGAAGCAGGTTGATTTTCTTTGTTTTTGGTCAGTAGCTTTTTTTTTCTTTGTGAAGAGGCTGTCGTAGCTCGGTAAGCTTTGAGGCAATGCTACTAGAAGTATGTTGTATTGATGTCCTGGTATGGCCGGGAGTTGTATGGGAAGATATGAACAAAATTGTATGTAGTGTTGTAGGCAGGAGGAAGTGTAGTGTATGTTAAGGTCAGACCGTGAAGTTTGGTTATTGGCAAGGAGGTTCTGATGAGCAGCAGTATTGTGGATAATATGTGATGAATGGCGACGGGGAGTATGTGACAATTTGTATTTCGGTGGAGATGTTGAGTTGATCAGAGAGAGGTGGAGTTTGTTGAAGGCACTCTCTGTAGTGTTAATGCTAGCAGCAGATCGGAGCAGATAGAGTATGGTCACGCAAGTAAGTTGTTGTATTGTCGCAGTGAACCAGAAGGCAAAGATTCAGGCAGAAATGGGGTGGGTAGAGTTTCGAATGTAATGATGTGGTGATTTGCTCTGGTGATAGTAGTTGCTCTGGTGGATGAATTGAAACTCAAAAGCAAGTATTGACAGTGGCAAGTGAAGGGGTTTGTTGTGGATCTTTGTTAGGTGGGTTTGAATAACTGTGCAAGTTGATGGTGAATGTTGTGTGGAAGGTAGAAGTAATGGTTTGGAGGAACTGCGGTTGAATGACAGTGAAGGATATAAGTAGTGGAGTGTGAGGAATGGCAGTAGTGGGTAGTGGCTGAGAAAATGCAAGGAGTTGTGGTCAGTAGATGAGCAATGAAACAAATTAAAACAGTCAACTCTTCTTGGTGTAATAGTTACCCTAATTAAAAGATCTTTTACATGAAACAAATTTGAGTAAAATATATATTGAATCATTATGATTAGTAATATATCCATTATAGGTGAACAAATGATAAATTGATAAAAATTCATAATAAATACTGAATATAAGTTACACAAATACTGCCTGTAGCAAAAAATAGATAACAGAAAATGTTGGTATGTATGGAGCACGCGGTGGAAGGATATGTTGTATTTTCATGGGTGCATTGAAGAAATAACAGTTAAAAATGTATGGCAGAATGTTGGAGTGTTAGAAATGCTTCAACAGATGGTTGCTGCAACTGAGAAAAGTGAGGTTAACATTGCTTTAATCTATTTTCCATATTGGGAAAATAGATCAGTAGAAATAATCAATTGTAGTTTCTAGTTCATGCAGTTCATGCACTTGCTTTAATGTTTGTACACTTTAATGAAAAATATATATCACATTACTATCTGAGCATGCACTTGTTTTAACATTTTCTGCTTCTTTGGGTTAACTTCGCAGGCTTATTTGGAAGGAAACAAGGTCCTTAGTACGCAACTAGATCAGATCTTGCATGTTGGAACTCTGTAATGTTTGTACTCTGTAATATTTGGAAGGATTGCTTTAATGTTTGTACACTTATTAAATTGACATTATTTTCTATTTCTCTGTGTTAACTTGGCTGCAGGCTTATGTTTTATTCAACGGTTATGCACTTGCTTTAATGTTTGTACACTGTAATGAAAAATATATCACATTTCTTTCTGAGCATGCTCTTGTGTTATATTTGTTGATTATAATCTTTATTCGCTTATGAAGATTTAGTTTGATTGGTATTATTAAAATGTAATATATAGGCATAGCTCTTGAAAAGTGTATCTACGATTTTTATAGCGACATATAGGAGCTGTAAAAGAATTTATCTATACTATAACATGTTGATTTAATAGCGTGAAATGACCGCTATTGAATAAATATTTTATAGCGGCAAAATGGTGTTATAAAGATTTCCAATTCCATTGAGATTTAGCTGTATTATAGTGGCTACAATGAGCTATTGAATAAATATTTTATAGCGGCAAAATGGTGTTATAAAGATTTCCAGTTCCGTTGAGATTTAGCTGTATTATAGCGGCTATAATGAGCTATTGAATTAACGTACCATAGCGGCGAATTTGCGTTATAAAACTAAGCTCAATCATAGCGGCATATTTTGTGTTATAAATATTCAACGGTTTTTTATAACATGTCGATATACAGCGTTTATCAAACCGCTATGGTTGTGATTAATAGCGGCTATATGCCGCTATAAAAGACACTTTTTGTTGTAGTGAACCGACTGTCAATATTGGCATTTAAATGGCATTAGAATTTCGATGCGACCGAGAGTCGAATTCCAAATGGATATTCGAAACCCACATCGAATCTTTGTGATTGTGATGGATCTTTTATTTAAAAGATCAACGTGGAATTTGTTGTGATTTGTTTGAAGTCTGATTGAACACTTATTTTTAAAAATAAGCGCTCATTATTCGGATTAGCCGGAAGAGGACTTTGTGTCATATAATCCATTCTGAATAGTGATTCGACGAAATTAATTGCATTTGAAGACGGTGTTGAAGACTGAGTATTTTCGAAAATGAAAGGATTACCTGTCGAATGTATCTGCACTAGGTTGCTTCGGTATAGAGATTTTATCACCTTTGTAATGGGGATTCCGGACGTGATTTGTGAATATCCGAATTTGCAAGGGCTTCTTTGAAGTGCCTTCAGTTCCGTTCAATCTTGAAACGGACTTGTATGGATGTGTGTCTGACGTTACACTTTGAGATGTAAAGCTGATTTCTATCAAATACATTTTTGTTGGTGGCGGAGAATTTATTCTCTTAGCTTAACACCCTCCTCTGAGACGTACGAGCTCAGAGGTTATGTAGTTGATGGTTACTAGTGATATATTCCCAAACTGGTAATGTGGCATACGAAGTATTGCTGATCATTTGTTGATCAAAGCATGACTTTGTGAAAAAGTATAGCTTTGTGGATGAGATCTCGTCGGACCTCACAGCCCGCAAATGATCAAAACAGAAAGAATGCAGCAAGGTTATGAGGGTCGCGCCCTTTAGGGTATGTCATTTCCTTCTGGAAAAGGGTGGTATCATGGTGTGGAGCCCAGATACTTAACATATGTTGTTGCCACAAATATTTCGTATATACTTTGTGATTGTTGCTTTGCGGTTGAGTATTCTCGGATAAATGTACCAAAGGACCGGGGGATGGCGTACTCAAGTAGTAGTTACCTAGTTACAGAGGTAACCCGACCTTGTGTTGGCAGAGATCCGGGCAGGTTCTCGGGACGTCCCTCCAGAGGCGTACCCATGTAGCAGTAGGAAGTTCCTTAGCCTGACCATTTGTTGGAAATCCAAATTCCAATACGCGCCTTGTACGGTTTTAGTTGCATAACCTGCCATTTACTTATGGTAGTCATCACTGTTTAGATGGTAGCTATAGTAGGCATAGTTCGGAATGTCTATGCTGGCTAAGATTAATATTATACTTTCAAAATGTTTTCTGCACTATGCACTAATAATAATATCAAAAGGATTTTGCATATTAAACATGTTTGACTATCATAAGGAGAAATCTCCTCCAATTTTGCGTTTGCATTGTGTGTATGGCGGAAGGCCTTATGGTGGTTTCATTTTTCAAAAGCATAGCGGATTTCTTTTTATTTTCTTTGTGAAAATAACTATTTTTAAGATCTCATACCAGTCCCATGACTGACTCGGAGTTTATTGTTCCCTTTCTAAACTCTGTGTAATGACTCGGAATTTTTGATCCCGAAAATTCCAGATAGTTAAGAAAAAGAAGAAAGAGATAGAAGAAAAAGAAGAAACAGAAACACCAAAACACAGATTCTCACATTCGCAGCGGATCAAAATATAATATCAAATGGATAGCAGTTATACAAAGGAAAACTGTATTTGTCAAATTACACCTTATTACATAAGAGTTACACAAATACACAAACACTGGACAGATTTAAATCAACCAGTCCCAAACAACTACAATATCACAGCGAAATACTCTCTATACGTTTCTGCCATCCAGTTCGTCTCCTGAGCTCCAGAACGTCCTTACCTGAAAATCTGTAATACTCGATCTGACCCGAGCATTACATCAAAGTAACACCCGGATCAGGCTGGAAACCAGCGTGAGTAAACCCATCCAACATGGAACACAAAAGCGTACAACTTATATAAACCCGTGGTAACTTATATCAATTTACAACTTCACAAGTTGTTATAGACATCGCTTATTCACACATCAATTTCTAAGTGCCAAAAACTCAGATTAAATGGTCCAATTCACTTAAATCATTCCATTTCAGCCTATTGATTTCACATATCAATTTACAAAGAATCGAAGTAGTTTAGGGTATTTTCTAATACCCGACTCCGGTCTCTTCGAATTCAATACCATCTTAATCCAAGTTATTCAAGTAAAATACAATTCAACTATAAATACAGGATGTCACTTATACTCAGCAATTTATCATCGATAAATAACTATGTTATCACTGTCCACCTAGTCATATCGTATCACAAAAATCATTTCATATCAAAATATCAATCAATTCAAGACATTAAATCATCATTCAATCATTCATAAACAAGATCGATCACTTCCAAAATTGATTCAATTTTATCTCTAATTAACTTAATTTCAATCTTAAATCACTTAAATTACCTTTACTCAACACTAATTAATTACAAACAAATTAATTAATCATCCTTTAATTTTCCATCTAAATTAATCACCCTTGACTAAATTATCCTTAAATTACAATAAGTAATTAACTCTTAATAATTACACAAATTAATTAACCTTCACCTATTCACATTTATCACATTGATCCTTAATTAAGCACTCAATTTAATTATCCTTCAAATCACTTTCATTGATTAATTATTCTTTAATTAATCACACCCCTTAATTTATTTCCTTAACTAATCAATCCTTTAATTAATTACACTAAGTAATTATTCCTTAATTTACTTACTTAAGTAATTTACCTTAAATTAATTACTTTCATCAAGAAATTATCTCATTGGTTAATTATCCTCAATTAATTAACCTTTATTTATTAATCAATTTAACCTTACTCATTAAATAGTTGTCCTACAATCACATCAATTAATCAACCTTTAATCTCATTAAAGAAATTAACCTTTAAGTAATTACCCAAATAAATTACCCTTTAATTATTCAAGTTTTTAATAAATCAAAGATAAATCATTTATCTTTATTAATCATTTAATCACATTATTAAATTTTCATTTAATAAACCTTAGAAAATAATGTATCATTAACATATGAGCTAAATTAAGATCACAATATTTTTTATTTTTTTATTTTTTTACATTATTAATTAAATAAACCGAATTAACTTTCCAAGATTAAAAATAAAGTGTACAACTTAATAAATATTTCAAAGAAATATCAATAATGTGACCAAAAATCGTTTTATCGATAAACGGCTTTTTACTTGATACATGTTGTTTAAACTTTTTCAGCTTTCCTAATATATTAATTAGCAACTAAAAATATTTTTATATTTATCGCTAACTAAATGTGAATAGTAAAAAGATTTGCAAACAGATTAAGGTGAAGTTATTTTTGTGAATAGTAAAAGATACTTCATAAGGGGTGTGAGGTGGAAAGTGAAGCACATGGAAGGGAGCATGCATAGTGACCTTCCATGAAGGGTAAGAGGTGAGTGGTTACCTCTTGCCAACTTCTTCTCGAGGCCCTTCATATGTTATATTAATCCATTTGTTAAATTTTTAAATGTAGAAACACTTAGCCTTAATCATCTTCTAACTTCACTAATCAATCACTAATCAAAGTAACTCTTCTCCAAACTTCACCAAACTCAAGCTATAGGCCTAATACACCATCGCAACAAGGAATAGCATCACAAAGCTTGAAGAAAAGGTGCAAAAATGAGGGAGGCAAGTTGGGCTATGAGCAATAGATGAAAGGGGTGAAGTCGAGAGCATATGTGAGGCTTTAGATTAGATCACTTGGATGTTTGGTGATGGTAGAATGTGTTCTTATGATTCTAGCTGCTTGTGCTTAGTTGTAGCCTTGGTTTCGGTAAGTTTACTCAACATTGAAAAGTATATGATGTGTGTATATATATTGTGCTTGAATATATGTTGAAATGTATATAATGTGTGTGTATATATTGTGCTTGAATATAAAGTTCAGACATTAACCGATGAAGTTATTACTTTGGACCTCTCTTACTTTAGAAAACAAATGACAACAGAATATTGTATACTGTCACTTCTATTATCCTCTACAACATGTAATGTGGCCTTGATTTTGTGTTTACATGATTGGTTGTATGCGGCATTGAAGTGTGTTGAAAGTGTTTGAAGCAAGCTATAAGTGCGCTTTGAATTTCTTGTGTTTTAACTTGTGTTAAATGGTTATTTGTGAATATGTTATGAAAGAATATATCTTGGTTGTTCTCTACACTTATAATGCTACATGGGATAGCGAGGAAATGGTTTGGAAAGTTATATAAATGATAGGATAAAGTTGTATAAGTTAGAAGCGAAATAGTCGCTACAGATGCACTTTGTAAATGTGCTGTGTTCGACGATTTTTAATATAATTTTAAAAGATATCCTTAGGGGTTTATTTTCATGGTTATTAAGTAAAATAAGTTCAGTACTTAATGCAAAAAAATTGGATTTCAAATTGATTGTTAACTAGGTGAAATTTAGCCAAACACTTAGGGCTTTAAAACTGGTTTTTGTGGAAAGAACGGGAAACTACAACATTTTCCATCTACAACACTTTCTGGGTGTTTCCAAACTTTTGGCAACGCCTCTATTAAATGTTTTGTTTGATGTTTGAAACTTTAAAACGGTTAAAAATATTATTTAAATAAAGTATTTTTTAAATCTTTGTAGGAATATTTAATAACATATTTTAGAGTGTTTTAAAAGAGGTTTGAAGTTTAATGATATTTTTAATAATTATTTAGGAATTTTTAAAGTAAAGGGTTTTAAATATAGAACATGTTTTTTTATGATTTTTGTTAAATTTGAAATTAGTTGCTTCTAAGTAATACTTTATATACTATTTTTAAGTATTTTTAAGTGTTTATATATATATGTTTGGAAAAGCAAGTTAAGTATTTTATAAAAGATAAAGTGGTTTTGTTGTAACATTAAGCAAAATGAATGGTTTTGAGAAGTTAACTAAAAGTAAACTGCATTGTTAAATTAGTATAGATATACTTAGATCTTTAGAAAGAACAGTTTAAGGTAATAATAACCATAAAATTGTTTTGGATTTATAGTAATAATATTTTTAATAACAATTATTTTTAACCCATTTTAATATACTTTTGAAAATTTGAAATCCTGTTAAGAGATTTATGAATATTCTTATACCTTGGAGATAAGAATATGAATACATTTTAGAGAATGTAAGTAGTAAAAACGAATAGTCAAATAGTAGTACACTTGTACATATCTTTTGTAAAGGTATTTTAATTTATATATAATATTTACAAATAAGTATTATTTGAATAAAGGGATTAGAAGTTGCTTAGTGACTTAATCGTGTTTTATGTGTTTACTCATTTATGGAAAGCATTTAATTCTATATTTAGGGTTAAATACTGATAAACTAGATTTTTTATATTTGTGAGAGTAAAGAATGTGGTATTAATGTCAGACTTTGATGCAGCCAGTGCTCTAACCTACTTTGCTTCACTCTCCACCAAGGGATAATGTAAGTTGAGAAGGTTGAAAAAGGTGAAAGTATATGAGACTTGATTTCCATATGCAATCGCCTTTATTCCTATCAAACTCGACCAAATTAACTTAGAAGGTATATGAAAGCTTCATGGCTTCATACAGTTTTAGATCCCTTGAGAAGGACTCAATAGTATGAAATGTCTCTCGCTTTAAGTATGTATATATACGAGATTCTTCAAGAAGGACTCCTTTATATTGTTCGCTTACTTCTAGAAGAACTGGAATTAAGTTCATCAAAAATTTACCGATGAAGTTTTGAAGAGTTCAGGATCGGATAAGTACATAATGTATTACTTACCGAAAACCACTTCAAAACTGATATACAAATACTATGTATTAGAAGCGGTTGTGGAGCGAAATATTATAGAGATGCACTGTTTATCCTAAGGATAACTCCAAGGGAGAGGTCAGCATAAATATATGAAACAAATTATATGAATTTGAACCATCTATCCTAAGGTTAAGTCCTAGGTAAAGGCTAGCATTAGCATTTGTCGGACGACTTATGTTGGAATTCATAGAGAGGTTCGTGAACTGTTCAGGATGTTGAAATCTATAGAGAGATTCATGATCTGTTCGAGTGATGAAGACTTGTGAGTTAAGATGTTGAACATGAATTCACCATCGAAAATGATAGAAAATAGAGTAAGACATATAGCCAAGGGGTTTTGCTAATCCAAAAAGGTACATGAACTCTAAATATCTAGAGACGCTTTCGATTGGTTGGCCCCGGGAGTTGATGGTATTAGGTATCACGTATTCTGGTGTGGAGCAGCTATGTTTTATCTGGTGGTATATTTTATATGGAGATATACGTGGTTTCAGAAGTTACTTTCTGACTCTTATCAGGAGGTTGGCCTCGTTGTATAGAAGAGACCTCCAATGGAAATCCATAAGCGAACGTGCCTTAGAGGTTTTAGTTATACTTCTACTATTGTTGTGTTATGAGATGCAAGCAACACAACTATTTTATGATTTATATTCTACACCCTAGACACTATCTATTATATCGTCTTATGAACTTATTAGATGATTATTTTTTTGAGAGAAAAATCGTTACGTCGATTTGAAAGGTCACAAAAGATACTGTTATATGATAGCTACATATTTTTTAAGTTTCTTACACCAGACTTATATCTAACTTGATGTTTTATCTCTCCCTTAGTTCCTAGGGTGCTCTCTCAAGAGGTCTGGGAAAGGCAGGTTTTCGTTGATATTCTTCTAAGCTTCAGGAGAACGGTAGGAGACAAGCTGGATGCTTCCGTTCTCCTATAATAATATTTTATGTCCGCTGTACTACTATTATGTACATATGCATCTGATAAGATAGGTTAATAATAGCAATAGGATTGCAACACTGAAATGTCAGGTATCTTAGAGTAGCACTTTGCACCGTCTTTTGATATTCTATATTATTGTTCCGTTGTGAGATTCGGATGTTTTGTTCCTTCGTTTTCTTTTATTTTACCCTAACAATTTGTCTTCTGACACTTGAGTGCTAGACATGTGAACACCATAGATATATCAGCATCAACATCTAGGGGTCTAAAAGATAAGATGCGCAGAATGAAATTTTATGATAGATTGTAAAAATTAACATAATTTTCTTTCCATTCCACCATCAAACCTCCAGAACTTCCCCTAGTCAGGAGGTAAACCCAATAACTAAGTGAAGTCGCACTAACTTCTATACAATCTGTAATCAAGATGTTCTATTTTTGTTTCTTATGATAAAGCAAAATCAATGTTATTGCTGGTGAAAAAGACCTAATTTTACTGTGTTTTCCTAAATCATCTAGACCCATAACATTCCAATTAATATATCTCATGATCCAACTGATCCAACCCGCTCTAACTTCCTAATCCTAATATCCTTAGCATCCATCTGAACACCATCATAAATAAAATCGAATCTCCTAGTTAAATAAAGAATATCAGTAGTAGATAATCTACTCAGAGCATAAGAACTAAAAGTACTGCCTAAAAGAATATATGTACCAAAGCTAGATCCATCTGATGTTCTAGCGATCGCTCTACGAAAACGAGCACTCCTCCTCAACGGTCTAAATGCGCTCGAGCAAAGGCTAACAGCAGAACCCTCCATCGAAACTAGACTAGAACTAACTGTCGTGTCATCCCCAAACGAGCTAGACCCAATGACATGCTCTACTCCAATCGTCTCTAAAATTCTCGCCTCATTCCTATGCACTTTCCTTTATACTCACTAGCATAGACCATATCTAACTCCATACTTTCCTCTTTCCCTTGCTCGCATCCTGAAACCATCCCCTGTCCTTGCAACATTCTACAACCGTTCCCCATTTTGGCATTGAAAAGCATTCATTTCCCTTGCTTCCAATCTTGTAACCACCTGTATAAGTCACCTTATCCTCCTAACTAAAAACTTCAGTACCACTAGTCACACTTTTCTCTACACATTTCGGGTCACCAACTTGAAATACTACGGTGTACCTGTTCCCAAATGTTCTTCCCTTCCTGCTTCCTATGTTCCATACCTGCCATATAGCTACAATTAATTTGTAACCTTCCACTTAAACCGAATCGAAACTTTCTTAACCACATACAACATTATGTTCCTTACCTACCATACATGCATCCCCAACACATAACCCATTATAAAAATCCATTCCCGGATTACTGCACTTATAACATTTTGCACTGTGCATGTCATATCTCATATGTGCATATATCAGTGCATCTTTCGTCAGCTTTTACATTGCAACAAGTTGTATCCTTGTTCACATGCTCGTTAATGATCCGCCTTAAAATGCAATCATAATTTGCTTCAACCAAGAGAATAAATTGCTTACTCCCCATACACGCAATTAATTCCACCACTTCAAAACCCCACTTTCACGTACGCGCTGTGACGCCCCACCTCTATGCCCACGCTAGCCAAGAACACTACGGTGTAGTGCTGTCGACTAGCATGGAGAATAAGGTTGTTGAGGAGCGACCATCCGTGTAATTGCTTTGTGCGAGCACCGATATGCCAGATAGTAAAAACGTGCATTTCATTTCAGGAGGAAATCCGACATGCCGATGCAAACTCAAAGCTACTACACAGTGGCTATAATAGTCTAGGACAAAAATATAAAATAATAGCATAGATAATATAAATAAATGCGGAACACAGATGAAACAGAAAGTCTCATATATATATGTAATAACTGATGCCAGTTACAATACATTTGACACGGTACATGTGATACAACTACAACAGTCGACTCGGGAAGTTACATATACAAGTACATTAACGTATATAATATACATGAATACATATCTTCCTATACTATGACACGACAACTCCAAAAGATATGAAAAGTCTTCATAGCTCAAGCAGCATCCCAAAGCAGAATATCTACAACCTGAAAATACTCGGATCTGACCCGAGTATTACATTCAAAAGAAAATAATACCCGAGTCAGTCTAATTCAAACTCAGTTATTAATGCACAGAAGTAATAATAATCAAATAACGAATAGATGACAGTCACACTAAATCTCGTCTATCCAATCACTAATAAGGATGAATTGGACAAAGGAAACAATCTAGTAATTGGAAACATCAATTAAGACGTCAACTCGAGTAGGGCTGCAGTATACGCAAGCGTGTACTGCCACGTCACTACAAGATATGGAATGCGAAATAGTTCCATAAATCAAAAGCAAAAGAAATAACAATAAAACCAATACCGTGTGGCTGCAGTTCACGCTTGCGTGCACTGCCTTACCACTACAGTGACGATGTACCCATAAATACCGTGTGGCTGCAGTTCACGCTTGCGTACACTGCCCTGCCACTACGGTGATAGGTATCACAATAAAAATTCACAAACGAACACAAGGTCAAACCCAAAATACTGGGTTCAACTCAAGGCAGTGAACAAAGTAGCAAGACATGTACACCAAAACAAAATCAAGAAACGTATAAATGCACATGAACAAGTGCTGTGCATATACAAGTGCACATGAGAGGGCTGCACATGGTCAAAATGAACCAGAGGTGTAGCAAAGAATTGCACATGGCAGGGGTACATGTATATGCAGGTCTGACCACAAGAGCAGGTCATAAGTCAAGGACCAGGACATCAAAACACTGCCGAAGTCATTCAAGCAATGTGACAGTGTAATTAGGTGCACACAAGAGATTCTACATGTATGCAACCATGAGACTGAAAAATGCAAGTACCAAACTCGAGTACTAAGACAACAAACTCAAGTGCAGTGCTCTTAATTATAAACTCAAGTGAGAATGAAACCACCATGTTGCTTCAATTGAAAACAATATTACCAATGAAGTCTAAATGAAATCAAGGCATCAAGAATGCAATATTTAATGCACCTGTACAGTTCAGTGAACTAAAGTGAAGTCACAAGTGGAAAACTACACCAGACCAAGTGCCACCAAGTACACAAGTGAAGCATAACCCAAGTGTATCCCAAAATATAACATGCATTCAACTGTAAGATGGACAGTGCTAATATCATGATCAAGAACAAGGCACAATGCCGAAGAATAGGCAAAGGCCAGCAAATAACAGAGTACGAGGCGGTGACAACATAAAATGAGGACCAGGCTACAATATACTCAAATGAAGTCAACAGCATCTGGGTGAAAACAAGTCAATGATCGAACAAATCAAACCAGTTATACTCATGAATGAACACTGGTGGTAAACGAGGTAAACATAGACAGAATTCAAAACAAAGTTCAGTGCTATGAAAGTGCAAACCCGAGATAACACCCCAGGTTCACTGAAGACAGTGAAACCACAGCTGTGATAAAAATGCAGTGATATGCAGCAGAATACATAACACGTTGAAGCAAATCGAGCAAGGTACCAGAGGTAGTTTTAGTCAAGTAATCGAAATTCAACAAAGTCAAGTGGCCGAAGCTAATTCACCTAGGAAATGCAAAGTCGAAGCCAACTCGAAGTCAACCTCGTGGTGGCCGCGAAGTTAATCCAAGTCGATAATCAAAAATTTATATGGCCGAAGTCATCAATGTACAGTAAAGTGGAGTCGAGAGCAAAATAGACTGTGTCGAAGAAAGATCAAAGCCATGTAACCCGAATAAACAAGAAATCGAACCAAACCAGATCAAAGAGTCGAACAAGTTAAGCCAAAATCAAAAGCAGCCCCAAAATCAACTCAAGGCAGAAAAGCATCAACACGAACAAATATCAAATCGAAGTCGAAACAACAACGAAAACAAATTAAGCATACAAAGTCAATCAGTTTCGAATTAGAAGTGAGTAATGTAAATTACTCACCTTTGCTTTGGAAGTGAAGACGGCTCGACCAATTTTGAAGTAGCCGTTCGAATTGGGGGATCGATTGCCGAAGCCCTAGCTGCTGAAGACGTGCGAAGGCTCCATGCTCCGTCGAAGTTGAACTCGATTGAAATGAAGACGAAAGAAGGAGCACGAGGCTGCCACCATTTTTATTTTATTTTCGTTTTAGGTTTTAGGGTTAGAATGAAAACAAAAAAAAACAAAAAGGGGAACGGGTTTATTTGTTTTGCAATTTTCACGATCCAACAAATGAAAACGTGGGCCGAGAAATTACGAAACCCAAAAATCCTTTTACCCATATATAAAAGAATTTTCAATTCAATTTAAAGACTTCAATTGGCAATTTGCAAACATATTAATCGTCTAAATGTCGATTATTAATTGATGCGAAAAAACCGGGTTGTTACAGACTCCCCTCCTTAAAGAAATTGCGTCCTCGCAATCTTAAGGAATAAATGGACAAAAGGTAACAACCATAAAAACATATCATCATAAAATGACGAAATTTGAAAATAAGAAGTTCACCATATAGAGCATGAAAGAGAAAGCCTGAACGTGTTTGCTCGATGAATCCTCTGGATTCCAAAGTGAAATCCATAGGACTTGAGAACACTGAACTTTCACGAAAAGAACATCTTTATTTCGAAGGTGCGGAATCCCCGAAACATTGATGTGAATAGAATGTTGCTCAAAGTCAAATCTGGTGAAACTTTAATTTCTTCAATAATACCGGGCTCAAGAATAAAATCGGAATTCCTAAGGCATTTCCGTAGAAGGAAGACGCGTGAAACACGTCATGAATAGCAAAAAATTGAGCCGGTAATAAGAGGCGATAAGCCAAGAAACCAATACGTTCAGTGATAGGAAATGGCCCAATATATCGAGGCACTAACTTTCCCAACCGACTGAAACGCACAACACCTATCATAGGTGAGACACGAATAATTTGGAACAACAGCGTAGTACAATAACGATACGCCAGATGAATCAAAGCTTCACTAATTCGGAACGCCGACGTAGTACAAAAGCGGTACGTCCAATGAACCGATCACCATAAAAGAACATCAGACGTAAGTCCATAAAAGGAATGAGACGAAGCTCAATAAAATGAAATACATCAAAACGTCTGATGAACTTGGTAAAAAGGTGATTCCATTCGGACATCATCAAAGAAACAACCACTTGTTGCCTACGACAAGTGCATCGGTAACAAGATTTTCCCTTCCGGGAGTGCAAAGAATAACAAGATCATAAGATATAAGGAACTCGAGTCAACGTGGTTGACGAAAATTAAGTTCCTTAAGAGAAAATAAATATTCCCAAGATTCAAGATCTTCACCCAAAAATAATGATGCCAAATTTTCAAGAGCGAAATCAATAGCCACGAGCACTAGATCATGAGTGGCATATCTAGTCCCAATAGGCATCAATGATTAAGAAACACAAGAGACAGAACGTTCTCTTATGCAAGAGAATGGCATGCAAACCAATACGATTAGCATTGGTACAAACTATAAAGTCTTGGTTCCCCTCGGGAATCGCAAGAATAGAAGTATCGGAAAAGAGTTGTTTTAAATAATATTCTTTCCCGAAAAGATAAAACTTTCGAAATTTACGATTTACTTTATGTAATTATCTTTTCAGACAAATTTACATTTTAAAATTCAATTTACTGTGTCTGATTGTCTCATCAAAGCGTCTAGGAGGTTCCTATCGATAACGTTGATCAAGCGCATCGACCAGAATTCTTAAAGCACTCAATGGGCAATACAATCACAAAATATTCAATTATCAAAAACGATAACCAGAAATCACAAATATTCAATTAACAAGTCCGGAATTAACCGAAATAGCAAACGCACATGTCCCATAACCACGAGTTTTACTAAATCGTTTAATTCACTTCATCGTTTCCTTGAAGGTGCAAGAATTGTGTATTTTAAAAATAACATTTCACATTCTCAAACGGATCAGTAAAAGAAAGGAGTCATAGTCCTCGATTTTGCTGAAACGTTTAAATCGCTTCCTCATTCTTTTGAAAGCGTAAACTGTAAAAATTTTGAAAACGATTTTTATTTTGAAACAATTTTTAAAACACGTGATTAAAACTAAAACACGTGATTAAAACAGCGACATCAGTAGCAACTTCGATAAGTGGATTTTCATTCATCAAAAATGTCACAAGAATCTTCTCAAAGATAGAAAGGGATACCATACCCTAAACTTGTATTCATAACAAGTCAATGACACACGAATTCACCAATGCACAAAAATTGATAAAACTTATCAATAGAAATCACGAAAATTGGTGAAGCACAAATTCCAGAAGACTACACAAGAAATCCAGAAATCACAAGATGAGAGTATGAAAACTCGAATGGGAGTATGAAAACTCAAATGGGAGTATGAAAACTCAAATGAGAGTATGAAAACTCACCTACACATGAGCATGAAAACTCATCAGCACATGTAACGCAAAGCGAGAACGGGAGCATGAAAACTCACCTACACGCGAGCATGAAAACTCATCAGCACATGTAACGCAAAGCGAGAATGGGAGCATGAAAACTCACCTACACGCGAGCATGAAAACTCATCAACATGTGCAACGCAAAGCGAGAACGGGAGCACGAAAACTCACCTACATGCGAGCATGAAAATTCATCAGCACGTGCAACGCATAACGAGAACGGGAGCACGAAAACTCACCTACATGCGAACATGAAAACTCACCAACACGTGCAATGCAAAGCGAGAACGGGAGCATGGAAACTCACCTACACGTGAGCATGAAAACTCATCAGCACATGTAACGCAAAGCGAGAACGGGAGCATGAAAACTCACCTACACGTGAGCATGAAAACTCATCAGCACATGTAACGCAAAGCGAGAACGGGAGCATGAAAACTCACCTACACGCGAGCATGAAAACTCATCAACACGTGCAACGCAAAGCGAGAACGGGAGCACGAAAACTCACCTACATGCGAGCATGAAAATTCATCAGCACGTGCAACGCATAATGAGAACGGGAGCACGAAAACTCACCTACATGCGAGCATGAAAATTCATCAGCACGTGCAACGCATAACGAGACGCTATCTCATGGTTGCAAGCCATTAATTTTGACACACGAATGGCCCGAAGACCGTGGGGCGCTACCCCACATATGTGATGGCGAAACATCACACAAATGCGATGGCGAAACATCACAAGAGCGGGGTCTAGTCTCCCACGCAGACAAAGAGACATCGCACAGTTGCTAGTCTAAAACCACAAAAATGATCGTCATGATCATCAAGAAGTGTCAATTACACTAAGTTAGTAAATATAAAAGTTTAGCTTCATGTCCCATAACCACTTGCTTAACTCAAATATTTACGAACAAATTGTAAATTTCCACTAGAAAATTGTAACAAGAGATTCAATCGAATAAGTCCAAGAATTAACCGACGAAATAAACGCAAGCGTTATATATACCACTCGTTTTACTAAGTCGTTTAATTAGATTTCTCATACGAGTGAGGTAAAGGTTAGTATATACTAATAGATTGGAAAACGGTTTTGGAAAAGAGTTTTGTAGTAAAATAGTTTTGAAATCGTTTGGAGAAAAGGGTTTTGATATTTACTACTAGTATAGAAAACCTTTATATTTTTTTAAAGTGACAAATCACAAAAATGATTGTAAAAACAATCAATCACAAGAATTCACATACAAAGATGTGAATAGAATCCAAAGAAATCGATACTGAATTCATCAAAAGGTATGTTCACAAAAATCCCGAAGAAAAGGTCATCAAAGTTGCTAACAAATGATAGCAACAAATCGGGAAATAATAAAGAATCGATTAAATTTGGAAACCAAATCAATTCACATTCGAAGACGTGAATAAAATCCAAAGAATTCGATTCCAAATCCGTCAAAGTAGGAATTCCCAAAAATTCCAGAAATAGAAGTTATCAAAGTCGACAAAGGTGATAACAACTAATCAGAAAAGAAGAATCGATTAACAATTGGAAAAACCAAGCAAAACGAGCATAAATGCATGAATGACTTTAACAAAAGTAAAAGTCAAGTCAATGTTGATATCGACAAGGCAAAGTCCAAGACAATTTCTTTTACACCAAAGAAATTTTAAAACTATCAGAGAGAGGCACATGAAAACCAACAAACCATGGATGAACAAACAGAGTCGACAATTGAAATGCAATTTGTCTCAAAGATTGATACCCAAAACCCAATTGTATGGAGACTGCATCAAGTACACGAATCATAGATAAGAATGCATATATACAGCAGTTCGAATAAACAATGCGAGCTCAAATCGAAGTGGGTACGAGTTGCAGCAACATGCAACTTGGTATAGCATATACACAAGGATACTTAGCAGTGCATACTCGAATGAGAAAGTGCAACAGAGAATAGCAGCAATGCTCATGAATAAGAGTTAGGAATTCATACCTAACAAATCAAAGACGATCTTAGGCAAAGATGAGAGATAAAACATCGACAAATAGTTGTAACACATGTACTATCTAAGTTATGTTTTATATTTGTTCTAAACCCCAGGCTCTGATACCAAGCTGTGATGCCCCACCTCTATGCCCACGCTAGCCAAGAACACTACGGTGTAGTGCTGTCGACTAGCATGGAGAATAAGGCTGTTGAGGAGCGACCATCCGTGTAATTGCTTTGTGCGAGCACCGATATGCCAGATAGTAAAAACGTGCATTTCATTTCAGGAGGAAATCTGACATGCCGATGCAAACTCAAAGCTACTACACAGTGGCTATAATAGTCTAGGACAAAAATATAAAATAATAACACAGATAATATAAATAAATGCGGAACACAGATGAAACAGAAAGTCTCATATATATATATATAATAACTGATGGCAGTTACAATACATTTGACACGGTACATGTGATACAACTACAACAGTCGACTCGGGAAGTTACATATACAAGTACATTAACGTATATAATATACATGAATACATATCTTCCTATACTATGACACGACAACTCCAAAAGATATGAAAAGTCTTCATAGCTCAAGCAGCATCCCAAAGCAGAATATCTACAACCTGAAAATACTCGGGTCTGACCCGAGTATTACATTCAAAAGAAAATAATACCCGAGTCAGTCTAATTCAAACTCAGTTATTAATGCACAGAAGCAATAATAATCAAATAACGAATAGATGACAGTCACACTAAATCTCGTCTATCCAATCACTAATAAGGATGAATTGGACAAAGGAAACAATCTAGTAATTGGAAACATTAATTAAGACGTCAACTCGAGTAGGGCTGCAGTATACGCAAGCGTGTACTGCCACGCCACTACAATATATGGAATACGAAATAGTTCCATAAATCAAAAGCAAAAGAAATAACAATAAAACCAATACCGTGTGGCTGCAGTTCACGCTTGCGTGCACTGCCTTGCCACTACAGTGACGATGTACCCAATGAATACCATGTGGCTGCAGTTCACGCTTGCGTGCACTGCCCTGCCACTACGGTGATAAGTACACAATAAAAATTCACAAACGAACACAAGGTCAAACCCAAAATACTGGGTTCAACTCAAGGCAGTGAACAAAGTAGCAAGACATGTACACCAAAACAAAATCAAGAAACGTATAAATGCACATGAACAAGTTCTGTGCATATACAAGTGCACATGAGAGGGCTGCACATGGTCAAAATGAACCAGAGGTGTAGCAAAGAATTGCACATGGCAGGGGTACATGTATATGCAGGTCTGACCACAAGAGCAGGTCACAAGTCAAGGACCAGGACATCAAAACACTGCTGAAGTCATTCAAGCAATGTGACAGTGTAATTAGGTGCACACAAGAGATTCTACATGTATGCAACCATGAGACTGAAAAATGCAAGTACCAAACTCGAGTACTAAGACAACAAACTCAAGTGCAGTGCTCTTAATTATAAACTCAAGTGAGAATGAAACCACCATGTTGCTTCAATTGAAAACAATATTACCAGTGAAGTCTAAATGAAATCAAGGCATCAAGAATGCAATATTTAATGCACCTGTACAGTTCAGTGAACTAAAGTGAGTCACAAGTGGAAAACTACACCAGACCAAGTGCCACCAAGTACACAAGGGAAGCATAACCCAAGTGTATCCCAAAATACAACATGCATTCAACTGTAAACTGGACAGTGCTAATATCATGATCAAGAACAAGGCACAATGCCGAAGAATAGGCAAAGGCCAGCAAATAACAGAGTACGAGGCGGTGACAACATAAAATGAGGACCAGGCTACAATATACTCAAATGAAGTCAACAACATCTGGGTGAATGCAAGTCAATGATCGAACAAATCAAACCAGTTATACTCACGAATGAACACTGGTGTTAAACGAGGTAAAAACAGACAGAATTCAAAACAAAGTTCAGTGCTATGCAAGTGCAAACCCGAGATAACACCCCAGGTTCACTGAAGACAGTGAAACCACAGCCGTGATAAAAATGCAGTGATATGCAGCAGAATACATAACACGTTGAAGCAAATCGAGCAAGGTACCAGAGGTAGTTTTAGTCAAGTAATCGAAATTCAACAAAGTCAAGTAGCCGAAGCTAATTCACCTAGGAAATGCAAAGTCGAAGCCAACTCGAAGTCAACCTCGTGGTGGCCGCGAAGTTAATCCAAGTCGATACACAAAAATTTATATGGCCGAAGTCATCAATGCACAGTAAAGTGGAGTCGAGAGCAAAATAGACTGTGTCGAAAAAGATCAAAACCATGTAACCCGAATAAACAAGAAATCGAACCAAGCCAGATCAAAGAGTCGAACAAGTTAAGCTAAAATCAAAAGCAGCCCCAAAATCAACTCAGGGCAGAAAAGCATCAACACGAACAAATATCAAATCGAAGTCGAAACAACAACGAAAACAAATTAAGCATACAAAGTCAATCAGTTTCGAATTAGAAGTGAGTAATGTAAATTACTCACCTTTGCTTTGGAAGTGAAGATGGCTCGACCAATTTTGAAGTAGCCATTCGAATTGGGGGATCGATTGCCGAAGCCCTAGCTGCTGAAGACGTGCGAAGGCTCCATGCTCCATCGAAGTTGAACTCGATTGAAATGAAGACGAAAGAAGGAGCACGAGGCTTCCACCATTTTTATTTTCTTTTCGTTTTAGGGTTAGAATGAAAAGAAAAAAAACAAAAAGGGGAACGGGTTTATTTGTTTTGCAATTTTCACGATCCAACAAATGAAAACGTGGGCCGAGAAATTCCAAAACCCAAAAATCCTTTTACCCATATATAAAAGAATTTTCAATTCAATTTAAAGACTTCAATTGGCAATTTGCAAACATATTAATCGTCTAAATGTCGATTATTAATTGATGCGAAAAAACCGGGTTGTTACACACACATTCAATATATTTGTATCAGAGCCGCTCTCTTCTTTATTCCCCATGCACACATTATGCCTTAGCTTCATTGCCCAAACCCATTTCTACCAAATGATAAACAACTCCCCAACTTTTCATCTGCATCTGCTTCATCACCATCTACTGCATTAAAAACTTCCTCTGTCATTTCTATTTTATGTTCAACCCTCACCATTTCAATATCATTAAATAACAATCCTTAGAACCACAACAACAATTACAGTAACTCTGAGCTTTCTCACCTGAATTCAACCTATCAACTCATCATATGTATCAGTGCATATACCTGAAAAAATATCATCTCCTTTCCTTTTGAAAAGAGTCAGACTATAGTCTACTATAGACGAATTAGAACTCTTCTCATCGGTAGCTTTAGATCCATAGATTTTCCATAATCATATATCACTATTATCATTAGCCTTTCCTAAGTCTATTTCGGAAACATTGCGATCAGAATCTCCTTCTCTAGCAGCAATATTTTCATCAATATCCAAGGCTAAAGCATTGTAGTGTTTAATGGTTTAGGCAAAGGAGGACCAATCATGAGAAAACAAGACGATTTCTTATGCCTAAAAACAACACAGTTGAAGCAACAAACAGGGTCTGCACAATTTTTGGCAAACGAGAATCATCTCCATATCTGAAACAAAAAATTGACCTTTTTGCAAGAAATCCGAGAATGGGGATTTGTACAGCTAACATAGAATTTTTCACAATACTCACGTATGAACGAGACTCTAAACTAGACACGCTTGATGGTCTTGAGCAAGATGAAACCCCCTTGATTAGAACTTTTTAATTTTATTTTATTCATCTTAAACAATTTAAGATGAATATTAACTGTAACACTTACCGTTTATATATATATATATATATATATATATATATATATATATATATATATAATTTTATTATTACGCTTGATGGTCTTGTGCAAGATTAAACCCCCTGATTAAAACTTTTCAGTTTTATTTTATTCATCTTAAACAATTTAAGACGAGTATTAATCATAGCACTTATATGTATGTATATGTGTGTGTCTATACACATATGGATATATATATATATACACACACATATTTAAATTTATTATTTAATATTCAATTAATTTATATTTAATTGTTCTTTTATTTTAAATAATTGTTAATTGAATAATTTAATAAATTTGAAAATTTTAATTTTTAATTTATCCTAAACAGTTTAAAGTATGTATGTGTGTGCGCATATATACATATATATATATAATATACAGATATATACATATACATATATCAATATATATGTTTATATTAATTAATTAACTATTTATTTAATTAATCCAATTAATTAAATTACTAAATAATTTTGAAAATATTAATTTATTTTCAAAAACATTTCTTGAAAAATATTTTATAACCTTTAAATTTTTTATTTATTTATTAAATTTAACTATTAAATTCAAATTACATCATTTAATTTTCGAATTGAATTTTGAAAATTAGCCAAAGTCCTAAATCAATGTGGGTCTTTACAATTAGGCTAACTTTTAAGAGTTACTCTAACATTGAGCCCAGAAAGTAGTCAATGAGGGGAGAACACTTGGTTATCCAACTTCAAGCCCAAACACCCAAATGGTAGGTAGACTAGTTCTAACATTGCTAATTTAGAGCGCATAGACAACTAGAGCTCTAATACTATTGTTGAAATCAAGCCAGTAAGAAATAGATGAAATATGTATATTTCAAAAAAAAATTCTATTTTGGATCATAGAGGCCTATAAAGTTTACTGATTTGCACTAGATCCAGTCTAGATTACATAAATAAAATCCAATTTTATTTAATTTTTCTTACTTAGTTAATCAAAGAATTTAATCAAAAATATTTTATATGGTTTATGAGTATACCATTATATACTCTTGTGTATAAGGTGTACGTGCATCATAACATAGGTGTACGTGGTCAAGTTTATACATAACTGGGTATTGAGATTTATATCTACAATGTATATACTTCGTACATCACATATATATGTCAATTGCCATAATTAATATTTTATATAAAATTTGTGTGTATATAATATAAAATTTATAATTTATTTAGTGTGTGCGCGTGCTTGCGCATGTGTATTTAAAAATCATTTAGAAAATATGTCATGAATTTGGCCTAAGTCAATATTTCAAAAAACTAAAATTTTAGATAAATTTATAATTTGAATTAGTAAATAAAATTAAATTTAAAACTGAATCTAAGATTCATGGTGTATCAAATATCTTACATTTGCATTTGTATTATTTTGTAAAATTGAATATGTAGAACTATATATATATGTATATAATATCGATAACATTTCATTAATAATTATTGATATAAATATGGTTTTTAAACATTTGATATATATATATATATATAGACGTATATATATATACTTCGACCTAAAAAATCTTTTTTATTACGAGTGCAATTTTATACATAAATTAAATTTAAAAATATATAAATGAATTTAACACTAGTTTTATTATAATATAAAATAAATAATAAATATAATTTCAATTAATGTTTTTATTAACTACTAAAGCAAAATAAATATGTATATACTTTATATATATTTTATTTTATTGGAATTTAAACTATGTAAATGCGAACTGATGAACAATATTCTGAATAAAAGAAAAATTATATTTTGTAACAAAAATTTATTTATTTAAATAAATATAACATTATGGCTGAAAATGTTATATATATGTATGTTTATATATACATGTATGTTTATATATATATATATATATATATATATATATGTTTATATATACATTTAAAATTTATAAGTATATACATATAAATTTGATTTAATCAAAACGATTAACAAATAGCCAAAACGTTAAAGCAGTATATGGGTAGATGGTGGCAATTGCATATATACAAGTGGTGATATATCTATATACATCATACAATAGATTTCATACAAAAGTAAATAAGGATACACCTAGATACGCTTGCCTTTGATTCACACGTTTTGATTTGGATGGTATCCTTGATCACTTAGATCCACACTCTTTGTAGCAAACAGGCGACGTGCTAACATCGGATCTCACTAGTTTTTATTCAATTAAGATGAATATAGTTTAAACGTGAAGGATGAGGGGCGAAGGATTTTCAGTCAGAAATGGTGAAGGAGGAGGCTCCAAAAAGCCAAATAAAACAAGGTGCTTTAGTTTCCTTTTTATAGGTGGCGCTGACCAAAAGATCTAGCACAAATATCATCGCTACCAAGTCAAAACTCGGACTCCATTGCCTTCAAACTTTGTCAGTCATATCAAGGGCCCTTAATGGACCAAATTTCACATCCAAACCCATTAGTAATTATTTAATTTAGATTCTTATTGATATGGCATATCAATATGTGCAATATATAACTTTTATATACGCGCCTAATAAATTATTAATAGCACCAAACGATTCTAAAGGCTGCTTGTAATGACCTGCCCTTCATAATACCCTGAATCAATGTCGAAAGACAACATCTGACTGTAGAATTCCACAAAAGGCAGTCACTCGAAATAAAATTAAAACAAAACATCATACTAAGGCACATCGATACAATCTCATAGTGGGAAGATAAATATTATATACTTAGAATAGGATAAACAATATACAAGAGACTGGAATAGCAAAAGCAACCGATAAACAAATATCAATACAGAAAGGCAAAATACATTAACTCCATTCATATGGAGTTCTACATATAGTATCCGATATCACAAGTCTCATATATAAAATATCATGTTTGTCATATACTACATCATCGACAAATGTGCATATCCAATATATTGAATCCATGCCTCTAGAATGCTCCATCTGTTCTGTAAGCCTATCCCCGAAAGCACCTAACTCTTAAACTACTAAATTGAACATCCGAGAGTTGTCACGACAGAAGTAAACAAAAACAAAACACGAGTCAAACATAAAGCCTAGTGTGAGGGAAACAATTTCTAAGTACTGTATATACATGCAACCTATATACATATAACAAACAAGTGCAAGGATCAATGGGTCATACAAATCATACATCACCCTACTTTATCTGTACACCAACATGTTAGAATTATACATAATAATGGTTTCTCTAATTAAAACAGTACATAGGATAACAAGCCATGCTACTAAATATGAAAAAAAAAGTGTAGGGTTAATGCTACACTTTATAAGCAATGGTTTCCTCGATCTCTCAATCCCTATCGAAGCATCTAAAATTCAAAACAAATACAATGATATAACCATGCTACTAACATAGCATCATCGTACCCAAAACCTCAACATGAATATCTATAACTGATAACTATCTCGAATTGTCATCAGCTACCAAAATGACATATTGGGAACCACAACTAATTTGCGAACTACCCTGAAAATCAGCACCTTAAAAGAATTTAACATATAGGTCCTGTCGTAGCACCCAATCATACTTCGGACTGTATATGACTAATCTAAACTGGCATGCCGATCTCTCTTCACCCCTGCTCCAGTTCCACTTCTATAGATTATGCGCCTTAATGGTACAATGGATTCCCTCACTAGCATCCTTTCCTTTCGATTGTTTACACCGACATATCGGAATCGTATGTAAACACTAAACCCTACACACACCCTTCCTACACTAGTATAAAAAAACTAAAGTACTACCATCTCGTGTGGATCGTGATTCATTATTGAAGTTCCTTGCATTAGCCGGTTACCCTAATTCAGGCATACCAAACCCATATATATAAATCTCTCAAACCGTGCATCTATAATTATATATATATATATATCACTTGAACCACATATTTATACATTTGTATAATATATTTCATCCATTATCGGTAACCTTAAGTCGGGTATACCGAACTATACATACACTTAAATCGCGTATCGACAAATCATGTTGAATTACCAGTAGCTACAAAAGAGACTTATCAAGAGCCACGACTATCTTATAGACTCCCTTAAATACCAACACCTCAAATAAAGTTGGCATGTAGGTTCAGTTGCAACACCCAATCAAACTACAGAATAGTATATAACCTACGCTAAACTAGCGTCCCATATCTCTCCGCCCTTACTTTGGGACCACGTTTGTAGATCATGCGCCCCAATGGTAGAACGGATTCCATGCACCAATCGGTAGCCCTAAGTCTGATATACTGAAACTATATATAAATGCTTTAAATCACATATCAATAAACATATATCTAATATTCTGTGCAACTCCCAATGGCTCCAATCAGACATAATAGAATTATATTTATACATATAGACATACATAAATCACATAAACTATACACAGGTACATATATAACAAGTCCAACTATATGGAACTAATAAACACATATTGTGCACATTTACATACACGATGGCAATACACAACCAATGTAACAAATCTATCATCTCAATTTTAAAAAAAAATTACACATACAATCATACAAACAATTCAACAAAAATGCATCTTACTTAAGCAACAAATCTAACAATTATATCTTCTTTGTATTATTTTATAGAAGTCTCAAACATATTTGATAAAATAATACATTACTACTGTTTGCACCAAACAGGCACAAACGCCCAATGGTTAAAGCACCAATGCTAAAAAAACAAAGGTAAAAGTAGAAAAGGAGACACCATTTTTATAATGGTTTGACAAATTATCTGGCCTACATCCATTTTAATCTTTGTTATTAGTCGTTTTCTCTACGTATTACAATAATTGTACTAGACTTGACCACATTCTAGTAGTTTTCAGATTCACAATGGACTTTTAAGAGTATATTTGGAGGAGGAGATAAGAGGGAAGAAGACGTAGAGCGTGAATCCACTCTTTAGTTGCTATAGGGCTGGTGTTTATAGAGAAACTCACCAGTAGATTCAGGAGTCCATGTAGGATAAAGCCCAAATGTAAGTCCAAGTGTATAGGAGGGTGCATGCTGAACCAAATGTTTTCACTTGCTTAGTTCTTCTGTCTTTGATTCAACATGTTTCTAACTCTTTTTTCTTGAAAATCAAGCTCTTTTTGATGATTTGCTTATCACTTGTCTTTTCCTGCTTTCTTTGCCTTCTTCTCATAAGTCCTTAGTGTTTCTTGCCAATTCTCCAAGAAAAGCACTTAATCATAATCACTTGAGGTTGCACTTGAGGTGTATGGGGCTCGGGGGATCAAAAGAGCAACCATAAGCTCTCAGTACCTAGAGGTTCCTCCTAGTACCAAGAGGTTCTTTTTGCCTCTTTAAACTTCTTGAGTCCAATCTTCTGGGTAAAGCACTTTACCACGATTGCATGAAGAAGTACTTGAAGTATAAGGAGATTGGGAGGTATCAGATGGAAGAAAAACCTCTTGGTACAACCTCTCGGTACCTAGTGGTCCACATAGCTCAATTATTCCTTAAACTTTTTGAGTATAATTCTTTTACTCTTCAAGCATGTTTCCAAATCTCTAAATTATTTCATCTTCATTTTGATCTTCTAAGTCCAGTTGAATTTTTCTTGGCCAAAAAGTGGTTTAATAGCTACTTTTGCAATTTCTAAATTTTCAAATCACCTTTATAACAATTCACTGGTTAGTTAATTATTGAATTACACCATAATAAACTAATACAAAGGCTAAATAAACTTCAAAGCCATTTCAATATAAGTTTAACCTGCCTAAAAAATTAATTTAGCCTTATAGCTTATTTTAAAGGTCATACTTTTAACTTTTGATTAGTAGTAATATACACACACACACACATAACATATTTCTATCACTAATATAACAACAAATTTGATTTAAATTAATTTATAACCATGTTATAAATTAATGTCAACTCTATCCAAATCTATTTAATAGAACACAATATTTATATATAAGGGATCTTAATCAATTATCCTAAATATCTGGAGTAAAATATGATAATATTTCTATTTCTAACATAACTACAAATTGGGGTTTAATTAATTTACAACGATGTTATAAATTAATGTCAACTCCATTTAACTATATTCAGTACGATAGGACACAATATATACACACACACATACATATATATATGCATACATACATACATACATACACACACACACACACACATACATGCTCGGGATCTTAATCAATTATCCCAAATATCTGAAATAAAATATATAACAATATTTCTATTTCTAATCTAACTCCAAATTGGAGTTTAATTGATTTATAATCATGTTATAAATTGGTATCAACTCCTTCTATCTCTGTTCAATACGAATATAACACACAATATATATACATACACATACATACGTGCATATATGTATATGTATGTATGTGTGTATGTGTCTATATGTATACAGGATCTTAGTCAATTATCCTAAATATCTACTCAAATCAATCCAATCAAATGGGGCAATAATTACTTGTATATATTATTATACATTTTCTAGGTAATATTTTTGAACATATATAATTATAAGGGATTTATATTAAAATATAAATTATAACTCTGCGCACCTGAACAACAAATTCCCAAGTGTCTGAATCTGGTCCAAGCCCATACCATGTCGGAGTTAATCTCACTATGAATGCAATGGCGAAGACCGCAGCTTTATTAGACCTTGTATGCAAGAGGTATGAATTAAATACGAAACAAGATAATTGATTATTAATTAATTATGATTAACAACTAATTACCTTCTCCCTCACAATCTTATCTTCCACAAAACATTTTTCTACACATGTACACACCCATCACCATGCACCTCTCTCCACCATTGCCCCTCGATTCTCCACGAATCATCACACAGTCACTTATATTGCACTTCCCTTGGCGCGCTCTCTACGATGGTCCCAATCCTCTCGACGTTGGCGTCCTCCTTGAAATCACTACATTCTATATCCCTATGTCCAGGCCATTGTCGATGCAGCACCACATGAGAAACTCGAAGCCACTCTACTTGTCGACCAAATCCGCCTCCTACCCCTCCCTACGCCTCCAAACCCAGTTTCTAGCCTACCGCCTTTACAAAATCTACACCGCATCAACCGATAAGGGTATCACTTCATGTGTCTCACCTAGTGGAACACCATGCCTTCGCTTGTCTACCTGATTGCCAAAGCTCTAGCTTTAATATGAAGAAGGGGGAGGAAAAAGTTCACGTATGGGGAGGAGATATTTTAATAAAGGAGGAGGAGAAAAAAGTATAAGCCAGAGCCAATATCCTGTATGGGGGGAAGTACGTGCGTGTGTGTATTTGATTTCTCAAATAAACCTCCACATGTTTCGAGCTCGTACGATCGCATAGTACATCTGGTGCACATCTCCTCATTTTTCTAGTCCCGATGGTATAACTTTCATTACCATTAAAGACGATGCTCCAAGATGACAATTTTATGTATTTCAATGTCATTTTGGCCATTTGATCGTCCTATTCCAAAAATTCTTCAAGTGTATGTCTCATAATGAAGCCCTTATCACAGAAACACAACCTGCTAGTCGTAATCCTACTGGACTCAACTACACTGATATTTATATAATATATATATATATAAATACATAAATCGCAAATATACCGTGACTCCAAATAACATGATATGTATACCCATTTTGATTCACAACGTCGATCCGGACTCAACACAAGTAGTCATGAATTCTAATTCGACCGTTTTAAAAAAAGTCAGATTTTTGACCTTCAGTTAATTAACGATTCAATATTTAAATTAATTATTTTAATATTCAGTCAATAAAAAGCGGGATGATACTTTCTCCCCTTTTTAAAAGGATTTCATCCTTGAAATTCTTATGAGTATGACAGTGCAATCCAATAGGCCAAAAATTTTCAATGCACAGAATATACCTCCTAATCCTTAGGATTTAAAAACTCCTCTTATTTCAGAAAAAAGGGCAGCACTTCCTTTGTGTGGCTAGCTTCGAAAAATATCAAAACAACATATGTATACATCTCATATCTAAGACATCCAATATCTAACAAAGCTCATTTCTAAGTATATACAAGCGCGCGCGCCCACACACACACATATATATATGTGTGTGTATATATATCCATACTATATACACTACAGATCTTATTTACCTCATTTACAACAAAAGCATGTCATGTAGATGTGAATACAAGTGAATAAGCATCCTAACAGCGCATAGCTACTTCCATGTACCTTATCACGTACTCAATAAAGAGGACTAAACAAATTGCAACATTAAACTATGATTTAAGCATGCTAAATCATATTATAGCAATCATCTCAAATAAATATTCCATATCAAACTATGCAACAAGCATCTCAAACAAATATTTTACAACTAAATGTGTGATAAACACATCCAATGCAACAAGCATCTCCAATGTAACAAATATCTTAAATAAACATGTTATAACAAACTGCACAACAAGCATATCTAATGAAACAAGCATCTCCAATGAAATAAACATCTCAAAGAAACATGATATAACAAACTGCGTAAGAATCACTTCTGATGCAACAAACGTCTTTAATGTAATACGCATCTTTAACAACCATGTTACCATCAAAAACAATAAGCACACTTATAAAATACAATCAATAACTAAGTAAGCTGTAACAACCCGAGATTTTGTGAAAATTTATTATCGTCATTAAATAATTATTGTCGCTAGCAAATTGATGATGGAGTTTTTATACCGGGTTGAAATTCTTAAAAATAAAATAAAATAAAATTGGTTAAGTGTTGTGAGCTTTGAAACTGTGAATATCGGGCATTTACTTTTGAATGTCGTTCGACCCGTCCCCCTCTCTTCGTTCTTAAAACCCTAATCCCCTTTTTCATAGTCGGCCCCTGTTGTTTATTATTCGACCCGATCCTTCTTTCTTTTGTTTGTGATGAAAAATGGCGGCCTCTGTTGTTTTGTTCGTTCTGAAATTAGGGCTTGCGATCCAAATTGGGGCTTCGGCAATCAGTTAACAACTTCAATTCGTTCGTGTTCGATTTCGATGGTCTCTGCTTCGATTTGGCAACAAGGTGAGTGATTTATTTCACTCACTTCTAATACAAATTCGTATGATTACTGATTTGTTCAAGCTTGTTATTTTTATGGTTGATTAATTGACGCTCACAATTTTGATTGCTGGTAATTTGATTTCGTGAATTTTATGTTGACCTCGGCTTCAACTTGATTTACGACTTTGTCAATTGTTTTCAGTGTTGACTTGAAACCGTTGATTCATGATTTCGAACTCGGCTTTAATTTTTTCACCTTTTTCTTTTGACATGTTCATCATCGAACTGTTGTGATAATTGTGTCGATGCTGCACTTGTTTTACTTGAGGCTTTGTCTTTGTGTGCTCTGCATATACTCTCTGATACATGCATAATTGTTTAAACTGTAAACTGGGTTTGATTGTCGTGTTCACTGCCTTGGTGCTCGACCAGTTCATTGTTGAGTTTTGCATTTGACATTGTGCATATGTACATATGTTTGTGTGTATGCATATATGGGTGGATTGACTTGAATTGCAATCTGGCACATTTGTATGTAGGCTTGTTTTTGTTCACTGTATCCCTGTACTTGTTTGTTGTTTCCTATACACTTTTGGTCTTCGCCTGATGTGTCTGCATTGCTGTCACATGAAGTAAACTTGTTCATTTCAGTTTGGTTATGTTGCACTACTGAACACTTGAGTTTCATTGGGCATATCACTTTCACCACATAAATTATTCAGTTTGTATTTGTATTTCATCAATGCTTGCTTCCTTGACCATTTGAGACAGCTTGCCTACCTATTTCATGTAGTCTTTGACTTCACTGATCACTTTTGTACCATGCAGTCACGTGTAGTTGTGTTACTTGTTGTTGTACTTGCTTTACCCACTGCATAGTATATTGGTTCATCTCCTTGTAGTCTCAGGCAATTGTATTCTCGGTCATTTTGTGGTTGCTGCTGCTGTTGGCTATACTTGATTATTTGAGCTTGCATTTTGTGTACATGTGTTTTTGGGTATTTTGTTGGCCTGTAGCACGATGTTGCCACCTATGTGACTATTGCATACTTATGTTGCCTTTATTTCTCCTCACTTTCTATTACATTTTTATTTCACTTCGAGTTCCATTTCCAGTTGCTTCGATTCATCCGTGTTGAACTGTTGTGGTCATTCACGTATTCAAGTGCTCACTTATCCTTGTGCACTTTTATTCTCTGAACTATGGTATTGGTTGGAGTCTTTGTGTTCACCACTTGAAGTTTGGTTCAATTTGAGCCTAGTAAAAGTGTTGCAGTGTTTTCCACTACACCCACACATGTCAGGTTGCACCCCTAGTGTTCATCACTATTTGTGGCCATGTGCACTTTGGTATTGTGATCTTGTCTGCCTGACTATCTGATCTAGTTCTGTTTTGAATGTCTTGTCTTGAGTTCTCTGTGCACTACTGCACTGTTGTTGCTGCCGCAGTTGTGTTGAGTCACTAACTTGACCTCTGCATTTCGTAAGTAACTTAGCTTTGTAGTTACGACATGTTTCTCTTACATGTTCTTATGTTTGTGCATGTCACTATTCAATTTTTATTGCACCTGAGTTTCATGTTGATTTTGGAATTTCACCTGTGTTGAATCCGGTACTTCGGTTTGACCTTGTGCCCGTTTGTGTTCATCATTACTGTTGTGGCAAGGCAGTGCACGCAAGCGTGAACTGCAGCCACACGGTATTCATTGGGTACATCGTCACTGTAGTGGCAAGGCAGTGCACGCAAGCGTGAACTGCAGCAACACGGTATTGCTTTTATTGATATTCTAATTGCTTTTGTTGCGTATTTCCTTATGCTGTAGTGGCGAGGCAGTGCACGCATGCGTGTACTGCAGCCCTACTCGAATTAATATTTTAATTGTATTTCAATGGTTTGAACTGTTTTGTTTATTCAATTCAATATTCTGAATTGCATTCTGATTTGGTTTAATTACTGTCGTCTATTCATTATTTAATTACTATTGCTTCTGTGCACTAATTACTGAGTTTGAATTAGACTGACCCGAGTATTATTTTCTTTTGAATTTAATGCTCGGGTCAGACCGAGTATTTCAGGTTGTAGATATTCTGCTTTGGGTTGCTGCTAGAGCTATGAAGTTCTTTCATATCTTTTGGAGTAGTCGTCGTCATTTGTAGTAGTCTGTATAATTGTATAGGAAGATATGTATTCATGTATATTATATACGTTAATGTACTTGTATATGTAACTTCCTGAGTCGACTGTGGTAGTTGTATCATACGTACCGTGTCATATGTATTGTATCAAATGTATTGTAACTGACATCAGTTATTGTATATACGAGACTTTCTGTTTTATTTGTGTTCCGCATTATATTATCTGTGTAATATTTTATATTTACTGTTCTAAACTATTATGAACCATCGTAGTTCGTTTTATACTGGAATTGGGGTATTTCGATGGGAGAAAATAAATCAGAGATGAAAAATGAAAGAATATTTATATATATTTATATACCACTCCTATCGAGATAACCAACACTAGTGTAAGGCCTAACTACTGATGGCCGCTCCTCAACAGCCTTATTCTCCGTGCTAGTTGACAGCACTGCACCGTAGTGTTCTTGGCTAGCGTGGGTATAGAGGTGGGGCGTCACAGCTTGGTATCAAAGCCTGGGGTTTAGAACAAATATAAAACATAACTTGGATGGAACATATGTTACAACTATTTGTCGATATTTTATCTCTCATCTTTGCATATGATTATCTTTGATTGTTAGGTATGAATTCCTAACACTTATTCATGTGCCTTTGATTTTGATTTCATGAAAGTATTTTGGCTTCGGCCTCCGTTTGCTTTGCGAACTTAAGTTGATTTCTTTGATGATGAGGATTTTGTTCTTGTGTTTTCGGCTTTGAATTGATTTAGCCGACGTTGATTTTGTTTGAACTTGGCCATTACTTGTTGACTTCGGCATTGACTTGATTTTCATTTTTGTTGAAGTCATTTATGCATTTATGCTCGTTTTGCTTTGTTATTCCATTTGTTAATTGATTCTTCTTTTCCGATTAGTCGTTGTCATCTTTGTCGACTTTGATAACTTCTATTTCTGGAATTTTTAGTTATTTCTACTTTGTGATTTGGAATCGAATTCTTTGGATTTTATTCACGTCTTCGAATGTGAATTTTTGTGAATTGATTTGGTTTCCAAATTTAACCGATTCGTGTTATTTCCCCGATTTGTTGCTATCATTTATTAGCAACTTTGATAACATTTTCTTCGGAATTTTTGTAAACATTCCTTTTGATGGATACAGTATCGATTTCTTTGGATTCTATTCACATCTTTGTATGTGAATTCTTGTGCTTGATTGTTCCTACAATCATTTTTATGATTTGTCACTTTAAAAATATAAAGGTTTTCTATACTAGTAGTAAATATCAAAACCCTTTTCTCCAAACGATTTCAAAACTATTTTACTACAAAACTCTTTTCCTAAACAGTTTTCCAATCTATTAGTATATACTAACCTTTACCTCACTCGTATGAGAAATCTAATTAAACGACTTAGTAAAACAAGTGGTATGAAACGCTTGCGTTCACTTCGCCGGTTAATTCTTGGACTTATTCGATTGAATCTTTTGTGACAATTTTCTAGTGAAGATTTACAGTTTGTTCAAAAATATTTAAGTTAAGCAAGTGGTTATGGGACATGAAGCTAAACTTTTATATTTACTAGCTTAGTGTAATTGACACTTCTCGTTGATCATGACGATCATTTTATAATTTAGACTAGCAATAGTGCGATGTCTCTTTGTTTGCTTTCTGGTTAGGCTAGACACCATTTGTGTGATTCCATTCACACATACCTTTATGCTTTTTGGTTAGCCTAGACACCATTTGTGTGATTCCATTCACACATATCTTTTTGCTTTCTGGTTAGGCTAGACATCACTTGTGTGATTCCATTCACACATACCTTTATGCTTTTTGGTTAGCCTAGACACCATTTGTGTGATTCCATTCACACATATCATTTTGCTTTCTGGATAGGCTAGACACCACTTGTGTGATTCCATTCACACATACCTTTTTGCTTTTTGGTTAGCCACCAGGAGATAGCGTCTCGATTTGCGTTGCACGTGTTGGTGAGTTTTCATGCTCACGTGTAGGTGAGTTTCCATGCTCCCGTTCTCGCTTTGCGTTACACGTGTTGATGGGTTTTCATGCTCACGTGTAGGTGATTTTTCATGCTCCCGTTCTCGCTTTGCGTTGCACGTGTTGGTGATTTTTCATGCTCACGTGTAGGTGAGTTTCCATGTTCCCGTTCTCGCTTTGCGTTGCACGTGTTGGTGATTTTTCATGCTCACGTGTAGGTGAGTTTCCATGCTCCCGTTCTCGCTTTGTGTTGCACGTGTTGGTGATTTTTCATGCTCACGTGTAGGTGAGTTTCCATGCTCCCGTTCTCGCTTTGCGTTACATGTGTTGGTGATTTTTCATGCTCACGTGTAGGTGAGTTTTCATACTCCCATTTTAGTTTTCATACTCCCATTTGAGTTTCCGTACTCCCATTTGAGTTTCCGTACTCCCATTTGAGTTTCCATACTCCCATTTGAGTTTTCGTACTCCCATTTGAGTTTCCGTACTCCCATTTGAGTTTTCATACTCTCATTTTGTGATATCTGGATTTCTTGTGTAGATTTCTAGAATTTGTGTTTTCTGGATTTCTTGTGATGATTTCTAGAATTTGTGCTTCACCAATTTTCGTGATTTCTATTGATAAGTTTTATCAATTTTTGTGCATTGGTGAATTCGTGTGTTATTGACTTGTTATGAATACAAGTTTAGGGTACGATACCCCTTCCTATCTTTGAGAAGATTCTTGTGACATTTTTTATGAATGAAAATTCATTGGTATTATATTTTGATGCCAACTATTTTGATGAAATTTTGACGTATTAACTTCAGTAACCGTAAATTTTAAAATGAATTTTCAAGCGGTTATCCCGCAATGCTGTTTTTGTTGTCCGTTTTTACGGTATTTCGAGAAGTGAAATTTCCTTGTCAAAGTTGCTACCGACGTTGCTATTTTAATCACGTGTTTTAAAAATTTGTTATTCTTCAAAATTGTTTCAAAATAAAAAATTAAAATTGTTTTCAAAATTTTTACAGTTTACGCTTTCAAAAGAATGAGGAAGCGATTTAAACGTTTCAGAAAAATCGAGGACTATGACCCTTTCTTTTACTGATTCGCTAAATTCCGGACTTGTCCGTTTGAGAATGTGAAATGTTATTTTTAAAATACACAATTATGCACTTTCAAGAAAATGATGAAGTGAATTAAACGATTTAGTAAAACTCGTGGTTATGGGTCATGTGCGTTTTCTATTTCGGTTAATTCTGGACTCGTTAATTGAAAAATTTGTAATTTCTGATTTATCGTTTTGATAATCAAATATTTATTGTTTCTGATTATCGCTTGTGATAATTAGATATTTGTGATTTGATTATCGCTTGTGATAATTAAATATTTGCGATTTAAGATTTAATTATCAATTGTGATAATTAAATATTCGTTGATTTGTGATTTCTGATTATCGTTTTTGATAATCAGATATTTGTTGTTTCTGATTATCGCTTGTGATAATCAGATATTTGAGATTTAATCATCGTTTGTGATAATTAAAAATTTGAGATTTAATTATCGTTTGTGATAATTAAATATTTGTGATTTCTGATTATCGTTTTGATAATCGGATATTTGTGATTTCTAATTATCATTTTTGATAATCAGATATTTGTTGTTTTTAATTATCGTTTGTGATAATTAAATATTTGTGATTTAAGATTTGAATTATCGTTTTGATAATTGAATATTAATTGATTTGAAATTTGATTATCGTTGTGGTAATTCCTGATTATCTATTTGAAATCAAATTTTGTTGAGAATTTGGGAATTTCTTTTATGAAATTAAAAGATTTCTTTGGTGTTTATATAGTACTGCGCTGGTGTACCGGCTCAATTTTCTGCTATTCATGACGTTTCCTACGTCTTCCAATTACGGAAATGCCTTAGGGATTTCCGATCCTTATTCTTGTGCAACCTTCTATTCACATCATTGCTTCGGAGGTTCAGCACCCTCGAAATAAAGATGTTTTTCTCGTGAAAGCTCTGTGGTTCTCAAATCCTATGGATTTCACTTTGGAATCCAGAGAATTCATCGAGCCGACACGTTCAAGCTTACTATTTCATGCTCTTATGGTTGTTACCTTTTGTCCATTTATTCCTTATGATTGCGAGGACGCAATTTCTTTAAGGAAGGGAGTCTGTAACAACCTGAGCTTTTGTGAAAATTTATTATCGTCATTAAATAATTATTGTCGCTAGCAAATTGATGATGGAGTTTTTATACCGGGTTGAAATTCTTGAAAATAAAATAAAATAAAATTGGTTAAGTGTTGTGAGCTTTGAAATTGTGAATATCGGCCATTTACTTTTGAATGCCGTTCAACCCGTCCCCCTCTCTTCGTTCTTAAAACCCTAATCCCCTTTTTCATAGCCGACCCCTATTGTTTATTATTCGACCCGTTCCTTCTTTCTTTTGTTTGTGATGAAAAATGGCGGCCTCTGTTGTTTTGTTCATTCTAAAATTAGGGCTTGCGATCCAAATTGGGGCTTCGGCAATCAGTTAACAACTTCAATTCATTCGTGTTCGAATTCGATGGTCTCTGCTTCGATTTGGCAACAAGATGAGTGATTTATTTCACTCACTTCTGATACAAATTCATATGATTAATGATTTGTTCAAGCTTGTTATTTTTATGGTTGATTAATTGACGCTCACGATTTTGATTGCTGGTAATTTGATTTCGTGAATTTTATGTTGACCTCGGCTTCAACTTGATTTACGACTTTGTCAATTGTTTTCAGTGTTGACTTGAAACCGTTGATTCATGATTTTGAACTCGGCTTCAATTTGTTCACCTTTTTCTTTTGACATGTTCATCATCGAACTGTTGTGATAATTGTGTCGATGCTGCACTTGTTTTACTTGAGGCTTTGTCTTTGTGTGCTCTGCATATACTCTCTGATACATGCATAATTGTTTAAACTGTAAACTGGGTTTGATTGTCGTGTTCACTGCCTTGGTGCTCGACCAGTTCACTGTCGAGTTTTGCATTTGACATTGTGCATATATACATATGTTTATGTGTATGCATATATGGGTGGATTGACTTGAATTGCTATCTGGCACATTTGTACGTAGGCTTGTTTTTGTTCACTGTATCCCTGTACTTGTTTGTTGTTTCCTATACACTTTTGGTCTTCGCCTGATGTGTCTGCATTGTTGTTACATGAAGTAAACTTGTTCATTTCAGTTTGGTTATGTTGCACTACTGAACACTTGAGTTTCATTGGGCATATCACTTTCACCACATAAATTATTCAGTTTGTATTTGTATTTCATCAATGCTTGCTGCCTTGACCATTTGAGACAGGTTGCCTACCTATTTCATGTAGTCTTTGACTTCACTGATCACTTTTGTACCATGCAGTCATGTGTAGTTGTGTTACTTGTTGTTGTACTTGCTTTACCCACTGCATAGTATATTGGTTCATCTCCTTGTAGTCTCAGGCAATTGTATTCTCGGTCATTTTGTGGTTGCTGCTGCTGTTGGCTATACTTGATTATTTGAGCTTGCATTTTGTGTACATGTATTTTTGGGTATTTTGTTGGCCTGTAGCACGATGCTGCCACCTATGTGATTGTTGCATACTTATGTTGCCTTTATTTCTCCTCACTTTCTATTACATTTTTATTTCACTTCGAGTTCCATTTCCATTTTCTTCGATTCATCCGTGTTGAACTGTTGTGTTCATTCACGTATTCAAGTGCTCACTTGTCCTTGTGCACTTTTATTCTCTGAACTATGGTATTGGTTGGAGTCTTTGTGTTCACCATTTGAAGTTTGGTTCAATTTGAGCCTAGTAAAAGTGTTGCAGTGTTTTCCACTACACCCACACATGTCAGGTTGCACCCCTAGTGTTCACCACTATTTGTGGCCATGTGCACTTTGGTATTGTGATCTTGTCTGCTTGAATATCTGATCTAATTCTGTTTTGAATGTCTTGTCTTGAGTTCTCTGTGCACTACTGCACTGTTGTTGCTGCCGCAGTTGTGTTGAGTCACTGAGTTGACCTTTGCGTTTCGTAAGTAACTTAGCTTTGTAGTTACGACATGTTTCTCTTACATGTTCTTATGTTTGTGCATGTCACCATTCAATTTTTATTGCACCTGAGTTTCATGTTGATTTTGGAATTTCACCTGTGTTGAATCCGGTACTTCGGTTTGACCTTGTGCCCGTTTGTGTACATCATTACTGTTGTGGCAAGGCAGTGCACGCAAGCGTGAACTGCAGCCACACGGTATTCATTGGGTACATCGTCACTGTAGTGGTAAGGCAGTGCACGCAAGCGTGAACTGCAGCCACACGGTATTGCTTTTATTGATATTCTAATTGCTTTTGTTGCGTATTTCCTTATGCTGTAGTGGTGAGGCAGTGCACGCGTGCGTGTACTGTAGCCCTACTCGAATTAATATTTTAATTGATATTTCAATGGTTTGAACTGTTTTGTTTTTTCAATTCAATATTCTGAATTGCATTCTGATTTGGTTTAATTACTGTCGTCTATTCATTATTCAATTACTATTGCTTCTGTGCACTAATTACTGAGTTTGAATTAGACTGACCCGAGTATTATTTTCTTTTGAATTTAATACTCGGGTCAGACCGAATATTTCAGGTTGTAGATATTCTGCTTTGGGTTGCTGCTAGAGCTATGAAGTTCTTTCATATCTTTTGGAGTAGTCGTCGTCATTTGTAGTAGTCTGTATAATTGTATAGGAAGATATGTATTCATGTATATTATATACGTTAATGTACTTGTATATGTAACTTCCTGAGTCGACTGTGGTAGTTGTATCATATGTACCGTGTCATATGTATTGTATCAAATGTATTGTAACTGACATCGGTTATTGTATATATGAGACTTTCTGTTTTATTTGTGTTCCGCATTATATTATCTGTGTAATATTTTATATTTACTGTTCTAAACTATTATGAACCATCGTAGTTCGTTTTATACTGGAATTGGGATATTTCGATGGGAGAAAATAAATCAGAGATGAAAAATGAAAGAATATTTATATATATTTATATACCACTCCTATCGAGATAACCAACACTAGTGTAAGGCCTAACTACTGATGGCCGCTCCTCAACAGCCTTATTCTCCACGCTAGTTGACAGCACTACACCGTAGTGTTCTTGGCTAGCGTGGGTATAGAGGTGGGGCATCACATAAGTTGTACACTACACTTTCTTACATTTCAACAAAACGAAAACGAAAACAAAAATTGCCTTTAGCAATTGGAGGCATACCAATACAAAGCCTTATCAAATACAAACAAGCTTAACCCCATCTGTCTGAAGCCACATCCAGTTCGCTTCCACTTTCTCTAGTTAACTCATCACGATGACGTCACTAAAATTATACTCTTAGACACAAAATTCACAAAAAACATAATGCACTCCTTCAGAGTAGGAAAATTATCACAATATGCTAGTAATAACAATCAACAATGAGCAATCAATAAGCAATGAAAATCAATCTACAAAAATAAATAATCAATCAATAATCAAGCAAGAGCAAGCAATCACAAAGAAATAAAAATCAATAAATAATAACAAAGAGTCAATCAATAATCAAGCAACAACAAGCAATCAATAAACGACAAAAACCAACAACGATTATCATATAAACAGCCAATTATTCAAAAGGAGTCTATAACAACATGCCGGTAACCAGCAATAGTCATTTCATGCATGCCAAGCTATAAAATTCCATGAATCTATTAAATATCCAAGATGACCCAAATGCTGGTGCAACTCCCTTTCATGAATACAATACATGAAAGACTGTCATACCTCTTGCTCTGAAAAGGAAAACTTATGTAATAGGCTGGATCACCGATCCTCAAAACTCTAAAATAAACCTAGATATCTAAGTCTCAACTTTACTTTCCCTCTCAAACTTTCCTTTCTCTTTTAAACATAACTCATTCTCCAAAGGAGAAAAGTTCACTAATTAAACCATTACTAAATGACAATCTACAAATGCTTGGGCTTGCTTGGGTTCAAACTCACCTCAATCGCATGATGATAAATAAGGATAATATACTAAGGGTACTACGATGCTTGTCCAAGCAAGTATCATATCGCCAGTTAGAAGATCATCTGAATCATCACAAAACTAGTCGAGAAGTCCTTCCTCGAACTATATCAAGTTGTCCTAATTATATCATATATGTAGACTTAATTTACAATGAACATGGATCATCCAAAATTATATACGATGCCCTATCCAATCCTTTATTCACTTGTAAGATTTCTTTGTTAAACTAGGGTTGGCCACCTGATTCCTCTTACGCGAATTCAAATCTTGTTCCTTGGTTCAACTATTGAAATTTCCTTACAATACTAGAGTCATGCTTCAAAAATCTCTGTCACCTTAAGAATTCGACTGAGGTGCTTGCCTTTAAGAATCGAGTGAAAAACCCTTGCTTAACCTATGAAAATCACCTAGAAACCCCATGCTCAAACAAGGGATTAAAAAATGGTATGTGAATTGATCGATCTTTAAAAACACCACTACAGTTCATGGGATTAATCCTACCACTTAAGGTGCGCTAACACAAGGTTAAAAACTTCTAACATGATTGACTCAACGCAAGACGTATAAGTCACTCGCTTAGTCCTTGCTCATTTCTTGGCACTATCGGATCCTACATGGATACAGGATCCAAGTCACACTTGATCGAACTCCACTCTACTCAAAAGCTCATGCATCAAGTTCAAATGGCAGTATTCCTGGTCATTATACCTTTGCTTAACAGCCAAGGTTCCCTACACAAGGTTAACCAATAAAAAAGAATTTTCCTATAATATAAGGGATCAAGAATGGTACATGACTAAGCAATAAGTTCCAAATCCATGCATAAAGACCCTAAGCAAGCTTTCTTTCCTACTTCAAAGGAGAAATAATAATCTCCACTCCGCATTTTTCCGAAAGGTTAAATTGGCTAACATACCCCTTCATTGACAAGCTACCCTTTTGCAAATGGATAAAATGCTCGAGCTGCACATCCTTTTGATCTTAGAAATAATCCAAGACCCAAAGCAATGCCTAAAACCAATCCAAGTCATGGCAGTTGAAGGAATGTTCACGGATGATGAGTTATCACTTGCGGTATTCCATTAATCTATGAACCATCAGGCATATCAAACTACCCATCTGCAGTCGCTTGTGCACCCCATTAGCTTATACAAATAGTCTTAAATGAAGATACCTAAGCCACCAACAACTGAAGAAATCAAAGTTCAAGAGATAAGTGGTGTATGAAATATTATAAAGTAGAAAAATAAAAGTACGCTCTTTCAATGTATCTCTATCTACCAGGTTTCTTAATGCAAAATGGTCTACATGATCTTGAGTGTTGAGCCTAAACTTTGATACAAACTATAACGATCCACCCTTCATAATACCCTGAATCAACGTCCGACTTTTGAATACTACAAAAGACAGTCACTCAAGGTAAAATTAAAACAAAACATCGTACTAAGGTACATCGATACAATCTCATAATGGGAAGATAAAATATAATATACTAGATATACATGAACAAAATAGAATAAAGAATATACAGGAGACCACACTAGCGGAAGTAACATATAAATAAATATCAGCATAAAAAATCGAAATACATCAACTCCATTCATATGGAGTTCTAAATATAGTATTTGGTATCATTAGTCTCATATACAATATAGCCTTTCTACTATGTACTACATCATCAACAAGTACACATATCCAATATATTAAATTCACTCTTGCAAAATGGTCTAACTGTCCTGTAAGCCTATCCCCAAAAGCATCCGACTCCTAAACTACTCAATCGAGTACTCGAGAGTGTTCATGGCATAAACGGACAAAGACAAAACACCGGTCAGATAAAAAGCCAAGTATGAGGGAAACTATCTCTAAGTACTATATATACATGCAACCTATATACATCTGATAAACATGAGAAAGGATCAATGTGTAATACTAATCATACATCACCCTACGTTATCCGTATTCCAACAAGTCAGAATGATACATAATAGTGGTTCTGTAATTAAAACAGTACATACTATAATAAGCCATGCTACTGAATATGAAAAGCAAGTGCAACGGTAATACTACAGTTCATAAGCAATAGTGTCATAGACCTCTTAATCCTTATCGAAGAATTTGAAATGCAAAATAAATACAATGATATAACCATGCTACCAATATAACATCTCATTACCCAAAACCAAATACGAATATCTATGAGATAACCGTCCTGATTTGCCATTAGCTGCCAAAGAGACCTATTAAGAACCACAACTAACTTATGGACTGCCTTGAAAACTAACAGCTCTAAGGAAGTTGACCTGTAGGTCCTGTTGCAGCTTCCAATCATACTACAGAATAGTATATGACCTACTCTAGACTGGTGTTTCAATCACTTACCGCCCCTGCTTCGGGACCACGTCTACAAGTCACCTCAATGGTATAATGGATTCTCTCATTAGCGTCCTTTCCTTTCATTTGACTACATCGAAATACTGGAACCATTTGTCTCTTTAACAACTAAACGCTTGTTTCACACTGGATGGTTCTTTTACATTTCTAAAACCAATTCATAATTGATATCAAAAAATCATATTCAATTCAAACCATATCACTTTCGAAATCATATTCACTTTCAAAATCATATTCACGAAATAAGTTAAATCATCATCTCAAAGTCATCATATTTACTCAAGTATGTCATTTCACTAGTAATCATTATTTCAAATCCCAACATAGGTTATAACATCATTCAACCATATTTTATTTTAAACCAAGGATTTAAATATAAATAATTTAACCTTGCACCGTTGGAAATTTAGAAACATAGTTTAAATAGTCATAAACAGTTTAAAATAGTTAAAATATTCTATAATAGTTTAAAAATAGTTTAAATAGATTTAAGATAGTTTAAATAGATTTAAAATGGATTAAATAGACTTAAAATTGATAAAAACGGGTTAATTACTTTAAAATAGGTTAAAATAGACTAAATTGGATTAAATAGATTATAATAAGTTAAAACAGTTTAAATTGATTGGAATAATTTAAAATAGATTAAATTAGTTTAATAGTTTGAAAATCTTACTAATCAGGATTTTAAAATAATAAATTTTTAAACAGTATATTAAAATAATTAATTTAAAATTGATATCAAAGTTAAGCTATTTCTTTCATTTCAACAAATCTGGACCATATCCAGATTTTAATAAACTAAATTTTCTTTCAATTCAAATTTCCATAAAAATCATTTTAATTTATATCGATTTCAAACTCATGTTGAACTAAAATTTTAAAGCACTTTAATTTCATATATTTTAAAGTTAAAAACATTCAAACATTTTTAATAATTCAATTTTGATAACTTCATTTATATTTCAAATTCCAACTTTGAAATTTCTATTTTTATTCTTCAAATAATTCATTACCAACTTCAATTTCAACATTTAAAGCTAGGATTTTCAAAGTAATTCAGTTTATATAATACAAATTTTATTTTAAAATATCATTTAATTGAATTCAAAATTTAAGGATTTAAATCATTAAATTTAACTAATCCGGTATCCATATATAATATTTTACCTTATGGTCAAGCGATACGAATGTATATCATTACAGCCCATAATAATTTAAATTTAAGGGTATATATCATTTCAACCCGCAATTCCGAATTAAAATAAAATCCATAAAATCACTCGGGTTTATTATTTCAACCCATAACAATTTTTCCTTAATCTATAGATCATTCGGGTATGTATCATTTCAACCCATAGGGATTTTCTAACAATAAACTAAGGGGAGTTGCAGTGTTATAACAATACAAATATAACATCTAGTCATCCAATATCAACAAATCAAACATCCATCATAATCAACATTCGGTCAACCAATAAATAACATCAATTAACTGATTTTCATCAACGGGTATTCAATTGACAATTAAATTCAATATTAAATTAAATGACGATTAAATGCAATAAAATTCATATTTAACTGGAATGACAAATTAAATATACCAAACATCAACCAATCAATTTCTAAGCATATCATAAATTCAATTTAACTAACATAAGATAATTTAGTAGTTGTAAGTGGGTCAAAACACTCACTTTTGATTTCAAATCGATTTGAAATCCAAGTTAAGGCCCAAAATTCATCAGTCTCAGAATTCGTCCAAACAAGTTTCAAAATGTCCGGAATTTCAGCACGGTCCCAATGGAATAAACCGCGTGTGAATCCAAGTTCGTATGGAAAAGATATGTAAGTTAGAACATAATTTTTTTAATAGAAATTAAAATAAATAAAAGAAAGAAGAGACACCTACTACCACGTCATCACGTCGTTCGAAGCTTCAGCAACCCTTATATTCATCTCAAACACGCAGGCCACCAGTAAACCCAGACTTTGACTACGAATGCCAGCTTCCACAGTGCTCTGCACCTTGATCGAACCCCGCTGTTGCTTCCCACATCACCGGCCGCACGCAGCCCTGGTGGAGTGACCACCTCCGGTGGCCTCTGGCTGTCACACTTTTTCCGCCTACAAATAGCAATATCAGGCGATTCTGACACATCTAGCGCGAGCGCATACCACCCCGGACATGCTCTTCGTCCTCTTCCCAACGCCGCCTTGTGAACGTCGATTGGGGGACGATCCACCGTTGGATCGAAACCTTAGCAAATGAACGGTCGAAACTCAAACATTGATTGTTAGACAAACGGTGATTCAATTGCAAAAACGAATTAAACCAGTGGATTATGCTTGTCGAGAGCTTCAAATCGGTATATAATGTGACATGGTTTGGAGGAGTTTGAATTTTGAAATTTATTTGAAATTGGATTTAGGGTTTGTATTTGGAATTTGTTTCTACCATTAGAAGAAGGAGATAGCCAGAGAGAATCGCACGTACACAGATGAGAAATAAAAATTCTGCTAGGGTTAGAACACAACAATTTATACGAACAAAGTCCGATAAGAAAATGAACACATCGAATTGGTACGAAATGGCAATAACAACCCGAAAGCCCGTTTCGCTCTGAGCCGAAAGTGGGTCATCCCATACATCAAAGTAGATGTTTTCGATATTTTTAAACTCAATGTAACAGGTTTCATGTCCTAATTCCATCGTACAAAGAAGTTAGCTTCAAAATCAGTTTATTTCAAATTCAATTCAATTAAATTGAATTCTATGCGTTTCAAGCCCGTACGATCAAACGACAAGTCTGATCGCTATGAAACTTGAAACCCTACAATAATTCACCGTTACGGATCCGATGAAATTGGTTTCACCGAAATTCGAGATATTGGCCAAAATGGCTATTTTCACGTTAATTAAATAAATCGTTATTAAACTAATTAAATCATTTTTTTTTCAATTCAAATTTATAATTACAAATTTCATCATTCCTAATTACATGGAAATTAACTATCTTTTTATAACAATTTCCCATGTAAATTTCATTATTAATTATTGCAAAAATTACGGTGTTTAATTTCAGTTGCAATAAATCCATTAATTATAATTTAAATTCCAATAAGTTGATTAAATTTGATTTCGATCTTTTTATCCAATCAATCATCTTATGGATATAATTAACATTGGTTTATACCTCATTACACTAATATTCTACAATTATCATCTTAATTCATATTAACGTAACATTTAGTTACATTTAATTGCAATTGATTTCAAATTAACTTCAATAGATTAACTAAATAGGTAACAAATAACAATTTTCAGCTTTTACTTAACTTAATCACATTTATAAGTTTATTATCTGCAAACCAAGGTTATAATAAACCCTTACATAACACTGATTTTATCCAATTACATTATTTCACCAATTAATATAACATTTGGTTTATTTCATTATTTGCAATTTATAACCAAATTTTATATTTACAATAATTTCAATTAATTGAAATTGCATTAAAGTAGTAATCCATTACCTTACATTAACATTACTAATATTACATTCCAGCAATTTTTCTAATATTAAATCTTAAATTTTTAATTTTCCACAACAGCAAATTCCAAAACTTATTAAATTCTAACATTTTAATTATCGGAAATTATAGATCGTTACATATTTTTCCAAAATTTTGATAACCATTTTTAAAATTTCTGGGACTTAGATTCAAAACTTCTAAATTTAAATCCATTTTAATTTTATAAGTCGCATTTATAAATTATACTTACAAAATTTCACTTCCTTAAAACATTTCACAAATGTTTTATCATTGTTTATTTTATAATAAACATCTTTTATTAAGGCACAACAACCAATTAATGATAATAATAAATATTATCATTCCTAACAACCAAACACACTATATATACCATAACAATTTTCAAAAATTATTCCTTTATATATAAAATATAATCAGGGTAAAATTATTTCATTTATCCAATTTTAAAATAATACTATGTCGAATTGTTCTGTTCAAGTGTTTAGAGATCCTGTCAATAACATTAACTACTCGTATTAACCAGAATCCATAAGCCACTCAACTGACCAATCAATACAATATAAAACAAATATATATCACTAACAAATACGTGCTCCTATGTGTTAATACATTCAGACTCATTCTAGGGTACTATTGACCCTATCTCTAACGAGTTACCACATCTAAGCCAAGGTTATCGCTAAACCAAAGCTATGATACTAACTTTAACAACACATATTTCGGGAGGTTTAAATTGACAATAATCCACACATGTCCAATTCAAACAATCTGAAACATAGATAATCAAATGGGTTAATTAGGAAAAAAAGGGGAACAACACAGAATCTCGCAGCGGAATGACAAAATATAATAATCAAATAAACAATTCATGAAGCTGTTTACTATGCTTTTGATTATAATTTATACAACATTTATCAGAGTTATATATATACAACAGAACAAATATAATACTGTAGAGGAACAAAAAAATGATGGAATAATACTAGTAATAATATACCAACTCTTCGTCTTCATCCTCTAGAGAATAGTCTTCGATAAGTTAAAACTCAGGTCTGACTCGAGCGTAATGAAAAGACAAAGCACTCGAATCAGGACTAAAATATTCTTGTGTGAGTTAAATCGATATCACATACAACATAAGTGCCATGGTGTCAGAGATGTTTACGGGGTTTCACATCTCCTATCCAGTGTATAACGTGCATGCAGTAACTCAAGAGATGTTACAAGATTTTCAATCTCTTAAGAATCCGTCAAAATATTTATATTTAGTAGAGTAGGCTACATATGTAATGTCTAGTCAGTAAAATAAATATTTTTCTTAGCATTAAGGCTTTACATTAATCCCCCTTGACGCGTATTTAAGCATTGGTGTACAGTTTGCATTTGACACCACTAGTAGCACGTCGGTAGTTAGGGATGCACCGTGATACGACAACACTAAACCAAAATCGTATGGGTCTCATATAGGGATAAAAGTATGATAAGCGACGTGAGGCAATTCCTAAGGTAGGATACAACCAGTTTACCCTTCCCGGTTGGTGGTAATGCATCATAGCCATGATCACCCACCGCGTACATCCATCCCACATTGAGTCAAGGGAAGGTTATCTCAAAATCGAGGTGCACCAATCGAAACCAACAACAAGAGCAATAACATGGACCGAGTCCAAGAAAATCGAAGAATGGATGTCCGCTCGGGGTAGCTAGCCCGATTGGCCGGTAGGGCTCCTGTTTTAGTCATTTCAAATTGGCACAGGTGCCAAGCTAATCCATCATCGTTCTCTTTCTTTAAATCCAGCAAACGTACGTCAAATCCAACCACTTCGTTCTGGATCATCACTCCACGTACACAGTTGCTAAAGTGGTCCCGGTATCAACAAAGAGTATGCCCATATCCGGTCCAGGTCTCTTTAACACCCAAACGTCATTTTACACACTGGTTTGTACTTTTACATTTCGAAAATAGTTCAAGCTTGATATCAAAATATCATATTCGCTTCAAAATCTAATCCATTTCGAAATCATCATATTTACTCAAAATATACCATTTCATTCGAAATCATTTTCGCCTTAACACCCGATTTTTCTTCCAAAATTGTTTTGAATTTCAATTTAGGTTATAACTTCATTTTAACCCAATTCGTATTTACATCCAAGATTTAAATATAAAAATTCCACCTTTTTGACCAGTTTGAACTTTTAGAAAATAGTTAAATAGTTTTAAAATAGTTAAATAGAAAATAGTTTGAGTATTGAAAATGGTTTATATAGTAAAACAGATTCGAAAATCAAAATAATTTGAATTTTTAAAAAGATAGATTTTTAATTGTTTATACTATAATAATTTATTTGAAAATAGTTTCAAGGCAAACCGATTCAATTGCAAATTTCCCAACTCAAATCACTTTGAATTTCCATTTCCGTTTAAATCGACTCATTTTTTATTTCAATTCGAATTTAACTTCGATTCCAATTTTAATTCAAATCAATTTCAATTTTAATCCCAAATTAATTTCAACTCAATTCCCACATATAAACCATTTCGATTGATACCGGTTCCAAGTTCGATTTTCAAAATATCAATTCAAAACACTTAAATCAAATTTACCTTCAATATTCAATTTAAAATCCAAATTTTCAAATATAATTCAATTCCGAGCTCAATTTCGAAATATCGTTTTATATCACTTTTACTTAGTAAAATTCAAAGTTCGAATAAAAGTCTCATCCCTTAAATCAATTCAATTTTTGAAATTTAAATCGTAATTCATTATGACTTAAAAATCTCAACTTCAATTATTTAAAACATTTCGTTTACCAAATTTAAATTTCAAAATTCCAAGCTCAAGTTCGAAAAATAATTTGATTTCTATGAATTTGGTTTTATTTCATTAGAACAAAATCATTTAAATAAATTTCAAATCAAATTTTTTAAAATCCTTTAATTTAACCAATCCGGTATCCGTATATAATTTTCTATCCCATGGCTAAGTGATCAGTTATTTCAATTTAATTTTAGAGATGGATATATATCATTCAATCCAAATCACAGTGTCATAGGTATATATCATTTCAAACTATTTCTTAATTTATTCAAAATAATTCAATTTACAGTTTTATATATTGTAAATAATTTACCAAGTAATAACAAGATATATATATATATAAATAAATAAGCATTTAATCATCCAAATATCAATCAATTGGCATCCATCACAATTAATCATCCAAACAATCAAAATAATTCACAACAGTTTCATAGTTAATAATATCGGGAATTTTAGTAGCAATTAAATTTTAATTTCTAATTTAACTGTCAATTGTAATTTTTAACAGCTAATTCGAATGATAATTAAATTTATCAAACAACGATCAATAAATTTATGTCACTTTATAAATTCAAATTTAACTATGCTAAATATTCTAATACTTCATGAGCATTAAAAATACTCATCATTTATTTTCTGTTCTCGCTTTCGCATTTTGGTTTCGATTAAATTCAAATGCGTTCGAATTTAACCGAAAATTCTACCAGCTCCAATTATCACTAAATCAATTCCATTTCGTAGTGTTATTCAATACAAAGGAAATGCGACAGTCCGCGTTCAATTTGGACCTAAAATGAACAGTTTATTAAATTTATAGTAATTGGAATTTTATTAACAATTTATATGAATAAATTATCATCTTTTTTTTCATTACCCACTTAAACTAAAGCCTGGCCCAAACTACCTTACCTTCTTCCCAAACACTCTTCGCTCCTTCCTATACACGAACAAAACTCCTCCAAGGTTGTGCACATGCACGCGGCGATACAACGATGTGCTTCACGGAATTGCACGACGACATCACCCTAACTTCATCTCTCGACGATCTGCTCCTGCCCATACCTTCAAATCGAAGCTCGAATGCTCCCGTGAAGTCACGACCTGCTGCCTAGAAACCTCGAACGTACAATGTCATGGCCTCCAATCGAAGCCTGCACCTCTCGAATCTTTGGCCGTAGCTGCTAATTGCCAGGCCAAACTCGAATATGATCGCAAAATGATCCAATGCTCCCTCGTTTTTTTGAAAAAAACTAACCTCTTAGAAAAACATGCAGCTCGATTAGCTATCGAGTTTGATAATGGGCGCCACAACATTAAATTTGAATGCCATGCCGAAGATAAACTCAAAATTTGAATTTTAAAACCTGTGTCATAATTTTTCGGTTTATATTCCCAGAGTATCAATTTTTAAAGTTTCCAATTTTCATTTTTCTTTCTTTCTATTCCTGTTGAATGCTCTACTAATAATAAAGGAAAAGGGAAAGCATATTTAAAAAGAAGGTTACAGGTGTAAGGTGGCTGAAGAGAAAGTTTGTGGGGCTGATGTGAATGTGTGGTCAAGTCAATATATATTACCCAAAATTTCAAAATATTCAGCTGTAAATTTTGAATCCCTATCGAGGCTTACCGCCAGGCGTTCATAATATTATACCCCTATATCGAACGCAATGAAACAAGTTTCGAGCCCTAATTTGAACGTATGGAGAAGATAGCTTTTTGAACCCAATTAAAATATTAGATTTTTGATATTAATTTCGACGTGTTTCTATCTTGTACGATCAAACAATAACTCCAAATGCTACGAAATATGAAATCCGATAATAATACAAAATTACAGATCCAATGGAACAGGTTTCGTCAAAATCCGAGACTGTGCCCCGAAAGTCTATTTTGATATGTTAATTTAAACGAGTCATTTTAAAAATCGAATAAATCATTTTTAAATTCAATTTAAAATTTTATTTATCTTCATGCTTATCAATATAAATTTCATAATCCTTTAAACCATTTTTATCCAACTAAAATCCAAGATCTAATTTATTTCAATGATTTCTATTAATTAAATCCAATGATTTATTATCAATAAATTATTATATTTGAAATTCAACCTATTAAATCAATAGAATTAACTTTTCAATATTCAAAATAAATTTAATATTCCAATTTCAAATAACTAAAATTTTGGGTCGTTACAGTTAGCTTTGGGAGCTCGATTACGCATTATGTTGCTTTTGCTTACTTAATACGAGCGAACTCGCTCGTATTATTAAGAATAAGGTGTGTATCTCGGATTACGTACCGTGATTTTATATTTTTTTTCCCTTCGGGATGCCTCATCATTGATATGAGATGTATATTTGATATATATTGGCTATATTTATGTTATATATTATATTGAAAAAAAATTTCGATCGAGCAGTGCAAAGGAGACTCTACCGAAATTTTTCGTAAATCCAAAAGTTAGAAAAAATTTGAAGTAAAAATAAATATATATTTTTATGACTTGTTTTATACATAAGTTGTGAATTCCGTAAGCCGTTCGGAGTGGCATAGTAGAAGCTTATTATTAGTTTTGCATATAAGATGTTTATGTTTTATAAGCTAATTATTTTGAGAAATATATTGTATGTTAAATTTCGTACTTAACGCCTTTTCGTGGACGAAAAGTTTTGAGTGGGGGAGTATGTAACGACTCATATTTTTAACTATTTTAAATTATGGATATAGTTATTGGATAAAAATGGTTAGAAATAAATTTAATAATTTTTTAATGTAGCTGTTAGATACGAACTTGAATAAAATCTTGAAATAAACAATTTCGAAAATTTAGGAATTATTTAAACTGAAAAAAAATTCAATCAATAATTTGGATTGGATCATAAGTGTTGAATTATTTAGATGGAATTAATTATTGATAACCAAATTCATTTCGAAATTTATGATTGTTAGTAATTGTTGATAACCAAATTCATTTCGAAATTTATGATTGTTAGTAATTCCTAAATTTTCGAAATTGTTTATTTCAAGATTTTACTCAAGTTCATATCTAACAACTACATTAAAAAATTATTAAATTTATTTCTAACCATTTTTATCCAATAACTATATCCATAATTTAAAATAGTTAAAAATATGAGTCGTTACATACTCCCCCACTCAAAACTTTTCGTCCGTGAAAAGGCGTTAAGTACGAAATTTAACATACAATATATTTCTCGAAATAATTAGACTAAATAGAACCCATTGTCTTTTGAAAAACTTTCCATTTACCTTTAGGTTTCCATTCTCTTTTGACATATGCATTGAAGTATACATAGTATGGTCTCTTACCTGCTATGTAGATGAACATGGAGTTATTCCACATTTGATTTGATTGTTGGTAATTTGTCCCATCAATTTCAAACAATCTCCTTTGATATCTGTTTTTGGATGATGAAATTCAATATTGTCATTGATTTTGATGCTCTTGCCCAAAAGTTCAGTCCATGTTTTTGAACCTTGATCTTTAGTTTTGACTAGGCTTTTGCGACTAAAACTCCCTTTCTGCCACCCGCTGTTTGCCTTTCCACCAAACTTTCTGCTACCCTTCTTCTTCCTCAACCTTAGGTTTTGGTGAAACCTTAGAAATAGCAGTATCGGCAGTAGATGAGGATGCCATTTTTAACATTGTTTGGTTATTTTTGAATACGTGTGCGTGTAATATACCTTACACACACATCAAAATATACTTTAAATTCAAAGTAAATTCATATTTAAGATCATTTTATGACCAGAAATAACATCTGGCACTTCATTAACATTTTATGACCTAAATTTTTTGCGTATATCTTTAAATATTCCATAATAAATCATATAAAATATACTTTATAATTTATATATTTTCTAAAACTTATAAACATCCTTTTGAAATTATTTATAAAGTTTTATCATGATTTGAACAAGAAATTTGAGTAAACTATATACATATATTTGCCAAAACATGATTAATATCCTCTTTACAATATATATATATATATATATATATATATAATACGTGTCTGTGTATAATATGTGTATACATATAATATGTATATATTCATCAAATTTCGAATTTAATTTTGTAGTCTATAAAGCTATTTATCATAAACCCAAGCTTATAATATTCCATGCATTTTAAAACAATTATTGATCATATATAACCATATGCGATCTTAAATTTACATTGTTTGGCCAAACATCAACCAACTATCATTTGTATGATTTCATAACCAAACTCTATTTAATTGCAGATTATATTACTCTTCATTCTCTCTTATATTTCAGTAACTATATCCATAATCCAAATTTTCTAATTCTAAATCATAATTACTTAGAACTATTCAAGATTGAGGAGAGTATATTGTAAATTAGGCGAAAATCACTCACGCTAATCCAAAAGCCTCCAAATTGATCGCTGTCCAAAATTGGGTTCGCCTCCAAACTTGAAAATTCATGACTCTAATGAGTCTTAGAATAAGCCTTGACTCGCTCTTTGATTGGGTACTAAAATTGTTGATTTCGTTGATTTTAGTGAATGGGGGTAGGATTTGATATTTGAATTAAAGAGGGTTTTCTGTTTTCTAAGAGGAAGGAGGAGAATTCGAATACGTACTTAAAAAAATGAGTTTTAAAATTTCTAAACGGAACAACTAACTAGTATATATGCATAAGACAATGTCCGTTCAGTTTTGCTAAGTCAGCATAATTTTAAATTTTCAACGCACAAAAATCGCGATATCTATCATATCCAGACTCCGATTTAGACAAATGAATATATGGCACGCATCAAAAAAGAAGATGATCACAATGACCCTAATTTGAATCTCACAGCGGAATGATAAAATATAATAATCAAATTAAATAGTTCATGAAGCTGTTTATGTTATACATTAGATTATAATCTATAAAACATTTATCAGAGTTATATATACAACAGAGATAAATAAAATAATGCAGCAGACAACATGATGTAGAGGATAATAATAGTAATAATATATCGAATCTTCGTCTTCGTTCTCCGAAAACGATCTGACTCGAGCGTAATGAAAAGAAAAAACACCCAAGTCGGGACTAAAATACTCTTATGTAAGTCTAATTAATATTAATAAATATGAGTGTAATAGCATCAAAGTTGTTTATGAGATTTTACATCTCCTATCCAGTGTATAATGTGCATGCAATAACTTAAGAGATGTTACGAGATTTTCCATCTCCTAAGGATCCGTTAAACTATTTATATATAATACTATACGCTATAGTAGGTAATGTCTATCAGTAAAATAAATATTAAAATAGCGTTAAGGCTTTACATTGACTCACCTTAACACATTTTTATCGTATTAAACCAAAATCGTAATGGGCTTGCATAAGAATAAATATGACAAGGCACGTGAGGCAATGCCCAAGGTAGGATTCTACCAGTTTACTCTTTCTGGCTGGTCGTAACACATCCGTGGCCGACTGCGATAATCAATCTGAACAAAAAGGGTGCACCCATCGAGTACAAAATCATGATAGTAATATGAGTAATCAACGTCGCTAGAGGTAGCTAACCTCATTGGCCAAACATAGGCTCCTGTTTTAGTCATTTTAATTATGACACAAGTGTCAAGGCTATCCATCATCGTTCTCTTACTTCATTCTAATAAATGTTCGCCAATTTGACCACTATATTCTGGGTATCATCCACCGCATACACGGTTGTCAAAGTGGTTCCAGTATTTAAATTCAAACGATTTAATTATCCATTAAATCATCCATGTTGCTGAATAATTCAACAATTACTTACAATCATAAATTTCGAAATGAATTTGGTTATCAATAATTAATTCCATCTAAATAATTCAACACTTATGATCCAATCCTAATTATTGATTGAATTTTTTTTTAGTTTAAATAATTCCTAAATTTTCGAAATTGTTTATTTCAAGATTTTACTTAAGTTCGTATCTAATAACTACATTAAAAAATTATTAAATTTATTTCTAACCATTTTTATCCAATAACTATATCCATAATTTAAAATAGTTAAAAATATGAGTCGTTACATACTCCCCCACTCAAAACTTTTCGTCCGTGAAAAGGCGTTAAGTACGAAATTTAACATACAATATATTTCTCGAAATAATTAGACTAAATAGAACCCATTGTCTTTTGAAAAACTTTCCATTTACCTTTAGGTTTCCATTCTCTTTTGACATATGCATTGAAGTATACATAGTATGGTCTCTTACCTGCTATGTAGATGAACATGGAGTTATTCCACATTTGATTTGATTGTTGGTAATTTGTCTCATCAATTCCAAACAATCTCCTTTGATATCTGTTTTTGGATGATGAAATTCAATATTGTCATTGATTTTGATGCTCTTGCCCAAAAGTTCAGTCCATGTTTTTGAACCTTGATCTTTAGTTTTGACTAGGCTTTTGCGACTAAAACTCCCTTTCTGCCACCCGTTGTTTGCCTTTCCACCAAACTTTCTGCTACCCTTCTTCTTCCTCAACCTTAGGTTTTGGTGAAACCTTAGAAATAGCAGTATCGGCAGTAGATGAGGATGCCATTTTTAACATTGTTTGGTTATTTTTGAATACGTGTGCGTGTAATATACCTTACACACACATCAAAATATACTTTAAATTCAAAGTAAATTCATATTTAAGATCATTTTATGACCAGAAATAACATCTGGCACTTCATTAATATTTTATTTAATATATATATATATATATATTACATATGTATATATCAATATATTCTATTTCTAGTGCGAAAAGTGAAATTTTTGCGTATATCTTTAAATATTCCATAATAAATCATATAAAAATATACTTTATAATTTATATATTTTCTAAAACTTATAAACATCCTTTTGAAATTATTTATAAAGTTTTATCATGATTTGAACAAGAAATTTGAGTAAACTATATACATATATTTGCCAAAACATGATTAACATCCTCTTTATAATATATATATATATATATATATATATATATATATATATATATAAAATACGTGTCTGTGTATAATATGTGTATACATATAATATGTATATATTCATCAAGTTTCGAATTTAATTTTGTAGTCTATAAAACTATTTATCATAAACCCAAGCTTATAATATTCCATGCATTTTAAAACAATTATTGATCATATATAAACATATGCGATCTTAAATTTACACTGTTTTGCATTGTTTGGCCAAACATCAACCAACTATCATTTCGTATGATTTCATAACTAAACTCTATTTAATTGCGGATTATATTACTCTTCATTCTCTCTTATATTTCAGTAACTATATCCATAATCCAATTTTTCTAATTTTGAATCGTAATTACTTAGAACTATTCAAGACTGAGGAGAGTATATTGTAAATTTGGCGAAAATCACTCACGGTAATCCAAAAGCCTCCAAATTGATCGCTGTCCAAAATTGGGTTCGCCTCCAAACTTGAAAATTCATGACTCTGATGAGTCTTAGAATAAGGCTTGACTCGCTCTTTGATTGGGTACTAAAATTGTTGATTTCGTTGATTTTAGTGAATGGGGGTAGGATTTGATATTTGAATTAAAGAGGGTTTTCTGTTTTCTAAGAGGAAGGAGGAGAATTCGAATACGTACTTAAAAAAAATGAGTTTTAAAATTTCTAAACGGAACAACTAACTAGTATATATGCATAAGACAATGTCCGTTCAGTTTTGCTAAGTCAGCATAATTTTAAATTTTCAACGCACAAAAATCGCGATATCTATCATATCCAGACTCCGATTTAGACAAATGAATATATGGCGCGCATCAAAAAACAAGATGATCACAATGACGCTAATTTATTTTCAAATTCAAAAGTTTGAAAAATGACGATCTTACCCTTTGGTCAAAATTATTTAATTTATTTTATTATTTTCAATTATCGAAAAATACGGGTTATTATAATTTTCTCCTGCCTCACCCTATAATATCATCTGTTGTTATATTTTCAAAATATTCTAAGTGTTGTAATGTTAGAATTGTTGAGTTTGTATCAAGTTTGTGTGTCCTTTATCTTTAACCAATTCCCAACCGTATCATTAGGGCCGAACATTTTTATCATATCACCACTTAACAACCATTATCAACCGCTAGTAACTCAAGAACAGATTTGATTGTTACAGCTTGTCGAACCGCATGAAAGTGTGAGGTATGGTAACGATAATTAAATACTAATAACTGCAATTACAAAATCTACCACGTACATTAACTAATGCATATTCTTATCTCTACTATTAGTCATGAAAGTTCAATATATATGATTTCCACCGTGTCTTTTTTAAATTCCGAAAATACTCTATATAGCCTCCCTTCATGACCACCCATCAACGAAATCTGATCATCGATTTTGCGGCATCCACCATCACCCTCTTCCCCACTACCTATCAACAGAATTTCATCATCGATTTGCATCCGACACTACCAACACGACTGTTTGAAATAAATGTATTGTTATAGCATACCTATCCCGTTATATTTTATTGAATAAAAAGTAAGTACATTTAACTATTAGATACTCATACATGCAATTTATACCAGTATTTCGCTATATTCTTTTTATTATAAATCTAACACTTGATGCGTAATGATATAATGGAAAATCTAGCAAAAGAATACGTGAAAATTAGGATACGCCCTTCATTTTCAAACCTCGTACCCAAAAAATTCCTTTTCAAAAACAACACTCCTGTAATTATTTTCAATGAAAATGCGCAGTCTATATTGCAAATATTTGCGGTTAAAACAATAAATATTTATAAGGTGGACTGTAGATATTTATAATGTAGACTATAAATTAGTGTGAGCTGCATATAATTACGGTGTAGACTGCAAATAATTGCAACGTAGACTGCACATTTTTGCTGAAAATAATCAGAAGAGTTTTACGTGAAACTTATTTTCAAAAAGGAGTGAGAGTGAATTTTAAAACTTACAAATGGCGTTTACAAAAAAATTCCAAAAAATATCATGCTATTAGATTAAATGCAATTCTTATCGTGGGAAAAAATTACACATTGCCTATGCAATATACTAAAAAATAACAACTCCTAATGTTTAATCTCTAACAAGAAATATTGTAAAGATGGATGCTAATCAACTCGTACAGAAACGACTGTCATGATAACTCGCTATGTGATTGGACATTTCAAAAATGGTGGATCTAGTTGATAACTTGAATTCGGAACTCTTGAGTAAATTGTCCAATCAATAGGTAAGTACCGACTGCAGTCGCGCATGAACCATGAATGATTTTTTTATTTACCAACCGCAAATCGAAATATTTATTTACCAACTACTTTGACCGTTAATTGTTCATGTTACCGTATATATAAATTCTTAATCGAAATATGCTAATGAGTTAGAATATGAACTGTGGTTACCAAATTATAGCTTACCCATCATAGCCATTCTTCAATCGTTCAAATTAATTGAACCGTGACGGACTATATTGGGCAATCACCCCCAACATTTTGGGACACGGAAACTGGTACAGAGTCGACAAAATAAATTTTATTGGACTAACGTCTGCTTCAATCTTTTGTGATTCCAATTCGGAGTGGATGGCTGAAATCTTATGGCATATTTCTCGATGTGTGGAATATGGCATGTTTCTACTCCACCAACCCATGTTAATCAACGAAAAGAATCTGAACATATTTAGATCTCATCCGTATAATAATATAATTGAGTATCTATTCTCAGTATAAATGACAAAGTAGGGATTTTTCTTTAGCAGCTGCATTCGTTCAAGATTTTGCTGGAGAAGGAAGGTAAAATCTTCTCTGGCTTTCATTACTCATCTTTGTTTCTTCTTTTTTACTTTCTATTTCCCATTTTTTTTTATAGCGGTAACTCTTCAGAATAGCTTCAAAATATCGCTTACAGAAAAGTTACCCGTAGTTTTTGAATCAGTCTTCAGTTCCAGAAAGAGAATTCAATATTATTAAGCGGTAATTCCTCGCTTATTCCAATATCAGTGATTTCAAACAGCTTTGAAAATCTCCGCTTAAACACTGTAGTTGATCTTCCTCAACTCTGCTGCACCGAATTCTTTATATTCAGCATTCAGAATTCAAAATTAGCATTTAGCTTTCAGCAAAATAAACAAACGCAGCCTAGATTGTGAATAAAATATATGATCATCATTGGAAACTACCTTTATTTTTTATGTATTTTTATTTTTTTTGAGGAAAAAAGGAGCTTTAAATAACATACTTGTTATCCCGCTTTTTGGCAAAGCCGTGATATCAAAAGATTGGTCGAAAACGGGAAACAGTCCGTCTTAGAGATTGGTTATACATCACTTAGCTATGGATATCGATGAATTTTGCCCGAGTCCGGATCAGGCCACGATTGATAGGACACGACAAGAAAGGTTGTAGGAGCCATCATTTCAAGTTTCAAGTCAATCCGAGTTCGTATGCTCAAGATATGATGGATTCAGTGTGAAGAGAAATAGTCATTGTCTGGTTCGAAACCATGAATTTCGAACCCATCCTTTTCGAACCCATGCTGTTCGAAACCATCCACGCCCTCTCCTTCGAAACCACCTAGTTCGAACCCATCCACGCCCTTGCCTTCGAACCCATGATGTTCGAACCCATCAGCTAGTACCCAGCGTCGACTCCATCGCCTTCGACTCCATTACCTTCGAACCCACCACAGTAGCATACCTTCGAATCCACGACTTCACTCGGCCTCACATCCTCACTTCGAACCCATCGAATAACCCAGTTCGAACCGATCAACTTCGAACCCATAAGAATTCCTGGATTCGAATGTCACGTTCGAAACCAAGAGTGCTTCCTATTTCGAATCCACCGAGTCAATTGGTTTGGAGGACGTGTTCGCCGTAGTTCACGGAGTCGAAGCGGTCCATTCGGAGATAAGTTAGGATCGATTCGAATATTGCGCGCCACGTCACTGCAAGCTCACGTGCACTGATGGATTCGAAACGAAGGGTTCGAAATAATGGGTTCGAACGCCTCAGCCAACCGAAGGTGTCGATTTCGAACCGAGCATATCTCCTTAACCATAGATCCAAATGCAACCAAATTTTCACAGTAGCTTCCATATGAGGTAAAGATTGTTCCTGCCAAGTTTCAGCTCGATTGGATCATTTCTTGATGGGTTCGAAATCACTTCGAACCGATGTCAGATCGAGACGAAACTTGGTGGGGTCGGTCGCGTGGGCCCACTCACGTGCCAGAGGGAGTCTCACGAAGTTTCAGCAAGATCTGGGCCTCCAACGCCTATAAATAGCACCCTGAAGCCTTCAGAAAAGGGGATCTTTCCGCCATTGAACGCCAAGACTCTGCCGGATTCAAGTTTAACTATCAGAATCGCTGTTGTATTCAGATTTCAAAGCAATTGTCAGCTGTAATCCATTGTAATCGATTGAATCGAGCAAAGCAATAAAGAGAAACCCTTCAAAGTGGACGTAGGCACGAACGCCGAACCACTATAAATCCTGTGTTTGTGATTGTTGCTTGTGAATTACTGTGATTTGTTACTTAGAGCTGAATTCTATATTGATTGTTGCTGAGTTCTGTGTTGAATATTATCGAATTGAACACGTAAACGGGTGCTTTCACGACCTTGGGTGTTTGTGACCAATTTTGGCGCAAACATTTTGGTGCTTTCACTGAGAATTGAACTCAAGAAGAAGTTGGATTTGAAAGTTCAGAAGTTCAGATTTAGGAATTATGGCAAGGCAATCGAGTAGGAGACCAAGGACTGAGAGAAGTGAACCACAGGGAAGCCAAGAGGCTTCGTCAGGAGCAAATCAACCATCAATATACATTACTAGGGACGAGATGGAAACTATGATGAAGAGGCAAGAGGACATGATTCAGAGTTTACTCCAACAGATAGGACAGCTCGGAGCACAGAATAGGGAAGCCAATGGAGTCCAGAACGGAGCAGGACCATCCGGAGTAGCACCTGGATTAGGGGGCACACCCTTGGAGAACGTTGATCCAGTTTCGGAGAGAGAAAGGGGAGCATCTGCGCAACCCGGTAGTAGTAGAGATGCAAACGCTCAGTTAAGGGGGCAGATCCCGGAGTTACCTCGTGAACTCGGGGGGCAGGTTGGAAGTAGTGAACAAGGGTTACATCTCGGAGACAATGACCGATTAGCAGAGATAGTTAGGAGAGCTTTGAGAGGCGGTATGGTGAACAAAGATTTGGAAGATGTTAATAGAAGCCCTTTTACTTCAGCAATCAGGCAAGCTAGGAACCCGCCTGATTTCAAACTACCATCGTTGGATATGTATGACGGGAGAACGGACCCCACGGTCCACCTGACAAAATATATGAGGCATATGGAAGTACTGGGGGCATCGGAGGAGGTTATGGCCCGGTGTTTTCCATTATACTTGACAGATATCGCTGCACTATGGTTTAGACAGTTGGAGAACGGATCCATCGGAACTTGGAATGGTTTAGTAGAGAGATTTATGAGGCAATTCAGGGTTCATATTACAAGACCCAAGAACGTGATGACTCTGGCAACCCTAAAGCAGAAGGCCGGAGAGACCTTGAGAAGTTATCTAGCACGATTTAATGCAGCAGCAGCTTCAGTGGATAGAGCAGATCCATCCATGGTGGTAATGGCAGCTGTGTCCGGAATAGCTGACGGCACAGAGTTTAAGAATTCATTGACTAAAGATCCACCCACAGATCTGGAGGAATTCTATCATGAAGCAGAAAAGTTTTTACGATTAGAAGATGCGAATGCCGAGAGAGAAGAAAGAGATGGGATAGAAATTTTTGCATTTAGAGACGAAAAGCCTCTTAAAAAGGATTCGGACAAGGATAGAGGTAAAAGAAAGATTGAGAATGACAGAGACAGATCGAAGCGGCAACGAAGGGAGCCGCGATTCACCACCTACACTGAGTTAAACGAGAGCCTGGAACGAATTTATCAGGATACCAAAGAACAGATTCCGTATCGTAGGCCAATGCGAAGGGATCCTACTTCTGACGAAAGGAAATCAGATAAGTTCTGTATATTCCATGAATTAAATGGTCATAATACTAACGATTGTAGGCACCTGAAGGATGAGGTGGAAGGGCATATCAGGAACGGTATGCTCCTTCAATATGTGAGGAGACGAGCTCCTGTGGCGGAACCAGAACGACCACCGTCCACATCAGCTAGAGGCGACCCCGAACCAAGGCACCGTCTGGTTATCAACTGAATGAAATAACGATGAACAAGTCGTAAGCTTCCACTACCACAATTAAATCATTTACACATGCGCGAGATCGCGAACGATCTCCAGGCATGCTCTGAGTGATCATCGACCGTTTCGTAGTGGGAACTTACACTTTGACATCCATGCTTTACTTTCGTTTCATTTTGATTTGAACGTTTGGACTTTGTTTATTTGGACATTGTTTTTGGAATTCATCTGTTTGATAATTATTTGATTTTGATAACTCTGGAATGACTAAGCTACGCACACATGTATGGGGTCACGAACGATCCCTAGGAATGCACTGAGACGGCGATGGACCGCCCATATACACGATCCAGGAACTCACCCGAACGTGACCCTGGCATCGATAACACCAAGCCCTCCCGGGCACACACACAATCCGCCTCGAACGGCACCCGACTTCGAACAGTCATAACTCACCTTACCTCAATGGCTTGATCGCGAACGGTCGTCACTTGAGGTCCGACATCCGACCACGGACGGTCACGAATTCGCCTCGAACGGCACACGATCGCGAACGATCACTTCCTGCCTCGAACGCCATCGATCGCGAACGGTCATGGCTCACCGATTATGAAATCCGACTTCGGACGATCACCATTCGCCTTGAACGGCACTTGGTCGCGAACGATCATCATTTGCCACGAACGGCAGTCGACCGCGAACGGTCCCATCTCATCATTCGCCGCGAACGGCATCGACCGCGAACGGTCCTATTCCATCTTATGCCGCGAACGGCACGGACCGCGAACGGTCCCGATACACTTCAAGCAGCATACGATCCCGAACGATCGAAGCATGCATTTGTACGCTCGACCGCGCACGGTCGCACTTCCCCTCGAATGACTCGATCACGAACGATCGTCATTTGAAGTTGAGCGCTTGACCATGAACGGCCGCACTTCATCCCAAATGGCTCGATCCCGAACGATCGTCATTCGAGGACATATGAAACTGTTGAGTTCTTTGCAGGTTGATAATCGGATACGAACATCCAACTCAAGGCATTACAAAACACACCTTCCTACAGCAAGGCATGTTTTGGGGGGCAAAGTGTTATCCCGCTTTTTGGCAAAGCCGTGATATCAAAAGATTGGTCGAAAACGGGAAACAGTCCGTCTTAGAGATTGGTTATACATCACTTAGCTATGGATATCGATGAATTTTGCCCGAGTCCGGATCAGGCCACGATTGATAGGACACGACAAGAAAGGTTGTAGGAGCCATCATTTCAAGTTTCAAGTCAATCCGAGTTCGTATGCTCAAGATATGATGGATTCAGTGTGAAGAGAAATAGTCATTGTCTGGTTCGAAACCATGAATTTCGAACCCATCCTTTTCGAACCCATGCTGTTCGAAACCATCCACGCCCTCTCCTTCGAAACCACCTAGTTCGAACCCATCCACGCCCTTGCCTTCGAACCCATGATGTTCGAACCCATCAGCTAGTACCCAGCCTCGACTCCATCGCCTTCGACTCCATTACCTTCGAACCCACCACAGTAGCATACCTTCGAATCCACGACTTCACTCGGCCTCACATCCTCACTTCGAACCCATCGAATAACCCAGTTCGAACCGATCAACTTCGAACCCATAAGAATTCCTGGATTCGAATGTCACGTTCGAAACCAAGAGTGCTTCCTATTTCGAATCCACCGAGTCAATTGGTTTGGAGGACGTGTTCGCCGTAGTTCACGGAGTCGAAGCGGTCCATTCGGAGATAAGTTAGGATCGATTCGAATATTGCGCGCCACGTCACTGCAAGCTCACGTGCACTGATGGATTCGAAACGAAGGGTTCGAAATAATGGGTTCGAACGCCTCAGCCAACCGAAGGTGTCGATTTCGAACCGAGCATATCTCCTTAACCATAGATCCAAATGCAACCAAATTTTCACAGTAGCTTCCATATGAGGTAAAGATTGTTCCTGCCAAGTTTCAGCTCGATTGGATCATTTCTTGATGGGTTCGAAATCACTTCGAACCGATGTCAGATCGAGACGAAACTTGGTGGGGTCGGTCGCGTGGGCCCACTCACGTGCCAGAGGGAGTCTCACGAAGTTTCAGCAAGATCTGGGCCTCCAACGCCTATAAATAGCACCCTGAAGCCTTCAGAAAAGGGGATCTTTCCGCCATTGAACGCCAAGACTCTGCCGGATTCAAGTTTAACTATCAGAATCGCTGTTGTATTCAGATTTCAAAGCAATTGTCAGCTGTAATCCATTGTAATCGATTGAATCGAGCAAAGCAATAAAGAGAAACCCTTCAAAGTGGACGTAGGCACGAACGCCGAACCACTATAAATCCTGTGTTTGTGATTGTTGCTTGTGAATTACTGTGATTTGTTACTTAGAGCTGAATTCTATATTGATTGTTGCTGAGTTCTGTGTTGAATATTATCGAATTGAACACGTAAACGGGTGCTTTCACGACCTTGGGTGTTTGTGACCAATTTTGGCGCAAACAATACTGTTATATCATTTTGAGGCAAATGAAAACCTTTTATCTTTTGCATTTTTTTAATAATACTTTTGATTAGTGCGAATCTGTAAATTGCATATAATTGAAGAGATTTTAAATCTACTTATTAGGAATCTCTAATTAAAAAGTAAGTAAGGATAAAGCGATCCAAACATATACGCAATAAAGATGGATTTCCTATGTTCTAATCGTTGATGAAAAAGTTTCAAAAGTTCTTAATGCTGAACAAAAGGCACCCAATGGACTTTTCATATCTGTATGTTCAACGATTTGTGACTGTGTATATTTGGTAAAGCATGCGTGGTTTTGGCATGAACAATGTTCTTTGAAGTGTGATTGCAATGATATAGATTAGTTGTTGAAATGTCTTGAAGTTTATTTCAATCCTTGTTAGCTTTATCAAAAAAGATAGACCGTCACACAGTAGTCATAAACGTACAGTGTAGTGTTGTCTCTGTGTTCAAACTTGAGGTGAAAACTACACTCATGTCCTCTAAGAAAGCGGTTTTAACACGTTAACCTTAGGTTTAATGTAATGATACTTTTTATATAATCCAGTTTCCGATTAGTCTTACTTTTGTAGTACACTTCAATTCAGGGAATACACTGCTTAGAATTTCATTTAAGGAAATGTCGAGCAATGGAGTTGTTAATGGTTGTGCAAAGAATATGTCCCTTTCTTCTTCCTCCTATGAAGCAGCCATGGATGCTCTTTCTTCTCTCATTACTGGGCGCAAGCGTGGAGATGGGTCTATTAGAGGTTATAAGTTTAGTTCAATATATAAGCATCTTGAGGTAAATACAACTGAGATAAGCGTAGAGTTAAAGATGAATAATCATATGTTGCAGCTTCTTCTTTGATTTCATTTATGTATGTACTGGGTGCAAGCGTGGAGATGGGTCTATTAGAGGTTATAAGTTTAGTTCAATATATAAACATCTTGAGGTAAATACAACCTAAATAAGCCCAGACTTAAAGATGAGTAATCATATGTTGCAGCTTCTTTGAATTGGGGGGGGGGGGGGGTTGGGTTTTTATGTGGGGGGGGGGGGGGTGGGGGGGGGATACAAATAGAATATTCAATTAATATATATTCTAAACTTTGAAATGCGATTTCATTTCAAACAGATTTTGGAAATTCAGAAGTCAAAGTCTTAATGATAAAACTTCAACAGGTTCATTTGTTATACATAGATCCATGTTTCAAATGATGAAAATAAAACAACTAAGATTAAAATAATAACATTTACATTTAGAAGTTCAAATATGTAATGGAATGCAATTTATTTTTGTGAAAAAATAAATAGATTTTTTATACAAGAAATGAAGAGATATCATACTTGTCAACTTAATTTTACCTAGTACAAACTAAAAGTGTATTTTTCCTCACCACATGTATTACATTATTTTTTTCTTGCAAAAAATTGGAAGGGAATTCTGATATTCTGCACACCATATCAAACTCTGTAGGGCACCAAATCTAAATGCGTTCTAGTAAAAAATCCATCTTAAAAGGGAATATAGTCACTCTATACAACATCTTTACTTGTTGAAGTGGCTTGGTAACACATGTATGCACACATGTTTGACCATTGATTTACGTATGCTATTGCTTTAAACGTTTCTTTTGGATGTTCTGTACACTTTGCAATGTTGTTTATGCTTTGGTTTTGTTGGTAACACTTGTGTGCACACAATGTCAGGTAAATTTCCTTGCAGTTGCTGCAAATAAGTTAATGGATTATGTTAGAAGCACAAGTTTTTGCAAGTTAATGGATCATTTAGCCAATATCATCCACATGTTCTATAAGTTTTGTTAAAACTTGCAAGTTAATGGATCATTTAGCCAATATCATCTAAATGTTGAGTTTTTATTATTAAGTTTAACGGATCATGTTTGAAGTGCAAATTTGCATCTTTGGTTCAATATTCTTTCTCTAGTTACTGTCATACTTTTTTTCTATTTCAACAAAGGTTTACCTTTCATATGGACCGTCGTGATACTATACATTCGTTTCTGTGAAATATATATATTATTTGAGGAAATTAGTCTAAAGAAAAAAACCTAAGATCAATTGTAGTCCGAAGGATGCAAGTTTTAAAATTTGGTCTGAAGGACAACATAATGACATAATCATATAGCATTACACATGTATAATGCTATATTCGTATAACATTACACATACATAACTTAAATGGGGAGATATCTGCCTGTAGATGAAATGCAAAGTCTTCACGTTTAGTCTCATCAATTCAACCCCTGCTTCTGCTTTCTATTCCCTACTCCTTCGTTCTTCTTCTTCACTTACTACTGCAGTTTTCATCACTTACCACATGATTCAATATCCACCCTTTCTATGTTTGTATAACTTACCGATATACATATGAATCTGCCTTGGTTGCTTAGTCGAATTGTTCATGTGCTTATATACCAGTAAAAAAATACGAAATCATGAATAGTTACAGCTTTTACTTACCTCTATTTGTTTGTAAACTGGAAAAAGAACAGCCCTCTTCATGTTTGCTCATTTGTGCCGAAAGACCTGTGAATGACATCAGCAGCGTATATACTATTGATCAAGCTATACAGAAGCTATTTATTAACCTGAGAACAATTTGAAATGCTACTTACTCTATCCTCAAATCCAAGTGATTAATGTACGGTGCTTTTTGTAATTGTCACGTTGAAGATAAATGCTCTGTAGTTTGGATCACTGTCTTATTTTGATGCATAGGCATTTTCGTCATTAGAATGGAACCGTATCAACTGAAAATGTATGTATTTTTTTAAATGAACTGTATCAATGTTTTTTTAATGTTAAAGCAACTTAAAATGGAACCGTATCAACTGAAATGTATGTACAAAGCATAAACCTTACATGGATCAAGACTTCTCCAGCAGCCTACGGTTCTTAATATTCAAGGTCAACATAAAAGAAGCACCTTAAAATTATATATGTGTAATGCTATATGAATATATCATTTTAAAACTTGTGTCCTTTAGACTAAAATTGGTCTCACTTTTTTCCTTTACACTTATTCCCTCTATATTATTATATATATAACTTTTTCTTGAAAAGATAATCAGTTGAATTTTTTTGGCTAATTTTGCAGATATTAGGTCTAGAAGGTCACTTATCTTCTCTCAATATTATTCATGTAGCTGGAACTAAAGGAAAGGTAAAAGTTTTTATTTTATTTATTTATTTATTTTGGGAAGACCCAAAGAACCAAACATTGCTTGTAAACTCCGAGGGAGTATGTAGTGTGCCCCAGCCCATACTCCAGGTACTTTCACATATATAGTGCAGTTGGCGAGGATCGAACTCTCGCCCTCACTGGTAAAAGTTAATCCACTGTTTATAATATTCTGCATCATTAGTGTCGTGTCATTAGTTTATTTGGATGCATTGTTTATCGTGTATCAAACTTTAGGTGTGTTTCGTACCATTCAGGTTTTCTTATACTGAAACTTGACTTCGAACATTTGTTTTCATATCACCTTCATTACATATATTAGTCTTGACCCAAAGTCTCACCCATCTGATTGCATATTTTCCTTTACATCTTGCAAATCACCTACAACATATGTGCCAACATTTTGTTGATTTTTTTTGTTTTCATTTATGCAAAAGTGAACGAGATGTAGATGGTGATATAATTGACTAATGACATTTCAGGGTTCCACATGCGCATTTTCTGAATCTATTTTAAGACAATATGGTTATCGAACTGGACTATTTACATCGCCACATCTGATAGATGTGAGGGAAAGATACCGTATAAATGGGTTAGTATACAATATTTGCTTTTTGAATTATGCGATTTCAGCTTCCTTTAACAATGTCCTTCTCAAGTTGGGCAGTTTGCTGATATGTTACTGCTGTTCCCTTTTATTTTTTGTTTGCTAAAATGAGTTGTATATAGTAAATACTCTGGAGTACCTTTCAGGGATATCCCATTGCATGATATATGTATTGTGAGTCTCATACATCTGTAGGATTCCAAGTACACCGTCTGAATCCCATGTGGTGACATTTACTTACTACGATTCAGATATCATCTGTTAATTCACCTTTAGAGAGTTAAGTACAACATGTATAATTTTAGAAGCATTCATTTACATCAATTGTCAGCCATTGAGCATGGTCTGATCAAGTGCTTAGTAAATCATATGGAAATACACACTTACGTATTACAACGTGTAAATCAGTTTAATCACGCATGTGCGCATGCGCACGCACGCGCTTGCACGCGCGCACACACATGCATGCATTTTGAGTCTCGCTGAAGGTGAATACATGATATCCGAATCGCATGACGTTTTTACGCCTTTTTGTCAAGGCAAAAAATGAAGAGTAATGATGGCTTATTGTTGAAAACACGGCCAACATGTAAAATAATAAATTGGGTGTAAGTTTGCTATGCTGTGGCATACAACTGTTGGACTCATAAAAGTTAATCTAATTAAATGACTTGCAGATAAAAGATGCAATTCTTGTATTTGAAATATGCACAACAAGTGTGAAGTGACATGTCATTAATGGGAATGAGTTGATCTTTCCTGCTTAGACATTTCAATTGATCTCATTTTTACTTGCGTTCTCTAACTTGTTACCAGTTGCAAGTTCAATTAACACAATAGAGTGTTGCAATTGCTCTTCCTCCATTTCCATTGCAGCTGATAATTTCAGTCTAGCAGTTTACATAAATCTCTTTTAAATAGTTGTACCTTTTAAGCTTCACAAATACAAGGAACGTAATATATGTTCTCATTATTTATGGAACAATTACACTTGCAGTTTTTGTTCTGTAGATTTTCTTCCTTGGTTTCTTAATCCTTGGATGACATAAATGGACAGGCAATTTAATTAATTTAACATTTTCAGAAACTTGAATGATTGAGATTTAATTGTCAAATTTGAAACAGACATTTACTATCCTTGGGAGCTTATACAATTGTAAAATTTGGATCCACTCCTTATTTTCAAGTTTCTTACACAAAAAACCCTCCTCAAAAACATGTTTTAAATTGCACCTCTATTTTTATTTTTGGTGGAAAAAAAAGGGGAAAATAGGCACAAGGAGAAATTTAGAAAAATTTTTAGGCTGAAGGACAGAAAGTTTATTTTTTTTGGTTGAAGGACAATGCTAGTTATAACCAGCATTTTGTATTGTATAAAACTGAATATAATGCTAGTTATAACTAGCATTTTGTCTAGTGTTAAAAGTTGAATATAATGCTAAATATAACTAGCATTTTTCTTTCAGCCGAAAAATAAAACTTCATGTCATCGGCCTAAAATTTTTCAAAGTTTGTCCTTTTTCCTAATTATCTCAAAAAAAATTCATTTTTTTCGAGAATTAAATCGAAACTTAATCGCACAAGGTTATCAAAATGAGATTCGGATCGTAAATCGTAAAGTTTAAATTTTAAATAGAAACGGAATTTGAATCGTAAATAATAAATTTAAAAGATCTATATATTAGGTTCATATACACTTTAACTTGATTTTGATGTTTGCCTAAAACTCAATTTTTTTCTTTTGTTTCATTTTTATTTTGTTTCGAACTCGTAGGATTGAAATTGTATACCAAAATAAGTATATCAATACATCAATATGTATTGAATGAATTTTCTCTACCGTGGTTTTAACTGAGTTTAAATAGGAATGTAAATCGAATGTAAAAGAAAGGATTCAATTTGAAACGTGATTTAAATCGTAGAATTTTAAGATTTTTGGCAACGATGGTTGTAAATAGCATATTTTTATGATCAATTTTTTTAAAAGTACAATTATTTGCACTTTTCTGCAATTATTTGCACTATTTGAAAGTGCAAATATTTACATTTTGGCTGAAACTAAAACAGTTTTTTTTTTAAAATTGTTTTTTGAGGAGGGACGACTGTGTATTTTGAAACTTAAAGATGATGTTTTACAAAAGTTTCCTTTATAATTAATCAGGTCATAGAGTTACAATCTGGATGTTGTGGTGCCAGATTTTGAATTATGAGAAACTGCAATCTTAAATTGTTTTTGTTGAACTGTCAGTCACTCAAAAATGTTTGAATGCAATGTTTCATCACTAGCATTGCTGCATGGAGTGAAAAGGGTGAAATACGAGTGATGAAATCCATTTCATTACAAGCATTGCTGCATTGTGCCACCTCAATCATCATTTTGATTAATTGAAAGATGTTTGTGTGTGCACATGCAATATTATCCATGTCGCTGGCTTACAACTTGGCATGTATTTAGTTTTTTGTTGTTGTTATTGTGCATCCAATCATCCATCAACAAAAGAAATGGAACTTACGCAAAAGAAGAGGCTGATGTCTGCCTAAAAGAATGGATTGATTACTAGAATGGGCTCTGCCCACATTCCTTCGACAATCAGATTTCACTAACTGTGTTTTTTCCTACATTATTGTAATATATGTCTCATCATCTTTGCAGGCTAGATATATCTGAAGAGAGGTTTCTGCTTTACTTTTGGGGTTGTTGGAACCAATTAAAGGTGCTTTTATCTTTTCATTTTCATGCGATACTCTTCATCCCCCCCCCCCCCCCCCCCCCACACACACACACACAAAACCCCTTTTTCAATAAAAATTAAGTGTAGCTATTTTATTATCATGATTTAAAATATAACTTTACAATAGTTTTACACAGTCAGCTAGCGCCTGATTCAGATTAGTTCTACAGAACAGTCTACGATAAAATGATATCCCCTCTTTTGTAATATCTGTGAATTTCTACCCTAATAATTTAATTGCATGTTTATGCCACATAAACTTCTTCTTCTTCATCATCTTTCCTTTTATAATGTATCTTATAGATTCGAACCTTTCCTGTGGGATCGTCTATCTACTAGGGTTGCCCTTTATATAAATATTTATTTGTTCCACAAGCTTCTGTATGATCGTCTGTTTATTAATAGGGTATCCTTTTTGTAAATATTCAGTGCTTTCAGGTTATTTATTTATCTCTGCAACATTACTCAAAACCTAGTAGTTTCATATAGGTTTATAGAGCATTGAGTATAAATTGGTTTTTGATACAGTTTCTAATGTCATATGATTCTGCTACATGGCTACATTCTTGTATGTTTGTCATCTATTATTAGAGTTTCATTCTTATGAATATTTGTTGTGCAATCATTATTTATTTTCCTCTTTGTCTTTTTAAAAAATATACCAGAAGTAATGAAATTGCAGCATGAACATGTTTCATAGTTATTGATGCCATTCTTTCGAGTGGTGTATATGTTTTTGACAGCGTTGCTAGATATGTGCAAGGCAGATGTCTAACAAATGCGTAAACTTCTAAGTCTCATGGGTTTTATTTATGCTATCTTCACTCCTGGTGTACGTGTTTTCATAGTCTAATAATTTAGTAATTTTTTCAACGGATATTTAGCTATATTTATTTCCTATCCAGAGTGTTACCTTTCTTCAACTTATCCTCATGTGCAATGTACATTTAACATAACATATGGATATTAGACAGGATAATGTGAAATACATGTGTTTAAAACTTGCTAAATATGTTTAGCTCTGGTACCAGTTGCTAGGTTTTACCCTATATCCAATGAGAAAAAACGACCTTATGAATGAATTCTAAAACGATACTACATGGTCGACTGGTTTTGAGCTTTATAATTTTTCCTTCCCATCGTATCCAAGAGATGCCAAGTAATTTGTGTTTTAGGTCAACCCACACGAGGTCCCTGCCACCTAAAATAATGCCATGAGTTAGTTTGAGAATATCGAGTAAGTGAGTGGCATGTTTGAAAATATAAATCCTGCTTATATAAAATGCAGCTGAACCAGGATAATCTGTATGTGAATAGGATAGTCTAGACATTATCGGCGACTTTTGAGTTAGATAATTAGCCCAAACTAACGCAGGGTAATAAAACCAGAACTATTTCTACCCTAATAATTAATAGTAAATCACACTTAATACTAGAACTATCTTGTAACTTAATGTGACATGGATACCCAACCGTCTTATACATATCAAGTAATGCCAAAAATCTCACATATGCGTTCTGTCATATTTTGAACCCTATATCATATACTTGCTTTATAGCTTTTATAACTGATAACTAATACATAGTTGACTGAAGTTCTTTCAGAAACAGTGATGAGTTAATTGGAGAGCTTACTGTGGATGATTTTGTTCATGTATGATTGTTGCAATTTGCATCTGTAGAAATTAACAAGTGTAGTACTGTTCACAGGATGTGTGAGTGTGTGTGATAACCAACCTTATCCTGCAGGCAAAAGTTGGAAATGATGTACAGATGCCTCCACTATTTCAGTTCCTCACTCTTCTAGCATTTAGGATATTCTTATCCGAAAAGGTTAGTGCAGTGTGATATATACTGTTAAAAGTGTTGTTATCAAGTTAAAAATCAACCAATTTGATTTACGTATTCTATTGTGATCCGTGGATTGAGTGCCATGGTAGTTTATAACTAACTGATATATTGTGTTGATAATAACAATTTACAGCCAGATTTAACCAAGTCCTAAGCTTTAATATCTCCATCACAGCATAAATATGTCATAAACCAGCATACTTTGGTTGATGTATAACAGGTCCTGTCGGTGTAGACGAACCATCTGTTATTTTGGTGGGGGCGGGGGCATAATAACATTAATAATTGCACTAGGGTCAAGGTTTTAGTACAGTGTGTGTCTGTTTATATGATTATCACAAAATAGCACGGTAAAATTACAACATTCTTAACTAGTCAGACAGTTCTAGACTAATATGCCTTCAAGAAATGAGCTCTTGGAAATGTGTGTATTCTGACTAATCTTGGAATCATCATTTCATGAATTATTTTATAGTATATATTATGTGTGGAAATGCTGAGTTTTGCTTTTATTTGAATTTTAGTTTGTGTCCTCGATTGATAAAATGCATACATCTTCCCTGACACTGTAGGCAACTGCATTTAATGATTATTGTTGATAAATTCCATTGAAGGGAGGCTTGTCTGCTAAATAAGTATGGTGACTTGTGAGGAAAACTTCAGGGCCTGAATGTTTTTGTTATACTTGGGGTATTTTGAGTTTTTCGAAAACTCAAAACGTGCTTGGTTTGTTGTTTCATCGAAATAGATTTAGGAAACTATCCTTTTTTCAAAATGGACTAAGCACATGAATGATGAACCTCGGCATGTTTTTGTTTTGAGCATTTCAGAAAACAAATTAATAAAACAGTAAACAATCTGGAAAGCAAAATGAAAATAAAGGCAGGAAAACAAAACCAGATATGTTATCGATTTTTTCATTTTGAAAAGCATTTTTTTTTCAAAATATTTGATACCGTAAAACTAAAAACAGGAAATGAACTTGAAAACTTAAAACCTGAAACAAAGTCAAGCACCAACTTAAATTTGTATATTTTTGTGAATCAAGATTCAATCTGCACAAGTTTTGAAACTGCAAGAGAACCAAATAACAAGTTATGCTATCTTTTGTTCTTATGGCATGTTCAATAATCAAATAATTAGTAATGCTAGGTATTTTCTCCCACTAGGTTCATGAAAGGTTGCCTGAATTAGGCCCAAAAGGCAAGATGTTTCTCCAACATTTGCCGACCAACTATTTTCTACTTGATTTGTCTTCAGGTGTACAGCTTACCAAATTACCAGCAATATAGCATAAAGCTCATAATTTGTCTTTCTATAAAATCTAGCCTATTTTTAAAAACCTTGCGGGATTGTGCATAGCCTAAACATATCTCATGCTTGATTCATGGATTAACCTGTAGTTATATGTTTCGTATTAGTCTAATTATTCAAGAGAATGCATCATTTTCATCATTGTCTATGATATCTAATACTTCACTCTCATTTGTTTGATTCGAGTTACCTGAAGCTTTGAACAGTTCATAGTATCATCAAAATTTGAGGTGTTAACTTATCTCACTTGTAGGTTGACGTTGCAATTATTGAAGTTGGTATTGGCGGGAGGTTGGACTCAACAAACGTGGTACGTTCTTAATTATGTTACTTTACTGGTATCCTTTGCTTACAAAGAGCTACATTCAATAGAGTTCCTTTAAGTTATAATTGTGCATTAGAGATGCAACTCAGCCATTATTGTCCACTCTATATTCATAGTGCCACATTAACAAAATTCTTCACAGCAGATTATAAACTTCAATTTCTTTAAGAGTTTCTTTATATGCCTTAGATGATTGGAAAAAAAAATGCTTGTTTGTATGTAGAATCATTTTCATTTAGAATTACAATTTACCAATCTTGCAAGAAGTCCCTGGAAATGTAAGAAATACATACATTTTCTCTAACATATATGATTTTGTAGCTCGGTGAAGTGATTCAATCCCAGTGCTTTACATGAAATAAGTATCTGCACAATATTTGTTTTCAACTTTATAACACAGACAGATACACATACACACTCTCCCTGACCCTCCCTCCCTCTCCCTCTCCCTCCATATACCTAAGGATGAGTAACCAGATAACAATTTGGCTTCACAAACTCTATTGGATCCATGCTTATTTTGGTGACATTAGGTGTTACTTGATATAGAAAAGTTAGATAACTATTCTTTTTAATTGAAATATATGGTATGATATTCAGATCACAGATCCCATTGTTTGTGGTGTTACTTCTCTGGGCTTGGATCATACAGAAATATTAGGTATACTCTTTACTTGAAAGAAGACTAATTGTCAAAAAGCTTACTTTCATCATCACTGGTTTAATCTTATTGAATTCTTTGGAAAATAAGTACAATGACCATTTCTTTTCTTCGTTTCTTTGGTGTCTGTACACACACTTCTTCTCTTTTGTAACTTTTAAATGAATATTCATCGCAGGAGCCCACTAATGCTTACACTTTTTGCTTGCTATGCTAGCTTTGAAATACCATTCACATTCATTTGACTTAATGTCATAACATTTTTGTTTTCTATTAATTATGCATATACATGTATACAGGAAATACTATTGAACTGATTGCTTCAGAAAAGGCTGGGATATTCAAGGTAAAAATTGACTAGCAGTTGGTTAATGATGGATAACATTCTCTGAGCTTACATCTAGTAACCCATTTCTTAACATAAACTTCGGATTGTAACCTCATGGTTCTTGCTCTTTTAGCCCAATGTTCCTGCGTTTACAGTACCACAACTTTCAGAAGCAATGGCTGTTCTAGTGGAGAGAGCATCAGAATTGAAGGTAACTTGCCTTTATTTCAACAATAAAAAACTGAAACTTTAGATGCTGAATTCTAAATGAACTAAAACTTTCATTTGTCATGTAAAAATTTGAAAAGTTGTCTAGAGACAAAAACTTAGATGGCGTTTAGTTTGAAAATGAGCTTTGTGTTTTCAATGTGTACATTAAAATGCATGGAAGAGGACACGAAGGTGGATAACGGTCAATTTGGAAAATGGTTTTAACATATCAAATTGAAAACGACATTTTCTTGTTTTCCACCTTTCGGGAAATATAAAAACTTATTCTTTCCCTTCCCTTTCTCTTCTTTGTTGGAATGACTAGGATTTTCCAATTTTTTTCTTTCCATAGTCATTTGACATACATATTGAAAACGCAAAACAGAAAACTTGTTTTCAAGCTAAACACTACCTTGTTTACTGCAAACTACCGACCTCCATTTTCTACTGCTATATGTACTGCGCACATGTATAATTTAAAAAAGAGGGATTTCATATCACATCCCTACAATTTAAACTAATAAGTCGCAAGGGCTTTCCACTTGTCATATTATAAATCAAGTTTCTCTCGTGTAAAAAAGACCTTTATACCCTTAAAATAATCTTTTTTCCTTTTTATTTCCGTATTTATTTTTTATGAGCTATAAAATTTGAAAACGTTGAAATTCGTGAAAAGTTGACTTGCATTTTATCCAGAATCAACTTTCTTTTTATTTAGAATTGACTTGTATTGTAATCAGAATTGGTTTGCATTATAGCAAATTGACATGTAATATATTGAAAATTTTAAATTGACTTGTACTGTATTAAAACATCAAAATTTCAATATTATTGCAGTACATATATCAATATTGCAATTACAACAACAAATTAAAATTACATTCTCCACAAAAGTTCTTCCATTACATCTAGCAACTTTTAAGAATCAATTCAACAACTCTATTAAAAATAACAGGGCTTTAGTATAGGCATAAAATCAAAATCATTAACAAGAGTTACACAATTAATACTGAAATGAAATGCACCTCAAAATTCAAAAACTTCTATAACAAGTCATTCTTACCTATTTTCAAACCCATTTAGCTGAACCCAATCTCTATGTTCTACTTCCAAATATTTCCTGAGCATATTGCTTTTCCCACGAACAAGTGAAAGTATGAGTGTCAATAAGTTCATCTGTTCATGGCCTTCTGCTTATACCCTCTTGCAGTCGGCGAAATCTGGATTTGATTAATCTGCGAAATAAATCCTGATTTCACATTCCAGATCTTCACAATCGACAAGTGAAACTCTGATGGACTGCTGTCACAATTGGGGAAATCAAGAAGGATAATTGCGGAATCAAGAAAACAAAAGGTTGTTGTTGGATTAGGTCCCTCTCGGGTAGCAGCTTTGGATTATGAGAAGTGGAGGGACTTTTTAATGTATTTTGAAAAGAAAGAAGAGTTCGGCTATAATTACCACTTCTAAGAAATGACTCCTCATTTTATCAAACCTTGAGAAGATCATCATCTTAATTAAGTATCGAATTTGCCATGATGAGAGTTGAAAATTGATTGGGGTTGGATTTTCGATCAGTTTGCGTTGAGCAGTGTACATAAAAAGAGAGGCTTCCTTTCGAAAAACTTTAAATAGAAGAAGAAAAGCGGCAGTCTTTACCCAAATTTCAAAGTAATTGAAAAGGAATTATGTCATGATAAATAGTTCACGACGATGATTTTACATAAGCTTAAAATGACCACATGCTGTATGAACATGTTTTCCTCGTATGCACAATAACTTTGCTGTTTTTGTTTGCTAAAATAAACCATAATTAAAGTAAGTTATATTTAAGAATTGTCCATATTTCACACCCTTTACCATATTCTCAGACTGTGCTGTTTTGATAGAATCTTTATAGTTTCACTTTTATGATTCCTTTATTTAGTGAACACTTGCACTGCATTTTACCCTTGCTATATTACCCAGTCTAAACCATACCTATTCATTCGGCAAAACATAATGTGTGATTATATTTCATACAGCAATATAACATCTATTAACGCAAGGGTAATTAGAAAATTATTGAACAGTGAAAAATGCCAAGTGGAATATAACATCTTAGATATAAGTGTGATTATAAAATTATCGAATGGTGAAATAATGCCAGGTGGCTTAAGAATCAAACAGTGATCTATCTCCCGATAAACTGGGTAGAAGTAATAGGAATTTGAATTACACTTAATTATTTTTAGATGGGTAATATATTGTAGAGCAGATAGCTGTGAAATTTTATCAGTATCCTTATCTTGATAGGATAATTTGTATGTTACATCATGATAAAATGATACACGCTTGTACCTAGACTGTTGTCAAGTCTGCCATCAAATCAAATTACTATGCTATTTTTAAAAGTTTGTTATAAAATAAGGTATGGCATTTCCCACACCCTGGTAAAGCCACACCTATGAGGGTGTGTATTTGGTAGAACTTTGTGGCAATACCCACATATCAGTTAAATGCTTATGAAATACATTATTTGTGAAAAACACCTTCATAGGCATGGATTTAGCAGAAAACCGACGTGTTTCACCCAACAAAAAATTAGCAAAACATAAAAATAATAAAAATAAAAGATTGTAACGTTGTAAGGCTTACTTGCAGATTCCATTAAAAATTGCCTCACCACTTTCATCAAAATTGCTTAATGGAGTAAATCTTGGATTAGCTGGTGATCACCAGTTTTTGAATGCTGGTCTTGCTATTGAACTTTGCAAATGTTGGCTTCAAAGAACCGGACATCAGGATTTTATTTCTAATGTAAGTAAAGTTAATTGCTTGATAAATTTTGTCATTTAATTGCTTTTAAGGAATGGGTATTATGGTTCTCTTTTGAGGCAAGTAATGCATTATTTGGTCTTTAAAGTATGTTAATCTTTTTCCATAAAAGTTTGTCACCTCATAAAAAATTAGCAAGACATCCTTTTCTGGAAACCTGGATATAGGAAAAAGTGCAGCGTATGTCATAAAACAGTGGATGAAAATTGTCTTTCTCCAATGGCGCACAGATAATGTCAACAAAATTGTGCATCAGTTGATGTATGCTCCAAGTTGGCCAAGAAACAAAATACAACAGTGATAGTACTATAAAAATATATGCTAAATTGAATTATTTGTGTGTGTATGTGTGTGTGTGACAACTTATTATTCTGTTTTATCATGTGTAAACATTTTGGCAAGGATCTCACTGCGTTACATGAGGAAAGTCATGCACCCCTGTGCAAGTTCATTGAAGTCGTGTCTCTTTATGCACTTCTGATTCATCTGAATGGAAACCTAAACATATGTAAATACTAAACAGAAATCTGCAGATCATTATTTACATAAGTTTCTTGAGAATTGTAATAATTCTTAATAATTTTTAGTAATTTATCTGCTGATCATTTATTTGCATTAATGGCAGATCGTGTACAAATACCTCATCAAAAAATCAAAATTTTAAATAACTTAGAAGTTATAACCCCTGTGTACCTAACTGGGATGTCTCTTATACTGATGTTTTGTATTACAGCGTTCTTGTCTGTTATCTGTTATTAATGCCTCCTCTTTACAAGTAACTCTTATTTCTAGGGTGATATTAAGTCATCATTACCTGATGCTTTTATAAGAGGACTCTCTACTGCTTCTCTTCTCGGTAGGGCTCAAATAGTCCATGCAAATAACGAGGAATCAAGTAATTTGATATTTTATTTAGACGGTGCTCATACTGCTGAAAGTATGGAAGTTTGTGCTAATTGGTTTTCAAATGCTGTCAAAAATGACGAGCTTCCAGTAAAGCATGAAAAATCTTCATGTGATGGGGTAAACAAAATTCATAGAAGGGTATGACTAATAAATAATACTTGCTCGTGCTATGGTATTTCATTTATTAAACATTCATTTGGGACCGAGTAGTTATGCAATGCGAACTTTGACTGTAGATTCTTCTATTTAACTGCATGGAGATGAGAGATCCTCAGGTTCTACTTCCTCAACTGGTCAACACTTGTGCTTCAAATGGTACATAATTTTAACGCTGTTTACCTGTATAATAAATTATTTATTGTTTGCTATATGCATGGCACAATATAATCTTCTTTTCCTCATCTCTGCAAGCTAAAGATGATTGATGATAGCTTAACTTTTTATGGATCCGCTGCATGCATATTTTAGGAAGTTGGTTTAATGATTATGTGCAATTTAATATTGTCTGCAGGCGTTCATTTTTCAAAAGCTCTATTTGTTCCAAGCATGTCATCGTATCATATAGTTGGTTCTGGGACATCAGCAGTTCCCTCTGATGTATGCCAGGATACATCGTGGCAGAAAACAATTCAAATTGCTTGGGAAAATATTATACCTGGAAAAGAAGAGACTGCAAGTAATTGCCAGAAAATTCAGAACTTTGAGAACATATTTTCCAACACATTACTTGGTGAAGACATTCTTAAGAAATGTAACCATTTGGTGGAGAACTGTGCTACAAGTGTGGTCATTCCATCTCTGCCATTGACTATAAAATTATTGAGAGAATGCGCCAAGGACGACCCATCTTTAATACTTCAGGTAAACTTATAGTTTCCTACAACTATACTGTTATTTATTTATCGAATTGCTAGGTTGCAGAAGTCTATTCTATTTGAATAATTTATAAATAACTACAATTTTTGTATTTAGGTTCTTGTTACCGGGTCTTTGCATTTGGTAGGTGATGTGCTAAAACTTGTAAGAAACTAATGGATGAAGGTCGATGAATATCCATATCTTGGAAACATGGTTTGTATTTGTATGCTGCTGGAAATTATTCCTACATCACGGGGTTGCTTATACAGATAAACACCCCAAAAAAAAAAAAAAAAAAAAAAATGATATGGTACCAACTACTACGGCTACTTGGGTGAATGTAACATTTACATGATTGTGTTATAATTGGATTAGTATTCTTCAGTTACTATAGTGGTTTGCAGTTATTTTAGGTTAATGATAAATTGTAGTGATATTGGAATGTTGTTTGACATATAGTTATTCTTATCAAGGGTTTGATTTCTGTTTTCATCTCTGTATTCAGTCTAACGATGTCTTATGTTAAAAACTTATTCTTGTGGAGAAAAAAGAACTTAATCAAAGTAAATAACAAACTGTTGATTTTAAAGGTTTCTTTGTATGTTTGTTTCAATATAAAACAGATTTACAACTTGCGTACATCATAGTTTTTATTGTTAAATTACAGTAACTATACACTCTTATATTAGGGTACTTGTTACTAGGGACAGCTTTTAGGAAGGACGATGATAGCATTCTAAGAATTTATCCGTTTCAAGGATAGCTCATGCATACCCTTGTTCAATTTCTTTATTAGTTAAAGTAAAATCATTCCATAAACGCAAAATGAATTCACTTTATAAAAAATAGTTCCAAATAGCTTATTTCTTAAATTTTAAGTTATGTTTTCTAAAATTGATATACAACATTACATGCTTGACCATATCGATCGTTAGAAAATTAAATGAAAGTTATGCCTTGGATGTTGATGAGTTAAAAGTTTTGAAGAGCGTGTTGTTTTTGAGTTTACGAGGGCTTCCAAATTGAAAATTCGATGTTATTTTCGTGTCATCCAATGTATGCATATAAAGTACAATTTATATTAAATTTATTAACGTAACATGTATCATTTAAATTTCTTATTTGAAGTTCAATCACAGTAAGAAAAGCATAAATTGAAGGATGATTAGTACCATAAACAATACTTCTGATGATTTATGTGCATAAACTATAAGCGGTAACATGCTTAATATCATAAATAAAGGAATAAAAAGGTGAGATATATCTTGAAATATGAACAACTAAAGAGAATAATTGCCTCAAAATTACCAGAGGAAAAAATATATTGGCCGTTGTTGAGTTTCAACTACGGTAGAAAAACGGTTACTAAAACCTTACTTTGATTCGTGATTGAAAAATTATGAGAAAGTACATAGTTGAACCATACTAAAAATTATATTGTGATGCGAAAAGAATGGATGATGATGGTCAAATGAAAACTGATGTTTATCCTGGTAGATCTTGTGTGTTTCTAAAATGTAGACTAAAGCGAACTAAATTATTGTTGTTCAAAACTATGTTATCTTTCATAAAAGATCATTCATTGTTGATAAATTTTGGTCAACAAAAAAGATTGTATAGCGATGGAAGAAGAAATACGAAAACTACTAAACGCCTTTAAACCAAAGGTGAAGAAGATGACAAAAATAGAAATGATGCGATCAATATCAAATTTGCACAAAATTGAAGTTTCTGTTTTTGATGCTGTTACAAGAAAAGTTTCTGTAGAAATGAACATGTAAATTTGGTCTCTATTTTTAAAAAATAGAGAATGCAAGGTAATTTGTACTTTTCTGATTTTGAAATTTTTAAAAAGCACAAGTTAACTTGCGTCTTTTATCAGAAAAATGTAAGTTAGTTTGCGCTATCAAATTTTAAAATTTATTTCGAAATTTTCGAAATTTTCGAAAAATGCAAGTTAATTTGCGTTTTTTATCAAGAAAGCGCAAGCTAATTTGCGTTTTTTGATTAGAAAAAACATAAACCTAATTTACATACTCATTGCTAATGGACTTTTCTTATAACAACATCAGAAATTTGGTAATGAAACCTACACTATTGTTTTCGTGGTGATTTTCTGAGCAATTTTCATATATAAAATTTCACAATTGGAGTTCAAACAAAAAAGTTATTAACGTTTGAAAATTTCTTATCGAAAATTATTATATATATGTATTAAGAAAATAAATATTATTAAATAATGTTAAATAAAATTAAACGAATACTTAACCACTAATTAACATTAATGTTAATCAAATCAAATTAAATTGGTTTAATTAGGTAACAAAGAAAACAAATATAAATAGTTAACATAAACAGTGGCCTATCGACACTTTTATTGGGCCCTAGCAGTCGACCGGTGAGTGCAAAATGGTCGACTAGCAGCTGATATTGAACCTAGGCCAAACGATTCAGATTTAATATAATCTAATCTAACGTCCGCTTCAAACTCCTATAAATACAGGTCTATCTCCTCACTTTTCTTCTCATATTTTTGGAATCAACAGCGAAACTCTGCCATTTTCTTTTTTTCACAAATTCTAAAAATTGTATAAACTATAATATGTATGTGTGTATATGTGTCTAAACGGAGAATGGTGGAAAATAATAGAAAAGAAGAATAGGGTCGAATTGAATCACCAAAGCCATAATAAATTGTAAACCTAAATCCACGTACACGTTTAATTCGAATCTCTTCTCGGACTATAATTCTAATTAATATTTATATGCTTTTGATACATATTTTGGAAGAAAGAAAGAGAGTCAAGCAGGAATAACAGATTTAAACCTGAAGAATTGAAAACTTAGAGGTGCGTAGAAAATTATACATTTTTATATAATATTGGATTTATACCGTTATGAATCTATTTCTTGTATGCTTAATTATAAATTTTGAAGTTATAGGCTTAATTATATATATGTAATAAATTTGAGAATCTTGTCTACATATCATGTGAATTGTCAAATCTGATTAAATATTGCATATATCTAAACGTGGAAAGTAAGGGTGCAAGTAATCCCAAATAATTATGAATAATTCATTAATAAGATTTTATGTAAATTCCAGGTTTGATATTTGAATGTTATATGTTATTAAACATGAATTGAAGATAGTTACGAATTGTATTGCGATTAAAGTAACATTTTAATTCATTGGAATGAAGTACGTAGCAATGTAAATTTCTACAAATTATCTAACTTTATAATTATGTATGAAGATGTATTATTTGAAATAACAAGGAATATTACTAAAAGAAAGAGATGTACAAAGTAGGAATGTTTACTGTATTTTGTACCATCAATTTCAATAATAACAGAAAAGATGATCCCTTGTAATTCCAAACACAACCCAAATTCTCTTTTAAATAATTTATGGGAAATTACATTGTTAGCATTTCCTTTTGGGAAGACATAGTTCTAATGCATTAAAATATAAAAATCCATAAGTATAAAAACATAGTATTATAAATAGAAACAATAACAATAATTCTATTATTAAATTAATATACGTGTTTTAAGATAAGTTAGGAGGTAAACAACATGCAATGGAAGTAGTAATAAGACAACATACTAAGGAATTAGGAAAGTTATAATAATCAAAGAAGTATAGCTACTAGTTGAAAATGAACAATAGAATATATCTAATTGTGCTAATTGGAAATCAAGCAGTAAGAAGTATTTAATCCAATAAATTAGGAAGAAGCAGTAAATAACATTTAATAGCATTAAGAAAGTAAGAAGCAAGTTCATGCAGAAGTGCCTGAATACTAATAATTGAATCTAGAAGGCATGGTAATTATACAGCTGAATTTACATAGTCTCAAGTATACGTTTATGGCGGGTATGAATTATTAGATATAGCTAATGATTTAAATTAACTATAAATGACGTAGTCATTAGTAAGGGTTGGAATGCGAGGTTAATAATGTTGCACAACAGAAGTCTTCCCTCTGAAGTGACTACTGGTAGTTGTGTATACATTGTAGTGATATATGATATCTCCAACTATAAGACCTGTGAGAATATACGTTCTCATATAAGTGATGGGAATATACTAAAGTGGGTTCGCCTCGGTTTGAAGTTTTAAACGGCCAAGTAGGGTCTACTTCAATCCTTATAGGGGGTACTAAGTAATCAGATGGGTATTTCCTTAATTGCATTAGACAATCTAAATGGGACGGTTGGTGTAGGCTCGACGCTATGTCAACAGGGTTGGTACTATATATGTAAGGAGTAGGGCAGTACACATAGGTTGAGAGTGTCATTGATCATGAAGCGGTCATTAGAAAGACTTGAGTTACACCTAGATGGACTACACCTCCTACTAGTGTAGGTTTCGTATGGGATATGCTTTGCCTCAATGTTGTTTGTCAGTTGTTTTTCATTAGGAGGCAAGGCTGGATAACTCTTAGATGAGCCTTTAAGACGAAATAGAATACAACTAAATAGTTGTAATACCGTTAATAGGAACTAACAGGAGGTTCTTCGATGCACGTGGCAATTTGGCCTAGACATTGATGGTGGATGCCCAACGCAATGAAGAGTTACAAATAGCAGGGAATGTATCTTGGTCCATGAGGGACTGTGATACATACATACATACATACACACACACATGTATGTAGTTGCTGTATACCTTGAGTAGGTTGGGTGTATCGTACGCATACATGAAATTAAGATGACCAGGCTTTAAATAATATACATAACAGGTAATGGAAAAATAATCGGCATAAACTAGTGTTATGGATAAAGTATGTAATTTATCAGTCACTAGAACGTTTTTCGTCTCCCTTCTCATTACAATCCATATGATAGATTTAGAGGGACATGCATTAGCATAAAGTGGTAACGATGGAAGGACATATTTCCTTATGTATGCTCGGCACTAATAAGGGTACTAAATACCAGAAGTATCAACCTAGATTAGTATATGTATATGTTATATTATATTTATTTATTCCGTTGAGAGTTCTTATCGATAATTTCTGATATACTTTTGTTTATTATAGGATACAAACAGCAACGATCCGTATCCCGCTGGACTTGAGTTTTTGATTTAGGGAAAATTTGGGCCCACTAAGGTGAGGTGGTTGTATTTGGTATCAGAGCTTAGGTTAATCAATCATAGAAATTAAAATACACCGAGTGAATGTATTTGTACTTATATTATACGTCAAATTCTACAAATTCCGACTGTAGATGTTAACTTGACAACATTATTGAGTTCGTTCAAGTTAGGGTATTATTACCTCTCAAACCTTCACTCGCCAACATTCTTATCTTTTAGGATAGGTAGAAGTTTCCCTACCTTGAATTTATTGTCAAATATAAGAATTCATAAATTTTGTATACTATTTATAATAACTAAGTATTATATAAAAACATTCTTCCACTTTTCTTGAAAAACATTTGCTATAACAAGAATGTTATAGTCCATAATCTCCTTCCTTTAATCGAAAACATTTATTACAACAAGGATGTTGTAATCCATGTTTTCTTCTTCTTTAAGATTCCATATAAATCTCACTTGAAAATCTTTATTTAAAACTAGGTTTGATTTGGAAAGCCATAAAAGTACCACTTGCTTTATTATATTAAATAATCTTTAAATTACTTATATAAATTTCAAACCTCCTTTTAAACACTTTTAAACAAAGTTTAAACTTCCATCCAAATCATAACTTAAATCTATTACTTTTAAAAGCTAATTCGACTTGAAAAGTGTTATATGACCTTTGGCCCGGCTATATATGGACCAATCAAACGAGACATACTCTAATTGTCATACGAATCGATGTATAAAAATTAACGATCATGAAGCTTAGAGAGCAGACCTAAATGATAAGTTGAAGTAGTAGCAAAGCAAAGGCTAGAGGTGAACTCAATAAAGCACTTAAAGCATGGAAGTTCACTACTCCTTGAAGGTAGATCGAATACGATCCATATTCAATACTATGGATCATATAGATTCCATAGCTCAATTCAACGATGATCGATTGGTATTTCAAAATTTATAGCTCCAACGCAAATTTCATAGCATCAATATATTAGAGAGAGGTGTCCCTAGGAACGATCACATGTCAAGATGAAAAAATTCGAACAATCAGCACTGATCGTTCATGAACAATCGTACAAATTCAGCCAAACGGACCAACTTGATGAAGATTAGTTAATATCTCATAAACTACAACTCAGAGTGACACCAAACTTTGGTAGCATACATTAGAGATATGGGAGATTCGCCATCGCATCACCATCAGAGTCAAAATAGACGATCAGCACCGACAGTTCCAAATTAAGAGTTAGAACGTGCATCGTTCTGGTGGGACCCTATGGATCTGGAGTCTTTCGCCAAATTTCCAATGAGATATTTCGCCATCTTCACCTAAAAATACAGACTTCCTTTTCATTTAAAGGATCTGGATCTTTACATTGCTTGTTGCTTTGGACTCCATTGTAATCAAGTGCTATTATCATTAATTCATCGTAATCAGATTTACAAGTGATGAATGAAGCAAATTCTTCAAAGTGGATGTAGACACACCACGCTGAACCACTCTAAATCCTTGTGTCTTTGTTACTGCATAACTCTAATTGCTTATTTACTTATTCTCTCTGTTTAATTTTGGTCGTTCTCCATTTACTTCTCTACTATTCTATTCTTGAGTGTTTGTGCTCACTTTTGGTGCAAACATTTTGGTGCTTTCACTGAGAACGCTTGATTCTCAGCTTATTCGGATCCCTTTGTTGCTACTAGATTACATATATCCCTCGAAGGAGATCCATAATTATCTTCGAGAAGCTTGTTTGTCTTATTCAGATCTAAAGAAGTCTAAGGGAAATATCAACAATGGTTAAGAACACTAGATCTACTTCTCAGAATGCAGAAGGAAATGAGGACACTAGCATCCAGTAAGGAGGCCTACCAAATTTACTAGTAGATGCAAATGCTACCAATCCTGTTGATGTCTAGAATCCAGATGATTCCATTACAAGTGCCGAATTTTAGAATTTTATGAGAGAGCTAGTGTATAGCCGCCGACAGTTGAATCGACAGATTCAAGACAATATCGATCTAATGAACCAACTCAATCGACAACAACATATGAAAACTAGAAGGGAGCCAACTCCTTATTCTGCATCGAAGAGATCAACTTCACAGAGGACTATCATAGATAGAGATGTCGCAAAACTGATGGATACCACACTAAACCATCGACCCATCATCACCTAACTGATCCAAACATATCGATAACGATCCAAATCCTGGAAGTAGGTCACATCATATAGTGGGAGGAGCACAAGATGGAGCTACTACGACCGATTTGAATGCTGGAGTCCAGATAGACGCAGATCAGTTACCTCATTGGAATAACGACGAAGTGAATGCATGTGATGTACATTGAGAGCTTGTTGAGCCAATAAGGCATGGAACGGCCTGTAGACATCGACCGGACCATTCCCGTGAGGTAGAGCATGACTACCGCTTGGCTCTAGCTATCCAAACGCCAGACTTGTCTGCTATGGTTGGACAGCTAGTAAGGAAAAGCCAAGGCTTAATTAATGATGATTGATGGATCTTGAGAAGCCATACCCCGTTTACTGATAATATCTTACATGCTGAGTATCCAAGGAGGTTCAGTATGTCATCGATGCCTGCCTATGAGGGAAAGACCGACCTTAGGCAGCATGTCATGAGATATGAATGGATGATGGATTCTGCACAAGCTGATGATGCCACGAAATGAAAATGTTTTCCTATAACTCTCTCCGACATAGCAACGATGTGGTTTACAAGATTACCCCCAATATCTGGCATAGCAAATGTATATTAGAAGAAGCAAACATTATAACATAATAACACCAACATCTATGGTTTAATATCCTTGAAATCATTTTTATATGAAACATGGTTAATCCCTTTAATCTATTATTTTATCAAGGAAAGCTTCTTCAAAAACTCCATACTTAAAAAGCTATTTTAAAACTCCTTTATTTCGTCCATGGTTTTTCCTTTAAAAATGACACTGGAACCTATGTTTTGAAAACTAAGGCTTATGAAACCTTAAACCTTTACTTTTGAAACCATTGGATAACCTCCTTCGAAAGCATTTAAATCTTCTTTTCAAAACACTAGGCATGTGCCTTTCGAAACACTTTAAATCATCTCTTTCGAAATCATCAAAACATACCTTTCGAAAGTATTAAAGCATTACTTATTAACTCTTAGAATCATAACTTCGAAACCATTTGAAAGTAACCTTTTTGCAACCATTTGAAAGTACCCCTTTCGAAACCTTTTGAAAGTACCACTTTCGAAACCTTTGGATTTATCCTTAAAATATTATTTGGATAAAAGTGAATATAAATGAAAGTATCCCTTTCGAAACCTATATCCTTTAAGTAAAAATGATTGAGGAAAACTGATGGCTTCGAAACCATCCTTTCGAAAACATTAATCATTTAAGTAAAACATTTGGAAGAATAGCTTCGAAACACCTTTCGAAGAAATCGCCTTTGAACCATTAAACCCCTTTCGAAAGCTTTAGAAAATGGCTTATTACATTTGTAAAACAAAAGATACCTATTGAAACAGTTGATGTGTAACGACACAAAATTTTCGGTCTCGAAAATTCGACACTAATACGTCCACTGTAGAAGTGCCGAACGATCGAACGTCGGAAATCTTAGATTTTTAGGGTAAAGAAGAAAGAGGTAGAAGAAGAAAATAGAAAACAAAACACAGAATCTCACATTTCGCAGTGGATCAAAATATAATATCAAATAGTAACATTTACAAAGAAAGCTGTAATTGTTACTATTACAACAATACATCAGAGTTACAAGCATTTACAAATAGACTAGACAGTTTTACATTAGTCCCAGACTATAATTCAAATCAGATTCAAATACACAACGGTAAACTCCATACGTTCCTGCCATCCTGCTCGCCTCTTGAGCTCTAGAATGCTCTAACCTAAAAATATGTAATACTCGGTATGACCCGAGCATTACAGCAGAGTAACACCCATGTCAGGCTGGAAACCAGTGTGAGTAAACCCATCTAACATGAAATACTAATGCATAAAACTTATTCAAAACCCGGGGTAACTCGTACCTTACTACGAGGTCATAACTTGTTATAGTCAACATTTATTTCACAAATCCATCCCTAAGTACCCTTACTTAGTCCCAATGGTCTAGTTTACTTAATCATTCCATTCCAGCTTATTGATTTCACATATCAAATCTATAAAGAATTATTGTAGATTCCAAATCGAAGTGGTTTCGGGTATTTGCCGATTACCCGACCCCGGTCTCTTCGAATCCAATGTTATTCTTCAAGCCAAATGTTTAAGTTTAACAATATTATTTATATTCAGGATTTCATATTCACACAATAATTCACCTCAGATAGATAACCCATAATACCACAGTTCAACCAAAGTATCTTATATCACAAAGCATCACAAATCACATATTAGCGATATCAAATAATCTAAGTCATTCAACATATCTTAATCATCTATAAACAAGATAAATTAATTGTACCATTGATAATTAATTTAATTACTTTTAAATCCTGCTTACCAACATTAATTAATTACAGATCATTAATTAATCATTCTATAATTATCAATCTAATTAATTATCCATAATTACTTCATTAAATAATTATCCTATTGGTTAATTATCCTTAATTAATTAACATTTAATTATTAATTAATTATCCTCTAATAATTAATTAAATTAATTAACCCTCAACAAATTTATCCTTTAATTACTTACATTAAGTAATTATCATTTAAGTAATTAATCTCTAATTACTTACATTAATTAATCTCTAATTAACAATAGATTAATCTTTAATTACCAATTAATTAATCTCTAATTACCAATTAATTAATCTCTAATTACCAATTAATTAATTTATAATCCTTAATTTTAATTAATTAATCCTTAATAATTAATTAATTTCTCTTTAATTCATTTAATTAATCTTTAATCACCAAGGACCTAAATTAACTTGAAGATAAAACATTTATCTTTGTTGATTACATAGTTATCATTAACATACAAATTTAAAACATTATATCCTTTTAATTAACATTTGATTACATTTCTAAATTAAGTTTTAAAATAACATAAGGATTTAACTTAACAAATTTAAGCAAACAAATCATATAACTTCTTAAATCAATTGTTAAATAAACATTTATTATAAAGAAATAAATTTTAAGGAATAGATTTAAACTTGATTTATTTTAGATTTTAAAACTTGGTTTCTTTTAAATTTTAAAACTATTAAATTTTGCTTTGGGTTCGACCCGATCCTCACCCGAGATCTTCCCCGAGTACTTCCCCTTCTCTTTACTTTTTTTTATAAAAAACTTAGATTTAGTTTAAGTTAAATCTGAAACTTGAAAACACTTACGTTCCCGAAGATAAACCCGAGCAATCTTCTCTTCCCCCGAGTTTCCCTTCGAGCCATCACCACCCAAACCACTAACATCAACCGACACATGTGCACCTGCACAATTCAACGATGATGCTCCGATCACCTACGCTACCATCGCCGAGTCGACGATGGCCTACTCTTCTGATTCCGATCACCCAAAGATCGCCACAAACTCAGAATCGAAATAGAGGAAACTCGATCAAACCATAAACCATCACCTAAAAAACTCTCGTCCCGACGACGCCGTCCACCAGCGACCATGAACTCTGCCCAAAGCTTCGCCATGAACTCAAGCTCCGTTTCCCCCGCTCTCGATCATCTCCGACGCCTTGACGACGACACACTAACCCAAAATCTACCCTCGATCAATTCCTGTGCTAAAACCCTAAATCGAAGCCTAGCCGATGACTTGGTGGTCGTAAAATCCTACGACCATTTTTGCCAGAACCCCCAAGCTCCCACCCTGCTCCAGCAGTGGTCCCGACCACCCAAACTACACCGATCATCAAAAAAGGCAGAAACCCAAATCACGTTTAACTCAAAATTCTACTCGAATTACCATCTTAAAATCATGATTCTTTTTCTAAAAATCATAGTTTATGATGATAAAACAGATTATATACATGAATTCACAAATTATTCAAGTTGCAATTTTGATATATTTAAGTTTTTACTGTAATTATTATATCCTAGTTAAATCTGTCTTCAATTCCAACTTAAAATATTTTTAAAACTTAAATCTTGTTGTTTTTAACAATACTTGTTTAAGCATCATAACACATAACAGACCAGAGAAAGAGCAGTTGATTTTTGAATCGTTTTTAGAACCCGAGAACAATGAACAGAGAAAACCTATTTGTTCTAGACATGCACAACAATATTCTCTATACATATATACATATATTCCTGTTTAAACAATCATGCAAACATTTCTCATATTTTACTTTAAGGAATTACAACATGCATCTATATTTTAAACAGATCTAAAACTTTTTAAATAAATTTGTTTACTCTCCATTAAAAGGAAAACAGAGAAAGCTTGGGATGTTTAAAAGCTAGAAGTTTAATCTGCTTGCTTTGATTTTGAACTGAATTTGATTGCTTAATTTGAATCTGGATTTGCTTTGAAACTTAATTGATCTTGAACTTGTTGAGCTTCAGGTTTGAGAACTTGTAAAAGCTTGATGTAGTTTGAATTTGATTCCTTTTTATTTTTATTTTTTGGTTTAGTTTTACAGATTTTTGTTTTCTTTGTTTTGAAAGATGAAGATAGAAAAAAGAAATGAGACGAGAAGAGTGTAGATATATTTATAGCTTGATTTATCTAATATTTTTATAAATAAAAGACAATGTAATAATGTGACACTTGTTTAATTATTTAACATTTGTCATTTACATATGCTCTTAACTTACATGTGTTAAATTCTATGTTAATATCTCAACACTTGTATTTTGCATGCGTAAATATATTTTTAAATGTTTTATAAATCTTTATATTTAATTTCTATTTAGTTAATACTTTTTTTAATTTATATTTAGCAAATCTTTTAAAAGAAAATAATTTAAAACTAATTTATACTAATAAAAATCATATCTATATATTTTTAAATCTAATTTATTATACGATATTTATTCGTTTGAATTTTCAAATGCAAATTCAAGTTCAAATTCTATCTAAAATCGACACATATATATATACACTTAAACAACCCATATTTAAATTTGTTTGAAAATAATAATTTAGCTTATTTTGAATTATATATAAAAGAAATTATCACATATTTATTTACTTGAAATTTCGGGATATCACATGATAACTTCAATCCATTCGAAAGGCATAAGGTCGGCAGCATGGATTCGACTAGGTTGAAACTACCCCTTCAAAAGCATTGATTTAGAAACAATGCAATTCATTCGAAAGCTATCTTTTCGAAACAAAAAAGCGGTGACTTCCTCAAAAGCTATAGCAAACCCTTTCGAAAGCATTCTTTTGAAAACAAGGAAAGCACATTTCTTTGGATAGTAAAACGAAGGCTTTGACTCCTTCGAAAGCTATGTTTCGACTCCATACCTGCCGCCTTTCTCCAATCCACTATGTACCAACTTATGGATCCCTTGTGTATTGGTTTCGACTTGGTTGAGGTGGAAATATAATGTCAAAAGGTAGCGTCTGAAAGAGGCGAAACATAATTTTTGGTTAAAGACTGTTTTAATGCCTTTTAAGTAATTGCTTTTAACTAACTTGCCTTGTAACCACCCGAAATTTTCTAACCCGAAAATTCCAGATAGTTATGAAAAGAAGAAAGAGATAGAAGAAGAAGAAGAACAGAAACACCAAACATCTCACATTTGCAGCGGATAAAATATAATAATAAGCAATAACAGTTTACAAAAGAATACTATATTTGTCGATTACATTTTAATATACATCAAAGTTTCACACATATACAGTCACTGAATAAATACAAGTATCATGTCTCAGATTAACGGATATATAAATACAGCGGAAATACTCTATACGCTCCTGCCATCCAGCTCGCATCCTGAGCTCCAGAACGTAACTACCTGAAAATCTGTAATACTCGGTCTGACCCGAGCATTACACCAAAGTAACACCCGGGTCAGGCTGGAAACTAGCGTGAGTAAACCCAACTAACAAGGAATACAAGGTATACAACTCATATAAACCCGAGGTAACTTATATCAATTCACAAAGCCACAATTTATTTTAGGCAATACTTATTTCACACATTAATTTCTAAGTACCAAACTTAAGCAAAATAATCCAATTTACTTAAATCATTTCATTCCAACTTATTGGTTTCACAAATCAATTTATAAACATTCGAAGTGGTTTCGGGTATTTCATAATACCCGATCCCAGTCTCCTCGGAAACCCATGTTATCCTATCCCAAGTTAATCAAATGAAATACACAACATTTCATATCAGAGATATCAACTCATTCAAACATCCAATACCATTCAATCATCCATAAGCAAAACTTAATGTAACAACCCGCATATTTATCGATTTGTATATTTAAATATTTTATTTAAATATTTTATCGTTAATCGGATTTTGGTCCGAAGCTACTTTTTGCAAACGGTCAAATTAGGACTCGAGACCACTTCCATTGAGTTCGAAACGTCGTTTGCAATCTTCTAAGTATAAACATTGATATGTTTGGGGTTAGTGGAATTTCACCACTTTTTCACTCGAGCCTTTGGTTTGGACTTTTAGCCCATTAGGCCCAAGTTCCACCCCCCTTCTTCTTCATTGCTTCATTTCATTTCCTAACACTAAAGCTTCAACAAAAATGGTGAATGGAATGAGAAATTAAAACTCCAAAGTCTTTGTTTTATTGCAACTCCAACATTCAACTCCAAATTCAAGAAGAAGACATCGGATTCAAGCTTGTGGTTGCTTCTCCATTTGCCTTCAAGCTTTGTTCTTCATTTTCATTGGGTTTTGGAGCAAAGGTGAGATTTTTATCTCACAAATCTAGTCTATAACTATATTGGATTGTTGGGAATGATTCCCTATCACTTTAGCATTCATATTTGCTTTTGGTTTGGATTGGATTGGTGAAAAACTCCGATTTTTGGTGTTTTGGTGAAATTTCTGCATTTAGGTCGTTCTGGCCATTTTCGTGTTTTCGGAGTTAGGTCTCTCAGGACCTTAGGTCGTAGGTCGCTCAGGACCTTAGGTCGTAGGTCGTATGGTCGTTAGGTCGCTCTGCTTTGACTCTGGCCATTTTTGCTCACTCGCAGTTAGGTCGCTCACGACCTAGGACTTAGGTCGCTCGCGAGTTAGTGGCTTAGGTCGTTGGGTCATATAACCCATTAAGTCGCACCTCCTTTAGGTCGCGCCTCTTTTAGGTCGCGCCTCTTTTAAATTGCCCTGCTTGTTTGAGTTAGGCCGCGCCATTTTAGGTCGCGCCTCTTTTAAGTCGCCCTTCTCTGGACCTTATTAGGTCGCTCAACATTGACCTCGTTAGGTCGCTCAACACACCGTGTCGCTAGGTCGCTCGACTCTGGACTTCATTAGCTCGCTCAACCGTCTACCTTTATAAGTCGTAGGTCGTCTCCGACCTTAAACCACTCGGCCGCATTAGGTCGCGTACCTTTTAGGTCGCGTGTTGCACTAGGTCGTAAGGTCGTATGGCTTTAGGTCGCTAGGTCGTATGACCTTTGGTCGTTAGGTCGTTTGGCTTTTAGGCCGCTTCCACGCTAGGTCGTTCGACTCTTAGGCCGTAACACTTAGGTCGCTCGCCTCTTAAGTCGCTAGGTCGCGTGCCTTTAGGTCGCGTTTCTTTATTAGGTCGCATGTCTTTGTTAGGTCGCTGACCTTCTTAACTCGCATGACCTAACCCCTAGGTCGTTGGGCCTCGTTTCTTCTTAGGTCGCTGCTTCTTATAGGTCGCTCGGCTCCTTAATTTCTTTAGGTCGTTTGAGTGTTAGGTCGTGAACCCATTTTAGGTCGCATGACCTATACCCTTTAGGTCGCTGGACCACTAGGTCGTGCCCCTTAGACCCCTAGGTCGCAACCATTAGGTCGCTCGACCCTATCCCTCTTAGGTCGTTAGACCTCATTTTGTCTTCACTAAGTCGTACCGTTTTGGACGGGGCGCTGCCCCGCACCCCGCCGGGGGCGCTGCCCCCTGGACCCCCACGACCTGACCGGGCAGGTCAAACCCCGTAAGCGGTGGCGTTGCCTCCGCACCCCCACCTTGAGGGGTTGCCACCCCCCCTGGACCCCCCCTCCGCAGGGGATCTTATCTGAAAAATATTCAACAGAACTTGCTGAGCTGATTTCCTTGGATTTTTATCACATCTTCGAATGTGACCTTTGTGATTGATTGTTTCTACAATCGCTTCTGTGATTTGTCATTTTAAAATATAAAGGTTTCAAAACTAGTAGTAAATATCAAAACTCTTTCAACAAAATGATTTCAACTCTATTTTTAATAACAAAGCTCTTTTCTTAAACCATTTTCCAATCTATTAGTATATACAAGCCTTTACCTCACTCGGATGAGAAATCTAATTAAACGACTTAGTAAAACAAGTGGTATGAAACGCTTGCGTTCACTTCGTCGGTTAATTCTTGGACTTGTTCGATTGAACCTCTTGTGACAATTTTATTAGTGAAGATTTACAGTTTGTTCGTAAATATTTAAGTTAAGCAAGTGGTTATGGGACATGAAGCTAAACTTCTATATTTACTAGCTTAGTGTAATTGACACTTCTCGTTGATCTTGATGATCGCTTTATGAATTAGACTAGCAATTGCGCGATGTCTCTTTCATTACAAGGTTAGACTAGACACCACTTGTGTGATTCCATTCACACATACCTTTCTGCTTTTTGGTTAGTCTTGACCTCAATCTGTGTGATTCCATTCACACATGCGGGGTAGCTCCCCTTGGTCTTCGGACCGTCATGTGATAGGCCTCTTTCCCTTTTTATGATTTCTGGATTTCTTGTGTTGATTTCTGGAATTTATCTCTTTGACTTGTCATGAGTACAAGTTTAGGGTATGATGCCCTCTTTGGATCTTTGAGAAGATTCTTGTGATATTGATTTATCTCTTATCGGTTGATCTCTTGTTGATCATTATTTGCATACTTATAGTAGTATGTCAGTATGGATATTTTATGTTTATGCCATATCTTTTATTTTATATCATGTCATCTGATATTTATAGCTAGACTGATCCGTTTATTATTTTCTTATAAATAATACTTGGGTCAGACCGAGATGTTACAGGTGCTACTGCTTGACTCCTCCCCCAGTGATTCACTACTCAGACTTTTGGCTACTTGTTTAGATTAGCAGCTTTTGTTGTTTACACTTGAGATATAGACTCATAGTTGTATTTTTTTGTATAGCACGCGTTGCTATTCTTTTGTATTATCGTGGATCTTTTAGACCACTACTCTGATGTACACTTTTATGTGATATATATTCATATCTCTTTCCGCCTTTGTGATATGGATATCTGTGATTGATTCGCATGTTATGCTTACTTCTATATTTGTTTCCGAAGATTATTTTATAGCCACCGTGTGATAAGAAATTGCACGGATGGTCGCTCCTCAACAGCCTTATTCTCCGCGCTAGTTGACAGCACTACACCGTAGTATTCTTGGCTAGCGTGGGTATAGAGGTGGGGCGTCACACTTAATCACATACAAATCAAGTCAATTGATTTTGATTGACTTTCAAACCTCAAACCCTTAGATTCCTTCCTTAATTAATTCCAAATCAATTAACTAATCAACTCTTCCATATTCCATTCATCTCAATTAATCACCCTGGATTTATTATCTTCCAATTACATTCAAGTAATTATCTTTAATTAATTTCACGATATTAATTATTCTTGACCCAAAATCAATAAGTAATCTTAATTACTTCATGAATTAATTAAATATTTTAATTACATTAATTCTTAATCACTTATATTAATTAACTTCTCATAAGTCACTTATTATTGATTAACTTCTCTTAAGTCGCTTATTTCTGATTAATTTATCTTAATTAATCAATCTTTAATTACATCGTTGATTATATAAATAATGAATTCCAATTATATTTCCATTTATTCTAATCTAATTTAATTACTCATTTTAAAATGGAAGCTTTAAGGAATTTTAAACCAAATTTTATATTATATATATTATTATTTTTAATCCAATTCGGTTTACAATTTCACTTTAACATTCATGTTGTTAAAACACTTTATAATTTAAAACTTTATTTGTTAGATTTAAGTTTGATTTAGAACTTGTTGTATATCTTTACTTTACAATTTAACTCCAGTTTTTAAATATCACTTTTATTTCTTTCCAATTCATTTTTATTTTGTTCTATAATTATTTCACTTTCAAAATTTTCACCCTTATATTTCTTTCAATATCCAATTTTATATATTTCGATAACTCAGGGTACCAAAATATCCAAGCAACCCATAGCATTTAATCTTCCAATTACTAAAAATATTCATCACAGAATATCAGTCATTCCAGTATATACTATATTCCACTATATAATATAGCACATAACTTCAAGTCAACCATTCAACCAATCATTTAAATTTAACTACTTAAATTTAAATAATAAATCCAGAAGCGTGAGATTACTCACCTTTGATTTTTGTTTTGCAATCCATTCCCATCACGATTTATTTCTCTAAATTGGACCTTGTAAAATCATTAGATGATCTTATTAATATTCTAATTGGTCGAACAATCAATAATTATTTATTTTTACCTTTTATAAATCTTAATAATAAAATTTGAACCAATAATCTCCCCTTTAACAATTTATTAGTAACTAAAATAAAATAAAATAAATAAATTAATTGAAACAATATACATATATATATATATATATACTTTTAAAATAAATCCTTTTAGATCTCATAAAACTCTAATTTGTATATAATCTCATATTTTCCCAAAATCTATAATAATTTCCGTTTAAAAATACGTGTGTATCTATATTCAACTTCATATTCTTTTTCGAAAATATCAAAGCAGAAATTTCGTTTACTATATATATAAATTAAAACAATCAGCATTTATTTTACTGACAAACTCTTTATTTTCCCTCTAATAAAAATATACTTATTAAATTGAAATTAGTCGGGAAAAAAAAAACTCGAATACCTTGCAGTCCAGAGGCCCTTACTCACCTAGCTCGAGCTCGAGACATCTTGCTCATTCACCAGATTGCAAAGCTTAACTTCCATCATAGATTTCCCCTCCGAGCTCGAAGGTGCTACCGTAGCCGCGAGTCAATGGCCACACTCGAAAGAAGCCTCATCCAATCCTATCAAACGCCACCTGCTCGTGACACTCGTCCAACTACAGTGCTCGCAAACGATTTCCCAAGGGTCGGTCCTTTCCAAACTTTGGCTACAGCTGCGCCTTGCTTCACTGTATCTCAATACATCGACCAATCCAACAATCAATCCCCAAATCGAGCTCAACCCTAAACCCTAGCTAAAACCGATCGCGTCGCTTACTGCCGCACGCATCAAGTCAAGCTCAAACATCACCAAATTATTACAGCTCGAAGCCCTATCCATGACATAAATTTTAAAATTTGTTTATCGATTTTTGAGTGAGTAAAATTTGAAAAATAATTTTTTTTTTCTGATGAGGTCGAATCGGTTTTGGATAATGAAGGAAAGAGGGGCGCGTTTTCTTATCTGTTGAACGAAGAGGGGATGGAAAAATATTGATTTTCGATTAGAAGAGGCCGGCCTCGGCAATTTTTTTTTTTTTGCATTAGATTCTTCATCACGATTTGAGAGGAGGATGGAAATTAGATATAGGAGAGGAGAGGCTTCTTGAGTACGAGTTGATGAAAATATCTTTGACCCCTTTGACTTTAAATTTCATTATATTTTCAAAACGTTTCATTAATTGTCACTTAAATTTCAAACTCCTCTTAAGGAATGTCGTTAGGCAATTATAAAGTTTGACCCGCGTTCCGAACCCGATGAAACGTGTTTCGAAACCTAATTCGATCGTATGCACGAGTTACAGAAGAAAACGATCAGTTTTAAATTAAATCGATTAAAATAGTTCTAAACGTTTTGAGCTGCCAGGGTCAAACGACAACCCTGATTGCTACGAAAATTGAAATCCGATAATAACTAACTATTACGGATCCAATGGAACTGGTTTCGTCGAATTCCGAGACTGTGCCTCGGAAGGCTATTTTTAAATTCAATTTAAACAATATAATTTCAAAACTGAACAAATTATCTTTAAATTAGATTCCAATCATTCTATTATCTCCAGTATTATCATTATAAATTTTATAAGCCTTCAAATTATTTTAAACAGGCTTAGAATCTCAGATTCAACAATTTACCCCATTTCAATTATTAAATTCAATATTTAAACTATACAATTCAATGATTTCATTATCAAGCAAATATTGATATCTTGAATTTAAGTTAAAATTAACTTTTAAATATTTTAAAATTAATTAATTATTCCAATTTACATAGTTAGAAATTTTGGGTCGTCACATTCCTTCCCCCTTAAAAGAATTTCGTCCCCGAAATTACTAGTCAGGAAGAATGGACCATTACCCGTTTACCTTTGCCCAAAACTCACAATCAACATCCTACCAACTATCCTTTATTAAATCCCCACTCACACCTTAACCAACTTCCCAAAACCTTCTATAGTTTCAAACAATACCCTTTTGTTCAATCATTCAAATTTCAATTAAAAACCAAATTTTGAATTATCAAAATTTTCTCAAAATTTTTCTAACTCTCTAAATTCCGGAAACTTTTTGCCAACGTCTCCTTTGCGCGGCTAGCTCGGTACTACTACAAAAGGCCTCTATGGGCTCCCAAATTCCAAAGAGGAAACAGAAAGCCAAGTGGCTAGATCAAAAACCCAATCCAATTCATACGGAAATTAAAATACGTACCTTTTTGTCGGGCAATTCACATTTATCTTTTGCAATCAATCCAATTTTCTTTTCCCCCTTTTAATACCTGCATAACTTACTTAGCAATAATACCTCATCATAGCCCTTTCAAATCTTTACATACTTTTCCTTACAAAAGTTTTCATATCCATTTCTGTTCAAACTCGTTTTCCCCACTTCATACGATTTCAATTTATTTAAAATTTTTCATATTGAATTTTTATCTTTCAAGTATAACTGATTCATATTTGTTTCATCTACTAATTTATTTTAATTTCCCATTTGAAATTGTTTATCGTTAACAAAATTTTCCCAAAATTTTCAAAAATTTTCTAACTCCCAAAATTTTCGGAAAATTTTGGCAGAGTCCCCTTTGTACGGAGAGCTTTTGCAATTTGACAAGAGATATAAATATATATACATCGACCCACACGGTCGGAAAAAGCAAAAACAGTTCATATTTCCTATTTTTATTGCGTAGGCGTACCTTATTTAGCATTTTAATCATGCGGCTTATTTATTTTAGAAATTTGTGCAATCCAAATCCAGCCAAACGGCCTTCAGGTACCTGTACTTACTCAATTTAAATATGTAAGTGCCATATATAGAAAATTTATTAGCATTTCACTTATATTCAATAGCTAAACACATGTATATCATAAGTAACAAGCACCAAAACGTTTTCCATAAGCGATTTATATAACCTTTAAGCTAATTCAACTGCTTTCAATCAATTCATAAGCCATTTCATTCAGTTTCAATGGTTTGCAACTCAATTTCTTACATCCAATTGATTTTAAATCCAAACAAGCTCATATTCAATTTAGTTTATTTCAAAATCAATTTATTTAATCTCTATCAGCCATAGAATTTTATTTACTTTTATTTATGTCATACGACGATTCATTCTATACCAATTCGTCAATATTCGCTTAATAGAGTATTTACTTAGTTTATAACTACTTCAAATTACTTTTCAACTCATCCTGTAATTAATTCCACTTCATATCTAATTTACTCACCAACCATTCATTGCATTTCATTTCATTTCCGCAATTGTTCCATTCAAAACAATTTGTTAAGCTTGGCACATCCAAACTTATAAATTCATAACCATTTCCAAATTAATTTAATCCAAGCTTTTATTTAATGGGCTTCCATTCTTATTCGAAGCCAAGCTTCCATAAATTTTAGACTTAAGTTAATTTACTTTTATTTATTCCAACATCAAACTTAAGTTTACTTTTATTTGATTCTTATTTAATCAACTTCCATTAAATTCAGTTAGTCCATTAATTTTAAATTTTAAATCTTAATTCACCTTCTCAATTTCTAAAATAATATCCAAGCACATACTTAACTCATTTATACTTCAAATTAATATGCCACCGAACTTAAGTTCAGTCTGATAATCCAATTCCAATCACATCTTCGATTTAGTTTTTATGAAATCAGACTTCATCCATTTATTATTTAACTCAATTAACCCGTTTTAAAATTTTAATTTACTTACTTAATTCGTTATCGAATTTATTTTATTAATACAAGGCCATTCTCAATTTATTTCTATTCACTTGGATTTTGTTTTGCAACTCAAACCATTTCTATCATAATCACTTCTCTTATATCCAATTTACTTGCAAATTTCATTAAATATTATTCAAATCACCTTTGAATTTTATTTGTAATTCAAACCATCCCATTTTTTAACCCAACTCTATTTTATTTTTTTATTTTTACAACATCTCTTCTAAATTATTTCATTATCGAATCTAAGTCGAATTCTATTTAAAATTCGAATTCATTCCCAAATTCCATTATTAATTTACAATTCATTATATTTAACCGAGTTAAATTTTATTAATATATTTTTTCCAATAATTTATTTAGTTAATTAGCTTACTTCCAACTTTAAATCAATATTCGATTTTAATTACAAATTCACTTCATTAAAATTCCAGTTTGGGTTTCCTTATTTTCCAAAATTCCAATATCTTTAAAAAAAAATCTTAGAAATGCTTTTAGATTCACATCATACTATTAAAATAACTCTTTATAAAAATACTTTTTATAACTCGATGTCATCCTTGTTCTCACAGAAATTCAGTCATACGTTGATCAGGCGTAGGACTGAAAATCTATAAGTATTTGGTAAACCCGTTTTCAACACCTAGTGAAAATACTTGGAAAATAATTTTATTGAATATATTGAAAGAATTTTGAAATAAAGGAAATATCTTTGGTGAGAATGCTCTGGAAATCATCACCCCCATCCATGGACATAGTTACATTCCAGGGTTACGTTGCCGTCACAACAAAAGTCCATGTAACTGCAGGCTCTCCGCGGCCTCTCGATTACGCCATGGATCCCACACAACAGATCACAGTTACATCCAGGGTTACGTTGCCGTCACAGCAAAAGTCCATGTAACTGCAGGCTCTCAGCGGCCTCTGATTTCCGCTGTCGAAATGAAACATCTCCACTCCTACATAAGTCGCAGTCTGCCGATATAAATCAAACACAGACTTTTGGCTCTCAGCTGCACACACGACTTTCGCTATGTTATACACTACTCATAATCCCCAGGAACTAGTTTTGTCCGGACTCCTCACAGGATCAACTTTAGAACCCCCCTTGGGGATCAAGGCAGCACCATCCGGTGGCACTCCTGAGAAGTTCATTTCAAGGGAGCGCCTTTTTTCCCAGAGCCATCATCAAAACATTTTATGCTATACATATATAGTATCTTCAAATCATACACCTAGTATGATATCATACAAAGCTCATTTATACAAAATCGATTATTCCAAAATCGATAATTCTCAAACTAGGCTTTCCAAATTCTCATATTGATTTTACCCAAAAATCAAAAGCCTTTCCAAATCCAAAGGTTCTCAAACCTTTTTCAAAATCCTCATAAGATCCTTTATATATATATATAAAGATATATATATATAACTTTTAAAACTTTGGATCATTTCCAACTTGTATAAAACTCCTTTTATACTTCAAACGCTTTTCAGAAATCCTTTTCTTATGGCTATAGATTTATCAAGGGGAGTTTTTTATCTCATATAACAAAAATATATAGCTTCATTTATTCAAAATCAAATATTCAAATTTGACTTCTCTTTCCAATATCAATTTTATTCAAATCCGTACGATGTACACATATCATCCGTACGCTATACCAACCTGATCGCTCACTCGATCACACAATTTCACTTCCGAACTAGTATCGTCCACCCGACTTCCTAGTGCGGACTCAGATCTGGTTTCTTGATTAGAAACTGCCATTCTCCTTGCATAGCTATAACTATGATAGAGAACATCCAGAACCAATCAACAATCCATATCCAGGTTCGCCGTCGGAAATCGAGTGAAAAATCCCAACTCGGATCGATAAACTATCTCGAAATTCTGTGCTCGAATCTGGATCAAATCACTATGCGAATAGAATAATATACGTACATCCTACGTATTTTACTTCATTGATTATTAGCCAAATCAATTTCTCTTTCTATTCACATTTCCTTTAATCCCCATTTGGATTATCACTTCAATCCTTATCTCAGTTGGGTATTAAATCCATAACAGTTTGAACTCCCCAGTTTATATTTAGAAAATAGCTTGAAAATTTTAAAAATAGATAAGTAGTTGAAAAATAATTAATAGTTTGCAAAATAGCTTTAAAATAGTTAACTAATTGTAAAATAGTTGAAAAATAGTAATTAGTTTAGAAAACAGTTGAGAAATGATTAAATAGCTCCAAAATGATTGTAAACCAAGTATAAAATAATTTGGCTTTAAGAAAGAAAAGTTGTATATATTAAATAGCCTAGAAAAATAAGTTTATATTAAAACAATTTATATTGAAAATAGTCAAGAGTCAAACTGTTCACTTCCCAACTAATTTCCATTTAATTGACTCAATTCCAGCTTGAATAACTTCAATTTCTATTAAATTTTATTTAAACCCAATTCAAGTCGAATCAATCTTGATTCCCTTCCCAATTTAAAACAAATTCCATTTAATTTTAATCATGTTTAACTTATATTATAATTTCAAATTATTCCAATCAATGTGTTATCAATTGAACCCATTTCAAATTCAAATCATTTCGATATAATCCAATTTAATTTCCCATTTAAAATTTTAAACTTATACATCTTCAATCACCAATCCAATTAATTCAAACCAAATTTAATTTTGAACTAATTCAATTTCAATCTTGAATTTAAACTATCTCGAATTATGTATATATCTTTACTTATGTATTTCAAGGTTCAAATAAGAGTTCAATACAATTTTGTTTTAAATATTTAATTTATTATTAAATTTTATCTTCCAGTTTAAAGCCAGTTCTTAAACAATTTTAATTTACAATTTAATTATTCAAATTTATTTTATTTATGCAATACTATTCTCAATTTATTGATTCTTATTAACAATAGGATGATATCATCCAATTTATTTTAAAACGTCCATCATTTTCAATTTTTAAATCTCAAACCCGTTTTTGGGATCACACAAATTCCCAGTTCAAATCAACCACTTAATTTTTCCATGTTAAATTTCAATTTACTTAATCCAATCAACCTTACTCAATTTGAATTCTCGCTTCAAACTTCAAAATTCTTTTCCTCTTATAAGCTCAAAACTTATACTACTTTGGGTTTTTACATCTCATTTCAGGGAAAGATCAAAACTCAACCTCTTAGAGTTTATTTCAAATTATCTTTGATATCATGTATATCCATACATATATACATATTTATTCCTTGGCCCCTCCCAGCCATGTCTAAAAATTTTTAACCACCTTTGGTTTTAAATTCAAATCAATTTTCAAACAACCCATTGTTTGCAACAAGTCCAATTATCCAAATAATACTTATTTATTGTTTCTCATTACTTTGAACCCAAATTTTCAAATGCTGGGATTAGATTTAGAATTTCATTTTCAATCACTTAAATTTTAATTTAGTTGTATTTTTGTTCCTACTTAATTTAATTCCCATTCTAAACTTCAGTTTCAGTTTGAATCCATTTCAAACTTATCTTTATTAAATTTCAGTTTGGTTGTATTATATTATTCCTTAATTTGAATTCCAATAATTAACAACCAATCACCAAAATATTTATTAGAAGGAATTATTAATTTATATATCAAAATATATATTTTATATAAAATCATTTAAAACTTTATATAAGAAAATAACAAGTACGCTCTCATATACACACACACACACACACTCAACTCATTCTAGAGTACCACAGACTCTATTTAAATGAGTAATCCCCACCTTTTTGCGTTAGATTCTTCATCACGATTTGAGAGGAGGATAGAAATTAGATATAGGAGAGGAGAGGCTTCTTGAGTACGAGTTGATGAAAATATCTTTGACCCCTTTGACTTTAAATTTCATTATATTTTCAAAACGTTTCATTAACTGTCACTTAAATTTCAAACTCCTCTTAAGGAATGTCGTTACGCAATTATAAAGTTTTACCCGCGTTCCGAACCCGATGAAACATGTTTCGGAATCTAATTCGATCGTATGCACGAGTTACAGAAGAAAACGATCAGTTTTAAATTTAATCGATTAAAATAGTTCTAAACGTTTTGAGCTGTCAGGGTCAAACGACAACCCCGTTTCCTACGAAAATTGAAATCCGATAATAACTAACTATTACGGATCCAATGGAACTGGTTTCGTCGAATTCCGAGACTGTGCCTCGGAAGGCTATTTTTAAATTCAATTTAAATAATATAATTTCAAAACTGAACAAATTATCTTTAAATTAGATTCCAATCATTCTATTATCTCCAGTATTATCATTATAAATTTTATAAGCCTTCAAATTATTTTAAACAGGCTTAGAATCTCAGATTTAACAATTTACCCCATTTCAATTATTAAATTCAATATTTAAACTATACAATTCAATGATTTCATTATCAAGTAAATATTGATATCTTGAATTCAAGTTAAAATTAACTTTTAAATATTTTAAAATCAATTAATTATTCTAATTTACATAGTTAGAAATTCCGGGTCGTCACATGTCTATTTGTAAACATTTAATTGGTCGCCATAAACTTTTCAAATTATTTCCAAAATAAAACTGCCACATTAATTTTAGATCTAAATAAAATAATTTAGCAAATAAGTTATTCCTTAAGCAAAACAAATAAAACATTTAAGCCCTCCGCTTAAAATAATTAAATTTTCCATAGTAAATTACTTAGGAAAAAACCCAATAAATCATAGAAAGTCATTTTTAATATGTTATCTAACATATATAAATTTCAGACCCAAATTCTTCATAGTATACCCGAAATTAATTTCTAAGCCCAATTGTTTGTATTTTCTTTTGTAAATTCATTATAAATTTTCCATAGCTTGGAAAATTATAAAAACTAAAACCTATCTCCAAAATAATGTTTTATATAACATATAAATTCCTCATGGATTCGAAACACAATATAAATGATTTTAGCCTTAAAACCATATATAAGATTTTTCAAACAAACTTGTTTGAATATAACATATCATGAAATCTAAGCATATCATCATCAAAAATCATCTTAATGGATTTAAACTTAAACCCAAAATCAAATGATCATCGAAAACTATAATAAAGATGGTTTTGATTATTATTCACCTTGATTAGGATAAAGAACTGGAGATTTGATCTTTGCTTAATTCCCCTTGCTTGATTGCTTAGCTTTAATTTGATTTTTCCCCTTTTCTTCCCTAGGTGATGGCCGGCTTGCTTTTCTTCTTTGATTTACGTTTCTGGTGTTTTGAAAACGATCGTGCAAAATAAAGGAAACTAGATATTTAAGGGTAATGGGATTATGGTGCGACAATTACCCATTAAGCCCTTGCGTTAATTATTATCTTATTAATTAACATATGAAACCTCTCATAGCCCATTCTTTGTATTTAATTAAGCAAGACCTTTAATTTAAAATTTCAAATATCAATCCCTTTATCACTCTAATATTCACATTATTCCATTTAATTTATCTAATTAAATCTCCAGAATAATGTTACTAAAAATTATGGGTGTTACAGGCTCCTCTCCTTAAAGAATTTCGTCCTCGAAATTCAGTAAGGAGTAAATACTAAACCTAGCAATCATCTGTAATAGTCCTAACAACCATACTAGCATACCTGACTAGCAACAATCTATATATAAAGCTAATATAGAACATACCCTCATAGCAGATCAGGATAAGTATCTCTAATCATGTCTTCTGTCTCCTAAGTTCAGTCCTTCTCGTTGTCGCTTCACTGAATTTTCACCATCTTGGATGTATTGTTCCTTAATTTTTTCTCATCTCTAGCCACAAAACGAACTGTTTGTCTCAGGATCATGCACATATATGCGAAGATGAGACACATGAAAAACATTATGGATACCTGCCATACTGCTCGGCAACTCAACTCTATATGCGAGCTTCCCAATCCTCTCTATAACTAGGAATAGACCAACATATCTCGATGCTAATTTCCCTGACTTTCTGAACCGCACCGCACCTTTCATCGGTGATAACTCAATGAAAACCTTATCTCCAACTGAGAATTCTAGGTCTTTACGCCTTTTATCTGTGTAACTCTTCTATCTGAACTGAGCTTCCTTCATCCTTTCTCGGATCAACTCAATCTTTTCTGTTGCCTCTCTAACCAGATCTAGACCTAAGACTAATCTGTCTCCAGTCTCTAAACAACATGTTGGTGATTTGCATGGCCTTCCATACAAAGCTTCAAAAGGCTCCATGCCTATACTAGTCTTATAAATACTATTATAGGAAAACTCCACTAAGTGTAGGTGATCTTCCCAAGATCCACTAAAGTCCAATACATAAGCTCTTAATAAATCCTCGAGTACCTTATTGACTCTCTTTGTCTGCCCATCCATCTGAGGGTGATATGCAGTACTCATCTTGAGCTTAGTATCTAATATTAGGGGTGTCAAATGGGTTGGGTTGGGTAAAAATAGGTTGGTTTAAAAATAAACCCAACCCACATAAAAAAATTAGACCCAACCTATTAGACCCATTTATTAAATGGATAAACCCAACCCAAACCCACTAATTTAACGGGTCTACCTAACAATCGAACCCAACCCGTTCAACCCAACTTGAATAAATTACATAAAAACATGTACAATCATTCTCATCAATTCAGTTTGTATAATTGAAGATCAATATAAAAACATTCAAAATTAGTACAAGACCATTCCAGATTTAAATTAGTACAAAGATAGCGAGTATCATTCAAGATCATTTCATCAGTTCAGTTTTCAAATACAAAACATCATATAAAGTGACATTTAAGATCTGTAGCAAGCAAAGTATCCCATACCGCATCGTTTTGTAGAATTTAATGCAATATTAATCAACATATAATTCAAAACTACATAGCATAAAAATATCTGAAACGTGAAGTAGTTCAATGAAAGCACTAAATCTATTTTTTCCCTTTCTTTGTATCTCTATTGTCCAACCTGCAACTACATGTAGTGTCCAACCTGCATGTATTTTTTGAATTGTTTCAATATGAATGTAACAACCCCCAATTTCGTACCATTCAAATCGACAATAATCCACACATGTCCGACTTGAATGATGCGAAATAACAGATTGTAAATAAATTTGGAGCAAATAAAATCAAATATAAAGAATCACAAACACAGAACAATCAGAATAACTCGCAGCGAAATATAAAATAACATAGTAGTTCATGAAGCTACTATAACAGAGTCTCAAACCAAATACATAATATAGTCTGAAAACAACAGAATAGAAATCCCAAATACATAGAAGTTCACTAATACATGAGATAAACTAATACAGCTGAAACACTAATAGAAATATATGCAGATAAGCAGAAACTCCTACGAAAGACCAGCTCCAGGAAGAGAATCCAAAGCTGTGAATACTCAGGCTGACCCGAGCGTAAAGCAAAACACAAAACACTCGAGTCAGGACAATATATACTTATATAATGTAAACCAACTCAAGTGAACTGTAATAAAAATACAAGTAACTTAAAGGATGCCTGGGACCGCCCATCCTCTAAGGATCCGTTAAACTATTTACTATATAGTAGTATTTCGCCATTACAATAAAGACTATAGTAAAATAAACATACTTTTAAATAGCGGTCCGGGCTACCCATATCGCCCTTCACACATAATAGTCCCAGTAGTCCATCCAATATCATGCCATCTCCACTCCGGGTAACTGTCAGAGGATACCACACGGGCTACGGGAGAAAAACAAACTCGTAGTAAAGGCTCGGTATGGTAGGCGACATGGCACACAAGGCAATGCCAGGGTAGATATACCAATTACGCACACGGGATGGTGGTAACGCAGCAGCCACATACGCCCACCCTGAACAACACTCCAAAATCAAGGGGTGCACCCAATCGATCACAACAGTAATAGAATGGTATCGAAGAAGTGTGTTCAGCGAGAGGTGCTACCTCCTTTGGCCCGAGATCGCTCCTGTTTTAGCCACCTTATGCTAACTCACGGGAGTTAGGTCCACGAAATGTACCTTAGGAACGTCGTCACCATCCTACTTCATTCTGAAATCTCCACCGCGTACACGGTTGTTAAAGTGGTTTTCGGTATCGACAAAGAGTATGTCCATATCTGATCCCGGACTCTTCAACAGCCAATCGTTATTATAACCCGTAGTTATAATTTCAAAATGGTATTTATTTCTCAAAATCCAATATCAATTCAAATCCATTTCAAAATATCAAACTTATCATTTCATTTGAAAAACATATTCATTTTATTCAATAAAAAATACCATTTCAATTCACATTTCAGAATAGTTCAATTCCAAACAAATTACTTCATTTAAATCATAAAAAATTTGAAGTTATTTGTGACGCCCCACCTCTATACCCACGCTAGCCAAGAACACTACGGAGTAGTGCTGTCAACTAGCACGGAGAATAAGGCTGTTGAGGAGCGACCATCCATGTAATTGCTTATCACACGGTGGTTATAAATAATCTTCGGAAACAAACGTAGAAATAAGCATAACACAAATCAGTCACAGACATCCATATCACAAAGGCGGAAGAAGATATGAATATATAACTAACACATGAAAGTGTACATCATAGTAGTGGTCAAAAGATCCACAATAATACAAAAGAATAGCAACACGTGCTATACAAAAGAATACAACTATGAGTCTATATCTCAAGTGTATACAACAAAAACTGCTAATCTAAACAGTTAGCCAAAAGTCAGAGTGATGAATCCCTGGGAAGAAGTCAAGCAGAAGCACCTGTAACATCTCGGTCTGACCCGAGTATTATTTAAGAAAAATAATAAACGGGTCAGTCTAGCTATAAATATCAGATGACAAGATATAACATAAAAGATATGGCATAAACATAAAATATCCATGATGACATACCACTATAAGTATGTAAATAATGATCAACAGAAGATCAATCAATAAGAGATAATCAATATCACAAGAATCTTCTCAAAGATTCGGAAAGGGCATCATACCCCAAACTTGTACTCATAACAAGTTAATGACATAAATTCTAGAAATCAATGCAAGAAGTCCAGAAATCATAGAGAAGAGAAAGAGGCCTATCACATGACGGTCCGAAGACCAAGGGGAGCTACCCCACATGTGTGAATGGAATCACACAGATTAAGGTCCAGACTAACCAAAAAGCAAAAAGGTATGTGTGAGTGGAATCACATAAGTGGTGTCTAGTCTAACCTCGCAACAAGAGACATCGCATAGTTGCTAGTCTAAATCATCAGAATGATCGTCATGATCAACGAGAAGTGTCAATTACACTAAGCTAGTAAATATAGAAGTTTAGCTTCATGTCCCATAACCACTTGCTTAACTTAAATATTTACGAACAAACTGTAAATCTTCACTAATAAAATTGTCACAGGAGGTTCAATCGAACAAGTCCAGGAATTAACCGACGAAGTGAACGCAAGCGTTTCATACCACTTGTTTTACTAAGTCGTTTAATTAGATTTCTCATCCGAGTGAGGTAAAGGTTTGTATATACTAATAGATTGGAAAACGGTTTAAGAAAAGAGCTTTTTTATTAAAAATAGAGTTGAAATTGTTTGTTAAAAGAGTTTTGATATTTACTAATAGTATTGAAACCTTTATATTTTCAAAATGACAAATCACAGAAGAGATTGTAGAAACAATCATCACAAAGATCACATTCGGAGATGTGAATAAAATCCAAGGAAATCAGCTCAAAAGCATCAAAGTGGAAGTTCCCCAACGACCAAACGTGGCCGAGATAACCAGAGATGGTTTGTCTCGAAGAATGGTCAACTCAGCATCTCAACAAAGCAAGTTCTGTTGAATGTTTTTCAGATAAGATCGCCTACGGAGGGGGGGTCCAGGGGGGGTGGCAACCCCCCAAGGTGGGGGTGCGGGGGCAACGCCATCGCTTACGGGGTTCGACCTGCCCGGTCAGGTCGCGTGGGTCCAGGGGGCAGTGCCCCCGGCGGGGTGCGGGGCAGCGCCCCGACCAAAACGGTACGACCTAGTGAAGATAAAATGAGGTCTAACGACCTAAGGACTCAAGGGTCTAACGACCTAACGACTCAAGGGTCATACGACCTAACGACTCAAGGGTCTAACGACCTAACGACTCAAGGGTCATACGACCTAACGACTCAAGGGTCATACGACCTAACGAGCTATGGCCAAACGACCTAACGACTCAAGGGTCATACGACCTAACGAGCTATGGCCAAACGACCTAACGACTCAAGGGTCATACGACCTAACGACTCAAGGGTCATACGACCTAACGAGCTATGGCCAAACGACCTAACGACTCAAGGGTCCAACGACCCAACGACTCAAGGGTCCAACGACCCAACGACTCAAGGGTCCAACGACCCAACGACTCAAGGGTCCAACGACCCAACGACTCAACGGTCCAACGACCCAACGACTCAAGGGTCCAACGACTTAAGGGTTGCACGACTTAAGGGTTAGGCCAGGAGCGACCTAACGAGATAAGGTCCAACGACCTACGAGTTAAGGGTCCAGCGACCTATCGGGATAACTCGTAACCGACTTAAGGGTTGCGTGACTGAAGGGCTGCACGACTTAAGGGTTAACTCGTAAACGACTCACGACCTATGGATGAACGACTCAACTCCGAACGACCTAAAAATGGCCAGAACGACCTAGGGTTAACTCGTGAACGACTCACGACCTATGGACGAACGACTTAACTCCGAACGACCTAAAAATGGCCAGAACGACTAAAGTGCAGAAAATTCAACAAAACGCTAAAAATTGGAGTTTTTCGCCAATCCAATCCAAACCAAATGCTAACATGCATGCAAAAACGATAGGGAATCATTCCCAACAGTCCAATATAGTTATAGGCTAGAATTGTGAGATAAAAATCTCACCTTTGCACTAAAATTTATAAAGATGAAGCTTGAAAGCAAGGAGAAGCAATCCAAAGCTTGAATCCAATATCTTCTACTTGAATTTGGAGTTGAATGTTGGAGTTGCAATTGAATTTGAGCTTGGAGTTTTAATTTCCCATTCTCTTCACCATTAATGCCAAAGCTTGAGTTAGTTAGGAAATTTATGAAGAGTGAGGAGAAGAGGGTTGGAACTTGGGCTTAATAGGCTAAACTAACCCAAAGTCCAAAGCGGGAAAAGTTAGTGAAATTTCACTAACTCCAAACCTATCGATGTTTATACTTAAAAAGTTGTAAACGACATTTCGAACTCAATGGAAGTGGTCTCGAGTCCTAATTTGACCGTTTGCAAAAAGTAGTTTTTCGGACCAAAATCCGATTAACGATTTAATATTTAAATAAAAATATTTAAATATAAACTCGATAAATATGCGGGTTGTTACATTATTACATTTAATAATGAAATTATTAAATTTCCAAAATTTTCAACTTTCACAGTTCATTCATTCACTTAATTTTATCAAAACAGTGAAAATTCAACTTTCGCAGCATTTGGAAAATGCTACAGAAAGTTATATTCAAAACAGTTCAATTTAACAAACGACAGCGTTTTATAATGCTGTAATATAGTTAAATTAGTTTCAAAGAAAACTTAGTTTAGATCCAACAATTATAGCATTAAAAATAAAATGCTATAATAGCCTTTAATTCAATTTAGCTATTTAGTTCACTTATCGACTACAACATTTACAAATGTTGTATTATCATTTATATTAGATAAAATAGCATTTCAAAAATGCAGTTTATTAACTTCAAAATTTCAATATAATTTCACAACAATTATATTTTCTATGAATCACTTTTAACTTATAAAATCACATATTCTTACTTTTATAACCATCATTTAATTTTCTTTAATTACATGATTTCATAAAGTTAAATTTCCATTTAAAAATTCATATTTAACACTAATTCACTTATTAAATTGCAATGTTCAATTTTAAATTCCTTACATTAAATTTCAACCTAACACTTAAGTTCAAATTATCAAATATAATTAGTTTTATTTTTATTTACTTAACTAAAAATTCACTTTGAAGTCAATTCCATAAATTTTCAATTTTTGTTATATTTCAAAATTTCAACTTAAATATTCATTCATTTCACATTTCAACTTTATTTAAAATCATTAATATGATATAAAATCACTTTAAATTCATTTAAGTTCAAATTATCATAAATTTATCATGATTTCATATTCAACTTAATTTCCAATTATAATTAAATCAAATTTTCCAAAATAACTTACATTCAAAATTTTCTAACTTTTTCATTAATTTATTTCACTTATAATTATTCAGAAAATCAATAATATTTTACAAAAATCATTTTTAATTAGATTTAAATCAAAATATTTTAATATTTACATTTCTAAAATAATTTTAATTTTTTTAGAAAAACATATATTAACTACGGGTCTGTATATACTTTTCTACACTAGGAAAAGTGATACGGGTAATATATCATTTCAACCCATAATTTACAAAGAAAATCTGGGTTTGATCATTTCAAACCCGCAGTCCCAAGTAAATGAAATAAATTGAAAATCATTCAGGCCTATCATTTCAGCCCATAACGATTTTCCCTTATTCTAAAGTCCGTTCGGGTATGTATCATTTCAACCCATAGTGATTCTAATCTAAAGGGAACTTGCAGTGTGATATACTGATATAAATAACAAAACAGCAATAATATAACAGTGACATATGATATAACTAGTGTTTAGTCATGTGTGAACATCATATAATAGTGACATAGCAAATAAAATATGGTGATGCAGTTTACATATTCACAAGCGATCGATTTACTATTCATATAAGTATAAAACTGTCTGGTGAGAATAACTCACTGGTTTGAGCTGATGACCTACGACGAATTGCACAAACGGGATCTACCCAAGCACAAAAGCATGACACAGATTCGAATGGAGGAGCCAAGTGACAAATTCCTTGGATACACATCAAACAAAAACAATATAACAACGACGAGTTTCAAATCAACTACGATCAAAACTACACTAGAATAGACTGCACAGAATCAAATAGAAATGCTTGCACTTGATTTTAACCTTTACTAGGCTCAGCCATAAGGGGAAATACAACATAATTGCAGGTGTTTGGGTCTGGTTTGGGTGAGTATGGGTTCGGCCTACATGTTGGAATGATGGTGTAAAGGTGGGTGAAGGCAATAACACACATAAGCATGCATACATGAATTTGGTCAAGGATTTGGGCTCGGCCAAGGCCCTAGGTGTCACGGCCAGAGGAGTGGGGTCCACTGTGGTGGTGTGGCCATGGGTGATGGAGGTGATGGAGGTGTGGTAGGTGGCGGCTAGAGGGGTGGTGAGGTGATGGAATGAGAGTGGTGCTTGGTTAGGCTAGTATGAAGGGTGTTTTGAAACTTTTGTGGATATGCGTCACCAAGGGGGTACATGGCTTGGGTGGCTGGTGAGGAGGAGGTGCTGGTGGTGTGTCATCAGGTGCTGGAGGCGGCTAGGCAGCAAGGGAGGCATGGACGATCATAAAAGAGGTGAAAGCATGTGCAAAATCAAGCTAGAAATAAACGATGTAAATAGAAAAAGAGATAAAAGAAATAAAGTTTTACCAAATTCTTTGTGACGACCCGCAAATCCGTACTCCTTGAATATACACTAATCTCCGTAGATTAATTCAAGATGAACAGAAATACGAATTATCAATGTTTAAGAAAAAGAAAGAGACAGAAGAAGAGAGAAAAAGATAGAAAATAGGGAGAAGAGAAAATAGAAAATAGAACGGAACT